>JAQMRL010000013.1:6623694-7992308 GCA_035578175.1 Catonia carolina | reverse complement strand
CACATATCAGAGTGCGTAATAATCCGGATTATCAAATTATCCGGATTATCAAAACACCCGATAAAATTGCCAGAAGACGTCTTCAAAGTAAGAAAAGTACAGTAACTAAATTCGACTATATTTTACATGATTTGTTAACAGAAATGTGAAGCGGGTAAGTAAAACTACGAAATATGTTATGTATAAAGAACTAAGCCGGCCGCATTGGTAACGTGCTCGCCTTTCATCATGCGGTCCTGGGTTCGAATCCCACTCAGGCATGGCATATTTTCATACGTTACAAAAAAAAAAAATCATTTCATCCTACATCGCATATAGTTCCACCCCAACGTCGTCGCTAATGACCATTACAGTTGATGCGACGTTAAATAAATAAAAAAAAAAAAAAAAAAAAAAAGAAATAATTTTTATTTAACGAAATTTGTAGTTGTACATATAAAAGAGTGATACATAATAAGCTTTGGCGCCATATTGTACTCAAAGGACTTATTATTTTGATTTAAGACAATTTAATTTGTACAATAGACAATGCTTTAAACGATAAATTAATTCCCATTTTTCGCCAGAATTAAATCAGGATTTTCGACGTTCCGGATTTTTGACGTCCGAATTATTGACGCTTACTGTATATTCATATAGAGAGCAAAAATTAAAACAATGAAAGTATATTACATAGATTTTGTAGCAATAATAATTTCAGATATTATTTTTCAAATGAATTATTATCCAATAATATCTGAAAATCGATAACATTACTTGTAGATCGAAAACAGTACTAACTTTCTTTATAGAACGTTTTAAGTGAGAAAGCAGAATTCATAAGAACAAACTTTTTCCACAACAAAATCGTTCCGCACGTAGCAAAAGCCTATTCAAACGTTTTAACTATGAAGGCATAAATAAAAATTCAAAGGCAATTCAGGACAAACTGAATAACAAATTAAGCTATACGATTAAGAGAAAAGTTTAGTCTTTGCTGTTGCATCTTCTTCGTCTCCTCCTCCTCCTTCTACTACATCTTCTTCTTCTTCGTCCCCTTCTCCTTCGCCACCTCCTCCTCTTCGTTCTTCTTCATCTCCACCTTCTCCTGCCTCTCTCTGTCTGCTTCTTCTTTTCTTTTTCTTTATAATTGTCAATGAATAAATTTTCCGCTGACAAAAAGAAAACTCTATCGATAAGTTTTATAATATGAAAGAATAAGTGAGATAATAAATGAATCGACATTTTTTAACGTGAAGTAGAGAGAAGGGCTTAGCTAATGTAGCCACGGTGCAAATTACGGTGACAGGTACTGCCACTCACTGTGTATAATCAACCGAAAACACTTTCATTTCTTAAATGTACCAGAAAGAAAATTACACCGTCAAAAAATACAATTTTCCCTCCTTATTGCCACTGAACTACGATAAAAAAAATAACAGCATTAAATCTTCTTAATATTTTGTTATAGAAACGAGCCGCTAACACTACACAATGGGTTAACGTGCTACAAAACGGAAACACCTTGGTTCAGTTCCCTTAAGTAAAAACGGTTTCATACCGATTAGATTTCACAGCTAAAAAAAAAGAGTTCTGTTTCTTATCACATGATCAACCAATGAAATGAGTGAAATATTTAAGAACAAAAGAGGTACAGGTGTAAAAGATACTAGTAACAGTTGTTTCCTCTGAGAGTAATGAATTTCACTATGCAGCCAGACCCTGTGGTGAATGAAGTGAAGGTGTCATTTGCAAGTTGGAAAGTAGATGCTTACAGGGAGCCTGTCATGCTGATAAGCATACTTTTCAACTCAGTGAAGATGGCAATGGTAAACCACTTTATTCCTCGTTTTACTTAGTAAAACACTGCATCTAGAGCAGTGATACCCTAGCTTTATTACCACGCCCTCTTACACAATTTTATGTGAAACTGATAAAAAAAAACAAGTAGGCCTACATTGAAATACCATAAATTTATTTTTTATGACATTACAAGATGCAATTTATATTAAACAAGTATAATAGAAAATAAATCAGTGATATGGATGACCTTGAATTTTTGTTTACTTTCTCTTGACTATATGAATATATAGGAAGGAAAGTATTGTTTTCATGTCGATTTTTCGAAATCTTGTTTTCACCGCATCTACACGTTTTCCGACCCCCTGAACCCAAAAAAAACATGTTTTTAGCGATTGGTCTGTGTGTGAACAGAATAACTCAAGAACGGAACATCGTACGAACTTGAAACATAAGTTACATACCACTACCGGACCCGACACGAACATTTTCATCAAAATCGGTCAACCGGAAGTAGTAGTTTAATCGCGTAATTTTTAACTTTTTTGCGATTTTCTCAAAAACTGGTCCTACGATTTTTTTTTAAATCGCCTGGTTTACTCATTTTTTAATGCTCTGATTTTTCCTTACTCTTTGACGTAGTTTAGAAAGTACCTTAAGGTAGTAATATTGATTAATTGTTTGACCTTCAGGAACCCAGTGAAGGTACACATGCCCATGGATATAAAAAAAAACATCATCATTGCTTTAAATTTTGACCTACTTATTCGAGCTTTTTTGGCTCCCGGTAGAGTTCGGGTCTTCCGTGCATGGATTGGCGCTTCGTTTTCGGATCATAACCACGTTTCGTCACATGTTATTATCTTCTACCTGTTCCCTAAGGTGAAATCTGGATTAAAAGGGACAAGATTTGAGCCTGTGGAAGCTGTAAAAGAGAAAGCGGCACGTGTCCTGAAGGAGCTGACAGAAGATGACTTCCAGCACTGTTACCAACAATGAAAAATTCGCATGGAGCGTTGTAGGGATAGAGAAGGAGTGTAATGTATATTGAATGTGACTAAGTGATTATGTAAAAAAAAATTTTTTAGGTCAGTCTTTATTTAATAGAAAAAGTATTTTCTCGTATTGTAATAGATGCTTAAACTCGTCTCGCAAATCTAAACAGCTCTGGACGTGCGGACGGCAAAGCATCTCGAAGTCCTGCACCCCCTCGACTTATCTTCACGCCTCCCTTGGGGGGGGGGGCGACCCCCAGTTTGGAAACCACTGCTCTAGTGGTTCAAAACAATCATTCGGCGTATGATCAACACAACAACTAAAAATCTATGAATTTGTACACAAGTAAAAAACTAAAATTACTGGTAAAAAAACCCAGAACAAAACTACGTAATAAAATAACCAATTACTACAGTATATCGGTTTATTTAATGGTTTGTCGTGCAATAAGCGTACAGAGTTGAAATAGCATGTAGATAACACTTTTAACAGGCAGTATGAAATTACAATAACTAAGTACCTACAATACAGTACTAAGTTATCAGATTGCAAACCGATTAAGTAGCCTACACGTACTAGAGGGAGATTAGAACTGCACAGACCCACGCAATTCAACAATGCAGTCAACTTCATATGTTACGATAAATGAAAGAAAAAGTACACCTCAGGCTTAAATATGAATTATATAGGGTACGTGCATTACACAGGGAGTGGGTTACTTCTATAGGGTGATTCAAAAAGAGCGCCGGTTTTGATATATCAAATTAAGAGATTTATTTTATTGAAAAACTGAAAATAAATACATCAACAAGTTCATCTTACCTTCCGATTTCATGTATGAAAAATGATGTCATGCATGTGTCCTCCTCTACTGCGCTGGCACGCATCAACTCTGTCCATGAAATTGGATATTACTGCACGACAAGTTTCGACTTCCATTTGCCCGATAACCCGTCGAATTTCCTCCTTCAAGTCATTGATGTTTCGGGGTTTATTGGCATACACCAATGACTTCAGATGACCCCAAAGATGAAAGTCACAAGGCGTCAAGTCACACGACCTTAGTGGCCATTGATGGTCGGAATTACGAGAAATGATGCGATCCTGGAACCGTTCACGGAGCAACAACATTGTTTCTCGTGCAGCAACTGAATTTTATACGGGTGATATTGGAGATCGTACCGAAGAATTCTCCGTACAGAAGAACATCGTAAACCCAATTGTTGAGAACGGCGACGTATTGATTTTGCTGGGCTAACAGCCACACTGTCACGAACCAACGCAACGTTCTGCTCAGTTCGGCCAAAACGACGAAGTCCAGAACTTTTAAGGTCGACTGTTGAACCCGTCTCAAAAAACTTTTTCATGAGCCTGCGAACTGTTGATTCATTCGGTGCTTCATTACGTCCTAGAGTACCGCGAAGTCGCCTGACAGTAGCCGCATAACTCTCTCCACTCTGGTAAAATGTTTTGACGATTAACACTCGTTGTGCAATAGTAAACTTCTCCATGGTTAGACACAGACTGCGAGAGTACTACACTGCGAACAAGAGAAACTACAACTGAATCGTTAATCGGAATGTTCTCCGAAATAGAAATGAGGTCTAACAATGTTGCCAACCGATAAACAAAAATTTACCAGCCGTTTAAAAACCGGCGCTCTTTTTGAATCACCCGTTATTGCAGAACGCAACGCTGTTTACTACGCCCACATTTTAAACTGACTGCAAAATACGTTCATTTTTACAATCCAGAATATGTAAATCGAATTAACTTTCCCCGTCACCGTTTTTCAACCGAATCGAAAATGCATTTCTTATACCGGGTAAATACGCGTATGTTGCTAAAAACTTTAAAATTGTAACAAAGTAGTAGTTCGTGATCAGTCTAAAAATTCAAATTTCAATTTAAAAATGGTTGAAGGAATAAATTATTTTTTGTTTTATTTAGGTCATCATCAGCCGAAAGGCTGGTTTGAACCTGTAGAGGTTTTACTAAGTAAAAAGAGGAGTGAGGTGGTTTATACTTCCCTTCCTCACTGAGTAAAAAAGTACGCTTATCAGCTTGCCGAGCCCTCTGAAAAGTACACATTTTCCATTCAGCAAATAACACCTTCACTTTATTTACCACAGGGTATAGCTGTATAATGAAATTCATTACTTTCAGAGGAAATAACTCTGATTCGTGTCTTTTACACCGCTAACTCTTCTGTTCTTAAATGATTCAGTCATTTAATTGGCTGACCATGTGATAAGAAACTTTATTTCTTCTTTATACTGTTAATTTTAATTACCAATTAGATAATACGTTTATATAATACGCACGCAAATAACACTGCTTTACACAACAATAACCTATAACCATTAAAATGAATCCCCCCCGTGTACAATAACAAGAATAATAATAAAACTATAAAATAAATCAATACTGTATTCATAAAATGCGCAAATTAATTACATACTGTACAAGATATATTTATATAGTTAAGTATGAATAAATAACAAATTAACATACGATACAGAAAAAACAACGAAACTTTCACTTATTTTTTTTAAATACACCTGTAAATGCAATTTAAATATACTTAATTATTGACTTCAGTAAATCCAACCATAAAATCATATTAAAATATGTTGTGGCACCATAAATATATTTTATTTCTACTAACGCCCTAATTAAAGCAGCCACCAACACATTTTATAGATTTATATTTAATAAATATGCGAATACTTGATTTAAGTACATTTAAAGTTAATAAATAAATATTTATGAATTCTAAGAAAGTATATTTGTTTTTAATCCCTAATATGTACACGTTGCAATATATTCAATTGAAAACAATAAACAACCCCATGAATTTATGAAATGAGGGTGATATGTATGACGTGTAACTGAGAAGTACTCTTGTACAGACTCTAGGCGACCACTGCTGAGAGAGTATGATAAATTGAACCGTTACCATCAAAGAGTCCAGTATTCAAATCCGTATAAAAGTAACTACTGCCCGTTCCTAAGCTTTGTGTGCAGCTGAGAGGAATGCTTAGGTCACTACTACCGTGAGAGATTGTGTTAGTTGTAGTAACGTTTTACTAGTAATTTGTTTGTAGTAGTAGTCACGGGTACTATCCAAACTACATATACTCGGTGTCGCCGTCTACAGCGAATAGTCAAAACAGCACCCACGTATGTCACGCACTAGGCAGCCTACTGCCCAGCGAAGAGCAATGAGATGATTAGTAGAGTGTTATGACGTAACAGCAGTCTGGTACTTCGTCTGTCCCCTTCATCCCGCAGATGCACAAAGGTTAGATTCATACAGTACCTTTGGTCTTAGAAAATCAGCTATTACACAGTAGACTCGTGGCGACAACTTTACCTCTAGACTATAACCCGGTGGGTCAAGAGATCAGATTAATAGAATATTGTTCATTAGTCTAAAATCTCCACACATTAACGAACATGTTCGATATTGTGTGGGTTCCATCCCAACATGGTCGACGGTTTTGTTGGGTTGGGCGCCCGGCTCGTCAGCACCATCCACCTCGAGCCAAACGTCAGACATGTTGGGTCATGTTCGGACGTGCGTGGGGAACTGTCGAGCGTCTCGCCTGATTAGACCTCAGTTTACCTACTGTCTGTCTATAAGTTGATGGCCTCCCGCAGAGAGGAGCAGAATCGGCCCGCTACTATCCTTCTCAATAACATTTCATTATGTACTACTACTAACTAGTACACTGGAATTGGTACATAATGAAATGTTATTGAGAAGGCTAGTAGCGGGCCGATTCTGCTCCTCTCTTGCGGGAGGCCATAAAGTTATAGACAGACAGTAATTTGATGGCACAGAAGTGTTGTGTTTGAAGTTACAAAATGACAATAAACAATTTTGGACAGAACTCATTTAACTTTAAAGGAAAAACGAGTTCTAAGGGACGTAAAAATCAAAGGCAAATAAACAATCGCGTAAAAACGGGTACGCCGTCCTGATAGAAAAAAGTAAAGAACTTCATCCGAATTGCGACGAAAATTTGTGAAATCGAAAATTGAATCACTCAGAACATTGTTCCGAAGAGAAGTGAAGAAAGTAGGAAACTCGAAGAAAACAAGAAGTGATCAGGAACACAAAATACGAGCACAAACAGCAACGGCCGACTCAAAATTCATTGTTCAACTAATGATATACCCAACTAGCTCGCCCTGTTGGCGTAGTGGTTAGCGCAACTGGCTTTTACGTCGGGGTCGTGGGTTCGATTCCCGGCATTTTTTTCATCATTCATATTCATGTATCATTCTTCTCATCGTCTGCATTAGCAGCAATTTTCAAACAATCAGACGTAAAACAAAAAAAATATAAAATCATACAATCGCCGAATTTATAAAATAAAATAAAATTGACTATAAAATAAATTTAAATTAAAATTGCCTATAAAATAAAATTGACAACTGTACGGACTTTGAATTTAGTCTACTGTGCTTTACTAATAAGATACGGATATTTTTTTTATAGAAAATATGAAGTTGGTAACCCTGTATTACCTTCATGACTACTACAATAGCAAAACAGTGTCTGTGCGTCATTGTAAAATCCTATTCATTTAGTAAATGCGGTTTATTGTTGTGACAAACGCGTTTGAAAATTAATTACTTTTCAATCAAAGACAAAGAATTAAATTATTAGATAGTAAGGTGATAAAAGACATCGACAGTTCCTTACTTCCTTATAGCGACCGCAAAGTAGGAAATATTTTAATTCCTGAATGATAACAGATGTATAGATTAACATTCAAAAAAAAATATGGCGATAATAAAAGGCGAATAAACCCTTATCTTAAGAGATAAGGAAACTAGAAAGGTATAACTACAAAAAATAAATGGCACGATATAAAGAGAGATTCACGAAAGAAACGTTAATACTTCGGGAGATGAATCTACATCGAACATGAGTAAAAAAGTTCATACAACCTTAAATCAGGAAATGCTTCGTTAGCGTGTTACGGCTAGCAAAAGATTTCGGCTCATTCCATAACATTTTAATGGTGTTAATTAACTCAAAAACTACTGATATTACATTTTTTTGAGTTCACGGGGTCAGAAAAGTGTATATCCGAGAAAACTTGATTTCAAAAATCGACATGAAAACAATACTTTCGTTCGTATATATTCATACAGGCAAGAGAAAGTAAAAAATGAGACACACTTTAAGTTACTGTTAATCTTTTTTTTTTAAGAAAATACGATGACAATTTTTTTTTTATTATTTTTTTTATTACATATTTATATTATGTCCTGCCAATTTCTTAATAAAAGAATAACACAACTACAGAACAAGTGGACACACCGAAGAATAAAATTGACAACTGTACGGACTTTGAATTTAGTCTACTGTGCTTTAATGTACTGGGAGTTGAACGAGTGACGTGAGCGCTGGGAAGTTCTGTTTGATTGTCGTCGTGTATGAGTTGGTTCCATAGAACTCTAATAGAGTTCTATGGTTGGTTCTGACTGCTGGCAACAATAGTTTTGTCGCTAGCCTGTGGACATTACCGACTGTCGCGTCGACCGTGCGACCACTCTCATATGTTTTGTATATTTAAGGAGGTAGTCAACCCAGAAAATGAAAATCAAAACTACTGGCTATAATTTATCCTGCCCATAACAGACAGGTGGAGTGTCAAATTATTTACACTCAATCTGTTCGTTGCAGGGCTAAAATAAATAGTTCTGTTTCTTATCACATGGTCAGCCAATTAAATGACTGAATCATTTAAGAACAGAAGAGGTAGAGGCGTAAAAGACACTAATCAGAGTTATCTCCTCTGAAAGTAATGAATTTCATTGTACAGCCAGACCCTGTGGTGAATGAAGTGAAGGTGTCATTTACAGAGTGGAAAATATGTCCTTTTCAGAGAGCCCGGCATGCTGATAAGCATACTTTTCCATTCAGTGAGGAAGGCAATGGTAAACCACCTCACTCCTCGTTTTACTTAGTAAAACCTCTAGAGGTTCAAACCAGCCTTTCGGCTGTTGACCTAAACAACAACATAATTTATCATAATATATTTTTAATGAAAGAGTAATTTACTAGTAATTATCTATCACTTGACCAGGCCAAAAAATTAATTACAGCCCCTAATATAAGGTTAGGGGTGGAAAAGCGGGCTTTTACGGGGAATTGAATATCTCAGGAACCAAAAAAGGACATCAATATGATTCTTATAATAAAAAATACAGAAAATTGCTGTCTATTATTTGTTGTATGCTCTTGTATTTATTTTTTCTTACAAGAAATTAATTGAAGAAAAACCATATTTTCAAAAATATTTATTTTATGTATTAACAAATTATTTTATAACAAAATCCCTATTAAGTTTTTTGTAATAACCATTCGACGGATAATAGAGCACGAAATTATGAATATTTGAAAAAACAATTCATCCAAAGATCTCCAATAAAAATCAAAATATTTAATTCCCAAGAATGTACAATCATGCAAAACCACATTTCCGGAAAATTTAAAAGTTAAAGGAATAATTTCACTCGCCTAGCTAGCTAGTGAGCTTTATTTTAAAAAGACGTTTTTATTACTTTTTGTCAACATACAGACAAAGTAAACACATTCTATGATTCAGAAAATTTTAAACTTCAAATAAGTGAAAAAAATTGTAATTTAAAAAAAATCATCTTGAGTTGGCTACCCCCTTAACCTTATTGAATTTTGTTATACTGCCCGGCCGGTAACCGTGCAGATAGCGTGTGAGAGATAGACCCATAGGACGGCGATAGTTATTCCCTTTTTGAAAAACATCACGTCGCGGTGTACAAAACTTGTATTTATGTACCACATTGTATGCAAATTGTACGCAGTCTAAATATAGCCCAATTAATCATCATGCTGAATCACCTTAGAATGATTTACAATTCAGTAAAGTATTATCTGCCCATAACAGACAGGTGGAGTGTCAAATTATTTACACTCGATCTGTTCATTGCAGGGCTAAAATAAATAGTTCTGTTTCTTATCACATGGTCTGTAACGTCTTTTGTCAAGAGTTACATTGTTTTCCTTAATTTTATATTTTGGCGCTTTTGATCTACTGGCTCTTTCTATCGGATGGGCAATGCACTCCTCGCTAAAGTGTGTACGTGACTTTCAGCATGTACTACTGAGTTGGTGACGTCATGACTACCCCCCGATTGGCTTTTGGTAAGCGAGTTTCGGTCTGTCGTTTCTTGACCGTGATGCAGTTGAGATGTATCTATTTTTGCAAGTCATGTAATCTTACATTAAAATATTATTTATTTTGTTAAAAAAGTTTTGAGTTTTCTTCTTCCCTTTTTTAAGGTAAGGTTTTTTAAATTTCGTTTTATTTTGGCGAAAGTTAGCGTTGCAAATTCTGACACAATCTTGTAAAATTTTAACCACTAAATTTGTTAACTTAGTAAAATTATTTCATTTATATTTTATTACTATTTTAAATTTGTTCTGCTTTCATTTGTTTTTTTGTAATTGCTTTTACATGTATTATTTAAAACTAATTAAAACAAGTGGACAGTGTTTTCTGTTCAATTAACTTTATAATAATTATGCTTAACCTCAAAAATAGGTTTTTTCTGTTTTAGAACCTACTTCTTATGCTTGCTTATTTATGCTACTCGATCTTGTTATCTTATGTAAATTTTGACTTGTTTATTGTAATTTTAATTTGTATTTATCACCCATTATTCTGTATTAGATGTAAAACTTGTTTTACTATACCTAAAGCTTTAGTTTCGCCAAAATAACTAAAATTTTTTAGATTTCTTTAATATATTTTGTTTTTTTTACTGTATTATGACTGTAGCTCGCTATAGTCTCCTTTTTATATTTTGTGGCTAATTACTGCCGTTTGTCTTTTTAAGGGATCAAGTATTAGAATCAAGTATCAAGTTTATAATCCAGTATTATGTAAAACAAAATCAAGTATTATGTAAAACAAAATTCAAGTATTAAAATCCAGTCAAATTATGGTTAAATTATGGTCAACCTATCGTCAAATATTCTGTTATGGAGTTGTTAAATTTACAAAGCTTATTCAAATGAATCGAACTCAGTCCTGAAAATGTATGCAGTGGTCTCGACACCTAATCAAGCTAAGAACTTGCAAATCTATTAAGGCTATATTCTGATGAGTAAAACATTATTTAATTCTAACCAGGACAAGCAAGGTAGGATTCAATTTAATTAATTTAACACCTGGAATTCATGGGACATCTATAATTTTTTTTAATGAACTTTCCTGCTACTTTGTATTGGTTTCTACAAGAAATTTTCCTGCACCAGTTCAATCTAGTTTACATGGTTGAATCTAGTACTTTATTGTGATTTTTTTGGACTCTAATTATTTAACTTTTTAAACAACCTTGCCGTCTCAATACTTAACAAATTTTATCCAAATTTGCATAAAATGTCTTTTGGGAAAAAAAATGTATAAAAGTATTATTACTTAGTTTAAACATTTTCAGTAGATTCAATAGAGTAAATCATTAAAAATCTTTTATAATAACACAAAATTATTTTATTTAGTAAAATTTGAGGATGCATCCATATATAACCCAAAATACTTGGTTACTTAATTATTAATTTACTGGCCAGTTATAACTTAACTACTTTAAATAAATTTGTACTTAGAACCAAAATTTAACTAAAATTAACATATCATAATTTATATTTTTATATTTATTTATATTTTTGAAAATGTACAATTAAATCTATATGCAATTATTAATAGTTGCCAAAGCAGAGTCATTAATATTTTTTTTGGGGGTTAATTTCAAATTTTTTTTGGAAAATTAGCTAATACATATACTTATATAATTTATTATGGTTATGAAACTGGTGACCTTTTCCCATTTATACTTAAATTTATTCATTTAATAATTAATTAAATTTGTGATATTTTTGAACTTCAATTAATGTTTTATTTCTTCCTTGGTGTCACAACCTACTTTATTATTTTATCGTTACCTCATGGCCACTTGCTTTTGGAGGCAACTATTTTACTTGTTGCAAGCAAGAGGTAACAGGTCAGCCAATAAAATGACTGAATCATTTGAGAACAGAAGAGGTACAGGTGTAAAAGACACTAATCAGAGTTATCTTATCTGAAAGTAATGAATTTCATTATACAGCCAGATTCTGTGGTGAATGAAGTGAAGGTGTCATTTACAGAGTGGAAAATATGTGCTTTTCAGAGGGCCCGGCATGCTGATAAGCATACTTTTCCATTCAGTGAGGAAGGCAATTGTAAACCACCTCGCTCCTTGTTTTACTTAGTAAAACCTCTAGAGGTTCAAACCAGCCTTTTGGCTGATCACCTAAACAACAACAACAAAGTATTATGCACGACAGCATTTCGTGTATATAGTTAGGTTACATCTCGGTTAATTGTAAATTTCAAGCTTTTACGTAAAATTTAATTTAAAAATCTGGTGTGAAACACTCACACAACTTTCTCATGCCAATGCAAATAATCAACAATAAACCTAACATTAATAATAAAATATTAGAAATAAACAAAAAACTAACCTCAAAAACATAACCTTATTTTAATCATGAGTGAATGATGCAAAATGAAAATCAACCTCAGTTTGGCTTAGAAATACGGAAAATCACTCTTTCTCTCTAAACTAGGCTCTGTAGAGAAAAATTCTTTAAATAAAAGTTGTAGATCTTTTAATTTTCTATAAATTAAATTATATACACTTTTGTCGTAAAATGCATACTAAGGCCGAAATCTTAAAAAAATCAATTTTTCACACATTTTCGTGAGAAAAAAACAGAAAATCTCAAATTACCGCTAAACTAAGCGTTATACAAAAAATTGTTTGAAATAAAAGTTGTAGAATTTTTAATTCTCTACAACTTTTATTATATAATGTTTTGCGCTAAAATGCATATTAAAGCTGTAATCTTAAAAAAAACAACGTTTTTACGTGAAAGCAGCCTCACCCAGAATTTCAGCAAACATGACGCCTACCCTATCTTGTAGAGAATAAAAAATTAAATAAACCAGGCGATTTTTAAAAAAATCGTAGGACCAGTTTTTGAGAAAATCGCAAAAAAGTGAAAAATTACACGAATAAACTACCACTTCCGGTTGACCGATTTTGATGAAAATGTTCGTGTCGAGTCCGGTAGTGGTACGTAACTTAAGTTTCAAATTTCAAGTTCGTACGATGTTCCGTTCTTGAGATATTCTGTTCACACACACACACACACACACACTCACACACGCACGCACACGCGCGCACACATACATATACGCACACACACACACACAGACCAATCGCTAAAAACATGTTTTTTGGGTTCAGGGGGTCTGAAAACGTATAGATCCGGTGAAAACTCGATTTCGAAAAATCGACATGAAAACAATACTTTCCTTCCTATATATTCATATAGGCAAGAGAAAGTAAAAATGAATGATTTTGATGAATATATCGTTCTTAGGTTGGTTACAACTTCATTTAACAGAACATCGGCTTCTGACAGCCGCGTTACTGCGCGCAGCGCTAAGAGAAAGAATTAACTTTAAAGGTAGAAATTTAATGGTTTTGTAATAAATTTAAAGTAAGCTAAAATGCGGCAACCATTTATAAATTAATAACACAAGATAATAAAATAATTAATTATATTAAGTAAACATATTCATTAAAATGTTTCCGTAAAAACGAAGCACAACTTCGTAGGATTAATAAAATTTCGTATACATTAAAATAAATCTATAAAATTTTGCATCAAGCGAAATTATTTACCGTAAATACATGGATAGAAAACAGTTGGAGATATTTTCAGGTTGGATAATAGCAAGGGAACACAGCGATATCTCTATGTGCACAGCTGTACGCCATACAGTATACTATCCGCAATGGGCAACAATTCTGGAGTAGAATAAAATTGTCGCTGGGTTGCCGTTCGAGTGAGTTGATCTTAAAAAGAATTTCCAGCACAAAGATTTAAGTAACACGTATAATAAATAAATTAATTAATAAAAGAAGAGTAAGACTGTGATAAAATGCATTAATACGTATTTAATTAACTCAACTAAATATGTACCTATATTATATAGTAGTTATAATAATATAATACATGCATAACGATATTATACAATACGTTAATTTATTATTTAATAAATAAATCCATGAAGTGATAGTGTTATTGTAACTGTATGCAAGATAAATACATACTAATACAAAGGAGAAAGAATACACAATATTAACTGTATTATCATGACGTCAACAAAACTCATTTGTCAATGCGTTATTAGTTTTGATAAATGTTTAGATAATCACATTATACGAAAATGTGAAAGCTCTCACTAGAACGTTGATTGACTAAATCACTCACACACACACACATAACGAAATCTCCAGAACCGCACGAGCTATTATCAGCTGTTTAACAGCTGATTTTCGGAGACGAAGGTTCTTGGTTCAAATCCTCGTAAAGGTAGTTACTTTTATACGGATTTGAATGATAGACATTGGCTACTTTGATGGTTGGGGTTCAATTAACCATACTCTCTCAGGAATGGTCGACCTGAGTCTGTACAAGACTACACCTCATTCACACGTCAACACATCATCCTCATCTCATTGGGTCATGGGGTTGCTTAATGTTCTGAACTGAACAGATTGCCACGTACACACATTAGGGATTGCAAAAAAAAAAAAAACTTAGTACAGGACGCCTCCGTGGCGTAATGGTAGAGCGCTGGCCTACCACGCGGAGGTCCCGGATTCGATTACCGGCTAGGATCTGAAAATTATAACAAATTACAACCCAACGTTCCACACCCCACTGTAGTCGCCAAAGACCAAGCTTTTGATGCGACTTTAAATAAACAAAAAAAATCCTTTTAAAGGCACTGTCAATTCAAAATAGCATGATAGTTTTACTTAAATAAAATAACAAAGAACAGAGGGAATTTTTTAATGTGCTCATGCGTGAGTGCTACCTCTTAAGATACTTTTTTTGAGTTAACTTTCCCTGTTAGTGAATGAAAGCGTTTTAAAAGATACATTAATAATGAAAAAGAAAAAATTAATGATTTTTCCAATAACACACGGAAAATGGAAATCAAATTTATTAATGAAAAAATTAATTATTAAATATTAATGTATTAATTAATCATGACCATAACGGACAGGTGGAGTGTTAAATTATTTGCACTCGATCTGTTGGTTCCAGGGCTACAAAAAAAGTTCTGTTTCTTATCACATAGTCAGCCAATTATATGACTGAACTATTTAAGAACAGAAGAGGTAGAGGTGCAAAAGACACTAGTCAGAGTTATCTCCTCTGATAGTAATGAATTTCACTATACAGTCAGACCCTGTGGTGAATGAAGTGAAGGTGTCATTTGCAGGATGGAAAGTAAGTGCTTTTCAGAGGGCCTGGCAAGCTGATAAGCATACTCTTTCAACTCAGTGAGGAAGGCAATAGTAAACCACCTCACTCCTCGTTTTTACTTAGTAAACCTCTAGAGGTTCAAACCAGCCTTCCGGCTGTTGACCTAAGCAACATTAATTAATCACGTCTTGTGTATTGAATCCATGGGTGACTGAATACTGAAGACCCTCTGAATAGCATCTACTTTCCATACTGCAAATGACATCTTCATTTCATTCACCAAATGGTCTAGCTGTAGTATAATGAAATTCATTACTCTCAGAGGAGATAACTGTGACTAGTGTCCTTTTACACCTCTACTTCTTTTGTTCCTAAATGCTTCAATTATATAACTGGCTGACCATGTGATAAAAAACACAACTATTTTTTGTAACCCTGGGAACCAGCACATTGAAATTCGAATGTAAATAATTTAACACTCAACCTGCGTGTTACGGGTAACACTTTTATTTATAACATTTAAATGAAAGCAGTTGTTTATTTAGAAATTAAATATATGGGTTTTTAAATTAAAAAAGAGTGAGAGATACCGAGATGTGGTTAACGTTAAAAAACATCGTTATGTTTAAAGGGAACTAAGTTACCGGAAATGGTGGTGGATAATAAACTACCCTCTCGTTGAAACCACAACAACTTTAAACCCCTTTATTAAGTGGACATTATCCCTTGTGACAATTTACGGTAAATTAACGGCACAACAAAAAAGAGATATATATAATTGAAATAAGTTTAAGCCCGTAAATCTGCATGTCAAAAGCACCCTACAAGTTAATTAAAAAAAACCAAAACAAAATTTATTTAATTCGTTCCAATCTACAAAGAACCACGAAAATAAATTCACTCTTGATAGTTTCTTCTTTTCTAGTCAAAAAAGTTGTTCTTTCATTTTTCTGGCTCTGCGATTTTTTACGTTCTTCATCAACTTTTAATATGAAGTAAATTGTGAACTACTGAATTTCCATTATTTTTACATCTCCAGGTTTCAACTCCGTCTCTAGAACCACATTTTTCACTCACTCGACAAAATCATTAACGGATTTAAGTAAACAATAAAAATACAGTAAAATCTCTCTATTGCGAAACTCTCTATAGCGGAAATCTCTCTTTAGCGGCATTATTTGCCGACCCCGACCATTTCGTATACTACGGTAATGTATTTAACTCTCGTTATAGCGGCACACAAATCTCTCTATAGCGGCAAAACAATATCTTCAGGATATGGATTTAGACGCCTATGTAGGGGCAGACAATGACTTAGCCACTTCAGCAGATGTTGGCGATGATGCAATAATCGAAAATGTCTTAGCCCAAAACAACGAGCAAGAAAGTGAATGACGATGAAATGGAAACAGAAATGTTGTCCCTTCAAGTAAACAAGCACTAGACGCTATTCTTGTTGTTTCAACGTACTGTCATTGCCATGTAAATGAAAATTTACAAGTTTTAAACATTGAAAATGAGATTGAAGACATGTTTTATGAATTGAAAACGAAACAAAATTTACAACTTATTTTACGAAATGAAATGTACTTCACAGTCATTGTTTCCTTAATAACAAAAAATATATATACTGTACTGTGTATTTTTTTGTGTTTGTGTAGCCTATGTTTTAGGAGATTTTAATTGTATGTATCTTATGTTTATTACTGTTCAGTAAAAACTGAGTTTCAGTGCTAATTAATTTTAGGCTATCTATTGTGGTATGTACTGTATGAATGATTATTGAAAAAAGTTCAATACGAAAAGTGAAATTCTATTGTTAAACATTAGTAACACAACATCTAATAAAACCAGTTTGTATCCAAATTTCTTGTTAAGTTAATAACCAACACTTTATGTAGGTAATTAATTTTAATATCTCACTGTATTGAAGTAATCTACAATATTAAACATTCGTCATAAAGTTATCTATTCAGTAGTTTTTCAAAAACTTATTCCATGCACCATTTACATACGTATATAAGTTATTCTGTACAGAAAAATTAGTACTCCAACTTCCCTCCCACCGTTAATTACTCGCTCTCTCTATAACGGAACTCTCTTTATAGCGGCGGTATCTCATGGTCCCTTCAATTCCGCTATAGAGAGATTTTACTGTACTACAAAATATTCTTGGCGTATCTTTCAGTATTCATTCTCACCAAGTGTCCGTAGTTGTCCATAACAGGCAGGAGGAGTGTTAAATCATTTGCCCTTGATCTGCTCATTCCGGTGTTACAAAAAATATTTCTGTTTTTTATCACATGTTCAGCCAATTTATATGATTGAACCACTGAAGATCAGAAGAGGTAGAGGTGTAAAAGACACTACAGTCCAGCCTCTCTTAGTTTGCTCCTAATGTAAACAAATAATGACGTCACTGAGCATGCGCATTATAACAAAATGTGTACACGCTGATTAAAAAGTAACAACAAAATACTTTCAAAAGTATTTAAATACAAAATACTTTTAAAATTATTTTTATAAATAAAATTGTTAGGCCTACATCATATCATGACTGATGTTTTTAGTACTTTAAGTAGCCTACTTATAATTTAAAAAATAGTTAACTTAATAGGAATACGACATCCGTTAAGTCGCAGACTCTAGCGTGCATCCTGTAGTAGGTGGCTTTTGTTTGTTGACAGTAGGAGCAAACTAAGAACGGCTGAACTATAATCAGAGATATCTCCTCTGAGAATAATGAATTTTATTATACAGCCAGACCCTGTGGTGAATTAAGTGAAGTTATAGCTTTTATTTTTTATACCAGGAGTCCCAGGTACAATTCCCGGTCAGTTATGGCATTTTTAATCACTTATTTTAATAGTTCTTGTTTTTTTGTTTTACGTCTGACTGTTTTGCAATTTCTGCTAATGCAGACGGTGGAGAATGGTTTATGAAACTAAATGATGAAAAATTGCCAGACCTAACCGGGAATCGAACCCAGGACCCCGGCGTAGAAGCCCGTTGCGCTAACCACTACGCCAACGGGCCGGCCGTTTTTTCATAGGTCAACCTTGATCATTTGAATCACCATTTATGTGCAAAACGGTTGGACGAAAATAAGTAGTACTATATATTTAGATTCTCAAATGAGATTTTAAGAAAAAACCCACCGGGTTGGTCTAATGGTAAAGTCGTTGTCGCCGTCGCGAATCAGTGCTGTTTTGAATCGCTGTTTTAACAGCTGATTTTCGGAGACGAAGGTTCCTTGGTTCAAATACTAGTAAAAGTAAGTTACTTTTATACGGATTTGAATACTAGACTGTGGTTACCAATGCACCTTGATGGTTGAGGTTCAATTAACCATACTCTTTTAGAATGGTCGGCCTAAGTCTGTACAAGACTACACCTCATTCACACATCATATACATCATCTTCATGTGATTGGGTCATGCGGTTGCTAATTGTTCTTAAATTGACCAGATTTACAACGTACACACATAAGGAATTAGAAAATAAATGAATTAAAAAATAAATGAATAAAAAAACAAAAAAACTTAACACACAGGAACGTATCTTAAGAAATTTCAACCTACAAATTAAGATAGTTAAGCTTGTTTAAAGCAAACGAACAGTTATTTCCGTAATAACAGAGGTACATAATATTAACAGTGTGGGAGTGTGGGTTGAAACAGTGTACATATCACCCCGCATCATAGATCAAACAATTAAAGGTGTGGATCGACCTTGCCCAGCTGAAAAATACGCTGCCCTCAAATTATGAACTTTAAATACCATTTTAAATAACGGTTAATGAGTGATAGGTAAGGCAAACTCAACACACTATACCGGAAAAACTTAATTTAACACCTTTAACAATCTGCATAAAATTAAAATTCTTTTCATAAAATTATTATGTAAACAAAATTACCGCAACCCTTAAAGAAAGGTCATTAGCGTTATCATCCCAAAGTTTTTTTTTTTTTTTTTTAACAGTATAGTTTTTCTTTTGCAAACAGTTAATAAATACAATAACTTTAAGCAAATATGAGAAAATCTGAGTAAATTCCTTAGAATTAAAACACAAACGACACTCAGTAGTGTGTTTGAAAAAGACCGAACTGTGAAGAAACAAAAAATATATCTATACAAAATCAAACTTGATGTACCGTGAATCAACATCCCGAAACACAAAGTGTTGAAGTTGGAGATGACAATGACGATGATAGAGATGAAAACGACGCCAATTATGAGATGCTGATGATTAGGAGTTGAAGTAGAAAAGATAAAAAAATTTAAATGACTAACAAAATCGTAGAGGTAAGTCCAATGGTTTAAAGCGTTTCAGTCTGTGAGCATCTTTGCTGTTGTCAAGGAGGCTAATCGCTAACGGATTCTGATGGTCTTCTAGTTTTTGTAAATGTTTTTCGCTATGTTGTTTAATTTCTTCTTTTATGAAGGGCAGATTTAGGTCATTGTGTAGTATTTCATTTGTTACGTACCATGGGGCTGCAGTGATCAGTCTCAGGCATTTTGATTGAAAGCGCTGCAGTATTTCTATATTTGATGAACTAGCTGTACCCCATAGCTCTAACCCATACGTCCAAATTGGTTTGAGTATTACTTTGTATACGAGTACTTTATTTTCAAGAGAGAGTTGAGACCTACTGCCTAAGAGCCAGAATAATTGACGTAACTTCAGCCCAAGTTGCTTTCGTTTCGCCCATATATGATTTCTCCACGTGAGTCTTCGATCTAGATGTAAACCCAGATATTTAACTTCATCCTTCTGTGGGATTACAGTACCGTTCAAGCTGACCACTGGACATGTTGGTTTCTTTAATGTAAATGTTATCCCAAAGTTAATTTAAGGAACTTTTTCACAGGAAAAATATAAAGAAACCACTATAGGTAAAATCTCACACTTTTTTATGTTTAAGATCTTAATCTTAGTAACATTTCAAGCAGAGGATTTTCAAAAATAACTTTTTGAAAAAAATTACATTTTTTAAAATTGATGTATTTTTTTACCAAATCATTTCCAAAACATTACCAAAACATTCAAGTTCAAATTCATTACCAAAACATTTCAAGCAGAGGATTTTCAAAAATAACTTTTTGAAAAAAATTATATTTTTTAAAATTGATGTATTTTTTACCAAATCTTTGAACTTAAAGTTAAATATTTTATAAACCGGTTAAAAATATGACCAAACTTTCTGCCTCAAATGTGAAGCTAGTAGCTTCAATGAGTAAAACAAAAAAAAGTGAGTAACTATCTTTTATACGTTTCTTGATTTTTTTTCTTGAATTTTTGCGGCTTAATTTCACTTTACATTGTATACTAATGTTAGGTTATATTAGATCATTTATATTGGCAAGAGAAAATCGTATGAGTGTTGCTCACCAGATTTTTAAGCTTCAATTTTTTATCGGGAACTATACATTATTGACAACCACCCAATTTGATCGCAGCGTTTCTTGTAGTTGGATTAGGCACCAATTTTGAACAGAGATCCCAAATGGAGTTTGTTCAGCAGTGGTTGTGAGCTGATCACCATACAAAGTCGCATGCTCAACCGGTGCAACTTAATAATTAATAGTGACTCTCTACTAGCTGACTGGACTGCTCGCCCGAAGGCCTTAAAATTATTATAATTGTTAAATTGTAATTATTTTTTTTAAATATACGTTGTACAGAAAAAAAAACGTAGTTAACAATTAACTTATTACAAATAATCATTGCAGAACGAAAACAGGCGGTTCCAAATAAATCACCATTTTGGCTTCAACGGCCAAAAAAATATAGATAATTTTAAAACCGGGTTTGGAAAATTTTTCACGAACACAATACTTTCTCACTCTAATTTCATAGAGCTGGAGAAAGTAAAAATAAGATGCAACATACGGTAGAAAATCTATTAAAATTAAGACATCATTCCCCGAGAGGAGAAAGTAAAAATTAATTAAAACAAATAGGTTACACCGTTCATACCTATTACATTCATTGAAAACAAAACAAAAATCCCCCAAACGAAACGACACACTACGTGTAATACATTTAATTATACGTAAGTTTCAGATTATTATTTTTATTCAAATGGATTGACTGTATCAAGAAAATTATATTAAAAACAAGAGGTGATCGAATCGATTAATTCAACAAACAAGACTAATTCTACGAAAAAATAATCACGATAATTACACCGATATCACGTGAAAGTGTGAAAAGACAGTGTGAAAGACTCACACAACTTTCTCTTGCCAATGCAAATAATGACCAATATAACCGAACATTAGTACTAATAAAACATTAGAAATAAACAAAAAACTAACCTCAATAAACATAACCTAATATTCATCATGAGTGAAAGACGCAAAATGAAAATCTACCCCTGTTAACTTCAAAATTCGGAAAATCATTTTTTCACGCTTAACTAGGCTCTGTAGAGAAACATGCTCTAAATAAAAGTTGTATATCTTTTAATGTCCTATAAATTTGAATATACACACTTTTGTCGTAAAATGCATACTAAGGCCGAAATCTTTAAAAAAATCGATTTTTCACACGTTCTCGTGAGCAAAAAAAAACAGAAAATCGCTAATTACCGCTAAACTAAGTGTTATACAAAAAAATGTTTGAAATAAAAATTGTAGGATTTTAAATTCTCTACAACTTTTATTATATAAATTTTTGCGCTTAAATGCATATCAAAGCCGCAATCTTAAAAAAACAATTTTTTTACGTGAAAACGGCCTCACCAAGAATGTCAGCAAACATGGCGCCTACCCTATCTTATAGAGCAGGGGTCTCCAACCTACGGCCCGCGGGCACATCCGGCCCGCGAACAGATTTTTTCCGGCCCGCGGAAAGCTAGCATACTGAAAAAAAAATTTTTATTTGATAATATATTTCCTTTTAGGCATTTTTACCTAAAATGATTTTAGGCATTTTTAAATATATGAGTACAGTACTCGTCTCTCACTTGCCACTTCTTTTCTCAATAAGTGTAAAACTAGCTGTAAACAAGTAGTAGTGATCACTTGTAAACTCATGTATTGTCAAGTTTTCTTTAAAATTCAATAAAGTACACTTTGTAATAAATTGAAAAGATTTGGTTTTGTATCATCCTGTGTTTTCATTAAGCCTACTTGAAAACTCCTTTTACAGAACAAATATTATTTTATAGCAAATATAATATTATTTGTTTGGTCACAGCTTATTTTTACAATCACGTAAAGAATTTTAGTTAGCCAACAACCAAGATATATAAGGAAATATGTTGTTGTTTAGGTCAACAGCCGAAAGGCTGGTTTGAGCCTGTAGAGGGTTTACTAAGTAAAACGAGGAGTGAGGTGGTTTACCATTGCCTTCCTCACTGAGTGGAAAAGTATGCTTATCAGCATGCCGGGCCCTCTGAAAAGCACATATTTTCTACTCTGCAAATGACACCTTTACTTCATTCACCACAGGGTCTGGCTGTATAATGAAATTCATTACTTTCAGAGGAGATAACTCTGATTAGTGTCTTTAACACCTCTACCTCTTCTGTTCTTAAATGATTCAGTCATTCAATTGGCTGACCATGTGATAAGAAACAGTACTATTTATTTTAGCCCTGCAATGAACAGATTGAGAGTAAATAATTTGACTCTCCGCCTGTCTGTTATGGGCAAAAGGAAATGTAGCGACTTAAAAAACAAAGCAAGAAAATCTCAAAAACCACCACTGAGCTCTTAATTAGAAAAAACTTCGAGGGTGTATGCCCTGAAATATTGCTGGCCCGCCTTTCCTCCAAAAATTTACAATGTGGCCCTTCAGTAAAAATGGTTGGAGACCCCTGTTATAGAGCATAAAAATTCTTTAGTAAACCAGGCGATTTAAAAAAAAATCGTAGGACCAGTTTTTGAGAAAATCGCAAAAAAGTGAAAAATTACACGTATAAGCTACTACTTCCGGTTGACCGATTTTGATGAAAATGTTCGTGTCGGGTCCGGTAGTAATACGTAACTAAAGTTTCAAGTTCGTATAATGTTCCGTTCTTGAGATATTCTGTTCACACACACACACAGTCCAATCGCTAAAAACATGTTTTTGGGTTCAGGGTCTGAAAACTGGTAGATCCGGTGAACTCTCAGTTTCGAAAAATCGACATGAAAACAAGACTTTCCTTCCTATTATATTCATATAGGCAAGAGAAAGTAATAATACCGTAATAATTTTTACAATAGGCGTACGTAAAAAGAAGAATTAACACCAACAGTCTAATGGGGGAACATCAGCGGAAATTATTGTTATAAATACAGTAATATAAAATTATACTAAATTATATTATATTAAATTATTGGTGGTGTTTTTAAAATTTGTCATATATCATTTTCCTTGGCCACCGGGTTGGTCTAGAGTAAAAGTCGTCGCCCCGAGACAGCTGTTTAACAGCTGATTTTCTGAGACGAAGGTTCCTTGTTGAAATCCTAGTAAAGGCAGTTACTTTTTTTTATTGAGTGATGATGCCTACATTAGCCTTGGGCTTGTGTGTAGGTAATGATATGTGGTGATTTACAGATGAAAAAAATGCCAGACCTGACCGGGAATCGAACCCGGGACCCCGACAAAGTAGCCAGTTGCCCTGACCACTACACCACGGGCCGGCCATAGTTTAACCATAGTTAGTAACTACTTTAACCATAGTTAGTTCATTTAACCATACTCTCTCAGGAATTGTCGGTCTGAATCTACACAAGACATCATTACACATCATTTTCATCTCATTGGGTCATGGGGTTGCTTTTAATTCTGAATTTAACAGATTCCAACGTACACACATTAGAAATTAAAAAAATATTTTCCTTAGTCCGTTACATCCAGAAGTCAGAAACTACAAAAGATAGCAACAACAGTTTTCATAATCGTAATCTACACAAAAACGTAGTGGGGCTGAGTTGGGTTTAAAGTTCTGGTTTCGACCGGAAGTGGCCCAAAACTTTGAGTCAAAAAATCAAAGTTAGACATTACAAGAGGTAGAAACAAACGGCTTTCGGATTCGTAATCTACACAAAAAGTTAGTGGGCCTGAGTTGGATCTAAAGTTCCGGTTTTGATCGGAAATGGCCCAAAACCGGAAGTCAAGAAATCAAGGTCGGAATTTTGAAACAAAAATAGTGTGATTCGGATTCTTCTTAGAGTAGATGTGGTAATAATAATCTATTCCGCATTGTTCAATTCTTTAAATATCTCAAATAGTCCATTTTGTCTGTAGTAACAGTATGAAAATTGAAAAATTTAACCTTAGAAATGCGCAAAAACGTGTTTTCAAGAAGTGTATTTTTACTTTTTTCCGGGGGAGGACCCTCGGACGTTACTCCCACCCAATCCTTGATGCTACATCCGCCCCTGCTATGTAGACTCCTTCGAATCCTTAAGTGGTACACTTACAGTATTTTTCTTTTAAGCCAAAACTCTGGAACATGATTCTGCCATAGTTTTATTAGATCAAATTTAGCACTAATTGCAACTGGTAAGTAATACAGAAAAATCGAGAACTTAAAAAAATTACCGTATTTTCCGGACGATAAGACGCACTTTTTCCCGTAGGAAAATGACCTAAAAATTACCATGCGTCTTATGGTCCGAACGCTAGCTATATTTCAGGGTAGATGCTTTCTACCCTTAATAATATTTATTACTACCTTACTCTACTTAAACACGTTCAATAACTAGTACTAGGGATTTCAAAACAAAACATACAATGATATAGGATGTACCGTAGTTTTTAAACTGTATCGTCTTGAAGATTCTAAGCATACACAGTAGTTTCTGTATTGATATTACTTACGGTAAATATCATAGCATTTTAAAATGTGAAGCAAGTTTCGTACTCTTTCGCTTTTAAATTAAAAGTGGTTCAATATGCAAAAGAATGCCCGAATGACTGACCCGAAAGACTGCACGAATGCCATTGCATTCGGGCAGTAGAAAGGCATTTTTTACCTCCTCCAGCAGAAAAAAATGACTCGGGAATGGCGGAAACAAGAAGATTTATTACTCAAGGCAGATAATAAGAAACATACCAGTAAATTTCGAACTCATGCTGTCAAATGGCCAAAACTTGAAGCACAATTGAAAAATTGGATTATCAATTACTATTAGACTAACCATGTTGCCTGAATCTGATTGTCTACCTGATTTGACAATGCAGTATGTCAGTTCAGGTAGACCGTCCGACACGATGTCACGTACACAAACTAGCAACATGGATAGTAACACCCACCCCTCGCATTACCAATCTATTTTTTCAAAATTCTAAAATTTCTACCACAACATTGGCCAATCGATATTTCATGTTAACATATCTGTACTAAGTTTTTTACGCTGAATAAAACAATAGTTTACCCGAGCCGAACGATCGTGTGGTTACCGAGATAGCAAGGGTTCAGAATATTGTTAATAAATCAAAATTTAAATAACGTATGAATTTGAAATTTCGTACACGCTGTAATAATATAATTGTCTATGTCGTGTTAAAATTTCAAACTTTTTGGTCAAATATTTATCGAGTTACACGCCTCTAAACGCATGAAATTTGTTGCGGTATCAAAAAACCGGGTCTTTTTGTCTTCCAACCTCTATATGGCAACTTTTAAACAACATTAAAATAATATGATTATTATAAGTCAAAGCAGAAAAAATGAGCTAAATTTTGATGTAAAGTATGTTGATATCCGATTCAAAGTTATGGAGATGCAAGGGTTCAAACTCGGGTGTCTATGATTATGAAACCGATAGTAGTAATTTACGTTTTTACAGATTCTATATCCATGTTTTTTTGTAAATTTATGACTATAAAATAATTATATATATTGCATCTTCTGTACTTGCTGTTTTTCAAATAAAGAAATCACATTTACCTGTATTAAAAAAACTAATTAAAATCAGTCAAAATAATTTTTAGATAATTTATGCCTTGAAAAACAAGGGTGCGTCTTATCGTCCGATGCGTCTTATCGTCCGAAAAATACGGTAATTCTCAGATTTAACATCCATCAAAAATTGTAATATACACTTACGTCTTTTACTTCCCTATCTTTAAAAGGAAGGCAGGAAAGCGGAAGGAATAAAAAAAACGGAAATTTAAATATCTTAAATTTATTCGTCACGATTTATCAACCTACTGATAAAACCCACCTGCTTTCATCTGTCTAATGAGGACGCCGTGCGTTTATTTCGAATCTCAACTGGCGTGCGGTGTAGGCTATAAATAACTCTGGTGATTAATTTTGAAACAACTATTTATTTAATCAATTAATTCAAAAATTTTTTATGTGAAATACTCAAAAAAATTTCTCTTGACAATGTAAATACAGTAATTAACAACATAACATATGTTTAATCATGAATGAAAGATGCCAAATGAAAATCAACCAGTTGGGTTTAAAAATACGGAAAATCACCAATTGACGCTAAACTAGGCTCTGTAGAAGAAAATGCTGTAAAAGTTGTAGATTTTTTAATTTTCTCCAACTTCAATTATATTAAACATTTGTCGTAAAGTACATAATAAGGCCGCAATTTTTTTAAAAAATCTCCCTTTTTACCGATTTTGATGAAAAAAAATATACAGAAAATCACCAATTGACGCTTAACTAAGCCTCGTACGACAAAACGTTTCAAACATATGTTGTAGGGTTTTTAACAGTTACATTGTATAACTAAATACAACTTTTATTACATACACTTTTGCCATGAAATGCATATTTAGGCTGCTATCTCAAAAAATAATTTTTTTTCTACGAGGCCCTTCAAGAATTTAAGACGACATGGCGCTTACTCTATCTTGCAGAGCATAAAAAATTTAGTAAGTGATGCGATTTTTAAAAACATCGTAATAGCCGTTTTTGAGAAAATCGCATGAATAAACTACTACTTTCGGTTGACAGATTTTAATGAAACTGTTCGTGTCGGGTCCAGTAGTGATACCTAATTTACTAGTGATACATCAATGTTTCAAGTTTCAACAGCGTGTTATATTCCATTCTTGAGATATTTTGTTTACACACACACACAAGCGAATCGCTAACATTACTTTTTGGTACAGAGGGCCTGAAAACGCGTATATCGTGTGAAAACTCGATTTCGAAAAATTGACGTAAAAACAACAATACTTTCTTTCCCTATACATTCATACAGGCAAGAGAAAATAAAACCCGTATATTTTTACTTCTCTTGTCTACATGAATATATATGAAGAAAAGTATTGTTTTCATGTCGATTTTTCGAAATCAAGTTTTCAACGGATCTACACGTTTCCAGATCCCCTGAACCCAAAAAACATGTTTTTAGCGATTGGTCTGTGTGTGTGTGTGTGTGTGTGTGTGAGTGAATAAAATATCTTAAGAACGGAACATCGTACGAAGTTGAAACTTGAAACTTAAGTTAGGTACCACTAGAGAACCCGACACGAACATTTATATCAAAATCGGTCAACCGGAAGTAGTAGTTTATTCGTGCCATTTTTCACTTTTTGCGTTTTTCTCAAAAACAGCTCCTACGATATTTTTAAAAAATCCCCTTATTTACTACATTTTTTATGCTGTACAAGATAGGGTAGACGCCATATCAACTGAAATTCTTGGGGAGGCTGTTCTCTCGTAGTAAAAAAACGGGTTTTTAAGATTAAAGCCTTAATATGCATTTTAGTGTAAAAATGTAGTTATATAATAAAATTTGTATACAATTTAAAAATCTACACCTTTTATTTTAAACATTCTTTTTGTTATAACACTTAGTTTAGCGGTAATTAGTGACTTTCTGTTAGTTCCCATGAAAATCTGTAAAAAATCGGTTTTTTAAGATTTCGGCCGTAGTAGACTATCCATTTAACGACAAAAATGTATATAATCAAATAAATATGAAATTAAAAGATCTACAACTTTTACTTTGAACATTTTTCTCTACAGATCCTAGATTAGCGTGAAAGAGTGATTTTCCGTATTATTAAACCAAACTAAGGTTGGGTTTCATTTTGCATTATTCACTCATGATTAAAATTAGGTAAAGTTTTTTGAGGTTGGTTATTTATTTTGTTTATTTCTAATGTTTTATTACTAATGTTAGGTTATATTGTTAATTATTGGCATTGGCAAGAGAAAGTCGTATGAGTGTTTCACACCAGATTTTTATCTATCAACAGACCTTACAATCCCAACGCTTTTTCTGAGATCAGCTTAAAAATAGTAGACCCTACAACATTTTAGACAGTGCACAACACAAGTATATATATATTAGCGAGTTTGTTTTACAGCTGTCGCCGTCTCTCGCATCCTAATACCCTCCACATTTGTCTGTCCAAGCAGTCATTGTCTGTCAGTCCTCTCGCCTGCATCGCCACCTCCATGCCATACTGCCAGGAGTGCTTCGGCCTTCCTCTTTTCCGGCTTGACTCAGGGACCCAGTCCAATAATATCTTTGGCCATCTCTCAGGAGGCATTCTCTTCACATGCCCATACCACTTCAAACTCTTTGCCTCTATCCAATCGGCAATATTCTCAGTCAGACCCATCTTCCTTCGAATATCATCATTTCTCACTCTGCCCATTCTTGTATATCCACAACATCGCCTCCAATAATCCATTTCCAAAGCCTTGAGCTTAGCTTCATACCTCTTATTCACCTCCCAAGTTTCTGCACCGTATGTTCCAATGGTTTCAATGACTGTGCTGTAAATGCGAATCTTATTTTTCAACACAAGTACCTACTTAAAAAAAAATTAATTAAGAAATAAATTGAAAAGAAAAGAAGCTGGATTTAATATCTAATGAAGGAAAGAGAAAGTTGCTGAGGTAATTATGCCAATAATCAATTTATTGGCATACGACGAAGGTTAAGACGACGATACCCATTGTCTGTCTGTCTGTCTGTTCGATCAACATCCTTACTTAGGCCTAATCTCACAACACTTCAATAGGCGCACCCTACGTTATCCATTGTTATCGCACACTTTCAACGTACAATACAAGAACGGATGTGTACGTACACGTAATCTACTATCAGGAAATGCAACCTTTACTACACCAACTTAAACAACTTATCCTGGTATCACTTTTTTTTTATTTTTCATATTCCTACGCACTAGACGTAAGTAGGTATAACTCGTGACGGTAGATCTAGGCAAAGACGGAGACAGATGATATAGTATGCGAGTTGGGAACAGGCTGCGGCCTAATCCCTGGTTGGAAGAAGAAGAAGGAGGAGGAGGAGGAGGAGGAGGAGGAGGAGGAGGAGGAGGAGGAGGAGGAGGAGAAGAAGAAGAAAATAACGGAACCAAATCGCGACAAAATCTAAGCTATATTTCAGACCAGCTTAAAATTCGGTTTATAATACAGAGAATTGTTGTTGTTGTTGTTGTTTAGGTCATCTGTCAAAAGGCTGGTTTGAACCTCTAGAGGTTTTACTAAGTAAAAACGAGGAGTGAGGTTGTTTACCATTGCCATCCTCACTGAGTGAAAAAGTACGCTTATCAGCATGCCGGGCCCCTTGAAAAGCACATATTTTCCACTCTGCAAATGACACCTTCACTTCATTCACCACAGGGACTGGCTGTATTAATGAAATTCATTATTTTCAGACGATAAAACTCTGGTGTCTTTCACACCTCTAAATTCACAGAATATGATGCAATATTAAAAAGAATTTGAAAAAAAAAACAAAACAAAACAAGAGACGAGTATCAAATTCTACAATACCATTGCCGATCTTACTTTCCTATATGGCAGCGAATCTTGGATACATACGAGGGGGTACCCAAAAGAAACCGGAATTATTTTTTAAAACTATTTATTTTTAATTTTTTTACAAAAGAACCTTATCCCCTTCAAAATACTCTCCATTACAACTAATACATTTGTCCCACCGGTGCTTCCACTGTTCAAAAACATTTTTTGTACTCCTCTTCAGTGATGGCTGCCAGCTCATCCGTCGTTTTTTTCTTGACATCATCAACATTGTTAAATCGGAGACCTTTCATGCCCCTTTTCATGCGTGGGAACAAGAAAAAATCACACGGAGCCAGATCGGGTGAGTACGGTGCGTGTGGTAGCAAAACTATGCTGTTTTTCGCCAAAAACTGGGTAACCGAGATTGCCGTGTGTGCAGGCGCGTTGTCGTGATAGAAAAACCAGTCCCCTGTCTGCCACAAATTAGGTCTTTTACGACGAATGCTGTTTCGTAGTCTTCTTAACACTTCAAGATAAAAAGCTTGATTTACCGTCTGGCCTGGTGGAATGAACTCTGAATGGACAATTCCCCTCACATCAAAAAAACAAATCAGCATTGTTTTGATGTTCGATCTGACTTGACGACTTTTTTTTGGTCGGGGTGATAATGAAGTCTTCCATTGACTGGATTGTTGTTTGGTTTCTGGGTCGTATCCATAGCACCAAGACTCGTCTGATGATCTTTGACATGAAATCTGGATCAGTTTCAAGCTGTTGTTTCAAATCACTACACGTTTCAATTCGACGTTCCTTTTGAGTGTCTGTCAGAACCCGAGGCACAAACTTGGCAGCGACTCTTTTCATTGTCAAGTCTTCTGTTAAAATGCGTTGGACTGAGCTCCAAGATAACCCACTAACCTGTGATATTTGGTCAATGGTCTGTCGTCGGTCTGTTCGTACAATTTCTTTCACTTTCACAACATTTTCGTCTGTTCGGGAAGTCGACGGTCGTCCAGAACGAGGTTTGTTCTCAATCGACATGTCGCCATTTTTAAAGCGCAAAAACCACTCGTACACTTGGGTTTTTCCAATAGCGTCGTCTTTGTAAGCTGTGTTCAACATTACAACTGTTTCCGCGGCGTTTTTACCGAGCAAGAAGCAAAATTTCACAGCCGCACGTTGTTCATTAAAACTTGCCATCATGAAAAACGACACGAGCACAAAACAGCACTAGCGAGAACAATCACTGCACGAGAACAGAACAAGCTAGATCAACGAACAAAATGGCATTGAACTGGCAATGAGTAGCGCTACAAGCAGCCTAGTAGCGGGAATTTGTACTGCACAAGCTCCGCCCACAGCAGAGCTATTCCGGATACTTTTGGGTACCCCCCTCGTACAAAGAATATTGATAGCAAGATCCAAGCTACAAAGATGAGATTTTTGCGTACTAGTGTGTTGGGATGCTCTAAAACGGACAGGATAAGGAATGATGAAATAAGAGTTCTGTCTGTTCCATCACCATAAGACAAGATCTTACAGAATCGAAGAAACTGGAGCATTCACTTGAACAGAATGCCATATGGACCAATAGAGGCTCAAAATTATAGACCAACAGGTACGAGAGATGTGGGAAGACCGAGAAAGAGATGGGTACCGGAACAGGTTCACTAAACCTAAACCTTGAAATGAGGAAGAAGAAAAATACTCAAAAAATCGAGACTGGGACCTTGTAGTTCAGCATACTCTTAACGCTCAAACCACAACACCACAGACTCGGACGGCCCCAAAGATATTAAATTAATACTGAGAAAGTTCAATGAACTAGCCGTAATAAATGTACATTTTTCTGAATGTACGTAGCTATAGTAGGGAGCTGACTTGTTTACTAGTGCGGGATGAAAGGCAAGATAGTCCAGGCTGTGAGCTCGCTCCCGTTAGCAAAATTATTCGGACTCGGTTTCTTTGCACTATCTTATTTAAAATTGGTCCCTTATAACCAATCCGCAAGAAACCACGGGCCACCGTGGTCGAGAAATTGTTTAAACAATTTTTTTTAAACAAATTGCAAAAATTGGTTTTTTGGCCCCCGGACAAAATTTTTTCAGGTTTTTTGGATCATTCTGAACAATAAAAGTCCTTAGTAACTTTTCTCTATAGTTAATAGTTTTCGAGTTATAAGCAATTTAAAATTTGAAAAACGTAAAATCAACCATTTTCAATCCTCTATATCTCAGTTAAAAAACATTATTTTTTAAATTAGAAAGTGCTTAAAGTAAAGTTTAAATATCCTTATACAAGATTTTGATGTATTTTTTGAAATTATTTTATTGCAAAACCTTTGTTTTAAACAGTTAACAATGCGCGCGCGGCGCGTACCGCGACCACGCGCTGCATGTTGCGTCTCTCTCGCACTAACGTCCCCGACTATACGTACCCGATTAGTTAGTGCGAGAGAGGCAACATGCAGCGCGTGGTCGCGGTACGCGCCGCGCGCGCATTGTTAACTGTTTAAAACAAAGGTTTTGCAATAAAATAATTTCAAAAAATACATCAAAATCTTGTATAAGGATATTTAAACTTTACTTTAAGCACTTTCTAACTTAAAAAATAATGTTTTTTAACTGAGATATAGAGGATTGAAAATGGTTGATTTTACGTTTTTCAAATTTTAAATTGCTTATAACTCGAAAACTATTAACTATAGAGAAAAGTTACTAAGGACTTTTATTGTTCAGAATGATCCAAAAAACCTGAAAAAATTTTGTCCGGGGGCCAAAAAACCAATTTTTGCAATTTGTTTCAAAAAAATTGTTTAAACAATTTCTCGACCACGGTGGCCCGTGGTTTCTTGCGGATTGGTTATAAGGGACCAATTTTAACTAAGATAGTGCAAAGAAACCGAGTCCGAATAATTTTGCTAACGGGAGCGAGCTCACAGCCTGGACTAAGAGAGACTGGCGACAGTGAGACGTGATGTTGTCATAGCAACGGTTGCTATAAACCCACTTGGCGACGTGTGTACTGTACATTCTGAAAATATTTACTTTTCATATGTGACAGATGTTACTGTGAGGGCCGTTCACTGTAGTGGTGTTAATTACGCTCACGGCTCGTGAAGTTATTAATCTAGTTATTATATGTAATCTAATATTGTTATACTTGGCCTGTTTATAAACAAACTGATATAAAATATAACGCTCTGTAGTAAAATATTAAAAACTAATCTATTTTTACTTTCTCTTGCCTATATGAATACATAGGAAGGAAAGTATTGTTTTCATGTCGATTTTTCGAAATCGAGTTTTCACCGGATCTACACGTTTTCAGACCCCCTGAACCCAAAAAAAAAACATGTTTTTAGCGATTGGTCTCTCTGTGTGTGTGTGTGTGTGTGTGTGTGTGTGTGTGTGTGTGTGTGTGTGTGTGTGTGTGTGTGTGTGTGTATAAAATATCTCAAGAACGGAACATCGTACGAACTTGAAACTTAAGTTACATATTACTACCGGACCCGACACGAACATTTTCATCAAAATCGGTCAACCGAAAGTAGTAGTTTATTCGTGTCATGTTACACTTTTTTGCGATTTTCTCAAAAACTGGTCCTACGATGTTTTTTAAAATCGCCTGGTTTACTAAATTTTTTATGCTCTACAAGATAGGGTAGGCGCCATGTTTGCTGAAATTCTTGGTAAGACTGTTTTCACGTAAAAAAAATTGTTTTTTTTTTAATATTGCGGCTTTATTATGCATTTTACCGCAAAAATGTATATAATTAAAGTTGTAGAAAATTTAAAATTCTACAACTTTCATTTTAAACATTTTTTTGTATAACGCTTAGTTTAGCGGTAATTAGCTATTTTCTGTTTTTTTTTCTCACGAAAACGTGTAAAAAATTCACTTTTTAAAGATTTCGCCCTTAGTATGCATTTTACGACAAAAATGTATGTAATAAAATTTATAGGATATTAAAAGTTCTACAACTTTTATTTAAAGCATTTTTTTGTACAGTGCCTAGTTTAGCGTGAAAGAGCGATTTTCCGTATTTTTAAGCCAAACTGAGGTCGATTTTCATTTTGCGTCTTTCACTCATGATTAAAATAAGGTTATGTTTATTGAGGTTAGTTTTTTGTTTATTTCTAATGTTTTATTACTTTATTGTTAATTATTTGCACTGGCAAGAGAAAGTTGTGTGAGTGTATCACACCAGATTTTTATCTATCACTCTTTAACAGCTACATTTATTTGCATTAATGCGCAAAACCAAAAAGTTATCAAAAATATTTTTGATAACTTAAGTTTATATTATTTATATTTATTATTTATATTATTTTTGGTTTAACGTCCGACTGTTATGCAATTACTGCTAATGCAGACGGTGAAGGATGAAATGAATTTTTGTAACGTATGAAAATGTGCCGTGCCTGAATGGGATTCGAACCCAAGACCGCATGATGAAAGGCGAGCACGTTACCAACTACGCCACTGCGGCCGGCAATTTTATGTTATTGAGGTTAGTTTTTTTTGTTTATTTCTAATGTTTTATTACTAATGTTAGGTTTATTGTTAATTATTTGCATTGGCGAGAGAAACAGTTGTGTGAGTGTTTCACACCAGATATTTTTTTTTTTATTATATTAGGCTATTACAATAAACTTTTAGAGTATATTAATAAAATATTTTAGACTATTATAAGTAGAAAATCTAATAAAATATTTTGGTACTACAGTAGTTATTCGAAATGGTTTTGTGAGTAATATTTTTAGAACAGCGCGTACTAATGGTATTATTACTACAACTAGTATGTCCATAACAGACGGGTGGAGTGTCAAATTATTTACACTCAATCTGTTAGTTGCAGGGCTAAACTAAATAGTTCTATTTCTTATCACATGGTCAGCTAATTAAATGACTGAATCATTTAAGAACAGAAGAGGTAGAGGTGTAAAAGACACTAATCAGATTTATCTGGTCTGAAAGTAATGGATTTCATTATACAGCCAGACCCTGTGGTGAATGAAGTGAAGGTGTCATTTACAGAGTGGAAAATATATGCTTTTCAGAGGGCCTGGCATGCTGATAAGTGTACTTTTCCACTCAGTGAGGAAGGCAATTGTAAACCATCTCACTCCTCGATTTACTTAGTAAAACCTCTACACGTTCAAACCAGCCTTTTGGCTGATGGCCTAAACAACAAAACAACTACTACTAGGTTATAGGAGAAGGGGAATCGTACAAACAATCCTCTCCAACCGAATTCCTTACGCTAGCAATCAAGTGAGCTCCCATCTATCCTATAACTACAATTAACTAGCAACTTCGTGTACAATTCAATTATCCGTTAAAAAAGAGAGTATAAAAAAAGTTTTTATACAACAGCAATATATTTGATTATCTCAGTCCATTTTATTCAGGTTGCTTTTAATGAAAGAGTACAAAACGCACAACAAAAAGAAAAAAGTGAAATTAGATTAACGTTGAGACTGAAGATCGCTTTAATTTTTATAATGACAAATATCAAGCGTGTTGAAAAACAGGTTCATTTCGATGAAAACTTTCCTTAATTTGTAGGTGCATGTTTATAGAGAATGCACTTCATCTGGCTTATTTAGTAGACGGTAGTAATCTAATTTTATATAACTTGTTTCGGTTTTAAAGAATCAAGGGGGCCATTTCCTGATAATTGTAATTTTTTACGTTTGTAAAAAATTTCCTTCGTCGAACAATGGCTTAAGAGTATTAGATTACAATGAACTGCAAAACGGAATGTCCCTGGTTCGATTCCGTTCAGGACTCTGTATACCAGTAGTTCCCAGACGGTGGTACGGAAGAACAAGTAGAAAAAAATCTGGTGTGAAACACTCACACAACTTTCTCTTGCCAATCCAAATAATTAATAATAAACCTAACATTATTAATAAAATATTAGAAATAAACAAAAACTAACCTCAAAAACATAACCTTATTTTAATCATGAGTGAATGACGCAAAATGAAAATCGAACTCAATTTGGCTTAAAAAAAAACGGAAAATCACACTTCCACGCTAAACTAGGCTCTGTAGAGAAAAATTATCTAAATAAAAGTTGTAGATCTCTTAATTTTCTATAAATTTTATTATATACACTTTTGTCTTTAAGTGCATAACTAAGGCCGAAATCTTAAAAAAATCGATTTTTCACACGTTTTCGTGAGAAAAAAACAGAAAATCGCTAATTAACGCTAAACTAAGCGTTATACAAAAAAATGTTTGAAATAAAAGTGGTAGGATTTTAAATTGTCTACAAATTTTATCATGTAATTTTTTGCGCTAAAATGCATATTAAAGCCGCAATCTTAAGGAAACAACTGTTTTACGTGAAAACAGCCTCACCAAGAATTTCAGCGAACATGGCGCCTCCTCTATCTTGTAGAGCATAAAAAGTTTAGTAAACCAGGCAATTTTTAAAAAAATCGTAGGACCAGTTTTTGAGAAAATCGCAAAAAAGTGAAAAATTATACGAATAAACTACTACTTCCGGTTGACCGATTTTGATGAAAATGTTCGTGTCGGGTCCGGTAAGGGTATGTAACTTAAATTTCAAGTTTCAAAAGTTCGTACGATGTTCCGTTCTTGAGATATTTTGTATACACAGACCAATCGCTAAAAACATGTTTTTTGGGTTCAGGGGGTCCGAAAACGTATTGATCCGGTGAAAACTCGATTTCGAAAAATCGACATGAAAACAATACTTTCCTTCCTATATATTCATACAGGCAAGAGAAAGTAAAAACCTTTTTTTTAGCTTGTACGGCCACAGGGGACCACTGTAAGTTCATTTATTGTTCCTTTTCACCCTTAACCTCGCGTGGTAGTTCTTCATTCTGTCAGATCTACTCTTCCTCTCCGCTTCGGATATCACCATTTTTTTCCTGTTGGTTTCCGTTCTCTTGAATTTTATCTTTCCGTCTCTCAGTAGGTTGTAATTTCCAGACTTCTCCTCCAAATCCTTTCTCTCTATATTCAGCTCCCTCATGTCGTCCACAACCATTCGGAGCCACTTGGGTTGGGTTTTCCTCTTCCAGTAAAATTCTGATAGCCTTTTTAATAGTCTTGTCTCGGGCATTCTTAGGATGTGCCCCAGGAAAGATACCCTCCTCCTTCTCATGACGTCCGTCAGCAGGTCTATCCTCTGGTACACTTCTGCATTGGAGATGTTCTGGTATTTTCCCTCTTGGATGTTCTAAAATAAAATATAAAATTTATCTCTCACTTCAATAAATCGAAATTTTGAAACTAATACGATAGTGAGAGAACGTATTAACAAGAGAAACATTTGTAAAAGGTAAGACAAAGTGGTTTCCCATTTATTTATGTAACGTCGTATCAACTGCAACGATTTTTAGCGACGACGTTGGGATGTAACTGTGTGAGGATAAAATGATTTTTTTGTAACCTATGAAAATATGCTATGCCTGAGTGGGATTCGAACCCACGACCGCATGATGAGACACGAGCACGTTACCAACTACGCCAATGCGGTCGGCGAAATCTTATCTAATTACCCGAAAAGTCGTCGCCAAAAATCAGCTGTTTTAACAGCTGATTTTTGGAGATGAAGTTTCCTGGTTCAATTCTTAGTAAAGGATCCTTTTATACGGATTTGAGTGCTAGACAGTGGTTACCGGTGTACTTTGGTGGTTGGGGTTCAATTAACCATACTCTCTCAGGAATGGTCGGCCTGGGTCTGTACAAGACTACACCTCATTTACACGCCATACACATCATCCTCATCTCATTGAATCATGGGGTTGCTTATTGTTCTGAATTGAACGGATTTCAATGCAACGTACACAAATTAGGAATTAAAAAAAAAAAATTACCCGAAAAAACATATTGGTTTCGTTTTAAAACACACTGGTATCAATTTAAAACAAAAGGACAGCACACAAATCAAATTCATAAATCGAATCACGATACATTTTTTTTTGTTCTGCAGCCCTTACAATACTATTACTATTACATAATAAATCAATAACAATAATTAAATCAGCGGACAATGGAGGAACAGAGAACAAATTTAGCTTTAAACTATAATTGATGGTGGAAAATAATGTGACAGGAAATGTAGGAACTGATCAAATTAGTAACAGTAAACAATATACATGACACCACCACGCCTATTGTTGGTAGTCGCACATAATAGCTAACACATATATCACAACCAAACCAACACAAAAATAAAATAATGTTCGGTAAACACAATTTTCTACCGAACGGAAATTTAATACTATAGTATAAATCATATGACTGCCCATAACAGACAGGTGGCGTGTCAAATTATTTACACTCAATCTGCTAGTTGCAGGGCTAAAATAAATAGTTCTTTCTTATTACATAGTCAGCCAATTAAATGACTGAATCATTTCAGAACAGAAGAGGTAGAGGTGTAAAAGACACTAATCAGAGTTATCTCCTCTGAAAGTAATGAATTTCATTATACAGCCAGACCCTGTGGTGAATGAAGTGAAGGTGTCATTTGCAGAGTGGAAAATATGTGCTTTTCAGAGGGCCCGGCATCCTGATAAGTGTACTTTTCCACTCAGTGAGGAAGGCAAAGGTAAACCACCTCACTCCTCGTTTTACTTAGTAAAACCTCTACAGGTTCAAACCAGCCTTTCGGCTGATGACCTAAACAACAACAAATCATAAGAATGCTAGGTTAGACGTAACAGCCGACTTACGGTAGCACCGTATACGATCAGCGATTGGTATGAAGTAAATTACGCAATAAAAATCTGGTGTGAAACACTCACACGACTTTCTCTTGCCAATGTAAATAATTACCACTAAAACGTAACATTCGTCGTAAAAAACATTAGAAATAAACAGAAACCTAACCTCGAAAACATATAACCTTATTTTAATCATGACTGAAAGACGCAAAATGAAAATCGACCTCAGTTTGCCTTAAAAATACGGAAAATCGCTCTTTCACGCTAAACTAGGCACTGTACAAAAAAAATGCTTTAAATAAAAGTTGTAGACCTTTTAATGTCCTATAAATTTTATTATATACACTTTTGTCGTAAAATGCATACTAAGGACAATATATTAAAAAAATTGATTTTTCACACGTTTTCGTGAGAAAAAACAGAAAATTGCTAATTACCGCTAAACTAAGCGTTATACAAAAACATGTTTGAATTAAAAGTTGTAGGATTTAAAATTCTCTACAACTTTTATTGTATAAATTTTTGCGCAAAAATTGATATTAAAGCCGTAATCTTAAAAAACTATGTTTTTACGTGAAAACAGCCTCACCAAGAATTTCAGCAAACATGGCGCCTACTCTATCTTGTAGAGCATAAAAAATGTAGTAAATTAGGCGATTTTTTAAAAAATCGTAGGACCAGTTTTTGAGAAAATCGCAACAAGTGAAAAATTACACGAATAAACTACTACTTCCGGTTGACCGATTTTGATGAAAATGTTCGTGTCGGGTCCGGTAGTGGTATGTAACTTAAGTGTCATTTGCAGGATAGAAAGTAGGTGCTTCTATGAAGGCCTGGCATGCTGATATACATTCTTTTCCACTCAGTGAGGAAGGCAATGGTAACCCACCTCAAGATTCGTTTTACTTAGTAAAACCTCCATAGGTTCAAACCAGCCTTTCAATTGTTGACCAAAACAATAGATATTCTATTGTTTCTCACCTTAATATTATTGTAGATCATTATAAATGCTTGCTTATCAATTAAATTTTTTGTTTCATAATTTGCAACTTAAGCTATTTGCACTTGATCTGCTAATTCCAAAGATATAAAATATAGTTCTATCACTTATCACATGGTCAGCCTATGATACAACTGAAGAATTTAAGAACAGAGGTGATAGAGGTGTAAAAGACACTAGTCAAAATTATCTCCTCTGAGAGTAATGAATTTCTCAACTAGACCCTGTAGCGAATAAAGTGAAGGACTCATTTACAGGGTGGGAAAATAAATACTTGTCAGAGGGCCAAGCATATATTTCCACTAAATGAGGAAGGCAAGGTAAACTCCCTCACTCCTCATTTTACTTGGTAAAGCCTCTAGAGGTTCAAACCAGCCTTTCGGCTCATGACCTAAGCAATAATAAATTTTAAGACACGCCAAGATTAGACATTATAGTGCTGTGATGAACCTTGAGTGTCTGTACGCGAGTTGGTGCCTTAGAATAATTAGAAGGCTGGTCTAAGAGAACAGGGAAGAAAAGAATTATTTTCATGTTTATTTTTCACTGGAAACACACGATTGCAGAGCCCCCGAACCCAAAAAAACATGTTTTTAGCGATTGGTCTGGGTGTGAACAAAATATCTCAAGTACGGAATAAAGTCCTAAGTTGAAACATAAATTAGATACCACAAGGGGACCCGGCACTAAAATTTTCATCAAAATCGTTCAACCAGAAGTAATAGTTTATTTGTGCAACTTTTCACTTTTTTGTAATTTTTTCAAAAACGGCTCACATGCTGTCAAAATTTGTTATGAAATAAGCAAAATCTAAAATTATTGACGACCATACAGAGAATCTTAGTCCAGCTTCCTTATCATTTAATTTTGTAATCACTTGCTGTTGTAAGGGCATCAGCCGAAAGGGTGGTTTGAACCTCTAGAGGCTAAAGTACGTAAAACGAGGAATGAAGTGGTTTAACTTGCCTTCTTCACCCGAGTGAAAAGGTATGCTTAAACGCCAGGCCCTCTGAGAAGTATTAAGTTTGCACCCTGTACATGACAACTTCATTTCATTCACAACAGAGCTGTATAATGAAATTTATTAATATCAGAGGAGATAACTGTGACGAGTGTCTTTTTTTACACCTCTATCTCTTCTGTTGTTAAATGCTTCAGTCATATAATTAGGTGACCATGTAATAAGAAACACAACTATTTTTGTAGCCCTGGAACTGGTAGATCGAGTGTAAATAATTTAAGACTACACCTGCCTGTTATGGGCATTACAGCAATCACTTGCTAATGCAGAGTTATGTGTTAAAAGTGAACTGGAGTTAATTCAGTTTCATAAACAATACACACACAAACACATTGTGTGGAAGCCTGAATATTTTAAACCAAGAAATATTTAAAGAAAAATAAATTAAGATAAATCTTTGATAACATTTAAATCAAATTCAGATAAGACAATAAAAATATCTCATTTAGAAACTATTTTTCTTTTGATAGTTTTTTTTTTTTTAATAACATTAACAGCTACGACAGACATTAATGACCACTTGGGTTAAGGAACGGTAATAATTTTCACAGGACATGTAATAATTTTCCACACCATCAGTAATTGAGCTTAAACTAAGCACTGTAGAAAATAAATGTTTGAAATAAAAGTTGTACATTTTTTTAAAATTTTCTACAATTTTAATCATATACACTTTTGCTTTAAAATGCATATTAAGGCTGCAATCTTAAAAAAAATTTACTATATAAGAGCAAGGGCCCCTGAATTTCAGCAGGCATGCTACCCTATCATGCAGAGCACCAAAGATAATCTTTAATGTCACATAAAATACGTAATAAACATTATATACAAGTCAAAATATTTGGGATAAGGAACTGGAAGGTTATACTACTACTGCACAGAAGGCAAAAAAAGACTAACCAGGCATTCACTTGGAGTGGACAAGGAAAACTATGCGAAAACCTTGACCAGTACAGCCAAACATTATGCTAAGACTAATTGACTACAAATGAATTCTTAATTGTGTACTGTGTCCATATTCATAATCCAACTTAAAAATGTCCATTAAAAAATTGGCATTTTTATTAGTTAACAAAGAAATAACAATATTAAACGAAAAACTAATTGGATACACATTTTTAAACAAATATTTAAATAAGTTTAACTGATACTAAATTATTACTTTTTTAAAATAAGAAAAATAAAAAAAACTTAATACAGAATTGCAGACGACCAAATCATTAGTTTCTTAGCTGATAAATTAGCCGAAGCCAGAATTCAAGTTACAACCTTAGAACAAATACCAAATAAAATTGGTCGCAAAATTTCTCATGAAAAAACTAAAATCATGATTACCGAACCGCTCTGCATTGGTCGAGCAAATGTAAACGGTAACTTAGTCAATAACTAACGGTAACTTGTCAAAGAATTTAAATATCTTGGCGAGACAATAACTTACAATGAAAATGAGAAAGCAAACTGGAAAATTAGAACTAACAAAAAAGTCCAGCGAAAGTCCAGCAACTTACCAACAATACATACAACAAGAAAAACCTATCTATTCAATCTAAACTGCAACACCATAAAACAACCCGAAGCCACTTTCTGCAGAGAAACTATTTCTAATTTCAAAACTAAAACGACTGCGAGAAATTCTCAAGATAGAAAGAAGAATCTGACTTTGAGAATTTGCAGAAACAAAAAACAGAAACTCAACGATATCTGGATCTTAATGTCTAATTCTGAACTCTACCATGAAATCGAGCCAATTAATGACATCATGCGAAAGAAACGAATTTATTTCTTCGGGTATTTACTTAGAAATACCAGACAATCGAGTAGCTAAACCACTCATTTCTATAATTAACTCGTGGAAAAATCCTCCAAGGTGGTTGGCCAAAGTAAAGCAAGATATGCAAGAACTTAACATTACAGAACAAGATCTTCACAAAAAATCTGAACACCTTAAGTTGCTTAAAAATAAAGACACAAAATTTGTCGAAAACACTCGAGCTCCGTCGTCAATGATTTGGGCAGATGAAATCAAACAGATCAGATCCCAAAATATGAAAAATTATGGGAAAAAGCACAAAAATCCTAAAACCAAACCAAAAAGGATTTCTAAATTTGATTCAAATGGTCCAATGGGGCCGTAAAAGCAACAAAAAAATGCAATTCGTACAAAGGATGCGGTTCTATTTTTTTAAATGACATAATAACTTAAAATCAGGACACTGATTTTTCACAATAGCAATACTTTATCTCTTCACAATTTACAGCAACGAGAAAGTAAAATCAGAAAGAGGGTAATGAGTCTACATCTACTATCTGTATAAGGTGAAAATGAATTAATAATAATAATTAAGTTTACAGATGGAAAAAACAATGATTTGTGCAGATAAAATCAGACAGATCAGATCCCAAAATTTGAAGAATTATTGGGAAAAGCGTAAGAATCCTAAAACCAAACCAAGAAGAATTTCTAAATTTGATTCAAGTGGTCCAATAAGGCCGTAAAACAAAAGAAAATTGCAATTCGTACAAAGCATGTTGTTCTATTTTTTTTAAATGAGATAACTTAAAATCAGGACAATGATTTTTCACAGAAGCAATACTTTATCTCTTCACAATTTACAGTAGCGAGAAAGTAAAATCTGAACAACGGAAATGAGTCTACATCTATACTATCTGTATAAGATGAAAATGAATTAATAATAATAATTAAGTTTACAGATGGAAAAAACAATGATTTTTGCAGATAAAATCAGACAGATCAGATCCCAAAATATGAAGAATTATTGTGAAAAGCGTAAGAATCCTAAAACCAAACCAAGAAGAATTTCTAAATTTGATTCAAGTGGTCCAATAAGGCCGTAAAACAAAAGAAATTGCAATTCGTACAAAGCATGTTGTTCTATTTTTTTTAAATGAGATAACTTATAATCAGGACAATGATTTTTCACAGAAGCAATACTTTATCTCTTCACAATTTACAGTAGCGAGAAAGTAAAATCTGAACGAGGGTAATGAGTCTACATCTACTATCTATATAAGGTGAAAATGAATTAATAATAATAATTAAGTTTACAGATGGAATATTTAACACAAATTGGTTAAAGTAGTTGATAGTTAGACAGGTATACAAAACAACTGTAGTTGTAACTGTAAAATACTGTCACTAGTTGTAGATCAACCACTACACTAGAGTAGGCCGGCTCAAGTGTTGTGTCTTCTACCTAGATCTAGGTATTATCGATTCTACACATGTAAATGTGTAAATAGAACAACGAATAGTAGCTTATCCATTTGTTACTGATTATTAATTATTACCAATATAATATATTTATATACTGTACTGTACTTATAACCTCCAAACCTATAAGAATAACTTTTAACTGTCACAGTATAATCACCAGAATTATGACTTTATTCATGAAATAGTAACAACGGACTCAATAAAAATTTATATCTCCTCTAAACACTATTTTTCTGCTCACACCGATTTAATTCTTGTGTTAATATCACTTTCATATTAATTGCATTAATAATTTTCTTGATCGCCTGACGTTGACACACAAATCAAAAACTTTTTATTTAAGAAAGCATAATTCTTTTGCAATCAGCTGTTTTTTTTTTAAATATAATTACGAACTTTTAGCAAAGATGATAAAAAATTAATAATAACGTTCTTAGAATGAGAATTTGCAGATAACTGGCAGTTGGAGTGTTAAATTATTTGCTCTTGATCTTCTAATTCCAGGGCTATAAAAAATTGTTCTGTTCTTATTACATGGCCATTCAATTACATGACTGAAGCATTTAAGAATAAAAGAGGTACAGGTGTAAAAAAAGACACTCGTCACAGTTGTCTCCTCTGATATTAATAAATTTCTATTATATAGCCAGACCCAGTCGTGAATGAAGTGAAGGTGCATTTGCAGAGTGGAAAGTAGATGATTTTCGTAGGGCCTGGGATGCTCATAAGCATACTTTTCTACTCAATGAGGAAGGCAAAAGTAAACCACGTCACTCCTTGTTTTACTTACCAAAGCCTCTAGAGGTTCAAACCAGCCTTTTGGCTGAAAACCTAAACAACAGATACACATGGTACGCATAGTACCCGCACAATCTGTTCTCCTTAAAACCTAGAAGTATACTGGTCATCATAAAGTATAAAAAAATGCAAATCAGCTCTCACTAAGGCAATGGATCAAATAGGCACAATGAGTTGAAGAAGAAGAAGAACTTAATATTGGAATCAGATTACTTTGATGAGTGGATGGAGGGCAGACAAATGAGATGAAAATATTGTGTACATTAAAGTTGAAAGAATGTAGTCCTGCCTTAGTAGGGCTACATTCCAACTCAAATTCTGAGAAAATCTTTAATGAAGCCCTGCATGGCATAGAAGAGGGCATTTAGTTAAAAGTGTTAAAGAGTCAAGATAAATACCATTAGATAAATGCTGACAGCCTGGATGATCTGCAACAATTGATGTACACGATAGCACAGTGCAGTCAGCTGTTTGGACTCAGTATCAACATTCAAAATGCAAAGTTCATGATAATTAGTATAGGTATCAGACAAACTAATGTCCCATAGCCGAGCAAGCGAGAGGGAGATATGTGGCATAACTACGCATCCGCTCAAAGGTCTTTACCGTTATAATCCAAATCTGAAAATATACTACAGTCGTTATCTTGCTTGTTAGGTTACTGCATGCATAAACGCTTGCTCACAACAATGAGTAAAATTAAAGATAATGTTATTGGAACGGCGCGTATGGCTTGTGCGAGTGAGAGCGTTATTCATTCTCTCACTCTCACGGCTAGGGGACATTAGATCATCTGAATACTGTACAGAGCAGAGGATTAGAGCTCATTTTTATATCAACCAGACCCAAACAGAGCAAGTTCAACAGTATTGTTACCTGACAACTGTGATAAACAAGCAGTGGGACTATACACAGGAAATAAAATAGTGTATAAGCTCAGAAATAATTTAACAAAATGGGTCCTATTTTTAAGAGCCACAAACTTTTTGCCGGCCGCATTGGCACAGTTGGTAACGTGCTCACCTCTCATCACGCGGTCTTGGGTTCGAATCCCATTCAGGCACGGCATATTTTCATACGTTACAAAAAATCATTTCATTCTTCACCGTCTGCATTAGCAGTAATTGCAGAACAGACGTCAAAAAAAAAAAAAAAAAAAAATACAGCCTTACTCTTGTAATAAAAATCAGTCATCAAAGATGTTGTCTTTACTGTACTCCTATACGGTGTCTAGTCCTGGACCTTAGATTAAGCCATCACAAGGAAACTGGAGAACTGAGATGTGAGTGTACAGACGGATGTTGAGGGTCTCATGGACTGCTCAGATATTGAATATAAAGGTTTTCAGGAGAGAGATGTGGAGATCATTCCCAACATGAAGTGTAGGAAGCTCCAATATTTTGGCCACATCATCCGAAATGACTCACAAATATTCGTAACTGCAAGCCATTCTGCAGGGACTGCAAAACTGGACAGAACAAGGGTGTCATGGCTTCAAAATCAGAGAACATGGTTTGGAAAATGCTTAGAAGAGCTATTTCGCAGTGCAACAACAAAGTTAAGAATTGCTATGATAGTCGTCAAAATTCAGAACGCATCTGAAGAAGATGCTATTTTTTTTTTTTGTTTAATGTCCGACTGTTCTGCAATTACTGCTAATGCAGACAGTGAAGGATGAAATAATTTTTTGTAACGTATAAAAATATGCCATGCCTGAATGAAATTCGAACCCAAGTCCCTATGATGAGAGGCGAGCATGTTACCAACTCACCAATACACCAATATGGCCGGCTGATAAAGATGCTAGACCCTACAGATCACCGCAGGTAAACTTTCAACAAAATTTTTTTATGCTGTTCAACAAAAATCACTAATAACAAAACTGTTGATGTAACGTTAAAAACAGAATAAAATTTGATTCTAACAACTTAATATTTCGATAGAAAGTTAAGTTACATAACAAAAAAAATTAACAGTATTTTTTTTTATAACACAATAAAATTTTTTGTTCGGATTAATTACAATTAGCTACGACAAGATAAACATGAAGATAGCAATCAATTTAAACTAATTAGTCATTCACATGGTAAGAGTATTATAATAAGAGAAGGCCTACCTACTTTCACTATGTAAACCTAACAATGAAAATTATGAGACTTAATTCAATAGGTTACGTTAGGCCTTCCTAATAATATTCAACTATATCGAATAGTAAAAACTTTTGTGCCGGCCGCATTGGCGCAGTTGGTAACGTGCTCGCCTCTCATCATGCAGTCCTGGGTTCGAATCCCACTCAGGCATGGCATATTTTCATACGTTACAAAAAATCATTTCATCCTCCATTGTAAATAGTTACACCCCAACGTCCTCGCTAATGACCGTTGTAGTTGATGCAACGTTAAATAAATGAACTAAAAAAAAAAAATTTTTTGCTTAAAATTATTTTTAAAAACGCTAATATACTAGTGATGGATGTTATTTAATATAACAGGATTAATAACATGGATACTGGATTGAGCTACGAGGCGTATTCAGAAAGTAAGTACCGTTTTTAAAAAAAAACAAGTAAAACAATTTTTTTTCAACACAATTTTATTTCTACATGAAAGCCCAAACCTTAAACTATTTTTCGACATAGTTTCCACCGATGTTCAAACACTTGTCGTAGCGGGTGATCAATTTGTCTATACCCTCTTCGTAGAAGGTTCCCGCCACTGAAGTGCACAAAACCAAGAGACTCGGAAGTGCTTTGACTTTTCTCACACAGTACAGTGATGATGGTGAGGATTTTTTAAACAAAATTGTGACAGGTAATGAAACAGGTAATTCCACACCGGAATCTAAACAGCAGTCAATGGAGTGGTGACACACGCAATCCCCGAAGAAACAAAAATTCAAGACGACAATGTCTGCACAAAAATCATGTGAACTGTCTTTTGGGATCGGAAAGGTGTTTTGCTGATTGATTTTCTCCCAAGAGGTAAAACCTTTAATGCGGCAAGGTATTGCGAAACCTTAAGAAAACTAAGGCAGGCAATTCAAAACAAACGGAGAGGAATGCTCAGTAACGGAATTGTGTTGCTCCATGACAATGCTCGGCCCCATACTGCTGGTGACACTCAAACATTGGTTCGACAATTTCATTGGGAGCAGTTCGATCACCCACCCTACAGACCGGACTTGGCACCGTCTGACTACCACTTGTTCATGCACATGCAGCGCGAGCTAGGCGGCCAACGCTTTGAAACCGACGATGAAGTGAAAACTGCCGTAGATTCGTGGCTACATTCGTTGGCCGAAACCTTCCACGAATGGGTATAGACAAATTGATCACCCGCTACGACAAGTGTCCTACAGCCACAAACAAATCCCCCCCTCCGTTTACAATAAATATATCAAACACACAGAATGACACAGTTAAATATTTAGGAATCACTCTTGAAAAAAACTCACATGGAAATATAACATTTTACTAAAACAATCAACATTCATACACAGAACACAATGCTTATATCGTCCATCCAATGGTAAACTCGCGAATTTGCAAATTCTCAGTTTTACAGGAGAGCAAAAAACAAATTCAATGCTTTCTTCTTTAACACACTTCGTGTATTTTCGTAACTTTATGAAGACTGTATCTCCCTAACCGAACAAGATACATATTCGCAAGTTCACTACAACATGCATTGGGTTGTATACATCAGCATGCACTACCAAACTCATATTCGCAAAATTTGCACACTCGCGAGTTTACCATTGCAGGGACGATATTTGTTATTAAGGTCATCAGCCGAAGGACTGGTTTGAACCTCCAGAGGCTTTACTAAGCAAAACGAGGAGTCAGGTGGTTTAGCCACTGTCTTACCCACTGAGTGGAAAAATATGCTTACCACCATGCCAGACCCTCTGAAAACTATCTACTTTCCACCTTTCATTCACTACAGGGTCTGGCTGTATAATGAAATTCTTAACTCTCAGGGCAGATAATTTTGACGCGTCTTTTACAATTCTACTTCTTCTGTTCTTAAATGCTTCAGTCTAATTGGCTCACCATATGATAAGAAACCAAATTATTTTTCGTAGCCCTGGAACTAGCAGATCAAGTCTAAATGATTTAACAACCCATCTGCCTGTTATGGAGAAACTGCTTAATATATAAATTCTAATTGATAAGACTTTCTTTTTTTATAAAAGAGTTCTATCATTCAAAAATAAATCTTTATAATGCATCCTGCAGTTTGAAATTAATTCTATTTTATATAATGAATTTATACAATAAATTTTTTAAATGATACATCTTCAGTCACTTTTATAAAAGTAGTTTTATACAAGTGACTGAAGATGTATCATCTTCTGGAGATTTTTAATAAAACTAAGTTTTTAGTTTCAATTATATGTTATTTACTCTGATGATGGTGGATCCACCGAAACACGTGTAAGTGAAAATAAAAGTTGACGCAGTTAAAAAGGAAGGTTAATGAAATTTATTATATAAAATAGAAGTTCTATCATTACTTTCTGAAATCAACCTTCCCACATGTATGGATCCACTAAACCTCTATTATAGTCCTATCAATCCAGACCACTTCAAAGTATAACAAACTCCTCTTGGTATTGATATGTAATGACAAGACGAACCTGGGACTCAGTATGGGCAATGCACTGCTGCTAGCGTAATATGTACATTTCTAAAAACATGCAACTGTGTAGTATAATAGTTTACTTTTCGCTTCTTCTTTACAACACTTAATAACATTCCGTTCCGCACTTCGAACTATTTTACCCTGCTTTCGAACAGTCGACATGATAAACTTAAAATAAGTTACACGGATAGATAACTGATTTATAACAACACTACAGAATAATGAATAAAATGTGAAGAATTAAAATGAAAAGAAACGGAATGAGTTTTAACGAATTAAAATACATTTATGTGTATAAATGTAACCTAAAACGTAAAAACAGAATAGCCAAATCAAAACAATATTTCCTGTACCACTCGTCGCGTAATAAAATAAGGACAGTGTATTACAATGAACAACGAGTGTCAGTATGTTTTTAGGATTGTAATAGAGAAACTGGGCATGCGCAGAAGATTGTTCCCTTCTTACACTTTGTCTCAAACAAAGTTCATTTCGTGACTAACCATCAGTATGTACAAAATGAGACTAATCAAAATGACTTACAAGTTCCTTATGTATTCAACACAATAAAATAATATTATCAACGTTTCCACAGAAAATTAACAAGACAAAAGCTCACAGTTACTTAGCTGGCAAATAACCCTCCAAGAAGTCAAAAGAGGGCTTGCAACAGATTACTTACTTTAAAATTTGGATGATAAAAGATATAAATAAACAACAACAATGTAAAATTAAATTATATAAGCTCCATATTTTGGTGGCGTGCATAAAAGAAGAGAAAACAACAAGTAATGAAGACCAAAAGAGAGTAGAATTCACAGAACCACAAAAATGCTACTAAAATCTATACTGTCCGACAAGTTTCGAAATAGGATTCCTTCCCTTTCGCACTTTATCGGCGCCACCTCGCATTACGCACCGTCCTAAAAACATTAGCTCGGATAGTCAGCCTACAAGTACAGCTCAATACAACAGTATTAATATTCATACTTACTGTTACTTTATTATTTATTATTATTTGCGCTTATTTAACCTGTACCTGTTTAAATCACAAATATACACTTACACTGTATTTGTTTAATCGAAACGAATTTATCTGAATATTGAACAACCAATCAAACCCAAAACATAATAAAACTGCACTGAGTACAAAACCAATATTGCACGGTTGCTAACACTGTACAACTGAAATAAAAGCATACTTTGTTGCTTTGTTGTTTTGCTGCTCTCAAGTGAATAAGGAATAATGCTTACTCCATTTAATTAAATCGTATCAATTATTTAGATTTACAGTCAACATTATAAATTAAGAACTTACTGTGTTATATGTATTATGACTACACTACCTAATAGTAAACAAAAATAACGGAAACACTAATGACTTTCTGCTGGTGGTTATATAATCTGTACGAAATGTTATGGATAACAAGAATCTAGTATAAGTGATATTCATATTATTAATTGCTCATTTGTGTTGTGGGTACCAATGTATTCGATCCGGCACGTAGTGTGAACGGGAATGGAGGGAATCCTATTTCGATCGTTGTCAAGCAGTAAATAAGTCTCTTGAACTACCCTGATGACCAACCCATTCTCTACTGAATAACCAATCGTTATTACAAACTCTTTAGCGTTAAAATAAAAAACAAATCAACAGCTGCAACTCAGCAAAACACAATAACATTCGTTTTTCAAACCGCAGTTCCAAACAGTTAATTAAGAAGTTACTTTATAACATCAATGCATATGTTACAGTATGTTATAAATGTATACCTTGGACAATTCAAATTGGCACAAAGCAGCTTCGGTGTTTAACTACACCACTCTTCGTCCCTCACCATGCAACGACGGTACAGTCACTAAAGTATACAATCGCTACTGTAATGTGCAACTCACGCATGATCACTACACTTTGTTTTCACAGTTGTTATTAATAATTGTCCGACATAACGATGTAACTAATTTGTTTTCATATATGATTTTCTGTTCGTTATTATGTATTCAGACCAATTTGTTTAGTTAGTTATGTGTGTCTGTAGAGTATAGTTTAGTGAGTTTTTGCAGTTTAGTTCTTGTAATTTATCATTTAAATTTTTACTGGGACAAATTAAATACATATTTTAAAATGAAATGATTATTTGTATGTTTGTTCATTGAAATAAGGTAGTACGCATTTGTGTACATTAAAATTTGTAGACCTTGTTGAAAGAATAGATTATGGATATACTTTAAGCGGAACTGTGTGTACATGTAGAGCAAAGTTGTGCCAGTTCGAATTGTCCAAAGTATAAAGTAATATTATTTTTATTCGTACAGTTAGTTTTTGTAATAAAGTATCTCATACATTGGTTATAGATAAATTTCATATGGTACCACTACATAATTGTTTTCATTTTTTCAACAACAAACTATACGTAATTGTTTCGTAAAGGTACAGTCCTAATTAAAACGATTCCCAATTCAATATCAGTTGGTTAGTTCATAACATATTGTTTGCCAGGGAGTGCCTGGAAATGAGAGAGCGGATGCCTTAGCAAAGAAAGGTGCAGCCTCTCACTTCATAGGCCCAGAGCCATTCTGTGGAATTGGTGAAGGCTATTATAGAGGTATAGTTAGGGCCTGGGAAGAGGAGGCTAAAACCTCCTATTGGGAGAAGGTGCCAGGCTGTGAACAGGCAAAGAAATTCATTGCCTATTCCAGCAGAAAGGCTGGGATATATAATAGACTAGGAAGACAGGACTTGAGGAGGGTAGTGGGCCTGATGACTGGTCATTGTAATCTTGGGTATCATTTATCCAAGATAGGAGTTGCTGAAGAGAGCCTGTGTAGATTCTGTCATGAGGCAGAAGAGAAGGCTGAGCATATTTTATGCAGTTGCAAAGTGGTTGGCTGCAAAAGAAGAGCGCTGATGGGTAAGGACGTGTTAACACCTTCTCAGGTAAGTGCACTAGATCCTAGGCAGATCCTGCGCTTTATTGAAAGTGTGGGTCTTGCATAAATAAGGAATAGGGGCAATCACAAAAGATCTTTTAGGTCGCGGTGAGGAGGGGCTGCAGAAGCCTGAACGCCCTGGTTGTAAAGAAGAAGAAAGGAAGAACATATTGTTTGAGTCCCAGCTCCGTGTAGTTGGAAGGAATGCAGTGCGTTGTTATAGTAGTGGGAAAATGAATGAGTTAGTAGCGTTTCACAGCTGATGCATTTGTAGTGGTAGCATATACTAACTACACTAAAAAAATATTCTTATCATCCGGCCCATATTTTTAACAAATACCTACTGGGTTATTAACTTGGATGGATTCATAATATTTAACTTTTCAATTTATATAAAAATATTTATATAAATAAATGTATTGAATATAAACAAATATGTTAAATACGGAAAGTTTGAAAACGAATGTTTTGTATCAGAGTAATACAACAATCATTCGCCCAGCATGCGTCACTTATTCATTATACCTCACCCGTATCCTTCACCTTGTAACTACACGGAGCTTGGAAACGCACAATATTATGCAGTAATCAACTAGTTTGTTTAAACCACGTTTTCACAAATAGAAACCGACCAATCAGAAGTGTGGATTAACAAGATTTGATTGTTTGTAGGTGGCTACTAATTTATTATTTTAATTAAAAAATGAATTTTCAATTTGTACAGCACGTTTATTTTTTTGCATGGGTTAAGTCCTTTTTCTTGGTGTTATTTATGGTTAAGCTCATGACAAAAAGTTTTTATCACAACATACCAAAAATGGGAGTGTCAGGGAATCTGATAGGGAGGGGGGAATTACATGGGGAAACCCATGTACAACTTAACCACCAAATCTTTTTATTTTTACTGACAATAATTTTAATAAATCCAAAGTACATACTATAGGTATAATGTAGAATTTTAAACAAACAAAACAAATGGCCTGAATAATTTTCTCTTAAATCAACTACTGATGATAAATTTGAAGCAGACCTGTGATTTCATATTTGTGTTAAAATACTTGTTAAAAAAATATATACAATTTTTAATTATTTTATTACCTACTAAATCAAAGACACAAACCTAACCTTAATTTGAAGAAATGGTTCTTCAATACAAAGGAGACAGAATAATTCTTACAACATCCAGATTTAAAATACATCCAAAAACTAAAATACTGTATAACCTAACTTATTTCTGTTAAAATATCACTCACCATCAGGCCTACTGCTAATAATGTTCAAATGCAGCTGACAATAAAATACACTAGTGTACTTAAAACAATCGAAATATTTAGCAAAATCGAGAATTTTTAAAACATGTGTTAGTTCTGTTATAGGCCTAAATGTTCAGTAGAACTTTATTACAGTTTTTCATTGAATCAAGTAGTGTATCGCATGAACATCTGAGAAATCGGTTAACGAATATTTAATTCATGTTTTAGTTACAAATAATAACCTAACTTTACCTTATACCAATTAGTTAAAACCGTTTTAATTTTGCGCCAAATATTAAAAAAATATGAATTACCTTAAAAATTAAATTAATATTAAATAATACATAATTCAAAAACTTACGGTTCAGCTTCGATAGATTTCAGCTTCGCAACATAGTTAGAGGGGATATAACCTTCCTGTTTTGTAGCTTTACTTCTGGCCAACCACCAATCACCTTGAGTGTCATTTAATATTTCTAAATGTTCACCTTTTCTAAAACTTAAGTCCTCATCAGTTCTGGCATCGTAGTCGTAAAGGGCTACAAATATTTTCGCATTCGAACTAGTTCCCGCGACGTTATCAGTCTCTGGTATGGGAGGCATAGGGCCATTTCTGGCTTCTCTAACAGTCTCATGGGTTATTTGTAAAGGAGGATTTGAATTACTAGGAGTAACTGGTTCTTTGTTACTGATATTAGGAGTTGGAAGACTTACGTCTTTTTTGGGTGTACTCCTCTGCCTACTGAAACAGCTACCCATATTGAGATAACTTGTCACAACATAGGCTGTTAAATCGCTATACAACACTAAACTACCAACAGGCCTACTCCCATGGAATTGTCCAGCGAATTATTAAGTTTTCTAGCCATCCGCTCTTTAATATCACTGCGTAACACTGAAATATTTAACTATTAATACCAATATATACGAGAAACACAAATCATAATCCACAATTACTCGCAATAATTAATAAAATATTTAAAATAAATCACACAATAACACATAAACTCCAAAACACAAAGAAAGCGACTGACAGCTTTTTCAGTGGGGAAGCAGTGCAGCCAACATAACGCAAGAAATTTCTCTGTACGTCACTCCTAAAGCGATATTTGAAGCACAAGTTTCTCTTTCAAATTCATTTCGTTAGGAGATTTAAAAGTCGAATTAGTTTTAGTAGTATTACAGTTTCACGAATATCACTTAACTATTATAACTTAAGATATTATATGTGGTAAAAATTAAGTTATTACCAATTACCCATAAGGTAACGCAAATGCAGGTCAGTTACCGGAATGGATCTGTCGTAAAATGAAATGTATTCAAACTGAACTGATCTCATTACAAATTTCAGTCCGTGTATAATATAGTGATAAATTGAATACCAGCGTTACAAAGAATCGCCACATCCTGTTAGTGATAATAAGCTATTTGTTATTGGCTGTTGTTAACGTATCTTAACAGGAAAATACTTTTTTTAATAAGGTAACCGAGAATAAATAAAAATTAATTTTTTATTTAGTAGTAAACTAAGAGTTTAATCCGAGAAAAATACCGCCAATCTCTTAAATCTTGTAAAATAAATACCCCATTTCAATAGATCTTAATGTTGTATGTCTCATACAAGCCAAAAAAAATAAAAATAAAAAATATGTAGAGTAAAAGTTATTACTGAAACATGAGAACTTTTGTTTTATCCTTATCCTTCATTTTAAACTTTGAACTATACTATTCTTGGTGTAGCAAATATTTATTAAAATACTTATAGCAAAAAAAATACAAGAATTCATTCAATAGTCGATTATTCTATAATTAATTTCTATAAGCTAAATCTTGTATTAATGAGTTTTAGTTGTGTAATTTGATGTAGAACTGTGTAGTAAAATTTTTATGGATAAATTGTGAATGGAATTTTTAGGGTCTTCTTGTAAAGTCTGATTACTGTCATTAAGATGGTGCACTAATAGTGAATACCAAAAAATATGATTGAAATACCCGAAGTGTTTTAATATTGTTTTTTTGCAGAGAAAAATATTTGTAACTCACATGCCCAAAATAGGCTTAAGGAGCGTTTAAAAACTGGTAGACCTAAGTTGTGTTTTGATAGATGCTTAAATTTTTAACATAGAAAAGAATTTTGATGTAATTATTTAGTTGTCACTTTGACTTCATAAAGGAACTCCATAAATGAGTTTGTTATCACAAAGAAGTCCCAAATATTTATTTCGTTTTTGAATTTTGTGGAATAAACATTATTTAAAAACAATACTTGAGAACTATGGTTTTTAATGGTCTACAAAGGTTTTATAATTGACCACACATCCCTAAAACTAAAAGTACTGTTTTAATTATGATTAAACATACACAATTTAATGAATTCCCTTATAAATACATAATTGTAAACTCAACAAGGTGACAAAGGTGTTATTTCAAAAAAAAAAATTAAAAAAGGGTTCTTTTCTCTTCAGGTTTGAAAAAATATAATCTTAAGATGTAAATTAAAGAAAATAAAAAGTATTATGTATTTTGTACTGCTTATCATACATTGAATACTTATTTTTAGATTAAATAAAAATTTTGAAGAGGTTTTTTAGCATTAGGTAAAAACAAGAATAAAATGGTTTTGGTTGGGGATGTAATACAATACAGTACTTTTCCATATAGGCCCAATTTTAGACCATGTGAGATGATTAGAGATTTCTGGAAGCTATTTTTGCAGTCTGTATTCTCAGCATTTACTCACTGTAAGGTTTTCTCCTTGTTTTCGTCCACTCTATGTTCTGTTTTTACTCTTCATGGAAGCCCTTAAAATCTGTAATTAGTTGTCTGAATTTGGTTTTTTAGCATTACATAAAAACAAGAATAAAATGGTTTTGGTTGGGGATTTGATGTAATACAATACAGTACTTTTTCCTTATAGGCCCAATTTTAGATCACATGAGATGATTAGAGATTTTTGGAAGCTATTTTTGCAGTCTGTATTCTCAGCATTTGCTCACTGAAAGGTTTTCTCTTTGTTTTCGTCCACTCTGTGTTCTGTTTTTACTCTTCATGGAAGCCCTTAAAATCCGTAATTAGTTGTCTGAATTTGGTTCGGTTCATTAAGTTTTCTTGGTTTATTCTGGTTTTCTCAATATTCTTTCTGTCTTCTTTAAACTATTTATTTAATACCTTAGGTATATTGTTAAGACATTGCTGGAGATTTTTTTTGTAGCCGATATTATCTGCATTCGTTCAGTGTAGTCTTTTCTCATGTCTTCTATACGTCTACTGTTCTGCTTTTGCTCTTCATATAAGCCCTTAAAATTATTAATCATGATTTTGGTTCAGTCCATTATCTTTCTTGGTTTATTACGGTTTTCTCAATATCTTCAATGAATCTCTTTCTTTTTCCATGTGCCATGTAAGATTTGCCTCATGTTGGCATCATACTCTTCCCTGTTTCTTGTTAGATGGGACAACTCCTCCGGGAAATCCAGGTCCTACTACTCTTGTTCCTCAAACAGGACACTATCTTGTACCAATGCCACACCGATATTTAATTTTTCCTTTCAATACTAGCTTTAGCAGTTTATAATGACCATCTTGAAAAATAAAGTGCACCAAATTTCTGTACTTATATAAATTCTATAAAGTTCCCTCATTACGTGACCACTCCGCAACATCTTATTAATTTTCCCATGGTATACAAGAATTTTTCTGTGACGCCGTTTTCAAATACTTTCAATATGATTAAATGTCTGGCACTTTACATATCCAAACGTTATCTCCATACAGTCCATATATGTCCATACTGCCCAAAACAGACAGGTGGAGTGTCAAATTATGTACACTCAATCTGTTTGTTGCAGGGCTAAAATAAATAGTTCTGTTTCTTATCACATGGTCAGCCAATTAAATGACTGAATCATTAAAGAACAGAAGAGGTAGAGGTGTAAAATACACTAATCAGAGTTATCTCCTCTGAAAGTAATGAATTTCATTATACAGCCAGACCCTGTGGTGAATGACGTGAAGGTGTCATTTGCTGAGTGGAAAATATCGTCCATCCAATGGTAAACTCACGAATGTGCAAATTTTGCGAATATGAGTTTGTTAGTGCATGCTGATGTATACAACCCAACGCATGTTGTACGAGTAGTAAACTCGCGAATATGTATCTTGTTCGGTAAGGGAGATACAGCCTTTGTAAGTTACGAAAATACATGAAGTGTGTTAAAGAAGAAAGCATTGAATTTGTTTTTTGCTCTCCTGTAAAACTGAGAATTTGCCCATTCGCGAGTTTACCATTGGATGGACGATATGTGCTTTTCAGAGGGCTCGGCATGCTGATAAGCGTACTTTTTCATTCAGTGAGGAAGGCACTGGTAAACCACCTACCTCCTCGTTTTACTTAGTAAAACCTCTACAGGTTCAAACCAGCCTTTCGGCTGATGATCTAAACAACAACACAGGTATATTGTCCATAAAATTTTAGTCTTCTTTTACTAATTGTTCATTTTCCTTGCACAGTTCCTCTCAACCACGTAACCTATAGTCTATCTACTGTAAAAGTACTCGGTGCGAGGCAAGCGCCTATAGGTTGTCAACAAAAGTTTTAAAAAAGTTAGCGTGTATCTACCTCTCCGCCTGACAATTAACTTGCACTACGTTCCATCATTAAAATATCTACATCCAGCTAAAATAAACATTATCCTTAAGCATTTTCAATTATACCGTACAGATTACTTGTAATTATTGTAGTTTCATAAAGAGACTCCTTAATTAATTATTTTAACCATTACATTTGCCCATAACAGACAGGTGGAGAGTCAAATCATTTACTCTCAATCTGTCGTTCCTGGGCTAAAATAAATAGTTCTGTTTCTTATCACATGGTCAGCCAATTAAATGGCTGAATCATTTAAGAACAGAAGAAGTAGAGGTGTAAAAGACACTAATCAGAGTTATCTCCTCTGGAAGTAATGATATTCATTATACAGCCAGACACTGTGGTGAATGAAGTGAAGGTGTCATTTGCAGAGTGGAAAATATGTGCTTTTCAGAGGGCCCGGCATGCTGATAAGCGTACTTTTCCATTCAGTGAGGAAGGCAATGGTAAACTACCTCACTCCTCGTTTTACTTAGTAAAGCCTCTACAGGTTCAAACCAGCTTTTCAGCTGATGACCTAAACAACACAACCATTACATTTAACAAAACAATTTTTATCTACTTTTTAATGTTGACCATTTTATGTTTCAAAAACTCAACACATTCAGTATCACACATGTTAACAAAACACAGCTTATAAAACGTTTCAACTTCAGTCTACGAAGAAAATCGAAACGAACCGATACTGTACCAAAATATAACTGACGACAATAAAAATGAGTTAAACAAGGGCAAGTGCAAACAGTTGTATTAAACTAGTCACAGACATTAATTTTAATGATACAAAATAAACAATCTAAAATGATAAACAACGAATTACTGGAATTGTTTACTCTCCTCTTATAATTCAAGCGTATTAGTCTTATCTTACTTGTGACCAAAAATAAAACTGAGTCTACAATAAAAACCCACTAATCATAAATAATAGTAAATAATGTAATGAAAAATAACAATGTAAGAATAACAATCGTAAAATTTTAAGTTGTTAATGGTAAACTAATGTTCGATTTATAAACCATTTTCTAACAAATGAATTGAACGTGTTTTTATTATATTAAGCTTAGAGTTAATAATTAGTGTTGTATGGAATTTTGTTTTTGATCATGCTGTGCATATTTTTAATTAATACGCATGCTCACTTGTATTGCTGGTTGCGTACGTTTGAGTACTCTTAGCGTAGACACTCTGTATTGTCTGTATATTATATTCAGGCCCATTATCTTGTAGAGGATCTTTTTCTCAAATTTTCCTGTTTTTCTTAGACCAACTTTCCCGGTCATTCTAAGAAATTTACTCGTGTACAGACACACAGGTTTTATCACAGTATTACAATGTAAATGTATAAAGTACACTGCACCCTCAATGTTCGAGATTAATTGGGCCCATGAAAACCATCTTGAAAATCGAAATCATGAACATCGAGATCCATTTTCAGTGTAAAATTTCTAATCGGTTCTATGTGAGTGAAAAATGCGTGGTTTTTAAAGAGATAAACAAGGCGTTTCGGCTTATTTTCAATAAAAAAACTGTGTTGTAGAAAAATTTAGTTTTTAAAAAAAGAAATAGCCTATAAAATATTATTAACTATCTTGATTCAAATGTAAAATGTTCTTTGCAATCGAAAAATATTCCCCTATTATATTTTTTTGTTATTTGTGAATTTTATAAAACATTCAAAGTTGTTTCTTTATGTACATTTTATTCCTTCTGGGCTGCAAATTGTGTCCTTGATGTTGATGGTGAAACCTTGATGAGTGGTAATGATGTTATTTCTTTTCGGCTTAAAAAAAATTCAAAATCGTTGTTTGTTTTGCTTTGGTTTGAAGTTCTTTAAGTTTTAGTTTGTAAGGATGTCTTGTCACCCATATTTCTCATTACTTTTCCAAATTACCGGCAAAGTGTGTTTTGGTACGTTTTTTAAAGCTGTTGGATTTCTTGTTCAAGATCCCAGTACAAATCACGAACACCGAGTGTTAATCTCGAAAATTGAATTTTTTGTGTACAAATACAAAATCTCGAACGGTCGAAACCTCGAACATAGGAGTCCACGAACATCGAGGGTCGAGTGTATACATTTCTATAATCCAGTTTTGTATTAATAAAAAAACCGATTAGTTATGTTAACAATAATTGTAAACTTAATCAATAAAAATTAACCAATTACTAATTAAAAATTAAGTAATAGAATATAAACTTGTGCACATTCTCTAAATCAGACCTAGCAAAAATACATTTGTATACTTATGTACTTTTACCATCCTAAAATGTTGTTATGAGTTCGAAATGTGAAGAAAATGTTTACACATGACATGAGTAAAACTATGTATGTATACTTATGTATTTTTACCCAACCAAAAATTTTGTGATTAGAGTGAAATGTGACATGAGTAAAAAAACTACGTATATGTACTTATGTACTTTTACCAAACCAAAAAATGTGATGAGAGTGAAATGTGACTTGAGTAAAACTACATAAGTAGTTTTATGTATTTTTACCTTACCAAGATTTTCCGAGTAAAAGAACATAACTACTGTATTTTAAAAAGTATTAGTGAATATAATTGTTTCTTTAATGCAAATTAAAGAGCAAGTAATTTTTGTTAAAATACCATTAAAACGGTATTTGTGCTTCAAATACATAATTTTTGAGAACAAACTAAAGATAAAAAGTTGTGTACTGAAAAATTACGTTTTTAGACTTATGCACTTTTACCCGGTTACCACTGATATTATACATGAGGTTCAAACCAACCAATCGGTTGATGACCCAAGCAACATCATAAAAGATTATAAAATGTTTATCTTGTTGAATAAAAAAACTCTTTTAGAATAATTTAACCCATTAACATTATATTGTTCTGTATGTTGTCTACAAAATATACACATGTACCATGTACATAGTAAGAGGATACAAAACTTGAAGTGAATGGAATTATTTTAGGCTTCATTGCAGCTGACCTTGAACAAATTTAACATGTAGAATACAATATTCAGGTGTGTTCATTATACAGTGTTGAGATTTGATACCAATCATAATATATATCAACTTACTTTTACTTTTTTTTATAACAAACTGATAATTTTTCAACAATACTCAACGTACGTTCATTTTTACCTTACCTGGTTATACAGCCATCTGTATATTAAAATTTTTATAAAGTTTCTATAAGCTAATCAATTGGGCTGCTGTAAAGCTCCAGTTCCCACCTAGCTGTCTTTTCTAATTAATTTTTTTCTTTTACTTTATTTAAAGTTAAGTTTTAGCTTATAAAGATTTCCAGATCCTAAACGGGAATCGAACCTGTGCTCTCCGTGTTGTAGGCTAGCACGCTGCCACTACACTATGGAGGTGACAATTTTTGTTTTAGTTACCTAAGGACTACAATAATAATGTAAGAATTATCCTTCAATTTTTTTTCATTAATTCCAAAAATGTTTTCTTTCCTCCCTCCACTTCTTTATTCTTTAATTGTTTTCTGAAATTATATCCATCTTCTATTATATTCTTATCTACTTTTAATATGATTATTTATTTTTCTGTTTGTATGAACTATCTAGGTTTTATTGTATTATTTCAGTTTTTCAGTTAATGAATATTTTTATGAAAACTATGATATCGTCTATACATACAAACATTTAAATAACCATATAGACGAGACATTATAAATGAACAGGTTAAAATTTAAAATTATTTCACCTCGCACTTTGTGGGCGTGCTGTTCGATCTCTTCTTTAATTGACTCCTCAGGTGTGGAATAGTGAAGATTTTTCAGAACTAACCGATAGGCTTTGGTGTCTTTTCTGGAGAATGTATGTCTTATCAATTTTTTCTCCTGGATTATCTCAATTAATTATTTATATGTGTCTACATGTGTTGTTGATATTTTTAATTGTTAATTATTATCTATTCTACTTGTATAATCATTTTTATCGAAAACCATCTCTATGAATTCGCATAACTTAACAATATCTGTAATACCATACAATATTACAGGTGGTGGTTTTGGAATTTTTTTTCTCTACAATATGAATTTATTCCATAGGAAGTTAGCTAAATGTATTCATTAGCTCAATTTCAGTTGTATTTGTTTTTGCTTGGTTAAAATTCCACTGAAATTTATGTGTTGTGGTTCTTAATATAGGCACTGTATGCCACTGAGATATATCAGAATTACCATGTTCTGATTGACAACTGATGACAGTGCCTTCGTTATTATTTGGTCTGTAAACCTTTATGGTGTCATTTGTTGACAGATCCACCGGGTTGGTCTAGAGGTAAAGTCGCCGCCAAAATCAGCTGTTTAACAGCTGATTTTTGGAGACGAAGGTTCCTGGTTCAAATCCTAGTAGAGGTGGTAGTTACTTTTATACGGATTTGAATACTAGACAGTGGTTACCGGTGTACTTTAATGGTTGGGGTTTAATTAACCATACTCTCTCAGGAATGGTCGGCCTGGGTCTGTACAAGACTACACCTCATTTACAAGTCATACACATCATCTTCATCTCATTGGGTCATGAGGTTGCTTATTGTTCTAAATTGAACAGATTGCAACGTACAGAAATTAGGAATAAAAAAAAAATGGTTGACAATAAGGAAGAAGAAGAAGGTCGTTTCAACTGAAGGGCAGAGCATGTTGCCTGTTCAAGATTTTGATCTCTCTGTAAGTTTTCATTGATGACAACAACAGGGATATTTCCATATGATTGAAAATCAGCTGAATCGTTAAACATACTGATATTTTATTCTATCCCTTTGAAGGTTAATTTTGTTTAAACAAAAATAAATTATAAAAACTACTAAATTCAAACCTGAAAGATGGCTCCCCAGGAACAAAAATTGTTATAATTAAAAACTACAAACTGCAAGCGGAGTTCACGTATAAATAACTTAAAAAATAACTCAACATTCCAGACAATAAAATCCAACGAATGTATCATTATGACAATGACTCGAGTAATGAAAATAGTGTATAATAATAAATAAACTGTTATAATTCACTTTCAGAAACTTAAAACGTATTTTTATGTGCTAATTGCAAAGCAGTAATGATGTTTAGAATCAATGAGGAGAATGCATATTATACACTTATGACTTATTTTTACTACACGCGTTTGGCTATGAAAGCAACATAGATGCGTAAAACTACATAACTGTACTTGAGAATATTTACTCAAGAGACTGTTTCAAAGCAGTCAATAAAAATAAAAGGGAAGAAATACATATGTTGACTTACGAATATTTACCCAACATTAAATGAATAGTAACTAGAGTATTTCACATTTGAGTAAATATAGTTATGTATACATGTGCAGTTTTAAATAACCTGAAAAGTTAATTTTCAAACATGGGTAAAAATAAACAAGTGAACATAAAAATATTTTTACTAATGGGTAGACTGCTCAACTGTGAGTTATGCATATTGTAGTGTCACCACCACCTCTTCTAATTAATCATTTAATGTGTTGCCGGCCTTCAATAGTTCTCCCGGCCTTTGTCGGCATGGTAGGCCCTTTGGCCGTGTACCGACAAACCTTTCGGCTGTGCACCGACAGAGGCCTTTGTCATCAAGGCCGAGCCAGTAGCCGCCCTCTTTTTTTTTTTTTTTTTTTCTTTTTTTTTTTTGCGCCCTGGAGACTCCGGGAGGAGTATAGGACATGTCGTCAGATATAACACCTGAAATACATATAAGAAACACACTAACTATCACTACTATCAAGAAAGAAATTCTTGTACGCTATAAAAAGTTTCACCGATCAAGTAATTTTTTAAATTTTTTTTAAAGGAATTCAAATCCTCACAACACTTTAAAGATTGGGGTAATTTATTTATGAATTTTCTCCCTGCATAAGTAGGTTTTTGTTCAAACAATTTTGTGGAGTGATTAGCCACATAATAATCATTCCTATTTCTCGTGTTGTGATTGTGAACATTGAAATTCTGCATAAAATTATTTTGCCTAACATACATAATCACCTCAAAAATGTAGAGACAGGGAACTGTAAGCAATTTAAGCTCCTTAAATAGTGGCCTGCATGAGGTTAGCTGGTTAGCTCCCACCATACACCTAATAGCTTTCTTTTGAATTTTAAAAACCCTATTCATATTACCCATGCTAGAATTACCCCATACTAAAATACCATAACGGATATGAGACAGAATGAGGCCATGATAAGCTGCCATTAGTAATTTTTTATCATTTAATCTGGCAACTTGTTTTAGTGCAAATACCCCAGATGATATTTTACTACAAACTTGATTGGTATAGAAGTCCCAAGACAAAGATCTATCTAGAGATACGTCCAGGAACTTCACTGTTTCTACATGCTCTAAACTATTATTATGAATAAATACATCCACTTCTCTACTTTCTTTAACGTTATGTTTATTTTTGAACTGCAAGTACTGACACTTTTTCCCATTAACTGTTAATAACATTTGATTCAAGAACTGCACTACGGACTCTATGTTAACATGTATATTTACTTCAAGAGCATCTACCAGTGAACTGTTACTGATTACTGAAGTATCATCAGCAAACTCTCCCTCTACCACAGCGCTCTCGGCAACTATATAAAGAGCGCTGCACTGAGCCAAGGGATTCAATTCCGATCCAGACACAGAGATTCAATTCCACCAGTCTACACCATCGACGAGACGTCCACCATGGCACACGGCCAGAAGACTAATCGACGACCCCGCAAGAGAGAAGATGATGCTTCTGCTCGCCGACCCGTCACCGTAAGCCGTCGATCGGACCGTCATTGTCCTCGCTAATAAATGATTAGTTGTAGGTTTTCAATTTCCTAAAACTTTTGCCCTAAAGTGCATATTAAGGCCGTAATCTTAAAAAATAAAACCATTTTTTTACCATGAGAGGACAGTTCCCCCAAAGACGTCAGCAGACATAGCATTTACCATATCTTGTAGAGGACAAAAATTTAATAAAGAATTGATTTTAAAAAAATCGTAGGAGCCATTTTTTGAGAAAATTGATGAAAGTGAAAAATTGCATGAATAAACTATTACTTTCGGTTGAACGATTCTGATGAAAATGTTTGTGTCAGATCCCGTAGCGGTACCAAACTTAAGTTCCAAGTTTCAAAATCGTACACTATTCCATTCTTTAGATATTTTGTTGTTACACAGACCAATTGCTAAAATCATGTTTTTTGAGTTGAGGAATGGGGCTAAAAACATGTATTTCTAGTGAAAACTTAACTTCTAAAAATCGACATGAAAACAATACTTTTATCCCATATTCATATAGAACAAGAGAAAGTAAAAAATAGGAAAATGATTTACGAATATTATTTTATTAAAGTTTATTTTTTTAAATATCACATTAGTATAATACACAATATAATAAGAACGGAAATAGAAAATTCAATCATTATATAGATATATATTACGTAATGATCTTCCATGTATAAATAAATAAATAACTTAATGTCATCATTTAATTATGCCGTAAACAATTTAAAAAGAATCACCAACTGAAATGCTTCTGGGATAATAATTTAATTTAAAAAAATAAAATAAAAAAAAACAAAAGATGCCATTTTAAATCATTATAATACAAGTTTCATTATAAAAGAAAATCGATACATCAGTTTTCTCACTAATGATCAATCCAAAAAATTAACAAAATAAAACTGGATACAATATTTAATAATCCTCCAACATCATCAAGGACAACTTTTAAGTTTGTTTGATAATTCCATATAAAAGTTGGAAGAAATTAAATAATAATAATAATAAGCAATTAGCATTATTGTAAATACAAATAGAGTAGCGTGTGATATTTTAAACCGGTTTTGTTTGTAAAAATATTTTTTTTTTACGTTTATGACGATTCAGTAACTTGAGTGGCTGCACCATCCGTTGTAACCGTATCTGCTGCAGCTGGTTCAGTGTCGGCTGGCAATTCGAGTATTCTTGGCCCGTATAACAACACGTAAGCGCAGTGCCAATCACCTATACGTTAACAACACAATACAAATTAACGGTACGGCAAATCGTAATAATTTTCCAATAGATATACATAAACATGAATTTGTATCCAAAGAAATAAACTAAATAAATAATAAATAAACTGCATATAAAAATCTGGTGTACAACACCAGACTTATATGACTACACCACTTATATGACTTTCTCCAGCCAATAATATAAAAAATTAAAAATATAACCTAGATTTAATCACGAGTGAATGATGCAAAATGAAAATCAAGCTGTTGATTTTCTTCTGTTGACTAAAATACGGAAAATCACTAATTGACAATAAATAAGCACTACAGAAAAAAATACAGGAAATAAAAGTAGAATGTTTTTTAATTTCCCATAACTACAGTTACATTGATTTTGTCGTAGAGTGCATACTAAACCTGTAATCATGAAATATCACTGATTAATAGTAAAGTAAATGTTGTAAAAAAATGGTTAAAATCTAAGTTGTAAATTTTAAATTTTCTACAACTTTCATTTATATACACTTCAACCCTAAAATGCATATTAAGGCTATAAACTTAAAAATTTACTTCGAGCACAAAAAATGTAGTACACAGATTTTAAAGAAAATTGTAACAGCCATTTTTGAGAAAGTTGCAAAAAATTGCATGAACAATTACTGACCGACAAGTTTTGAAATAGGATTCCCTCCCTTCCGCACTTCATCCGCGCCACCACGCATTACGCATGCCCCAAAAACATTAGCTCGGCTAGTCACCCTAATAGTACAGCTCATTACTACAACAGCATTTTTTTTTTTTTTTTTATTGAGTGATGATGCCTACATAAGCCTTGGGCTTGTGCGTAGGTAATGATATGTGGTGATTTACAGATGAAAAAATGCCAGCCCTGACCGGGAATCGAACCCGGGATTTATATTCATTTATATTCATACTTACTATTACTTTATTATTTATTATTATTTACACTTATTTAACCTGCACCTGTTTAAATCACAAATATACACTTACACTGTATTTGTTTAATCGAAACGAATTTATCTGAATACTGAACAACCAGTCAAACCCAAAACATAATAAAACTGCACTGACTACAAAACCAATATTGCACGGTCGCTAACACAGTAGAACTGAAGTAAAAGCATAGTTTAATTAGCTGCTCTCAAGTAAATAAAGAATAATGCTTACTCCATTTAATAATTAAATCGTATCAATTAATTACATTAACAGTCATTAATTGCATTGAGAGCTGCGGAGATGAGATTTCTCAGGGCTACAAAGGGATGCACATTAGAGGATAGGTTGAGAAGTGAGGATATACGACAGGAGTTAGGTATATACAGCGTGGAAGATAAGATGAGAGCCTACAGGAGTAATTGGTGCATGCATTTGGAGCGCATGGGGGATCAGCGGTTTCCTCGCTTGGCTAGGTACTACAGACCCAAGGGAAAAAGAAGTGTGGGACGTCCGAGAAGAAGATGGTTTCCGGAAACGGGCAGACGTACCTAATCCTTGAAGAAGAAGAAGAAGAAGAAGAAGAAGAAGAAGAAGAAGAAGGAGAAGGAGAAGAAGAAGGAGGTGGAGGAGGAGGAGGAGGAGAAGGAGGAGGAGGAGGAGAAGGAGGAGGAGGAGGAGGAGAAGGAGAAGGAGGAGAAGGAGAAGGAGAAGAAGAAGAAGAAGAAGAAGAAGAAGAAGAAGAAGAAGAAGGAGTCAACATTGTAAATTAACAACTTGCTGAGTTATATTACGACTACACTACCTAATAGTAAACAAAAATAATGGAAACGCTAATGACTTTCTTCTGCTGGTGGTCACATAATCAGTAAAAAATGTTATGGATAACAAGAATCTAGTATAAGTGATATTCATATTAATTGCTCATTTGTGCAGTGCATACCAATGTATTCAATACGGCACGCAGTGCGAATGGGAATGGAAGAAGTGGGGAAGGGAGGAAATCCTATTTCGATCGTAGTCAAGCAGTAGGTACTACTTCTGTTCACCGATTTTGATAAAAAATTTCATGTTGGCTCCCCTTATGTTACTTAAATTAAGGAACTTCAGTTTCAACAATGGTCCATTCTTAAGATATTTTGTTCACACACACACACACGCACAGAGACCAATCGCTAAAAACATGGTTTTTTAGGTTCAAGGGGCCTGAAAACGTATTTCTGGTGAAAAATCAATTTCAAAAAATTGACATTAAAACTTTTACCTCCCTATATTATCATATTGGGCAAAAAAGTATAAAAGATAATAAATTGATATTAACCTAATTAAAATTTTTTCTTAGCATCAAATTTGAAATGTTGTATCTAAAATTCTATTAATTTAGAAATTATGATGACATTACCTCCGCCACACAATTTGAGTACTTCATCGCCAGTGACAGGTGAGACTTGATCATCGTCACATTTCACCCACCTGTCTTCTTTCTGCCTCACCCATGCGACATAATGCCCACTTGAACTAGATCGTCCTTTATGCGTTAGCACTGCTTGCAGTCTGTAATAACCTGAATTATTTGAACCAAGATCTGTAAATAACAATAAATCCATTAATTAGTACGTGGTACATAATAATTCATTAAAATTTTCTTAAACATTTACCTATATATTGTTTAGAGTGGCTCATTCTCCTACACCAAAAAGAGTTTGGAGCGATTGAAACTAGTAAAAACCCAAAGAGAAATAACCAAGAAAAGATTCACAGCGAAGAAACAAACATTCATCTCCACCAATTCAAGAGAACTTCAGAGGACTGTCACAGAACTGAAAACAATCAAATCTACCAGAGAAGACTTAATTATTGCAAAAAAGCTGGAGAATTAACCATCCAGACACCTAGAAAAGAAATGGAAAATACCTGGGAAACTGCACTGATACATCCACTGCATAAAAAAGGAGATAGAACAGATGTAAACAATTACCAAGGAATTTCTGTTTACCTGTGACATACAAAGCACTGTCTAAAGCACTTTTGACTAGGTTTCTAGAAAGGAAGATTCTGTGCAGAACAGACATGGAACCTAAAACGAGTTCTGGAAAGTTTTTTAAGAGGTATTGTGGTAGTATTGTTTGTTTGTCTTTAAGAAAGCTTATGAGTCAATCGACTGAGAAACGCTACTGAATATTTTAGAAGAATCTGGAGTGGACATCAAAACAATGGCAATCATAAAGGAAACATTAAACAGACATGATCAAAAGTAAAATTTCTAGGAGAAATCTCTGAAGAGTTTGAAATTAAAACAGGTGTTAGGCAGGGTGATGGCCTGTCACCGGTTCTTTTGAATTGTGTGGTAAAGAAAGTTATTCAGGAATGGGATACGGAACTTGCCAATAAAGAATTGTTAAAAAATACACTAGAGGATCAAAGAACGGTAAAAAAATAAACAGTCTTGCTTTCGCAGATGACCTAGCAATCGTTTTTAGGAGCATGAAAACAGTAATACAACAAGCAGAAAAAACAGGGGTACAGACCTCCTTTAAGAACACTAAATACATAATGAACATCAAAACAGCTCCGCATCACTTAAAGACACAATACGAAAAAATTGGGAAAGTTTATAGCTTAGGATTAGGCCTTCAGGCCAGTTTCAACTTCAAACTAAATAACTGCTATTTTTAAAAAAAAATTGAGATATCCATCTCTTCCAAGGTCATCCAATACCCCTTTGGGTGTTTGATCATCTGGCATCCACAACAAATGACTATATCACACTTGCCTGTATTTCAAATAGTTGATACCACACCTTGCACATTTAGGTTCATGCCGATTATTTCAATTTTTTTATGGTCTAGGAAACTGTACTCTGCTAAAAGGTCTTAACAATCTCAACGCAGCAGCCTTTATTCTTGATATATGTTGGCCACTCTGGGTCCAATACTCTCAACCATTGATTAAAACTATAAAATGGTTTCCTTCCGCACTTTACTGATCAATATTTTCCAGTGGTAGAATATTTATTCTTCTCTTCACGGGTTGGGCTACCTGTTCCGGCACCAATCTTTTCTTTGGCCTGCCAATATCTCAGATTCCTACTGGTTTATATTTCATTACTGAACCAGGTGTGCAGCTTTCTGGCATTCTATCTTTATGGTCGACCCATTGGGCACGGTACAATTTTATTGTTTTAGAGTGGAAAAATTCTCAAGTCTTGCCTTATATCTTCATTTCTGATCCTATCTAGTCTTGCATAACCCTTGATAGACCTTAAGAATTTCATTTCTGCAGTTTGATGTTTCACCAATGCTTCACTGCCGTATGTCAAGGGTGAAACTGCCACCGTTTTATAAAACTTTAACCTTGTTTCGGGTTGTGTTTTTTGCCTCAGTGTCCTATCAATCGTCCCACATATCTTATTTTTAATGTGTCATTTTCAAATAATACATGTAATAAAATACGGCTTCTATACTTTAATAAATACTTCAAATAATCTTATAAACACCTTGGAAAGAATGTTTAATATTAAAGAGTATTAAAACTAAGGGGTCAGAATATTGGGTTTTCACATGTTAAATTTTCTGCATCCCAAACCAGAATCTTCAGAAACTCTGTACCGAATTCTAGATTGGTAGCCTAGCACAATAACAGTTATAATTTAAATTAACAGTTATTCTAAAAACACTCTTACCATCTTCAAACCAGTACGGTACTTGTTTCGTTGGAGGTTTCTCTTTATTGTCACCTTTGCTCGTGATTGCCTTCCCCTTTAAACTTGTTGCTTCTTCTACTTCTTTATCTTCAATTTCCTAAAAGAAAATAATTCGTTTAAAATGTCATTAAGAGAGAACTTAAAAAACTAAAACTCTATCATTGAGAAAAAATTTTTGTAATGCATCTTAGAGCTTGAAATCAATTCTATTTTGTATATTATAAATTTCACCAACCTTTTTGGCTGTTTTGATCCTTATTATATATTTACAGTGTTTCAGTGGATCCACCACCATCAGAATATATAAAATATCATGTAAAACTTTAAAATATTTTTTAAAACCTACAGATGTTGCATCATTTAGTCATCTATACAAAACTATTCAGTTATTTCAATCTATCCTTTTTTATTTATTATAAATGGCAGCAGTAGTCAATGTCACCTCATCAAAATGTCCTGCCTTTCCTCCTTTAAATATAAATATATCCATAAGATTTGAAGAAGCATCCATATCCATATCATAGACATTTATAATATTTTCAGCAGACACGGAGCTAAACCCTACCTTGTAGAATAAAAATTTTAGTAAATGAAGCGATTTAAAAAAAATTGTAGGACTCATTTTTGAAAAAATTACGAAACAGTGAAAAATCATTATGCATACACTACTATTCCCAGTTGACAAATTTTGTGTCAAGTTTCAATTTTGTACATTGTTCCGTTCTTGAGATATTTTGTTCACACACAGACCAATCGGCAAAACATGTGTTTTAGGGCCTGAAAACCGCCTGGTTGATTGTATTTCTGGTGAAAACTCAAATTCAAAAAAATTGACATGAAAGCAATTATTCTGTCCTTCCCTATATATTTATAAACGCTAAGAGAAAGTAAAAATATAATAAAATATAATTGAAAAATTATGTAAACACACCTTGAACCTCTCTCTCATCGGAGTAAGTTTCTGCTGCAACTCTCTGGTACAGAGTTCGAAAGCGTCGTATTCCATCGGAAACTTAACACTCTTTAAGACTTTAGCGTTAACTGAACGTTTCTCTTTATAGTGAAACCTAACGAAATTAATTGTTAAATATCCAGGCAATCTACTAATTTTTGACTGAAAAATAAAACAAAAGTACATAATCAAAATTTTGTAGACCAAAAACATTACATAACATTTTCAGGATAACAATTATATTAGGTTATTATTTCATTGCAAAGCCATACCAGCATGGCATTGCAGTGAAAAAAATACGGTGACGTCAATCGGCATAATCCTTGTATGCCAACAACAATTCTGATCTATTCAGCAATTCATTATAATGTTTACATTCGTTACCTAATAATTATAGATCTCAAAATTGCCCCTATACAAGAAAACAACAACAAAAAATCTAGCAAAGCAGCTGTCATAGTATCATTGTACCATAACTTTACAAATGATTAGATACCTCATTTAGTTTAGTAGTACCCTTCATTTTAGAGCTACAACAGTAACAAAAAAAAAAATACTAAGGAAAACGATGAAGAAACATCAGTTTTCAAGTTTGAGCCCAACTGGTGGAGTAGTTTTGTCTACAGAACAAAAAACATACACACACAGATGGGGCATTTATAAAAAAATATTTCTGGCTTAACATCATAAAACACGAAGATTCATTTTTTAAATCTGGATTATCAACAATTATTATCATATCACTTTCCGTAGAACAGATAAAGAGTAGAAAAAAATAAAAACTGTTAAACTAAATAAGCTGCAGATTTTTTTTAACGTTATGCTATAGAGATATGAGTTTAAACATTTAAAATTTCAGCCATGAAACAAATTAAAACATTGTGTACTTACCGTTTTCACATATTCAGCATCCCTATTAAGCGTAGGAGAATGTTTAGTGATTTCCTCCACTATTTTCTAAAATGAACAGAAAAAAACTATCAGTCAATCTGTACATATAATAAATGGGAAAAAACTCACTGATCACTCCTACTTAGATAATAGCTAGAAAACTAAAATTTGGACGGAATATTCCTATTAGGGTAAATAAAAAAGTTTAAAACACAAACAATTTAGACATTCCACTTTAAAGAGATTGAAAATAGTATTCAACCATTAAACCAATATTTTCAGTTTACTCAGTTACAAACAACATGGATGGCTGAAACTCGATGGAGATATTACCTATAGTGAACTTAGAAAAAATTACCCTTAAATAATGATTGTTGTAATTATCGTTTGTACCCACAAGGGGTTGAAAATGGTGTTCAACCCTAAACCAATATTTTTTTATTTTTAAGTTCCGCATGAGGTAGATGGTTGAAACTCAGTGAAGGTGTTACCAATAGTGCACCTAAAAATATTTTTCAGAAGATACAAAAAACTTCGCCAAAAGATCCGATTCAAAAAGTTTAGAGAACATTTACATGCGCAGCCAACTCCTTCACCTTTATACCAACTAAACAACATATGATTAGATTTGACCGTTTGTAGCACCAAACAATAGAGCGGTTTTTTTAATTTAAAAATGGATCATAACCAAAAAATGGAGATGACCAGTGTTGTATCAAAGTCATCAATTGCTCTACCTAGAACCACTCTCAAAAGAATATTTGCATCCATATTTGTACAGTCTAATATTCTTCAACCATGAGGATTTCCTACGTCCATTTATGCCCTCAATTTAGCCCCAAGAATAAATCTGAGAAGCTTATATTTTTCACTCCTGTATAAGTAACCAAGATAGGCAGTTTTCTGATTTTGATTTGCTTAGTTAACTCATGATCCACACCCATATATCTCAAAATGTCGGTAACAAGACCAGTCCACAAAATCCTGAGCATTATCCTAAATGACTTATGGACTGCAAACTCAAGAGTCCATGTTTCCACACCATGCAGGAGGACAGAGTAAATATAAGTTGTTTAGGATAGCACCTTGTAAAATGCCTTTGTGGATTTTTAACATAAAAAAATTTGCCTCGAAACTATACCTTTGGAGGACCAGCACATATTTATAGTGGTCAGTGTACAAGACCAAGACAACTTGTAATAGAGCACGCAAAAATAAGGAAAAGGAGACATAGAAATGTTGACCAATTGAACAGTAAATTATTATCACGAGCTGACCGCACTTACTTGAGTTGAAATATGATGCAGAAATACATTGATTGGAATACGCAGCAATGCCGAATTGAAGAACGTCAAAATACACTTTTAAGTACATAAACAAATACAATGATAAACACAACAAAGCACAATTTAATAAAGACATGAGCAAAACAGCATAACACAAGCCTTAAAAGTACGAAAGCCGTCGCCTGCACCATGACAAGGTGCAAACCGAGAGTTATGCCTCAAAGCATGTCCGCACACGATAAATTTCACTGAACAACTGGTCACAGAAAGCGGGAAAAGGAAATGGCATAGGTGGAAGGGGAAGAAGCATAGAGGAATACGCAGCATAATTGGAAATAACACTAAACAACAGCGGCGCTACAGCGGGAGCATATGAAACACAGCAAGACCTCGGGAACAGATGCCTTAACATAAGTCTTGACAAACCTATATTACCTTACCGGATATGAAATCGCGTTATCAACAAGCAGATGATTCATGTTGAGAAATGCCAGCTTCGCCATTTCAATACGAGTTTTCATTAGGCCTACCACTACTGGTTCCAGATCACCTGTAATCTAACTTCCTAAATACTTAAATTTCTGAACCTGGTCCATAGGTCGATCTTCAATAATTAAGTCGCATTGAGTGTGAGGAACCTTACCGACCACCATCACCTTAGTTTTCAGTAGGCTGATCTTCAGATCAAGATATATCGATTAACCCTTTTACGTGTAGGGTAACGATATATCGTTACCCTGCTATTGTGCCGAAGCGCATATGGTAACGATCTATCGGTACTCTTATTAAACCGAAATATAGTTCGTATGTTTCACGATAGATGGGGAAAGTGTATACTTAAAATGAAGCTAAGAAAATAGACATTACGATAGTATCGAATAACGAAATAATCGATTTTTTTTTAACTGCGTAATATCGGATAAGAGAAAAGCATGTTTGTTTACAATGTATCCGCGTGTCTATTTTGAGGTTAGTGCCGTCCGAGTAGTTCATAAAAACAACTATTTTTCAAGAACTACTGTGTATATTTTGATGATTTTTTTTTAATTGTTTATAATGAACTGGAGTTATCATGTGTTGTGGGTATCAAGATTTTAATTGTGTGAAAAATTTATAAATCATTGGGAAAATGAATTTTTTTTTATTTGTATAAAAAATTTGATATTTAATTTTTTTTTTAAATTTTGAGTCAATGCAACAAATTTTGAACCATATCACACGGAATTTGTAGAACCTTTTTGGTAAGTCTGATTTTTTTCATTACTGTATCTGAACAATTGTATATTTGGTGGTAGTTTGAAAAAATGCTTATATTTTTGTTAAAATCGGCCTGTGCATTTTCACATACCTATCAGCAAAAGCCTTACACGTCAAAAGGGTTAAGGTCACTAAAGTGAGGACTTTGTAAACAAAACAGGTAAATCTTGAATCGAAGAGGGTTTTTTGTTGTGTTTGTTTTAGGTCTTACCGTTTTTGCTATTTCTGGTAATGCTGATGATAGAGAATGATGATATATGAAAATGAGTAATGAAAAAATGCCTGATCTACCCGGGAATCGAACCCGGGACCCTGACGTAGAAGCCAATTGCGCTAACCACTCTGCCAACCAGCCGAACAGACTAGAGAGTAGTATGATTAATTAACGATATAAATGTAATAAAAATGAACTTACAGATTGAAGGCCGACATGCATGTATTGCACAGGCCCGTCCGTAAAACAACTCAGTTGTAAAAAGTTTTCCTCGCTATAAGTTGGAGGTTCATCCTCCACCTCTTTACATTTTAACTCAACACTGTAACTTCCACCGAAATATTGATCAATAACAGACCTGGAAAACAATTTCATGTCAGGTTATTATAAAAACAAAAAAAAAATTTAACAATTTTCTCAATTTTTCAATTGAACTGTGTGGTTTTTTTTTAGAAATTGGCACAAATGTTTATGTAAACTTAAACGACATGGATTTCAGTTTCCATTCACAATAATTGCACAGCTGTGTTTTTACCATAAGAACACAGTTTCTCCAAGAATTTCAGCAGACGTGGTGGTATTCATATCTTGTACTGCATAAAAAAATATAGTAAATAAGGCAATTTAAAAAAAAACCACACCGTTGGAGCTGTTTTCGAGAATATCGCATAAATAAACTACTACTTCCTGTTAACTGATTTATATGAGAATGTTCGTTTCAGTTCCCCTATAAGTACCTAACTTCCAAGTTTCAACTTTGCACGATATTCCATTCTTGAGATATTTCGTTCATATACATTGATCACTGGAAATATGGTTTTTGGGTTCAGGAGGCCAGAAAACAATACTTTACTTCCATATTTTTAATCATATAGGCCAAAAGAAAGTAAAAATTGAAACTAATTTATTAAAGTTTTTACAGAAGATGCTACATCTTCAGTCAATTATACAATTTTTTTTATACAATCTATTTCTGATTTACAATTTTTATTTACAGTATTTTTACAATTGGATTGATTACAAGCTGCACAATGCATTTTAAAGATTTATTTGTAAATAAATCACATTGTTTTACTTTCAGTAGCTAACAACATTAATAAACTGTTAATTAAATAAAATATGTAAATTATTAAATAAATAAAATATTTACCAACCTAACATTGGATGGAATAACTCCAGCACTTAACGCTTTCGGAGGTAATTTTTGCTGTAACATTCTTACAATCTCCGTCCAGCATTCATTAGCATCCTGCAATAAAATACCACCATTAATTTCTCATATGAAACACTCACACGACTTTCTATTGCCAAAATAAAATGAAAAACATAACCTAATTTCAATCATGATTGAATGATGCCTAGATGAAAATCAACCTCTGTAGAAGAAAAATAAAAGTTGTAGGTTTTTTTTATTTTCTACAACTGTGGTTAAATACAATATTTGGTACAACATGTCGCAATTTTGAAAAAGAACCTTTTTTACAGATTTCAATGCGAAAATAACTAATTGATGCTCAACTAAGTGCAGTAGAAAAAATGCTTGAAATAAAATTTCTAGGTTTTACAATTTTTTACAATTTTAATCGTGTATGCTTTTCCACTGAAGCAGAGCCACCTTGAATTTCAGCAGACATGGTGATTACCCTAAATAAGTACAGTACAAAAACTAAGCAAACAAGGCGATTTGAGAGAAAATTGTAAGAGTGGTTGAGGAAAATTTCATGAATAAACTACTACTTCCGATCGATTGATTTTGATGAAAATGTTCATGTCGGGTCCCATCATGGTACCTAACTTAAATTCTAAGTTTCAACTTCGTGCGCCATTCCGTTCGTGACATATTTTGCTTACACACAGACAGACCGATCGGTAAAAACTCAAATTTTGAAAAACCTGCATGAAAACAATACATTCTTTCCCTATATATTATATATGGCAAGAGAAAGTAAAAAAAACATGACATATTTCTCGTTTTATGGTTTCAGCGTGTGTGAGATAATCATGCATACTGTACATTAACAATAATTCATAGAAGATTGTGAAAGAAATAAGCAATAAAAACATACCTGTTGCATAAAAGTGCCATTATCACTTTTCTCCGCAAATCTTGGAATAGCTGTGTGCAAAACTTGCAATAAAATAATCGGAGGTACATAAGGGCCTTTATCCATAGATTCGTAGAGGTCTCTGAGAGCAGCTGTTATCGACTGGGCTGGAACCATTCCACCACCTAGCACTACCCCTAAAAAACACATGAAATAATTAGATAAATTGAACACTAATTCGAGTAGTCGACATACAAATTCAGGCCGACCATTCCTGAGAGACTATGGTTAATTGAACCCCAACTATCAAAGTACACCAGAAACACTGTTTAATATTCAAATTCATATAAAAGAAACTACCTTTACTAGGATTTGAACCAGAGAACCTTCGTCTCCGAAATCAGCTGTTAAACAGCTGACTCACACCAACGATTTTACCACTAGACCAACCCGTTGGGTTATCTCAAATATAGTTAGTAATTTTCACAATTTTTCAGCAAGTAATTCAGTTGGCAATACTTAACTTCACATAACTAATAAGAAAATTAAAAACACTTCCTTCTTTAAACACAATTTGTCAAAAATTCTTCTTCATATAATATCTAGAAATCTTTTTTTAAATTTTAATATCACTTCAGAACCTACAACTACTTCAGAACCCAGAACCTACAATTTTGCAGTCTACCATTATACCAGCGCAACTACAGAATTTAGCAACCTGGAAATTCATTATCAGTTTTGATTTCAAGCATCTTAAAATTTCAAAGAACATGTTGACTTCTTGAAATAACACTGACAAAACAGGTAAATATCGCACTATATGACAATACTGGTTTTAGAGAAAATTTTTGTTGACAGTAATCCAAAAAATGTAATCATAATTCAATATTAACAAATGGACAATTCAAAAGGTACATACGTATTATATGGAGGCCACTATTGTATGTGTGTTCACTGTGGAAAATAAGAACTGTGGGAAAATTGGCGGTGAAGATAAAATCGTCGAGATTGACGATAGTTTGTTTACAAAACGGAAAAGTAATGCCGGGAGAGTATTGCCTCAACAATGAGTATTTGGCAGTTTGTGCCATGAAACTGGCCAGCGGTTTCTAAAGTATCATTTCGTTGATCCAGAAACTGGGGCAAATACCCAACGAGTAGAACGGATGTGGAGAAGTGCTAAATGAAAAAACAAGAAACATTGAGGTACCGCTCATCATCATATTGAGCCCTATTTGGGGGAATTTATGTGGCGGTCGGGAGTGGCCGCGACTGGCGGCGATGCGCTCAACTCCACTCTCGCTGACATCGCTTCATTTTGGGAGGCAGAAATCAAGAACCGCTAGTCATAATGACATGCAACTTTCACAGTGAGTCAAATAAAGTCTGTTTTTTACTTTCTCTTGCCTATTTGAATATATAGGAAGGAAAGTATTGTTTTCATGTCGATTTTTCACCGGATCTACACGTTTTCAGACCCCCTGAACCCAAAAAAAATGTTTTTAGCGATTAGTCTGTGTGTGACTGTGAGAACAGAATATCTCAAGAACGGAACATCGTACGAACTTGAAACTTAAGTTACATACCACTACCGGACCCGACACGAACATTTTCATCAAAATCGGTCAACCGGAAGTAGTAGTTTATTCGTATAATTTTTTACTTTTTTGCAATTTTTTAAAAACTAGTCCTACGATTTTTTTTAAAATCGCCTGGTTTACTCAATTTTTTATTCTCTACAAGATAGGGTAGGTGCCATGTTTGTTGAAATTCTCGGTAAGGCTGTTTTCACGTAAAAACATTGTTTTTTCAAGACCGTGGCTTTATTATGCATTTTACCGCAAAAATGTATATAATAAAAGTTGTAGAGAATTTAAAACCCTACAACTTTTATTTCAAACATTTTTTTTGTATAACGCTTAGTTTAGCGGTAATTACCAATTTTCTGTGTTTTTCTCACAAAAATGTGTGAAAAATCGATTTTTTTAAGATTTCAGCCTTAGAATGCATTTTACGACAAAAAAGTATATAATTAAATTTATAAAAAATTAAAAGATCTATAACTTTTATTCAAAGCATTTTTCTCTACAGAGCCTAGTTTAGCGTGAAAGAGTGATTTTACGTATTTTTAAGCCGAACTGAGTTCGATTTTAATTTTGCGTCTTTCAGTCATGATTAAAATAAGGTTAAATTTTTTGAGGTTAGTTTTTTGTTTATTTCTAATGTTTTATTACTAATGTTAGGTTATATTGTTAAATATTTGCATTGGCAAGAGAAAGTTGTGTGAGTGTTTCACACCAGATTTTTATAAATATGTAGTCTTTTTTGAACCTGGTAAGAAAAAAATCGCTGTACAATAGTGGCCTCCGCATAATACATAAGTACCATTCAAAATCCTTAGTTTTTCTTCTTCTTCTTCTTCCTTCAGGGCATAGGCGAAACGCCTGTTCCGATTTCAAAGGGTTTATTTGTTAAATGGTGTTACATGACCATCGCTTCCTTGGTCTTCCAACATCTCTTCGACCAACTGGCTTATATTGCCAAACTTTTTTGGGAATTCTTTCATCATTCATCCTTTCCAGATGTTCCATCCACCGTTGTCTATTTTCAAAGATCTTGTCTTCTAGTTTAAATACTGCCAGATCCTTGCGAACATCTTCGTTGTACAACCTGTCCAGCAATGTACAACCTTTAACGGACCTGAGGAATCTCATTTCTGAAGCTTGTATTTTGCTAAGGTGCCTCTTATTCGTTGTCCATGTCTCAGAGCCATATAACAAAGATGGTACAGCCATTACCCTATAAAATTTCAATTGGGTGTCTTTCCTTGTTTTCTTGTTTAAGGTGCGTCGGATGGTACCACATAAAGACTGAAACTTGTTCAACTTATTATTGATGTCTAAATCCTCTTCATATGTTATATCGCAACCGAGATACCTGAAATGAAATCCTTAGTTAATTTTAGAAATTCATATAATCCAAATCGACTGACTTACCACCAGTATAAGTGTGTAGAGCATCCCTCAACTCAGGAACTGTTTTTAGGCACTGTACCGTGGCATTCATGTAACATGTATTGCCTAAATTTGAAAGCCCTGAGGGCAGATCCATCTGTAACAATTAACCACAATATTAGAACTATCTAAATTAAATTAAATGAGATATGCCAACAATTATTTTGGGTTATAATTTTAAAAATCTTAATACGTAAAATGTTTTTTTTTCATCCAGGAGACTCCAAAAGGGAGTATAGTACATGTCAAGATAAAACTGATAAACAAAAAGTCAATCACAATGGATAAATTCATCACTTACCACCAAAAATTTGTTTCTGCTACTGCTTACTCCAGCAGGCTTGTCATGAACCCTTTTGTATCAAATAGCACACAATATTTGTTTAATTAGAAGTTAAATACTTTTCAACCAAAAACTATTTAGAAAGAAATTTGTGCACACTGTAAAATGTTTCATCAATCAAATATTGTTTTAGCTTTTCTTTAAAACGACTTAAATTGTCACAACTTTTTAAACCTTGTGGCAATTTATTGATGTATTTTCTACCTGCATAAGTTGGTTTTGGTTCAAACAATTTTGTGTTGTGATTAGCAACATAATAATCGATTCTGTTTCTTGTGAACATCTAAATTCTGTAAACAGGTATTTTGCTTTACGTACATTATCACTTCAAAAATGTACAAAGAAGGAACTGTGAGCAATTGCAGCTCTTTAAAACTAGCATAGTGGACTCGTGTGAATCAATGTTCTTGGATATCAAACTCCAATCATTAAATAAATGATTTAAGTCATTAACAAACTTAACCGTCCTTAGAAAACAATGAGTAACAGTTAAAGAAACTTACAAGAATCTATGTAACATAACCCTAATCCTAATATATAATCATTCAGTAGTAGCACACAGTAGTACAGTAGTTTCATCCTGAAAAGAACGGTTTTAAACAGCTGAAAGTTTAAATCAAACGACGTAACACAATGTCTAAGACCCGTTATGCACTATGACTCGTCACCAGCAACCAGAAACAGGGAAACCAAGCTGGTGACCAAAAGTTAAAATGTCAGTACCCATTAAAATAGCACGGTGATCACCCGTGCTTCGCTCATGTATTTTTGGTTGCCGTGACCAAGTGCGAATTTGTGCATATAATCTTTCCAATCTCATGGTCGACAGTGCATAACGGGCCTAATACCGGCTGAGTGTGTTGTGAGATGACACTCTTTATTGTATAAACGGGACTGTATCCTGCACTATCGTTTATACACGGAAATTAGTTTGTCAGTGACTGTCAAATAACTGGTAACTTGTAACTGATACAGAATGTACTTGGTACCTGTTCCTGGTAGGCCAACACTGCTTCTATCAAATACAAAGTATTAGTCTTCTACATTTTGCTTTATCACTACAGTCAACTAAAAATATACAAAAAAAATCTGGTGTGAAACACTCACACAACTTTCTCTTGCCAATGCAAATAATTAATAATAAACCTAACATTATTAATAAAATATTAGAAATAAACAAAAACTAACCTCAAAAACATAACCTCATTTTAATCATGAGTGAATGACGCAAAATGACAATCGAACTCAGTTTGGCTTAAAAATACAAAAAAATCACGCTTTCACGCTAAACTAGGCTCTGTAGAGAAAAATGCTCTAAACAAAAGTTGTAGATCTTTTAATTTTCTATAAATTTAATTATATACACTTTTGTTGTAAAATGCATACTAAGGCCGAAATGTTAAAAAAATCGATTTTTCTCACGTTTTCGTGAGAAAAAAAACAGAGTATCGCAAATTACCGCTAAACTAAGCGTTATACAAAAAAATGTTAGAAATAAAAGTTGTAGAATTTTACATTCTCTACAACTTTTATTATATAACGTTTTGCGCTAAAATGCATATTAAAGCCGCAATCTTAAAAAGAAAATGTTTTTACGTAAAAACAGTCTCACGCAGAATTTCAGCAAACATGGCGCCTACCCTATATTGTAGAGCATAAAAAATGTAGTAAACCAGTTGATTTTAAAAAAAATCGTAGGACTAGTTTTTGAGAAAATCGCAAAAAAGTAAAAAGTTATACGAATAAACTACTACTTCCGGTTGACCGATTTTGATGAAAATGTTCGTGTCGGGTCCGGTAGTGATATGTAACTTAAGTTTCAAGTTTCAAGTTCGTACGATGTTCCGTTCTTGAGATATTCTGTTCACACACACACACACACACAGACCAATCGCTAAAAACATGTTTTTTGGGTTCAGGGGGTCTGAAAACGTATAGATCCGGTGAAAACTCGATTTCGAAAAATCGACATGAAAACATCTTCCTATATATTCATATAGGCAAGAGAAAGTAAAAAATTAGGGCTAGTGGTTATAATTTATGTCTATCTACGAGTAATACTACAAATAAAGTTGAAATATATATTTCTAACCACGAGAATACGGTAACATAAAACACTTACCAATGTTTATAGCGTTTTCGTATCTTGTACACATCTTCAGTAAATTAAAATTCATTAAAAAATTTTCTACATCAAAATTTAAAACTTCCTACTCCTACCATGGTAGATAAGGAATAGTCGATTCTAATATTTAAAACAGTCTTGCCAACTTAATCAGTTGATTGTCATATTCAATCTGTGTGTTCATTAATTTTTCCCTGTTATTGTATTTATACATATATTTTTCCAAAATTTCAATTTTATTTTGTCTGTTATTCATTTCTAATATTTTTAAATTGTTTTTTATACTCGACATAATATGTTTATTTTTGATCATGTGTTCAGTTACATTGGAGAATTTTTGGTTTCCTTTTTTATAGTTTGAATAGTGTTCTGTAAACCGTTTTTTAAAAGATCTGGTGGTTTTACTTGTACATATTTTATTACATTCATTACATCCGATCTACCATGGTAGGAGTAGGAAGTTTTAAATTTTGACGTAGAAAAATTTAAATGAATTTTAATTTACTGAAGATGTGTACAAGATACACGAAAGCGCTATAAATATTGGTAAGTGTTTTATGTTACTGTATTCTGTTGGTTAGAAATATATATTTCAATTTTAAATAATACGGCTGCTTAAAATCCTACATAAGATGTTTGATAAAATAAATACAAATAAAGTATACAGACTTACTGCACTAGCTAATTCCTCCATATTCATATCCTCAATAAAAACAGTTTTTACAGTTGGTTCCGTCGGTACATCTTCTTCCCTTGTACCCATCATCATTATTGTGACACCCTATATGAAATGAAATTATTGAAAATTATAAATTGTCGCTTATAATTAATTAAGTTATACGGCACCTTAAAAATTCTAACAATTTTAGTGTTTATTTATAAATTTATCTGTTCTCATCCGAATCTGAATAACCTTAGTTCCCAGCAACTTTTTAATTTACACCGTTGTATTTAATAGACAACACTTACAAATTTTTGATGTAAATTAATTGATAAACAGAAATGAATTAGATATTTGCACATTTTAACAGCTAACCTCTTCACCATATTGTGGCAGGGTGTAATGATGTCATAGACTAGAAGGCCTATATTACGTATATTAAATATGGTGCATAAATTATCGGTTAGAATGTCTAAGAACCTGATTAATTTCTGTTTATTAATCAATATTTCTGCCCATGACGGACAGGTGGAGTGTCAAATTATTTACACTCAATCTGTTAATTGCAGGGCTAAAATAAATAGTTCTGTTTCTTATCACATGGTCAGCCAATTAAATGACTGAATCATTTAAGAACAGAAGAGGTAGAGGTGCAAAAGACACTAATCAGAGTTATCTCCTCTGAAAGTAATGAATTTCATTATACAGCCAGACCCTGTGGTGAATGAAGTGAAGGTGTTGTTTGCAGAGTGGAAAATATGTGCTTTTCAGAGGGCCCGGTATGCTGATAAGCGTACTTTTCCACTCAGTGAGGAAGGCAACGGTAAACCACCTCACTCCTCGTTTTACTTAGTAAAACCTCTACAGGTTCAAACCAGCCTTTTGGCTGATGACCTAAACAACAACACAATCAATATTTGCAAATTTTTATACAAAATTTGTCAGTATACTAAAATAACCCACCGGGTTGGTCTAGAGGTAAAGTTGTCGCCACAAGTCAGCTGTTCAACAGCTAATTTTCAAAGACGAAGGTTCCTGGTTCAAATCCTAGAAAAGTTAGTTACTTTTATATGGATTTGAATACTACAGTGGTTACCGGTGTACTTTGATGGTTGGGGTTCAACTAACCAAACACTCTCAGGAATGGTCGGCCTGGGTCTGTACAAGACTACACCTCATTTACACGTCATACACATCATCCTCATCTCATTGGGTCATGGGGTTTCTTATTGTTCTGAATTGAACAGATTGCAACGTACACAAATTAAGAATAAAGTATACTAAAATGCAATGGTGTAAATGAAATAGAGCTGAAATGTAATGCAGGAAACAGAGGTTATGTCGGTCGACAATAAAAAAACTGCTTATAAATAATTTTACAGTGATTTGTGTGGAAAATTAACCTCAGATTCGGATTTAGCACAGATAAATGTAAATTAACATTAAAATTGTTAAAATAGGTGAGGAGCTCTATATATAATTACCTAAATTATAATAATAAAGTTCATTTATTTATTTTATTACCCGGTAAATGAGATGCACATTTAAATAAGTTTCACAGTTTAGAGTTGTTTACAATTCTAGGGATGCTTGCTTTGTATCATTTTAGGTTAGGATTAGTTGGCATTTTTGAAGTAGTTTATCAATATACAGAACAGCAATGTAGTCTACATTAATTTTCAATCAATACATTATTAAAAATATATAAATACAAAAAGTAAAATTTTTGCTAGTTATACAAAAAAGTAATAGAAGTTATAAATAACTTCCAAAAAGTTAACAGGGATATAAATAAGTTATCAAAACAACAAAATAAGCTTGACAATATTACAAAGAGCATCCTTGACACAATTCTTCATATACATTATGCAGTATGTTTTGAACATTACACACATTTGACACGAATTATAATTTACATACTAAACATTATTAACTTCAAAGAAACGTATTTTACAAATAGGGTTTCATATTGTAAGGCCTAGTGAAAATGTACACTCCTTTTGTCACATCTTAAAAGATACGGACTTATTTGGTCATAGAAAGTAGTAACATTAATACAAGACTTTCTACATACTTACATTAGTTAATTTAAAATTTCCCCACTCGGCATCTTTCAAAATAGCTCCTTTAAGCATTACTTTTTGCCTTTCGGGTTGAACACCAGTTAACGCAAACAACTGTGCTTTAAAAACAAGCGGATCTTCATCAGTATTCGCTTCAACATCGTTGTAAAGCTCCTTACCCCATTTGACTTTCACTGAAATATAAAGAAAAAAATATTACACTTTAGTTAAACGGTATCGTACAATTTAAAAAAATTGTTTCGTTACAAAAGAAAATAAAGGTTTTAGGTTAAAATGTTGTAACAACAAATTTAAAAAATTACCTTTGAATAAAGGCATTGTTCACAGTAGAAATATAACTATTTTATCAAGTGAAATAATTATTAAGTTTGAATCACAAGAAAACTACACAAGTAAATTTAAAATCAGTCACTTAAGTTCACAGCAAAACTTCCAAATCATTCAATTCTAAAAGCATGCATAAATATACAGGCAGTTTAGGGTAAAATCAGCATAGGAAACATAGAAAACAAAAATTTAGATCAAAAATTTTATTGTATTCGATACGAAAGGAAATAATTATTACAAAATCATCTTGAATAAATTAATATTTACAAAATACTTTTAATTACCCTGTTATTTTAATGGGTTTTTAAGCTGTTAATTGCATTATGTCTTGTATTATTTTGTAATACATAATGTTTTATATTGGCTTTTAATATGTAATGCACAAATCAAAAGCCATTCATATTTTTCAATAGTGATAATAAATAAATTATTAAATCCTTCAGCAATGGAATTTTCTTGAAGGAATTTCAAAATCTTTTTCTAGAAAAATGTAGATAATGTTGGTAACAATGTCTTGTTTACAGTAGGCAGATATATATAAAAACTCAAGGAGGCCGTTCTAGAAGTTTCATATTGCTGCATGGCCTTGTAAAGTTTGATTCGGGGAAGTATCGTCCGGCTTTTTCAGAACAAACATTTGTTATAATTGAATGAAGTGTTGTATTTATCGATATATAGAGAGTAGAGTACTTTTTCACGCGGACATAAAATTGTATAATTAATTAGTTGCTAATAGTACACAACAATGGATGTAGATTCCGGTATAGCTGAAAGAAATGACTTGCCTGAAATTGATGATTCCAATGTTTTTGAAGATAATATTCCGCCGAAAGAAAATCTTTTAAGTTTGTTAGATAAAGTTGAAGCAGCAGTAGAACGCCTTAGAAAAGATGCATTAAAACTGGAAGAAGAAAAGGACACGTTATTTACTACTTTGGATACAATTAGAAATTCTGATATGCTTGTTGGTCTTCAAGAAAGTAAGTAGGCGAACGTTTTTGTTACTTAATTTAATAACGAAGTTATAATTTAGATATTTGAAATTTGAATTAATGACGTAAAATGTTGTAACATTTATTATTATTCATTGTATCATAATGTTAGTGTATATCTTTTTGTTGAAACGATCGTAAAGTATCGCGATAAGATAAATCTGTTCATTTTAATAACTTTGTATAGTCGTCATTAATTACAATCTACGATTTCAAATTAATGTATAATGTTAGGAAAATGCTATCTGTGGCTATAATACTTTGCTTAAATTTACTTAAATTTTATGTAATTTAAGCAGCTACTTATCACATTAGATCAACCGTTAAAACATGGCATGATTACAATTTAATTTGGCATGTTAAACACTGTGGTATATGGTTTTGTTGATTTATTGTGTACAGTATATGAACAATTAAAAACTGTTTAATTTTTAAAGTTATTGTTTTACTAGGAAAATATTAACCTTATGGAATTTGTAAAGTTATAACATGACTTTATTAAACATCTTGTTTTAAGACTATATTTCATCAGGATTTTTCTTGCTTTCACTTCTGTTATTTCTTTTTAAAACTCTTTATAAGACATACATTGTGATCCAAATAACGCTTCAAGTTTTATGACTGTTATTGTTTGTCATTATTTACAGTTGGTCAATTTTTATTATATAATTGTTTTTTTACTTTCTCTTGCCTTATATGAATGTATAGGGAAGAAAAGTATTGTATTCACATAGTTTTGTCATTGGATATACATGTGTTTAGGCCCTCTGAATCAAAGTAAACATGTATTTAGCGATTGGTCTGTGTGTGTGTGTGAACAAAAAATCTCAAGAACAGAATATTGTACAAAATTGAAATTTGTAACTCAAGTTAGATGCCATAAGATGACTCGACACATTTCCATCGAAATCTGTCAACCAGAAATAGTAGTAAATTATTCGTGTGACTTTTTTTTAACTTTTTTGTGATTTTCTCAAAATTGGCCGCATTAGTACATTTTGCGTACTAATGCGGCAAAATGTGAAAACGTGTGAAAAATTGATTTTTTTAAGATTTCGGCCTTAGTATGCATTTTACGACAAAAGTGTATATAATTTAATTTATAGAAAATTAAAAGATCTACAACTTTTATATAAAGCATTTTTCTCTACAGAGCCTAGTTTAGAGAGAAAGAGTGATTTTCCGTATTTCTAAGCCAAACTGAGGTTGATTTTCATTTTGCATCATTCACTCATGATTAAAATAAGGTTATGTTTTTGAGGTTAGTTTTTTGTTTATTTCTAATATTTTATTAATAATGTTAGGTTTATTGTTAATTATTTGCATTGGCAAGAGAAAGTTGTGTGAGTGTTTCACACCAGATTTTTTGTTTTATTTTCGTGTGTACATATACTATAGCACAATATTGTAATAACGTTTTTTTGTCATCAGTCTCTCGACTGGTTTGATCCAGTTCTCCAAGCTGTTGTTATATCTTGCGCCAGTCGTTTCATATCTACACACCTGCAACATCCTACGTCTATTGTAATTTGCTTTATTTTAACTTTTACCTTCCCCTTCAATTCACTTCCCCAATATCATCCTCAAAATTATTGATTGACCAATATCCGGCTGTCTTAAGATATGCCCCACTAGCTAATCGCTTCTTCTGTTTTAATGTTTCTATATAGTTCTTTCATCCACTCGTCTAAGAACCTCGAAATTACATATTTTGTCCACCCACATAATCTTTTAACATTTTTTTATAACCACATTTCAAAAGCTTCTATCATCTTCCATTCTACAGCCCCTGTCACCCATGTTTTGCTCTTGTATAATCCTACACTCCAAACATAATGTATTAAACATTTATTCCTAATCTGTTAATCAATGTTTGTAGTCTGTAAGCTGTTTTTCATTTCAAAGCCCTTTCTAGCTTGAGCAATCCTGATTTTGATATCATTCATGCTTTTACCATCCTTTATTATTTTACTCCTTATATAGCAGAATTCCCCTACTCTTGCTACTGCACAACACTTTAGTTTTGCTCTTATTAATTCTCATTACGTAATCCTTCCTCATGATCTCATCCATTCCATTTACCATTTATCCACCCTTGTACTTAAGAAACCATAATTGGGTAACCATTAATTTTCCCGAGTTAATATAAATAAGAGGGTGAGTCAAATTTAAACTGGACTCTTTCTTTGTGCCTCGTCATGCTATCCCAATCGAGATAGTGAAAGCGTCACACATTTAAGGTTGGTGAATTGAGAGAGTGGGAGAACTTTTCGGAATATAGTACATATTTCTGTTCTGTCGCCAGTACAGCCATGAGTGAGCAAGAGGTCCCACCGTGCGTTGTACAATGGATTCAGATATTAAATAATAAAGGTGTTAATCCAACAAAAATTTTGACTGCTAAAAACACAGTTTGGTTGCGGTATCCTTTCTCGAATCTAAGAGTTTAATTGGGTTGACAAGTTTACAGGTGGACATGAAGATTGGGGAAAATAAAGGTCATGATTGACGCCCAAGGTTAAGTCTCTCGCATGTCAAATAAAAAGTCCTTGGGACTGGAGGGGTGTTTTATTTATTGACTCCCTTCGCACACCTGTGCTCATGATGTACAATGAATTGCCCCTACTACTGTTAACTGTTAGAGTCAGCGAAAAGACGGGGTATCCTTATCAGAGATCTTATTCCTCTTCATGACAATGCCTGACCTTACATGGCAACTTTTACAAAGGACAAATTGGTCAAAATGCATCGGGAAACTGTTAAACCATCCTCCTGACAGTCCATGTTTTCCTCCCTGTGATTACTTTTGTAAGGGTCCTTAAAATAAGTACTGGGTAAAGAACAGTTAGAAAACTATCAATCCATCGGGAGATAACGTGCGCAATTGGCTGATAAGTCAACCTCGTAATCTCTTTGAAGAAAGGATATTCAAGCTTCCAAAACGCTTGATAACATGTGTAGAGCGTTAAGGAGACTTTGTTGAAAAATATTAAAAACATTGTTTGTAATTTCTTATAAATTAATTTATGTAACAAATGTCCAGTTTATATATTTGATTCATCCTAGTTGTTTTAGATTTTTAAGTTGTAATTAAGGAAACTAATTTTGTATTCTGAAGATTTTTGGTAAAGTAATGGGAAAATAAGTAAATTGTTGTAGTCCCATAATATTATGCCATAACTTTGCAGTTACAAATTAAGAAATGCATGGACAAGTTCTAATATATGAGGTGACAGCTTCCTTGACCTGATGAGCTTTAATCCCCATGATGAGTTTCCTTGGGGAATTAGAAGTCGCAGGGGGCAATATCGGGGCTATATGGTAGGTGTGACAACGTTGGTATGCCTTTTTTCATTAAAAACTCTTGCACAATGGATGACAAATGGGCTGGCGTGTTGTCATGGTGTAATATCCAGCTAGCGGCAAGTTCAGGTGGCACATGTAAAGTGCGTGCTCGCAGCTGCTCCAGGACGTTAACGTAGAACTGGCCAGCAGGAACATATTTGCAATGAATGATCCTGCAGATATCGAAAAAAGTGCAACATTGCCTTCAGTCATGATTTGGATATCCTCTTTTTTGTTGGCCGTTCCCCACCCTTTTCCACCCACTGCTGACTTGGTTTGCGGGTCTCGGGGTCATACTCAAATATCCAGATCTCATCTCCAGTGACTACCCGACACATTGAATCTCTACAGTCACTCTGAATGCGGGACAATAAATCCTTGCTAACCTCAGTTGTAATGTAAATATTACGACGCCTCTAAAAAAGTTTTTCTTTCAAAAAACATGCGTAAAACACAAACCAAATATGCTATCCACTTCAAATTTTGACTGCAACAAAAGGAAGGTCCCTTATTTACGGTCATGTGTTTACAAACGATGCGTTGTTGCCAATTTTCGAGTTATAACTTAATTGCCACACCTTGTATAAGTCATATTTGGAAACTTATATTTTTTATAATCCTTCTAGAAGATGTATCTTCAGTCAATTTATTAATTATCATCTTCTAGTAGGATTTTAACAGTTGTTAATTTCAATCGATTAATTACGGGATGGTCATGAGCAAGTCGCACGCAAAAGAGCTAGCTCTTTTAACTGAGCAGTGAGCTACCAGCTCTTATTTTGAACAAACAGCACACCGAGGGTTTCTCCCCACACAGCACGCTTGTACATCCCCTCCATTGGTAAGATGCTTTATCGGCCGCATTGGCGTAGTTGGTAATGTGCTCGCCTCTCATCATGCGGTCTTTGGTTCGAATCCCATTCAGGCATGGCATATTTTCTGTTACAAAAGAATCATTTCATCCTTCACCTTCTGCATTAGCAGTAATTGCAGAACAGTCGGATGTTAAACCAAAAAAAAAAAAAAAAAATCCATTACTAAGATTCTTTTCTAGTCATGTACAGCAAAGTAGGGGCAACCAACATTCTGTAAGGGAAGTACTTGCATCGGAATTCATGTAGACTGCCCTGTAAAGGATTTGTATTATGGTAGGAGTGATGATCGTAGGAGGGGAATTATAACATAGGAGAATTATAACATAGGAGGGGAGAATTGAGTATAAAAAATTATTATGGTAAACTAGAGTCTGTCTACGCTAAGAGTACTCCGATGTAGGCAACCAGCAATACAAGTGAGCATGCGTATTAATTAAAAATATGCACAGCATGATAAAAAAAAAATCCATACAACAGTATTTTGCTCCAAGCTTAATATAATAAGAACACGTTCCAATTCATTTGTTAAAAAATGTTTCATTAATCGAACATTAGTTTACCATTAATAACTAAAACTTTTACTATTGTTACTCTTACATTGTTATTTTTCGTTACATTATTTACTATTATTACATTATTATTTTTATGATTAGTAGGTTTTTGTTATAGACTCAGTTTTATTTTTGGTCCCAAGTAATATAAGACTAATGCGCTTGAATTATAACAGGAGAGTAAACAACTCCAGTGATTCGTTGTTTATCATTTCAGATTTTTTATTTCATATCATTAAAATTAATGTCTGTGACTAGTTTAATACAACTGTTTGCACTGGCCTGTGTTTAACTCATTTTTAGTATCATCAGTTATCTTTTGATATTGTATCGGTTTGTTTCGGTTTTCTTCGTTGACTGAAGTTAAAAAAGTTTGTAAGCTGTGTTTTGTTAACATCCGTGATAGTGATTGTGTTGAGTTTTTGAAACATAAAAGCGGTAACCATTAAAAAGTAGAAAAAAATTGTTTTGTTAAATGTTATGGTTAAAATAATTATTTAAGGAGTCTCTTTATGAAACTACAATAATTACAATTAATCTGAACGGCGTAATTGAAAATGCTTAAAGGATAATGTTTATATTAGCTGGATGTAGTAGATATTTTTATGACGGAACGCAGTGCAAGATAATTGTCAGGCGTTGCACCATAGTTGTAAAACTTTCATTTACAACCTATAGGCGCTTGCCTTGTGCGGAGTACTCTTTCAGTAGATGGACTATATGTCGTAGGATGCTTTGTAAATACCACTACACTGTACTGGATCAATATTACCATGTGAATTCAAAACAAAGGTAGGCACAAGACAGACAAAATTTTTTGTGGTGAGACAGCGTGGATGAATATTCAAGTATGTGACGCAGGCACAAACACAACGCGTTATGTGAAGGAGTGAGCGAAAGTCATGCATGACTCACTGTCTGCTAATTTACAATAGCTCAGTGCTGTACTTAGATATACTTGCTCACTCCTATAGTTCACTCCATCATTCACTCATGACCGGAATGGGGTTCTGTTCTGGTGTCCATTGAAACATGTCATTATAAACAATTAAAGCTGTTTTTTTTAAAAAAAGTACAGGTTAGTGAGTGTTAATAAAATTTTTACTTTCTTTTTTGCTGTGTGAGTTAAGGGAAGTTATGATTTTTTACAGGAAATCCTTGTTTAAAGTCCAAAAAAACATGCTTTTATCGATTTGTAAAAATCAAATTTTTAGCAGAAACAAACATTTTCAAATTTTTATGAAAAATTTGTTATTAGGAGATAATGAAAAATTTATTGCAGATACTTTATGATTGAACTATGCAATAAAATGGTTAATGCAGTGCGTTCTACTTTTTTTTATTGCTTACACAATTTTCCCATAATTGCAACTTTGAATGCTTATAACTAAAAAACGAAGGCATCTATCGAAAAATGTTTTGCGCTATTATTTTTTTCTTGAAATTCCACTTTGAAATGACGTGTCTCATGACCACTAAGCCATTTAAAAATATAAAGTTGAATCCATGAGGGTGGTCAAAAATTTCAAAACCACCAAAAGTAGGATTTTTAAAACTACACAGATTAGCATAAGCTTCTTCTGCCAAGTACATCTCAGTTACACAATATAAATCCATTTTCACACTTTGAAAAATCACTCTTGCCCTATAAGAATATTTACATACATTTATTTACGTTTCATGGCCCATGAACCGAAAAACATGTTTTTAGCGATTGGTCTACGTGTGAACAAAATATCTCGAGAATGGAATAACATTATGAAGTTGAAACTTGGAACTTAAATTAGGTACCACAAGGGACTCAATACAAACATTTTTATTAAAATCTGTCATCCGGAAGTAGCAGTTTTTCACTTTTTTAAGATTTTCTCAAAAATGGCTTCTACGAGTTTTTTTAAAAATTTGAAACAATTTTTGAAATATCCATTATTTTGTGGGTGATGTGATGTATTTAATATCCATGATTTGTAGTTTTAGAATGTTGTAGTGCCTGAAATTTTAAAACGACGATGCCTTAGTAGGAAAAATTTTTGTTTAGACTTGAATTATTTGTTGTTTTTGCTCTAAATTTTTTGTTTAGTGCGGAGTGAAAATATCTGTGGTAAATTAAGAGTAATGTATAAGGTGTGGCTATTATTAAATAACAAGAGTGACGTAAAAAATTTTATTTTATACATAATCACTTATTGTCACAGATAACGCGGAATGAGCTGGCGCATTGTCTTGGTGGAGAACCCATGATTTGTCCTTCTAGATTTCGAGGCGTTTTTTCCTTACTCTTTGATTTAGTTTCGAAAGTCCAAACAAACATAATTAATTAATTGATTTATTAATTAATTGTTTGACCTTCAAGAACCCAGTGAAGGTACACAATCCCATGGATATCAAAAAAAATAATCATAGTTGCTTTAAATTTTGACTTGCTCATTCGAGCTTTTTTAACTCTCTGTGAAGTTCGGCTCTTCCAGTGCATGGATTGGTGATTTGTTTCCGGATCATAAGTAAAAATCCATGTTTTATCATATGTTATTTTTGTTTCCAAAAAATTTGGGTAATTTTTAATCGAATGCAAAGTGTCAGTACAAACATTTTTGCGAGCTTCATTTCAAACATTTTTGAGCGGCACGTGTCCTGAAAGAGCTGACAGAAGATGACTTCCGCACGGTTTCCAACAATGGAAAATTTGCATGGAGCATTGTAGGGATAGAGGAGTGTATATTGAAGGTGACAATAAGTGATTATGTATAAAATTAAAATTAAATTTTTTACATCAGTCTTGTTATTTAATAGCCACATCTCGTATTGTTTAGAATTAAAGGGACAGATGATATTTACAAACTGTGATTTATTTTACATTTGTAATCAAATAGACTTGAGTTGTTTTCTGTATTTATATTTTGATGCGATTTTAATATTTTTATTGTTCCAGACGATCGGGATGATATAATAAGATACGCGGAACGTGTTTGCAACCGATGCATGACGGTCGAGATAATGGTGCGAACGAACAGAGATGAAATACAAGAAGACGCGTTACATCAAGTGAACCTTCTCATCGACGGATTAGTGATCAATTTAAAAGGTGATCCGAGTGGAACAAAAGTGAAATGTATGTCTTATATGGCTGCCTGTTCTTCGTATCCGCAAGGTATGTCCGATAAAAAATTTGAATCAGCCATTCTCGGTTGTACTCTTGATGATCAGAAACGTATTAGAAAACGTCTTCAGGGGCTTCTCGAGTATATTAATCGCGAACCGAAATTTTCTGGTATCGAAGATATTATGCCGTAAACATTTTATATACACATATATATACAAACTTTATGAATATTATGTGCACGATGTTTTTCTTCTTTTTTAATAAATTATCATTTAATCAAACTCGCATATTAAATTATTATTATTATTATTATTATTATTATTATTGCATTCTTCAAATCATAATCAGAATTTTTATCCTCTGGTATTACATTTTGGTATCTACCTAATTAACATTTAATGAAAATATGTTACCAATAAAGTAATTGCGTTTTTATGATTTTTTTTCTTTCTCTTATAAATCTGTATTTAATCGTGTAATACTTGTATATACTATCAGTTTTTTTTTAATACTTCATAAATTATTAGATTTTGTATGAGGGTATTCATAAATTAATTTCTGGTTGAGAAATTGAAATGAACAAATGTTAGTTATTGTCTTGTATTATTTTTCAACATCAGTGACAACTCATGCTTCCAAAATTAGGTGAAGGGTTGCGAAAAACCAAGAAAATCTAGTATTCGCCGACTAATAATTATCCGTGTTATAGGTAAAAAAAATGTAAAATACATGTACAGTTAAGTCCCGTTTGTCTGAAATATTTGGGGGGGGGGGGAGCCGATTTAAAATAATTGAAAATTTCTGATAACTCGAGTTTTCTAAATAACAAGGGAAAGGTCTTTTATTATAAAAAAAAAAACATTACTGTGTCCTATAAACTATTATTTGTACAATTAAATCATAAAATATTTTCCGTACACTTTAATTGTTTTTTCAAAATAATCAGAAATTTTTTTCCATTCATTTTCTTGCTGAAATGTCCTGCCAATGTTTAACTAAAAGTACATCAGAGAGCGTCAGTTCAATGGTTATGAATACACATTTACGTTTACACAACATTTTTAAATATCAATTTACTTCCACTACCGGTACGTAACACTAATTATCCACAAAACGAAATGAAAATACGTTAATTCCAAGACATTAGTGTACCCATTCAACCTCAATACAGTATTAATTGACTGTTTGCAGCAAAGATGATGTAGCCAAAAATAAACAGTAAGTTACCGCGGCGAGGAAATTACTTATGTTATCGGTAAAAATCTTTTCTGCAGTGCTTAACATCATATAGGCGTACTTTCTCCTGTAAATTACAGTAAGCCTGCTTAAACAGTATTTTGGTACAGAAATACAATTTAGAATATTCATTATTTCTTGTTTTTTAATTAAGGTATTTGGAGAAAAATTACATTTAAAATACTAAATATTTTTTTGACGTTTCGGAGAACCCGGGTTTTGTTTAACCTGGATTCGGATAATCGGGAATCTTACTGAATGTACGTAGTGTATATTTTACACACTGTGTGACACTGCAAACACAAAACAACTAACATACGAGGGGGTACCCAAAAGAAACCGGAATTATTTTTTAAAACTATTTATTTTTAATTTTTTTACAAAAGAACCTTATCCCCTTCAAAATACTCTCCATTACAACTAATACATTTGTCCCACCGGTGCTTCCACTGTTCAAAACATTTTTTGTACTCCTCTTCAGTGATGGCTGCCAGCTCATCCGTCGTTTTTTTCTTGACATCATCAACGTTGTTAAATCGGAGACCTTTCATGCCCCTTTTCATGCGTGGGAACAAGAAAAAATCACACGGAGCCAGATCGGGTGAGTACGGTGCGTGTGGTAGCAAAACCATGCCGTTTTTCGCCAAAAACTGGGTAACCGAGATTGCCGTGTGTGCAGGCGCGTTGTCGTGGTGGAAAAACCAGTCCCCTGTCTGCCACAAATTAGGTCTTTTACGACGAATGCTGTTTCGTAGTCTTCTTAACACTTCAAGATAAAAAGCTTGAGTTACCGTCTGGCCTGGTGGAACGAACTCTGAATGGACAATTCCCCTCACATCAAAAAAACAAATCAGCATTGTTTTGATGTTCGATCTGACTTGACGACTTTTTTTTGGTCGGGGTGATAATGAAGTCTTCCATTGACTGGATTGTTTGGTTTCTGGGTCGTACCCATAGCACCAAGACTCGTCACCCGTAATGATCTTTGACATGAAATCTGGATCAGTTTCAAGCTGTTGTTTCAAATCACTACACGTTTCAATTCGACGTTCCTTTTGAGTGTCTGTCAGAACCCGAGGCACAAACTTGGCAGCGACTCTTTTCATTGTCAAGTCTTCTGTTAAAATGCGTTGGACTGAGCTCCAAGATAACCCACTAACCTGTGATATTTGGTCAATGGTCTGTCGTCGGTCTGTTCGTACAATTTCTTTCACTTTCACAACATTTTCGTCTGTTCGGGAAGTCGTCGGTCGTCCAGAACGAGGTTTGTTCTCAATCGACATGTCGCCATTTTTAAAGCGCAAAAACCACTCGTACACTTGGGTTTTTCCAATAGCGTCGTCTTTGTAAGCTGTGTTCAACATTACAACTGTTTCCGCGGCGTTTTTACCGAGCAAGAAGCAAAATTTCACAGCCGCACGTTGTTCATTAAAACTTGCCATCATGAAAAACGACACGAGCACAAAACAGCACTAGCGAGAACAATCACTGCACGAGAACAGAACAAGCTAGATCAACGAACAAAATGGCATTGAACTGGCAATGAGTAGCGCTACAAGCAGCCTAGTGGCGGGAATTTGTACTGCACAAGCTCTGCCCACAGCAGAGCTATTCCGGATACTTTTGGGTACCCCCTCGTACATGTGTAATATACACAGATTATGCAGGTGCAGTCGGCTAGTCGACCTACCCAAATCTCTTCACTATTCAGGTAACGCGTGGGGAGAGCTAGGCTTGCATATTTGCTGCTGACATCTCCGTTGTCATTAAAATCTACTCATGCTGGAAGAGTAGCAGCGGGCACCCATCTAACTCTTCATTTTTTTTTGTCATCAGTCTCTCGACTGGTTTGATGCAGTTCTCCAAGCTGTTCTATCTTGCACAAGCCGTTTCATATTTACATACCTGTAACACCCCACATCTTTTGTAATTTGCTTTATATATTCTAATCTTTCCCTTCCCCTACAATTTACTCCCTCAATATTACCCTCCATTTTTGGTAGACCAATACCTGGATGTCTTAAGATATGCCCCACTAGCCTATCCCTTCTTCTGGTAATATGCTTCCATATAGTTCTTTTTTCATCCACTTGCCTAAGAACCTTTAAATTACTTATCTTGTCCATCCACCTAATCTTTAACATTTTCCTCTAACACCATATTTCAAGAGCTTCTATACTCTTACTTTCTACAGCTCCTATCACCCACATTTCACTCCCGTATAATGCTACACTCCAAACATAGTGTTTTAAAAAATTTTTCCTAATCTGTATTAACTCTTCATGAGGGCATTTATTACCTACATTAAGGCAGCATAAATCAGTAACCTGCCATCTGTGTTCACTGTGTGCTTACCCTAATGGATGAGGCATATTATTTTTAATTTTTTTATCAACATTTTTAGTTATTTTGGAAACTGTAGAATGTTTTTAAACAATGTTGTTATTATTTAAAGTTTTTTTATTTAAAGTACTTTTTGAATACTGTGAATTAGGTTATTTTAAATAACTCCTTGTTTTTTTTAAATCGGTTCTAAGAATATTTTGTGTTTTTTCTTGTATTACATGGTTATGTACAGTACTTATGGTAACTTTATTGCTTATACGTTAATATATATATATATATGTAAATATTAATTTACTGGTTGCATGTTTATTAAAAAACTGTGATTTCTAATCATTCCTGTAATTTGGTAATTGAATTTATTTACTTATTATTTAACTTAAATTTTGCTTCCAATTTTTATCGAACATGTTAATTTTTAAATATTTCTTTATTACATTTTAGAATCTAGATTTTCTTTTGAAATTTTTTTGACCAAATTTTTGATTAAACGTCAAATTTTTAAACCCACTTATATTTTGTTGCATCAATGATTTTTTAAAAATTAAAATGATTTGTAATGGTGCCAAGTTTTTGAAGTAAGAGAAAAATAATCGTTAGTTAATTTTCTTTATTATTGACTTAAAATTTTAGCTTATTTCAATTTTTAATCCCTCTAATATAATTATAGTATATTATTAAAACATAGTCTGATCTGGCTTATTGGTAAAATTTAAATATTAGAAAATTTAAATACTTAATTTTTCATTTAGCTCCCATTATATTACTAACATGTAACTTTAAATTTTTGTCAGTAGAGCTCCGATTTGCAGTTTTAACGTGGGATGACCATTAAAACTTATATGCTGGATAATTCATAAAAAGTGTAAAATCCTGCGTGTATGCATATTGTAGTGAGAATAAAACTGAAATAAAAGTGCTCAAACTGGGTGGGAATTTGATCGGTATTGGACCAATCAACATCAGCAATGGCCAAATGGTTTTTATGACAACGGGCGAGTTTTCAGGAAAGCCACAGACCCTTATAATAATAATATTAGGTAAAAAATAAATAATTTAAAATTTAATTACTCTGTGTTAATTAAATTGTTCTTTTTATGATAAGAATCTAAAACAATTGGCATGCAGTGGTTCTATTATTCATAACTTTGGTAAAACGTAATGAAAATTGTCAAGCTACTACTTCTGGACCATTTTTTCTTTGGATTGACCCATATTTTAGTAATTTTTCATTACAGTAGTAGACTGTCATTTTTGACTTCACTGCATTGTGGCCCAACTTTAAAAAAAATTATTTTTCACCAAACATATTAAATTAAAGCGGAAATTCTCTTTAAAATGATGTATATAACACTTTTCTAGGTCTTTAAGAATTGATATTATTAACGAGAATGAGAGGGAAAGTGTTTTTCCAAAATTTTGGAAGTTAATCGTAAAAACTGAAAGAGATAAAAATTTCCAAAATCATATTTGTGTTCATATCCTTAAGAAATATAATTCCTGAAATTTTCTTAAAAATCTAATATGGTCAAGTTGATTTGGTGGCTTCAATTCTGAGTATGTTAGGGAGGTTAGCACAATATGCCAACACTGCTCTTTTTTGTTTTTCAATGTGCTCCTATTTCAGATTACTTCTGAGTTAGAGTTCATCTAGTGTTCACATATACAGAGGAAATTGTTTCCTAATATCTCTGTCTGTTTATTCTGTCAGAAATTAGAATGTGTTCATTTCAACTAAAGTTTAATTTTGCTTTAAGAAATGATGCAATTCATTAAAATAAATAGAACTACGAGGTGTGATTGGAAAGTTTTAAGAATGGGCTTGTAATGGTACAATGGTGGTACTTACATGCTACTGTGATGCATTTCCTTCAAAATAGTCCCCTTCCGACTGAACACACCGACTCCAACGGTGTTTCCACTTTTGGAAACATTCCTGGAAATTTTTTTCCTGGAGTGTGTTACGAACGCTCTCCGTATTTGCCTGGATGTCTTCAATCAAGTCAAATCGCTTCCCTTTCAGTGAAAATTTCAGTTTAGGAAACAGGTAGAAGTCCACAGGGGCGAAATCAGGGGAATATGGCGGTTTTGGAAGCACAGGAATGTTGAATTTGGTCAAAAATTCAACGATGGAGAAGGTACGATGAGCCGGAGCAATGTCATGGTGTAGAACCCAACTCCTGTCTTTCCACAATGCAGGCCTTTTCTTCCGCACCTTTTCGTGCAAACGCTGAAGGACACATTTGTAGTATTCCTGGTTAATTGTCTGTCAACCAGGCGTAAATTCATGTTGCACAATACCGGTAGAACCGAAAAAAATCACCAACATTGTCTTCACCTTCGACCGACTTTGCCGTGCTTTTTTCGGTCGTGGTGAACCAGACAAAAACATTTGACTGGCTCATACAATTATCTTCAAAAGCTGTTTTTAATAGTTCGTAAGTCTCAGAAGCTGATTTCCCGGTTTTGAAACAAAATTTCACACAAACTCGTTGCTTCGTTTTTACGTCCATTTTCACGCAGACAGAATCAGGCAACAAGCACTAACAGACCCGCACTCAACCAGCTGCCACAGTGAACTGAATAAAGGAAATGCAGTTTCCTGTCAGAGGGCGTTCAAGGACAAGACAATGACTCACTCCCCACTCTCCGTGTACCCACCTGCCAAACAAATAAGCAGTAACAAATCCATTCTTAAAACTTTCCAATCACACCTCGTATAATTGGCAATGAAGATTTCTAAAAAAATTTACCAAATCGTAATATTTTGCATCACAACTGGTTTTGTTTTAATATAAAAAAATTTGTTTGGGTTTATCAGATCAGATAATGCTGGATTCTGGTTAGTCAGGGCTCTACTGTTAATATAAATGTGGTAACATATCAATATTATTTTAACATATTTTCGGTTAATTTTTGATTAAATAATTAATAAATTTTTAACATTATTTTTTTTTTTAGTGATCTTTTCTTGAAGTAAAATAGGTTATAAGTATTTTTAATTGTAGCAACATTTTTGTAGTAATTCCTTGATTTTTTTTCATATGGTATACAGTTAAATTCGATTAGTGATTATTTTCACTGTTATACTAAAGTTGTACTTAACGTGTCTTAAATCTTTCTAAAAAAATATTTTTCATTGGAAATTAAAAAATGATTCCATGACATTTTTTAATGTTTTTTTTTATTATTATGTATTCAGTTATCAGATGTTCATTATTATTAGGTTACATTTATAAAAATTAATGGTTTTATTATTATTATTATTATTATTATTATTATTATTATTATTATTAATGAAGTATGTCTTAACTATAAAATTATTCAATAAAAATATAGAATTTATAACATAAAAAAAAACTTAACAATTTGCATGGTAAATTTTTGAAGTACTGGTAACGCGCCATAAGTTGACGATTGCTCCTATTGTGTACTATCCATCCTATTAACATCAGCCAACATGAAAACAAAAGTACTAGCAGCATAACACATATTAACACATTCAGTGCTAGAGACTCGTCTAACGAGTTTTGGGTATTTGTTATCGCCACTCTGCCGTCTCACCTAGCGGGTTCTGTTTTGTTATCATTTTAAGTAATTCTGGAGGAACACTGCCTGCCGGATATCAGTTTGTTGCTATTATATAGCTATCAGAAAGGTTTTTTTCTGTGTAACCGTGCAGTTCGTTTTTGAATTTTCGTCATACGATCTTCTACCCTCGTATAGTTTACTCGTTCAAGTATTTTTAACTGGTTTTTAGAGTACAGTTGAAGCCGTGAATTTAGTACCTTTGCAGGTATCGATTCAAAATGCTTACATTTTTAGATTTAGTTTAAAAGTATATTTTTGTTATAATTATATAAGAAATTACCTGCCCATAACAGACAGGTGGAGTGTCAAATTATTTACACTCAATCTGTTTGTTGCAGGGCTAAAATAAATAGTTCTGTTTCTTATCATATGGTCAGCCAATTAAATGACTGAATCATTTAAGAACAGAAGAGGTAGAGGTGTAAAAGACACTAATCAGAGTTATCTCCTCTGAAAGTAATGAATTTCATTATACAGCCAGACCCTGTGGTGAATGAAGTGAAGGTGTCATTTGCAGAGTGGAAAATATGTGCTTTTCAGAGGGCCCGGCATGCTGATAAGCGCACTTTTCCACTCAGTGAGGAAGGCAATGGTAAACCACCTCACTCCTCGTTTTACTTAGTAAAACCTCTACAGGTTCAAACCAGCCTTTCGGCTGATGACCTAAACAACACAAGAAATTACGCGTAAATCGTAACGGTAAATGGAAAAATTCAAATAAGAAATACATTTATTATAACAGGTGAAAACAAACCTAAAAAGAACATTTAATTGTTTACTTTTATGTTATAAGCAAACATAAATCCATGTATAGGTCGATAGGTCGCAAATAAAATAAATGTATAAAACCGTCAGTAACATAAGTTGTTGGCCCTACATAAAGCAAGCGGAGAACACGCTGCACGAGCAACCAGCCCGACGGGAGAGATACCTCGTAATTGCTCAGCATTGAATGTGTTAAGAGTGTAACTCAAAATGTAAATCACAGACTAACTAGTTTTATCACTACAAATGTTAGTTTGCAGTAATTCAGTTTCTGCTGATGACTAATAAAGAATACTAAATATAGCTGAGGTGTAGTAGTAGGTTTATTTAAAATGGAAGTTTATTAAAGATCAATAAATAATAGGTACAATGGGGTGTTTGTAAAAAACATACACAAATCAATGTAAGAGTAAATAACTACAATGTGATGTTATGGCTAGAGCTATTTCTATGATGTATTTAGAAAAGCACACATAATAATAGCACTTCCACCTGCCATAGTCCACTCTTACACTTGCTGATGATTGTCAACTTATAGTGCATTACAAATATGTTAAATTGTATTTGAGGAAAAATATTAAAATTGGCTTAATTGCCTCGTGAACAATTATAATTGAATTGATTACAAAATAGGACTGGGATCAGTTGGAGCATAGAGAAGAGCAAGACCGGTGGCCAATCAGTTACAAGAATTCCATTCACTGTTGCCACAACTGCGCTCTAGTCTCAGTCACTGCTCTGCAACTGAACTGCACGTTTCACTGCTTACTGTGCTATCTCATGACCTGAATTATTGTGGTGTTATAACTTATAAATAGTCCTTTTCCATTCGCGTGCATTTTTAAAAAATGAAGTAATTACAATAATAATGAAATCAATTGAGGAAAGAAGTGTATGTTAATCGAAAGTGGTTGTTCTGCAGTGTACAGCCAAGCGAGTCAGGTGGTCAACATGGCATTGCCGCTCCCTCTCTCTTGCTGAGCGAGTCCTATTTTGTAATCAATTCAACTATAAATTCATTGATACATATTCTAAAGACCTCGTCTAATCATTGTAACTTTCAGTAACCCTTTTAAGCTCTGGGTCCTTAACTTTTCTTTATCTTGTTGTACCTAGCATTTTAACATCAAACATGTTAACAATAAATTCATTCTGTTAGATACATTTTACCTGCCTTAAAGATTAAATGAAGCCACTTTCTGTTTAACCGGGCCTTAAATACAAAGTTTAATTGTGTGGTATTGCTAGGAAAAGAAGTGATTGCTTAAGGCAAAATAGATGTTTCTACCTAAAAAAATTTTGTAAAAATCTCCAATTTACTAATATTGTATACAGTAGAACGTTAACAATCTGGATTAATTGACAGACCCTGTCTGGATTATCGAATTGTCTGGATTTTCGAAACGAACCAATAAAAGACCGGGTAGATGTCTTAAACATTAGTCTGCCATAATTTCATTGTGATGTTTACAGAAGAGGACTAGATAAATACAACCATTCATATAATTATTACAGATGTAGTAAAAGTTTTACATGTTTTACTTAAAGAAAACAATAGTGTGCTGTATGTCTTATTTTATGTATAGTAAATCTAGGCCTACAAGAAACTAAAGTAACATAAAATTAAACGACACACACAACACTTGCAAGTACTCTGTCGGGAACGGCAAGTATTAGTCATTTCTCCTGCTTTTATTTATACATACATACATGTGTAAACTATACAAGCAGTCAATTTTTTTATCAGACCCCCCCTTCTCTTTAGAAAGAAATTTACCATGCCTTCTTACACAATTTTATACGATAAAGACAAAAATAAACAAGTATTACATTGAATAACCTTACATCTATTTTCTATTGGTTTTTATGACATTACAAGTTGCAATCTAAAGAAGTAAGAAACAAAATAAATCAGTGAGATGGATGACCTTGCATTTTTTTACAAGATTCCCTATTCATGGTTGATTATTAGAAAGTGTACAACGTTGATATTAGCAAGTAAATTAGCAAACATCAAGTTTGCCATGATACTTTGTCTTTATTGCAACCAGTGCTGAAAACGCTTTTTCGCACAAATAGGTGCTTGAAAGAGGTAAATACAATCGCAGAGCTTGCTGTGATATACTGGGGTACACTTTGTAATAGATGCTTAAACTTGACTCATGAATCACAACAGCTGTGGATGTGCAGACAGTAAAACTATCTCGAGTTCCTGCGCTGCCACCCTTGACTTTTCTTAACATCTCCTGTAGGGGGCCCGCCCATCACTTTGGGAACCATTGCTCTACTGTATATGAAAATGTTTTTTAAAATTTTTTTCTTGTTCGGCCTGTTGGTATAGTGGTTAGCACAACTAGCTTCTACGCTGGGTTCCTGGGTTCGATTCCCGTTTAGGTCTGGCATTGTTTCATCACTCATTTTCATATATCATTCTCCACCGCATTAACAAAAATTTGTATTTGCATTTTTGCATTAGCAAAAATTGCAAAACAGACATAAAAACAAATAAAAAAAATTTCTTGAGTTTGTGTTAAAACATACTTCTCTTCTCTACATTCCAGCACAACTAAACATTTTAACAATGTTCTTTTAAAAGACATGATTTATCCATTTTATTTTAATTTGTTTTTAAATAATTTGATTTTTTTTACTTATCCAAAATTAAATTATGCGGGTTAAATGACTTAAACATGATAAATGAATAAATATTTTTTTTAAAGTATTTATAGTGAATAGATTTTTTTTTGAACCTCTACAATCTCCAATTTCAAAAGTTCTCAATTACATTATATCTCAAATGGATAGGTTTGTATTGTACATCAAATCCTTTATGTAAATTAAGAATTTTAAGAAGAAACACATAAAACTTTAAAAAATTATATGGTTTTTTTAAAGTTATTTGTAATTTGTGAGTAATTTTTATGTATGTACTATATGAGTTTGAAGAATTAACACATACTTTAAAAATTATATGTTTTTTTTTAAGTTATATGTAATTGTGTACGAGTAATTTTTATGTATGCACTATATTTTTATTGAGTAGTTTTATTTAATATGTGAATGTAGTAAACTTACAATTTAAAATGTTATGATTTATTATAAAATATGTATACCAATGTTATCAGATATTCCTTTTAATATTTAACGATATTATATATAGTCTTTGTGTATTATATGTTTATTACAATTACATATACCGTACTTCCAAGCAAATTTGATATATAGGGGTGTTAAGGCTTCCGATGCGAGGGATACCTTGGATGTTAAGACAATGAAAAATTACCCACGACGAATAATTATTGAATTTAATAAAATGGCAAATAAAACGATTGTTTCCGGAGAACCAGATTGCTTTGATAAGATAGTTGGCAATCACAACTAAACGATTGATTGGTTGTAATGGGCAGTTTAAGGCGATTAAGAACGACTTGTAAAATGAACAATAGAATGAATGGAGGAACATGAAATTACAGGAACTGCACTAATAAACAACAGAAAATACAACAAATATCTGCACTTACCTTGATTAAGCCTTGATTAGTTTCGCAATAACACGTGTTGGTAGATTGAAACTCACTGAACATAATTTGCAAATTAAACAGTTATAAATTCACAATACACAAATGAAAAAAGCACAATAAGAGTTCTCATGTAGAGATCGAAACGAAATGAATGCCAACGCCTGGCTTTCATCACAAAGAAAGGCCATAATACGACATTATGACCACAACAAGAGTGCATCGACTTGTTGCGTTCACTGCTAGATTACAAGTGCAGAGTTTGGGAAAGACGGAAGTAATAGAGCAGTGGTAGGGGTAGAAGAATGACGTATGCAATGAGGTCACAGGAACTATTTTACTTAGGAATTTGAAATACTGGGGAGCGGGAATCTGAGAACATTACAGCATGAAACGTGCCTTAACAAGGGGATTTAACGAAGACAGTGTACTGTTAACGTTAATATTATCTTAAGATAGGGTGTAATCTTACTTTTATTACTCCAGTCATTAGGAAACAATAAAAATGAGTCTCCAAAAGATTTTAAATTGTTAATAAAATCAGATAAAATGTTATTCAATTGCGATATAGCGCGGCACTTTCATAAGAAAATTTTTTGTATCAATTGTTATATAAACAATAGATGTGTATACTGCCCATAACAGACAGGTGGATTGTCAAATTATTTACTCTCTATCTGTTCGTTGCAGGGCTAAAATAAATAGTTCTGTTTCTTATCACATGGTTAGCCGATTAAATGTCTGAATCATTTAAGACCAGAAGAGGTAGAGAGGTGTAAAAGACACTAATCAGAGTTATCTCCTCTGAAAGTAATGAATTTCATTATACAGCCAGACCCTGTGGTGAATGAAGTGAAGGTGTCATTTGCAGAGTGGAAAATATGTGCTTTTCAGAGGGCCTGGCATGCTGATAAGCGTACTTTTGCACTCAGTGAGGAAGGCAATGGTAAACTACCTCACTCCTCGTGTTACTTAGTAAAAACCTCTACAGGTTCAAACCTTCTTTCGGCTGATGACCTAAACAACAACAACAGACGTATATACTTGTCAGTTAATACTTTATTTTTGATATTACCATACGAGGGGCCATGAGTTCGAATCCCACTCACACAATTTAAAAAAAAAACATTTTAATTTTTTAATTTTGCTATATAATAGGCATTATTAAATAATTTGTTAACTTAATACTTATAATATGATTACTTGTTAATCAAATATTAAATAAAAAAATATTTTGGGCCGCTTCTGTAGTGTAGTGGTTAGCATGCTAGCCTAACTCGTGGAGGTCCCAGGTTCGATTCCTGCCCAGGGTCTGGAAATTTTCACAAGTCAAAACCCACTGTTCTTGATACATTACCCACCGTAGTCGCTAATAACCAAGCAGTTGATGCGACTTTAAATTAATAAAATTTAATGAAATAAAAATAACAATATTATAATTTCAAATGGTTTTTTCATTAGTAAATTACCTAATAATATTCAATCAATATAAATTACCATAATATTGATCACTTAACAAAAAAAGAACCAAAAAATTAAAAACGAAACAAGAAAATAAAAAGGTTTTAATTAGTGTTGGATTTAAACTTCGAGTAGATGCCAAATAAGCTTGCCGCTGATGTAGCTGCGTGAACGGTTCTGATTCAGTCTGTAGATTTCGTGTCTTGGTACTTAACTGCCAATTTAATTACAAGTGCTGAACGATGTAAATTATCATCTATTAACAAAATTAAAAACATTTCAGTGTAAATATTATGTACAATAATAACGCTTACCACATACAAAAATTTACAAACTAATGTTTTCAGGTCAGCTGATATATAACGTTTGAAGAGCGACGTGATTTTGATCACAGCTGGTACAGCATTGGTCCCCACCACTTGCTGAGGCAATCGAGCGCGCCATTACCAAAATAAACCTTCTGTGCTCTTCAGAAAACTGGCGAGCTTATTTGGCGGCCGCTTACACCTCTCATACAATAATATCAAATATAAAAATAAACCAACCATTTGACTCACTTTGCTATTAATCAGACGACAATAAATGAGACATTTTTTGTTATGAAGGTATTGATTACGTTATATCGAAATTGAATAACATTGTCTTTTTATTTATAATAATTAAATTAGTAGCTATTAAAATCTTTTGTTGACTCATTTTTATTCTGTTTCCAAACGACTGGAGTAAGTAAGAAAGTAAGTAAATTAAGTAGAGAAAGTAAAAAATAAAGATTACGTCCTTATAAATAAGATTAATGTTGACATTCAAAAATAAATCCTTATAGTGCATTCTGCAGCTTGAAATCTATTTCATGTAATAAATTTCACTAATTTTTTTAAGCTGCCTTGATTTTTTTCTTTATTTATTACATAGATTTGTTTCGGCGGATCTTCCATCACCAGAGTATATAATATAGTTTGAAAATTTAATCTCTGGAAGATGTTTCATCTTAAATCATCCATTTAAATTTTATACAGAATTTTAAATAAAATGAATTAATTTTCTGTATAGATTTAAAAAAAAATTTTGTTTCAAAGGATATTATATACTCTGATGATGGTGGATCCACCGAAACATGTGTAAATAATAAATAGAGAAAAAAAATGAAGGCAGCTTAAAAAAGGTTAGTGAAATTTATTGTATAATGTTGACAGTACATTATCAATGTTAATTTTCCTAAAAGTCAAATTTGCCGGGTAGCATGGTGTATAATATATATTTAATGAGGCTGATGTATTGTTTTTAAAAGACTGTTGTTACTTAGATTAGTTGTGTAGTTATTTGTTTGTGTATGACAGCCTATCTTGTTTGATCAATAAGTTAGTTATGTTCCACAGTAAAATCTTTACTTTATCTATGTTTTTATCTATACATATTGTTTCTTTTTATAATTTTTAAGCTTATTTAGTATGTAAAGTAAACTAATTATAATTTTATTGATAAACGATTCATTTTATTCAAGTCTTTTTACAGTATAAAGATTTGTTAAAATCATATTTTTTATTTTATTTTTAGTAAGTTTGAAAAAATCCCGGTCAGGTCTGGAAATTTTTTTATCACTCATTTTCATATATCATCATTCTCCATCATCTGCATATGTAGAAATTGCATAACATTCAGATGTAAAACCAAATAAAAAAAAATTGTTTTAACTTAGTTTTCGGTTCCCTGTATTGATTTTTAAAAGGCGTTGTATATATATATAATATAAGGCATCTACAGTTTTTTCTGTATCCTTTCCCTTTATCTGATAACTCATTCCCCCATATTCTTTCAATCTTTCTCTACCGTGTCCCTTCATGATCCTCGTGGCGTACTTTTCCTCATTATTTTCCCTCGGGATCCATTTCAATATCTTATTTTCCTATCTGGTCTCTGCTCTTCTGACTTATCCATACTGTATCAACTGTTTTTCCTGTATACAGGGTCTGTCACAAAAGTTCTAGTAATGAATTTCCACAGCTTGGCACTTACGTTTGTGGAGCGTGGCTCCTGGCAGAAAAAGTGATGGGGGGTCTTAGGTTGAAAATACCGTACCCTTGTCTGGGTGTGGTAACGGCCGGCCAATTGGCGTAGTTGTTAGCACAACTGGCTTCTATGCCATTACATTACATTACATTACAACTAGGGCGTTCAGGCTTCTGCAGCCCCTCCTCACCGCGACCTAAAAGATCTTTTGTGATTGCCCCTATTCCTTATTTATGCAAGACCCACACTTTAGGTAAAGCGCGGGGTCTGCCTAGGATCTAGTGCACTTACCTGAGAAGGTGTTTACACATCCTTACCCATCAGCGCTCTTCTTTTGCAGCCAACCGCTTAGCAACTGCATAAAAATATAAATGTGCGACCCCCTGAGGCGCCTCTCAATACGCCTCTCCGCACAGCCCTTAATGGCCAATAATTCAACTAGGAAGATGGTTATGTTACACCCAAGGGCCAGGGAAATCTTTCCCCCGGCCCCCCAGGCCCCCAATCCCGCTCTTCCGCTCATCACTGAGCCGTCAGTATACCAGACGGTAACCCCTTCCGGTATCACTGGCTGTCCCTCCGCCCACTCCTGACGATCAAAACTTTACACCCTCAGTGTGTCAGAGAAGTTGTATGCTCTGTGCATACGGTCCCGAGGACCACCTACCACACCCATCCCCCCAATCACTTTGAAGATCTCGGTGTAGCCCATCTCCCCTGATGGGACCCCAATCTTGCCCTCCAGCCTCAAGGCAGTTCTCATCGCCTCCTTCTTCACTTGAATATGAATAGGAGGCAAATCAAACATCGCCTCCATAGCAGCCGTTGGACTAGTGCACACTGCACCAGATCTGCGCCGTCATCAGATCTGTTCTTGGCCACCGTACAAAAGCTACGTACGTGACCATTGGCAAAATGATGCTCACAACAGCCCATTTTACCATACGAGGCCTAAGCCCCCAAGTCCTCCGAAACAGACTCATACTTATCCATAAGGCCTTTGTAGCCCTCTCAACAGTCCTGGACATGTGGCCTTTCCAATTTAGGCCACTATCCAGGACAACCCCCAGATACTTTACCTCAGGGGAGCAGTTTAAATCCACTCCTTCCAGAGTCAAAGCATCCAGAGCAATCTTCCTTTACCTAGTAAAAGGAACAACAACCACTTTTTCCGCTCCCGGATAGTTGTCGTATCAGCTAGGGTAATAATCAGTCCGCCCCTGCATAGCCCCGCGTACAGGGGTAAGGCAAAATTACTGTAGGAGTGTGCCAAGTATCCTACAGGCACCGTTATAGTCACTGATTAAATGCCCCAGTGCCATTCACCCTTCGGCACGGTACGCCTGACACCACTGGGTTGGGCAAAAGCTACAGTAGGAGAAGTTGCCTCTAGCACGGATAGAAAAAGTGCTAGATGCCAGGGACAAGGATCGGGATAGACAGACAGAAGCCCAGCATCTCAGCTCACCTCGGCGGGACCAAAGCATGGCTGAAAAGTAACCATAGAATGCCGAGGAGTTTCCAGAGGCACGGGCACGAAAAACTGCTACAGAAAGTAAGGGAGCAGGTGTGCTCTCTTGGACGTGATGCTACGGCACATGCAAGCCAGCCGAACACTGACTTACTTCGCCTCCGGCTTCTATGCCATGGTCCTGGGTTCAATTCCTGGTCAGGTCTGGCATTTTTTTATCACTCATTTTCATATATAATCATTCTCAACTATCTGCATTAGCAGAAATTACTAAATAATCAGACGTAAAACAAAACAAAAAAATACCCTCAGTCAAAAAAACAATGGTGCGAAATTTGGAGCAGTATTACACAAATTAAATTTTGCGTTAAACTGCCAAATTGCTAATAGCATATCGCTTAGTTAAAGAGCACTTTCATGTAACTTAGTCATTGGCACCACTTTTTTTTATAACTACAACCAAGAGGGTAATAACTCCAGAAAGGTTATTTTAGTAATTTGATTGGTGGGTGGTACCAGTATGCATTTTTAATATTAGGACATGTCAAGATAAAACTGTTGTTGTTTAGGTCATCAGCCGAAAAGCTGGTTTGAACCTCTAGAGGCTTTACTAAGTAAAACGAGGAGTGAGGTGGTTTACGATTGCCTTCCTCACTGAGTGGAAAAGTACGCTTATCAGCATGCCGGGCCCTCTGAAAAGCACAAATTTTCCACTCTGCAAATGACACCTTCACTTCATTCATCACAGGGTCTGGCTGTATAATGAAATTCATTACTTTCAGAGGAGATATCTCTGATTAGTGTCTTTTACACCTCTACCTCTTCTGTTCTTAAATGATTCAGTCATTTAATTGGCTGACCATGCGATAAGAAACAGAACTATTTATTTTAGCCCTGCAACTAACAGATTGGGTGTAAATAATTTGACACTCCACCTGTCTGTTATGGGCAGGAGATAAAACTGATAGCCCTAAATATTAAAACTATGTTAAATTTATTACTTGCCAATAATTTATTACCAAATTACTAACTTGCTTACTTCAGTAAGCTTGTCATCCAAGCATTTGTATTAAATAACACATAATTTGCCTTGGCATTTACTTAAAAGTTTAAATATTTTCAACCAAAAGAAATTTGTATACACTGTAAAATGTTAAAATGTTTCTCATGAATCAAATATCTTTTTAGCAAACAAATGTTGTTTTTTTTTGCCGGTCGCATTGGCGCAGTTGGTAACGTGCTCGCCACTCATCATGCGGTCCTGGGTTCGAATCCCACTCATGCACGGCATATTTTCATACGCAATGTCGTCGCTAATGACCGTTGTAGTTGATGCGACGTTAAATAAATTAATTTAAAAAAAAAATAATGTTTTTTTTTTGTTTGTTTTACGTCTTGACTGTTTTGCAATTGTTGCTAATGCAGACGGTGAGAAGGATGATAGGTGAAGATAAGTGATATAAAAATTCCAGTCCTGACCGGGAATCAAACCTGGGACCCTAGTGTAGAAGCTAGTTGTGCTAACCACTACGCCAACAGGCCGGCCTAAACAAATTTAAATTATTACAACTTTTTACACTTGTGATAATTTATTGATGAAATTTTTACTTCCATAAGTAGGTTTTTGTTTAAACAATTTGGTGTTGTGATTAGCAACATTGTAATAAATTTATGACACATCATATGTGTACAAATCTGTAATACATCACTGGTCTAGGGTCATTAATTTACAGTTTGTTCAAGTTAATTAATTTTTTTTGTTTTGTTTATGTTCAATAATACAATTATAGAAACCCATTTTTAAATATAAATATAATGACACGTACAGTTAATCATTTCTTCTGATTGAATCATTAATGATTGTAGTATAATAAACATATAAATATTGTATGTGAATAATATAGTTTTTTTGTGATAAATCTAGTTGGAGGCAAGTGACTCATTTGTTTGAATAAACTAGTTGTGCATTTGACTTCATCCAGGTATAATTCTGTCGTATTTTAATAATTTTTAATTAGTCTTATAAATAAATTTTTCTGATTTGGAAAAATCTGATATACAGGTGTCCCTTGTGTAACCAAACATACTTCTGAGGTGTGTTCCTCTCATCAAAATAATGAAAAAGATTTATATAAACATAGGTTCGGAATTGCTTCGTTAGCGAGTTACAGCTGGCGAAAATTTTCGTCCTGGTTTCGATTCCCTACAGAAATGTTCAGAGCGTTAATTAAGTTGTGAAACTAAACAGATGATAATATCATCTGTCTTTTATGTGAACAAAAATTTTATGTGAAATGAGCTGAAAAATTGTATAAAATGGTTCCCTAATCTGTAATTAGAGTAGCTTTTGAGATATCTTACAAAATACACCAATTTTGGTTTCGAAAAACTGTTTTCACTATGGTTTGAAGTACATTAATTTTGTTAAATGAGTAATAACATGTAAACTTTTTAAAAAAAACTTGTAGAGAACCTGATTTTCTACAGTTTGTGTTTGTTTCTTATGGGCCTATTTTACATCATTCTCTACAAGTAAAGAAAACAGTGGTTTGAAACCCTAATGTGGTGTATTTTTTGTCAGATATCTGAAAAATGTGAATTCTTCACAATATTTCTAGAAGTTTTATGTAATATTACCTGATGAAGCAATGCACACCGTGATGTTCTCGTAAGTTAAAGAAAAAAAAGAAAAGAAAAGCCGTGAAAAAGGTGAATGAATATTAAAAGTTTTTTAAAACTCATTATATTAATAAATAATTAGATGTGCAATAAATTCAGCGTTTTTCTTAATTGGTTGTGAAAGCTAAAATCGTTTGTGGTCTAACCGAGTATTTATGATCTCCGTGTATAATTAGGGTAAACGCACAGTGAATGCTGGTCGCTGGTGATTTACAAGTGGGATCCTGCTAACAGAAATATGCCATTATTATTATTATTATTATTATTATTTACGTTATGGCCTACAAAGGACCGCGATTTCTCAGTTTTTCTTCTGTGCTTTCCTCTTCGCCCAGTATTCCTTCATTTTCTTGGAAAAGTCACGTTTTCGTTCTTCCGACCATTTAGGTCTTGATCTTTTACTGTCCTCTTCCTGGAGCACTAGTTTGAGTTTATGTCTGAGAGGTGTTCTTTGTATGATGTCCGTCTCCGTTATCTGGAGTTTGTTGCAGTCTGTTTTTATCTCTTTGAGCCATCCATCGGGATTTTTCAATTTTTCTTTGTAGTTCAGGATTTGTTTTGAGAGCCTATGCTCGTTCATTCTCACTGTGTGTGCGTAGAAAGCAATTCTTCGTTTCTTCATGATGGATGTGATTTTTTCTGTGTGTTGGTAGACTTCTTCATTGCTGCGGAGTCTATATTCTCCTTCTTTGTATTTGGGCCCTAAAATCTTGCGGATGATCCTTCTTTCTTTACGGATTAGTTTTTCTAATGGAGCCTTCTGTCTAAGTGCGAGGCATTCTGATGCGTAGAGAACTTCCGGTCGAATCACTGTATGATAATGTCTTATTTTTGCATTTTTGGAGATGGATTTTTTATTGTATATCTGAGACGTCAGTCTGCACGCTACTTCAAACTTGTTGGCTCGGTTTTCTATATGCCATATGTTTTAATATGCCATTATATTTTAATCAGACTCACAATAAATGCTGGTGGCGGAACCAGCTCATGGGTTTATTTTGTATAAACTTGCAAACTGTTTTGCTGGCAGGTTGAAGTGTACTTGGCATCATATAATATGTATTCATAAATAATAACAACTTGTTTATTAAAATGGCAACTTACAATGTTGTGGATTGTTATTATTAATCCCAATATATCAACTACTTGCTCCACAAGTGAAACAATTGCAGTTTTAGTTGATCTACCTTTTTGGAAACCATGCTGATCCTCTGAGATGATTAGATTTTCAGTCAAGAAACTATTTAACCTAATAAATACTACCTTTTCAAAAATTTTACTGATTGTGTTTAAAATACTTATGGGCCTATAATTTTCAACTAATTGGCTATCTCCATTCTTAAATATAGGCAATATTTTAGCCTCCGTCAGTTTGTTTGGAAATACACCTGCTTCGAGTGAGAAGTTAATCAAATGAAGGAGAGGAGTAATTAAAAGATGTTTGATGATGTACGGTTGAGTGCACAGTTTAGCAGCTAACCCCACCACAACGTACTTTACAAACGAGATCCCGCCTCCGTGGAGCCATAACAATGCACTAAATTCGCTATCTACGTTACATGTGCGAACATTAACTAAATTACTCGACCCATGTAAACCAGGCTTTAACTAGACTTGTACTAGGTACATAATTTTTTGTTTATGTTTATGTTTTCATTTTAATGTGGCCATTGAATTGAGTTATCTGTTAATCAGTTATTTTAATAATGGATTGTTAAAACATGAATTTTTGTACTTTTCCAGTTTCAAGTTATTTTGATGTAAGCATTGTATATAAATCTATATATTTGTAATATAGATTAGTTTTTCATTTTAGTATTTATTGTAGCACATATTTATTATATATGTTTTTGAATTGTTAGAGCATAATATTATTCTTTCTTTACCAAGTGGGCCTAATGTACCAGTAATATATTTCTGTTAAAAAATTTAATTTACTGTGGAATTTAAATTTTACATTTATGTTGTATTCTCGTATTTTTTATTTATACATTTTATTATGTGTTTCTATATACATTTATCTGCGTTGTGGCAGTATGTTCTAAATTTGGTTTATTTATTAATTTTATTATTATACCTAATTTGAATTTGTATGTACTAAATACTTTTTAATAAACATTTTATTTTTAAAATGATTATTAGTTTAATTTTATTATTGTTTCCCAGTTATTTTTCAGTTTTTTGTTCTATGTCAAATTTGATTTGTTCCACTGAATTTTTGTTGATATTTAAATATTACTTTAATGATTTTTTTTATGTATATTTGTGTAATCATGTTTGTACTCTTAAATCTGTATAACTGTGTAAGACCCTAAAAAAATGTAATTGTAAAAATATTTAATTTTTCACTGAACTGTTACAGCTGGAAAAACAGGTAAAAAACAAGTGATAAATAGTTCTTTCCCTTTTTTATAATCCTACTTTCTACTGACATATTTCGGTTAATCCACCATCATCAGAATACATAAAATTGAAACTATCTTTTTTTAAATTAAAAATTTTTTTTTAAGTTAATTTTTAATTTGGTATATTCTGATGGTGGTAGATCCACCGAAATATGTCGCTAGAAAGTAGGATTATAAAAAAGAAAAGTGGAAAACAAGTGATATAGCAGCTTTTACGGTCAGTGAAAAATTAAATGGTTTTACCAAAGGTTTATTTAAATTGTATGTTTTAAAATAATAGCTTAATTATTGTGATCTGTCTGAAAGATTTTCAGGAGTATATTGTTTGTTTTTTTAGTTGTTTTTGATTTTGAATTGTCTGATATTATTACCAAAGTACTCTCTGCCTCTCTCACAAGTTTCTTTGGGTTGGTTTCAACACAATTCCTTTCCACCTCTCTCTATAACAAAACCATCTCTCCTCCATTTATTTTTCAGCATCACATCTTTTTCCCAATTCATCCATAACTGAACCCATCCATTTGACTCTTGGTCTGCCCATGGGTATTTTGGCTAAGTACAGTGTCCTGTGCCCATACCACCCAGATGGAGTGTTTAATTATTTGCATTCGATCTGCTATAATTCCAGGGCTACAAAAAATAGTTGTTTCCTATCACATGGTTAGCCAATTATATGACTGAAGCATTTAAGAATAGAAAAGGTAGAGGTGTAAATGACACTAGTCAGAGTTATCTCCTCTGAGAGTAATGAATCTTGACTCTTTGGTGAATGAAGTTAAGGTGTCATTTACAGGGTAGAAAGTAGATGCTTTTCGGTGGGCCTGGCATGCTGGTAAGCATACTTTTCCATTTAGTGCGGAAGGCAATGGTAAACCGCTGCATTCCTCATTTACTTAGTAAAACCTCTAGAGGTTCAAACCAGCCTTTCGGCTGATGACCTGAAAAACAACACAATGTCTGGTTAGACAGTACACCCTCCTTTATCCTGTTGACATGACTAAACCATTTCTCCTCCGTTACTCTCTTGGCATTGCATCTTTTTCCCAATTCATCCATAACTAAGCCCATCCACTTGACTCTTGGTCTGCCCACTGGTATTTTACCCAAGTGCAGCGTCCTATTAGACTGTACACCCTCCTTCATCCTATTATACTACATGTAATTTTAATAGAAGCTTGCACTGAACATGATTCTTCTACTTGCCTCCATCTTATTCTGAGTAGTCAACATACAGTATTCAGATGAACTAAATTCCTCTAGCCGTGGGAGTAAGAGAATGCACAACGCTCTCACTCGCACAAGCCATACACGCCATTCCAATAACATTGTATAATTTTACTCATTGTTGTGAGCAAGCGTTATATGCATGTAGTAAACTAACAAGTAAGATAACAACTAGTATGTTTTCAGATTTGGATTATAATGGTAAAGACCTTTGAGCGCGTGCGTAGTTATGCCACATATCTCCCTCTCACTCGCTTAGCTCTTGTTGTTTAGGTCATCAGCCGAAAGGCTGGTTTGAACCTGTAGAGGTTTTACCAAGTAAAACGAAGAGTGAGGTGGTTTACCATTGCCTTCCTCACCGAGTGGAAAGGTACGCTTATCAGCATGCCGGGCTCTCTGAAAAGCACATTTTTCCACTCTGCAAATGACACCTTCACTTCATTTACCACAGGGTCTGGCTGTATAATAAAATTCATTACTTTCAGAGAAGATAACTCTGATTAATGTCACAATACACCTCTACCTCTTCTGTTCTTAAATGATTCAGTCATTTAATTGGCTGACCATGTGATAAGAAACAGAACTATTTATTTTAGCCCTGCAATGAACAGATTGAGTGTAAATAATTTGACACTCCACCTGTCTGTTATGGAACATGAATTCATCTGATATCTGTAGGTACTGGTTGTTAGAAATGTATGCCTCTAAACTGTTACTTGTGTTTAATACTTATTTCGTATGAATTTATTTCTTGTAAAGTTATTATGGTTAATTGTGTCCTATACTTTTTTAATTTATGTATACCACGTATCGATCAGTACATGCCTAAACTACCACGTTCATCATTGACCGGTACTGCAGTACGCTTTAATCTCTTGTGCACTGAACGGAAACGCAAACTAAACTGATGAATTTCTTAGTACTATTATATAAACAGCCTTACATTTTGTGTTGACGCTTATAAAAGCAAACATTGCAGAGTATAATATAATCTAATTAATCAACTAAAAACAATTGGGCTATTCTGATATAAAGTATTTATTTTAACATTAAAGTAATATTTCAGTAAAAGTAAAAATAACGGGTGTTTCAAAAAAGACGCACTTCGAAGTTTGAGAACGCTAATTTATCACATTAAGTAATTACAAATTATACGGTATGAAATTATTACCTTTATAACATTCAGATTACCTTTAAAACTTCACAATAAATGTTCAAAATGACTTCCTCCGCTTGTAATGCAAGTTCGGACACGTTTCATAACATTTGCAGCCACTTTTCGTAGTGTTTGCTCATTAATGTTTGTAATCTCACTTTCAATATTAGCCTTCAATTCTTTAATTGTATGAGGATTGTTTTTAAAAACCTTACTCTTTAAATTCCCCCAAAGAAAAAAATCCGCAGGAGTAAGATCTGGGGATCTTGGTGGCCACAATCCTTTTGATATCACACGATGGCCAAAAAATTCTCAAAACATATTCAGCGTTTCAGTAGAAGTATGGCACGTTGCGTTATCCTGCTGAAACCAACAATCTTGATCGTGTAATTCTAACAATGCTATAAATTGTTCAATTAATTTGCGGTACACCACACCATCTACAGATGTGTCAAAAAATAAAGGCCCAACAATACGATGCTGGGAGATCGCACACCAAACACCAATTTTACGTGCGTGTAGTGGACGTTTGTGTAATGTGTGAGGATTATGAGCGCTCCATATTCGGCAGTTTTGACTGTTGATGTAACCATCCAAGTGGAACCATGCTTCGTCACTGAAATAAACACGATTCAATATTTCAACACCGTTGTCATTAACAAGAGAACGTATCCAACGACAATACTGTATACATTTCCCATGGTCAACTTCTTTCAGTTCATGAACGACACCGATGTGGTAAGGATGCAGATTTAATTTTTTTGTAGCCCTTAAAGTGGAAGATAGTGATAATCCAGCCTGTGAAGATAACTTTCTAAGTGATTTGCCGGGTGACGTAGTCAAACGTTGTTTCACATCGTCCAAAACTTGTTCTATTAACACTGATAGTCGACCTGTGCTTTTCCGATCCTGTACACTGCCAGTCTCACGAAATTTATTAATCAGACGCGATATTGTGGTGTTATTAGGTACTTCAGAATTGGGAAATTTTAACTGGAATTCGTCTTTCACTCGTTCGTAAGATTTATATGCGCAATAACTTTCAATAATAAAAACATGTTTATCCTTTGAAAAAACCATGTTTGAACTTATACAGACACTACAGGCACAAATGAATACTGGGATAGCACTAGTACATGTCAGTAATACACAATGGGTCAACAATGAGTTCGGTAGTGCCAACTGTTATTTGGGGGAAAAAAATATTCCCTATGCAGAAAATATTTAACCTTAAACTTCGAAGTGCGTCCTTTTTGAAACACCCGTTAGATAGTGATTTATATTATGCCTATTACTCATTTGATTATAATGAAGAGTATGGGTGTCGTAGTACAATATACAAACTTCTGCAACCACTTTACCTGTGTGGCAGTGCAAATACGAATTACAGAAGCTTCTGTTGATATAACATAACCAAACCATGTTCTGTTTTTTATCACATGGTCAGCCAGCTAAATGACTGAATCATTTAAGAACAGAAATGGTAGAGGTGTAAAAGACACTAATCAGAGTTATCTCCTCTGATAGTAATGAATTTCATTGTACAGCCAGACCCTGTGGTGAATGAAGTGAAGGTGACATTTACAGAGTGGAAAATATGTGGTTTTCAGAGGGCCCGGCATGCTGATAAGCATACTTTACCATTCAGTGAGGAAGGCAATGGTAAACCACCTCACTCCTCGTTTTACTTAGTAAAACCTCTACAGGTTCAAACCAGCCTTTCGGCTGTTGACCTAAACAACAACAACCAAACCATCTCTCCTTCATTGCACTCTTGGTCTGCCATTTAGTTTTTTAACCTCAATTTCCAAGTTGAGCATATCCTTTAGGACAGTTTACCCTCTTCCATCTTACTGACCCAACCAAACCATCGTAGATTTGTCTATCCATCTTGAATTGTAAATTTTGTAAATATAAAAATTGTTAAAATTTTGAATTTCATGTATTATAATTATATTAATGTTTAGAATGATAAATTTGATAAAAGATAAAATTTTAAATAATATGTTTGAATGGAATAATTAAATGTGATTACGGATTGCCTTATTTTATTAAGTATTTGAAGTATTAAAAGATTTTATTGGGTAATGTGTTTAGATGATGTGAGGGGCCATAATATTATTTTAGAGTTGTAAGTATACTGTATTTTAAATAGATCATGAAACTTTGTAAAAAATATTTCTGTTATGTAATTTTATTCTGCCCATAACTTGGCAGGTGGAGTGTTAAATTTATTTGCCCTCGATCTGCTAGTTCCAGGGCTACAAAAAAATAGTTGTTTCTTATCTCATGGTGAGCCACTTATATGACTGAAGCATTTAACAACAGAACAGGTTTACTGTGGACAATTCGAACTGGCACAACTCTTGTTCTACGTGTACACACAGTTCTGCATAAAGTATATCCATAACCCCTATTCTTTCAACAAAGTTTACAAATTTTAATGTATGCAAATGCCTACAACCGTTTTTCAATGTACAAACATACAAATAATTATTTCATTTCAAAATATTTATTTAATTTGTCCCAGTAAAAATTTAAATTATAAATTACAAGAAGTAAACTGCAAAAACTCACTAAACTGTACTCTACAGACGCACGCAACTAACTAAACAAATTTGTCTGAATATATAATGAACAGAAAATCAGATATAAAAAAAATTAATCACATCATTATGTCTTACAATTATTAATAACAACAGTGAAAACAAAGTGTAGTGACCGTATGTGAGTCGCACATTACAGTAGGAATTATATACTTTTGTAATTGTACCGTCGTTGCATGGGGAGGGGCGAAGAGTGGAGTAGATAAACACCAAAGCTGCTTGTGCCAATTTGAATTGTCCAAGGTATAGAGATGTAAAAGACATTAGTCAGTTATTTTCTCTTGAGAGTAATGAATTTCATTATACAGCCGGACTCTGTGGTGAATGAAGTGAATGAAGGTGTAATTTGCAGGGTGGAAAGTAGATAATTTTTAAAGTAAATGGCTTGCTGATAAGCATACTTTTCCACTTTGTGAGGAAGGCAATTGTAAACCGCTTCACTCTTTGTTTTACTTAGTAAAGCCTCTTGAGGTTCAAACCAGCTTTGACTGATGACCTAAACAACAATAATTTAATAGATGTATTTTAGTAATAATTTGATTTAATAGAATGGCGTGAGCGATTCAGGTTTCCCTTCTTAAGGGGGTAGTCAACTCAAGAAGATGATTTTTTAAAAATTTCGATGGTTTTTTGCATTTATTTGAAGTTTAAAATTTTCTGAATCACAACATTTGTTTACTTTGTTTGTACGTTGACAAAAATTAAAAAAAAAAAACATCTGTTTAAAATAAAGCTCACTAGCAAGGCGAGTGAAATTATTCCTTCAACTTTAAGTTTTCCAGGATGTGGTTTTTACACGATTGTACATTCTTGGGAATTAAATATTTTGGTTAGTATTGGAGATATTTGGATGATGTTTTTTTTCAAATTTTCATAATTTCTTGCTCTATTATCTGTGGAATGATTATTACAAAAACCTTAATAAAGATTTAATTAAAAAATAATTTGTGAATACGTAAAATAAATGTTTTTAAAAATATGGTTTTTCTTCAATAAATTTATTGTAATAAAAAATATATACAAGCGAATACAACAGATATTAGACAGCATTTTTCTGTATTTTGAAGCATAAGAATCATGTTGATATCTTTCTTAGTTCCTGAGATATTTGATTGCCCGTAAAAGCCCGCTTTTCTAACCTCATCCTTATATCATGGGCTGTAATTAATTTTTTGGCTTGGTTCAAATGGTAGATTAGTACTAGTAAATTACTCTTTCATTTAAAATAAATAATGATAAATTATAGCCAGAAGTTTTGATTTTCATTTTCTGGGTTGACTACTCCCTTAAAAGAAATGTAGTAATCAATAGAGGACTATTCTTTATTTTTGTATTATAAATTATTATTATTATTATTATTATTATTGTATTGCAGTAACTTGTATTTTATCATCACAATTTGTTATAGTTTTTTCCTTAATTTAAATACATAAAAATAAATTTAATCTGTGAAATAATTAATGATTGTTTGTTTTTTTCTTTAGTGTAGAAACATTTTTAACTTTGCTAATTTCATCAGCTGTACTTAAGGTGTTCGGTTGTTATGGTGAGTAAGTGATGTGTCGAAACCAATAATTTTCGATATTCGATACCGACTCCGATATCAAGAAACAGATTCAGATACCAAAAATTCGTATTAAACTGGCCGCAAATTCGTATAAACCCACCGGGTTGGTCTAGAGGTAAAGTCGTCGCCAAAATCAGCTGTTTAACAGCTAATTTTTGGAGATGAAGGTTCCTGGTTCAAATCCTAGTAGAGGTAGTTACTTTTATACGGATTTGAACACTAGACAGTGGTTACCGGTGTTCTTTGATGGTTGGGGTTCAATTAACCATACTCACTCAGGAGTGGTCGACCTGAGTGTACAAGACTACACCTCATGTACACATCATCCTCATCTCATTGGGTCATGGGGTTGCTTATTGTTCTGAGTTGAACAGATTGCAACGTACACAAATTAGGGATTGCAAAAAAAAACTGGCCGCCTCCGTAGCGTAGTGTTACAACGCGGAGGTCCTGGGTTCGATTCCCGACTATGGTCTGGAAATGTTCACAAGTTAAAACTCACTGTTACATAGTCAACCGTAGTCGTTAATAACTGATCTGTCGATGCGATTTTAAATAAACTAAAACTGTTTGATTAAACTTAACCCTCTCAGTGCCCAAACAATATTTAAAAGTTTGATCCTAAAGTGCCATTTAATTTGTATAAGGATGTACACAAAGTTCCAGCCCTTGCAGGCGTAAGCCTGCCATTGGCAAGAAAAATTTTCCGTTAAAAATTAATTTTTATTGTGTTCATAAAAATAATAAATCATTCTTTATCTCTAAAATTATTCAAATACATTTTTTTTAATTTATTAAAAGTTGCACCGATAGCTTGGCCATTAGCGACTACTGTGGGTTTTGGAACTGTAACGATGGGTTGGTTAATGTGTTAAAACTTTTAGATCCTAGCAGGAAATCGAACCCGAAACCTTTTGCTTTGTCAGCTAGCATGCTAGTCACTACGCTATGGTGGCGGTTGTAAAATAGATTAATTCCATTAATTTTTGTTTAAAAAATTATATTTGCAACGTTCGGTTATTAGGATGTTGTACTTTACGTAAAATATATGGACGTCCTGTTTTCCGGATGTTGGCACTGAAAGAGTTAAAATCACGAAATTGAACACAAAAATTATTCATTTGGATTGGAAGGTTTTGGCTGCCGGAAGGGTGTAATCCATTCATCCATACGGGCGTTAGAAGGCTTTTGTTAGTAGTAATTGTAGTATAATGATTTACAGATCATTCAGTATAAGAAAAGTAATTAAAAATGCATGATTTGAAAAACACCCAACGCTATCTATTGGAAGTCGTTGGAACTACAGTGTTATAAAAGTGCATTCTCACGCCATCTATTGAATGTTGATGCAACTACAATGTTATAAAAGTGCATTCCCACGCCATCTAGCGGATGGCGGGAAAACATTCATTCTTTGAAAACTTACAATATTGTAAAAAAAACAATACTTTTACAGTTTAAAAATTGTAACAATATTAAGATTGTCGGCAAAGATCATGAACAAATAATAGATGTTGACTTGACGGAGCGAAAGGACCCACCCGCCAGCCCGTACCTACCGAGTGTAGAAGTTTTGATGTTGGCGATGCCTTGGGGATTTCCAACTGATCGCTCATAGAAATTTTTTGTGGCAGGATACTTCTAGAAACATTAAAAAGTGTGTGTGTAAATTTTGAAAATTTGTAAAAGCGGCTCTTTTAAATGTATGTGTAGTGTATATGTACGGCCTTTTTTTTTTTTAACGGCTCTTTATAATTTGATATGTGTCAGTGGCCTTTTTTTTACGGCTCTTTTAATTTGTTATTTTGTACGGCCTTGTTTTATTATTTTTAAATTTTGATTTGTTTTTTGTGAGGGAGTAAATTTCGTGAGGGGTGAGCTACATACAAGAAGAAGAATTCAGTGGGGATACATGTAATTAAACGTAGCCGTGGAACGGCAGGTTTCGCAGAACCGCTGGCGGATGTGGTGTAGCATAGATGGAATTAATGCTGGGGTATTGAGAAACAACACCTCCGTCGTGCAGCTTCCTTGAGGTGTTGCGGATGTAGTCCTCGATTGTAGGGAGAGGAAGAAGCTCCTGAACAATAGAGTTGGGGATTTTATAGTGGTACCCAGAGATAGATCGTAGGACCCTATTCTGGAATCTTTGAAAACGGACTTTGTTAGATGGGGATAGTAAAGGCCACCAAACAGGTGAGCCGTACAGTAGAGTTGATCGAATGATGGCCGTGTAAATAAGGAGCTTGAGAGACTTGTTCAGGGAAGTGGAACGTAGGAGAGCACCCAGGGTGAAGAAGAGGATTCTGCTCATGCGTATCTTGTCTGAGACAAACTTGTTGAACGTGAGGCGCCTATCCAGTGTCACCCCCAAGTATTGCACATGAGTGGCCCACCGTAGTTGATGTCCGGAAATCTCCAGCTGGTCGGGCATCCTCTGCCTTCTAGTGAAGCAGATGGCCTCGCACTTCGTGGGGTTCAGGGATAACTTCCACCTGTCGCACCACTCCACAAGGAGTCGAATCTGGCACTGAAGCTTATTCGCATTGAATTTGAGACTGGGGCTAGACCTATAGAATATTATGTCGTCGGCATAGACACCAGCGCGGATGCCGGGCTCCAGTGGGAAATCATTGGCATAGATAAGGTAGAGGACCGGCCCAAGAACCGATCCTTGGGGAACTCCTGCAGAGACGGGCCTAATACTAGAAGAAGCGGCATTACGGAGCCCAGGGGAGGACGGAGAGACAAAAAATTGTCTGCCGATCAGATATGAGTGCATGAGACGCACTAACGGGGGAGGAAAAATAAGAGAAAGTTTATACAGGAGACCCAGGTGCCACACACGATCGAATGCCGCTCGAAAGTCGAGAAGCACTGCCGTTGTATCGCGCCTGGTGTTCCAAGAATCCAAGATGTCGGTGACAACACGAAGGAGCTGAAGAGTGGTCGAGTGCCCCCGCCGAAAGCCAAACTGCTCCGGACGGATGACCGGGTCTATAGCTGTTCGAAGCCGCGATAGCAGGAGTCGTTCAAACAGTTTTGAGAATAGTGGCAGAAGAGAAATTGGGCGATAATTGGCCGGATCAGATGGAGATTTAAAAGGCTTCAGAATAACTATGACTCTGGAAGTTTTCCAGTACGAAGGGAAATGTTGCAGAGAAAGCACTGCATTGAAAATCTGGAGGAGGTGTGCTTTAATCCTCGGAGGAGAATTAAGTAACACCTTCCCAGTGATATCATCCGGGCCAGGGGCTTTCTTTGGATTGAGGCAGCGTATCACATCGGACAGATCATCTTCAGTGAACGGTGCCAGATGAAGGGGTGTCGGGTCGGAAAGAGTAGTGTTGACCATTTTGCCAACAATTCGTTCGTGCGCTGGGTTTGAAGGAGTGGCGTTCAGTGTGAAGTGGGACTCGAAGTGCGAGGCGAACCTTTCAGCAATCTCACCCGCCGAAAAAACCAGTCCTCCAGGTGAATTCAGCGGGTGGTGGGACCGCTGCTTTCCCAAAAGGCGTCGTGTAGCGCTCCAAGGAGCACCAGAATCTTGTACGGTGGTCAGGTATTCCTCCCATCCTCGACGGCTATGTTCATTCACAAGGAACCGGCACCTAGCCACAGCTCTGTTAAACAGAGTGCGATGGCGCGGGTCCCGAGTGAGTTGCCACAGCCGACGGCATCGTCGCCGATCCGCTATTGCGGCTCGTACTTCAGGAGGGAGGGCGGAGCGTGTGGCTGGAGGGAAGGTGCGAGTTGAGGCTCGGAGGCTACGCTGAATAGTCGTCGAGAGAGAGGCTGCATGGAAATCCAGTTGGGCAGTAGAGACTATTGTTGGCGGTTGAGGGGGTAGGGCACGATCTAGATCGGAATGAAAATCTTTCCAGGAGGTCCTGGTGATAGAAGGGGGACGACGACGTCGGAGAGTCGGAGGAAGAAATGAAAAAAGGACAGGAAGGTGATCCGAATCTAGATCATTGATAACGAGCGTGTCCGGGAGGAGAGGCAGTGAAACAGAAATTCCAAAGTCTAGGACATTGGAGGGTCGATTAGAAACTGGGGAAATCCGGGTTGGAGAGTCAGGAACGTGTAAGGCAAAAGGTAGATCAGATTGATCGAGAAACCTTAGGAGCGTAGTACCGGCCCTAGCAGTACTACGACATCCCAAATCACGATGCTTCGAATTCCAGTCACCGCCAACAAACAAAGGATGTTGAAGGGCGAACAAAGACGCAAGAGCAGTGGGGTGATAGTCATCACTAGAAGGAGGCCTATATAATGAGACAAAAGTAATCGGAACTGAGTTAATAGGAACAATAACCGCGAGAGACTCAAGGAGTGGTATCGGAGGATACTGCAGTAGATGATGCGTATGGCGTCGATGGACCAGTATAGCGACACCGCCACTAGCGATAGCCGCTATACGGTCAGACCTGTAAACGATGTACGGGGCAATCCTGAAAGTTACTGTGGGAACAAGATGAGTCTCTTGTAAGAGTACTACATCCACGTCATGATCCTCTAGGAAGCGTCGAAGATCGTTTTTCCGCCGGGCGATGCCTGCGCAATTCCACGTAACTACCGTGAACGGCATTACACCAGAAGTGCGGGAAGGCTTGAGATCACAGTGGCGATTACATCCTGTATAGAAGTGGCGCTGGACAATTTCTGCAACGTCGAAATCGCCCAAGTAATAAATTTGGTCGACGTTAGCAGATCGACTAGAGGGTTGGCACTAGGTGCTGAAGCGATCGGTTTTGAGGCCGGTGTCGGAAGAGGGGGGAACTCAGAAGCGCTGCTGAAGTTAAACACTGGTTTTGATGGTGCCAGTAGAAAGGGCTGTGCCTGAGGGACAGGGTTATGCTTGATGGGAGCACGCGGGGTTGGTTTTTTTGTTACGTATATGGTTTTCTTATACGACGTTTTCTGAATTTGGGGCGTGCGTGCCGCTTCTGAGTCCGGGGACGCTACGGGCTCGGACGTCGTTTTACCTTGTGCAGCCGAAGCCGATGGAGTTGGCTGGGGGGGCCTGATGTTTCTCCCTGCGCACAGCTAAAAGCTTCTTGTGCGCAGGGCACCCCCTATAATTCGCAGGGTGGGCACCTCTGCAGTTACAGCAGACAGGGCTTTCGTCCTGCTGCTTATTGCAGACTTTCGCGTCATGTTCCCCGCCGCATTTGACACAGCGAGGAGCATGTGCACAGTTAACTGAAGCGTGGCCGTAACGCTGACAGTTGTAACACTGTGGCAACCCAGGTCTTGGTTTAAAGGGGGCCACAGTGACGGCCACGTGAAAAAGATTGTCAATTTTATAAATGTCTGACACATTGCTGGTCTTTTGTAGCTTTACCAGAAAGACGTTTAAATTGTGCCCACCCCTGCCTTTTATGGGCTGCACATGGTTAACCTTATATCCCGCCGCCTCAAGGGCACCCTTTATGTCGGCGGGGTCATGGGAATAGTGAAGGCCCTTGATAGCGACCTTCACTTCGTCTGGTTCGGCGGAGTGGTACGTGTGAAAATACACGCCGTTCGCGATGAATAACTTGCGAACGGCGTGAAAATCCTCCGCCGACTTTGCAAATAACATATAGGTTGACCCCTTAGAGGTCACTGAAATCTTATTACTGACCGCCTTGCCGACTAGGCGGGACAGCTGGGCCCAATTGCCAGGGGCCTTAAATACCAACGGCGGGATACGTGATTTACCAGCATTTGACGCAGGCGTAGGTGAAGAGTCTTCCAGAATGACGGGAAGACCCTCCTTCCGACGCTTCCGTTTGGGGAAGCTTTCTTCCATCGAACACAAATAAATAGTTTATATATAATAAATATGAATAAAATAAATGTTAATTAAATACCAAACGCACACAAACAGTCACACAATAACACAACAACACAATATGTGAACAACAATCAACAAATAAAAACGGTTGCTAGGCAACGCCTAGCAAACTTTTAGAAACGGAGCACACCTTGACTACACAAGCGTCAGATGCGCACTCCCGCCAGCCCGCCGAAGAAGTTCTACTTAAATACCTTTTTTTTAGGCCAGTGTTACCAATTTTTAGGACAAATTTTACCTACAATTAAATAAATTTCCCTTAATTTTTCCACAACTATCCGGTAGATAGCGTGGTCGTCTTTTAAATAATACTTATGTCATGTTATTTTGATCAAATACAACATGTGAATACTGTATTGTAAAGCACTGCAGTTCTCAAAATTTTACTTTTTAAAATCTGATAAACTACAACAACTTTGGTTGATAAAAATCTCTTGTCCGTATTCTGACATTCTTTCAAATCAAGCAAAACTATGCACAATCGGTGCATATTGGTCGGAAATATTGTTAATCTTTCAAATTTGATTTTTGTAGACAAAATTTATCTAAACAAATGATGTTTTTAAATAAAACAAAAACAGATTTATTTCAGTAATATCATTTATTCAATATTTTTATTAACAAATTCTAGATACAGTTTATAATTTCGGCTTCAAGTAAGCCTAATGTATAAAAAAAGTCTTGTCCAGTGAACTCCGATCTGAAACACAACCAAAACATTTTTCTTTAGCGAATTTTTATTTTAATTAAATTAGCTTGTATACAGGGTGATTCACGAAGTTTTACCGGCGCTTTCCAAGTTTACTTTAAAGCCCAAAAAAAAACTTTATACAGTAGACTCTCAAAAATCCGGATCGCGCTAGTCCGGACGATGATTTTTTTTTTTACTTTATTTTCTGAAAATTTACAACTTTTAAATTAACAACCAGTAAAAAGTTTTCATGGGATTGACCCGATGAACGATCATGCGATTAGCACTATAATTTGTGTGTATGTACTTTTTAATAATAATTGCATATATAAAATGTATGTAAATGACATTTTTTGTTATTTAGGGCCCACAGTAGTTTGCGTCGTCGGGAGCTCTGTGTTTCAGTAAAATCTATGTTTATGATTTTACGAGGCATTTTATTTAATCCCAGAACCGTTCTTTACTAAGCACAGTACCGTACTACAGTACATTTAGATTTCATTTAGTCAGTGGCGTAGCCAGGGGGGGGGTCCGGTGGGTCCGGACCCCCCCCGAAATTTTCGGAATAACGTTTTTTGACATCATTTTCAGTATGTTGAGTAAGCAAGCTATCCTCATTCCTTATTTCTCAAAGGATGGTTTTTAAATTACAAACTAAGCGAGACAACGAATTGCCTATTTGGGGGTCTGGGGGGCACACCCCCCCAGACCCCCCTGGTTAGACCCCCCCCGAAAGCAAATCCTGGCTACGCCACTGCATTTAGTTGATCGTGTAACTACTCTATAATTGAGACATATATGACATTCATTGTTACATGTTCGAAATCCGTAACTTGTAAATCTTACAAAGAGTGCAATCGAATCTTATTACGGTACAGTAGCGTTAAGTTTAGTCAATGTTTGTGCTTCGTATATTGAATAATTACAGTACCAGTAGCCTACTGTAATTTATTAGGCCTACAGTGTTTTAAAGTTTTTTCAGAAGCTCACTCTTATATTAGCAGATAAACGTTAATGCTTATTGTCATAATTATTCGCCATAAAGACGAAATTGCCAACCTCCGGGAAATCCGGACCGGCCGTCCGCCACATTAGTCCGGATTTCTGAGAGTCTACTGTATAAACAAAAACGTTTTGGTAGCGAGTTACTGCTAGCGAAATATTTCGCCCGGAACTCAGTACCAACCAAAACACTTTTCTTTTACGAAATTTTATTTTAGTTAAATTAGCATTTAAAGCCCAAAAACAAACTTTATATAGGTAAACAAAAACGTTTTGGTAGCGAGTTACGGCTAGCGAAATATTTCGCCCGGAACTCAGTACCAACCAAACAGTTTTCTTTTACGAATTTTTATTTTAGTTAAATTAGTATAAAATACCAACAACTGCTCTTTTTGCGAGCCGTATCGTTTTAGCATAATGAAAACCCACGCGAGCAGTATTTATACTGCTCGTTATACCTTGGACAATGCAAATTGGCGCAAGCAGCTTCGGGTGTTTATCTACTCCACTCTTCGCCCCTCGCCATGCAACGACGGTACAGTCACAAAAGTATACAATCGCTACTGTAATGTGCGACTCACGCACGGTCACTACGCTTTGTTTTCATTACGGTAATGTTATTATAATTTGTCAGACATAATGATGTGATTAATTTGTTTTCATATGATTTTCTGTTCCGTATTTATATTTAAGCCTAGTTTACATGGGTCGGTATTTTAGTAATTTAGTATTCGACTTGTTTAGACACGTCGGTTTAGTCGAGTAGAACCACTGAGTATAGAATAACTTCTATACTCTGTGATAGTGTTGTGTCAGAAAAAAACGAACAGTTTAACCAAACTGTTGTTTCTCGGAAAACGAACGAACTGTTGTTTTACTTCTCGACAAACTGTTTTTTTCTGACCAACAGTGGTAGCTTGACTAACACGTTGAAGCCAAACAGAAACATCACCGCACTCTAATTAACTTTTAACAAATTAAAAACAGGTTGCATGAATAACTACTGTTGGCTGTTGCCTTCTACTGAAAAAATGTATATATATATATATAGTTATATTATATTACTATGGTTATTAGTTAAGTTTTATTAGGAAACACAAAAGAATCAATCTGAAATACAAAATAATGATGGTGTGTGTAGTTTTATAATCACAGAGTATAGAATAACTTACTTCTACACTCTTTAAAAATAATGCACAAAAAACGGCCATAAAACTGTCAAATTTTTTGATTAAATGATATACGAGATAGACTCAACGGTAAGGTCCAGCCGTCTGTCTATGTGTATGAACGATAAAACGACCTGTTGTTTTAAACTTGGAGGAAAAACGATTCATTTAGAACATCAGCAGATCAATAATACTAACTGTTTTTTCCAACAGTTTGTTCAAACAGTTATTTTTTTCAAACAAACGTTCGTTTTCTTTTGGAAGAAACAACAGAAACGCCCACCACTAGAGTAGAACAGTCGAGTGGACAGTTTAGTAGCTACCCCCACCATTACGCACAACGTAATTTACGAGCGAGATCCCGCCACCGTGGAGCCATAACAATGCACTATACCAAATTCATTTTAACAACCAACTGCGAAGTAATCTTATCAGTGAATGATGTCACGCTCCAGAACCGTACGCACCAAAAGTATTATGTGATTTTCATAGTAGGCGTATGCGAAACGACTCGTGCTTAATACTCTTATGTGTAGTTAATTCTTTAGCTTAATGAAATTAAATACTTTAATGGTTTTTATAATTTTAAATGCTTACTTTATAAATAAAAATTATTATTGTTTGTTGTTGTTTAGGTCAACAGCCAAAAGGCTGGTTTGAACCTCTAGAGGTTTTACTAAGTAAAACGAGGAGTGAGGTGGTTTACCATTGCCTTCCTCACTGAGTGGAAAAGTACGCTTATCAGCATGCCGGGCCCTCTGAAAAGCACATATTTTCCACTCTGTAAATGACAACTTCACTTCATTCACCACAGGGTCTGGCTGTACAATGAAATTCATTACTTTCAGAGAAGATAACTCTGATTAGTGTCTTTTACACCTCTACCTCTTCTGTTCTTAAATGATTCAGTCATTTAATTGACTGACCATGTGATAAGAAACAGAACTATTTATTTTAGCCCTGCAACGAACAGATTGAGTGTAAAAATTTGACACTCCACCTGTCTGTTATGGGCAGAATTATTTCATATGACAACAATTTAAAACATTTCTCAAATGGAAATGTCCAGCCTCTTTGTTCATTCCCCCAAAATTACCCAACTGTATTAATATATTCTATCTTTTATTTTGGAAAATTACGGCATTTTTGCCACAGTACAAAAACTAGAAATTCTCCATACCGATTATTTTAACTTTCTCTTGCCTATATGAATATATAGAAAGGAAAGTATTGTTTTCATGTCGATTTTAAGAAATCGAGTTTTCACCGGATCTACACGTTTTCAGACCCCCTGAACCCAAAAAACATGTTTTTAGCGATTGGTCTGTGTGTGTGTGTGTGTGTGTTTGTGTATACAAAATATCTCAAGAACGGAACAACGTACGAACTTGGAACTTAAGTTACATACCACTACCGGACCCGACACGGAACATTTTCATTAAAATCGGTCAACCGGAAGTAGTAGTTTATTCGTATAATTTTTCACTTTTTTGCGATTTTCTCAAAAACTGGTCCTACGATTTTTTTTAAAAATCGCCTGGTTTACTCAATTTTTTATTCTCTACAAGATAGGGTAGGCGCCATGTTTGCTGAAATTCTGGGTGAGGCTGTTTTCACGTAAAAACATAGTTTTTTTAAGATTACGGCTTTAATATGCAATTTAGCGCAAAAATTTATACAATATAAGTTGTAGAGAATTTAAAATTCTACAACTAATTCAAACAATTAATTTCAAACATTTTTTTGTATAACGCTTAGTTTAGCGGTAATTAGCAATTTTCTGTTTTTTTCTCACGAAAACGTGTAAAAAATCTATTTTTTTTAAATTTCGGCATTAGTAGTCTATGCATTTTACGACAAAAGTTTATATAATATAATTTATAGGAAATTAAAAGATCTACAACATTAATTTAGAGCATTTTTCTCTACAGAGCCTAGTTTAGTGTGAAAGAGTGATTTTCCGTATTTTTAAGGCAAACTGAGATAGATTTTCATTTTGCGTCTTTCATATATTATTAAAATTAGGTTACGTTTATTGAGGTTAGTTTTTGGTTTGTTTCTATTTGTTTTATTACTAATGTTAGGTTTATTGTTAATTATTTGCATTGGCAAGAGAATGTTGTGTGAGTGTTTTACACCAGATTTTTTCAAGTATCGAGAATCAATATATCCCTCTCTAATGGAGAGTAATGGAATGGAAACACTGTGAATTAGTTTGAACATTTTACAAATATACATAACTGTTAAAGGAAAAATAAAAGATCAAATTTAACAGGTTACCCGTAGTTATCGGCAAAATACCATTTAGTTTCTTTTTTTTTTAGTTTTGCCCTATATGAATATTTTTAGGGAAGGAAAGTATTGTTTTCATGTCGATTTTTTTGAAATCAAGTTTTTACTGGATTACACGTTTTCAGGCCCCCTGAACAAAAAAACATGTTTTTAGTGATTGGTGTGTGTGAATGAGCAAAATATCTCAAGAACGGAGCAATTGTTCATTTTTGCGATTTTCTCAAAAACGGGTTCTACGAATTTTTAAAAAAATGGTTTCATATACCGGTACTACATTTTTTGTGCTCTATAAGATATGGTAACACGCCAATTCTGCTGAAATGCTTGGATATGCTAGTTTAGCAACAATTAGTGATTATATTTTTGAGGTTAGTTTTTTTTTGTTTATTTTAAATGTTTTATTACTAATGTTAGGTTATATAGTTCATTATTTGCATTGGCAAGAGAAAGTCGTTTGTGTTTCACACCATATTTTTATCGCTAGGCACTGATGTGAAAACATCTGTATTTTTATGTACAGTACTCCAGAGATTGATTTTCATTGCGCATTATTCACTCATGATTAAAATTAAGTTATATTATTCATTATTTACATTAGCAAGAGAAAGTCTTGTAGGTGTTTCACAGCAGATTTTTTTTTTATTGGATTGCCTACATCAGTGCCTAGCAATAAAAATATGGTGTAAAACACAAACGACTTTCTCTTGCCAATGCAAATAACGAACTATATAACCTAACATTAGTAATATTACATTGAAAATAAACAAAAAAACTAACCACAAAAATATAACCTAATTTTAATCATGAGTGGATGATGCAAAATGAAAAATAAACCTTAGTTTGGCTTAATAATACAGAAAATCACTCTTTGATGCTAAACAAGGCTCTGTAGAGAAAAATGTAGAAAAAAAATTCAAATAAAAGTTGTAGATCTTTTAATTTCCTATCAATTTAATTATATACACTTTTGTCGTAAAATGCAAACTAAAACCGAAATCTTAAAAATCCAATTTTTTACAGATTTTCTTGAAAAAAAAAAACAGAAAAATCACTAATTACCGCCAAATCAAGCGTTGTACAAAGAAATGTTTGAAATAAAAGTTGTAGGTTTTAAAATTTTCTACAACTTTAATTAAAATTTTTGCCCTAAAATGCGTATTAAGGCCACGATTTAAAAAAAAAACATTTTTTTCTACGAGAGCACAGCCTTCCCAAGAATTTCAGCAGACATGGTGCTTACCCTATCTTGAGAAGATAAAAAATGTAGTAAATGAGGTGATTTTAAAAAAACACAGAAGCCGTTTGAGAAAATCTGAAAAAGTAAAAAATTACACAAATAAACCACTACTTCCGGTTGACTGATTTTGATGAAAATGTTTGTGTCTGTTCCTCTATACTTTATAGTACAGTATTCAGATGAACTAATGTCCCCTAGCCGTGGGAGTGAGAGAATGCATAACGCTCTCACTCGCACAAGCCATACGCATGCAGTAAACTAACAAGCAAGATAACGACTGTAGTATATTTTCAGATTTGGATTATTACGGTAAAGACCTTTGAGCGCATGTGTAGTTATGCCACATATCTCCCTCTCACTCACTCGGCTATGGGACATTAGTTTGTCTGATACCTATACCCAACTTGAAACTTAAGTTTCTAACTTGAAACTTGAAACTTAAGTTTCAAGTTTCAACTTACAATGATGTTCCGTTCTCCGTGCCAATCGCTAAAAACATGTTTTTTGGGTTCAGGGGGTCTGAAAATGTGTATATCTAGGTGAAAACTCAATTTCAAAAAATCAGCATGAAAACAATACTTTCCTTCCAATATATTCAAATAGCCAAGAAGAAGTAAAAACTAAGTAAAGATAAAAATGAAGCAAGATGTTTTTGTTAATGAAACAATGTTTGAGGTAAACAATTTACAGAGTGAATTGTTCCAAATTTTTCCTCTCAACAGCATTGAATAACGTATTATTTTAAACTTGTTTGAAGATTAACAATATGTTAAGCTATTAAAAGCTACTACACCTGTTGTTGAATTTTAATTTTAATGGCACAGTTCCAACACTCTGCATGTTACAGTAAAATTGTTTTTATCATTGTATTCTAACTATTTTTAATACACAGGATATAGATGTTTAAGATTATTTATTTTCTGTTATAAGAACTGTTAATTACATTTTTTTAAAACCACTCAATTCTTTTAGTGTTCACTGTTGTTGTTTAGGTCAATAGCCGAAAGGCTGGCTTGAACCTCTAGAGGTTTTACTAAGTAAAAACGAGGAGTAAGGTGGTTTACATTTGCCTTCCTCACTGAGTTGAAAGAGTATGCTTATCAGCATGCCAGGCCCTCCGAAAAGCACTCACTTTCCACCCTGCAAATGACACCTTCACTTCATTCACCACAGGGTCTGGCTGTACAATGAAATTCATTACTTTCAGAGAAGATAACTCTGATTAGTGTCTTTTACACCTCTACCTCTTCTGTTCTTAAATAGTTCAGTCATATAAGTGGCTAACTATGTGATAAGAAACAGAACTATTTTTTTTAGCCCTGGACCAAACAGATAGAGTGCAATTAATAAAACACTCCACCTGCTCGTTTTGGGCATAGTGTTCACTATTGGTCATCAATGATCACCTTACCAAGTTTCTCACCAAACTAATGCAATTTAATTTTATTCATTTATTTTCTACAACTGTTTGATTGGCCATGTTGTTTAGGTCATCAGCCAAAAGGCTGGTTTGAACCTGTAGAGGTTTTACTAAGTAAAACGAGGAGTGAGGTGGTTTACTGTTGCCACAACTCACTGAGTAGAAAAGTATGCTCATCAGCATGCCGGGCCCTCTGAAAAGCACATATTTTCCACTCTGTAAATGACGCCTTCACTTCATTCACCACAGGGTCTGGCTGTATAATGAAATTCATTACTTTCAGAGGAGACAACTCCGATTAGTGTCTTTTGCACCTCTACCTCTTCTGTTCTTAAATGATTCAGTCATTTAATTGGCTGTCCATGTGATAAGAAACAGAACTATTTATTTTAGCCCTGCAACAAACAGATTGAGTGTAAATAATTTAACATTCCACCTGTCCGTTATGGGCATTGATTGGGCATAGGGCTTAAATTTATCTAAAACAGAACGTAAAATCTCTTTCTAGTAAAATTCTTCTCTCTTCATCTTAGCGATCCGGGAGAGATGATGAATCATTAAATTCCAAATCCTGAAACTGTAATATTTTAAACATTTAAAAAGACTTCTATTTTCATTTATAATAAATTTATACAATAAATTTCACTAACCTTTTTAAGCTCCCTTGATTTTTGTTATTTGTTACTTACACGTGTTTCATTGTGGATCCACCATCATCAAAGTTCACAATATCATTTGAAACTAACATTTTTTAAAAAAATCTGAAGAAGATATTGCATCTTCAGTCATCTATATAAAACTGATTTAAAATTGAGTCTTCTAATCTATCCCTTCTCATACTGTATTTATCATTTTATTCTGCGTTGACCTATAATAGTCGTATATTTTTAATGTTGTTTGAAAATTGCCGTATTGAGATTGGAAGACAAAAAAAACCCAGTTTTATTGATACTGTGAAGAATGTTATGCGTTTAGAGACATATAGCTCGAAAATTACTTACAGACAAATTCAAAAATGTTAACACAACATAGAAAATTATATTTTTACTCTATGTACTTAATTTCAAAATTGGACGTAACTTAAATTTTGATTAATTAACAATATTCTGAACTCGTGCTATCTCGGTAACCACTCAATCGTTCAGCACGAGCAAACCATCATTTTATTCAGCGTAAAAAATTTAGTAAAACTTTATTAATAACATGTAATATTGGTTGGCCAAAGTTGTTGTGATAGAATTTTTAAAATTTTGAAAAATAGACTGGGTCGTGAGAGGTGGGCACTACTGCCCATGTTGTCAGGTCATTACGTGACATCCTGTCGGAATGTTTACCTGATAGTAGCACCCCCTCGCATGACCCAGTCTAATTTCAAAAATTTAAAAAATTCTACCACAACAACTTTGGCCAACCAATACTTCATGTTATTAATACAATTGTACTGTCACCAGATGGCGACATTAAGTGGGTAACCTTATTTGTTTGGTGGCCCTGAAATGGGCTGTTTAATCGGTGGTCGTAGCCGTCATGGCGGTCGAGGAACTGGGCGACACGGCGTGTCGTCACCCAGCGGAGACGTCATCTTCTTTCCTCACAGTAGTGCCTCGATGGCTGCTTCGTCGGGTCCGGTGGGTGTAAGGCTCGGTCGAGGGACCGCTGTGGGCATCACTCGCGTCAGCGGGGGATGATGGTCCGGTCGACGGCTTACGGTGACGGGTTGGCAAGTGGAAGCATCCTCTTCTCTTGCGGGGTCGTCGATTAGTCTTTGCTGGAGTCCGGCAGCCGTGTGCCGTGGTGGACATCTTTTCTGCTTTGAACCAGACTGGTTTAAAGTGAATCCCTCGGTGTCTTGATCGGAATTGAATCTCTCGGCTCAGTGCAGCGCTCTTTATATAGTTGCCAAGAGCGCTGTGTGCCGTGGTGGATGTCTTGTCTGCTGTCTGGTTCGAAGTGAATCCCTCAGTGTCTTGATCGGAATTGAATCTCTCGGCTCAGTGCAGCGCTCTTTATACAGTTGCCAAGAGCGCTGTGTGCCGTGGTGGATGTCTTGTCTGCTGTCTGGTTCGAAGTGAATCCCTCAGTGTCTTGATCGGAATTGAATCTCTCGGCTCAGTGCAGCGCTCTTTATACAGTTGCCAAGAGCGCTGTGTGCCGTGGTGGATGTCTTGTCTGCTGTCTGGTTCGAAGTGAATCCCTCAGTGTCTTGATCGGAATTGAATCTCTCGGCTCAGTGCAGTGCTCTTTATATAGTTGCCAAGAGCGCTGTGTGCCATGGTGGATGTCTTGTCTGCTGTCTGGTTCGAAGTGAATCCCTCAGTGTCTTGATCGGAATTGAATCTCTCGGCTCAGTGCAGTGCTCTTTATATAGTTGCCAAGAGCGCTGTGTGCCATGGTGGACATCTTGTCTGCTTTGAACCAGACTGGTTTAAAGTGAATCCCTCGGTGTCTTGATCGGAATTGAATCTCTCGGCTCAGTGCAGCGCTCTTTATGCAGTTGCCAAGAGCGCTGTGTGCCGTGGTGGATGTCTTGTCTGCTGTCTGGTTCGAAGTGAATCCCTCAGTGTCTTGATCGGAATTGAATCTCTCGGCTCAGTGCAGCGCTCTTTATACAGTTGCCAAGAGCGCTGTGTGCCATGGTGGATGTCTTGTCTGCTGTCTGGTTCGAAGTGAATCCCTCAGTGTCTTGATCGGAATTGAATCTCTCGGCTCAGTGCAGTGCTCTTTATATAGTTGCCAAGAGCGCTGTGTGCCGTGGTGGATGTCTTGTCTGCTGTCTGGTTCGAAGTGAATCCCTCAGTGTCTTGATCGGAATTGAATCTCTCGGCTCAGTGCAGTGCTCTTTATATAGTTGCCAAGAGCGCTGTGTGCCATGGTGGATGTCTTGTCTGCTGTCTGGTTCGAAGTGAATCCCTCAGTGTCTTGATCGGAATTGAATCTCTCGGCTCAGTGCAGCGCTCTTTATACAATTGCCAAGAGCGCTGTGTGCCGTGGTGGATGTCTTGTCTGCTGTCTGGTTCGAAGTGAATCCCTCAGTGTCTTGATCGGAATTGAATCTCTCGGCTCAGTGCAGCGCTCTTTATACAGTTGCCAAGAGCGCTGTGTGCCGTGGTGGATGTCTTGTCTGCTGTCTGGTTCGAAGTGAATCCCTCAGTGTCTTGATCGGAATTGAATCTCTCGGCTCAGTGCAGTGCTCTTTATATAGTTGCCAAGAGCGCTGTGTGCCATGGTGGATGTCTTGTCTGCTGTCTGGTTCGAAGTGAATCCCTCAGTGTCTTGATCGGAATTGAATCTCTCGGCTCAGTGCAGTGCTCTTTATATAGTTGCCAAGAGCGCTGTGTGCCATGGTGGACATCTTGTCTGCTTTGAACCAGACTGGTTTAAAGTGAATCCCTCGGTGTCTTGATCGGAATTGAATCTCTCGGCTCAGTGCAGCGCTCTTTATGCAGTTGCCAAGAGCGCTGTGTGCCGTGGTGGATGTCTTGTCTGCTGTCTGGTTCGAAGTGAATCCCTCAGTGTCTTGATCGGAATTGAATCTCTCGGCTCAGTGCAGCGCTCTTTATACAGTTGCCAAGAGCGCTGTGTGCCATGGTGGATGTCTTGTCTGCTGTCTGGTTCGAAGTGAATCCCTCAGTGTCTTGATCGGAATTGAATCTCTCGGCTCAGTGCAGCGCTCTTTATGCAGTTGCCAAGAGCGCTGTGTGCCGTGGTGGATGTCTTGTCTGCTGTCTGGTTCGAAGTGAATCCCTCAGTGTCTTGATCGGAATTGAATCTCTCGGCTCAGTGCAGCGCTCTTTATGCAGTTGCCAAGAGCGCTGTGTGCCGTGGTGGATGTCTTGTCTGCTGTCTGGTTCGAAGTGAATCCCTCAGTGTCTTGATCGGAATTGAATCTCTCGGCTCAGTGCAGCGCTCTTTATACAGTTGCCAAGAGCGCTGTGTGCCGTGGTGGATGTCTTGTCTGCTGTCTGGTTCGAAGTGAATCCCTCAGTGTCTTGATCGGAATTGAATCTCTCGGCTCAGTGCAGCGCTCTTTATGCAGTTGCCAAGAGCGCTGTGTGCCGTGGTGGATGTCTTGTCTGCTGTCTGGTTCGAAGTGAATCCCTCAGTGTCTTGATCGGAATTGAATCTCTCGGCTCAGTGCAGCGCTCTTTATACAGTTGCCAAGAGCGCTGTGTGCCATGGTGGATGTCTTGTCTGCTGTCTGGTTTGAAGTGAATCCCTCAGTGTCTTGATCGGAATTGAATCTCTCGGCTCAGTGCAGCGCTCTTTATACAATTGCCAAGAGCGCTGTGTGCCGTGGTGGATGTCTTGTCTGCTGTCTGGTTCGAAGTGAATCCCTCAGTGTCTTGATCGGAATTGAATCTCTCGGCTCAGTGCAGTGCTCTTTATATAGTTGCCAAGAGCGCTGTGTGCCATGGTGGATGTCTTGTCTGCTGTCTGGTTTGAAGTGAATCCCTCAGTGTCTTGATCGGAATTGAATCTCTCGGCTCAGTGCAGCGCTCTTTATACAATTGCCAAGAGCGCTGTGTGCCGTGGTGGATGTCTTGTCTGCTGTCTGGTTCGAAGTGAATCCCTCAGTGTCTTGATCGGAATTGAATCTCTCGGCTCAGTGCAGCGCTCTTTATACAGTTGCCAAGAGCGCTGTGTGCCGTGGTGGATGTCTTGTCTGCTGTCTGGTTCGAAGTGAATCCCTCAGTGTCTTGATCGGAATTGAATCTCTCGGCTCAGTGCAGTGCTCTTTATATAGTTGCCAAGAGCGCTGTGTGCCATGGTGGATGTCTTGTCTGCTGTCTGGTTCGAAGTGAATCCCTCAGTGTCTTGATCGGAATTGAATCTCTCGGCTCAGTGCAGCGCTCTTTATACAGTTGCCAAGAGCGCTGTGTGCCGTGGTGGATGTCTTGTCTGCTGTCTGGTTCGAAGTGAATCCCTCAGTGTCTTGATCGGAATTGAATCTCTCGGCTCAGTGCAGTGCTCTTTATATAGTTGCCAAGAGCGCTGTGTGCCATGGTGGATGTCTTGTCTGCTGTCTGGTTCGAAGTGAATCCCTCAGTGTCTTGATCGGAATTGAATCTCTCGGCTCAGTGCAGTGCTCTTTATATAGTTGCCAAGAGCGCTGTGTGCCATGGTGGATGTCTTGTCTGCTGTCTGGTTCGAAGTGAATCCCTCAGTGTCTTGATCGGAATTGAATCTCTCGGCTCAGTGCAGCGCTCTTTATACAGTTGCCAAGAGCGCTGTGTGCCGTGGTGGATGTCTTGTCTGCTGTCTGGTTCGAAGTGAATCCCTCAGTGTCTTGATCGGAATTGAATCTCTCGGCTCAGTGCAGTGCTCTTTATATAGTTGCCAAGAGCGCTGTGTGCCATGGTGGATGTCTTGTCTGCTGTCTGGTTCGAAGTGAATCCCTCAGTGTCTTGATCGGAATTGAATCTCTCGGCTCAGTGCAGCGCTCTTTATACAATTGCCAAGAGCGCTGTGTGCCGTGGTGGATGTCTTGTCTGCTGTCTGGTTCGAAGTGAATCCCTCAGTGTCTTGATCGGAATTGAATCTCTCGGCTCAGTGCAGCGCTCTTTATACAGTTGCCAAGAGCGCTGTGTGCCGTGGTGGATGTCTTGTCTGCTGTCTGGTTCGAAGTGAATCCCTCAGTGTCTTGATCGGAATTGAATCTCTCGGCTCAGTGCAGTGCTCTTTATATAGTTGCCAAGAGCGCTGTGTGCCATGGTGGATGTCTTGTCTGCTGTCTGGTTCGAAGTGAATCCCTCAGTGTCTTGATCGGAATTGAATCTCTCGGCTCAGTGCAGTGCTCTTTATATAGTTGCCAAGAGCGCTGTGTGCCGTCGTGGATGTCTTGTCTGCTGTCTGGTTCGAAGTGAATCCCTCAGTGTCTTGATCGGAATTGAATCTCTCGGCTCAGTGCAGTGCTCTTTATATAGTTGCCAAGAGCGCTGTGTGCCATGGTGGATGTCTTGTCTGCTGTCTGGTTCGAAGTGAATCCCTCAGTGTCTTGATCGGAATTGAATCTCTCGGCTCAGTGCAGCGCTCTTTATACAATTGCCAAGAGCGCTGTGTGCCGTGGTGGATGTCTTGTCTGCTGTCTGGTTCGAAGTGAATCCCTCAGTGTCTTGATCGGAATTGAATCTCTCGGCTCAGTGCAGTGCTCTTTATATAGTTGCCAAGAGCGCTGTGTGCCGTGGTGGATGTCTTGTCTGCTGTCTGGTTCGAAGTGAATCCCTCAGTGTCTTGATCGGAATTGAATCTCTCGGCTCAGTGCAGTGCTCTTTATATAGTTGCCAAGAGCGCTGTGTGCCGTGGTGGATGTCTTGTCTGCTGTCTGGTTCGAAGTGAATCCCTCAGTGTCTTGATCGGAATTGAATCTCTCGGCTCAGTGCAGTGCTCTTTATATAGTTGCCAAGAGCGCTGTGTGCCGTGGTGGATGTCTTGTCTGCTGTCTGGTTCGAAGTGAATCCCTCAGTGTCTTGATCGGAATTGAATCTCTCGGCTCAGTGCAGTGCTCTTTATATAGTTGCCAAGAGCGCTGTGTGCCGTGGTGGATGTCTTGTCTGCTGTCTGGTTCGAAGTGAATCCCTCAGTGTCTTGATCGGAATTGAATCTCTCGGCTCAGTGCAGTGCTCTTTATATAGTTGCCAAGAGCGCTGTGTGCCGTGGTGGATGTCTTGTCTGCTGTCTGGTTCGAAGTGAATCCCTCAGTGTCTTGATCGGAATTGAATCTCTCGGCTCAGTGCAGCGCTCTTTATACAGTTGCCAAGAGCGCTGTGTGCCGTGGTGGATGTCTTGTCTGCTGTCTGGTTCGAAGTGAATCCCTCAGTGTCTTGATCGGAATTGAATCTCTCGGCTCAGTGCAGTGCTCTTTATATAGTTGCCAAGAGCGCTGTGTGCCGTGGTGGATGTCTTGTCTGCTGTCTGGTTCGAAGTGAATCCCTCAGTGTCTTGATCGGAATTGAATCTCTCGGCTCAGTGCAGTGCTCTTTATATAGTTGCCAAGAGCGCTGTGTGCCGTGGTGGATGTCTTGTCTGCTGTCTGGTTCGAAGTGAATCCCTCAGTGTCTTGATCGGAATTGAATCTCTCGGCTCAGTGCAGCGCTCTTTATACAGTTGCCAAGAGCGCTGTGTGCCGTGGTGGATGTCTTGTCTGCTGTCTGGTTCGAAGTGAATCCCTCAGTGTCTTGATCGGAATTGAATCTCTCGGCTCAGTGCAGTGCTCTTTATACAGTTGCCAAGAGCGCTGTGTGCCGTGGTGGATGTCTTGTCTGCTGTCTGGTTCGAAGTGAATCCCTCAGTGTCTTGATCGGAATTGAATCTCTCGGCTCAGTGCAGTGCTCTTTATATAGTTGCCAAGAGCGCTGTGTGCCGTGGTGGATGTCTTGTCTGCTGTCTGGTTCGAAGTGAATCCCTCAGTGTCTTGATCGGAATTGAATCTCTCGGCTCAGTGCAGTGCTCTTTATATAGTTGCCAAGAGCGCTGTGTGCCGTGGTGGATGTCTTGTCTGCTGTCTGGTTCGAAGTGAATCCCTCAGTGTCTTGATCGGAATTGAATCTCTCGGCTCAGTGCAGCGCTCTTTATATAGTTGCCAAGAGTGCTGTGGTAAAGGGCGGTGACTGACTCGACCTTGATGACAAAGGCCTCTGTCAGTGCGAAGCCGACAAAGGGGTTGTATCAGGACGCCGTCAAAGGGCCTACCGCGCCGACAAAGGCCGGAAGAAGTGTTGAAGGCCGGCAGCACAGTAAATGATTAATTAGAAGGGGTGGCGGTGACAGTACTAATTTTTTAAAGCTGAATAAAACAATAGTTTGTTCGTACTGAATGATTGAGCGGTTACTGAGATAGCAAGGATTTAGAATATTGTGAATAAATCCAAATTTAAATAACATCCAATTTTAAAATGACTTACACACCATAAAAATATCATTCGCTATGTTGTGTTAAAATTTCAAATTTATCCGTCACATAATTCTCAAATTATATGTCTCAAAACACATGACATTCTTTGCGGTAGCAAAAAAACCGGGTCATAGTCTTCCAAACTCGATATGAAAATTTTCAAATATTATGTTGAAATCTGACTCATCGTTTTTGAGATGCAAGGGTTCAAATCCGGGTGTATACGATTATGAAACTGATAGTAGATTAATGTTGACAGTACATTGTCACAAATGTTAATTTCCCTATATATGACATTTGATGGGAAGCACAGTATATATATATATATATATCAATTATAAATATAATACAGCTGATGAAAATCCCTAAATTGGACGTTTGATAAAATAATAATGATTTAATATTTTCTTTATTTGAACGAAATGAGTATATTATAAAAATTAAAAATTATTAAATGTCGATTTGTCTAACAATATTATATTATAAATATTTAAATGTTAAAATCAGTTCTTAGATAGCACATAATTGTTATAATAACTAATCGTAGTCACTTTCACAAAACGCGCAGGATACGTCATTTGAATTTCGCTGTACACGATTATTAAAATTATTATAATAATAGTAATAAAGATAATAATAAAAATAGTAATAATGACAACAGTTTGAGTAAGTATAGTAGTCTCTGTTGAAACGTAAACTGAAACTGTAATTATTATTGTCGTAATATCATAATATGCGGCAAGCGTTTTTGAAGACGTTTCTCTTCTTTCTTGATTTTAATTTACCAGACCTTAACACGATTGTTCCATTGCTATGGTTTGACTTTTGGTTAAGTTGCATAGGTCCAAAGGCACCTGTAAACAATAATACGGATATTATGAGATGCACTGAAACTTCATGTCTGGAGATATTAAAATAGAAAGTTTTCATGAGAGAGAAATTAATATTTTACATAAAATCATGGAGCACAGAATCTCAAAATTGGAGTGTCGGATCATCAAGAGATGCCTGAACAAAAGATGTTTCTCTGATGGGATATGGAAACCCGTCTCGAAAGAAGAAGTATACAGAAATACAGAACCTCTAGCAGACCAGATGAGGAAAAAGAGAATTTCCTTCTTTGGACATCTCTTGAGGACCGACTCTTCCAGAATCTCAAAACGAATCATCAACTTTTTTCCTAAACAGAAAAACTCAGCCCCACTGGATCAGGAAAATTAAGGAGGACATGAACGGACTCCAAATCTCACTTGAGGACCTCAAAACAAAATCCGGAAATTACCACAGGCTGAAGACCACAAGACTTGAACAGCAGAAATCAACGAAACGATAGAAAGTTGTGTATTCTGACAAGGAACGGCAGAGAAGATCGGATGGATTGAAGGAATACTGGAGAAAGTTCAAGGAAGGAAACATCAGGAAAGGACTCCAAAAACTGAAAAATTGAACCGCAAAAATTGAAATGAGTTTTTTTTTAGTTTGATGAACTTATTTAGTCCTATGTGGCTTTAAAAAAAAAATCATGATATCCCACATAAAGTATCTGAACAATGCTGCAGTCTAGATACAGTACAATAGGGTGCTTGCACACCGTGGCTTACTAGTGTAGCATATTCACGTAGTGTGTGCTATGTAAAAACAAAACAATAGTAACAGGTTGGAGTGTGCAACATACCAGTTATGCACACACCATACTTGTTTATCATCCGGGAGAATAAACAGTTTTGTTTTTCACCTCGCATACTGCAGTTGTGCGATGTGCTGATTGGCTGGCTCAACGGTGTTATTCCCCTTCTTTTCTTAAGCTTGCTCGGGTGGACAACACAAACGTTTCAAGTTTACATTCATTGGGGTAATGACCACTGCGTTGCGTTTAGTTTTCAATCCTGACTCTTGACACTGTATTTGAAATGAATGACATAAAATAGAAACTTAGGTCTGCAACGCAAATCTATCCAGAAATATGGAACAAACGTGAAAAAACCATCATAATAGATATATTTTAAGTAAAAAGTGAGAAATGCTTGCAACGGAGATTGGTTGTATAGTTACCTAAAAAACAGTTAATAAAATAGAATTACCTAGAAAATAATAGTCTTTAGAAAATTTTACTTAATACAAAAAGAAATGGAAAAATACTTCTATAAAATTGGAGAAAAACTCTTTAAAACAAACTTATCCATTACAATTTACTCCATAGAATTATTTCTCCCAAAAAGACATTTCGCACAATAACCCACATATTATAAATACTAATGTTGTTGTTAGGTTATCAGCTGAAAAGCTGGTTTGAACCTGATGAGGTTTTACTAAGTAAAACGAGGAGTGAGTTGGTTTACCATTGCCTTCCTCACTGAGTGAAAAAGTATGCTTATCAGCATGCCAGGCCCTCTGAAAAGCACATATTTTCCACTCTGTAAATGACACCTTCACTTCATTCACCACAGGGTCTGGCTGTATAATGAAATTCATTACTTTCAGAAGAGATAACTCTGATTAGTGTCTTTTACACCACCTCTACCTCTTCTGTTCTTATATGATTCAGTCATTTAATTGGCTGACCATGTGATAAGAAACAGAACTATTTCTTTTAGCCCTGAAGCTAACAGATTGAGTGTAAATAATTTGACACTCCACCTGTCTGTTATGGGCAGATAACATACTAATACATTAGTAATATTCAGTAACAACTCATACTTGAAAATTTAGAACAAAGGTTTCTCTTCACGTATTGAAAATATGTTTAATTAATACCTATATAAAACAAAATGAGGGTAGTTGAAAGGGATTGCAGGAATGAGCGATGTAAACATACATTATGTATGCCGCGATGTGTGCACCCATAATCCAGTATGCGATCTGCGATGTGCTTTCACTATGTGAGTATGTTATACCAGCATGCTGCGCTGTGCATGTACTCTAACACACTTATAACCTGTACAGTATTTTGTACACATGTGTTAAGGTCATCAGCCGAAAGGGTGCTTTGAAACTCTAGAGGTTTTATTAAGTAAAACGAGGAGTGAGGATTTATCTTTCTCACTGAGTGAAAAAGTATGCTTATCAGCATGCTGGGCCCTCCGAAAGGCATCTACTTTCCACCCTCCAAATGACATCTTCATTCATTCACATCTTCACTTCATTCACCACAGGGTCTGGCTGTTTAATGAAATTCATTACTCTCAGAGGAGGAGATAACTGTGACTAGTGTCTTTTACACTTCTAACTCTTCTGTTCTAAAAAGCTTCAGTCATATAATTGGCTGACTATGTGATAAGAAACAGAACTATTTTTTTTAGCCCTGGTCCAAACAGATAGAGTGCAATTAGAATAAATCTCCACCTGCCAGTTTTAGGCATATGTGATTTTCTGTTCATTATAAAATATTCAGACAAATTTGTTTAGTTCGTTGCGCGCGTCTGTAGAGTATAGTTTAGTAAGTTTTTGCAGTTTAGTTCTTGTAATTTATAATTTAAGTTCTTACTGGGACAAATTAAATAATATATAATTTAAAATGAAAAAATTATTTGTATGTTTGTACATTGAAATAAGTTTGTAGGCATTTGCGTAGATTAAATTTGGATACCTTCTTGAAAAAAATCTGGTGTGAAACACTCACACAACTTTCTCTTGCCAATGCAAATAATTAACAATAAACCTAACATTAGTATTAAAACATTAGAAATGAACAAAAACTAACCTCAAAAACATAACCTTATTTTAATCATGAGTGAATGACGCAAAATGACAATCGAACTCAGTTTGGCTTAAAAATATGGAAAATCACGCTTTCACGCTAAACTAGGCTCTGTAGAGAAAAATGCTTTAAACAAAAGTTGTAGATCTTTTAATTTTCTATAACTTTTATTATATACACTTTTGTCGTAAAATGCATACTAAGACCGAAATGTTAAAAAAATCGATTTTTCTCACGTTTTCGTGAGAAAAAAACAGAAAATCGCAAATTACCGCTAAACTAAGCGTTATACAAAAAAATGTTTGAAATAAAAGTTGTAGGTTTTTAAATTCTCTACAACTTTTATTATATAAGTTTTTGCGCTAAAATTTATATTAAAGCTGTAATCTTAAAAAAACAACGTTTTTACGTGAAAACAGCCTCACCGAGAATTTCAGCAAACATGGCGCCTACCCTATCTTGTAGAGAATAAAAAATTGAGTAAAATAGGCGATTTTAAAAAAAATCGTAGGACCAGTTTTTGAGAAAATCGCAAAAAACTGAAAAATTATACGAATAAACTACTACTTCCGGTTGACCGATTTTGATGAAAATGTTCGTGTCGCGTCCGGTAGTGGTATGTAACTTAAGTTTCAAGTTTCAAGTTCGTACGATGTTCCGTTCTTGAGATATTCTGTTCACACACACACACACACACACACACACACACAGACACACACACAGACCAATCGCTAAAAACATGTTTTTTGGGTTCAGGGGGTCTGAAAACGTATAGATCCGGTGAAAACTCGATTTCGAAAAATCGACATGAAAACAATACTTTCCTTCCTATATATTCATATAGGCAAGAGAAAGTAAAAATAGGTTATGGATACACTTTATGTGGAACTGTGTGTACATGTAGAGCAAGAGTTGTGCCAGTTCGAATTGTCCGCAGTATAACAGGTTGTTATAGTAACCTGTTATCATGTTAACTGCCTCAATCCAGTAACCATGTTATTAATCTTGTTATGTTAAATACGCCCCATCACTAAAGGGCACAAGACACAGACTCAGCAGGAATATATTTGTTTTCTACACTCGTTATTGTTAAGATCATCAGCCAAAAGGCTGTTTTCAACCTCTACAGGCTTTTTTACTAAGTAAAACGAGGAGTAAGTTGGTTTACAAGTGTCTTTCATGCCAAATGGAAAAAAGTATGCTTGTCAGCAAGCCAGGCCCTCTGAAAAGCATCTACTTTTCATCCTGTAAATGACATCTTCACTTCATTCCCCACAGGGTCTGGCCGTATAATAAAATTCATTACTCTCAGGGGAGATAATTTTGACTAGTGTCTTTTATACTTCTATCTCTTCTGTTCTTAAATATTTTTGTCATATAATTGGCTCACCATGTGATAAAAAACACAACTATTTTTTGTAGTTCTGGAAATAGTAGATCAATTGAAAATTATTTAACACTCTACCAGCCTGTTAAGGGCATATACCTAAAAAATTTTAAATCTCCAAATAAATCAGCCAACAGCTGATGATTTTCAGTTTTTCCGAATATGGCAAGAATTTATCAAAATCTAACAAAACAACAACTGTGAAACTGCAATGATTATTCTTCTTACAGACTACTAATTGATTAAGCAAGGCATCTGTTTGGTAAATTTTCAAAGAACTGGGTTGTAAGAAAACTTAATTTCTGGGTTAATCGAGACTTTGGGAAAAATAATGATGGATAATGGCAAATTTTCACGTGGTGAGATTTTATAAAAAATATTAACTGTAATCAGTCTGGTAAAAGCTAAGACCAAATTCGAGAAAAAAAACCTTATCCTCTTAAATGCGAGGGAGGTTCAGAAAGTAACCTCGGTTTGGCTATAAATAAAAAAACTTTCATATAAAAAATATTTTATTATATACATCTTAAAACTTCAGCTTTTTAATATTTTTCAACATAGTCACCATTAAAAATGTAAGCATTTGCCATAGCATTTCAGAAATTTACAAATTCAGCCGCCTGGGCATGTAGCCAATCATTCACAACATTTTGAAGGTTATCGTCATTATCCAAGTGCTGTGACGCAAATCACTTCTTGCAGTCATGAAACTTGGGTGGCTTACATAAATGCCGAAACAAAAGAACAATCGATGGCTTCGAGCCATTTCAATTCTCCATGCAAGCCGAAAACGTGTGCCAAATTTTTTTATCAAGGACGGTTATGGCTACAGTTTTCTTGGGATGCCACGGGAGACTTTCTGGTTGAATTTATGGAACATGGTATCATTTCAGATGTCTGCTGTGAAACTTTGATGAAACTTAACTGAGCCATTCAAAACAAACATCATGATATGTTGACATCTGGTGTTGTATTTTTGCATGATAACACTCGTCCTCACAGAGCTAAAAAAAACTCAAAAGTTTTGAAGCAATTCAAATGGGACAATTTTGATCATCCCCTTTCAGCCCTGAATTGTCGCCAAGTGATTTTCATCTCTTCAATCACATGAAGTGGCTTGCGTCGCAGCACTTCGATGACAATGACAAACTTCAAAATGTCGTGAAAGATTGGCTGTGTGTCCAGGCGGCTGAAATGGTTTGATAAATGCTTAAATTTTAAAGGTAACTATGTTGACAAATATTAAACTGTAGTTGTAAGGTGTATATATATATAATAAAATATTTTTTCTGTTGATATAGAACGATTGTCCAATAATTTAGAAGAACACTCACCAAATAGAAACCCTTCAAGAAATAGTGCAAAAATTGGACTCTGGATATCATTTGAGAAAACAGAAGTCATACAACCTTCAAATAGAAACTACAATACCTACAAGTAAGCAATGGAACAGAATAAGAATTGTCCAAAAATGTAAATATCTTGGCGAATCACATGGAATCTCAATGAGAAACTATCAATTGAAAACCGAGTAACTAAACTTAAACAGGGGCAAAGAGTCACATGGGCCACTTATAAAAAAAAGTCCCCCAACATCAATTCTGACATATGACATTACAACGCAGTAATCAAACCAGAAACCTGATATGCCAGTGAAACCCTTTTCAAATTGAACAACCAATCATCAACTACTGACAAACTGCAAAAAATAGACAGAAGAGTATTAAGAACAGCCATTAATTTTAAACATCAAGTCTATGATAAATGGTGGATAATCCCTAACGACATAGTCAACAAAAAATAAACGATTAGATAATCGACACCATGAGAAAAAGGAGAGTTGCTTTATTCAATCCCCTAAGCAGCTCCTAATTTACCAACTCAAAAACAAGACCCAGAATAAATGGTTCCAGGAAATAAAGTCCGAAATGAAAGACTTAATCATAACAGAGGAAATGATTCAAAACCGGTAAGAAAAGAAAGTGTTAAAAGATAGTAAGCTTTGCAGACTCCCATATAATTTTTTTTTTTTTTGGTTTAACGTCTGACTGTTCTGTAATTACTGCTAATGCAGACGATGAAGGATGAAATGATTTTTGTAACGTAAGAAAATATGCTGTGCCTGAATGGGATTCGAACCCAAGACCGCATGATGAGAGGTGAGCACGTTACCAACTACGCCAATGCAGCCGGCAAAGAAAGAAAACAATACAATACTATCATAACAAAAACAATGAGGGCCACCAGATCAAAAAATATTAAACTGGTATGGGAGTGAAAGAAACAGCAGCAAGCTAACTCTGTAGCTTGTTGTTTGAAGAAGCGAACATGGAATGACTCAAGTGCTCAAATTGGGGCAAAAACTAAAGAAAGAAAGAAATATTTTTACTGTGCAAGTTTTTTTATTTATTTTCAAACGGAGGTAACTTTCTGAACTGGCCTCATTTATATAGATTCTAATTTTTATACTATTTTTCAAGGGTGATGAGCTGTGAACATATGCATTGCCTCATACCCACTTTATGGTTAGCCAATGACTTGCCAGCAATGTTGCCAATACTTGCTCTTGAAGCTCTGTCAACCCTTTCTAACCCAGTGTGACATTGAAGGCATATTGGAGTGAAATAACAGACCTCAACATTTTAGATGTTAGAGACAACTTTGGATTAAAGAATGCAGGATGTGAAGTGTAATAATCTTCTGTACCCTAGCCAGGATTCGAACCTGAGACCTCCGCTTTGCAGTGTTAGTATGCTGACCATTGCGCCACGGAGGCAACCATAAATTTTTTTTTATTTCTTTTTAATTTTGGTTTCAGAAGTTTGTTTCATTTACTAAAATAAAGTAACATTTCTTTGAATATATTGTACAAGTATATTTTTTAAACTGTTACTAAATAGTGATTTTATCCATTTTACCAATATTTTTTTATTGTAAAATTTTTGAAATCTTAAATAATATTAAATTCATAGTTTTTTTACTATAAATCTAAGTAAGAGAATATTGTTTTGTTTAGGAAGCCTGAAAATGATTTGACTTATCCTTATTGGTGGGAACTTTCATACCATCAATTCCTAATGTGACGTACATGTCACACTTTTTTGTCAGGCCATCCAAAAGGTTAAAGGTCTAAAAGTGATTTTATTACACTTAAATATCAGTAAAATGTTTGAAACAATGTACACATATTCTTTTGTATACAGTTTAAAAATTTGGGATTGAAAGGGTTAAATATTTCATCAGCCATTTTTTTGGTCTTTCAATAACAATTATAATCTATAAACATACAATTAGCTGATTATATTATAAAGTATTGCATGTTAACGCGCTCTATAATCAATGTATCCAGTACGAGATGCAAGACAAGAATGAACTATCGCGGCTCTTATACGCATGCGCGCGTAATGTTTCTCAGGTACAATCTGGCAACGCTGGCAAACGTTCTATTTGGTCTAAACGTACGGAACAGCAGAGCTCATTAACCGTGAAAAGCATATTAGATGACAGTTGCTATGCTTACTTATGGTGAGAGGATGAATGCCATTCGTAGCAATATCATACTCTTCTTCTTGATGGCGCAATTCTGCGAGGCATCGGGAAGCCAAATGACGAAATACTGTATTCACGTTGACATCTTCTTTAACAGATGTCCTTAATAGCCGACAACCTAATGCTCTTGAAAGAAGGTCAGCTTCTTCTCTGAAATACATAAACACACTTTGATTAGTAATTAACGAGAACAGTTTTGATAATGTTTTTGTTTAGGTCATCAGCCGAAAAGGCTGGTTTGAACTTCTAGGCTTTACTAAGTAAAATGAAGAGAGATGCGATTTACCATTGCCTTCCTTGCTGAGTGGAAAAGTATGATTATCAGCATGACAACACCTCTGAAAAGCACCTACTTTCCAACCCTTCAAATGACACATTCACTTTATTCACCACAGGGTCTGGGTGTATAATAATGAAATTCACTACTCTCAGAGGAGATAACTCTGACTAGTGTTTTTTACACTTTTAAATCTTCTGTTCTTTAATGCTTCAGTCATCTAAATGGCTGACAATTTGATAAAAAACAAAACTATTTTTTTGTAGCCTGGAACTAGCAGATCGAGTGCAAATAATTTAACACTCCACCTGCCTGACATGGGCAAAACTTGGCTTATAAATTAAAAATACTGATAGTCCCAGCAGTTAATTCATAACGGGAGTTGACTACATTATTATTATTAAATGTACTTAAATATCTACTGTAATATCATTGCACCACATGACTGTACACACAAGTAGTTCCTAATTCTGTCGATGAAATACTTCAGTTGGATAAGTTATACATGGTTTTGTATGATGTTGTTTATAAATACTAGTATTTATCTGAAAGGTTTTTGTAAAAAAGGAAACAAGAAACATTCAAAAGCTCAATTAAAGACAGCTTAGAGGACCCAAAACAACTAGAAAGAAATCCTAAACAGATTTTCTAAAATTTTTCAATAGTACATAAACATTAAAATTTAGATTTTAAATACAATAGGTGCTTGCTGTAACGGACTCCAATACAACGAACTTCAAATTAGAAAACAACCCACAAAATAAAATGTATTACATAATAAACAATAATTATGAAATGAAAAAAAAACTTTGTAACATCCACGAGGCCATTGATAAATGAATTTGTATGTAAATTTATCAAAAGAACAAGATGTCCATAATTTTTTTGAACATTTTAGGTAATTTAAAAAACTTATAATTAAAAATCAACATCGGTCTGGCACAAGTTTAAAAATAAACAATTTCTTTCCTTTTATACTTAAATGTTACAGTACTTTCCATTTTAATTTTAACTGTAAAAAAAATTCTGATGAAAGAATAACATGCAGTGTGTAAAAATGTAAATATACCTTAATGTGCAAGTGTAAAATATGAACTCCATTATTGGTGTAAAAAATAAAATAGAATTGTATTACATTTCCTTAATCTACAAGTGTTGGATTATTTCGTGTTTTTTGACATCTAATTACTGTGTTAAAATTAATTTTTTTTCATTACTGCCGCTGTCTATAACCATAGTAAAATTTTCATGAAGGCTATTTACTTTAATGATTATTTAAAATTAATTACAAAACGTTTACACCAGTTACGATTTTGACTAAGTAAAATTAACAAAAATTGCTGCTTTGGCTGACTGTATTTCGATATAACGGACTTTCACGACATCAGACTGTGGCGTTCCCCATTTAGTCAATTATAATAAAGACTTACTTTATAAAATTCTATAGTTATTTTTGGCAAGATTTGTAAAAAAAACTGTATAATATTCTTTCTGAATTACTGTATAATTTTTAATAATATATATATATATATATATATATATAAATTTTTTTTTTAATTCATTTATTTAACGTCGCATCACTACAAAGTTTTTTAAAACTTTGAAAAGGCTAGGAATTAAATACAAAGAAAGGAAAGTTATCTACAGTCTGTATAAGAATCAAATGGCTGTTTTGAGAATCGAGGGGTACGAAAAAGAGGCTGCTGTAAGAAAAGGTGTACGACAAGGTTGTTCTTTGTCACCACTAATTTTTAACTTGTATATAGAAGAGGCTATAAATGAAGTGAAGGAGAAATTTGACGTAGGAATAAAAATTCAAGGAGAAACAATAAAAATGTTGAGATTCGCCGATGATATAGTAGTATTAGCCGAGGCAAAGAATGAACTAGAGGATGTCTTAAATGGAATGGATGAGATCTTGAGGAAGGATTACTTCATGAAAATTAATAAGAACAAAACGAAAGTGTTGTGCAGCAGCAAGAGTGGTTTAGAAGAGATGGGAAATTTAAAAGTAGGCAACGAAAACATACAGGAAGTTGGGGAATTCTGCTATCTAGGGAGTAAAATAACAAAGGATGGTAGAAGCACGAGTGATATCAAGAGTAGAATTGCTCAAGCTAGAAAAGCCTTTGAAATGAAAAACAGCTTACTGACTACAAACATTGATTTACAGATTAGGAAAAATTTCTTAAAACATTATGTTTGGAGTGTAGCATTATACGGAAGTGAAACGTGGGTGATAGGGGCTGTAGAACGGAAGAGGATAGAAGCTTTTGAAATGTGGTGTTATAGGAAAATGTTAAAGATTAGGTGGGTGGACAAAATAAGTAATTTAGAGGTTTTTAGGCGAGTGGATGAAAAAAGAAGTATATGGAAGCATCTTACCAAAAGAAGGGATAGGCTAGTGGGGCATATCCTAAGACATCCAGGTATTGGGTTATCAATAATGGAGGGTAACATTGAGGGAGTAAATTGTAGAGGGAGGCAAAGATTAGAATATATAGCGCAAATTACAAAAGATGTAGGGTGTTACAGGTATGTAGATATGAAACGACTTGTGCAAGATAGAACAGGTTGGAGAACTGCATCAAACCAGTCGAGAGACTGATGACAAAAAAAAAAATCAATTACAACGGTCATTAGCGACGACGTTGGGGTGGAACTTTTTTGTACAATGGAGGATGAAATGATATTTCGTAATGTATGAAAATATGCTGTGCCTGAGTGGGATTCGAACCCAGGACCGCACAATGAGAGGTGAGCAGGTTACCAACTGCGCCAATGCGGCCGGCGCAGTTGGCCGCATTGGCCAACTGCGTTATAATATATTTTATAATACACTAAATACATACATTTTTTAATGATAAAAATTAACATAAAAAATGACAACATAATTATTAAACAACACTTTATTTTTTCAGAAAAGGCAATAAAATTTATGAAAATTTCAAATAAAGACCCATAAATAGATAGAGTAATTGGACTGTTGCATGTTGTATTTCATATTTATTAAATATTCATACTTGTGTTATTGGAAATTATGAGCTCTACTGATTATTATCATCAGAATAAAAATGATGCGATAAGAACATTTACGATTTGTTTTTTGAAGAAAAAAAAATTTGTAATAAAATTTAATCAGGAAAATAATGAACAATACGTAATATATTTCATGTAGTTTTACAGGTACTACATACATAACGGGTGATTCAAAAAGAGCGCCGGTTTTTAAACGGCTGGTAAATTTTTGTTTATCGGTTGGCAACATTGTTAGACCTCATTTCTATTTCGGAGAACATTCCGATTGACGATTCAGTTGTAGTTTCTCTTGTTCGCAGTGTAGTACTCTCGCAGTCTGTGTCTAACCATGGAGAAGTTTACTATTGCACAACGAGTGTTAATCATCAAAACATTTTACCAGAGTGGAGAGAGTTATGCGGCTACTGTCAGGCGACTTCGCGGTACTCTAGGACGTAATGAAGCACCGAATGAATCAACAGTTCGTAGGCTCATGAAAAAGTTTTTTGAGACGGGTTCAACAGTCGACCTTAAAAGTTCTGGATGTCGTTGTTCTGGCCGAACTGAGCAGAACGTTGCGTTGGTTCGTGACAGTGTGGCTGTTAGCCCAGCAAAATCAATACGTCGCCGTTCTCAACAATTGGGTTTACGATGTTCTTCTGTACGGAGAATTCTTCGGTACGATCTCCAATATCACCCGTATAAAATTCAGTTTCAGCACGAGAAACAATGTTGTTGCTCCGTGAACGGTTCCAGGATCGCATCATTTCTCGTAATTCCGACCATCAATGGCCACCAAGGTCGTGTGACTTGACGCCTTGTGACTTTCATCTTTGGGGTCATCTGAAGTCATTGGTGTATGCCAATAAACCCCGAAACATCAATGACTTGAAGGAGGAAATTCGACGGGTTATCGGGCAAATGGAAGTCGAAACTTGTCGTGCAGTAATATCCAATTTCATGGACAGAGTTGATGCGTGCCAGCGCAGTAGAGGAGGACACATGCATGACATCATTTTTCATACATGAAATCGGAAGGTAAGATGAACTTGTTGATGTATTTATTTTCAGTTTTTCACTAAAATAAATCTCTTAATTTGATATATCAAAACCGGCGCTCTTTTTGAATCCCCCTATATTATGCTTAGTGTGGTCTGTATTTATCTTGATACAGAATAATGAAGCATAAAATTCACTAGTAAACACATTATTAATGTTTACGGCAGTAAACATTTTAAATTACCAGGAACATGTCCTACGTATCACATTACTAATATTATAGAAGATTATTTCTGGAATATTGGGCCCCTTGAGTTGACTCTGTAGAGCCTTCTTCTCTGAAAAATAAATAAATTTTAACTGCGAACGACCAATGATGGAAAGGGAAGCTGACATCATGAGAGTTGTGAAATTCAACTGGACACAGCAGACAAGGATTATGTTCAATATTGGACAAATTGGCTATATAAAAAAAGAATCTGGTGTGAAACACTCACATAATTTTCTCTTGCCAATGTAAAGTGAAAAACATAACCTAATTTTAATTATGAGTGAATAATGCAAAATGAAAATCAACCCCTGCAGAACTTTAAAATATGGAAAGTCACTAATTGATGACTAGCCTCTGTAGAAATAAATTCTAGAAATAAAAGTTGTAAATTTTTATATTTTCTATAACTTTGCTCATGTACACTTTTATTGTAAAATGGATATTTAGTCATAATCTTAAAAAAATCCCATTTTCACAGAAAAGTACAGAAAATCACTAATCGACACAGAAATAAGCATTGTACAAAAAAATCCTTAAAATAAAAGTTGTAGGGTTTTTATTTCCTAAAACTTTAATTTTGAATACTTTCACCATAAAATGCATATCTTAAAAACACCATTTTTAACCATGTGATCAGGAATTTCAGCAGACATGGTGCATACCCCCTAGTAAAGAATAAAAAATTTAGTCATCAAGGTGATTTTTAAAAATCGTAGGAACCATTTTTAAGAAAATTGCATGAATAATATACTACTACTTCCGGTTGACCGATTTTGAAAAAAAATGTTTGTGTTAGGTCCCCTAGTGTTACCTAACTTAAGTTCCAGGTTTCAACTTTGTACGCTATTCCGTTCTTGAGATATTTTGTTCACACACAGACCAATCGCTAAAAACATGTTTTTTGAGTTCAAGGGGTCTGTGAAAATTTATATAAATAAATGTATATGTTTCTAGTCAAAACTCGATTTTGAAAAAATACCATGAAAGCAATACTTTCCTTTTCTACGAATCTATATAGGGCGACAGGAAGTAAATAAGATACAGTTCAGCCGTTCTAAGTTTGCTCCTAATGTAAACAAATAATGACGTCACTGAGCATGCGCATTATATCTAAATGTGTACACGCTGATTAAAAAGCAACAACTAAATAATTTCAAAAGTATTTAAATACTTCTTCTTCTTCTTTCTCTCTCCCCGTGTGCCTTACAGCGTCGGGGTAGTCTCGGACAACTTCCTCCATTGTACTCTATCCGCCGCCAATCGTCTCATTTGCCCTAGGGCCATGCCTCTTTCCGCTCCCAATCTTCGTATGTGCTCATCATATGAGTATCGTGGCCGTCCTCTTTTCCTACTCCCGCCAACGATTACGTTTGCATACTGCTTGGCTTTCCTTTCGTCATCCATTCTTTGTATGTGACCCCACCATCCCAATTGTTTTCTATCTATTACTTCCTTCACATCCTTCATTCCTATTTCCTCCCTGATTCTTTCACTTCTTACTCTATCTCTCAATGTCTTCCCAGCTGTCCTTCTATGGCACTTCATTGCAACTGCCCTGATTCTGCTCATTTGTTGTTGCTTCAAGGGCCAGCTTTCTGCACCATACAGGACTATTGGTTCAATAATACTTTTATAGACCCTGTTTTTTACTGTGGCACCCACTTCTTTTTTCCCAAAAATACAATTTCTGGTTGTAAATTGGTATTTAAATACAAAATACTTTTAAAAGTATTTTTCTAAATGAAATTGTTAGGCCTACATCATATCACGACTGATGTTTTTAGTACTTTAAGTATTTATAATTTAAAAAATAGTTAACTTAATGGGAATACGAGATTTGTAAAGTCACGGACTCTAGCGTGCACCCTGTAGTAGCTGGTTTTGGTTTGTTGACAGTAGGAGCAAACTTAGAGTGGCTGAACTATACAATTATTGGAGTTTCTAAAAATATAGTAAACTCTTGCTAGTCGAAACTTGATTGGACCCAATCCATGTGATAATTTTTTTTTATCCTGGATTATCTCCAGTTCTATTTAATCTGATTTATTAAGAAGGTCAAGCTGAACAACGTAAGTGTTTATTAATTGTTGTAAACATTAACCCATAAATATTAATACATACTTACAGATATTTTACATTAATCCATACAATGTTATTTATACTTACGGGTCTACTACACTTTGATCCATTAAGTCTATTTTATTTTGTACTAACACTGTCGGGATTTCACCACATTCATCTTCAACCTGAAACAAAAAAAACATATTAACAAATTTACTTAAACTAAAAATCTGGTGTGAAACACTAACACAACTTTCTCTTGCCAATGAAAATAATTAATAATAAACCTAACATTAGTATTAAAACATTAGAAATGAACAAAAACTAACCTCAAAAACATAACCTTATTTTAATCATGAGTGAATGACGCAAAATGACAATCGAACTCAGTTTGGCTTAAAAATACGGAAAATCACGCTTTCACGCTAAACTAGGCTCTGTAGAGAAAAATGCTCTAAACAAAAGTTGTAGATCTTTTAATTTTCTATAAATTTAATTATATACACTTTTGTCGTAAAATGCATACTAAGACCGAAATGTTAAAAAAATCGATTTTTCTCACGTTTTCGTGAGAAAAAAAACAGAAAATCGCAAATTACCGCTAAACTAAGCGTTATACAAAAAAATGTTTGAAACAGAAGTTGTAGGTTTTTAAATTCTCTACAACTTTTATTATATAAGTTTTTGCGCTAAAATTTATATTAAAGCCGTAATCTTAAAAAAACAACGTTTTTACGTGAAAACAGCCTCACCGAGAATTTCAGCAAACATGGCGCCTACCCTATCTTGTAGAGAATAAAAAATTGAGTAAAATAGGCGATTTTAAAAAAAATCGTAGGACCAGTTTTTGAGAAAATCGCAAAAAACTGAAAAATTATACGAATAAACTACTACTTCCGGTTGACCGATTTTGATGAAAATGTTCGTGTCGCGTCCGGTAGTGGTATGTAACTTAAGTTTCAAGTTTCAAGTTCGTACGATGTTCCGTTCTTGAGATATTCTGTTCACACACAGACACACACACACACACGCACGCACGCACACACACACACACACACACACACACACAGACCAATCGCTAAAAACATGTTTTTTGGGTTCAGGGGGTCTGAAAACGTATAGATCCGGTGAAAACTCGATTTCGAAAAATCGACATGAAAACAATACTTTCCTTCCTATATATTCATATAGGCAAGAGAAAGTAAAAATGTAAATTATAAATAATTAAGACAGACATAAACCAGTAGTCACTGTCTGGGGAACTGACATTTTGCTTTAACCCGCAGTAGTTACTTATAATCAAACTATTGCTGCGACTTTAAATAAAAAAAATCTGGTGTGAAACACTCACACAACTTTCTCTTGCCAATGCAAATAATTAACAATAAACCTAACATTATTAATAAAATATTAGAAATAAATAAAAAACTAACCTCAAAAACATAACCTTATTTTAATCATGAGTGAATGATGCAAAATGAAAATCAACTTCAGTTTGGCTTAGAAATACGGAAAATCACTCTTTCTCTCTAAACTAGGCTCTGTAGAGAAAAATGCTTTAAATAAAAGTTGTAGATCTTTTAATTTTCTATAAATTTAATTATATACACTTTTGTCGTAAAATGCATACTAAGGCCGAAATCTTAAAAAAATCAATTTTTCACACATTTTCGTGAGAAAAAAAACAGAAAATCGCAAATTACCGCTAAACTAAGCGTTATACAAAAAAATGTTTGAAATAAAAGTTGTAGAATTTTACATTTTCTACAACTTTTATTATATAACGTTTTGCGCTAAAATGCATATTAAAGCCGCAATCTTAAAAAGAAAATGTTTTTGCGTAAAAACAGCCTCACGCAGAATTTCAGCAAACATGGCGCCTACCCTATATTGTAGAGCATAAAAAATATAGTAAACCAGGCGATTTTAAAAAAAATCGTAGGACTAGTTTTTGAGAAAATCGCAAAAAAGTGAAAAATTATACGAATAAACTACTACTTCCGTTTGACCGATTTTGATGAAAATGTTCGTGTCGGGTCCGGTAGTGATATGTAACTTAAGTTTCAAGTTTCAAGTTCGTACGACGTTCCGTTCTCGAGATATTCTGTTCACACACACACACACACACACGCGCGCGCGCGCGCACACACACACACACACAGACCAATCGCTAAAAACATGTTTTTTGGGTTCAGGGGGTCTGAAAACGTATAGATCCGGTGAAAACTTGATTTCGAAAAATCGACATGAAAACAATACTTTCCTTCCTATATATTCATATAGGCAAGAGAAAGTAAAAAAGGAAAAAACAAAGAATACAATATTATAGTTGTTTTAGTATTTTATTCATCTGACATTTCTATACTGAAATGAAGAATAAGAAGAAAACACTCTCAAGACAAGCCAAGATTACACATTATAATACTGTGGACGGTTACTTTACTAGTATAGTAACTGTGATACCGTGATAAAACCTGTGTAACTGTATGCAAGTCAGTGGCTTAGAATGACTGGGAAACCTGGTCTAAGAGAAGCAGAGAAATATGAGAGACAGATCGTCCACAAGATAATGGGCCTGAAGACAGATGGACATTATAGGTTATGAGGTCAAGACAAACTGTACAATACTTTTTTTTTTGTTTAACGTCCGACTGTTCTGCAATTACTACTAATGTAGACGGTGAAGGATGAAATTTTTTTTGTAACATATGAAAATATGGCGTGCCTGAATGGGATTTGAACCCAAGACCACATAATGAGAGGCGAGCATGTTACCAACTACGCCAATGCAACTGACAACAACTGTACAAGGAAAATGAATTATTAGAAAATAACAACTAAAATTTTATGGACACCTGTATATGGATGACATTCAGTTGACAAAACAAATTTTTATAACACTAAACAATAGACCTAAAATGTCGGAAAAATGGTTTAAAGAAGTCAGAAGAGATATTGAGAAAACTGAAATAAACCAAGAAAACTTAATGAACAGAACCAAATTTAGCCAATTAGAAATTACAGTATAAATTAAATTTACCACTTTACCTTTGGTTGCCTTATAAACTTAAAAAATTTACACGCGTTCCGGTGGTACTACCTTCTGCACAGCAATATTATTAAAATTAAAAATCTGGTGTGAAACACTCACACAACTTTCTCCTGCCAATGCAAATAATTAACAATAAACCTAACATTAGTATTAAAACATTAGAAATGAACAAAAACTAACCTCAAAAACATAACCTTATTTTAATCATGAGTGAATGACGCAAAATGACAATCTAACTCAGTTTGGCTTAAAAATACGGAAAATCACGCTTTCACGCTAAACTAGGCTCTGTAGAGAAAAATGCTCTAAACAAAAGTTGTAGATCTTTTAATTTTCTATAAATTTAATTATATATACTTTTGTCGTAAAATGCATACTAAGACCGAAATGTTAAAAAAATCGATTTTCTCACGTTTTCGTGAGAAAAAAAACAGAAAATCGCAAATTACCGCTAAACTAAGCGTTATACAAAAAATGTTTGAAACAGAAGTTGTAGGTTTTAAAATTCTCTACAACTTTTATTATATAAGTTTTTGCGCTAAAATTTATATTAAAGCCGTAATCTTAAAAAAACAACGTTTTTACGTGAAAACAGCCTCACCGAGAATTTCAGCAAACATGGCGCCTACCCTATCTTGTAGAGAATAAAAAATTGAGTAAAATAGGCGATTTTAAAAAAAATCGTAGGACCAGTTTTTGAGAAAATCGCAAAAAACTGAAAAATTATACGAATAAACTACTACTTCCGGTTGACCGATTTTGATGAAAATGTTCGTGTCGCGTCCGGTAGTGGTATGTAACTTAAGTTTCAAGTTTCAAGTTCGTACGATGTTCCGTTCTTGAGATATTCTGTTCACACACAGACACACACACACACAGACCAATCGCTAAAAACATGTTTTTTGGGTTCAGGGGGTCTGAAAACGTATAGATCCGGTGAAAACTCGATTTCGAAAAATCGACATGAAAACAATACTTTCCTTCCTATATATTCATATAGGCAAGAGAAAGTAAAAATTAGAACAGTTTTCCATTCAGTCATTTAGATTAGCAATTGGCGTGTATGAACAAAATATTTTGAGAACGGAACACCGTATGAAGTTGAAACTTAAGTTAGGTACCACTAGAGGACCCGACATGAACATTTTCATCAAAATCGGCATATTAGATTGATGGTACATTACATTCATGGTTCTGCGGTAACTTTGGGCTTGGCCAGAGACTGACGAAAGATTAACGATTTCTAAATAACTAATACATCCTTGAAGTATCAAAATATTTACAGAACACACACAGAATACATAATTACAGAACCATACATATTTTTCTTATTGTTTAAAATTAAAAGAGCAAAACCAATTAAAACTTTTAAATAATTTATAACTTAGACAATAATTTGAATGCATTGTTTATAAACAATTATTACATAATTACAACAAAATAATAAATAGAAAGTTTTTGTTGGTATGTGAACTTAAAAACAATTAATAAATAATAAATAAATTAAAATCCTTTCCCTTTCGAGTTTCTATTATAAATTATTCTTATCTTAAAAAAGATAATTACATTTTTGTTATGATTGATTGAAGTGTTATTGTTAATGGTGGAACATTTATTGTTAATGCATTAACGCTGTTATTCAAAATGTGTATACCTACACATACTTCCTTCCTCATGGAAGTACGGTTATTAATAAAAAAAAATTAAAAATTAGATTCATTAATTTATTTTATCATATGTAATTAACTGTACATTATCTAAGGTAGTGCAAATGTTAACAGATTTTAATTTAACATGTTATCTTTTCACATGCTATTAATTTCATATCTTATAAAATATTAAATCAATTTTTTCTTCCTTTTTTTTCTACTCTATGGTGTTGATTAAAATATAATGTTCCTGTTAGGAAGTAAAATGTTACTTCCTAAAATATTGTTATTTTTTTAATAAAATCATATAATTATTTAAAATGCAAATCTATTATGTTTATCATCAAGTACAGAGTTCTACTGAACATATTATTTAGAAAATTGTTGTGGTTTTAAAAACGGTGCGTTTTTAGGATTCTATATAATAAAAAAAAACTTGTGTGAAACACTCACATGACTTTCTCTTGCTGATGCAAATAATTAACTGTATTAAATAAGATAATTCGAATGGCAAGAGATTTTAATTTAACATCTTATATGAGGTGTGGAAAAGTGTTGTGCAGCAGCAAGAGTGGTTTAGAAGAGATGGGAAATTTAAAAGTAGGCAACGATAACATACAGGAAGTTGGGGAATTCTGCTATCTAGGGAGTAAAATAACAAAGGATGGTGTAGAAGCACGAGTGATATCAAGAGTAGAATTGCTCAAGCTAGAAAAGCCTTTGAAATGAAAAACAGCTTACTGACTACAAACATTGATTTACAGATTAGGAAAAATTTCTTAAAACATTATGTTTGGAGTGTAGCATTATACGGAAGTGAAACGTGGGTGATAGGGGCTGTAGAATGGAAGAGGATAGAAGCTTTTGAAATGTGGCGTTATAGGAAAATGTTAAAGATTAGGTGGGTGGACAAAATAAGTAATTTAGAGGTTCTTAGGCGAGTGGATGAAAAAAGAAGTATATGGAAGCATCTTACCAAAAGAAGGGATAGGCTAGTGGGGCATATCCTAAGACATCCAGGTATTGGGCTATCAATAATGGAGGGTAACATTGAGGGAGTAAATTGTAGAGGGATGCAAAGATTAGAATATATAAAGCAAATTACAAAAGATGTAGGGTGTTACAGGTATGTAGATATGAAACGACTTGCGCAAGATAGAACAGGTTGGAGAACTGCATCAAACCAGTCGAGAGACTGATGACAAAAAAAAAAAAAAATGAGGTGTGGCTACTAAATAACGAGACTGACGTAAAAAAATTTATTTTAATTTTATACATAATCACTTATTGTCACCTTTGATATGCACTCCTTCTCTAACCCTACAACGCTCCATGCGAATTTTCCATTGTTGGAAACAGTGCTGGAAGTCATCTTCTGTCAGCTCCTTCAGGACATGTGCCGCTTTCTCTTTTACAGCTTCCACAGACTCAAATCTTGTCCCTTTTAATGCAGATTTCACCTTAGGGAACAGGTAGTAGATACTAACATGTGATGAAACGTGGTTTTTTACTTATGATTTGGAAACAAAGCACCAATCCATGCCCTGGAAGAGCCAAACTTCACCGAGAGCAAAAAAAGCTTGAATGAGCAAGTCAAAGTTTAAAAAGCAATGATGATTGTTTTTTTTGATATCTATTGGATTGTGTACCTTCACTGGGTTCCTGAAGGTAAACAATTAATCAATATTACTACCTTGAGGTACTTTTAAACTACCTACGTCAAACAGTAAGGAAAAACCACCCCGAAATGTGGAAGGACATGGGTTCTCCACCAAGACAATGCGCCCGCTCATTCCGTGTTATCTGTCAAGAGGTTCCTAGCCAAGAACAGCATCTCAGTGTTAGAACATCCATTTTATTCACCAGATCTTGCACCATGTGACTTCTACCTGTTGAAATCTGCATTAAAGTGGAAAAGATTTGAGTCTGTGGAAGCTGTAAAAGAGAAAGCGGCACGTGTCCTGAAGGAGCTGACAGAAGATGACGTCCAGCACTGTTTACAACAATGGAAAATAAATCTTTATAATGCATCCTGCAGTTTTAAATATTTCTATTTCATATAATGAATTAATACAATAATTTCACTAACCTTCTTTTTAAACTGCGTCGCCTTTATTTTAATTTTTACTTACACGTGTTTCGGTGGATCCACCATCATCAGAGTAAATAACATATAATTGAAACTAAAAACACTATTTATTAAAAATCTATAGAAGATGATACATCTTCAGTCACTTGTATAAAACTGATTTAAAATTAATTTATTTAAATTTATCCCTTCTCATATTTACTGTAGATAGCAGCAGCAGTCAATATCACTTCATCATTCCTAAATTTCACCTGTTCATTCAAAATGTCCTGCTTTTGCTCTTTTAAATATTTATAAATGTGGAACATCTCATATTTTTCAATTTTATTTTTATTTTCTATATTACATTGTTCTATTATATTGAAATGTTCATCTATTTTACCAAATTTATGTTTTAAAACATAAATTTGGTAAAATAGATGAACATTTCAATATAATAGAACAATGTAATATAGAAAATAAAAATAAAATTGAAAAATATGAGATGTTCCACATTTATAAATATTTAAAAGAGCAAAAGCAGGACATTTTGAATGAACAGGTGAAATTTAGGAATGATGAAGTGATATTGACTGCTGCTGCTATCTACAGTAAATATGAGAAGGGATAAATTTAAATAAATTAATTTTAAATCAGTTTTATACAAGTGACTGAAGATGTATCATCTTCTATAGATTTTTAATAAATAGTGTTTTTAGTTTCAATTATATGTTATTTACTCTGATGATGGTGGATCCACCGAAACACGTGTAAGTAAAAATTAAAATAAAGGCGACGCAGTTTAAAAAGAAGGTTAGTGAAATTATTGTATTAATTCATTATATGAAATAGAAACAATGGAAAATTCGCATGGAGCATTGAGGGGATAGAGAAGGAGTATATATTGAAGGTGACAATAAGTGATTATGTATAAAATTAAAATAAAATTCTTTACGTCAGTCTTGTTATTTAATACACCTCGTATGTTCATATGCTGTTAATTTCATATCATATAAAAAATATTCATCGTTATTTTTTTCTACTCTATGGTGTTGATTATAATACATTATTCTTGTTAGGAAGTAAAATGTTACTTCCTAAAATATTGTTATTTTTTATATAATAATCAATATTTACAATGTAAATCGATTATGTTTACCCTTACAAAGTTCTACTGAACATATTTAGAAAATTGTTGCACGAGGTTGTAAAGAGGGAGCTTTTGGACTGTACAAAATAAAAAATTGTTGTGTGAAACACTCACAAAACTTTCTCTTGTCAATGTAAATAATGAAAAGTATAACCTACGTTTAATCCATGATTAATAAACGCTAAATGAAAATCAATCTCTGTTTGACGTAAATCACCAATTCACACTAAACTAACCTCTGCAGAAAAAGCAATGCTAGAATAAAATTTGTAAATGTTTAAATTTTTTATACGTTAATTTCTCGCCGATAACAGACAGGTGGAATGTTTAATTATTTGCACTCAATCTGTTCGTTCCATAAAAAATTCACAGGTAATGGCATTTACCGGTAAATATCCTACTACGTCTAAAATTGTGATAGATGATGTAGTGCTCGAGCAAATATCACAATGGAATTATTTTAGTTGTGACATCGGGTTTGATCAAGATTTGGACATAAAGAAGAAATTTGGCAAATTCCAATGAGTAAATGGTAATTTTAGCAGAATCCTAGCAGGAAAACAAGAAAAGAAACCCAGATAAAGTTTTTACAAAGTGATAGCTGCCCCAGTCCTACTCTATGGAAGTGAGTCGTGGATTAGTACCAGACCATAAGAGAATAGAGTACAGGCGGCAGAGATGCAATTCCTGCGAAGAACAAAGGGTTGCAGTCCCATGTACCAACTAAGAAACGAGGACGTACGAACGGAACTGGATGTTTACAACCTGAATGGGAAGATTGCAGAATATTGTAATTGATGGAGGGAGCACGTAGAGAAAATGCCTGAGGGAAGGATCCCTTCAGTGTCTTGCAATACAGACTGGTGGGGAGGAGAGATGTTGGGAGGTCACATAAAAGATGGCTATAATTCAATAGTTTGTCGCTGTTGTGAGTTGGAACAGGCAGAAGACTAATCCTTCACTGTGAGAAGAAGAAGAAGAAGATCTGTTACTTCTAGGTCTACAAAAAATAGTTCTGTTTCTTATCACATGGTCAGCCAATTGACTGAAGTATTTAAGAACAGAAAAATTAGAGGTGTAAAAGACACTTATCAGATTTCATTATACAGCCAGACCCTGTGGTGAATGAAGTGAATGTGTCATTTGGAGGATGGAAAGTAAATGGTTTTCAGAGGGCCAGACATGCTGATAAGCATACTTTTCCACTCACTGAGGAAGACATTTGTAAACCACCAAACTCCTTGTTTTACTTAGTAAAGTCTAAGAAAGAGGTTCAAACCAGCTTTTCAGCTGATGACCTAAACACACAATTGTTTATGTACAGTTAAATAAAATTTATAATATAATATGTATAATTATAAATTAGATTTAAAATTCCTGAGTCCATGTTTAGCAATCAATCACAGTAGAGGTCTCATTTGAACCTCCTTCACCAGGGCCTCTGACAGTCTATCAACACAACTGGACTATATAAGAATGTAAAACATAGCTAAGATTCTCACCAAAAATCTTCAGCAGAATTTTACGATACTATGTGAACTAGCATTCAGTAATCCACACTTAACAGACAGTTGTTCTGTTACAAAATTAATTCTCAATTTCTTTGAATCAAGACAAAATGCTGTCTGGAAAAGAGTAATATTGACATAATCACACATACCTTTAATTTCCATGAATGAATTGCTTCAAATGAATCTCTATCTGTCGTAGAAAAAGCTAGAACACACGCTTGAGCACCTCTATAATAAGCTTTGGTGATAGCATCAAATTCCTCTTGACCTGCTGTATCCCATAACATCAATCTTACATCCTCACCTTCACATCTGAAATTAAAAATAATACTATTATAAACATCGATGGGAAATAATTTTCACGTATTCTGTAAAAAATTAAAAAAATAAAAATATTTTTTTGGGAATTGTTTACTGGTAGTTTGGTGTTTTTAACATCTCAGATGCACTTTCCTCTACCACTGCTGTTTTACGAAATATTTTAGTAAAATTGTATTAAAAATTATTTTCTATCTTACAGAAAATTGCCAGATGAAATACTGTACAGGGAAACCTCGACAAATGCCTTTCCTGTCTTAGCTGGCATACCTCAGGGCGCAATATTAGCCCTATTTCTCTATTCCGTATATACTTCAGACCTACTGACCCTACCCAATTTTTTTTTTATTGGTTTAATGTCAGACTGTTCTACGATTACTGCTAATGCAGATGGTGAAGGATGAAATGATTTTTTGTAACATATGAAAATATGCCGTGCCTGAATGGAATTCGAACCCAAGACCATCACCGGTACCTATGCTAATGAGACAGCGATATTACGAGGGTTATCCAGAAAATAACCTCCGTTTTGAAATAAAAAGTAAACGAGTGAAGATACAAAAACTTTATTATATACATATTAAAACTACACTTATCCTCTAGTTTTCGACATAGTCGCCAAACAGATTCAAGCACTTGTCGTACCTTGGAACAGTCTTTGAAATAACCTCTGCATAAAAATCTGCCGCCTGTGAATGTAGCCAACCATTCATGGCGTTTTGAAGCTCTTCGTCATTGGCGAACCGCTGAGATGCAAGCCACCGCCGCTTCATGTTTGGGAACAGGTGAAAGTCACTACGAGCCAAGTCCGGGCTGTATGGGAGATGATCGAAAACGTCCCATTTAAACTTGGCCAAAAGTTCATTTGTTCTTCGAGTTGTATAAGGGCGAGAAAACAAATGAACTTTTGGTCAAGTTTAAATGGGACGTTTTCGATCATCCCCCATACAGCCCGGACTTGGCTCCTAGTGACTTTCACCTGTTCCCGAACATGAAGCGGTGGCTTGCATCTCAGCGGTTCGCCAATGACAAAGAGCTTCAAAACGCCGTGAATGGTTGGCTACATTCACAGGCGGCAGATTTTTATGCAGAGGTTATTTCAAAGACTGTTCCAAGGTACGACAAGTGCTTGAATCTGTTTGGCAATTATGTCGAAAAATAGAGAAAAATTAGTTTTAATATGTATATAACAAAGTTTTTGTATCTTCACTCGTTTACTTTTTATTTCAAAATGGAGGTTATTTTCTGGATAACCCTCGTAGTTTGAGACCAAAACTCTATACAAGCTTCACTAACACTGCAACATCATCTCAATCTCTTACACGAATGGTGTGAAACATGGAAAATAAAACTTAATATGGCAAAATCCTTTAATGTAATTTTCACACTCTGTCATGGTGATTGCCCACCAGTATACACAGACAATTAACCTCTCATAAAAACAGATATGGTCAAGTATCTCGATCTGACTTTTGATAAACTGCTGACTTGGAGCACACATGTCAAACAGAAACGTTTATTACTGAATTCCCAACTTAAACTTCTGTATTCCCTACATCAAAAACTAAATCAAACTTATCATTGACATAAAAATACGCATATATGGGTATCTTTTGAAACCTATATGGACCTATGGGTCCAAAATTTATGGTTCAACCAAACCCTCTAACATGCAATGAATTCAGGCATTCCAGTCAAAAACATTATGCCTTATAGCAAAAGCATCCCTTTACATTAGTAACAAAAGCTTACATACAGATTTGAAAATACCATTTGCACAAAAATCCATCGAATACCTATACAAACGCTTTCACGACCAGTCACAAGAACAAGATAACCCACTGGTACGTTCACTTCACTACACTGGTACATTCTGGGGTATTTGCACTAAAACAAATTGCCAGATAAAATGATAAAAAATTACTAATGGCAGCTTATCATGGCCTCATTCTGTCTCATATCCGTTACGGTATCTTAGTATGGGGTAATTCTAGCATGGGTAATATGAATAGGATTTTTAAAATTCAAAAGAAAGCTATTAGGAGTATGGTGGAAGCTAACCAGCTAACAGTTCCCTCTCTCTACATTTTTGAGATGATTATCTATGTTAGGCCAAATAATTTTATCCAGAATTTCAATGTTCACCATCACAACACGAGAAACAGGAATGATTATTATGTGGCTAATCACTCCACAAAATTGTTTGAACAAAAACCTACTCATGCAGGGAGAAAATTCATGAATAAATTACCCCAATTTTTAAAATATGATAATTTGCATTCCTGTAAAAAAAATCTGAAAAATTACTTGATCGGTGAAACTTTTTACGGTGTACAAGAATTTCTTTCTTGATAGTAGTGATACATTATGTGATTCTTATATGTATTTCAGGTGTTATAGCTGACATGTCCTATACTCCTCCTGGAGTCTCCAGGGCGCAAAAAAAAACCTTTCCATCTTATATCTACCTGGTAATCCTGCTAGACGCCTTAAAAGACGCTGGAGTAGAGACATACTAATTTAATATACAAATTTTATTCTTAGGGGGGCACCAATGAGGGCTCTACCCCTCTCATACCTATCAAGTCATTTACACAATTATCATAATCATCACATTTACTTGTACAATTTTACAGTCGTAAATAAAGAGTTACAGAGAGAAAAAAAGAAATAAAAACAGTTCTTTTGACCAATGATACGTAATATTATTTTATATTAGCTAGCAAGTGGCAACCATTACTCAGGAGACCCTACAACGTCTTTTTAAAATGCAAAATCAATAATAAAATTAAAAATCTTCATCAACTCATAAAAGTGGTTACCAAACATATAAACGATAAAAGAAAACCACTTAGCTGAGAGATATTAAAACAAAACCAATATTAACTAATAAAAAAGAGAATTAGAATGAAAAAAGTAGTAAAAAACAAATTAAAATAAAATTCCTGGCCAGTTTATTATGCGTACAATATTCATTATTCATAAGGTAATGAAATATCTACCCATAGCCTCAATCATAGCCAATTGCCAAGAGAAGTGTTTGATGTGCAAGAATGGTTTCTGTTTGCACGCACAAATACTATTTAGTCACTTGAAATGACTTTAATTCAAATAAACTAAGCGCCCACGTACCTTTTATTTCAAGGTCTCATTTACAATAATATTATTTTTTTCATTCTAGAGAAATTAAATCTAATACACGAGAAAAAATTTTACCAAAGACTTGTGGCCACAAAAATTTTTGAGTTCTTGAGAAACGCCAAGTAAAACTTCACAGTGAAAAAAATTCCAATTGCCCATAAACGACAGGTGGAGTGTCAAATTGTTCACACTCGATCGGTTCGTTGCAGGGCTAAAATAAATAGTTCTGTTTCTTATCACATGGTCAGCCAATTAAATGACTGAATCATTTAAGAACAGAAGAGATAGAGGTGTAAAAGACACTAATCAGAGTTATCTCCTCTGAAAGTAATGAATTTTATTATACAGCCAGACTCTGTGGTGAATGAAGTAAAGGTGTCATTTGCAGAGTGGAAAATATGTACTTTTCAGAGGGCCCAGCATGCTGATAAGCGTACTTTTCTACTCAGTGAGGAAGGCAATGGTAAACCACCTCACTCCTTTTTTTACTTAGTAAAACCTCTACAGGTTCAAACCAGCCTTTTGGCTGATGACCTCAACAACAACACAATTTTTAATGATAAATTTTACTCCTAAAGTAAACTAAATTATAAAACATCAAAAATTTAAAAAAATCTAATATGGGACACCTACCACAACTCTCTCTTCCCAAGTCGCTTAAAAAAATCTAAGTTTAATCATTAGTAAACAATATAAAATAATTTTAATCATGAGTGAATGAAGCTAAATGAGAATCACCTCTGTTCAACTTAATAATACGGAAACTAATTAATGCTAAACTAGGCTCTGTAGAGAAAAATGTTTGAAATAAAAGTTCTATTTCATGTAATAAAATTTAATAACTTTTCTAAGCTGCCTCGATTTTTGCTATTTGCTATTTACACGTGTTTTGGTGGATCCACCATCATCAGAGTACATAATATCATTTGATATTTATTTTTAATCTGTACAAGATTTTACATCTTCAGTCATCTATATAAAAAATATCCACTGAAACACGTGTAAGTAACAAATAGCAAAAATCAAGGCAGGTTAAAAATGTTAGTGAAATTTATTGTCTCAATTTATTATGAAATATAATTAATTTCAAGCTGCAGGATGAATTATAAGGATTTATTTTTAAATAAAAGTTATAGATATTTTTATTCCCCATAATTATTAATAATATAGTATATAAATTTTGTCATAAATGCATATTAATTGGACTAAACTAAGCATTGCACAAAAAAAATATGTTTGAAATAAAAGTTGTTGGGTTTTTAATGCTCTAACTCAAACTAAAAAAAAACTCATTTCAATTTTTGCGGTTTTGGAGTCCTTTCCTGATGTTTCCCTTCTTGATCTTTCTCCAGTACTTCTTCAATCCATCTGATCTTCTCTGCCGTTCCTTGTCAGAATACACAACTTTCTGTTGTTTCGTCGGTTTCTGCTGTTCAAGTCTTGTGGTCTTCAGCCTGTGGTAATTTCTGGATTTTGTTTTGACATCCTCAAGTAAGATTTGGAGTCCGTTCATGTCCTCCTTAATTTCCCTGATCCAGTGGGAATATTATATAATTTTTAGTTTTAATTCTGAGCTGGTGTTTAATGACTGTTTGGACCTAACTTTTGTATTTAATGATTATAATGATGGCCACCTTGTGTGTCAAGAGGCTTCCCTGACAAGAGAGCGAGTAAAATGCATCCCCGTTTTTACCGACCAGGCCCACCCTCGCTCTCGAAACTTTAGTTATTTGTACAAATCAGGAATGTGACAGTCGCCAGTCACAGTTTATGAAAGTTCTACGGAACGGCCTTCGGATTTATGCTTTCGGGCGACCAACCGGAGGGGAAGTGGTGGGAGAAATCCCAGCAAACCAATTACCACACAGGTAGCACAGATACAATATGAACAAATATAAATCTGTTCTTTTTACTCTTTGTTCAGATAATACTGTCATGTCATTTGAGAACCCAACTACAGTTGGGTTCTCAATAGCAAATTAAAATAATAAAATTGTAGATAAAAATTATTATTTATAGTACGAAAGAAAGAAGGTACATAAGATATAAATGGAATACAAGAAAATAATTAAAAACAATAATAATAATTTTATATAGAAAGATATTAAACATAAAAATATGCATAACGAAGAGGACTAATACAGATTAACATCTTTGTATGTTGAATAATAATCAAGGTAAAATGGCAAAGGGTGAATGGAACCACTGTTCACACATTAATTCTGTCTGTGTATTAGTTAATATCTATGTGTTCTGTGTTAGTGTATTGTAATTTATAAATAAAAGTACATCAAGGCTCTGCTCTGTTCTGTTCTCCCATGAAACAATAGTTTCTTTATGTATTCTGTACATACTCAAACAAATATATTTCATACACACACTTTTATATTACAATTATTACAGGGTGCATCAAAAGTTTTGAAATTTATACAAACAGATAGTTAATTTCCATAAAAACTCTACATTAAATAAATAAATAAACAGGAGCATCGATTTTATTTGAACGTCAGTCATCCGAACCACAATCGATAGAAAAAAAATACATAATTACTACAAATACATAATTACTAAATATGAACATACAATTCAATGAAAAATTTATACTACAATAGTTTCTTTGTTCAATTTGGCAACAGTGGAGACTGTTTAGAGTCTTACTTAAATTTATTTCAAGAGATTCCTGGCTTTTCAGAATGCAACAACCAAAACGATACTCATGAATGGTGAATCCTGACTCTGATAGCCCAGGTTATCAAATTTTATCTAATGAAATATCTATTTTTTTCATCAGTTCCACATGAAAATCGATGCCCTTCAAATAATGTAAAAGAGGAGGAAGAAAAAGGACCGACTCACGCACAGGTCCTTAATACTGCAATGCTATGGTGCAAAAAAAAAACAGCCTGAATTTAGTCCTGCATTGTAACTAAAAAGAATGAGAGAAGTTGCTGCTACAAAAAGAAGTTCAGTCTTAATTCAAAGAGAAAATTTAAGATTAAAAAAGAATTACTATGGTATAGTAAGTAGAAGTGCGTTAAAAAATATTTCACAAACGATTTTACCGTAGTTTATAATTTTTAATACCCTAAAATTGCAACAAATTTAATGTTTTTAAAACTAGTTTATGTTAGCCTTTGTTAAACACTTAGGTAATATTACACTGTTGCAGTAGAGGGTATTAAATTAATACAGTATTTAGCATGTTTGATTACTCAAACTATTAGATTATCAGAACCGCTGTGGTTCCAATTAGTTCGAATAACTGACGCTCCACTGTAGTCGAAAAATCGAGTCTGTAGTAACTACTGTCTGTCTATAACTTGACGCCATTGTTAATTGTAAAATCACTGTTATTGTTAGTTAAGTTAACTTAAGCTTTAAGTTTTAATCAATTTAAGTGAAATAGTCTAATATATTTGTTAGTAGGGTAAATTTAATAATTAATTGTAATTTTGTGTAAATACATACTGTAATAAGTTTAAGGAACTCTGTTTATTGTATCCAGATACCAAGCGAACTTAAGCTTATGTTTTCAATAAGTGTATTGATTTCTTTTATGAGAATGGAAATCAGTTTATCAATCCACTATTGACATAAGTCATGGTCTCTCTTCGAATACCTATTTATTTTCTGATTATCAAGTTTGAATAAACAATTTCTTAATGCACATACTTTTGGAGACAACTGGTAGTTCTAACGTACACGTATAAAATGGGTGTAGGTATGTGGCTCACTCTTTGGTCGCGAAGCAAAACTTGAAATCTCAAGATGGGTTATCAAGGCCTCAATCTTTCAAATAAAGGCCTAGTACAATCCGACTGTTCAGCACTGCCATGTTAATTGTTTTTTGTCATAAATAACGCATTATTATAAAATCACTGTTTTTTTTTCTCTAAAAACTTCCCTGTTTTATATATATCTCTGTGTCGATTTTGCATCATTAAGGTCATTCAAAATTTCTCTGAACCATTCCGGTTCAGATTTATTATTTTATTGATGATTTGTTAAGTCAATCGTTCATTCTTGCCACATATCCGAAGAAAACAAGTCTCATTTTTCTCACCACATGAATTATCTTCTTCTTATTTCTTTCGTGGATTAGGCCATCAGACATGTTCTGATTTCTTGGCCCATCTTTTTCGCGGTCTACCTACATGTCTTCGTCCAACAAGTAGCTTACTTCCCGTTTCGCCCATCTATCTTCACTCATGCGTCATTAAATGTTCCTCCCACTTCTCTCTGTATTTTTGTCAACTGTTTCTCATAGAGGGGAGACATTTAAATGGGCCCAGGTTTCCTCATTTTTGATTATACTTTCAGTTTTTTTGTAGTCTATATCTTTTTGTTCGAACGGGGTCTATGGCAATTGTCTTTTTCTATCTTAGTTCCTGGGATGTTTCGAACTATTCTCCTCTCTATGCCAAACCGGAATCATTATTTTATTAATAGTACCTTTCAAGATAATTTATTTTAACTGTTTCTGCTCCATACAATGCTTCTTATTACCTACTGATGATGCCTTATTTTTGTATCCCATGATAAGACTTTTTTGTTATACAGGTTTCTGGTATTCATGAATACAGTTCTCATCTTATCCGCCCTTCTTTCTAAGCGATCCTTCTCGTTATTGCTTACAGTGTTCCATTCTCCTAAATATTTAAACACCCTTTATCTTTTAATTTTATTTTGATTAATAGGTATGTGACATGGGCAGTTCTTACCGGCTGTTATGAACTCTGTTTTGGAAAATGATAATTGTAGACCAATGTTTTCAGCTTGAGCTATTAAATTTTCCATTTGAATTATAACATTTTCCGGGGTATCAGTAATCAGGACAATGTCGTCAGCAAAGGCTAAACAGTCTACGATACATAGATACAATCTTTTCTTCCACCTATCATTATTCCTTGCCCGTAACAGTCAGGTGTGTTAATATATTTGCAGTCGATCTGCTAGTTCCAGGGCTACAAAAAATAGTTATGTTTCTTATTACATGGTCAGAAAATTATAATACTGAAGCATTTAAAAACAAAATAGGTAGAGGTGTAAAAAATACTATTCAGAGTTATCTCCTCTGAAAGTAATGAATATTTCAATATACAGCCATACCCTGTAGTGAATGAAGTGAAGTCGTCATTTGCAGGGTGGAAAGTAGATGCTTATCAAAGGACATACTGATAAGAATACTTTTGCACTCAGTGAGGAAGGCGATTGTAAACCACCTCACTCCTCGTTTTACTTAGTTTACTAAGTAATATTAGGTATACTAATATTAGTAATATTAGGTATACATTATGTGACAATATAAGTTTATTTATTTAATTTTCTTAAAATTGGCTAGTTTAACACATACAGGACAAATATTAAAAACTTTTTTATTATTTAGCCAGGAAGTGAAATAAAAATAAATTAGTTATAAGTAATTATACAGGTATTAGCACGCTATTTTTCATAAAGCAGTTTGTTATTTAAAAATATTATTATTTAAAAGAGGTTGGGCGATATAAATTATGACGTCAGTTAAGTAGAGACGGGGTTTGGTGTCGAGAAGGGAAGGGGTTAGTTAAGAGGAAATGGCAGGAATACGAAGGAGGTTTAAGTCTGTGAAAAATCAAGGTCACACATAAACGAATATAATTATAACAAGAGCAGTGAAAATTTTAAAGTTATTTAAAACAGTAAACATTTTTTAAACGAATCAATATGTTGGAATATGGAATATTATTGAGTGTATGTGAACAAAGTATAATGACATCTCCCTCCCACTTTCTCTCTCTCACTCACTCCCTCTTTCTCTCTCTCTCTCTCTCACACACACACACACACACACTCTTTCTCTCTCTCTCTCCATCCCCTCTCTCTCAACCAGTCTTTCCATTAACCGACTTTGTTCCAAGAGGGTAGCCCTACTTTTTTTTAAACACAAGTAATTAAGGAACCCGGGAAGTTGGCATCGCAATTAGTTTCTAACCATACAGCTATCAAGGCGGCAATACATATCCATACTAATACAATGTTGTTGTTTAGGTCATCAGCCAAAAGGCTGGTTTGAACCTCTAGAGGTTTTACTAAGTAAATCGAGGAGTGAGGTGGTTTACCATTGCCACAACTCACTGAGTGGAAAAGTACACTTATCAGCATGCCAAGCCCTCTGAAAAGCATATATTTTCCACTCTGCAAATGACACTTTCACTTCATTCACCACAGGGTCTGGCTGTATAATGAAATCCATTACTTTCAGACGAGATAACTCTGATTAGTGTCTTTTACACCTCTACCTCTTCTGTTCTTAAATGATTCAGTCATTTAATTGGCTGACCATGTGATAAGAAACAGAACTATTTACTTTAGCCCTGCAACTAACAGATTGAGTGTAAAAAATTTGACACTCCACCTGTCTGTTATGGGCATAATAATACATTATTATAAAAAATTTGGTATGGAACTCATAAGACTTTCTCTTTCCAATGTAAATAATGAAATTTTTTTAAACCCTGTTATGTGCACGTTGTAATTGTTAAATTTAAGAACAATTGGCAACTCCATGACCCAACGATATGAAGATTTATGAATATCATGTAAACGAGGTATAGTCGTGTACAGACTCAAGCCGATCATTCCTGATAGAGTATCGTTAATTGAACCCCAACCATCAAAGTAAACCGGTAACCATTGACAGGTATTCAAATCCGTATAAAAGTAACTACCTTTACTAGGATGAGAACTTCGTCTCTGATAAGCAGTAGCTAAACAGCTACAAGTTAATCTCAGAAACTTCAATAGGATCCCAATTAACCGGATCCGGATTTTCCGAAATTTGGCCTTATTTTACGACAAAAGTGTTTATAATAAAATTTATAGGAAATTAAAAGATCTACAACTTTTATTTTGAGCTTTTTTTCTACGATCCTAGTTTGGCGTGAAACCGTATTTTTAAGCCAAACTGAGGTTGATTTTAATTTTGCGTCTTTCACTCATGATTAAAATAAGGTTATGTTTTGTGAGGTTAGTTTTTTATTTATTTCTAATGTTTTATTACTAATGTTAGGTTTATTGTTAATTATTTGCATTGACAAGAGAAAGTTGTGTGAGTGTTTCACACCCGATTTTTATAATTATTGGCACTGGCAAGAGAAGATTCGTGTGAGTGTTTCACACCAGATTTTTAAGAAATAATTTTAACTAACTTTTAGGCCTACTTAACATATATAACATATATTCAAATCCTCCGATTCATTAGCGATTCATACATAAATGTCAAAAATACTCCTGTTTCCAGTACTGATTGGTTTTATTTGTACAGCGTGATTTGGCTTTAAATGTTGCGTGAGAAGTTAAAACGCTGTAAGTTTATTATGCCGTAAAGCGCAGCAAGAGGGGGAGGGTTGCTTTGCTATAGATCCAGTATACTCATAAAATTCCAGTATAAAGAAGAAAATCATGTCTAGACATTTGTGCGATGAGAAACACTTCACAGGAGTTGGTTAAGCTTTAGTTCATAAAATGTATTAATATAAAAAATCTGGTGTGAAACACTCACACAACTTTCTCTTGCCAAAGCAAATAATTAACAATACACCTAACGTTAGTAATAAAACATTAGAAATAAAAAAACTAACCTCAATAAACATAACCTAATTTTAATCATGAGTGAAAGACGCAAAATGAAAATAAACTTGTTTGGCTTAAAAATACGGATAATCACTCTTTCACGCTAAACTAGGCTCTGTAGAGAAAAATGATCTAAATAAAAGTTGTAGATATTTTAATTTCCTATAAATTTGATTATGTACACTTTTGTCGTAAAATACATACTAAAGCCGAAATCTTAAAAAAATCGATTTTTCACACGTTTTCGTGAGAAAAAAAAGAAAATCTCTAATTACCGCTAAACTAAGCGTTATACAAAAAAATATTTGAAATAAAAGTTGTAGGATTTTAAATTCTCTACAACTTTTATTACATAAATTTTTGAACGTAAATGCATATTAAAGCTGTAATATTAAAATAAAACAATTTTTTCACGTAAAAACAGCCTCACCAAGAATGTCAGCAAACATGGCGCCTACCCTATCTTGTAGAGCATAAAAAAAAATAGTAAACCAAGCGAATTTTAAAAATATCGTAGGACCCGTTTTTGAGAATATCGCAAAAAAATGAAAAATTACACGAATAAACTACTACTTCCGGTTGACTGATTTTGATGAAAATGTTCGTGTCGGGTCCGGTAGGGTGTCTAACTTAAGTTTCAAGTTCGTACGATGTTCCGTTCTTGAGATATTCTATTCACGCATACACACACACACACACACACACACGCGCGCGCACACACACACACACACACACACACACACACACACACAGACCAATCGCTAAAAACATGCTTTTTGGATTCAGGAGGTCTGAAAACGTGTAGATCCGGTGAAAACTCAATTTCGAAAAATCGGCATGAAAACAATACTTGCCTTCCTATATTCATATAGGCGAGAGAAGGTAAAAAATACACATGCACTAAAAAATTACATGTAAATTATATTATAAACTTGAATAAAGTAGGCTACTTTTTTTTGACATTCTAGGTACAGTTAGGTTACCTGAAATAGCATTTTTGGTCACGTAATGTACATGGTAATGGGTAATGAAAGTAGTCATTGAACCAGACTATACACGTAGACTTTTTAATGAGAATACTTTGATTAATGTCCTTTATCCTTGAGTCGTTAAATGTTTACGCTTTATTAATTACATAACTGACCAAGGTCAAAAGGTGATTTAAGTGTAACTAAAGCCAATTTACATGTTAAAGTGTCGAAGATAGATTGAAAAAGATAAAAGAAAATGAAGTTTAAACACACACACAAACGCGCAAGCTCTAGAAAATCAACATAAAATATAAAATTGATTACGTTCCGCTGGTTAACCTTTAGTAAGTATTATAAATTAGGTACATAAATTGTCAAACATATCATTAACACTGAATTTTATCAACTCGCGATGTCATATTAATTAACTTAAATATATTTTTTCAGTTGTCAGTAGAGCTACAGAAAAATACCTCTTATCTTAAACCTCATTATAAAGAAACCCAATCATCTACGTAAGAATTGTTGTTTTTTAGGTCATCAGCTGAAAGGTTAGTTTGAATCTCTAGAAACTATATTTTTTATGCTCTACAAGATAGGGTAAACGCCTAGTCTGCTAAAATTCTTGGGGAGAGTGTGCTCTAGAAGAAAAAAATATCTGGTGTGAAACACTCACACAACTTTCTCTTGCCAATGCAAATAATGACCAATATAACCTAACATTAGTAATAAAACATTATAAATAAACAAAAAAACCTCAATAAACATAACCTAATTTTAATCATGAGTGACGCAAAATAAAAATCAACCTCAGTTTGGCTTTACAATACGGAAAATCACTCTTTCACGCTAAACTAGGCTCAGTAGAAAAAAATGCTTTAAATAAAAGTTGTAGATCTTTTAATTTCCTATAAATTCAATTATATACACTTTTGTCATAAAATGCATACTAAGGCCAAAATCTTAAAAAAATCGATTTTTCACACTGTTTCGTGGGAAAAAACAGAAAATCGCTAATTGCCGCTAAACTAAGCGTTATACAAAAAAACTCGCGATGTCATATTATTTAACTCAAATATATTTTTTCAGTTGTCAGTACAGCAACAGAAAAATACCTCTTATCTTAAACCTTATTATAAAGAAACCCAATCATCTACTTATGAAGTGTTGTTTTTTAGGTCATCAGCCAAAAGGCTGGTTTGAACCTCTAGAAACTACATTTTTTATGCTCTACAAGATAGGATAAACGCCTATTCTGCTAAAATTCTTGGGGAGGCTGTGCTCTAGTAGAAAAAAGGATTTCTTTTTAAAGATTGCGGCCTCAATATGCATTTTAAGGCAAAATTGTATTAAAATCAAAGTTGTAGAACATTAAAAAAACCTACAACTTTAATTTTAAATATGTTTTTATACAACGCTTAATTTTTTTACTTTCTCTTTCCTATATGAATATATAGGAAGGAAAGTAGGTATTGTTTTCATGTCGATTTTTCGAAATCGAGTTTTCACCGGATCTTCACGTTTTCAGACCTCCTGAACCCAAAAAACATGTTTTTAGCGATTGGTCTGTGAGTGTGAACAAAATATCTCAAGAACGGAACATCGTGTGAACTTGAAACTTAAGTTTCATACCACTACCCGACCCGACACGAACATTTTTATCAAAATCGGTCAACCAGAAGCAGTAGTTTATTCGTGTAATTTTTCACTTTTTGCGATTTTCTCAAAAACTGGTCCTACGATTTTTTTAAAATCGCCTGGTTTACTCATTTTTTACGCTTTACAAGATAGGGTAGGTGCCACGTTTGCTGAAATTCTTGGTGAGGCTGTTTTTACGTAAAAAAATTGTTTTTTTTTAGATTGCTGCTTTAATATGCATTTACGTTCAAAAATTTATGTAATAAAAGTTGTAGAGAATTTAAAATCCTACAACTTTTATTTCAACATTTTTTTTTTTGTATAACGCTTAGTTTAGCCGTAATTAGCGATTTTCTGTTTTTTTCTCACGAAAACATATGTGAAAAATCGATTTAAGATTTCGGCCTTAGTATGCATTTTACGACAAAAGCGTATATAATCAAATTTATAGGAAATTAAGAGATTACAACTTTTATATTGAGCATTTTTCTCTACAGAGGCTAGTTTAGCGCGAAAGAGTGATTTTCCGTATTTTTAAGCTAAACTGAGGTTGATTTTCATTTTGCGTTTTTCAGTCATGATTAAAATTAGGTTATTTTTTTGAGGTTAGTTTTTTGTTTATTTCTTATGTTTTATTACTAATGTAAGGTTATTATATTGGTCATTATTCGCATTGGCAAGAGAAAGTCATGTGAGTGTTTCACACCAGATTTTTTTGTCTAATTTTATAACGGTACTATATATTGAGCTTCACAATTTCCGTATATGATATTTAAATGGCGGTGGGTAGTTTCACTTTAAGAAGAAGAGGGACCCAGTGGTACATTCTCCGTTTATAACTACGGGTATTGTCCGTTATTCAGAACAAGAGGTCTCCTCAATTTTTGTTTGAGACGTCGCAAAGGTGGGAAATTCCTTAGAGCTAGATCACGGGCTAGTTGGTTTGGATGGTCATCTAGTCGTTCGTGAAATTTACTATACAAGGACGCAGTTAGCTCCTTTACTGTCGGAATTTTGAAATCGTCGTGAAGGGATTTATTGCTTAGATAAAAAAGAGCGCCAGAAGCAAGTCTTAAGAATTTTGATTGAAAGGCCTGGATCGACTTCAAATTACTCTCTGCCGCTACTCCAAAGAGCTGGGCACCATAAGTCCAAATTGGTCTCAAAAGGGTTTTGTACAACGCTAAAATTAGCGGCAATTAATTAATTATTTATTTTTTTCATCAAAATCGACAAAAGTGGGTGTTTTTAAAAATTGTGGCTTTAGTATGCATTTTACGACAAAAGTGTATAGTATAATCAAAGTTATAGGAATAAAAAACCTACAACTTTTATTTCAAGTATTTTTACTTTCTCTTGCCTATATGAATATATAGGAAGGAAATTATTGTTTTCATGTCGATTTTTCGAAATCTAGTTTTCACCGTATCTATACGTTTTCAGACCCCCTGAACCCAAAAAACATGTTTTTAGCGATTGGTCTGTGTGTGTGTGTGTGTGTGTGTGTGTGTGTATCTGTGTGTGTGTGTCTGTGTGTGTGTGTGTGTGTGTGTGTGTGTATCTGTGTGTGTGTGTCTGTGTGTGTGTGTGTGTGTGTGTGTCTGTGTGTGAACAGAATATCTCAAGAACGGAACATCGTACGAACTTGAAACTTGAAACTTAAGTTACATATCACTACCGGACCCGACACGAACATTTTCATCAAAATCGGTCAACCGGAAGTAGTAGTTTATTCGTATAATTTTTCACTTTTTTGCGATTCTCTCAAAAACTAGTCCTACGATTTTTTTTAAAATCGGCTGGTTTACTACATTTTTTATGCTCTACAATATAGGGTAAGCGCCATGTTTGCTGAAATTCTGCGTGAGGCTGTTTTTACGCAAAAACGTTTTCTTTTTAAGATTGCGGCTTTAATATGCATTTTAGCGCAAAACGTTTTATAATAAAAGTTGTAGAGAATGTAAAATTCTACAACTTTTATTTCAAACATTTTTTTTGTATAACGCTTAGTTTAGCGGTAATTTGCGATTTTCTGTTTTTTTTTCTCACGAAAACGTGAGAAAAATTGATTTTTTTAAAATTTCGGTCTTAGTATGCATTTTACGACAAAAGTGTATATAATTAAATTTATAGAAAATTAAAAGATCTACAACTTTTGTTTAGAGCATTTGTCTCTACAGAGCCTAGTTTAGCGTGAAAGCGTGATTTTCCGTATTTTTTAGCCAAACTGAGTTCGATTGTCATTTTGCGTCATTCACTCATGATTAAAATAAGGTTATGTTTTTGAGGTTAGTTTTTGTTTATTTCTAATATTTTATTAATAATGTTAGGTTTATTATTAATTATTTGCATTGGCAAGAGAAAGTTGTGTGAGTGTTTCACACCAGATTTTTTCACTACAAAGCCTAGTATCACGGCAATTAATGATTTTCCGTAATTCCAAATTCTACAGAGGTTGATTTTAGTTTTGCGTCATTCACTAACGATTAAAATTAGGTTGTTTTTCAATTTACAATATTTATTCATTATCTACATTTGACAAGAGAAAATCATGTGAGCGTTTCACACCAGATTTTATAACTTAAGAAAGAAATTGAATTTAAAAAAAAGTTTATATTTCAAGGTATGTAATGAATATGTGGTTAGTAAAACAATTTAGATACAATTTTAGTATTAATGATATGCAAGCGAGGAATTATTCCCAGCCGAGAAACGAGACCTTACCGTACTACTACGAGTACAAACCGGAAATGGAACGAGAATTCCGGACACGCATGATATCACGTAATTCCGAGATGTTCGATGAAATATGATGGCCGTGGACGACGACGACGACGCATACCTAAGATTAATACGCTTCAAGAACCATCATCATAGTTACTTAACAATAAAGTTAGGCGGAGACTTGCAGGAGGGGAAATAGAATGTTACAAAGTTTACCTTAGCAACTGGATGTACTGGTTGCCCAAAAAATTAATGCATTTAATTCTATTATTGCTAGTTTGCAGTATGAAGAGATGAAAGATAAACGCGAATGAGCTAAAATCTGTTCATGTAAACTTCACCAACAAAAATATTTTAGATCCTTTAGCAGTCACCTTAAGTGGAAATGTTATACAGTACGCGAACACAGTCAAGACGAGCCAAGATTAGACATTATAATACTGTGATAAAACCTGTGTGTCTCTGTACTGGTAACGCGCTGTAAGTTGACGATTGCGCCTATCATGCGATGGGAGGACAGTATACTATCCATCCTACTTACATCGTCCAACCCAAAAGCATAAGACATGATTGTATCTAACGTGTAACTCTAAATGTAACCACCACAAACACTTAAGTAATAAAATTCAGTTCATGACCCCTCACACTAAATAAGTAAGGAGTAATGTAATTATTTAAAGAATTAAAAATTTAACATAACTTTTCTGAATAAATAATGAAATATGAAAACCCTAAAAATACAATAACATTTTGAAATTACCGTAAAACTAGTATTACTCACGATAATAAGCTCGCATCGACGGAACTCACCGACTAACTAGTCTATTACTGCAAATGTCAGAGTGCAGTAATTCAGTTTACTGCTGATGACCAAAAAAAAGAATACTAAATAGATTAGGCCTAGTATTATGGCTTAAGCCTATTTAGAATGAATGTTTATTATTTAGGATAATTAAGAATCAATAAATAATACAATGGGATGTTTATAAAACTACATAGTTGTAAACATAATATAACTGTAAGATGTATTTTTTTTTTTTTTTGGTTTAACGTCCGACTGTTCTGCAATTACTGCTAATGCAGACGGTGAAGGATGAAATGATTATTTTGTAACGTATGAAAAGATGCCGTGCCTGAATGGGATTCGAACCCAAGACCGCATGATGAGAGGCGAGCACGTTACCAACTGCGCCAATGCGACCGGCTGTAAGATGTAAGAGTAAACTACAACATGATGTCATGGTTAGAGCTGTCGCTATGATGTATTTAGAAAAGCACATGTAGTAGCACTTCCACCCCCCGCATAGTCGTCTTACTCTCGCTGAAGATCGTCAACTTATATTGCGTTACGTGTGAGTGCCTTAGAATGACCGGAAAGGCTACTCTAAATGAAGCAGAGAAATTTGAGAGAATGATCCTCCGCAAGATGGTGGATCTGAAGATAGTAGACGGACAATACAGGTTAAGAGGTCGAGAAGAACGGTACAAGGAAAATTAAGGATTAATGGAAACGATTAGAAAAAGAAGACTAAAATTTAAAAGACACCTGTATAGATTGGACGACAACTGGTTGACAAAACAAATTTTTAATACACTAAATAACAAATCTAAGTAGGCTATAGTCGGATAAATGGTTTACAGAAGTCAGAAAGGATATTAAGAAAAGAAAACCGGAATAAAGCGGGAAAACTTAAAAACCGAACCAAATTCAGGAAAATAATTACGGACTTTAAGGGCTTTCATGAAGAGCAAAAACAGAAATAGGATAAACATCGGAAGAAAGGAGAAAAGCCTACAGTGAGCAAATGCTAAGAATGTGGGCTGCAAAAAGAGCTTCCAGAAACGTCTAAAGTCACCTCACGTGGTCTAAAATTGGCCATATACGAGAAAAATTGCAAGAAATTGAAATACAAGAAGAATATAAAGAAAAGACCAGCTGAGCGCCCTGAAATAGAAAAATTACATTGGTTACTGTGATATCAGTCACAACTGCCTCTCCGTAATAAAAATAACAATTTATAACACTTGTTAAAAGAAAATGGAGATATCGATGGAAGATATTTAACAACAAACTTGAATGAAATAATGAACAACCCATAGAAAATGGAGATATGGTAAAAATTTAACTATTAGGGAAACATTGGTTTCGATGAGATTACGAATTTAACATACCAGGTTGACCTCTGAATTCATATTAGCTGGTACTGATATACCAAAGTCTGGAACTGCACTACATTTCTCACAGTTAGATTACTTAGCCTATTAGAAAGGTCCACACTAAGCAAATCTTAGAAGGAAATTAAATATGAAACGAAGAATTTTAGAGGGGATTTTTGAAACAGTTTAAAGTCTCAAAAGAAGATGATAGCTTATGAAAGAAAGCGGATTATTTAGTTGTACTATTTAAACGGAATAACTTTGAGCGTTTTTGTAACTTTAGTCCACCGGTTTCGTATAGTAGTAAAGCCGTCACCGCGAGCTATTTCCGTAGTTCAAATACTTTTTTTGTTTTTAACAGTATAGTATTTCTTTTGCAATCAGTTAATAAATACTATAATTTTAAGCAAATATGAGAAAATCTGAGTAATGTCCTTAGAATTAAAACACAAACCACACTCAGTAGTTTGTTTGAAAAAGACAAAACTGTGAAGAAAAAAAAGATATATATATATATATATACAAAATAAAACTTGATGAACCGTGAATCAACAACCCGATACACAAAGTTTTTGAAGTTGGAGATAATAATGACGATGGCAGAGATGAAAACGACGCCGATTATGAGATGCCGATGATTAGGAGTTGAAGTGGAAATTATAAAAAAATTTAAATGACTAATAAAATCGTAGAGGTAAGTCCAATGGTTTAAAACGTTTCAGTCTGTGAGTATCTTCGCTGTTGTCAAAGAGGTTAATCACTAATGGATTCTGATGGTCGTTCAAATACTAGTAAAGGTAGTTAGTTACTTTTATACAGATTTGAATACTAGACTGTGGTTACCGGTGTACTTTGATGGTTGGGGTTCAATTAACCTTACTCTCTCAAGAACGGTAGGCCTGAATCCGTACAAGAATACAACTCATTTACACGCTATACATATAATCCTCATCTAATTGAATCATGGGGTAGCTTACTGTTTCTAAATTGAACAGATTGTAATGTACACACATTAGGAATAAAAGAAGGTGACTTGGTGTGTAGGCCTATTTTATATGAAAAAAATCAATGATACTAAACTGACAACTGTAAAAAAACCTGCCTGAAATAAAAGTTATAAGTTTTTAATTTTCTATAACTTTGCATGGTTACACTTTTGCCCGAAAATGCATATTAAAGCCGCAATCTAAAAAAATACCATGACAGCACAGCTCACACACGAATTTCCACATACACGTTACCTGCTTCAACTTGTAGAGATAAAATTGTAGTAAATGAGGCGATTTTAATAAAAATTTCAGAAAATTGCGAAGAAGTGATAAACTGCACGACTAAACAGCTACTTCCGGTTGATTGATTGTAATGAGAATGTACATGTTGGGTCACTTCGTGGTACATCATCATGCCCTCTGAAAAGCACCCACTTTCCACCCTGAAAATGACACCTTCACTTCATTCACCACAGGGTCTAGCTAGCTATATAATGAAGTTCATTAATCTCAGAGGAAATAACTGTGCCTTAAGTCTTTTACACTTCATATAATTGGCTGATCATGTTATAAGAAAAAGAAATATTTTTTGTCGCCCTGAAACTAGCAGATCGAGTGCAAATGATTTAACACTCCATCTACCCTTGACGAGGTAGACTGAAACTCGGTGGACGTGTTACCGATAATGCACCTAAATAATTATTTCTAAACAATTTCCAAAATTTACCCATAAGGGGTTGAAAAGGGTATTTTATTCAACCCTTTAATATTAAAAAATTTCAAACTAATAAAGTTTATCATCAGAAAATCTTATTTTTTTTTATAAATTTAATTTAGAAATTATTGAAATAAACAAAATTACACCTCAGGAAAGCCTGGACGGACAGCTATTAGGCCTATTTCATACAGGGAAAGAGAAAGTAAATAATTGTCGGTATCTTGCAATCTTTTGAGACACCCTTTAGTATTATATTAGGTAGGCTTATGATAACTAATAGGCTTTATTTAGTAGGCTCTTCTTCACCCCTTAAGTCTTGTTTCGGATCGCACACATGCAATGTCGCATGATAAAATTATCAAACAATGAGCGTAAGGGTGTTTATCGTTGTTCAACTACATTGACTTTCTACTATCTGTTCTACGGATACTTCAACCCCCAACCATAGAAATAGATTACTAAAAAGCTAATAAACCTTCTCTTATAGTCTACCCGGATCTAAAAATATTTCAAGAGACTGAAATTGGCTAAAATTTAGGTAAAAGATCAAACAAAACCGTAACAATTTGTCACCCCTGATATTGGTTTTGTTCTTTTTATAAAATACAAAAAGGAAACCCATGATTTTCAAAATACTATACATAATGTCTGCCCATAACAGGCAGGTGGAGTGTCAAATTATTTACACTCAATCTGTAAGTAGCAGGGCTAAAATAAATAGTTCTGTTTCTTATCATATGGTCAGCCAATTAAATGACTGAATCATTTAAGAACCGAAGAGGTAGAGGTGTAAAAGACACTAATCAGAGTTATCTCCTCTGAAAGTAATGGATTTCATTATACAGCCAGACCCTGTGGTCGTGAATGAAGTGAATGTGTCATTATTTGCAGAGTGAAAAATATGTGCTTTTCAGAGGGCTCGGCATGCTGATAAGTGTACTTTTCCACTCAGTGAGTTGTGGCAATGGTATACCACCTCACTCCTCGTTTTACTTAGTAAAACCTCTACAGGTTCAAACCAGCTTTTCGGCTGATGACCTAAACAACATACGTAATGTGTACAAATAAACTAAATAAAAATCATACCATTTTATTTCCTCTTGTCTATACGATGTAGAGAAAGGAAGTTATGTTTACAAGTCGATTTTTTGAAATCGAGTTTTCACCGGAAATTGCCCATAACAGGCAGGTGGAGTGTTAAATTATTTGCACTCGATCTGCTAGTTCCAGGGCTACAAAAAATAGTTGTGTTTCTTATCACATGGTCAGCCAATTATAAGACTAAAGCACTAAAGAACAGACGAGGGAGAGGTGTAAAAGACACTAGTCAGAGTTACATTTACTCTAAGAGTAATGAATTTCATTATACAGCCACACCCTGTGGTGAATGAAGTGAAAATGTCATTTGCAGGGTAGAAAATAGATGCTTTTCAGAGGGCCTGGCATGCTGATAAGCATACTTTTCAACTCAGTGAGGAAGGAATGGTAAACCACCTGACTCCTCGTTTTACTTAGTGAAGCTTCTAGAGGTTTGAACCAGCCTTTCGGCTGATGATCTAAACAACACACAACACCGGGATATATACGTTTTCTGGTCCTCTGAATCAAAAAACAATAACATTGTTTTACCGATTGGTCAGTGTGTGCGCACGCGCGTATAACAAACAATTCCAAACCCTGAAAATCGTATGTACCTTAAACTTGAAACTTAAGTTAGGTAGAATTGGCATTTTTTCATACGTTACAAAAAAATTCATTTCATCCTTCAACGTCTGCATTAGCAGTAATTTGCAAAACAGTCGGACGTTAAACAAAAAAAAAAAAAATTAAGTTAGGTAACTTACCACAAGGTGACAAACATTTATATAAAAATCTGGGGTGAAACACTCACACAACTTTCTCTTGCCAATGCAAATAATTAACAATAAACCTAAAATTAGTAATAAAACATTAGAAATAAACAAAAAACTAACCTCAATAGACATAACCTAATTTTAATCATATATGAAAGACGAAAAATGAAAATCGATCTCAGTTTGCCTTAAAAATACGGAAAATCACTCTTTTACGCTAAACTAGACTCTGTAGAGAAAAATGCTCTAAATAAAAGTTGTAGATCTTTAAATTTTCTATAAATTCGATTATATGCACTTTTGTCATAAAATGCATACCAAGGCCGAAATCTTGAAAAAATCGATTTTTCACGTTTTTGTTAAAAACAGAAAATCGCTAATTACCACTAAACTAAGCGTTATACAAAAAATGTTAGAAATAAAAGTTGTAGAATTTTAAATTCTCTACATTTTTTAGTATATACATTTTTGCGCTTTAATACATATTAAAGCCGTAATCTTAAAAAAACACTTTTTTTACGTAAAAACAGCCTCACCAAGAATTTCAGCAAACATGGCGCCTACCCTATCTTGTAGAGAATAAAAAATTGAGGAAAGCAGGAAATTTAAAAAAAATCGTAGGACCAGATTTTGAGAAAATCGCAAAAAAGTGAAAAATTACACGAATAAACTACTACTTCCGGTTGACCGATTTTGATGAAAATGTTCGTGTCGGGTCCCGGGTAGTGGTATGTAACTTAAGTTTTAAGTTACACACACACACACACACACAAACACACACAGACCAATCGCTAAAAACATGTTTTTTGGGTTCAGGGGGGGTCTGAAAACGTGTAGATCCGGTGAAAACTCGATTTCGAAAAATCGACATGAAAACAATACTTTCCTTCATATATATTCATATAGGCAAGAGAAAGTAAAAATTGGTTAACCGGTATTCTCAAAACTGGCTCCTAAAATTTTGATTAAAATCGCTTCATTTGCTACATTTTCGTGCGCTACAAAATGGGGGTAAACGGCATGTCTGGGAAAATTCGTAAGGGACCGTGGAAAAAATTTTTCTTTTTAAAGATTGTGGCCTTAATATAGCAACATTTTACGGCAAAAACGTAAGTAATCAAAGTTATAGAGAATTAAAAACCTACAACTTATATTTTAAACGTATTTTTCTACGGAGCTTAGTTAACCGTAAATTACTAATTTCACTTACTTAGGTCATAAAAATCAAGAGTCCAAGAAACGTTTTCCATTTTAAACCATCTCTTCATGATTCAACATAGTGTTCTTATACGTAAGACAAAGTATTGTTGTCCATTAAACAGTTCAGACTTTCAATAACAAAAACATGTTGTTGTTTACGTCATCAGCCGAAAGGCTGGTTTGAACTCGTAGAGATTTTACTAAGTAAACCGAGGAGTGAGGTGGTTTAACAGGCCTTCCTCACTGAGTGGAAAAGTACACTTATGAGCATGTCAGGCCCTCTGAAAAGCATATATTTTCCACTCTGCAAATGACACTTTCACTTCATTCACCACAGGGTCTGGCTGTATAATGAAATCCATTACTTTCAGACAAGATAACTCTGATTAGTGTCTTTTACACCTCTACCTCTTCTGTTCTTAAATGCTTCAGTCATTTAATTGGCTGACCATGTGATAAGAAACAGAACTATTTATTTTAGCCCTGCAACAAACGGATTAAGTGTAAATTTGATACTCCATCTGTCTGTTATGGGCAGAACAAAAACATAACAAATGAAAAATAATTATATGATACAACATAAATAAAATTAGGTGTAAGGTTGGGTCTTACCACCTAACCTCAGGCAAACTAGTATTAAGGAACTGAAATTCTTTACAGTTCCCTCACCTAACATATTTAAGGTGATAATATAAGTTAACCAAAATACCTTTATAAATAATCTTAAAGTATACAATTACAACACGAAAATCAAAAAAATAATAATTATTATTATGTCGCTAAACACAACACTGAATTGTTTGAACAAAATCTACTTATGCACGGAGAAAATAAATCAATAAAATTACCACAATTTTTTAAAAAGTTGTGCTAATTTGCATTTCCTTTAAAAAATCAGAAAAATAACTTGATCGACGAGATATTTTAAAGTACACAAGACTAAATAAAGTATTCCGTGTTAAATAATAAAAATAAAGAAACGTTCACGTAAATACCGAAGAAAATTATATGTTATTAGGTAAATACAACAAGATATTATAAATATATATATATATATATATATTTTTTTTTTTACGTCGCATCAACTACAATGTCATTAGCGACGACGTTGGGGTGTGACTGTGTGTAAATGAGGATGAAATGATTTTTTTGTAACGTATGAAAATATGCCATGCCTGAGTGGGATTCGAACCCAGGACCGCATGATGAGAGGCGAGCACGTTACCAACTGCGCCAATGCGGCCGGCTAGATATTATATTTATTGAAGTTAAGTAAATAAGAAAACATGTATTAGTTGGTTAATGTGTAATTCAAGTAATTTGTGTAGTTAGATAATAAGGTTAGCTAAACATTTTTGACATGTCCTTTTTCCTTTTAGGAGTCTACTCGATGCAATTTACAAAAATAAATTAACATTATTATAGTGATAGTGATATAATAGAGATACCTAAGCAGACATTGGCTATAAGCCGGAGGGCAGGAGAGAACGAAAACACGGAAACTTATTCTCCGAAAATCAGCTGTTAAACAGCTGAATCGCGGTGACAACTCTACCACTAGACCAAAGAGGTGGGTTCAAGTCCAAATACAAGGATTATCCAGAAAATAACCTCCGTTTTGAAATAAAAAGTAAACGAGTGAAGATACAAAAACTTTATTATATACATATTAAAACTACAGTTTTTCTCTATTTTTCGACATAGTGGTCAAACAGATTCAAGGACTTGTCGTACCTTGGAACAGTCTTTGAAATACCCTCTGCATAAAAATCTGCCGCCTGTGAATGTAGCCAACCATTCACGGCGTTTCGAAGCTCTTCGTCATTGGCGAACCGCTGAGATGCAAGCCACCATTTCACGTTCGGGAACAGGTGAAAGTCACTAGGAGCCAAGTCCGGGCTGTATGGGCGATGATCGAAAACGTCCCATTTAAACTTGGCCAAAAGTTCATTTGTTTTCTCGCCCTCATACAGCTCGAAGAACAAATGAACTTTTGGCCAAGTTTAAATGGGACGTTTTCGATCATCGCCCATACAGCCCGGACTTGGCTCCTAGTGACTTTCACCTGTTATCGAACATGAAGCGGTGGCTTGCATCTCAGCGGTTCGCCAATGACGAAGAGCTTCAAAACGCCGTGATTGGTTGGCTACATTCACAGGCGGCAGATTTTTATGCAGAGGGTATTTCAAAGACTGTTCCAAGGTACGACAAGTGCTTGAATCTGTTTGACGACTATATCGATAAATAGAGAAAAACTGTAGTTTTAATATGTATATAATAAAGTTTTTGTATCTTCACTCGTTTACTTTTTATTTTAAAACGGAGGTTATTTTCTGGATAACCCTCGTATATGATGCTTATTAAAATTTTAAATAGCAATTCATTCAACGACCAGTGAATCGGATGGTGGGATTTTAAGTGGTAAAAGATTTACAGGGGCACAGAATTTAGTGTAAGTTTAATTTTTTGTCCTCTGAAGACGGTACCAACATGGTCAAACTACATAACTTTGGAATATACAAAATAAAAATACTAAAAAAAAAAATCTGGTGTGAAACACTCACACAACTTTCTCTTGCCAATGCAAATATTAACAATATAACCTAACATTAGTAATAAAACATTAGAAATAAACAAAAAACTAACCTCTAAAAATATAACCTTATTTTAATCATGACTGAAAGACGCAAAATAAAAATCAAACAGTTCAGCTTAAAAATACGGAAAATCATTCTTTCACACTAAACTAGGCTCTGTAGAGAAAAATGCTTTAAGTAAAAGTTGTAGATCTTTTTATTTCCTATAAAATTAGTTAAATACACTTTTGTCGTAAAATGCACACTGAGGTCGAAATCTTAAAAAAATTGATTTTTCACACTTTTTCGTGAGAAAAAAAACAGAAAATCGCTAATTACTGCTGAACTAAGCGTTATACAAAAAAATCTTTGAAATAAGAGTTGTATGTTTTTAAATTCTCTACAACTTTTATTATATAAATTTTTGCGCTAAAATTTATAGTGAAGCCGTAATCTTAAAAAAACTGTTTCTTTACGTGAAAACAGCCTTACCCAGAATTTCAGCAAACATGACGCCTACCCTATCTTGTAGAGCATAAGAAAATGAGTAAACCAGGCAATTTAAAAAAAAATCGTAGGACCAGTTTTTGAGAAAATCGCAAAAAAGTGAAAAATTATACGAATAAACTACTACTTCCGGTTGACCGATTTTGATGAAAATGTTCCGTGTCGGGTTCAATAGTGGTATGTAACTTAAGTTTCAAGTTCGTACGACATTCCGTTCTTGAGATATTCTGTTCACAAACACACACACACAGACCAATCGCTAAAAACATGTTTTTTGGGTTCAGGAGATCTGAAAACGTATAGATCCGGTGAAAACTCAATTTTGAAAAATCGACATGAAAACAATACTTTCCTTCCTATATATTCAAATAGGCAAGAGAAAGTAAAAATTATAACAAATATTTTGTAATTTATGATACTTTGTAAGTTACGAAGCGGATTATGTATTTTAAGCATGCATTTAAGTAATAACGTGCATTGTTGAGTTACACAAGAAGAATATTCTACGATGCAGTAAAGGTATGGTGTAATAAACGCCCATGCGTAGAACAATAACCTTTATTAACAACAGTAATAAGCTACCGTTGTACCTTTTATAGCTCAAGTGAAACAATAAAAACTGAAAGTGTAGGCTATCAGATATCTTTGGTCACTGATCGATAAATTAGTTCAGTTCAAGTTGAAGGCCGTTGCTCCACCTTCTTTCTACTTACAAAATAAATCGGACGAAACTCAATGAAGAAGAAAAATAAAGTCATTTCCAACAACCTATTAATTATTTACCGATTCCCCAGTTTTTATTTTATCGTAATACATTTTTCTTTTCCATTCCTAAATGGGAAATACTCAAATTTTTTTATATTTTACTTTTCTTCAACACATCTCGGTTCATTAATTATCCAACACTCGTGTGCACAGGTGTTGAACCTTCCGTTTTTTGATTCCTTATAGAGGTTCTTGTAAAAAAATTTCTCGCCGTAAATAAAATACACTAGAACAAATTTTAATAATCCATATAAAAAAGGATAAGTTTTCTCCCGGTTTTGTCCGTCTTTTTACTTTTTCTTGCCTAAATGAATATACAGGAAGGAAAGTATTATTTTCATGTCGATTTTTCGAAATCGAGTTTTCACCGGATCTATACGTTTTCAGACCACCTGAACCCAAAAAATATGTTTTTAGCGATTGGTCTGTGTGTGTGTGTACAAAATATCTCAAGAAAGGAACATCGTACGAACTTGAAACTTGAAACTTAAGTTACATACCACTACCGGACCCGACACGAACATTTTCATCAAAATCGGTCAACCGGAAGTAGTAGTTTATTCGAGGAATTTTTTACTTTTTTGCGATTTTCTTAAAAACTGGTCCTACGATTTTTTTAAAAATCGCCTGGTTTACTCATTTTTTATTCTCTACAAGATAGGGTAGGCGCCATGTTTGCTGAAATTCTTGGTGAGGCTGTTTTCACGTCAAGAAATTGTTTTTTTAAGATTACGGCTTTAATATGTATTATAACGCAAAAATTGATAATAATAAAATATGTAAAGAATTTCAATTCTACAACTTTTATTCAAACATTTTTTTTTGTATAACGCTTACTGTAGCGGTAATTAGCGATTTTCTGTTTTTTCTCACGAAAACGTGTGAAAAATCTATTTTTTTAAGATTTCGGCCTTAGTATGCATTTTACGACAAAAGTGTATATAATCAATTTTATAGAAAATTAACAGATCTACAACTTTTATTTAAAGCATTTTTCTCCACAGAGCCTAGTGTAGTGTGAAAGAGTGATTTTCCGTACTCTTAAGCCAAACTGAGGTTGATTTTTATTTTGCGTCTTTCACTCATGATTAAAATTAGGTTATGTTTATTGAGGTTAGTTTTTGTTTATTTCTAATATTTTATTACTAATGTTAGGTTATATTGTTAATTATTTACATTGGCAAGAGAAAGTTGTGTGAGTGTTTCACACCAGATTTTTTCTTTTCCATTCCTAAATGGGAAATACTCAAAAAATTTTTATATTTTACTTTTCTTCAATACATCTCGGTTCATTAATTATTAAGCACTCGTGTGAACAGGTGTTGAACCCTCCGTTTTTTGATTCCTTATAGAGGTTCTTGTAAAAAATTTTCTCGCCGTAAATAAAATATACTAGAACAAATTTTAATCAACCATACAAAAAAGGATAAGAGTTTTTTCCCGGTTTTGTCTGTCTTTTTGACTTTTTCTAGCCTTGTTGTTTAGGTTATCAGCCGAAAGGCTATTTTGAACCTCTAGAGGCTTTATACCCTCTGAAAAGCATCTACTTCCACCGTCAAAACTACAACTTCACTTCATTTACCATAGGATCTGGCTGTATAATGAAATTCATTACTCTTAAAGGAGATAACAGTGACTAGTGTATTTTACACCTCTATCTCTCTTCTGTTCTTAAATGCTTCAGTTATGTAATTGGCTGGCCATGTAATAAGACAGAACTATTTTTTTTAACCATGAACTAGCATATCGAGTGCAAATAATAACACTCCACCAGTCTGTTATGGGCAAACAAGTACAATTTTTGCGTCAATTTATCTAAGAATATTTTTTTCAACCAAAGCTGCTAAAGTATTATAAAACAAGTTGTTGATTGTTAATTGTTAATTTAAAACACGGAAACTTCTGCTCCAAAAATCAGCTGTTAAACAGCTGAATCGCGGTGACGACTCTACCACTAGACTAGACCGCACGACTACGTTACTTACTTAATATTATTACTATTAATATTATTAATATTATTACTATTATTATTATTAATATAATTAATATTATTACTATTAATATTATTAATATAATTAATATTATTACTATTAATATTATTGTACTTAATATTAAGTTTTTTTTAAATCCCTGTGTATGACGTGTAGACTTGTACAGATCCAGGCCGACCATTCCTGAGAGTATAGTTAATTGAACTCAAACCATCAAAGTACACCGGTAACCACTGTATTATTAAGTTAAATGCAAAATAATGAAATGCTAAAAAATATACTTACCAAATAACAATTTTATTTACAGGAAGTCGTGTACATTTTATTTTTTTAAATTTATAGTTTTTTTTATTTACAGTTCTTTTACATTCATCTATCTATTAAGTTTACTGTATACAGTAAGTTAATGTAATGCCATAAACGTTATAGTTTGTGTAAAGAACTAAAAGTGTTAAATTTTTGTGTACAAACCTTTTATTACACCAATTTAGAAGTGTCATAAAATATATAGTGTTAAGTAGATTTAATTTATTTAGAAAGCATACAATTATAGCTACTGTTAAATTTTCGACGAATAAAAACATATAAGTTAATAGTAGCTAGACTATTAAGGGCAGTCCGGAATGACAAAATCGAAAAACTATCGATTTTCGGTTTTTTACCCTAAATGATGGGCATGTATAACTCACTTAGGGCTTAAATTTACGTGTATGGTTTTTAAAAATTTTCATATTTGAATGGAAAAAAAAATTGTTCCTAAAGATTTTGAAGTCAAAAATAGTATTTTTTAAAAAATGTTCTAGAAATTTTAAATTAACCTTTTGAGGACTATGTTTTTCAACCTAGAACTTAGCCCACAGTTTGAGTTCTTTTTAGATTTTTCATTTATTTCTTCTTCCCTTATTTATTATTCACCTATTTTTTCTCAGCTCTCCATCCCCGGAACTAAATATGTTTCGTAGAGCTACTGTAATATTTCTTCATCTCAGAGACGCTTACCACTAAAGCCAACCATTTCCACTCGTATGTTTACAAAATAAACAATTAAACGGAACGTTTAAAATAAAACAAATATAAAATATACATAAAACAAGGTTTATATTATTGTAGAACATTTATTTTCCCTGGGAAAGAAATATTCTATATTAGTAAACAAATTGTGGCAAGAAGCTAACACAATAATACAAATTTTCTGAACACATTAACAAGGTTAATGCACATGCTTTTTCCATCGAGTAAAACAAATCCTATATAATAATACTGTGACACTTATTGCTAAGGTCCGTTTCGGGATCTAGGTTATTAAATAATTAATACACTAAAATTTACAATTACAAATATTTATTTCACTAAAAGATTACAAAATAAATGATTTAACTAATTATAATTAAGTAATACAATAAATGATTTAATAATCCACTTAAAACAGATAATTAACAATAAATAACTTACACTCACTTTTATAGATTACACAAACATACAAAACACAAACTGAATTCACAAAACTACACATTAACTTTACAATACACTCACAAAAAGACTTTACACAATAGACACACAAAGACAGTGTTACAATCGTCGACTGACACAATGCTCGGTACGCGCCTACCTACGTCCGATAGACATTCGTCAAAGATCAAGCGATTACTGACTGGACCGCGCTCGGGGGTCTCCTTTTATAATCATTCACAAAGATCGTTCCAGAACAAAGTAGAGAAATCATAAAGTACAAAAATAACTCTTTATTAATGAATGCTAGAAAAATCCGTTGTAAATAGGTCAACAAAAGGTCTTTTGTAAATAGAAAACGTAAACAACCTGCCTCCCTCATAATAGCTGTACACAATACCTAAACTTTATGATAGTTATTACAACCCTTATGAATGAATAGACACACTTTTATGGTTACAACTGTGATTTACAAAATTGATCTTATTGTGTATTGTTATTTTTATTATTTCTTAACTATTTTTATGAATGGAATTCTGGAACATTCGTGAACAATCTCGTCTTTTCTTCGATCTTGTTACAATACATTTACTTAGAACTTGTATTTACATGTATTAGTATAAAAAATGAAGCAAATGTTCCAGTACGTTTGTAGTTTTTTGGATCAAAACCATGAAACATACGTGCATAGTCCTAAAAAGGTTAACGCTTTTAGAAAAACCACACGTACGTAAAAGTTGTAAAAAGATCTGAATTTTAATTTGGTGAAAGAATCAGCTTTATATCTTGAGTAGTTCTTAAGAAAAAGGTACAAACGTTAACATTATACAAGATACGATTCCGGACTCCCCTTAACACATTCAATGCTGAGCAATAATGTGGTATCTCTCCCGTCGGGCTGATTACTAGTGCAGCGTGTTCTCCGCTTGCTCTTGGAGACCCTACAAATTATGTTACTAACGTTTTTATAGATTTAGTTTATTTGCTACCATGGATTTATGTTTGCTAGTAACATAAAAGTAAACAATTCAATGCGTTTTTTAGGTTTATTTTCGTCTGTTATAATAAATGTATTACTTGTTTGAATTTTTTCATTTACCTTTACGATTTACGCGTAATTTCTTATATTATTTTAAATTACAAATAGTATAGTATAACTTTCAAGTAAATCTAAAAGTTTAAGCTATTTTGAATCGATCCCTGCAAAGATATAAAACTCACGGCTTCAATTGTACCCTGAAAACCCGTTAAAAATACTAAACGAGTATACTATACGAGGGTAGAAGCTCGTATGACAAAAATTCAAAAACGAACTGCCAAGGTTACAAACAAAAAACCTTTCTGAGGGCTATATAATAGCAAAAAACTAATATCTGACAGGCAGTGTCCCTCCGGAGTTACTAAAATTGTAACAAAACAGAACCCGCTAGGTGAGATGGCAGCCTGGCGGTAACTCACCTAGTGCTAGAGACTCACCTAGCGAGTCTCTAGCACTGAATGTGTTAAGCAAATTTCCAACTTTAAAAACACTCCTAGATCACTGAAGCCTTACAAATTGTCAGAACGACATAACTTACGAATTCAGAGAAACTAATGTAGTACACCAATACAATCCCCATCAAAGATAGATGTATTGTTACGGGTGAATTAATTACTTTTTAGCTCTACTATACAAATCTGATGTGAAAAACTCACACGACTTACTCTTGCAATAGTAAATAATAAAACATAAACTAATTTTAATCATAAGTAAAACAAGCAAAATGAAAATCAACCTCTGTTGTACCTACCTACCTAAAATACGGAAAATCATTACCAGACGCTTAACTAAGCTCTGAACCCACCGGGTTGGTCTAGAGGTAAAGTCGTCGCCAAAATCAGCTGTTTAACAGCTGATTTTCGGAGACGAAGGTTCTTGGTTCAAATCCTAGTAAAGGTAGTTACTTTTATACGGATTTGAATGTTAGACAGTGGTTACCGGTGTACTTTGATGGTTGGGGTTCAATTAACCATACTCTCTCAGGAATGGTCGGCCTGAGTCTGTACAAGACTACACCTCATTTACACGTCATACATATCCACATCTCATTGGGTCATGGGGTTGCTTATTGTTCTCAATTGAACAGATTGCAACGTTCACATTAGGAATTAAAAAAAAAAACTAAGCTCTGTAGAAGAAAAATATTTAAATAAAAGTAGTGAAAATTTTTTGTTTCCTTAAACTTTTAGTTGTATAAAATTTTGTCGTAAAATGCATACTAAGGCCGCAATATTAAAAAAAAAATTATTTATTTTATCGATTTTGATGAAAAAAGATACAGAAAAACAATGATTTTCGGAGACGATGGTTCCTGGTTCAAATCCTAGTAAAGGTAGTTAGTTACTGTTATACGGATTTGTATGTTAAGACAGTGGTTACCGGTGTACTTTGATGGTTGGGGTTCAATTAACCATACTCTCTCAGGGATGGTCGACCTGAGTCTGTACAAGACTACACCTCATTTACACGTCATACATATCCACATCTCATTGGGTCATGGGGTTGCTTATTGTTCTCAATTGAACAGATTGCAACGTACACATTAGGAATTAAAAAAAAAAAAACTAAGCTCTGTAGAAGAAAAATATTTAAATAAAAGTAGTGAAATTTTTTTATTTCCTTAAACTTTTAGTTGTATAAAATTTTGTCGTAAAATTTTGTCGTACTAAGGCCGCAATATTAAAAAAAAATTATTTATTTTATCGATTTTGATGAAAAAAGATACAGAAAAACACTGATTTTCGGAGACGATGGTTCCTGGTTCAAATCCTAGTAAAGGTAGTTAGTTACTTTTATACGGATTTGTATGTTAAGACAGTGGTTACCGGTGTACTTTGATGGTTGGAGTTCAATTAACCATACTCTCTCAGGAATGGTCGACCTGAGTCTGCACAAGACTACACCTCATTTACACGTCATACACATCATCCTCATCTCATTGGGTCATGGGGTTGCTTATTGTTCTGAATTGAACAGATTGCAACGTACACAAATTAGGGATTACAAAAAAAAAGAAAAGAAAAACACTAGTTGACGCTGTAAGCTTTGTACAAAAAATGTTTGTAATATAAAAGTTGTCGATTTTTTAATGTTCTACAACTTTAATTATTATTTACATTCCAGATCTGTGTTGTGTGTTTATGTTAACAGTCGGAAGGCTGGTTTGAACCTCTATAGGTTTTACTAACTAAAGACGAAGAGTGAGATGGTTTACTATTCCCTTCCTCACAGAGTTAAAAGAGTATGCTTATCAGCATGCCAGGCCCTGCGAAAAGCACCTACTTTCCAACCTGTAAATGACACCTTCACTTCATTCATCACAGGGTCTGGTTATATTATAATGAAATTCATTACTCTCAAAGGAGATAACTCTGATTAGTATCTTTTACACCTCTACTTCTGTTCTTAAATAGTTCAGTCATATAATTGGCTGACCATGTGATAAGACACAGAACTCGCTTTGGTAGCCCTGGAACGAGCAGATAAAGTGAAATTAATTTAGCACTCAACCTGCCTGTTAAGGGCAAATTTCAGCTCTAGAATGGCTACTAAGGCTGATATCTAAAAAAAACCAATTTTTACCAGAACAGCACAGGCCCCTCAAGAATTCAGTAGATATGGCATTTTGAGACATGACATCTATTTTGAGAAAATCGCAAAAAAGTGAAAAATGGCACGAATAAACTACCTACTACATCCGGTTGATCGATTTTGATGAAAATGTTCGTGCCGGGTGCCCTTGTGGTATCTAACTTACGTTACAAGTTTCAACTTTATACTACCTATATTCTGTTCTTGAGATATTTTTTTCACTCACCCACCCACCGACCAATTGGTAAAAACATGGTTTTTTGGATTCAGGAGGCCTGAAAACGTGTATTTCCGAAAAAGAACTCGATTTCGAAAAATCGACATGGAAAGAAAACAATTTTCTTCCCTATATTTTTATATAGGGCAAGAGGAAGTAGTAAAATAAAATCAGTTCGGATTATACGAAATTTCGGATAAGCGGATTTGTGTAATAATGATAATAAATTTAGCTGTCATTTGTGTTTCTTATAACTCCAGTTAGATCTCAAAATTTCGGATCACTTCCAGTCCCACCAAATTCGGACTTAACAGGAGGTTTTTATTGTTTAGGTCATCAGCTGAAAGGCTGGTTTAAACCTCTAGAGGCTTTACTAAATAAACTGAGGAGTGAGGTGGTTTACAATTGCCTTCCTCACTGAATGGAAAAGTAAGCTTATCAGCATGCCAGACCTCCTGAAAAGTAACTACTTTCGTTGCTTTCCACCCCGCAAAAATGACACCTTCACTTCATTCACCACAGGGTCTGGCTCTATAATGACGGAATTCATTATATACTCTCAAGAGGAGATAACTTTGACTAGTATGTTTTACACCTCTACCTCTTATGTTGTTAAATGCTCTAGTCATATAATTGGCTGACCATGTGATAAGAAACATAAATATTTTATAGAGCCCTGGAACTAGCAAATCGTGTGAAAATAGTCAAACGCTTCACCTGCTTATTACGGGCAAAAATCCGGAGGTTATAATCTACGGAATACTTCAGATACCGTACCGAGAAAGTGAATATATACTAAAAAAATCTGGTGTGAAACACTCACACAACTTTCTCTTGCCAATGCAAATAATTAATAATAAACCTAACATTATTAATAAAATATTAGAAATAAACAAAAACTAACCTCAAAAACATAACCTTATTTTAATCATGAGTGAATGACGCAAAATGACAATCGAACTCAGTTTGGCTTAAAAATACGGAAAATCACGCTTTCACGCTAAACTAGGCTCTGTAGAGAAAAATGCTCTAAACAAAAGTTGTAGATCTTTTAATTTTCTATAAATTTAATTATATACACTTTTGTCGTAAAATGCATACTAAGACCGAAATGTTAAAAAATCGATTTTTCTCACGTTTTCGTGAGAAAAAAAAACAGAAAATCGCTAATTACCGCTAAACTAAGCGTTATACAAAAAATTGTTTGAAATAAAAGTTGTAGAATTTTACATTCTCTACAACTTTTATTATATAACGTTTTGCGCTAAAATGCATATTAAAGCCGCAATCTTAAAAAGAAAATGTTTTTACGTCAAAACAGCCTCAAGCAGAATTTCAGTAAACATGGCGCCTACCCTATATTGTAGAGCATAAAAAATGTAGTAAACCAGGCGATTTTAAAAAAAATCGTAGGACTAGTTTTTGAGAAAATCGCAAAAAAGTGAAAAATTATACGAATAAACTACTACTTCCGATTGACCGATTTTGATGAAAATGTTCGTGTCGGGTCCGGTAGTGATATGTAACTTAAGTTTCAAGTTCGTACGATGTTCCGTTCTTGAGATATTCTGTTCACACACACACACACACACGCACGCACGCACGCACGCACGCACACACACACACACACACACACACAGACCAATCGCTAAAAACATGTTTTTTGGGTTCAGGGGGTCTGAAAACGTATAGATCCGGTGAAAACTCGATTTCGAAAAATCGACATGAAAACAATACTTTCCTTCCTATACAGTATATTCATATAGGCAAGAGAAAGTAATAACGGTTACCATATTAATACAACTATTAATTTATAAACTCCAGTACCAATATTCTGCATGTCTTTACTGTAATATAGTGTATCACCAGTTCTGGTGTACAGTAGCTAATTATTCAAACATCATAGTAAAACTAAAACTAATAAAGCGGAAGAAATAAACACCACAAATGGCCGTTGCGGTCTGAACACCGTTTAACAACAACTGTTACAAGTTACAAGAAGCTTTTAAGTGGAACGAAGAACTAATTACACCCGTTAAATGACTTTTCTCTATGCATACCGAAGGACTGTTCATTTACAGTAGAATCTCGGTAGTCCGGCCGAGCAGTAGTCCGGTACCTCCGCTAATCCGGCCCTTTAAATATTAGGTATGAAACGTAAAAGAAATACCTAAAAGTATGAAACCTCACCCAGGACAGATTTTGGTAAAAAATTTAAATTGAATTAGGGAAATCAACTCGACCTAATTATGGCGGATTTAATATAACGTGTGTTTAGGATTTGTTTAAAGAAATTAATAAGCAGACCTTAATTATTGTTTTTTTTTTGTAATCCCTAATTTGTGTACGTTGCAATCTTTTCAATTCAGAACAATAAGCAACCCCATGACCCAATGAGATGAGGATGATGTGTATGACGTGTAAATGAGGTGTAGTCTTGTACAGACCCAGGTCGACCACTCCTGAGAGAGTATGGTTAATTGAACCCCAACCATCAAAGTACACCGGTAACCACTGTCTAGCATTTAAATCCGTACAAAAGTAACTAACGGGTGATTCAAAAAGAGCGCCGGTTTTTAAACGGCTGGTAAATTTTTGTTTATCGGTTGGCAACATTGTTAGACCTCATTTCTATTTCGGAGAACATTCCGATTGACGATTCAGTTGTAGTTTCTCTTGTTCGCAGTGTAGTACTCTCGCAGTCTGTGTCTAACCATGGAGAAGTTTACTATTGCGCAACGAGTGTTAATCGTCAAAACATTTTACCAGAGTGGAGAGAGTTATGCGGCTACTGTCAGGCGACTTCGCGGTACTCTAGGACGTAATGAAGCACCGAATGAATCAACAGTTCGCAGGCTCATGAAAAAGGTTTTTGAGACGGGTTCAACAGTCGACCTTAAAAGTTCTGGACGTCGTCGTTCTGGCCGAACTGAGCAGAACGTTGCGTTGGTTCGTGACAGTGTGGCTGTTAGCCCAGCAAAATCAATACGTCGCCGTTCTTAACAATTGGGTTTACGATGTTCTTCTGTACGGAGAATTCTTCGGTACGATCTCCAATATCACCCGTATAAAATTCAGTTTCTGCACGAGAAACAATGTTGTTGCTCCGTGAACGGTTCCAGGATCGCATCATTTCTCGTAATTCCGACCATCAATGGCCACCAAGGTCGTGTGACTTGACGCCTTGTGGCTTTCATCTTTGGGGTCATCTGAAGTCATTGGTGTATGCCAATAAACCCCGAAACATGTCGTGCAGTAATATCCAATTTCATGGACAGAGTTGATGCGTGCCAGCACAGTAGAGGAGGACACATGCATGACATCATTTTTCATACATGAAATCGGAAGGTAAGATGAACTTGTTGATGTATTTATTTTCAGTTTTTCAATAAAATAAATCTCTTAATTTGATATATCAAAACCGGCGCTCTTTTTGAATCACCCTATACCTTTACTAGGATTTGAACCAGGAACCTTCGTCTCCGAAAATTAGCTGTTAAACAGCTGATTTTGGCGACGACTTTACCACTAGACCAACCCGTTTAATTATTTTCCATTTAATTATTGTTAAATGGAATAATTTTTGGCCTTTTATCCAAAACCCAGAACTAGGTCATACTCTATACTTGATGCTAAATTGAACACAAAACGTAATTCTCAGAACAGGAGCACCCCCACCCCGCACTAGGCGATGTCAATAGCCGATAATTATGTTTAGTACAATGACTACAGAAGTACTCAGCAAACCTTTTTTAATTAGTTAATTTAATTTAAAACCATATAGAAATCAATGCATGTTCATTTCTTGTTTAAATTTATAATTTATAGTTCCAAAATTTCAACACATCCAGTAATCCGCCACCTTCTCGGTTCCGAACAGGCCGGACTACTGAGATTCTACTGTATATTGAACCAATTTATGAACAGTATGTATAAAAATTGTGCCCATAACAGACAGGTGGAGTATCAAATTATTTACACTCAATCTGTTCATTGCAGGGCTAAAATAAATAGTTCTGTTTCTTATCACATGGTCAGCCAATTAAATGACTGAATCATTTAAGAACAGAAAAGGTAGAGGTGTAAAAAAGACACTAATCAGAGTTATCTTCTCTGGAAGTAATGAATTTCATTATACAGCCAGACCCTGTGGTGAATGAAGTGAAGGTGTCATTTGCAGAGTGGAAAATATGTGCTTTTCAGAGGGCCCGGCATGCTGATAAGTGTACTTTTCCACTCAGTGAGGAAGGCAATTGTAAACCACCATACTCCTCGTTTTACTTAGTAAAACCTCTACAGGTTCAAACCAGCCTTTCGGCTGATGACCTAAACAACAACATCTATAAAAAAAATCTAGACTTACACACACGTCTTTCTCTTGCCAATGTAAATAATGATAAACATAACCTAATTTTAATCATGAGTGAATTACTACGCTAAATAAAAATAAACCTCTGTTCGACTAAAATATACGGAAATTATTAATTCACGCTAAACTGGGATCTGCAGAAGAAGATGCTAGATATAAAAGTTTTAGATTTTTTATTCTTATAATTTCAATTATATATATTCACTTTGTGGTAAAATGCACAGAAGGCAGCAATATTAAAAAAAACCATTTTTACCAACTATACAGGGTGATTCACGAAGATAGGCAGAAACTTTAGGAGCCCATTGTACATGTAAAAATAATGAAAAAAGTTTATATAAACATGGGTCCGGAAATGCTTCGTTACAGAGTTGCGGCTAGCGAAAGATTTCGCCCGGATTTCAGCTAACCAGATGAAATGGGGTCTTTCTGAAATTCTGGTAAAGGTAGATTAAGGGGCGAATTCAATCGTTTCTTATGGTTTTTGACCTGATAAATTGAATGAAGCAGGTCCCAGAACTGTAAGTTAAATAGTTTTTGAGAAAACCAGTGTCAAATGCAGAAAATGGAGTGAAAAAACCACAATTTTTCATCTTTGTTTTTCTGGTTAATTTTACTTTGTACTGTTAAGAATAAAAATTCATTTAATCAAACAACTGTTTGCTTTCTGTGTACTTTGTTTACACCGGTTTGTCCAGAATAAAATTTTCAACATGTTTTATTCAAAAATTTTAACTCTTGTTTGGTAAAATAACAAAGTTATTCTATCCCAAAGATGAAAAAATGTGTTTTTCACTTCATTTTTTGCATTTGACACTAGTTTTCTTAAAAGATATTTAACTTACAGTTCTGGGACCTGTTTTATTCAATTTATCAGATCAAAAACCATAAGAAATGATTAAATTTGCCCCTTAATCTACCTTACCAGAATTTCAGGAAGACCTCATTTCACCTGGTGAGCAGAAATCCGGGCGAAACTTTCGCTAGCCGTAACTCGGAAACTAAGCATTTCCGGACCCATGTTTATATAAACTTTTTTCATTATTTTTACTTGTACAATGAGCTCCTAAAGTTTCTGTATATCTTCGTGAATCACCCTGTATAAGCAAAATACACAAAATCACGAACTGCCGCTAAACTAAGCGTTGTAGAAAAACTTTGAAATAAAATTTTAGGTTTTGTTATTTCATATATTTCCCATAACAAGTAGGTGGAGTGTTAAATTATTTGCACTCGATCTGCTAGTTCCACGGGTTTTGCGTCTTTCACTCATGATTAAAATTAGGTTATGTTTAATGAGATTAGTTTTCTGCTTATTTCTAATGTTAGGTTTATTGTTAATTATTTGCATTAGCAAGAGAAAGTTGTGTGTGTTTCACATAGATTTTTTTTATTTCTTATCAAAAACTGTACAAGATATTGAATAAATTAAAACATTTATCTTGGTGGCTCACTGGTACATTTTATGTTGTCGTTTAAGTGATCAGGCGAATGGCTGGTTTGAACCTCTAGAGGCTTTACTAAGTAAAATGAGGAGTGAGGTGGTTTATCATGCCTTCCTCACTGAATAGAAAAGTATGCTTATCAGAAAGCCAGGCCCTTTGAAAAACACCTTCTTTCAACTCAGCAAATTATACCTTAACTTCATTCACCACAGGGTCTGGCTGTATCATGAAATGAAATTCATTACTCTAAGAGGAGATAGCTCTGACCAGAAGTATATTTTACACCTCTACCTCTTTCGTTCTTAAATGCTTCAGTCATAAAATTGACTGACCATGTGATAAGAAGGAGAACTATTTTTTGTAGCCCTGGAACTAGCAGATCGAGTGTAAATAATTTAAAACTCCACTTGCCTGTTACGGGCAGTTGTACACCTTAGCAATACAAATCTACTTTTTATCATCTCAAAGATTAGAATGATTCGGTATTAAAAGAGAGAAAGAAATTCTACAGTTGAGCCGTTCTTAGTTTGCTCCTACTGTCAACAAATGATAGCCAGCTACTACAGGGTGCACGCTAGAGTCCGCTACTTTATGGATGTCGTATTCCTATTAAGTTAACTATGTTTTAAATTATAAGTACTTAAATTACTTAAAACATCAGTCATGATATTATGTAGGCCTAACAATTTCATTTATAAAAATATTTTGAAAAGTATTTTGTATTTAAACCGTAAATACTTTACGGATGTCGTATTCCTATTAAGTTAACTATTTTTTAAATTATAAGTACTTAAAGTACTAAAAATATCAGTCATGATATGATGTAGCCCTAACAAATTCATTTAGAAAAATACTTTTGAAAGCATTTTGTTGTTACTTTTTAATCAGCGTGTACTCATTTTTATATAATGCGCATGCTCAGTGACGTCATTATTTGTTTACAATTGGGAGCAAACTAAGAGAGGCTGAACAATAGAAACATATAAATAAGAATAATAAAGTACGTTTTTCATGAACAATTGAATACAATTCTTTATTTGTTGAAAGCATCAACAAGACTGTCGGTTGTACTCGTATTTGTTGGAGAGAGAGCAATCATCTATAATTGACTAATTTCTTGGATTATGACCATTGCTTGAAAACACCTCACACCTTCTTACCTATTCCCTTGTTTACGGTCTGAATCACACAAAATCCTTGACCCTTCCCACTATATAGTAACTGGTAATTTTAACCTTACCTAAACTGCTTCTACTGTAATTGATAAGTTTACAATTTTAATTAACTGCATACAGAAGACTCCAAAAAAAGGTGTAAAAGAAATTCCAAGTAAATTAGTCTTTTCCCGAGGAATTCATAACTATAGTATAAAAGGAGCTATTTCTAAAAAAAAGTGAAAGAAAAATTGATCATGAGAATATAGGGTGATTCAAAAAGAGCGCCGGTTTTGATATATCAAATTAAGAGATTTATTTTATTGAAAAACTGAAAATAAATACATCAACAAGTTCATCTTATCTTACCTTCCGATTTCATGTATGAAAAATGATGTCATGTGTCCTCCTCTACTGCGCTGGCACGCATCAACTCTGTCCATGAAATTGGATATTACTGCACGACAAGTTTCGACTATGTGGGACAAGTTTCCGTATGTGGGGTTTAGAAAACCCCACATACGGCAGTTCTGTTTATTAACAAAACCGTTTAAGTGGAAGTGCGCCTCATCACTGAAAATGATTTTGTTTGCGAAGGTGTCATCATCCTGCCGTTTTCTCAATACCCAGTCAACAAACTGTCGTCTCTTCTGGTGGTCTGCCACTTTCAAATGTTGCGTCAACTGAATTTTATACGGGTGATATTGGAGATCGTACCGAAGAATTCTCCGTACAGAAGAACATCTTAAACCCAATTGTTGAGAACGGCGACGTATTGATTTTGCTGGGCTGTAGCCACACTGTCACGAACCAACGCAACGTTCTGCTCAGTTCGGCCAGAACGACGACGTCCAGAACTTTTAAGGTCGACTGTTGAACCCGTCTCAAAAAACTTTTTCATGAGCCTGCGAACTGTTGATTCATTCGGTGCTTCATACGTCCTAGAGTACCGCGAAGTCACCTGACAGTAGCCGCATAACTCTCTCTACTCTGGTAAAATGTTTTGACGATTAACACTCGTTGCGCAATAGTAAACTTCTCCATGGTTAGACAGAGACTGCGAGAGTATTACACTGCGAACAAGAGAAACTACAACTGAATCGTCAATCGGAATGTTCTCCGAAATAGAAATGAGGTCAAACAATGTTGCCAACCGATAAACAAAAATTTACCAGCCGTTTAAAAACCGGCGCTCTTTTTGAATCACCCTATATGTCCTCATTGTTGTTACAATTCTATACGGAGGTGAATCACGAATAACGAAAATACTTCAGAAGATGAATAACAAACTAATCTGGGTGCGGAACACTCGCACGACTTTCTCTTGCAATGTAAACAAAACCCCCATATAACCTAAAAATGTAAAATGAAAAACATAACCGAATTTCAATGAGTGAATGACGCAAAATGAAAATAATAATTTATTTATTTATTTCCTTTATTACTCCTCCAAAAGAGCAAAGCCCGTGCATGGAAATAATAATATTTAATTATTCCACTTTATATAAATACAAAATTATATCTTATTTACTAGGAATAAATAACCACCAACTCAAGTAAATGGTAGTTATATAAAAAAACCATAACAAAATACATAAGAACAAGTTTACAAATCAATGTCGTCATCCACTACAAATGACAATTCAAACAGTAGCGGCAGCTACAGCGCATGTTAACTACTGTATATTATTTTTAACAGCAATATTAACCAAGCCGTCAGTCTTCAGAGCAGATATTCACCTGTACAAGACTAACACTAAAATCAATTATTATTGTTATATTATTTACCAAGATCAGTAAATTCCTACAAGGACAGGATAGCAAGCTCTGCAAGTCAGAACTGCACTCTCTCGTCATCACTGCATATCATTCAACAACTGCATATCATCAACAATATCGTCAGCACTGCATAATTTTATGCAGAATTTCAATGTTCACAATCATAACACGAGAAACAGAAATGATTATTATGTGGTTAATCACTCCACAAAATTGTTAGAACAAAAACCTACTTATGCAGGGAGAAAATTCATGAATAAATTACCCCAATTTTTAAAATGTTGTGAGGATTTGAATTCCTTTAAAAGGAATCTGAAAAATTACTTGATCGGTGAAACTTTTTATAGCGTACAAGAATTTCTTTCTTGATAGTAGTGATACATAGTGCGTTTCTTATATGTATCTCAGATGTTATAGCTGACATGTCCTATACTCCTCCTGGAGTCTCCAGGGCGCAAAAAAAGCAACGGTAAAACACCAATACTAACCAACAATTCTTACATGTGAATCAACATCAGTTATGACATTGAGTCAATTTTTAACCCTTCTTGAAAATATTAACATGTTTAAGTCAAATCAACCTCAGTTCAAAGATAAAAATACGGGAAATCGTTAAGTATTGACGATACATTAAGCCCTGCAGATTTTTTTATTTCCTATAAGTTTAATTATATACACATTTGTCAATTTTCAAAATCCTGTTTTTTACCGATTTTGATAAAAAAATATACAGACTATCACTAATTGACTAAACTAAGCGTTGTAGAAAAAAATGTTAGATGTAAAAGTTGTAGGTTTTTTAATTTATCACAACTTTAATTACATACTTACACTTTTTCCCTAAAATGAATAGTAAGGGCGCAACCTTAAGAAAGCGACTTAAGCGACTTACGACTTAAAAAATTCGTATGAGTTATTTTTCAGAAAATCACAAAAATTGAAAAATTGCACGAATAAACTACTACTTCCGGTTGACCGATTTTGAAAAAATTTTTCGTATCGGATCACACAAACACAGACCAATTGCATAACAGTCATAATTGTAAAAATATCGCGGCCACCTACGTAGTGTAATGGTAGCACGCTAACCTACCACGCGGAGGTCCCGCGTTCGATTCCCGAGCAGGATCTGGAAATTTTCACAAGTAAAAACCTACCGCAGTCTCTAACAACCGAGCTGTTTTAAATAAACTAAAAAAAAAAAAAATATTGTAGAAGTACGAAGTGTATCCGTAATTAAAGAGTAAAAAGAAATTGGTTAGTGAGTAAGGTAGGAAGAGGTCACTACACGCAATTGCGATAAATCGACAACCTCTCATCTCCTTGCTGTACACTAACTACGCAGTAAAGGGGAACGAATGGAATGCAACAGCGAGGTAAGCGCTTCAGAGCTTGTTGATCAACGTACGAGTACACACGCATTCTGTCATTTTAACGTTATATTCGTACTATCCGCACAACTATTTTCTTTCGTAACCGTGCACTTTTACAGCCATTTAACGTTTATTACAGTCATAAAGAAGCGGCTTAAAAACACGATATTTATTCTGCCCATAAAACAATGTGTAGTACCTAGAATAATAGTAGTTTTAAATATTACTTCAGAATTCTGCACAGAAAATCATTTTTGATAATAAATTAAGTTACGCTAGTTCAAGCCGCTTTAAAAAAAAATAAATTAAAAAAAATCTTTTTTAAAGTTATAGTAAGCCTCCGGGTCAGGTCTATTCAATCTTTTGTCGATGTTTATTTTTGACGATGTCAATTCTTTTTTTTGGTCGCTGACAAATAAAAATTTATTTATTTATATGGACCCACCGGGTTGGTCTAGAGGTAAAGTCGTCGCTAAAATCAGCTGTTTAACAGCTGATTTTCGGAGACGAAGGTTCCTGGTTCAAATCCTAGTAAAATTAGTTACTTTTATATAGATTTGAATACTAGACAGTGGTTGCCGGTGTACTTTGATGGTTGGGGTTCAATTAACCATACTTTCTCAGGAGAGGTCGACCTGGGTCAGTACAAGACTACACCTCATTTACACGTCACACATTTCATCCTCATCTCATTGCGTCATGGGGTTGCTTATTGTTCTGAATTGAACAGATTGCAACGTACACAAATTAGGAATAATAAAAAAAAGTTATAGTAAGCCTCCGGGTCAGGTCTATTCAATCTTTTGTCGATGTCAATTCTTTTTTTGGTCGCTGACAAATAAAGATTTGTTTATTTATATTTATTTTATTTAATCAGCTGGACTGGTGGTAAGTCGCTATCATTGGTTAAGTAACACCGTTTGGGCAAGCGACTTTGTATGGTGACCAGCTGACAACCTTCCATGAACAAACTCTACTGCGGGTCCCTGTTCAAACTCATACTTTATTCACGTCAAATAATACAGCAAAAGCAGAGATCAAATTGGGTAGTTGTCAAAAATGCACAGTTTCCAATAACAAAAAAAAAAAAAAAATCAGCTGGTAGTACTGTCCTGGGCATCTTATATGAGCTTTGGCTGGAAAGGTGAGTACAGATATCAGATGAATTAATGTCCCATAGCCGAGCGAGTGAGAGGGAGATATGTGGCATAACTACGCATGCGCCCAAAGGTCTTTGCCGTTATAATCCAAATCCGAAAACATATTACAGTCATTATCTTACTTATTAGTTTACTGCATGTATAAACGCTTGCTCACAACAAAGAGTGAAATGAAAGACAATGTTATTGGAATGGCGTGTATGGCTTGTGCGAGTGAGAGCGTTATGTATTCTCTCACTCCCACGGCTAGGGGACTTTAGTTCATCTGAATACTGTACTTAGTCAAGATTTTGGTTGGGCTGAGTGGAAAGAATCGAACCAGGGACCATAGGTATATTTGTTTGTCTCGTATAGGACCAAATTTAGACCAAGTGACGTGTCTTTACACGTTTCTGGAAACCCTTTTTGCAGCCCACTTTCTCAGCATCGCTTAATGTTAGGCTTTTCTCCTTTTTTTTCTGTTCATCGGGTGTTCTGTTTTTGCTCTTCATGGAAGCCTTTAAAATCCGTACAAATTAATGTCCGCGTCAAAATTAATAGGAACCCGAGTTTGAAGTTCAATTGTTAAAAGAATATGGCATCGATTTTAATGTACTATATGTCAAATTAATGCCTTAAAGCTTGAGATGAATTTTTCTTTAGTTAACTATTCTTAAACTTTATTAATAAAAATTGACTTGCTACAAAATTTACTAGCGATAGGAATTGTTAGTGATAGGAATTGTTTAATAAGATGATAAATGTTTTATAAATCATCGTATGAAATGCGGTATACCAAAATTCTATATTTAGTGAATTATTAGAAAAGATAAATAATTACTTCTTTCTAAAATATCTGGTGTGAAACACGCACACAACTTTCTCTTGCCAATGCAAGAAAAACCTCAATAAACATAACCTAATTTTTATCATGCGTGAAAGACGCAAAATGAAAATCAACCTCAGTTTTGCTAAAAATTACGGAGAATCACTCTTTCACGCTAAACTAAGCTCTAAAGAGAAAAATGCTCTAAATAAAGTTGTAGATCTTTTAATTTTCTATAAATTTGATTATATACACTTTTGTCGTAAAATGCATACTATGGCCGAAATCTTAAAAAATCGATTTTTCACACGTTTTCGTGAGAAAAAACAGAAAATCGCTAATTACCGCTAAACTAAGCGTTATACAAAAAAATGTTTAAAATAAAAGTTGTAGAATTTTACATTCTCTACAACTTTTATTATATATACATTGTTGCGCTGAAATGCATATTAAAGCCGCAATCTTAAAAAAACAAATTTTACGCGGAAACAGCCTCACCAAGAATTTCAGCACAAATGGCGTCTACCCTATATTGTAGAGCATAAAAAATTTACTAAACCAGGCGATTTGTAAAAAAATCGTAGGACCAGTTTTCGAGAAAATTGCAAAAAAGTGAAAAATTACACGAATAAACTACCACTTCCGGTTGACCGATTTTGATGAAAATGTTTGTGTCGGGTCCGGTAGTGGTATGTAACTTAAGTTTCAAGTTTCAAGTTCGTACGATGTTCCGTTATTGAGATATTCTGTTCACACACACACACACACACACACGCACACACACACACACACACACACACACACACAGACCAATCGCTAAAAACATGTTTTTTGGATTCAGGGGGCCTGAAAACGTGTAGATCCGGTGAATGCTCGATTTCTTAAAATCGACATGAAAACAATACTTTCCTTCCTAAATATTCATATAGGCAAGAGAAAGTAAAAATTGACTTGCTACAAAATTAACTAGCGATAGGAATATAATTGTTTTATAAGATGATAAATATATTTGTTTTATAAATCATCGTATGAAATGCGGTATACCAAAATTCTATATTTAGTGAATTATTAGAAATGGATAAATAATTACTTTTTTTTTTAAAATTGTTATGAAGAAGCATTCATTAGGACTTAAATAAATAAACAAGTATAATACTGTCAATCAGAAACAGATTTGTGAAAAAGTACTGTCACAATACGTATTAATAAAGAGCAACAAAGTAAAACCACTATATTTATTTTTACTTATCATGATTTTGACATGTAAATATCAGAAGAAATTCGGGGTAGCAAATAATTCTAAACGTGACAACATTAACACGTATTTTTATTATTGCACAACAAGAAATAATAAAATATGTACTTAAAATAAAAAGTCGTATATATTTATTTAGTGGCAGAATAGTGAAATCGTTACATGTAGTAGGAAGAAATTCGTGTTCGCATGTAGATTACGACTTGAAAAATGAGATAAATACCTAGAGGAGCCTACTTAAGGTTAAAATTCAAGCCACGCAAGAGTAATATTAATGACGGAGGCGTTTCGTATTGTAGGTTATTTCAACAGTACAGTAATGACCTATCATCATCAGTCACAACGCGAACATTAATTATTCGTGTAGAAATTAATAATACTGTAGAATACATTCCTATTTATCTACATTACTGTTGATAAATGCCCAAAACGGGCAGGTGGAGTGTTATTTTAATTGCACTCTATCTGTTTGGTCCAGGGCTAAAAAAAATAGTTCTGTTTCTTATCACATAGTCAGCCACTTATATGACTGAACTATTTAAGAACAGAAGAGGTAGAGGTGTAAAAGACACTAGTCAGAGTTATCTCCTCTGAGAGTAATGAATTTCACTATGCAGCCGGACCCCGTGGTGAATGAAGTGAAGGTGTCATTTGCAGGGTGGAAAGTGAGTGCTTTTCGGAGGGCCTGGCATGCTGATAAGCAAACTCTTTCAACTCAGTGAGGAAGGCAATGGTAAACCACCTCACTCTTCGTTTTTACTTAGTAAAACCTCTGGAGGTTCAATCAGCCTTTCGGCTGTTGACCACCTAAACATAAACTGTTGACAATTACTCGTAACGGTAAGGTGGAGTATTAAATTAATTGCGCTCGATCTGTTTTTTTACTTTCTCTTGCCTATATGAATATATAGGAAGGAACGTATTGTTTTCAGACCCCCTGAACCCAAAAAAACATGTTTTTAGCGATTGGTCTGTGTGTGTGTCTGTGTGTAAACAGAATATCTCAAAAACGGAACATCGTACGAACTTGAAACTTAAGTTACATACCACTACCGGACCCGACACGAACATTTTCATCAAAATCGGTCAACCGGAAGTAGTAGTTTATTCGTATAATTTTTCACTTTTTTGCGATTTTCTCAAAAACTGGTCCTACGATTTTTTTAAAAATCGCCTCATTTACTCAATTTTTTATTCTCTACAAGGTAGGGTAGGCGCCATGTTTGCTGAAATTCTGCGTGAGGCTGTTTTTACGTAAAAACATTTTCTTTTTAAGATTGCGGCTTTAATATGCATTTTAGCACAAAACTTTATATAATAAAAAATGTAGAGAATTAAAAATCCTACAACTTTTATTTCAAACATTTTTTTTGTAAAACGCTTAGTTTAGCGGTAATTAGCAATTTTCTGTTTTTTTCTCACGAAAACGTGTGAAAAATCTATTTTTTTAAAGATTTCGGCCTTAGAATGCATTTTACGACAAAAGTGTATAAAATAAAATTTATAGGAAATTAAGAGATCTAAAACTTTTATTTAAGCATTTTTTTGTACAGTGCCTAGTTTAGCGTGAATGAGCGATTTTCCGTATTTTTTAGCTAAACTGAGGTCGATTTTAATTTTGCGTATTTCACTAATGTTTTTTGAGGTTAGTTTTTTGTTCATTTCTAATGTTTTAATACTAATGTTAGGTTTATTGTTAATTATTTGCATTGGCAAGAGAAAGTTGTGTGAGTGTTTCACACCAGATTTTTTTTTGCGCCCTGGAGACTCCAAGAGAAGTATAGGACATGTCAGATATAACACCTGAAATACATATAAGAATCAGCCAATGTATCACTACTATCCAGAAAGAAATTCTTGTACGCTATAAAAAGTTTCACCGATCAAGTAATTTTTCAGATTTTTTTTAAAGGAATTCAAATCCACACAACATTTTAAAAATTTGGGTAATTTATTCATTAATTTTCTCCCTGCATAAGTAGGTTTTTTTGTTCAAACAATTTTGTGGAATGATTAGCCACATACTAATCATTCCTGTTTCTCGTGTTATGATTGTGATCATTGAAATTCTGCATAAAATTAGTTAGTTTCAGGGCTACAAAAAATAGTTCTGTTTCTTATCGCGTAGTCAGCCAATTATATGATTGAACTATTTAAGAACTGAAGAGGTAGAAGTGTAAAAGACACTACTCACAGTTATCTACTCTGAGAATAATGAATTTCATTATACAGTCAGACCCTGTGGTGAATGAAGGTGTCATTTGCAGGGTGTAAAGTGGGTGCTTTTCAGAGGGCCTGGCAGGATGATAAGCATACTTTTCACTCAATGAGAAAGGGAATAGTAAACCACCTCACTCCTCGTTTTACTTAGTAAATCCTCTAGAGGTTTAAAACAACCTTTCGGCTGATGACCTAAACAACAACAACAACAGGTCTACTACAATTTTTTTCTTCTAAATTTCCCTATATGAATAAATTGGGAAGGAAAGTATTGTTTTCGAGTCGATTTTTAGAAATCGAGTTTTCACCTGATATACACGTTTTCAGGTCTCCTAAACCCAAAAAAACATGTTTTCAGCGATTCGTCTGTGTGTGTCAGTTTGTACACAAAATATTTTAGGAACGAAATTAGTAAAGAAGCTGTGATTTCAATCGTCTCTGGATTTAGTCTTGGCCCATACAGACCAATGATCGTTGAGAGGTCTCTTTACTCTTTCGTTAAATTTTAAATTAACTTTTGTTTTACTAAATTTAAATTATTTTTCCATTTATACATAAAAATAAATACAAGTTACAGGAGTTAGCAGTAAAGAGTCTCTTTTGGAAAGTAGAGCAACTCAAAATTTACATTTTTCCATTTTATTTTTGTTAAGATAATATGATCTGGCCAATATTAAGCAAGCGATCCCATATGGTTGGAAAACCCCTGTTAGATAAAGGAGTTCAGCCACAGGTGAGACCTCAATACGTGGATTTTTGTATATGTTTGTCGCCTGGGACCTAAAGCCGCATGTTGAATATTATTGTTCCAATATGGCAAATCATTATGCCCAAAACGGGCAGGTGGAGTGTTATTTTAATTGCACTCTATCTGTTTGGTCCAGGGCTAAAAAAAAATAGTTCTGTTTCTTATCACATAGTCAGCTACTTATATGACTGAACTATTTAAGAACAGAAGAGGTAGAGGTGTAAAAGACACTACTCAAGAGTTATCTCCTCTGAGAGTAATGAATTTCAATATACAGCCAGACCCTGTGGTGAATGAAGTGAAGGTGTCATTTGCAGGGTGGAAAGTGAGTGCTTTTCGGAGGGCCTGGCATGCTGATAAGCATACTCTTTCAACTCAGTGAGGAAGGCATGGTAAACCACCTTACTCCTCGTTTTTACTTAGTAAAACTTCTAGAGGTTCAAACCAGCCTTTCGGCTGTTGACCTAAACAACAATGGCAAATCTACTGGAAGGTAAATCCAGAAAGAAGCTCTGTCTTCGCCTTCTAAACTTTCGAGCTAAAACTATATAGAAAGGACTAAGGGACCCGACACGAACATTTTCATCAAAATCGGTCAACATTTACAAACCTACGACTTTTATTTCAAACATGTTTTTAAAATCGCTTAGTTTAGCGGCAATTTAGAAGGCTAATTTTCTTTTTCTTTTTTCAACAAAATCGGTTAAAAATGGTATATTTTAAAATTTCGGCCTTAGTATGGATTCTACGACAAAAGTGTATATAGTAATAAAAGTTATAAAAAAATTAAAAAACCTTAAATTTTTATTTTTAAAATTTTCCTCAATAGAGCCTAATTTAGAGGCAATTACTGATTTTCCCTATTTTTAAGTTTGGTGGTTCGACTTTAGTCCTAACAAATGAGGTTAAGTTTTCATTTTAAATTGTTTACTCATGATTAAATATAGGTTCTGCCCATAACAGACAGATGGAGTGTCAAATTATTTACACTCAATCCGTTCATTGCAGGGCTAAAATAAATAGTTCTGTTTCTTATCACATGGTCAGCCAATTAAATGACTGAATCATTTAAGAACAGAAGAGGGTAGAGGTGTAATAGACACTAATCAGAGTTATCTCCTCTGAAAGTAATGAATTTCATTATACAGCCAGACCCTGTGGTGAATGAAGTAAAGGTGTCATTTGCGGAGTGAAAAATATGTGCTTTTCAGAGGGCTCGGCATGCTGATAAGCGTACTTTTCCACTCAGTGAGGAAGGCAGTGGTAAACCACCTCACTCCTCGTTTTACTTAGTAAAACCTCTACGGGTTCAAACCAGCCTTTCGGCTGATGACCTAAACAACAAATATAGGTTATTTTATTGTATATTATCTACATCGGCAAGAGAAAATTATATGAATGTTTCACACAAGATTTTTTATTCGTTACAGAATGAATCGTGAGGTAGTAAAAACGGTTTTAGTAATACGAAATAGTAAATTTGAAAATACCGTTTGAAGTTTTATGTATTTAAAAGACATTTGTTAGGTTCCTGACCTTTACTAATACGAGTAACATTACGAGTTGTTCACTTTAACTATTTATTCTGTACGTAGGTAAAAGTAGATAGATAAATTTGTAATGGAATTTATTTCAAGCAATTGTTTATATAATTATATTCACCTTTTTTCTTGTGTGTCTTAACACCCCCGCACATTTAATAGAATCATCCAACACACATTGCAGCATTTATTACCTACGGTCTAAGTGTCATCTTTTATGGCCTGAATTACATTGTAATTTAATATTCAAAATTACACTGAGTGGTGCAAGGTTAATAAATTGTTTATTCGTAATTAATTTTTATCATTCTGAAAATTGTAATCGATACAGTTTTTCTTTTTAGCCTATTTTTAACCCCCAACGATGCAAAGGGGTGTTTAAGGTTTAACGTGGTATCTTATCTGTGTGTCTGTGTAGTAACGTAGCTCCCGATAGGTTGAACTGATTTTGATTTAGTTTTTTTTTTGTTTGAAATGTGACTTGATAGAGAATGTTCTGAGCTATAATTCAATAACAAAAACCGTAGGCCTGTAAAGATTCAATACCTCAAAATTCGATCGTCGCATGGTGTATCTGTGTTTCTATCTGTGGGACCGTAGCTCCCGAACGGATGAACCGATTTTAATTTAGTTTTCTTTGTTTGCAAGGTGACTTGAAAGATAGTGTTTTTAGCTATCATTCAATAAAAAAGCGTATGCCATTATAAATACTATAACCTCAAAACTAGTAGTAATAAGTTATTTATTTAGTAAGTAGGCCTAATATTATAACTAATAAAATCTGGTGTGAAACACTCACACAACTTTCTCTTGCCTATGCAAATAATTAATAATAAACCTAACATTATTAATAAAATATTAGAACTAAACAAAAACTAACCTCAAAAACATAACCTTATTTTAATCATGAGTGAATGACGCAAAATGAAAATCGAACTCAATTTGGCTTAAAAAAACGGAAAATCACACTTTCACGCTAAACTAGGCTCTGTAGAGAAAAATGCACTAAATAAATGTTGTAGATCTCTTAATTTTCTATAAAATTTATTATATACACTTTTGTCGTAAAATGCATACTAAGGCCGAAATGTTAAAAAAATCAATTTTTCTCACGTTTTCGTGAGAAAAAACAGAAAATCGCTAATTACCGCTAAACTAAGCGTTATACAAAAAAATGTTTGAAGTAAAAGTTGCAGGTTTTTAAATTCTCTACAACTTTTATTATATACATTTTTGCTCTAAATTGCATATTAAAGAGAGGTGTAAAAGACACTAATCAGAGTTATCTCCTCTGAAAGTAATGAATTTCATTGTACAGCCAGACCCTGTGGTGAATGAAGTGAAGGTGTCATTTGCAGAGTGGAAAATATGTGCTTTTCAGAGGGCCCGGCATGCTGATAAGCATACCTTTCCACTCAGTGAGGAAGGCAATGGTAAACCACCTCACTCCTCGATTTACTTAGTAAAACCTCTACAGGTTCAAACCAGCCTTTTGGCTGATGACCTAAACAACAACATAAGTAATATATTAGCGTCGTCGTGTCAGAGGACTGCTAAGTAATAAAACTACGTTCTATTCTGTTACTTACCAGTACCCCGACGCGACAACGCTTGGATCAAAACATTATTACTTATATTAAACCTAAAGATCTCATACATATTATTTTTATACTTCTTATACGTTTTTTGTGTCGGGGATTAAGCCACATCAACTGCATGGCCGTTACTGACAGGGCTTGACCTATAACCTTTATTTTTAGCACTTTTTCTACAGAGCTTAGTTTAGCGTCAATTACGTAGTGATCTTCGTGTACGAGTATAATATAGGTTGATTTTTAACTTGCATCATTCACTCAGGATTAAAATTAAAAAGATTAAAAATAAAAAATTTATGTTTATCATTTTACATTGTTTACTAGTAGGCCTACATTTGTACTAGTACAAACATAGAGTACGATTTTCATTGCTTACATTGGCAAGAGAAAGTCGTGTGAGTGCTTCACACCAGATTTTTTTTTAAACTTTTTATTTCATAATGTCTGTATAATATATCTCAGTAATTATTGTTTCTAAAGCTGTATATATTATGTTAATGTTAGTGCGGAATATTCTTTTAATGTTCGTTATTTATGCTAGATGTTTGCGTGTTGTGAATAAATAATTAATGTTGATCATTGTGCAATAAATTGCACATTTACTCATTGTGTAATTAAATGATCATTATTTTCTCCCGTTTCTTTGTCATACTGTATTTGAATTTTTAAATCTTTCCATTCATTAATATAAATAAAAAGGCGAAAGATTTATGCGAATAGAAGATAAAATACCCACCGGGTTGGTCTAGAGGTAAAGTCGTCGCCAAAATCAGCTGTTTAACAGCTGATTTTCTGAGACAAAGGTTCCTGGTTCAAATCCTAGTAAAGGTAGTTACATTTATACGGGTTTGAATGCTAGACAGTGGTTACCGGTGTACTTTGATGGTTGGGGTTTAATTAACCATACTCTCTCAAGAATGGTCGGCCTGGGTCTGTACAAGATTACACCTCATTTACACGTCATACACATCATCCTCATCTCATTGGGGCATGGGGTTGCTTATTGTTCTAAATTGAACAGATTGCAACGTACACACATTAGAAATAAAAAAAATTAATATAAATAAATATTATGCCCAAAAATGTAGGTTGAGTGAGTGTTTAATTATTGCACTCGATCTTCTAGTTCCAAGGCTACAAAAAATAGTTCCGTTTCTTTTTACACTGTCAGCCAATTATATGACTGAAGCAATTAATAACAGAAGAGATAGAGGTGTAAAAGAACCTGTTCAGAGTTATCTCCTTTGAAAGTAATGAATTTTATTATACAACCAACCCTATGGTGAATGATGTTAAGGTGTCATTTGCAGGGTGGAAAGTAGATGATGCTTTCAGAGGACCTGGTATGCTGATATACATACTTTTCCACTCAATGAGGAAGGTAATAGTAAATCACCTCACTCCTCGTTTTACTTAGTAAAGTCTCAAGAGCTCTTAGTAAATCAAGCCTTTCAACTGGTTTGAATCTCTAATAAGATAATCTTTTTTTTTAGCTTTTATTTGTTATTTTTTTTTATTTATTTATTTTTTTTTTTGGTTTAACGTCCGACTGTTTTGCAAATTGCTGCTAATGCAGACGGTGAAGGATGAAATGAATTTTTGTAACGTATGAAAAAATGCCATGCCCGAGTGGGATTCGAACCCAAGACCGCGTGATGAGAGGAAATTCATTTTTATTTGTTAACCGGAACTGTACATTTTTGACAACTACCCAATTTGATCGCTGCTTTTGCTGTATTATTTGACGTGAATAAGGCATGATTTTGAACAGTGACCCCCAGTAGAGTTTGTTCATGGATGGCTGTTAACTGGTCACCATACAAAGTCGCTTGCCCAAACGGTGTTACTTAACAAATAATAGCGACTTCCTACCCGCTGATTGGCTGAGCTGGCCCGAAGGCCAATAAGATAATCTAAAAAAAAAACAACAAATAAACATTGTGCATTTTAAGCTCTGCTGTGAATTGATTATTATAATTTCATTTTCGTTCAACTACTTTACTACTACAAGTTATAAAAACGATATAAAAATACTAAAAATTTATTTTAAAAACTACATTATTTAATTACATTTTTCGATAGTTTCATTCTCTGATTCTGTGATTGTCTTGAGTAATTTCGACTGAAACTTTGGCAGGATTTTCGATGTTGGGGCTTACTGAGCCCCATAATTGGATTCAATACGTCTGAATTGGTTTAAAAATTGATTTGTAAATTAAAAGTTTATTGTTAAGATTGAGTGTCGAACCATTACAAAGTATCCAATTGAACTGTTTCGATTATGTGTTCATCTGTTTCCTTTTGTTCTGTATGTGTGTTTCCAATTCAGTCATTTGTCAAGATTTATAAAAAGGTACTTAGCGGAGTCTGCTTTAGATATCAACAAAGTATACAAAGTTTAGGTATATAAAACAAAAAGTAAAAATACTAAAAATTTATTTAAAAAACTACATTTAACAATAGATTTCTATTACTACATTATTTTTTAGATTTAACTACATTATTTAATTACATTTTTCGATAGTTTTCTATTCTCTAATTCTGTGATTGTCTTGAGTAAATTCGACTGAAACTTTTGCAGGATTTTCGATGTAGGGGCTTACTGAGCCCCATAATTGGATTCAATACGTCTGAATTGATTTAAAAATTGATCTGTAAATTAAAAGTTTATTGTTAAGATTGATTATCGAACCTATACCAAGTATCCAATTGAACTGTTTCGATTATGTGTTCATCTGTTTCATTTTGTTCTGTATGTGTGTTTTCCAATTCAGTCATTTGTCAAGATTTATAAAAAGGAACTTAATGGAGGCTGCTTTAGATATCAACAAAGTATATAAATTTTAGGTATATATAAAAAAAAAAGTAAAAATACTAAAAATTTATTTAAAAAACTACATTTAACAATAGATTTCTATTACTACATTATTTTTTAGATTTAACTACATTATTTAATTACATTTTTCGATAGTTTTCCATTCTTTGATTCTGTGATTGTCTTGAGTAATTTCGATTGGAATCTTTGCCGGATTTTAATGTTGGAATGGCTTGCTGAGCCCCATAATTAGATTTCAATTATGTGTATTGTTTATGTGAAATGTCTGGACATGTGTCTTTTCTTAATGTAAATGTTACGTAATGTGCGTTTTGTTTAATTTGTTTTCATACAGCGATTATTCTACCAGTCTTATGTTTTGTTCAGATGTTGCAGATGCTCAGATGCTGTAGCCTGATCTTTTCAGCTGATTGAACAGCAGTATCGTCAGCAAAAGTGGCTGTAGTAGTGTAAGTGTCGATAGGTAAATCGGTAGTTAATATGAGGTGTACAGGAAGGGAGCAAGAACACTGCCTTGTGGATAGATGCTTAAATATGATGTACGACTGGCAGCAACATTTTCTGAAAAGCGTATTGGAAAGTTCGTTCACAGGTACGACCAATGCTTCAATCGTCAACGTGATTATGTCGAAAAGTAGTCACAAGTATACGTATTTTTACTTTCGCTTGCCTATATGAATATAGGAAGGAAAGTATCGGTTTTCCAACTACAACAAATCTGTTCAGATTATAATATGAAACCATCTGTACAAAAGACGAAGACCATGGCTTTCTTAGGCAAATATCCTGTTCGCACAAGAATAATGGTATACAACACAAATATCGAACAGGTTTCTCATTTCAAGTATCTCGGTTGCGATATAACATATGAAGAGGATTTAGACATTAATAATAAGTTGAACAAGTTTCAGTCTTTATGTGGTACCATCCGACGCACCTTAAACAAGAAAACAAGGAAAGACACCCAATTGAAATTTTATAGGGTAATGGCTGTACCATCTTTGTTATATGGCTCTGAGACATGGACAACGAATAAGAGGCACCTTAGCAAAATACAAGCTTCAGAAATGAGATTCCTCAGGTCCGTTAAAGGTTGTACATTGCTGGACAGGTTGTACAACGAAGATGTTCGCAAGGATCTGGCAGTATTTAAACTAGAAGACAAGATCTTTGAAAATAGACAACGGTGGATGGAACATCTGGAAAGGATGAATGATGAAAGAATTCCCAAAAAAGTTTGGCAATATAAGCCAGTTGGTCGAAGAGATGTTGGAAGACCAAGGAAGCGATGGTCATGTAACACCATTTAACAAATAAACCCTTTGAGATCGGAACAGGCGTTTCGCCTATGCCCTGAAGGAAGAAGAAGAAGAAGAAGTATTGTTTTCATGTCCATTTTTCGAAATCGAATTTTCACCGGATCTACACGTTTTCAGACCCCCTGAACCCAAAAATCATGTTTTTAGCGATTGGTCTGTGTGTGTGTGTGTGTGCGCGTGCGCGCGTGTGTGTGTGTGTGAACAGAATATCTCAAGAACGGAACATCGTACTAACTTGAAACTCAGAAATTAAGCTACATACCACTACCGGACCCGACACGAACATTTTCATCAAAATCGGTCAACCGGAAGTAGTAGTTTATTCGTATAATTTTTCACTTTTTTGCGATATTCTCAAAAACTGGTCCTACGATTTTTTTAAAAATCGCCTGGTTTATTCAATTTTTTATTCTCTACTTGATAGGGTAGACGCCATGTTTGCTGAAATTCTTGGTGAGGCTGTTTTCACGTAAAGAAATTGTTTTTTAAGATTACGGCTTTAATATAAATTTTAGCGCAAAAATTTATATAATAAAAGTTGTAGAGAATTTAAAAACCTACAACTTTTATTTCAAACATTTTTTTTGTATAACGCTTAGTTTAGCAGTAATTAGCGATTTTCTGTTTTTTTTTCTCACGAAAACGTGTGAAAAATCTATTTTTTGACGATTTCGGCCTTAGTATGCATTTTACGACAAAAGTTTATTAAAACAAATTTATAGAAAATTAAAAGATCTACAACTTTTATTTAAAGCATTTTTCTCTACGGAGCCTAGTTTAGCGTGAAAGAGTGATTTTCCGTATTTTAAAGCCAAACGATTTTCATTTTGCGTCTTTCACTCATGATTAAAGTAAGGTTATGTTTTTTGAGTTTAGTTTTTTGTTTATTACTAATGTTAGGTTATATTGGTCATTATTTGAATTGGCAAGATAAAGTTGTGTGAGTGCTTCACACCAGATTTTTTAGTGATAAAACATTCTGTCTATATTCAATTCGTCTTTTATTTGTAGCCTATTGGATGAAAAAACTACTCTCGTAAATGACATAATGGTTTGTCACTTAAATTGGAGCTAAATATTTTTCATTCTGTGTTTTTACTAATAAAATAATTTTTAACAGATCGATAATTTTCAGTTAAGTTCCAAAGAGTAGCAGCAGAGAGTAATTAAAAGTCGATCCAGGCCTTTCAATAAAAATTCTTAAGACTTCCTTCTGGCGCTCCTTTTTATGTAAGCAATAAAACCCTCCACGACAATTTCGAAATTCCGACAGTAAAGGAACTAACCGCGTCCTTGTATAGTAAATTTCACGAACGACTAGATGACCATCCAAACCAACAAGCCCGTGATCTAGCTATAAGGAAATTCCCAAGTGTGCGACGTCTAAAGCGAAAATGGAGTACAGACCTCTTGGTCTGAATAACGGACAATACCCGTAGTTATAAACGGAGAATTTACCGCTGGGTACTTCTTCTCCCCACCACCATTTAAATTTCATATACGGAAATTACTGCACATAACGGACAGGTGGAGTGTCAAATTATTTACACTTAATCTGCTCGTTGCAGGGCTAAAATAAAAAGTTCTGTTTCATATCACATGATCAGCCAATTAAATTACTGAATCATTTAAGAACAGAAGAGGTAGAGGTGTACTATGACACTAATCAGAGTTATCTCATCTGAAAGTAATGAATTTCATTATACAGCCAGACCCTGTGGTGAATGAAGTGAAGGTGTAATTTGCAGAGTGGAAGATATTATGTTGATTTTCAGAGGGCCCGGAATGCTGATAAGCGTACTTTTCCATTCAGTGAGGAAAGAAATGGTAAACCACCTCACTCATCATTTTACTCACTAAAACCTCTACAGGTTCAAACCAGACTTTCAGCTGATGACTTAAAAAACAACAACAACATACGGAAATTGTGCAGCTCAATGTACAGTACCGTAATAAAAATTAAGACAAAAAAAAATTCCAAAGAGCAGAAACAAATTTCCCTTTACTAACTCAGTGTTTAAGAATAGGGTACTGTTAAAGGTCACGGGAAATGAAATAAGGTGTTTTAAGTAGCAATATAATAAGAATTTAGTAGACAGTTAACTTTTATTATTTTGTGAATGTAAAGGAATCTTTATGAGTACTTAATACGTAATTTATTACACTTGTTAACGTTCATTGTTAACATCCCATCCTGTATTATTAATTAATAACAGATGAAATTACAACGATACATTAAAACCGTAATAAATGATAAAATAAAATTGTACAAGCTACTGTAAGAATTTAAGTAATAAAAACTCTTAATTAATTTTCAAATTATTTTATTAAAATATGTTCGTGTCATTCATGTAATTTCATCACCCAAATCGCATCATCTCGTTTGCCTTTTGTATACCTAAATACAATATTTATAAACGGTTGAAAAAATGGAAAACGGAAGTAAACAGAACTAAATCAGTTCACATTAACTCTTAACCACCGGGTACATTTCAAAATAAACAATTAACAAAAGCTAACAGTTAATAATAGGATTAAAACTAACAAGCAAAAAAAGTAAAGCGTAAAATATGTGATCAAATTTACGTGGATTCTGAGAATTGAAAACAATTTTCTATCCAGGAAAACACATTTTTCGGAATAATTTTAACCCGAATCAATAATTAAATGCGTTTATGACATGAAACTTATTCCATCCACGAAGTGTTAACATAAAAAAAAACATAAAATTGAGATCAAAAGTTTTCTTACAAAGTTTTTTTAATACATTCTAGATATTATTTACAAAATAATCATGATACATTACAATTAAGTATAATTAAAACAAACAAGTTTTTTAATAAAATAAATAAATAAATAAAATACATACAAATGGACTTTATAGATACAAAATAATAAAAGTAAAATTACAAACGAACAACGTTTAATAGATAAAGAAATATAAATTGTTTGAATAAATTAAAAGTAGAATTAAACATTAAAGAGATAATAACATGAACGAATGCAATTCTTCAATTAAAATCGTCTGAAAATTAACAATTTCTTAGCTTACTTAGGCATATCTAAGTTTTAATAGTTTTAATTTAAATGATTTATAAGATATGCCTAATAGGTTAACTATTTATATTTAAATGCATAATTAATTACAAAAGATACCTGCAAGTAAAAACCAACCATGAATACGCAACTGCTTAAGATGGTTACTTAACAACTTAGCTGCAAATGATACATAATAATTAGTTTCACAATACCACACCTGCTTTCTTACAATTTCAAATTTTTCTACTGCATTAAACTATTACACAAAAACCCTGTTAATCCGAACTAACTGAATTCGGGATCTGTTCGGATTATCCGACAAATTATCATAATAACAAATGTGGTATGAAACACTCACATGACTTTCTCTTGCTAGTATAACTAATAAAAATTTAACCTGTTTTTTTAAATCTTTAATGTGAGTAAATTTCAATCTGTTTAATTTAAGAGCAATAAGGAAACGTATGACCCAATGAGATAAGAATAATGTGTATGACGTGTAGTTTTTTTACAGAACTCAACCTGACCATTCCTGAAATAGTATAGTTAATTGAACCTCAACTATCAAAGTACACGGGTAACGACTGTCTAGTATTAAAATTCGTGTAAAAGTAACCACCTTTACTAGGATTTGAACCAAGATTCTTCGCCTTCCACCTATGTTTAAACATGGTTTTGTTGACATTAGTATGGATGAATCACCACCAAAAATGGAAGGGAATAAATACAACCTTAGAATAACTGAAAGTGTCACTATAAGAAAAAGTAGGTAAAATATATTTCTTAAAGGTAAAAGATAATAGCATTTACTGGCAAATGTTTTTTTTGCATCCAGGAGACTCCAGGAGGAGTATAGGACATGTCAGTTACAACACCTGAAATACATATAAGAAATACACAATGTATCACTACTATCAAGAAAGAAATTCTTGTACGTTATAAAAAATTTCACCGATCAAGTAATTTTTCAGATTTTTTTAAAGGAATGCAAATTAACACAACATTTTAAAAATTGGGGTAATTTATTCATGAATTTTCTCCCTGCATAAGTAGGTTTTTGTTCAAACAATTTTGTGGAGTGGTTAGCCACAAAATAATCATTTCTGTTTCTCGTGTTATATTGTGAACATTAAAATTTTGCATAAAATATTTTGCCTAACATACATAATTACTTCAAAAATGTAAAGAGAGGGAACTGTAAGCAATTTAAGCTCCTTAAATAGTGGCCTACATGAGGTTAGCTGGTTAGCTCCCACCATACACCTAATAGCTTTCTTTTGAATTTTAAAAACTCTATTCATAATACCCATGGTAGAATTACGCCATACTAAGATACCATAACGGATATGAGACAGAATGAGGCCATGATAAGATGCCATTAGTAATTTTTTATCATTTAATCTACCAATTTGTTTTAGTGCTAATACCCCAGATGATATTTTACTACAAACTTGATTGATATAGAAGTCCCAAGACAAAAATCTATCTAGAGATACTCCTAGGAACTTCAATGTTTCTACATGCTCTAAACTATTATTATGAATAAATACATCCACTTCCCTACTTTTTTTATATAAATAACCAACCAGGTCTAAAATTGTGGTATATGATGTGGTAATGGAACAAGTATTACAATGCAACTATTTAAGTTGTAACAAAGGATTTTATCAAGATTTGGACGTAGAGAAGAAAGTTGGCAAATTCCGAGCAGTGAGCGGAAATATTAGCAAAACCCTAGGCAGAAAAATAAGGAAAGAAACCAAGATAAAATTTTATAAGGTGATGGCTACCCTAGCCCTACTCTATGGAAGTGTCGTGAATTAATACAAAACCACAAGTGAGTAGAGGAAAGGCGGCAAAAATGCGTTTCCTGCGAAAACAAAGGGAACGGAACTGGATGTTTACAACCTGAATGGGAAGATTACAGAATATCAAAATCGATGGAAGGAGTACGTAGAGAGAAAACCTGAAAAAAATCATCCCTCTTAAAGTTTTGAAATACAAGCTAGCGGGGAGGAGAGATTTTGGGAGAGCACGCAAGAGATTGCAATGATTCAATGATTTTATCGATGTTGTAAGTCGGAGAAGGAGGAGGAGAAGAAGAAGAAACAGAAGGAGGAGGAGGAGGAGGAGGAGAAGAAGAAGGAAAGAAGAAGAAACCATTTTGAAAAAAGGAAAGAGAAAATAATTTGTATACAATATTTGGAAGAACTAATAATCTTCTTGAAAGAAAAAGAAAATAAAAGATCAATTTCATTTTTGTAAATTTGGAAATTACCTAATAGTATAAAGTTTATGTTACTCCGGAAGCTCTAAATTTTCCAACAGTACAAGAATTTTTGAAAATCGTTTGGATAGTTTCTGAGATTACCTCGTACAAACAAACCAACGTTACTTAGTTATAATATTAGTAGGCCTATAGAAGACAAAAATGGAACTACTGACACAAACTGTATCAGCATAAAAATTGCTATGTTTACACCACTTGAAAGTTGTTTAGGTTACTATACAAAAAAGATGTCTTACTTTTTTGACTACATTCCTAAATCACTAATTACTATTACCAAGAATCTGTAACACGCAATATTTTATTAATTGTAATAGCCGAAAAATCTATTAGACGAACGGTAAAAATAATTGTCACCTAATTTAGATAACTGTTAATTACATTATATGTTAATTATTTTAAAATGATGCGTCAATTAAAACTAGTTTACATTTTGAAAAAGATAAACATTTTGCTGTGTTATGGCATGAGTAAATTACATTCTTACTTAAAATTCGCTACCATAAAAATGTATTAGTTAAAACATTTTTCACACTACCATAATATGCATTATACGTCCACTATAAAATACACTACTATAAAAATGCATGTACTAAAAAACAGTATTAGTTTAAACATATTTCAAATATTTTTTTTCCTTTTTTATGACCGCATAGGATCACTTTAAGCCCATAACAGACAGGTGGAGTGTCAAATTATTTACACTCAATCTGTTCGTTGCAGGGCTAAAATAAATAGTTCTGTTTCTTATCACATGGTCAGCCAATTAAATGACTGAATCATTTAAGAACAGAAGAGGTAGAGGTGTAAAAGACACTAATCAGAGTTATCTCCTCTGAAAGTAATGAATTTCATTATTCAGCCAGCCCTGTGATGAATGAAGTGAAGGTGTCATTTGCAGAGTGGGAAATATGTGCTTTTCAGAGGGCCCGGCATGCTGATAAGCATACTTTTCCATTCAGTGAGGAAGGCAATTGTAAACCACCTCACTCCTTGTTTTACTTGGTAAAACCTCTACAGGTTCAAAGCAGCTTTTTGGCTGATGACCTAAACAACAACAACAGGATCACTTTAGTCAGTCCATTAACCAAGTCTCTTCGATGGGATTGTTCGGGCCTTGCGGTCCTCCCAATACTTCTTCATACGTTCCGATCTTTGTGCCCTTTTTGGTGTTGAAAAAATTCGTGTTGTGAGTTTTCTTCTTGTAAGTGTAAAGCGGGTGTATTTGTTTTGGATTTTATTGTTTAATTTTTTCTTGTCTGTTGTATCGTCCGGAGTAAGGCCAATCTCCCTCAGATCCTCTCTTATTTCCCTGATCCATCTGCCAACTGTTGTGGTGTTTTTGGAGTTGAGGTTGTACTCAACCAACTGCTTTAGGAGCCTTGAGTCTCTAGCATCCTCATAATATGACCAAAGAATCCCAGTCTTCTCTTACGCATGGTGTCGGTAATGGGTTTTCAAATATTATAAATAATTAAAAAACTTTTCTTTTACATTTGTATTTAACTTTTATAATATTATTTCACACCAAGAAATACGCAAACACTGCAACAAAACACATTAAGGGGAGACACTCTATGATAGATTTGACTGAAAATTTTGATTTTCAGTTTTTTCAAGTTTTTCAATAGTTTAGACCTAGATCTACCTACCATCAAAACATTAAATTACGACAAAAAATTATTTCAATGAAAAAAATTTAAGTATCAGGTTTTTCTTAAAAAAAAATAACATGTCGCCAAACTGCCCATAACGGAGAGGTGGAGTGTCAAATTATTTACACTCACTCTGTTCGTTGCAGGGCTAAAATAAATAGTTCTGTTTCTTATCACATGGTCAGCCAATTAAATGACTGGATCATTTAAGAACAGAAGAGGTAGAGGTGCAAAAGACACTAATCAGAGTTATCTCCTCTGAGAGTAATGAATTTCATTATACAGCCAGACCCTATGATGAATAAAGTGAAGGTGTCATTTGCAGAGTGGAAAATATGTACTTTTCAGAGGGCCCGGCATGCTGATAAGCGTACTTTTCCATTCAGTGAGGAAGGCAATTGTAAACCACCTCACTCCTCGTTTTACGTAGTAAAACCTCTACAGGTTCAAACCAGCCTTTCGGCTGATGACCTAAACAACAACAAACCTTAATTTAAAGTAAAATGAACTGTTGTTGTTTAGGTCATCAGCCGAAAGACTGGTTTGAACCTCTAGAGGTTTTACTAAGTAAAACAAGGAGTGAGGTGGTTTACCATTGCCTTCTTCACTGAGTGAAAAATTACGCTTATCAGCATGCCAGGCCCTCTGAAAAGCACAGATTTTCCCACTCTGCAAATGACACCTTCACTTCATTCACCACAGGGTCTGGCTGTATAATGAAATTCATTACTTTCAGAGGAGACAACTCTGATTAGTGTCTTTAGCACCTCTACCTCTTCTGTTCTTAAATGATTTAGTCATTTAATTGGCTGACCATGTGATAAGAAACAGAACTATTTATTTTAGCCCTGCAATGGACAGATTGAGTGTAAATAAATTGACACTCCACCTGTCTGTTAAAGGCAGACAATGAACTGATACAAATACAAAACTTAGCCTACATAAATGATAAATAATATATCTTCTTAAAAATAAGCATCACATAAGAAACAATTATACTTAGTTAAACTTGTCTCATATTTATCAATTTATTAATAGGAACATAGTACGTAATATAATAGGAAACACTGAAATAAAACGGGGCTATCACTTGAACGTTACATGCAATAAATAATTAATAAGTAAATAAAAATAAGTACTATACAGCTACAAACTGACTTATTAGAGAAATAAAACGGTACTTTACAGCACGGTGATACATTTGACACAGTAATTATTATTATTACTATTGCTTTCTTAACATTTATTTTATAATTGGTTAGAAATAAATGTCAATATATACACGAATACATATTTTTAACGGTGGAATAAACCCACTTGATTAAATAGAACACCCAACTCTTCAATTCTGAGTTTAATTATAAAAGATACATAAATCAAGTATATAGATATTTAGATTAAATCTAGAATAACTCTTATGTTGTGAAATTTTATAAAATGTAAAAGATACTATCAAAACTCGATGAAAATACAAATTAAGTTTCAGATAAAAATCTAGAAAATCTTATAGATATACAGTGTAATTAGCAAGTTTTATTTATCTAGATCTACTTTAGATTCTTTAATATTATAAACGTTCATTTTCTTTCCTTTCTGTTCACACCAAGTTAAAGCATTACAAAACTATACTTAGATCTCAAGCACTATACAGTGGCGAAACTATCTTCAACCTCAGTGGTCGAGGAAAAGCTGAAGACATCAGAAAAATAGAGAGAAGAATTTTAAGAATTGTATCAATGAAAATAACATAGTTGATAGGCAACACAGGCTGCTTACGAACGAGCAGATCTACGAGGAAATAGAACCCGTCACAGATGCGATGAGAAAAGAAGGATATCTTTCTTTGGACATACGAGGTGTGGCTATTAAATAACGACTTTGACGTTGTAAAAAATTGCATTTTTATTTTATACATAATCACTTATTATCACCTTCAATATACACTCCTTCTCTATCCCTACAACGCTCCATGTGAATTTTCCATTGTTGGAAACAGTGCTGGAAGTCATCTTCTGTCAGCTCCTTCAGGACATGTGCCGCTAAAAAATGTTTGAAATGAAGCTCGCAAAAATGATTGTACTGACACTTTGTACGCGACTGAAAATGACAAATGATGAAACGTGATTTTTTACTTATGATTCGGAAACGAAGCGCCAATCCATGCACTGGAAGGGCTGAACTTCACCGAGAGCCATAAAAGCTCGATTAAGCAAGTCAAAATTTAAAGCAATGATGTTTTATTTTTGATATCCATGGGATTGTGTACCTTCACTGGGTTCCTGAAGGTCAAACAATTAATCAATATTACTACCTTGAGGTACTTTCTAAACTAAGTCAAAGAGTAAGGAAATTGTCCCGAAATGTGGAAGGACAAATCATGGGTTCTTCACCAAAACAGTGCGCCAGCTCATTCTGCGTTATCTGTCAAGAAGTTCCTAGCCGAGTACAGCATCTCAGTGTCAGAACATCCACCTTATTCACCAGATCTTACACCATGTGACTTCTGCCTGTTCCCTAAGGTGAAATCCGCATTAAAAGGGACAAGATTTGAGTCTATGGAAGCTGTAAAAGAGAAAACGGCACGTGTCCTGAAGGAGCTGACAGAAGATGACTTCCAGCACTGTTTCCAATAATAAAATTCGCACGGAGCGTTGTAGGTATATAGGAGTGTATATTGAAGGTGACAATAAGTGATTGTGTATAAAATTAAAATTAAATTTTTTACGTCACTCTCGTTATTTAATAGCCACACCTCGTACAGTGGCAAACTATCTTCAACCTCAGTGGTCGAGGAAAAGGTGAAGACATCAGAAAAATAGAGAGAAGAATCTGAAGAACTGGAATCAATGAAAAGAACATAGTGATAGGCAACACAGGCTGCTTACGAACAAGCAGATCTACGAGGAAATAGAACCCGTCACAGATGCGATGAGAAAAGAAGGATCTCTTTCTTTGGACATATACTCAAAACACCAGAAAACAGAATAGCAAGAACGACAGTGGAAAAACTGTATAACTCCAAAAACTTAAACATCCAGTGTTTAGAAGAATTTACAGAAGATTTAACAGAACTCGAACTAACAATAAAGGACTCAAAACAAAAATCCGTAAAATACAAGCAAGTAATTACGATAAAAATAAACAACAACATGCTAAATTATGCAATTAAAAGTTTAAATTAAATTATTACAATTAAAACAAGAAACTACTGACTAGGATTTATTTAAATGAGTAAAGACAGAAAAGGTCTCAAAAAATGAAAAAAAAATATTATGAACAAAAATTGAAGAAAACACAGAAGGAAGTAAAGACAACTCAAAAACTGACTAAAGTGATCCACAGCGGTCATAGAAGCGTAAAAAAGTTCACAATTTATTTAAATAATTATATTCGTACAGGAATTCATTAAATTATATATACTCAAGGGCTTTCGGTTAGCAGATTTTTTTATTAACCGACTTTTCTAAGTGAGTGATTTTGTATTTTTAGTCACACTTAAGCCTGGGTGGGTATAGTAATCGGTAGAGTATTACTCTACCATCTAATATTGTAGTGTTTTTAAGATTGCTACCTTAATATGCATTTTATTTTTAAAAACACTATAAATTTGCCTGCAAATTATATCGTTACAAAAACAACTTAAGTATTCAGCGACAATTTTATGGATAATAATGGAATATACAGACGTTTTAAAACCTTTGTTATCCGGACCCTCGCTGGAATTCGAAAACCTTTCGTTTTATTGTTAAGTTTACCATAGCAACCGAGGCGAGAAGCTTACAATATTACTATAGTACGTAAAATGAATGATGAATTTGGAACCGCATAATTACCAAATAAAAAACATAAAAATTTCAGGTACGGCTTGTTTTAAAGCTTTATTTTTTGCTGTTATTTCATTAGGTCAAATTTCGTTTTATGCCCTCAACGACTAAACTTGTTTCTATTCACTTGTACAGTGAAAGGATACAAACTGTAGGTGAAAATTTATAAAACAGATAGTTTAAAGTAGTTTTTTTAATAATAAAACTTATAAACTTCACTCAGATACATATATAAATACTTGATGATTATTGGATCGGTCAAAAAGCAGCAATGTCCGTCCTGCAGTACCGCTTCAAACGGATTCACTTTTTCTGGAAGTCGTTTGCGCCACATGAATTCACACTGATAAGATAACAGCGTAGACCGAAATGGCTTCAAATGTTTTTATGGTTTTGTTAATTGTTCGTTCTTTCACTACAAAACATTGGTTTTTGACTATAGAAAAAAGTTTAGTCGTTGGGGATATATAACGGAATTTGACCTTTTATTCGTATATATTGCGAAACACGGGAGTGTATTAGGCATTTTCTAACGATTTGGAAAAAAATGTGTAGGTACCTGTTTTTTTTAGTGCATTTTTCACTTAGTCCATGTTTTAGAACATGTAATACGATCAATTTTGATAGGGAAAAATGTGGCATTTTAGAGCGTGTTCATCTATGTGTCAGCTAAAATTCGGCCTTTTAGTAATATAATTACACATACTAAAATAATAAAAGAAATGATAATAAAATTTGACTTACTCAATCTGTCGCTCCAAAAAATCGACTCCAATAGTCTTTTTGTAATCCTTGGTAAAAGTGCCTTTACAATACCTTTGTATCATACTAGATTTTCCAACCGCACCATTTCCTACTATAACCACCTGAAATACAAAATACAATACATCATTATTATTATTATTATTATTATTATTATTATGGTACAATACAAATTCGACTGATTCATACACAAAATATTGTCTCCTTTTAAAATAAGTTGTTGTTTAGGTCATCAGCCAAAAGGCTGGTTTGAACCTCTAGAGGTTTTACTAAGTAAAACGAGGAGTTAGATGGTTTACAATTGCCTTCCTCACTGAGTGGAAAAGTACGCTTATCAGCATGCCGGGCCCTCTCAAAAGCACATATTTTCCACTCTGCAAACGACACCTTCTCTTCATTCACCACAGGGTCTGGCTGTATAATGAAATTCATTACTTTCAGAGGAGATAACTCTGATTAGTGTCTTTTGCACCTCTACCTCTTCTGTTCTTAAATGATTCAGTCATTTAATTGGCTGACCATGTGATAAGAAACGGAACTATTTATTTTAGCCCTGCAACGAACAGATTGAGTGTAAATAATTTGACACTCCACCTGTCCGTCATGGGCAGAAAATAAGTTGGTGACTACATAATTACCAAGGTAAGATGGGTGATGATAACGATAAAGAAAACTGTTTATTTCAGTACAAAATCATACAATTAATTCAGTTTTAAGCCAAAAATATTGTTTACTAATTACATTATACGTCTTTTTTTTATTCCTAATATGTGTACGTTGCAATCTGTTCAATTTAGAACAATAAGCAACCCCATGACCCAATGAGATGAGGATGATGTGTACGACGTGTAAATGAGGTGTAGTCTTGTACAGACTCAGGTCGACCATTCCTGAGAGAGTATGGTTAATTGAACCCCAACCATTAAAGTACACCGGTAACCACTGTCTAGTATTCAAATCCGTATAAAAGTAACTAACTACCTTTACTAGGATTTGAACTAGGAACCTTTGTCTCCGAAAATCAGCTGTTAAACAGCTGATTTTGGTGACGACTTTACCTCTAGACCAACTCGGTGGGTAAGACTTTTAGAATATATTTTTTTAAAGTTTTTAGGAATTGTATGTCATCTCTATAGAATCCTATGACGTTGTTGATATTTATTTAGAAGAAATTCCTTAGTTACAAATTGTATAATAAAAAGAAGAGCAAAATGCCATTGTTAAACAAAGTAAAAAGATTGAAGAATTTTCTGCCAATAAACAGAATATCAGATTTATTAACCCCTACAGGAAAGTTGATAGAGACCATACGGTTTCCTTATGTTCCTAGAGACCATAACGTGCTCGCCTCTCATCATGCGGTCTTGGGTTCGAATCCCATTCAGGCACGGCATATTTTCATACGTTAAAAAAATTAATTTCATCGTTCACCGCCTGCATTAACAGTAATTGCAGACCAGTCGGACGTTAAACAAAAAAAAAGTTTCCGGGTTTTCTTGAATTTTTGAAATTTCTTCAAACGACAAAATGCAAGCTTTAGGCTACTCAACATTGAAAAACACAAACTGCTTTGATTTTCACTTGCACGTGACGGAGAACGTAATCTGTAATCTGTCTATAACTTGATGGCCTCCCCCCCCCCCACCAGAGAGGAGCAGAATCGGCCCGCTACTAGCCTTCTCAATAACATTTCATCATGTACACTTAAAACGAGCACTAAGGCCTTACTTTAAGCTTTGCAACAGTGGAAAATTGTTTGAAATCTTTTGGGTAGTTCCTGAGAGATTACCTCGTACAAAGAAACAAACGTTATTTCTTAATAATATTTCTACAGATTCAGTTGAACTGAAATTGAAACTTAAAGTAAGAAAGACTGTAAAAACTAATACATGCGTATTTCTACAGTACGTTGAATACAATAATGGTATTAAACTTCGCAGTAGTAACTTAGTAACAGTCTACTTTATTAGTTATAAGTTAAGAGTTACTTCACGGTCAAATGGTAGATCGATTACCTTAGTAATAGAACCTTAAGGTTAGATAAACCTTAGTGTTCTGAATTAAGTTCATTAAAAAAAAACTATACGATACTAAATTGTTTTAATTAAATTTATAGAATTTTGATCACTTGTAAATTATTAAAATAAAATTAATTTGTAATTAAAATTACTTTTTAACCAAGTAACATTGAACATTGAATGTTTTAAAAATACAAGAAATTATATTAAAAAAATCTGGTGTGAAACACTCGCACAACGTTCTCTTGCCAATGCAAATATTCATCAATATAACCTAACATTAGTAATAAAACATTAGAAATAAACAAAACAACTAACGTCAATAAACGTAACCTAATTTTAATCATGAGTGAAAGACGCAAAATCAAACTCAGTTTGGCTTAACAATACGGAAAATCACTCTTTTACGCTAAACTAGACTCTGCAGAGGTAAATGCTTTCAATAAAAGTAGTAGATCTTTTAATTTTTTATAAATTTGATTATATAAGCCTACACTTTTGTCCTAAAATGTTAAAAAAATCGATTTTTTACAAGTTTTCGTGAGAAAATCGCTAATTACCGCTGAACTAAGCATTGTACAAAAATAATGTTTGAAATAAAAGTTGTAGGATCTTAAATTCTCTACAACTTTGATTATATCCATTTTTGCGCTAAAATGCATATTAAAGTCGCAATCTTAAAAAAACAATTCTTTTAAGTGAAAACAGCCTCCCTACGAATTTCAGTAAACATGGCGCCTACCCTATCTTGGAAAGCATAAAAAATTTAGTAAACCAGGCGATTTTTAAAAAAATCGTAGGACCATTTTTTTAAAAATCGCAAAAAAGTGAAAAATTACACGAATAAAATACACTTCCGGTTGACCGATTTTGATGGAAATGGTCGTGTCGGGTCCGGTAGTGGTATGTAACTTAAGTTCCAAGTTTCAAGTTTGTACGATGTTCCGTTCTTGAGATATTCTGTACACACACACACACACACACACACACGCACGCACGCACGCACGTGCGCACACACACACACAGACCAATCCCAAAAAAACATGTTTTTTGGGGTTCAGGGGGTCTGAAAACGTGTAGATCCGGTGAAAACTCGATTTCTTAAAATCGACATGAAAACAACTTTCCTTCCTATATATTCATATAGGCAAGAGAAAGTAAAAAGAAAACGTGTTATTAAGTATTAGGATGGAAATCTATACATTATTATAGTGTTATTTATAGTCAACCCAAAATATAGAAATTTTGTAATATGGTATGTAATTTATACCCTTAATAATACAAGAATGTCCGGAAAGTATTTAATAGTTGGAAATATCCGACTGGAAACGTTTCTGATTAATATTCAGAACCTTTTTTATTTTACACTTCAACAAAAGACTGGCGTGGAGTAAACACAATACAAAAACAAGATACAAATTAAAAACTTTTATTTACTTATTGTTTTTTGTTTAGGTCCTCAGCCGTTAGGGTGGTTTGAACCTCTAGAGGCTAAAAGACTAAGTAAAACAAGGAGTGAGGTGGTTTACAATTTCCTTCCTCACGAATTGAAAAGTATGCTTATCAGCATGTTCTGAAAAGCACATATTTTCCACCCTGCAAATAATTCCTTCACTTCATTTATCACAGGGTCTGGTTGTATAATGAAATTCATTACTCTCAGAGGAGATAACTGTGACTAGTGTCTTTCACATCTCTACTTCTTCTGTTCTTAATTCTTCAGTCTGACTAAGTGAACTGATTGACCACGTGATAAGATACAAAACTATTTTATTGAAGGATTGAAACTAGCAGATCGAGTACAAATAATTTAACACTCCTCCTACCTGTTATGGAAAAATTTACTTATTACTGGACAAATTACCTAGATTCCTTTGATTACCCACCACTGATTTAAATCTTTCTAAAGTTAAAGTAAATTCATAAAACTGTAATTAAGAAATTTATTTATAAAATATTTAAAACATTCAAACTAAGGAACAAAAAATTTAAATATACTTGCATCGGTACAAGCAACAAATAAAAAATTTATGTTAAGTTCCTATAAAAACACAAGAAGATATATAATATAAAAGAAAAATTATGTAACTAGATTTCGGTATTTGTAAAAATATCTAATGGGGAAAAAATAAGAACAAAACAAAACGACTGAACTAGCATGTAGCCTACATGCAACTTAAGAATATTGAATAAGAACTGAAACAACTAAGGGCTAACTTAATACTTTGTTAATACAGGCTACACAAAAAGTCCTTTCACCGCTTTCGTGACACAGGTTTAGAGCACTTACGTTGAAATGTGAAACGGAAGGTCCCTGTTTCTACCCCCGTAACGTTGATAAGTACAGTCATCTTTATTTGTCAGTACACACAGGAATAGACATTAACAAACTTAATAAAATATACTAGGCTACATATATTACAAAACTTTGTATTTACAATAATTAAATTACATTCAATAAAAAGTTTTGGTTAACCGAGAGACACTCACGACTGAAGTAACTCAAACATTTTTACATGTGAAAGAATGTTTGTAGGACATTATGACATTCACCCTGTTACTCAGTTGTTCTATTATCTCAGACAGAGTCTTCATTACCGATATTAGTACTGAAAGTAATTTCAAGGAAATTTTTTTGAAAAATTAATTGTTTTTTTTGTAATCCAGTAGTTATGTATCAACATATCAGTTATGTCTCACTAAGTAAAGGTCATCTGATCCTACATGATACTTCATAAAATAATATTTTACAAATTTCAAATTGTAAATTTCTTTTTTATTAAAAAAAGCTGGCTAAAGGATGACACAGTAATATTATTTCAATTTCAATTAAGTTATTTTGTTATTTTAAATTTAAATAAATAAATTTATTAAAATTATTCATAAAACTACGCTTGTTTTTTATGAAAATATAAAAATTGATTTTAATATTTCTGGGTGAAATTAATTTTAATTTTAAATTAATTTTAATTTAAAATCACATGAAGGGAGTCTTTTTTCGAATATTGATAAGTTACAAAAAATTGGTATAGGCCTACTATTTATTTTTTAAAAATATGGTGAGTGTTGTATAATATTTTATTATTTTGTAAAATTTTATTGTATTATATTTTAAGATTATTATAAATTAAACTGTTATTGATACTAATATTTATAAATGAAATTATGTACAGAAATAAAGAATGATTTTAAGTTTACTGAATCAAAACTGACGCTATAGAAGACGATTTTAAAACCTGTGTGGATGTATAGAATACAACTCTTGGGGGAGAACGGAAAAATACCAATATCGACTTTATGGAAGTTTTCAGACAAATCTTTTACGAACAGCTCTTAGGATATCATGGTACATACGAAACTAATATGTCTATAACGACAGGATTAAGTCTATAAGAAAAGAAATTACGTGATTTAGAAAACATACGAACAAAGACAGAACGGACATTCGAATAATTTCGCGATAAACTTATTGAACAACGGTGATTATACTTTCACGAGACTTACGAAATACAATTAGTTAGAATCAAGTACCAGATTTGAACACAATACTGTTACTTTCACAAACATACGTATCTATTTTTTAATAATTTCAATTTTTAATCATTTCAAAATTTATTTATTTTAAAATGACCATTATCTGTAACATTTATAATTAAAATGTATACTAATGATATACGAGTATTTTTATATTCAATTTTAACTTTATTATTTCTGTACCTTAGAACAAAACAACCAATGTCATTCTTTTACAAAAATTAGTTAAAAATGTTATCAACGTAATTTTTTGTGTACTTTTTAATGGAAGAACAACCAATGTTTATTATGTATAGTTAATGATAATAATATTGCATGCATTTATTACCAATGTCAGTTGTGTGAAAAATAATATTGCAAGGACAACCAAACACAACATTGGTTTTCAGATACCATAATTTCTTCATGCGAAAACAACCAGTCATAATTGGTTGTTGTTGTTGTTTAGGTCAACAGCCGAAAGGCTGGTTTGAACCTGTAGAGGTTTTACTAAGTAAAACGAGGAGTGAGGTGGTTTACCATTGCCTTCCTCACTGAGTGGAAAAGAACGCTTATCAGCACTCCGGGCCCTCTGAAAAGCACATATTTTCCACTCTGTAAATGACACCTTCACTTCATTCACCACAGGGTCTGGCTGTACAATGAAATTTATTACTTTCACAGAAGATAACTCTGATTAGTGTCTTTTACACCTCTACCTCTTCTGTTCTTAAATGATTCAGTCATTTAATTGGCTGACCATGTGATAAGAAACAGAACTATTTATTTTAGCCCAGCAACGAACAGATTGAGTGTAAATAATTTGACACTCCACCTGTCTGTTATGGGCAGACATTGGTTATTATTGTTACAATTTTGGTTATTATTGCAATTAAATGAAGTTTGTTAGCAATAAGAACCAATGTTGACATTGGTAGCTTTTGTAGTGACTTTTCTTAATTTTTTCTGCCATTGTAGCTGACTTAGGTGGAATTACTGGTGTTGTTTAAAATTTTACATAGATCTTTCTTTGCTCTTTTCTCAAAACTGTTTTTTTGACATTGGTTGTTCTTGTTCTAAGGTAGGCCTACAGATTTATTGTTCTTGTTTCTGTGTAAAACAAACAGATTGTAATTTAGCTGATTTGATTAAATATAGCACAGACATGTAGACAGAGTCTACTTCTCTTACAATTAGTTAAGTCATTACCAAATCGTTAGTTTAGATTATCTTAGTTTTGTAACAATCTGCAATGTAATTAAACATTTACACATTTATAACACACTAGCTAAAATGCCCCTTCTTCAAACTGTTTTCTTGGTGCTGCGTACAGTTTGTTGGTGTACCGAGTTCGATCCCTGTTAGGTCTGATATTCTTTAATCATTCATTGTTATCCATTCATACCTCCTCTTTCAACGTCAGCATTATTATTATTAATGATAATCAAAATAGTTGGACGTAAAATAAAAGCGAGATCTAGGTGTTTTTAAATCAAGATACGCAGCGCTTTATTATTTTCAGAAGCGTAGTTAATTATTTTACATAAATAAATAAATTTACTATTTATATAGAGCAATGAAAATTGAAGTTTTAAAGTTAACCTCACACAAATCTGGGTGTAATGTAACTGTAGGTAATTTAATTATTCCCTACAGAGCAATAAAAATTGAAATGAATTGTAAATCACAATTGGAACACTCCACGATGGTTAACTACTAAGGTGACTGTCATTCGTTTTTGACAATGTGACCGAGAACGGGTGTGTCATGTAAGATTGGGTAGTGGTGGAAGGGATACGGTACAGAGCTTCGGAATTAATACCAGCGGCGCGAAGACCTACGTTTATTGTTCTGTTTATTTTGTTTTTTAAAATATTGCTATGTTTATTTTTATAAAATTGGTAATAAATCCGTTATTAAGCATAAAAATTAAAAACAACATTATCAAACTTATTTTTCTTTAAACGTTTCGTAATTTTGATTATATAAAACTTTTTGATAGATTGGCTTCGGAAATATTCAGTTTTTTTGTTTTACCCTCTAAACTCCCCCATCCCTTTGTGATATTAACAAAAATTATAGCCTATTTTCATTTCGATCGTGTCCAGAACCTAAATACCGAAATTCATTGAATTCGGTTTAGCGTTTTTTGCGTGGTGCCGTAACATACAAACAGACAAATAGTTAAACAGACAAAAATTCAGCTGAGCTTTTTACGGTGATTACTGAGTAGATTTGACGTAGAAACAAAATTTGAGCATTTTGAAAAATTGTAGACAAAATCACAATTTTATTTATATAGATTTGAAGAGCCATTTTGAGATATTTAAGAATTCTTGTTCAGAATAAAATGTATACTTTTTTAAATTTTATTTCCTGATCAAAATTTGTATACTGTATTAAGAAGTTTTATTTTAGACGATAATTTATTGAAACATCTAGTTAAATTGTAAAGTTTCTTTAAAAACTTTGCAGATATACATTTATCAACCCATATGGTCGGTCTACCGGTAAAGTCAACGCCGCGAATCAGCCGTTTGACAGCTGATGTACGGATACGAAGGTTCAGTGGTTGAAATTCTAGTATAATCTGTTCACTTATATACAGATTTCAATATTAAACAGTGATCAACGGTGTACTTTGGTAGTGGGTTTCAATTAACCACACATTCTAAGGAATGGTAAGCCTGAGTCTGTAGAAGACTATACTTCATTTAAACGTCATCCACGTCTCATTGGGACATGGGGATTTTTATTGTTCTAAATTGAACAGATGACTCTCATATCTATACTGTACAAATAAATTAAATTCATTTATTTATTTATAATTAGTCAGTTTTTAAAGAAAAATTATGTAACTAGATTTCGGTATTTTTAAAAATATCTGATGGGGAAAAACACGAACAATACAAAACGACACACACATTAGTACTCTAATGAACACACATCAGTAACACAAGGGTAAAAAAATATTGTGTTGTTTAGGTCATCAGCCGAAAGGCTGGTTTGAACCGGTAGAGGTTTACTAAGTAAAACGAGAAGTGAAGTGGTTTACCATTCCCTTCCTCACTGAATGGAAAAGTACGCTTATCAGCACGCCAGGCCCTCTGAAAAGCATATATTTTCCACTCTGCAAATGACTACTTCACTTAATTCATCACAGGGTCTGGCTGTATAATAAATTCATTACTTTCAGAGTAGGTAACTCTGATTAGTGCCTTTTACATCTCTACCTTTTTTGTTCTTAAATGGTTCAGTCATTTATTTGGCAGACCATGTGATAAGAAACAGAACTATTTATTTTAGCACTGGAACGAACAGATCGAGTGTAAATAATTTGTCACTTCACCTGTCTGTTATGGGCAACTATCAACTCTAGGCAAATAATATCAACTCTATAATCGTTACGGCGAGTTTCATAATTATTATGATTATAAACATTTTTACTCAGTACAACATACTGCGTTCTTTTAACCGAATTAAATTTCAAATATATTAAGAGATTTATGTTTTATTTGCATAGCTTTTATACTACAGCTATTGTCTTTGTTCTTTTGTTTAAGTCTTAAATTTTTAAAGATAGCAATAGAAAGAGAATAGTCTCTAGGGGGAGGCGTTAAGCCCACGTGGTGATTAATTTGCAAAAAATAAAATAAATAAATTGCACTCTTTAATCAGTTATGAAATTACACAGTGGGATAACTCAACAGAACATCTAAAGATTTCTCGCGTAAAACAATACACAATTATAAATATTGATAAACTATATTATTTCAAGGAAAATATTTATAAAAGATTTTTATTATATACAATGTTCTCCCCTTACCTTCCCTTTACATGTTGTTGTGTGTTGTTTAGGTAATAGCCGAAAGACTGGTTTGAACCTGTTGTTGTTTAGGTCAACAGCCGAAAGGCTGGTTTGAACCTCTAGAGGTTTACTAAGTAAAAACGAGGAGTGGGGGGTTTACCATTGCCTTCCTCACTGAGTTGAAAGCGTATGCGTATCAGCATGCCAGGCCCTCCGAAAAGCACCCACTTTCCACCCTGCAAATGACACCTTCACTTCATTTACCACAAGGTCTGGCTGTATAGTGAAATTCATTACTATCGGAGGATATAACTCTGACTAGTGTCTTTTACACCTCTACCTCTTCTGTTCTTAAATAGTTCACTCATATAATTGTCTGACTATGTGATAAGAAACAGAACTATTTTTTGTAGCCCTGGAACCAACCACAGATCAAGTGCAATTAATTTAACACTCAACCTGCCTGTTATGGCCACAGTTTGAACTTATAAATGCTTTACTCAGTAAAACGAGCAGTGAGTTGGTTTACAATTGCCTTCATCAATGAATAGAAAAGTATGCTTATCAGCATTCTAGGGCCTCCGAAATGCACATATTTTCCACCCAGCAAATGACACTTTCACTTCATATACCACAGGGTCTGGCTGTATAAATGAAATACAATACTCTCGGAGGAGATAACTGTGACTAGTGTCTTTTACACCTGTACCTCTTCTGTTCTTAAAAGCTTGTCACATAATTGACTGACCATGTGATAAGAAAAAGAACTAATTTTTGTAGCAGATCGAGTGCAAATAATTCAACACTCCACCAGCCTGTCACAGCCATTATAATATACCTATTATTATAAGTGACAATGTTTATTCTTGAATTTGGATCGCATACAAATAAATATTCATCTTTATTTAGTTGGTAACGTGCTAGCCTCTCATCATGCGGTCTTGGGTTCGACTCCCATTCAGGCACGGCATATTTTCATACGTTACAAATAATCATTTCATCCTTCACAATTGTAACCCAACGTCGTCGCTAATGACCACAGTAGTTTATGCGACGTTAAATAAACGAAGTAAAAAAGAAAAATTCATCTATCAGTTTATTTAGTAGCTGTTTTTTAGCTAGTGTTTCGATGTGTATTCGAACGAAGTTGAACAGTAGTGTGTTTTTCCATATGTGCTATCAGCTGATCACCTAATAAAAAAAATCTGGTGTGAAACACTCACACAACTTTCCCTTACCAATGCAAATATTTAACAATATAACCTTATTTTAATCATGACTGAAAGACGCAAAATAAAAATCGATCTCGAGTTTGCCTTAAAAATACGGAAAATCACTCTTTCACGCTAAACTAGGCTCTGTAGAGAAAAATGCTTTAAATAAAAGTTGTAGATCTTTTAATTTTCTATAAATTTTATTATATACACTTTTGTCATAAAATGCATTCTAAGGCCGAAATCTTTAAAAAAATCGATTTTTCACACGTTTTCGTGAGAAAAAACAGAAAATCGCTAATTACCGCTAAACTAAGCGTTATACAAAAAAATGTTTGAAATAAAAGTTGTAGGATTTTAAATTCTCTACATTTTTTATTGTATAAATTTTTGCGCTATTATACATAATTAAAGCCGTAATCTTAAAAAAAACACCTTTTTTACGTAAAAACAGCCTCACCAAGAATTTCAGCAAACATGGCACCTAGCCTATCTTGTAGGAAATAAAAAAATGCGTAAACCAGGCGATTTTAAAAAAAATCGTAGGACCAGTTTTTGAGAAAATCGCAAAGAAGTGAAAAATTACACGAATAAACTACTACTTCCGATTGACCGATTTTGATGAAAATGTTCGTGTCGGGTCCGGTAGTGGTATGTAACTTAAGTTTCAAGTTTGTACAATTTTCCATTCTTGAGATATTCTGTTCACACACACACGCACGCACGTACACACACACAGACCAATCGCTAAAAACATGTTTTTTGGGTTCAGGGGGTCTGAAAACGTATAGATCCGGTGAAAACTCGATTTCGAAAAATCGACATGAAAACAATACTTTCCTTCCTATATATTCATATAGGCAAGAGAAAGTAAAAATCAACTAATCGATGTTACTTAACGATGTAAACTGACTTTTTACCAACTGACTACTCCGGCCCGAATTGGAAACAAAAATCAAAGAACTTACATGAAACTTTATAAACACCGTGTATACATAATACTGCATTGGTCAACCCGCCCGAGAAGGAGGAATATAGGAGCTGAATTTAGTAGATTTGTAAATTAGCATTAAAGGGAGGGGGCTGGGCGGAGGGGAGCTGAATATAAATTACTCTCTACAGTTCGTTGACTTTCAGAAAAGGAATTTATACGTTAAAATATCGATCAAGTAACGGGGGTAAGTTGAACATTTGGTGGAGGTCATAACAGTTAAGATGACCAATACATTGTTACCACACAATAACCGTGAGTTAAAAAGAAACCAAAACAAGCGTAGGAAATAAAATAAGGCATTCTATTCTGACGCACGTCATCACAGAATAATTTAATCTATTTTTAAATTATAAATATTTTTTACATAACATTAGATCTCTGTTTTATTAATTCTAGAATCAATATAAAAAGGATTTCTTAAGGAATAAATTAATAAACTTAAAGTACTTAAATAATCCCACCCACCGGGTTGGTCTAGTGGTAAAGTCGTCGCCAAAATCAGCTGTTTAACAGCTGATTTTCGGAGACGAAGGTTCCTGGTTCAAATCCTAGTAAAGGTAGTTACTTTTATACGGATTTAAGTGCTAGACAGTAGTTTTTTTTTTGTAATTCCTAATGTGTGTACGTTGCAATCTGTTCAATTCAGAACAATAAGCAACCCCATGACCCAATGAGATGAGGATGATGTGTATGAAGTGTAAATGAGGTGTAGTCTTGTACACACTCAGGTCGACCATTCCTGAGTGAGTATGGTTAATTGAACCCCAACCATCAAAGAACACCGGTAACAACTGTCTAGTACTCAAATCCGTATAAAAGTAACTACCTCTACTAGGATTTGAACCAGGAACCTTCGTCTCCGAAAATCACCTGTTAAATAGCTGATTTTGGCGACGACTTTACCTCTAGACCAACCCGGTGGGTCAAGACAGTAGTTACCGGTGTACTTTGATGGTTGGGGTTCAATTAACCATACTATCTCAGGAATGGTCGGCCTGAGTCTGTACAAGACCACCTCATTTACACGTCATACACATCATCCTCATCTCATTGGGTCATGGGGTTGCTTATTGTTCTGAATTGAACAGATTGCAACGTACACACATTAGGAATTAAAAAAAATAATAATAATAATCCCGCGCATCCCACGAATCATAATCAGTGTAAAGCGTACAACAGAAATGTCAACATTCATAACAGTTTTATAAGTCATCATAATGTTGAAAGTCAATTTTTCGATGGATTTAGTAACTCATTTAAACAGATGAATATTATCTCATTTATAAAAATTAATCTCACGAGATGAATATAGTCTTCACCTCCATTCACAGTTTTTACATCTCGTTCGTTCGTTAAAATAAAACGTGGGGTCCGCCAAGGGTGTGTTCTCTCACCGCTTCTGTTTAATTTGTACTCTGAAAGGACCATAGCAAAAGCTCTAGAAGGAGAAACAGCGAGCATTGTCATGAATGGTACTCCTATAAACAACCTGCGATACGCAGACGACACGGTATTGCTTGCCGACAGCATAGAAAGCCTGCAAAGAATGCTGAACAACATAATTAAAGCCAGTGAAGAGTATGGGCTCACATTAAACGCTAAGAAGACAAAATACATGGTCATTACTAAGCGAGACAATCCACAAGAACAACTTTTTGCTGGGCAAGACAGAATCGAACAAGTGGAAGCCTATATTATCTGGGAACCCGAGTCAATTGCAGTGCAAGCCACCTGCCAGAAATAAAGATCAGAATTGAAAAGGCCAGGGCAGCACTCCTAAAAATGAGACCTCTTCTTTCGGCCCGCGACCTGAGCCTTGAAACCAGGACCCGCCTCTTGAAGTGCTACGTCTTTCCCATTCTCTTGTATGGGGTAGGGGCGTGGACGCTCACTAAAGAATGTGAGACCCGTCTACACGCGTTTGAAATGTGGATCTACCGGAGAATGCTTCGAATACCGTGGACAGACAGGGTCACAAATATGGAGGTCCTCAGAAGAATGGGGAAAGAGCTGGAAATCCTGCAGAGCATAAAGATAAGAAAACTGACATACCTTGGACACATCATGAGGGGGCCTAAATACGAGATTCTGCATCTCATAATTCAAGGGAAACTCGTTGGTAAACGCTCGGTGGGACGCAGACGAATATCCTGGTTAAGAAACCTGAGAGAAGCGTTTAACTGCTCGTCGCATGACCTTTTTAGAGCAGCAGTGGACAAGGTACGACTGACCATGATGATAGCCAACATTCGTAATGGAGAAGGCACCTGAAGAAGATATCTCGTTCAAACAGAATGATTGTTGAAAGAAAATTTTTCAATGATCACAAAACTCATGACATAAGAAACAATTAAAACTCATGAGAAAAATATAATTTTTGTTTACAGTTAGATCGAGAGAAAGGAGAAAGAAACTAAATTTTCAACCACGAAAATAGTTGGAATATATTAAAGTATTAATTACGGTAGTAAAAGAATGTTAAATATGAACCAAACAAATGAAGATTTTTTTTTATAATTTAAAGGAATTTAAAAGGAAGTACACCTAATAATTAATTAATTAAAATCCATGGAACAATTTATTAAAATAACTCAGTTGTAACAAAAGTATTCAATTAAATCTCGAAAGTTATGTTGAATAAAATAACATTCCACACACACTTAAATATAAAATAACATTCTTTATTAAATAATAATACATTTCTTATCCGGGTTTTATCGGAGTGTAATTAAATAAAAACTAAATTCACTTTAGAAATGTTAGAAGACTTCTTAACAGTATTACAATACGATTTTTTACAATACTGCCAATTTATGGTACAATATGGCCAATTTATTATTTTATAATTACTACACAAAAATTATTATAATACAAAATTACTTTACTTAATTACAACTTATAATTAACTTCGTCGTGGAAAAATTAATCTACCCTATTATGAATCAATAATTTTTGTAAAATTTGTTATATAGTTAGTTTAATTTTCGTCTTAATTATTGACCTTTGGTGTAGGTACGACTTTAAAAAATAATAAAAAATCTGGTGTGAAACACTCACACAACTTTCTCTTGCCAATGCAAATAATTTACAATATAATTTAACATTAGTAATAAAATATTAGAAATAAACAAAAAACTAACCTCAATAAACATAACCTTATTTTAATCATGAGTGAAACACTCAAAATGAAAATAAACCTCAGTCTGGCTTAAAAATACGGAAAATCACTATTTCACGCTAAACTAGGCTCTGTAGAGAAAAATACGTTAAATAAAAGTTGTAGATCTTTAAATTTCCTATAAATTTGGTTATATACACTTTTGTCGTAAAATGCATACTAAGGCCAAAATCTTAAAAAAATCGATTTTTCACACGTTTTCGTGAGAAAAAATCAGAAAATCGCTAATTACTGCTAAACTAAGCGTCATACAAAAAAATGTTTGAAACAGAAGTTGTAGGTTTTTAAATTCTCTACAACTTTTATTATATAAGTTTTTGCGCTAAAATTTATATTAAAGCCGTAATCTTAAAAAAACAACGTTTTTACGTGAAAACAGCCTCACCGAGAATTTCAGCAAACATGGCGCCTACCCTATCTTGTAGAGAATAAAAAATTGAGTAAAATAGGCGATTTTAAAAAAAATCGTAGGACCAGTTTTTGAGAAAATCGCAAAAAACTGAAAAATTATACGAATAAACTACTACTTCCGGTTGACCGATTTTGATGAAAATGTTCGTGTCGCGTCCGGTAGTGGTATGTAACTTAAGTTTCAAGTTCGTACGACGTTCCGTTCTTGAGATGTTCTGTTCACACACAGACACACACACACACACACAGACCAATCGCTAAAAACATGTTTTTTGGGTTCAGGGGGTTTGAAAACGTATAGATCCGGTGAAAACTCGGTTTCGAAAAATCGACATGAAAACAATACTTTCCTTCCTATATATTCATATAGGCAAGAGAAAGTAAAAAGTGAATTTCTTTTAAAAATGTAGTGCAATAATTAGAAATGAAAATAGTATTCGAGCCCGTAGGGCCCGTAAAAGTAACTCGGTTCATTAGGATTAGAACCACGGAACCTTGTCTCTAAGTATCGGTTTTTAAACAGCCAAATAGCGGCGACGACTTTACCAATAGAGCAACACAGTGGGTAAAAGATAACAATAAAAATCTGGTGTGAAACACTCACACAACTCTCTCTTGCCAATGCAAATAATGAACAATATAACCAAACATTATTATTAAAACATTAGAAATAAACCAAAAACTAACCTCAAAAAATATAACCTTATTTTAATCATGAGTAAATGATGTAATAAGAAAATCAACCACAGTTTGGCTTAAAAATACAAAAAATCACTCTTTCACGCTAAACTAGGCTCTGTAGTGTAGCTAAATGCTTAAAATAAAAATTGTAGATTTTTAATTTCCTATAAATTTGATTAAATACACTTTTGTCGTAAAATGCATACTAAGGCTAAAATCTTAAAAAACCCATGTTTTTACAAATTTCGTAAAAAAAAAACAACAGAAAATCGCTAATTACCGATAAACTAAGCGTTATACAAAAAAATGTTTGAAATTAAAGTTTGTAGGTTTTTAAATTCTCTACAATTTTAATATAGACTATACATTTTGCGCTAAAATGCATATTTAAGTTGCAATCTTCAAATAATCGTTTTTTTCTACGAGAGCACAATCTCCCGAAGAATTTCAGCCGACATGGCACCTACCCTTATCTTATAGAGAATAAAAAATTTAGTAAATTAGGCGATTTTTAAAAAAAATTATAGGAGCCGTTTTTGAGAAAATTACAAAAAAATGAAAATTACACGAATAAACTACTACTTTCGGTTGACCGATTTTGATGAAAATGTTCGTGTCGGGTCCTCTAGTGGTATCTAACTTAAGTTTCAAGTTTCAAGTTCGTACGATGTGTCATTCTTGAGATATTTTGTTCACATACTGACCAATCGCTAAAAACATGTAGCCTACTACTTATTTTGGCATCGGGGTTCTGAAAACGTGTAGCTATATCCGGTGAAAACTCAATTTCGAAAAATCGGCACGAAAACAATACTTTCCATCCTATACATTCATATAGACAAGAGAAAGCAAAAATATGTCATAAAACCAAACGAACAATTAACTAGGCTCGGCCTATCGACCATGCAATATAGTATAATAATGATCTTCTCTTCGGCCTTTCAAGGATTAGGCATCTCTGCCTGTTCCGAACCTCTCAAATCTACCCATCTCTTTCTCGGGCGTCCTCGTTCTCTCTTTCCCTCCGGTTTATAGCCTAGAGTTTACTTATAAGAGTTTACTTTCCCATAGAGTTTACTTTATAATAATGATCTTCTCTTCGGGCTTTCAAGGATTAGGCATCTCTGCCTGTTCCGAACCTCTCCAATCTGCCCATCTCTTTCACGGGCGTCCTCGTTCTCTTTTTCCCTCCGGTTTATAGCCTAGAGTTTACTTAGGCATCCTTCTTTCCCTCATTCTGTTCACATGCTCCAAAAACTGTAATCTGTTCTGAGCTATCCTGTCGTTTGAGTTCTTTTATTTCGGTATTCCTGTAATAATCTTCTTAACTACACCAATACGTAAAATAATGATAATTTTATAAAATTTGTAAAATAATTATAAGTTTAATAATTTGCATATAATATTATTTAAATCGATATTACTGATCTAAATCCGATCGAGATTAACTTATTCACGGCTGTAAGATTGTAAGGAATGTTTATAAGACAGAAAGCAAAAGGTTGAAAAAAAAAGTACGAGAACAGTATAGGGCCTATAATGGTACCCTGAAGTGGAGGCGTTGTGGCGCCCTGTTCACTGCAGTCGCAGTCGCCTACACAGCGACCAGCTCTCAATTAAATATTCAGATATTAATTGAGCGTTAGTAATAATTATTTGCATATATTGTTGTTTCGCTGATTAGGATCCACTTTACCAATAAACGACACATTCATTCACCTTCCAGGCTAATATTTTATTTATTTATTGAAAGAACGCGCCTCAACATAATATCAACCATCTATTCAAAATCTTTTTCCTCTTATTCTTTTTCACTTTTGTTTATTTTGCTTTTATAATATTAACATAACCTACACGATGTTTAAAAATGTTTTCAAACATTTAAACTGTTAAGAAATTTAAAAAATCTGGTGTGAAACACTCACACAACTTTCTCTTCCCAATGCAAATAATTAACAATATAACCTAACATTAGTAATAAAACATTAGAAAAAAACAAAAAACTAACCTCTAAAAATATAACCTTATTTTAATCATGGCTGAAAGACGCAAAATGTAAATCGAACTCAGTTCTGCTTAAAAGTACGGAAAATCACTCTTTCACACTAAACTAGGCTGTGTAGAGAAAAATGCTTTTTATAGAAGTCGTAGATCTTTTTATTTCCTATGAAATTAATTATATACACTTTTGTCGTAAAATGCATAATAAGGCCGAAATCTTAAAAAATATCGATTTTTCACACGTTTTCGTGAGAAAAAACAGAAAATCGCTAATTACTGCTAAACTAAGCGTTATACAAAAAAATGTTTGAAATAAAAGTTGTAGGTTTTTAAATTCTCTACAACTTTATTATATAAATTTTTGCGCTAAAATTTATATTTAAGCCGCAATCTTAAAAAAACAATTTCTTTACGTGAAAACAGCCTCACCAAGAATTTCAGCAAACATGGCGCCTACCCTTTCTTGTAGAGAATAAAAAATTGAATAAACCAGGCGATTTAAAAAAAAAAATCGTAGGACCAGTTTTTGAGAAAATCGCAAAAAAGTGAAAAATTATACGAATAAACTACTACTTCCGGTTGACCGATTTTGATGAAAATATTCGTGTCGGGTCCTGTAAAGGTATGTAGCTGAAGTTCTAAGTTTCAAGTTTGTACGATGTTCCGTTCTTGAGATATTCTGTTCACATACACACGCGCAAACACAGACCGATCGCTTAAAAACATTTTTTTGGGTTCAGGGGGTCTGAAAACGTGTAGATCCGGTGGAAACTCGATTTCGAAAAATCGACATGAAAAAAATACTTTCCTTCTTATATATTCATATAGGCAAGCGTAAGTAAAAAAAATCAGGTTTAAAACACTCACACGACTTTCTCTTACCAATGTAGATAATCAACAATAATATAGCCTACGTTTCTGCCCATAACAGACAGGTGCAGTGTCAAATTATTTACACTCAATCTGTTCGTTGCAGGGCTAAAATTAATAATTCTGTTTCTAATCACATGATCAGCCAATTAAATGACTGAATCATTTAAGAACAGGCGAGGTAAAGGTGTAAAAAACACTTATCAGAGTTATCTCCTCAGAAAGTAATGAATTGCATCATACAGCCAGACCCTGTGGTGAATGAAGTGAAGGTGTCATTTGCAGAGTGGAAAATATGTGCTTTTCAGAGGGCCCGGCATGCTGATAAGCGTACTTTTCCATTCAGGGAGGAAGGCAATGGTACACCTCCTCACTTCTCGTTTTACTTAGTAAAACCTCTACGGGTTCAAACCAGCCTTTCGGCTGATGACCTAAAAAATCCTACGTTTAATCATGAGTGAATGACGCAAAATGAAACTCAACCACAGTAGAATTTAAAAAAAAGTATGGGAAATCACTAATTTGACGCTATGCTCTGTAGAGAAAAATGCTTAAATAAAAGTTGTACGTTTTTAAATTTTGTACAACTTTGAATATATACAATTTTTTTTTGTAAAATTCATAGCGTACTTGAGCCGCAATCTTAAAAAAATCCCATTTTTTTACAGATTTTGATTAAAAAAATAACAGAAAATTACAACAATTGGCGCTAAGCTAAGTGCTGCACAAAAAATGTTTGAAATAAAAGTTGTAGGTTTTTAAAAGTTCTACAACTTTAATACTATTTTGCCCCAAATTGTATATGAAAGCTCAATCTGAAAAAAATTTCTACCAGAGCAATGGTTCCCAAGAATTTCAGCAGCCATGGCACTTAACCTATCTTGTACAGAATAAAAAAAATGTAGTAAATGAGGCGATTTAAAAAATTCGTAGGAGTAGTTTTTGAGAAAATCGAAAAAGTGAGTACCACACGAATAAACTACTACTTCCGGTTGGCCGAATTTCATTAATGTACAATTCCCGATCACAAATAAAAGCTAAAATAGGACAATGATAATACATGATTTAGTCTACTCCTTTATTTCTCATTTTTTATTTTATCCTAAGTATGCATTTTACGATAAACGTACGCAGTATTTAACTAAAATTACAGAAAATTAAAAATCTACAATTTTTTTTACAAAAATGTTTTCGTACGGAACTTAAATTAGTGATTTTCCGTATTTTTAAGTCGAATAGAGAAGTTGATTTCATTTAGCGTCATTCTCTCGTGGTTAAACATAGGTATTTTATTATTTAAACTGGCAAGATAAAGTTGTAAGAGTAATTTACATCAGATTTTTTTCATTAATTCAGAAAAGGCCTTCTCACTGTCATTACGCCACTTCGGTATTTAACTTTTCTGAAATTTTATCTCTGGAAAACCCTTATTATGATCTTAAATCTTTTTGTGTATTATTTTTATCTTCTACTAGGTATAAGGGCTGGCCCGTTGGCGTAGTGGTTAGCGCGACTGCCTTCTGTTTCGGAAACTCAGGTTCGATTCCCGGTCAGGTCTGGCATTTTTTGATCACTCATTTTCATTATCATCATTATCCACCGTCTGCATTAGCAGAAATTGCAGAACAGTCAGACGTAAAAAAATTACGTATAAATTTAACTGCGTTTAGTACCATTAGGTTTTTTACTTTCTCTTGCCTATATGAATATATAGGAAGGAAAGTATTGTTTTCATGTCGATTTTTCGAAATCGAGTTTTCACCGGATCTATACGTTTTCAGACCCCCTGAACCCAAAAAACATGTTTTTAGCGATTGGTCTGTGTGTGTGTCTGTGTGTGTGTGTGTGTGTGTGTGTGTGTGTGTGTGTGTGTGTGTGTGTGTGTGTGAACAGAATATCTCAAGAACGGAACATCGTACGAACTTGAAACTTGAAACTTAAGTTACATATCACTACCGGACCCGACACGAACATTTTCATCAAAATCGGTCAACCGGAAGTAGTAGTTTATTCGTATAATTTTTCACTTTTTTGCGATTTTCTCAAAAACTGGTCCTACGATTTTTTTTAAAATCGCCTATTTTACTCAATTTTTTATTCTCTACAAGATAGGGTAGGCGCCATGTTTGCTGAAATTCTCGGTGAGGCTGTTTTCACGTAAAAACGTTCTTTTTTTAAGATTACAGCTTTAATATAAATTTTAGCGCAAAAACTTATATAATAAAAGTTGTAGAGAATTTAAAAACCTACAACTTTTATTTCAAACATTTTTTTGTATAACGCTTAGTTTAGCGGTAATTTGCGATTTTCTGTTTTTTTCTCACGAAAACGTGAGAAAAATCGATTTTTTTAACATTTCGGTCTTAGTATGCATTTTACGACAAAAGTGTATATAATAAAAGTTATAGAAAATTAAAAGATCTACAACTTTTGTTTAAAGCATTTTTCTCTACAGAGCCTAGTTCAGCGTGAAAGCGTGATTTTCCGTATTTTTAAGCCAAACTGAGTTCGATTGTCATTTTGCGTCATTCACTCGTGATTAAAATAAGGTTATGTTTTTAAGGTTAGTTTTTGTTTATTTCTAATATTTTATTAATAATGTTAGGTTTATTATTAATCATTTGCATTGGCAAGAGAAAGTTGTGTGAGTGCTTCACACCAGATTTTTCTGTTTCTTTGAACCAACTTGGTTTGTTTTCTGTGCCTTTCTTGGTTAATTTTAACAAATATGTCCGTAGAATCTCTATGTTCTATTTTTAATTTCATCCGATAAGTTTTGAATTTGTTTATAATCTTTTTATTCCTTGCCCAATATTTTATATTTATCTTTTTTAAAAAAAATGTTTAAATTATTTAAAAAAAATAAAAAGTCAGAGGAGGAAAAGAGGAAAGAAGATGGTGTCAAATTGTAGGGCGGTACCACACCAGATACCTGACTACATAATACAATAAATTTTATAAAATGGGTAGTATAATACTCACAGCTGCCCATAACAGACAGGTGGAGAGTCAAATTATTTACTCTCAATCTGTTCATTGCTGGGCTAAAATAAATAGTTCTGTTTCTTATCACATGGTCAGCCAATTAAATGACTGAATCATTTAAGAACAGAAGGGGTAGAGGTGTAAAAGACACTAATCAGAGTTATCACTTCTGAAAGTAATGGATTTCATTATACAGCCAGACCCTGTGGTGAATGAAGTGAAGGTGTCATTTGCAGAGTGGAAAGTATGTGCTTTTCAGTGGGCCTGGCATGCTGATAAGCGTACTTTTCTATTCAGTGAGGAAGGCAATGGTAAACCACCTCACTCCTCATTTTACTTAGTAAAACCTCTACAGGTTCAAACCAGCTTTTCGGCTGATGACCTAAACAACAACAATACTCACAGAGATAAGAACTAATTTCCCCAAAACGGCATTACACAATACAAATAAAATATAGTAATAAAGATGACTTCATTTAACAAATCACAAATATATCTTAAATTTAAATTTATGAGATTTATTAAATTTGAAATTAATAAGAAATCAAACGTATTTCAATACAGCCAATGTTACTCAATAACCTCTTAAGTTTCCCAACAATAACGTTTTTGAAATCAGTTGGGTAGCTTTTGAGATTACTTCGAAAAAATAAACACTTTGTTTAATGATAATATTCGTATATTCTTGTTGTTTAGGACATCAGCCGAAAGTCTGATTGAACCTCTAGCTAGAAGCTTTACTAAGTAAAACGAGGAATGCGATGGTTTACTACTGCCTTTCTCACTGAGTGGAAAAGTATGCTTATCAGCAGATCAGGCCCTCTGAAAAGCATCTACTTTTCACCCTGAAAATGACACCTTCACTCATTCACTACAGCTCCTGGCTGCATAACGAAATTCATTACTCTCAGAGGAGATAACTGTGACTAGTGTATTTTACACCTCTACCTCTTCTGTTCTTAAATGATTCAGTCTAATTGGCTGACCATGTTATAAGAAACAGAACTATTTTTTGTAGCCCTGGAACCAGCAGATCGAGTGCAAATGATTTAAAATTTCACCTGTTTGTTATGGGCAAAATATTAGTATAGATATACCTTAAAATTACACAAAAAAGTACCCATGTCAATTTATTTTTGGATCACCCTATAAATGGATATACTTGATCAGAATAATAATAAATCATATTCTTGATAAAAAAATCTCCGTATTCAACTCACTACCCTTCACCCTCCACCCGATCAATTCTTGATTCGAACAAAAAAACTTAACCTTCATTTATTCATTTTGAGGTCACAAAATCTACCACATAAGTTAACAGAAAATAGAAACAATAAATTTAAAATACAATATAAACACTATGATAAAATTCACAATTTAAATATACACTGACCAACGTGTTATCAAATGGCACGCTATCTTTAGATGGATTTAACCAAACCACATAACTGAAGATAGAAAACTTGATACGATCAACAAAGAACCGACTGCAATGCATTGTGTTTAGTTTTATAACTACAAAACGCAAAATGCATCAATGAAAAACTGGGTGATAATAATAATAATAATATCTATAGTCTAGCCTCTCTTAGTTTGCTCCTAATGTAAACAAATAATGACGTCACTGAGCATGCGCATTATATAAAAATGTGTACACGCTGATTAAAAAGTAACAACAAAATACTTTCAAAAGTATTTAAATACAAAATACTTTTAAAAGTATTTTTAAAAATGAAATTATTAGGTTTACATCATATCATGACTGATGTTTTTAGTACTTTAAGTACTTATAATTTAAAAAATAGTTAACTTAATAGGAATACAACATCTGTAAAGTCGTAGACTCTAGCGTGCACCCTGTAGTAGGTGGCTTTTGTTTGTTGACAGTAGGAGCAAACTAAGAACGGCTGAACTGTAAACATGAAGGTTAGTAAATATTAAATGTAAATAACAGCGAAACTAAAATATAATTGGTGAAAAATATTAACATCCTAATTCTATTACCTGAAATTTTACAGAAGGGATGAAAAAATGAATGAATTTCTTATTCTTCATATAGAAACGCCAGCAATGATGTTACAACAAAACGCGTCTTAATACTCATATGAATTGGTAGTTTTCCCCTAACAGGGAGGTGGAGTGTAAAATTATTTGCACTCGATCTACTAGTTCCTGGGCTAAAAAAAATAGTTCTGTTTCTTATCACATGGTCATCCAATTATAACACTGAAGCATTTAATAATGGAGGTGTAAAAGACACTAGTCAGAGTTATCTCCTCTGAGAGTAATACATTTCATTATACAGCCAGACCTTGTGGTGAAGAAAAGTGGATTTTCTGGGTGGAAAGAAGATGATTTTCATAGGACCTGGCATGCTGATAAGCATAATTATCCACTCAGTGAGAAAGGTAATTGTAAACAACCTCACTCTTCGTTTTAGTTAGTAAGAAAAAGAATTGATAAGTTAAGTGATTTGGAAGCATATCTAAAGACCAAGAGAAAGATCTACCTAAAGGAAACTAAATGGAAAACTTCTAAAGCAGCGAAAAAAACGGAGAGGTAAATATCATAATGTTGTTTTAACAGAAATTAGAAGAAAAAAGTGATGTGAAGATTGAAGCGTTTTGAATAGAAATTCTCGGAAACCAAAACTAGTAGAAACGTTTGTTAAATATTTTGATTCCTTATACTATGTTCAGGTAAAGCAACGAAATAGTTAGAATGGTCTCAATTGGGACGTCACAAAGACCAACAAAAATAAACTTACAGCAAATTGCAAAAAAGTGAAAAATTACACGAATAAACTACTACTTCCGGTTGACCGATTTTGATGAAAATGTTCGTGGCGGGTCCTCTAGTGGTATGTAACTTAAGTTATAAGTTTCAAGTTCGTACGATGTTCCGTCCTTGAGATAGTTGTTCACACACACACACACACACACACACATACCCGGCCGCATTGGCGTAGTTGGTAACGTGCTCGCCTCTCATCATGCGGTCTTGGGTTCGAATCCCATTCAGGCACGGCATATTTTCATACGTTGCAAAAATCATTTCATCCTTCACCGTCTGCATTAGCAGTAATTGCAGAACAGTGGGACGTTAAACAAAAAAAAAAAACAATAATCGCTAAAAACATGTTTTTTGGATTCAGGGAGTCTGAAAACGTGTAGATCCGGTGAAAACTCGATTTCGAAAAATCGATATGAAAACAATACTTTCCTTCCTATATATTCATATAGGCAAGAGAAAGTCAAATGCATACTAATAGAAAACCGGCCAAGAACTTGGTACTTTTTGTCGGTAAATTGCTTTATCTCCGATAAATTTTTATTAAATAAAAAAATTTAAGTTAAACGAATAAACGCAGGAAATAACAGGCTTAAATTGTCTGTAGCGTTAAATGTTTTCCGTTCAATCGTTTTTGAAATGGAGCTCTTCAAACACAAAGGACTTTTTTCGTGGAGAGCACTATAACAAAAGAAATTAGTAGAACTACTCTTGAGAATGAAATAAATCTGCTGGCTTTTAATTTTATTTACTGGTAAATGCATTTCCATGTTTCTGAATGAATTTTATTGAAAAAGACAGATGCTGGTACTATCAGATTGTGTATATTAAATAATACACGCAAGAAACGTTTAAATGTTATTTGCAATTTATTTGTAGAGTAGGCCTACTTTTAAACACACTATTTATCAAACGGGATGTATAGAAAGCTTTCGCCTCCTTTGATTATTTATTTTTTGTTAACTCTTGAATAACAAGCCTACCTTTAGGCAGGTAAACTTAAAAGTCGTGAAATGTTACAACTTTTTATGTAGTTAAGTTTTTTATTTTGTTTATACTCTGTATTCTACTACTTGTTTCTTAGTAACCTACGTAGTTGCACAATAATGTTTTATATTAAACTGAATGTACCCGTAGAATGTATGTATCAAGATTGTACGTATTATAGCATTCATGTAAACCATGTAACAGGTAAGAGGTGACTTAAAACAAATATGTACTGGGTGTTTAATAAGTTAGAAAACTTTTTTACTTTCTCTTGCCTATATGAATATATAGGAAGGAAAGTATTGTTTTCATGTCGATTTTTCGAAATCGAGTTTTCACCGGATCTATCCGTTTTCAGATCCCCGAACCCAAAAAACATGTTTTTAGCGATTGGTCTGTGTGTGTGTCTGTGTGTGAACAGAATATCTCAAGAACGGAACATCGTACGAACTTGAAACTTAAGTTACATACCACTACCGGACCCGACACGAACATTTTCATCAAAATCGGTCAACCGGAAGTAGTAGTTTATTCGTATAATTTTTCACTTTTTTGCGATTTTCTCAAAAACTGGTCCTACGATTTTTTTAAAAATCGCCTGGTTTACTCAATTTTTTATGTTCTACAAGATAGGGTAGGCGCCATGTTTGCTGAAATTCTGCGTGAGGCTGTTTTTACGTAAAAACATTTTCTTTTTAAGATTGCGGCTTTAATATGCATTTTAGCGCAAAACGTTATATAATAAAAGTTGTAGAGAATGTAAAATTCTACAACTTTTATTTCAAACATTTTTTGTATAACGCTTAGTTTAGCGGTAATTAGCAATTTTCTGTTTTTTTCTCACGAAAACGTGAGAAAAATCGATTTTTTTAACATTTCGGCCTTAGTATGCATTTTACGACAAAAGTGTATATAATTAAATTTATAAAAAATTAAAAGAACTACAACTTTTATTTATAACATTTTTCTCTACAGAGCCTAGTTTAGAGAGAAAGAAAGATTTTCAGTATTTCTAAGCCAAACTGAGGTTAATTTTCATTTTGCGTCTTTCACTCATGATTAAAATTAGGTTATGTTTATTGAGGTTAGTTTTTTGTTTATTTCTTATGTTTTATTACTAATTTTACGTTTATTGTTAATTATTTGCACTGGCAAGAGAAAGTTGTGTGTGTGTTTCACACCAGATTTTTTTTAGTTATTAGGACTCCATTGGTGGTCTCTGTTCAAACTCATGCCTAATCCACTTCTATATAAATAAAATTGTGATTTTGTTTGTACAATTTTTCAAAATGTCTTAAACTTTTCTTTCTACGCCAGATGTACCATGTAAACGCCGAAAATAAGTTCAGCTGAATTTTTGTCTGTTTATCTGTTTGTAGGTTACGGCATCACGCAAGAACCGCTGAACCAAATTCAATGAATTTCGGTATCTAGGTTTTGGATATAATCGAAATGAAAACAGGCTATACATTTTTTTACTTTCTCTTGCCTATATGAATATATAGGAAGGAAAGTATTGTTTTCATGTCGATTTTTCGAAATCGAGTTTTCACCGGATCTATACGTTTTCAGACCCCCTGAACCCAAAAAACATGTTTTTAGCGATTGGTCTGTGTGTGTGTGTCTGTGTGTGTGTGTGTGAACAGAATATCTCAAGAACGGAACATCGTACGAACTTGAAACTTGAAACTTAAGTTACATACCACTACCGGACGCGACACGAACATTTTCATCAAAATCGGTCAACCGGAAGTAGTAGTTTATTCGTATAATTTTTCAGTTTTTTGCGATTTTCTCAAAAACTGGTCCTACGATTTTTTTAAAAATCGCCTATTTTACTCAATTTTTTATTCTCTACAAGATAGGGTAGGCGCCATGTTTGCTGAAATTCTCGGTGAGGCTGTTTTCACGTAAAAACGTTGTTTTTTTAAGATTACGGCTTAAATATAAATTTTAGCGCAAAAACTTATATAATAAACGTTGTAGAAAATTTAAAGACCTACAACTTCTGTTTCAAACATTTTTTTGTATAACGCTTAGTTTAGCGGTAATTTGCGATTTTCTGTTTTTTTTTCTCACGAAAACGTGAGAAAAATCGATTTTTTTAACATTTCGGTCTTAGTATGCATTTTACGACAAAAAAGGATATAATTAAATTTATAGAAAATTAAAAGATCTACAACTTTTGTTTAAAGCATTTTTCTCTACAGAGCCTAGTTTAGCGTGAAAGCGTGATTTTCCGTATTTTTAAGCCAAACTGAGTTCGATTGTCATTTTGCGTCATTCACTCATGATTAAAATAAGGTTATGTTTTTGAGGTTAGTTTTTGTTCATTTCTAATGTTTTAATACTAATGTTAGGTTTATTGTTAATTATTTGCATTGGCAAGAGAAAGTTGTGTGAGTGTTTCACACCAGATTTTTAATATTACAAATGGATGGGGGAGTTCTAAGAGAGGGGTAAACAAAAACCAACGAATATCTCCGTTAAAAGTGTATGTATCAAAAATGTTATATAATCGAAATTACGAAACGTTTTAAGACAAATAAGTTTGATTATGTAAAGTTTTTCATTTTCATGCATAATAACGGAGATCTTCTTCTTTTTCTTACTATCAAGGATTAGGCATAATAAGCCTGTTCCGAACTCACAAACCATCCTGTACTTCTACACAAACACCGTATACCTCGACTACTCCCATCTTCTTCGAGGTCTTCCCACCTCCCTTCTTCCAACTGGAACATATTCCATCACTTTTAGAAGTATTCTCTCCTCTGGCATCCGTTCCAAATGTTGCCTCCATTGATTCCGGTACTCCTCCACTTTTTCATTCAAGCTAAATACAACCAACTCGGATCTAATTTCTTCGTTATGTAGTAGATCCAGCCTCGAGCAGCCTTACAAACCTCATTTCAGCTGCTTGGATCCTACTTTCTTGACGTTTTGTGGTAATCCATGACTCTTCTGTGGAAGCAATCCACCGGGTTGGTCTAGAGGTAAAGTCGTCGCCAAAATCAGCTGTTTAACAGCTGATTTTTGGAGATGAAGGTTCCTGGTTCATATCCTAGTAAAGGTAGTTACTTTTATACGAATTTGAATGCTAGACTGTGGTTATCGGTGTATGTTGATGGTTGGGGTTCAATTAACCATACTTTCTCAGGAATGGTCGACCTGAGTCTGTACAAGACTACACCTCATTTACACGTCATACATATCATCCTCATCTCATTGGGTCATGGGGTTACTTATTGTTCTGAATTGAACAGATTGCAATGTACACAAATTTGGGATTACAAAATGAAAAAAAAATATTGGAAGTTATATTTTTGTATTCATCATTTAAATCCATGACTCACTTCCATAAAGAAGGACTGGGGCTGCCATTACCTTGTAGAACTTCACTACTGTCTCTGTTCTAGCTCTGTTACCCAGTGTCCTGTTAATGGTACCACGCTTGATTGGTTAATAATGGAGGTATTACCAATTTAAAAAAAATAAACCAATATTTTTAGAAGAATATTAACATACAAAATAAACAGAACAATAAACATAGACCTACGCGCCGGTAAAACCCGCATTCATTATTAGTTACTTACCTACCCATTCCACCAGTACCCTGTACACCTTTTATCGGTCACACTGTCAAAAATGAATCAGTCGTCTTATTAGTGGTCACCATCGTGGTGTTCCTATTGTGATTTACCTTTCATTTTGTTTTATTTTTTTTTATTTTACGGCCACAAAGGACCACTTAAGTTCAATCTTTCAATGTCTAGCTCTTTCAGATGTTCCACCAAAACGCCCCCGCAGTTGTCGCTCCCGTACTTCTCCTCTTCTTCGCCAATAATTCTTCAATGTTTCGGATCTTCTCAGTCTCTCAGCGTCCGAAATCACCATGGCTTTCCTGACCCTCATTTGTTCCCTAAATTTAACCGATCGCTGTTTGTATGTCCTGTAGCTCCCTGACTTAGTTTTGAGGTCAGCTATTGTGATGTTTAGTTCCTCCATATCCTTTTTGACTTCCTTTAACCAGTTTGGTGTCATCTTCTTTTGCCAGAAAAACTCAGTCAACCTTCTTAGTAATCTTGTATCCTCCATTCTCAATATATGTCCCAGGAAGGATATCCTTTTTTTCCTGATGATACTGGTTAAAGGCTCAATTGTTTCATATACTTCCTTGTTTGGTACAATATAGAAACTACCATCTTGAAGGGACCATTTTCCAATACACCTTCTTGCTATTTGCCTCTCCACTTTCTCGATTTTGTCCTTTTCGCCTATTCTTGTTGGACCAAACAGTGTTTCACTCGCATACAGGACTTCAGGAAGTATCACGGTATTGTAGTGTCTTAATTTTGTGTTGATGGACATACATTTCTTATTGTAAATATTCCTAGTGGTTATGGCGGATTTGATTAATTTATTTGTTCTTTCCTTCCAGTTAATTTTTTCTTTAATGTTGTGCGTTATTGTATTATTATAAAAATAATATAGCGCTGTATATCTTAATTTAAAAACACCAAGATATCGCGTTTATTTTACGTTCAACTATATTTTTTCATAAATAATAATGCTGACGTTGAAAGGAGATAGATAACAATGAATATTTAAAGAATATCAGACCTGACAGGGATCGAACTCGGTACCCCAACCGACCGTCCACGGCACCAAGGAAACCGTTCAAAGAACGGGTACTTTAGCTTGTCAAAAATACAGCAAAAAGCAGCAATCAAATTGGGTAATTGTCAGTAGGCCTATTGTACAGTTCTCGATGACAAATAAATAAAATAAAAATAAAAAATCTGGTGTGAAACACTCACACAACTTTCTCTTGCCAGTGCAAATAATTAACAATAAACCTAACATTATTTATAAAATATTAGAAATAAACAAAAAACTATCCTCAAAAACATAACCTTATTTTAATCATGAGTGAATGATGCAAAATGAATATCAACCTCAGTTTGGCTTAGAAATACGGAAAATCACTCTTTCTCTCAAAACTAGGCTCTGTAGAGACAAATGCTATAAATAAAAGTTGTAGATCTTTTAATTTTCTATAAATTTAATTAAATACACTTTTGTCGTAAAATGCATACTAAGGCCGAAATGTTAAAGAAATCGATTTTTCTCACGTTTCCGTGAGAAAAAACAGAAAATCGCAAATTACCGCTAAACTAAGCGTTATACAAAAAAATGTTTGAAATAAAAGTTGTAAATTTTTAAATTTTCTACAACTTTTATTATATAGATTTTTGCGCTAAAATGCATATTAAAGCCGTAATCTTAAAAAAACTTTGTTTTTACGTGAAAACAGCCTCACCTAGAATTTCAGCAAACATGACGCCTACCTTATCTTGTAGAGAATAAAAAATTAAATAACCAGGCGATTTTTAAAAAAATCGTAGGACTAGTTTTTGAGAAAATCACAAAAAAGTGAAAAATGACACGAATAAACTACTACTTCCGGTTGACCGATTTTAATAAAAATGTTCGTGTCGGGTCCGGTAGTGGTATGTAACTTAACTTTTAAGTTTCAAGCTCGTACGACGTTCCGTTCTTGAGATATTTTGTATACACACAGACACAGACACACACACACACACACACACACACACACACACAGACCAATCGCTAAAAACATGTTTTTTGGGTTCAGGGGGTCTGAAAACGTAAAGATCCGGTGAAAACTCGATTTCGAAAAATCGACATGAAAACAATACTTTCTTTCCTATATATTCATATAGGCAAGAGAAAGTAAAAAATAAAAATAAAAAAAATAAGTTGTTGGGGTTTTTTGACCCCTCTTCCTGCAATAAATAGATACAGTAGGTACTTGATTTACCGGTCTCGTACTTACAGTCATTCATTGAAGAAAAGAAAAATTTTATCCTCACAAATGAAGATATAGATGCTTTACGAGCTCCCTGTAGGCGAACACATAACTGGTGACATTATTTGCGTTTCTGTACCGTGTCAAAGTTAACTTGAAAGAGTAATTAAAAATGTTTCTTATTTACTTTCACCTGTTTATTTTGCTTTATTTTAAAACAGTCATGTTTGTATTTTAACGATCATTATTTTAATATGAATTAAAGTAATAAAAATTTAAGCGGTTGCCATTTGAAGGAACTTGCTGTCGAGTCTGTTTATTAAAGGTGAAAATTTTTTAACTGAAATGTAAAAGATTCAAATCGTATAAACAGTTTTTAAGTTGCATGTAATGTAAATATTTTGTAGTTAGCTTTTGAGTTTTTCATTTTATTATTGTACAGAGTGATTTTTTAGTCCTGTTACCCAATTGTTAATGTCTGGTAATATTTTTCTAAAAAAAATAAATTTTGTTTTGTGACACTAAGTTGGTAGCCCTACTCAACCAGTATGGATATGGCAGTGTGAGTTGATTCTCCTTGAGCTGTGTAAAATTTTGTGCCATTTCCGGTCGTGCTACGAACAGAATGTCTTTTATCCTAAAACTATCTCTTATTTAAATCTGGAGGCTGAAGCTCTAGAACTAATCGTATGTGATACAGATACAATTTCAATTTTTTAGCAGCTTTCTGAGCACTCGAACATGACAAATCAACATGTGAGGAAAGTTTTTGTAAACTTTTCCATGGAGAATTGAGCAATCTTGTTTTCACATTCTCTTAACGTCATCTGTCAAGAGAGTTGGTCGACCACTACGTTTTCTGCTGCAAACAATACCTGCCTCTAAAAATCAGTTATTTAGCCTAGAAATTGACTAGAATAGAGTGGAGGAACACCAAAAAATTTAATTTGAAATGATTCTTTTACACTAGCACACGATTTTGTAGCAAAATATTGTTCAAGAATGAAAACCCGTTGTTCTAGGGTAAAAGACATTCTGTTCGTAACACAACTGAAAACAGCACAAAATTTTACGCAACTCAAGGAGAGTCAACTCAAACTGTCGTATCTATACCGGTTGAGTAGGGCTACCAGCTTTGTGTCACAAAACAAAATATCCCTTTCTTAGAAAAAAATTACCAGACATTAACAATTGGGTAACAGGACTAAAAAATCACCCTATTACTGTTAATATCTTTAAAGTCAGTGCGTTTAAAAGATAAATTGTACAATTCCATTAAAACAACAAAAAACTACTTACTCTATAGTACACACTAATGTTACAAAGAAAGAACGTTTGTGAGTTTGTCTGCTTATACGAGATAATCTCAGAAATTACACAAACGATTTCAAAAATTCTTTCAATTTTGGAAAGTTTACAGTTTTCTTAGTAAGTTAATATAATACAGTACAACTTGGTTAATTCGAACTTGAAGGGGACTGGAAAAAAGTTCGAATTATCCAAAATTCGAAATAACCTCATACGGAACAGTATTGTTAAATTAAAAAATTACGAAATTCGAAGTTTGTTATACTATGTACTAATGACAGAAATAAAGTAGAAGTTCAATTTCACAGACCCCCTCGTCGATTTGTTTCATTAATAAACTAGTAGGGTATACAAACAAAAATATATTTATGTATATACATTATAGCATTGGTCATACGGTACGTCCAGGATGTATTACTGAAATACAGCACTGCAAGTTATTGAATATATTAAACAAAACTTCAAAACACAATCGTCCAGTGCAGGATATTCTGCTGTTTTTATACGCTTTCGACCTTTTCCGTTGTTTTTCTATTCCAGTTTTCCATAATTGTTTTTATTTTTCAAGAAAGACAACAAAGTGTTTGGTCAATTCCGTACTCTTTAGCTATGCCACACTTTCGTTTTGTACTCCGTTCCACATCTTGAATGTTTTTTGTTTTTTTTTTGTTTAACGTCCGACTGTTCTGCAATTATATCTTGAATCGCTTTACCTTTTTCGTTCAAAGTTAAACTTTTGTACGGACCACGTTTAGCCAATTCAGTAAAAATAATTCAGTTTTGTTTATATTTAATTCTAATTTATTACAAGAGAACCATTTACACATTCTGTTTATTACGTTATTAGTTGCCGTTTTAACTGCTCTTGTCATCAGCGAACATTACAGTAACGAAATCTGATAGAAAATATGGAGATTTTAAATAATTATAAATTTATTTAATAAATATAAGTCTCAATAGAGGGACAAGAATATACCCCTGTGGTATTCCGCTAGTAGACAATTTATAGTTTGATTTAAATGATACCGTTTTGGGTCCATCAATCTTCTCACACTGTGATCGGTTTTTAAGAAACGACTCGATCAATTTTACAGAGCTATTGCAGTGAACATTGTCCGTGCGATCGCACGGACCATGTGGGCCCAGCGTTACGCTGATGGCACATGGTCCGTGCGACGCACGTGTAATATGTCCGTGCAACGCACGGACAAGTAAGCAGCAAATGGAGAAGCATTGGGGTTGGCACATGGTCCGTGCGACGCACGGACCATGTGCCCGCCGGACAAAGTTGATGGTGGTGCACTCATCAAATGAATACAGTTTACCTAAATAAATGTTTCAATTCTATTTCAAGGCTAGTAAAATAATAACATACACAGTAATGTTGTAAAGGGAATGGGAAAAAAATACGGAAACGTGTTCACAAAACTTAAAGATCTGTTAAAGTAGACTAGTGGTTACAAAATTTTCACGAATACAAAAATGGGCGAACAACAAGCAACAACCCAATTGGTTAAAAGACCAATGACAAAAGTACAAACATAAAAAAATCGAATAAATTATTAAAGTATTTGTTACTAAACAACGATTAGAGACATGTTCAATAAATAATAAAAGACAAACCAACCGTACACACAGTAAACCTAGTTTTTAAAAAAAATGTCTTTACGCCTACATTTATAACTTATGCAACCCACTAAACAAACTTTATTCTTTAATTACCCTACCTACATCAATACATTTTGTACCATCTTAAAATACCTAATAATATACAATAGGATTCTTATAGTACGATGTTAAAACATATCAGGTTGACCACTTATTAAAATTCCCTTTACCAATAAAAATATTTCCCTCCTGTGTTTTAATAGACTAACAAAAGTATAGCATAACAATAATGAATCAGTCATTTTAGAAAGGGCACATGTCCAAAATTATGAATTTTCTATTATTGGCGTTAACGATTTATTGGGTGTATTTCTAGATATTCCGCATTGAAAGGTTACACATACCTAATACTAAAGCCCATTAAGCTTGTTTTTAAGTTGTTAGTACCAATATTTAACTGTTTTTTGGTTCTCCTGAAAAATGAAGATTTTTGGCCAAAAGCCCTTACTAAAATGACTGATTTAATTATGCTAAAGGCTGGTTTGAATCTCTAGAGGCTTTACTAAGTCAATCGATGGTTTACACTTCCTTCCTCACTGAGTGGAAAAGTATACTTATCAGCATGCCAGGCCCACTTTAAATTATCTACTTTCTACCCTGGAAATGACACCTTCACTTCATTCACTAAAGGGTCTGGCTGTATAATGAAATCTATTACTTTCAGAGAAGAGGAGATAATGTGACTAGTGTCTTCACTAGTGACACCTTCACTTTATTCACTAAAGGGTCTGGCTGTATAATGAAATCTATTACTTTCAGAGAAGAGGAGATAATGTGACTAGTGTCTTCACTAGTGACACCTTCACTTCATTCACTAAAGGGTCTGGCTGTATAATGAAATCTATTACTTTCAGAGAAGAGGAGATAATGTGACTAGTGTCTTTTACACCGGTAACTCTTCTGTTCTTAAATGCTTCAGTCATATAATTGGGTGACTATGTGATAAGAAAGACAACTTTGTCTGTTATTTGCTTATATTAAGCGTATTATTTCCCTATAACACGTTCTCCGAGGTTATCCTCAACGTCTCCGATTCGAGGGCAACCACTCCCAAACTCTCCTCGGCAACCTTTCCTCAGCTATAAGTCACATATCCCGAACCTCAATAACTGTCTCTCCGATACCCGGGTTGTTATTGGAATCCCGAATCCTACCATTCTTCAATAGTCTGATTTCTCACATTAACTAATATGGTAAGCTTACAACACCGAATCTCTAAAACATCATCTCTCTGATAAGAAACAAAACTATTTTTTTGTAGCTATGGAACTAGCAGATTAAGTGCAAATAATTTAACATCAACTTCATTTTACCAATCGTAAAATAGTTTACGTAACTCAGAACGGTCTAAGCTTTCCAAAAGTAGAAGAATTTTTATAATCGGTTGCGTAGTTTCTGATTACCTCGAACATATCTAAAACAAACCTTACTTCTTTGTATTAAAGGGATAAATAATTTCCCTACGGTTGGTAACACTGTTTTAACAAATCTGCGTCTTACTGTCGAGTTAATATTTTACGTACAATAGGATGAGTGTACTATTTTGCATACAGGTCGACACCAAATTTTGTTTTATTTTCTGTGTTACATTCGCTAAGTTTTTTTTACGACACACGCGATTTGCACATCAGAAATTGTTCTTGGTAACTTTTTATATCCTTCAAAATTTACTGATCATGTAAAATGGCCAAAAGGTGCATTAAAAATGAATAAAATGATACATTATTTTCACAACATGTCAACAATTGTATAATGTAATTGATAGTACAATCTATAACGCAAAATTCAGAGGTATACTTAGCTAACCTTGGTTACTGAATATAAATTTAATTTATGTGAATACTCAATCGGACAGTCAATGTACACAAGATCGTGTACAAATAAAGAAAATGATCAAATAAATGTTTCAGCTGGTAATAAACTTAACAGCTAAACTGAAAATCTTGGGTTCAATTCTCTGTTAGAGTATGGAAGTCTCAATGTTGCACGCGCATACACTTATGTGCCGTGAGGAGGAAGCGAAAGAGGGAGATTTTTTTTTTGGTTTAACGTCCAACTGTTCAGCAATTACTGCTAATGCAGACGTTGACGGATGAAATGATTTTTTGTAAGGTATAAAAATATGCCATGCCTGAATGTGATTCGAACCGAAGACCGCATGATGAGAGACGAGCACGTTACCAACTACACCAATGCGGCCGGCATTGGCGAAAGAGGGAGAGGTCGGGAGGCAAAGAAATAGAGAGATTGTTAAAAATAAGTTTTTTTGAGTTTAAGACCTGAAAACGTGTATTTCCGGTGAACATTCTACTTCGAAAAATCGACATGAACAATACCGGTTCATCGAGAAAGGTTGCATCCATTTTAAAAAATTACAGTTTAAAGACTACTAGAGATAGTCATAATTTTTTTTTTGTTGTAAACAGAAAATATTAATTTTTTTGTCTGAACGACTGTACCGTACATTGAACAAATTGCATAAGAAAAATCCATAAACAGAATTTGGCAACAAGACGGCGCGCCTCCTCATTTCAGTCTTCTAGCGCACCACACCTGTGCTTTGGCCTCCGAGGAGTCCAGATTTAACCTCACTTGATTTTTTCTTTTGGGGTTATATTAAAAACCATGTCTAAAGTAAGAACATTCGAAATGTGAATCATTTACGACATCGAATTTTTGTTGTTGTTTCGTTCGAGCTCGATATGACACAGCGCACCTGGACAGAAAATTTTGCCGGAGTAGAAAATACAGTTTCACAAGAATATATTGTAGGAAAGGGAATGAGTACTTTTAAGGCATTTTCACTCAAAAAATCTGGTGTGAAACACTCACACAACTTTCTCTTGCCAATGCAAATAATTAACAATAAACCTAACATTAGTAATAAAACATTAGAAATAAACAAAAAACTAACCTCAAATATATAACCTTATTTTAATCATGAATGAAGGACGCAAAATGAAAATAGACCTCAGTTTGGCTTAAAAATACAGAAAATCACTCTTTCACGCTAAACTAGGCTCTGTAGAGAAAAATGCTAGAACTAAAAGTTGTAGAACTTTTAATTTTCTATAAATTTGATTATATACACTTTTGTCGTAAAATGCATACTATGGCCGAAATCTTAAAAAAATCGATATTTCACACGTTTTCGTGAGAAAAAAAACAGAAAATTGCTAATTACCGCTAAACTAAGCGTTTTACAAAAAAATGTTTGAAATAAAAGTTGTAGGATTTTAAATTCTCTACAATTTTTATTATATAAAGTTTTCCGCTAAAATGCATATTAAAGCCGTAATCTTAAAAAACAACGTTTTTACGAGAAAACACCCTTACCAAGAATTTCAGCACACATGACGCCTACTCTATCTTGTAGAGAATAAAAAATTGAGTAAACCAGGCGATTTTAAAAAAAATCGTAGGACCAGTTTTTGAGAAAATCGCAAAAAAGTGAAAAATTATACGAATAAACTACTACTTCCGGTTGACCGATTTTGATGAAAATGTTCGTGTCGGGTCCGGTAAGGGTATGTAACTTAAGTTTCAAGTTCGTACGATGTTCCGTTCTTGAGATATTTTGTACACACACACGCGCGCACGCGCGCACGCACACATACACACACGCACACGCACGCATACACGCGCGCGCGCGCGCACACACACACGCACACACACACACACACACACACACACACACACACACACACACACACACACACACACGAGACAGACCAATCGCTAAAAACATGTTTTTTGGGTTCAGGGGGTTTGTTTGAAAACGTATAGATCCGGTGAAAACTCGATTTCGAAAAATCGACATGAAAACAATACTTTCCTTCCTATATATTCATACAGGCAAGAGAAAGTAAACAGGGTATCTTTTTGGGCACTGATCCTGTAACATTTATTTTTCAATGTTACAAATTTTAATTTTTAAATTAATTTCCTTTCATTGTTCTTATACAATTAATTTTCGTTATCTACTAATTAAATATCTAATTAGTTATCTCTCAATTGATTTTCGCTCTTTTAGGCTTTTGCTTTCCGTTCGCTGCCATCTGTCTTATCTGCGGTACTAGTTCTTCTCCTCCTTGTTGGAGGGGATCCGTGACGTCAGGCCCGAGGTTTCCTTTTTGGTAAATTTTGCGTGTCTCGTCCATCTTGCTGCAAAAGGTCATGACGACGGACGCGTTTTTGTATCTGTGACGTTCATGTTTTTTAAGTCTTTTCGGGGTGCATTATGCCGCTGCTTTTCTTGACCTTTTTGCTTTCCCGTGTTACGGTAAGTCTGTCTCCTTTTTTTGTAGTTAAAAACCCATTGAAGCCGAAAATGTTTAATTTAAAATTTTGTAAATTTTGTAAACCCTTTGGGTATTTTAAATTTTTCTTAATCCTTTTGTAAATTCTTTTCTCGGTCTTTTGCGTCTTTGGGCTTTTAGCTACCTTTTATTTTTGTGTTTTGGGGTAGCCCTCTTTCTTTACTAAGTCCTGGTTTTTCTGCTCTTTGCAGGGACCCAGTGTGGGGCTGATTACACCCAGTTTGGGACTGAATTAAACTAATTTGGGATGGAGTATATTCAAGTCTTAACAAAAGCAAACTTGTTCAAGAATTATTGAAATCTTGTTTGGGGCAAGTGGCACCCGACACGTAAAATGCATTTCGCAACCCGAAAAATTGTTGTCGGCGATATAATTCGTCTTTCCTAAATTTTGTCTTGAAGCCTCCGCAACATAAATTTTTATTATAATATAAATTTTCATTTGTTACCTTGTATCATACGATAAAATGTTTGTTGGTCGTTACCACTAATGTATGCTGGCAAGCATGTTACGGTGCGGAGTTAATCGGATTCTTTATTCCGTATTTTTTAAAAAAAATCTTTTCTACTTAAATTTTTTAATAAATATATATATTTAAAAAAAAAATAAAATAAAACAAAATCACTTTTGATTTTTTTTGATCTGTATTTGATTTTAATCCTAAATGGGTTTATTTAAAAAAAAGGGATACTAAAAATTAAATTCTTATAAAATAAAAATAATTAATTTTCATTGTATCTGATTTATCATCTTTAAAACGAATTAATTTACGATTCCTTATTAAATTAATTTATTGTTCAACTTAATCTATTTATTGTGTAAAAGGCCTATTCTGATTGAAAATTTTAATTATTATTACTTTGTAATTATATTTATTATTAATTATCTACCTTTTTATTAAATTTTTTTTATCTGGATCCAGTAATAAGTATGTACAATTGTATATATATGTATATATATATAACTATGTACATTTTTAGTATTTTATTTCTTTTTTTTCCTAAAGATTTAGATGATTATTATTATTAAAATCATTTATGCGCTTATTTGGCCTTTTTTGGATAATTAAGAATTTGTTGGTTATCCCAATTTTGTTAATTAGTCTACATATTTAAATTTTATTAAAATTTTCTTAGTAATTTATTTTCTTGTTTTTTTAAAATCACACCACTGCAGTCCCTCCTGTTGGAGTTTTTCTTGTATCCCTATGCCAATTTTGTTTTTGTGTTTCTTTTTGGATTCACCCGAACAAAAGGGGTTACAATTCAGAAGGGCGTGAGTGAACATTCCTTAAATTTTGTTTCCAAGGCAGTGTCACTTAGAGGTTTCTTTTACCTAAAACTAAATTTTCTAAATAAAGAATATTTCACTTAATTTATTTGGTCTACACAAAACTTTGCCCTCCCTAACCCCCTTCATCACACCCCATTGGGGGTCGCGTCCCCTACTTTAAGAACCAATGACTTAAAGGAACACAGAAACAAGAACAATACTAATATCGCATATCTGAAACTAATTTAATAATGAAATTACCTTAGCAAATCTGAGTCATCTTGATCAATTATATTTAAGCTGTTTACTTAAAATGACTTCAATCGGAAACTTTACCTTTTAAGGTAGATTCGAAGAAACTATAAACAGTAATGTGACATTTTGTCAGACAACTTGTATGTACATGACGCTAAAGAAAATATTACTTACAGCCGACAATACTTCTTCAAGATCGACTTAACCATAATTGTATACATATTTGGAAATACAGTATGACATATCGCAACGATATTCAAGTCTAACAATGATTGGAATCGTAGTTTTTTAATTCCTTTTACATATAAGAATAAAACGGAATAAAAGGAATCATGATAGAAATACTTGATGAAATAATGACACAAAGAATAAAATTATGGAAGAAGAGTGTAAAGACAAATAAACAAAAAACAGAACAAAAACGTGAAAAATAAAATAGAATTACTGGTTCTACTAATTGATCACGGCAAGTATTTACTTGACCATTTTTAGATAAGAGTGTTGTGTACAGTCAGTGAAAATTACTACTAACAATTCAATATTAGTCTTCGGTATACGTATAATAAACTAGCATTTGCCGGCGGCGTGCGTTGCTACGCCGCCGTCAAATATTAAACCGGCAATATATTTATAAAAAAAAAACATGTTATTAATGACAACTGTGAAATAAATTTGTTTTATATAAATTAATGCTAATGGATAAACAATATTCTTTGTACTTTTATTTGGAGTATAATAAATACAGTATATAAATTTTTTAATTTTCACCAATTAAAAGAAAATTAAAAGAAATTAAAGAAACACTCGAAACCTCGAACACGGCTCAATGTTTTTCTACATAGTTCACAAACTATTCGGTAGATTTCGCAGCAAGCATTTTTTATCTAACCTCATAAAAGCCTTAATGTAGAATATAAACCTTATTTTCAACCCTTTAGGGCTAACATTTTAAGGGTTTCAATAGCCTAAAACCCTGCACCGGAATCATAGTTTCAACATAAAACAATTGCATGAAAATCGGTTCAGTAAATCAGGAAATAAAGGGGAACATCCATAGATACATACATACATACACACACACACATACACACACACACACACACACACACACATCGAATTATATATATATATATATATATATATATATATATATATATATATATATATATATATATAGATAATGAACTGAAAACACAAGCTCAGATTGTACTACGCAAAGTAAAACCAAAAAATTCTTCATGAAAATGACTCGCATGTATTTTTGGTCTCCATACAATAGTAATTTGCCCATAACAGGCAGGTGGAGTGTTAAATTAATTGTACTCGATTTGCTAGGTCCAAGGCTAGAAAAAATAGTTCTATTTCTAATCACATGGTAAGCATTATGAACGAAGCATTTAAGAACAGAAGAGGTGTAAAACATACTAGTCAGAGTTATCTCCTCTAAGAATAATGAATTTCATTATACAGCCAGACCCTTTGGTGAATGAAGTGAAGGTATCAATTGTAGGGTGGAGAGTAGATGCTTTTTACAGAGCCTGACATGCTGATAAGCAAACTTTTCCACTCGGTGAGAAAGGCATGGTAAAACACAACATTTCTTGTTTTACTTAGTAAAGCCTCTTGAGGTTCAAGCCCGCCTTTCGGCTGAAGACCTAAACAACGTAATTTTCATACACACATAAAAACAGAGTAAAATAGATCATACAAATACTTCTAGGACATAACAACTCTGCACCGAATACATTTTTTGTTTATCTCTAATGTGTGTACATTGCAATCTATTCAATTAAGAACAATCAACAACTCCATGAACAAATCAGATGAGGATAATGTGTATGACGTGTTCATTAGATGTAGTCTTCTCAGGCCGACCATTCCAGAGAGTACGGTTAAATGACCCCAACCATCAAGGTACACCAGTAATCACTGTCTAAAATTCAAATCCGTATAAAAGTAACAACCTTTACTAAGATTTGAAATTATATATAATAAGGAAAGAAAATATTCTTCTTATTCGATTTTTCGAAATCGCGTTTTCACCGGAAATACACGTTTTCAGTTCTCCTGAACCAAAAATGAAAGATTTTTTAATGATTTCTGTATGTGTGTGTGTGTGTGTGTGTGTGTGTGTGTGAGTATTTACGCGCGCGTAAATAAACTAAGAAAGTAATATCTAACAAAGTAGAAACTTGAAATTAAATTTACGTACCTATAGAAGGACCCGACACGAACACTTTCATCAAAATCGGTCAACCGAAGTAGAAGTCTATTCGAGCAATTTTTCACTTTTTTCTCAAAAACGGCTTCTAAAATTTTTATTCAAATCGCCTCGTTTACATTTTAGTGCCTTACAAGTAGGGGTAAGTGGCCTGTCTGTGGAAATTCGAGGGGAAGCTGTGCTCTTTCCAACAACTTTTATCTTAAGCTTTTTTCTCCAAAGCGCTTAGTTTAGTGTCAATTGGTGATTTTCTGTAGGCCTATTTTCTAATAGAAATCGATAAAGAATGAATTTTTTTAAAGATTACGGCCTTAGTATGCATTTTACGACAAAATAATACATACTAACAAAAGTTATACAAAATTTAAAAAACGACAATCTCTTATTTATGATTAGTTAACGAAATTAGTGATTTTTCATATTTTGAAGTCCAACACAAATTGATTTTCATTTCATCCACTCATCATTAAATAGGTTATATCTATCATTATTTATATATTCAAGAGAAAGTCGTATAAGTGTTACACACCTGATGTTCTAAAAGAAAACCCCGTTACTAAGCAAATTCACACGTAAACACTTGTCTTGATCAATTAGTACACGAGAAGAGAATAATTTTATTACCTCGGGTAGTAGCTAGTAGGTTCGGTTGCAATTTCAAATAGCTTCACTACACATTCTGAGAAAGCTTTTTTCATTATATTATAAATTAGATAATACACCTGTGTTGTTAATGTCGACAATGAGTTTACACTTTACAACTACCTTGTTCAAACAATCTTGAATGTCTGTTCCAAGGTATGGTCGTTGTTCAAGACACGCAGACACGCTAACTACTTCACAAAAATTATTTTACACAATACAGACTATAATATATTTCAGTTTAAATTTATACAAATATTTGTCTCAGGTAATCCTTTCATTAATCACAATAAAACAAAAAAATTAAAAAAAAACTTTATGTACATTAGAAAATTAAATAACCGAAATTTTTTTTTTAATTTCTTAAGCATTTTATAATCTTTACCATCGATGCTTAAAATCCTAAGAAATCTAGGGTTACACCCCAAACTGAAAAGATTAATTGAATTGCCTTTAACAAATACCAAGTCCAAGGCAAAATTTAGAGAAATAATTTTAAACCCTTTTAGCATTAAAACAGGAATTAGACAAGGAGACGGTGGTCGTTAAAACAGAGTTATGATTTTAATTTCGTACAATTAAAAGAAAATTCTATGAAGGTATTAAGAATGATTAAAAAAAATCATTATTAATTTTCACCAAACGTTTACCTAAAATTACAACTGCGGTTTATAAACAGATATACTTTATAAGTTTAACAACGTTTTTAAGTTAATCAAAAAAACTTTCTCTACACAATTATTTAGAGAAGAACATAATAAAGTAATAATAATTTGCTTACTTTAATGTAATGAAACAAAAACAATTTAAAACACAACATCCTTTTCAATCTATCGTACAATTTTTAATCCATAAATTCGAAGTATTATGAATATATGTTACGTTATAAATTATACTGCATACAAAGTAATGAACGTAAAAAATATAAAATAAAATTCTACACGTATGACCTAAATAAGAATAATAAAGAAGAGTCATAATCATGGTTAAAACATGAGTTTAAGTAAAGAAAAGAGCATAAAACATAATTTTTAAGTGTATTACATTATAGACTGCAGGTAGAAAACATTAATCAACCAGTTATTTTATGCATAATGTTAACCTACTTTACTTTATGAACATAGCACAAATGTTCATACATTTATGCATAATAATAAAAGTAATAATAAAATAAGTGAATCAGGAGTATCAAGAGGCAGACAATCTGATTTTTTTTTTTTTTTTTGGTTTAACGTCCCACTGTTCTGCAATTACTGCTAGTGCAGACGATGAAAGATGAAATGATATTTTGTAACGTCTGAAAATATGCCGTGCCTGAATGGGATTCGAACCCAAGACCGCATGATAAGATGCGAGCACGTTACCAACAACGCCAATGCAGCTGGCACAGACAATCTGAGAACTAAGTACTAATACAAGTTTAGAATACCATATATGAGATCCTCTGTAAACATTAAAGAATATACATTTTTTATATATTTTATATTAAACGAACTTACATTCTTACTACTACCTACTTACTTACTTACTACTTAGTTACTTATTACGTACCTGTAAGGTGGAGTGTTAAATTATTTGCACTCGATTTATTAGTTCCAGGGCTACAAAAAACAGTTTCTTATTACACGGTCTGCCAATTATATGAATGAAGTATTTAAGAACGGAAGAGGTAGAGGTGTAAAAGACACATCAGAAATATTTCCTCCGATAGTGATGAATTTCATTATACAGCCAGACCCTGTGGTGACTGAAGTAACGGCGCCATTTACAGCGCGGAAAAAAGATGCTTTTCACAAAATATGCTTATCAACATGCCAGGCCGTCTGAAAAGTATCTTCTTCCATCGTGCAAATGACACCTTTAATTCATTCACCACAAGGTCTGGTTATATTATAATGAAATTCAATACTTTCAGAGGAGATAACTCTGACTAGTGTCATTTACACCTCTACCTCTTCTGTTCTTAAACACTTCAGTCATATACGAGGGGGTACCCAAAAGTATCCGGAATAGCTCTGCTGTGGGCGGAGCTTGTGCAGTACAAATTCCCGCCACTAGGCTGCTTGTAGCGCTACTCATTGCCAGTTCAATGCCATTTTGTTCGTTGATCTAGCTTGTTCTGTTCTCGTGCAGTGATTGTTCTCGCTAGTGCTGTTTTGTGCTCGTGTCGTTTTTCATGATGGCAAGTTTTAATGAACAACGTGCGGCTGTGAAATTTTGCTTCTTGCTCGGTAAAAACGCCGCGGAAACAGTTGTAATGTTGAACACAGCTTACAAAGACGACGCTATTGGAAAAACCCAAGTGTACGAGTGGTTTTTGCGCTTTAAAAATGGCGACATGTCGATTGAGAACAAACCTCGCTCTGGACGACCGTCGACTTCCCGAACAGACGAAAATGTTGTGAAAGTGAAAGAAATTGTACGAACAGACCGACGACAGACCATTGACCAAATATCACAGGTTAGTGGGTTATCTTGGAGCTCAGTCCAACGCATTTTAACAGAAGACTTGACAATGAAAAGAGTCGCTGCCAAGTTTGTGCCTCGGGTTCTGACAGACACTCAAAAGGAACGTCGAATTGAAACGTGTAGTGATTTGAAACAACAGCTTGAAACTGATCCAGATTTCATGTCAAAGATCATTACGGGTGACGAGTCTTGGTGCTATGGGTACGACCCAGAAACCAAACAACAATCCAGCCAATAGAAGACTTCATTATCACCCCGACCAAAAAAAAGTCGTCAAGTCAGATCGAACATCAAAACAATGCTGATTTATTTTTTTGATGTGAGGGGAATTGTCCATTCAGAGTTCGTTCCACCAGGCCAGACGGTAAATCAAGCTTTTTATCTTGAAGTGTTAAGAAGACTACGAAACAGCATTCGTCGTAAGAGACCTAATTTGTGGCAGACAGGGGACTGGTTTTTCCACCACGACAACGCGCCTGCACACACGGCAATCTCGGTTACCCAGTTTTTGGCGAAAAACGGCATGGTTTTGCTACCACACGCACCGTACTCACCCGATCTGGCTCCGTGTGATTTTTTCTTGTTCCCACGCATGAAAAGGGGCATGAAAGGTCTCCGATTTAACAACGTTGATGATGTCAAGAAAAAAACGTCGGATGAGCTGGCAGCCATCACTGAAGAGGAGTACAAAAAATGTTTTGAACAGTGGAAGCACCGGTGGGACAAATGTATTAGTTGTAATGGAGAGTATTTTGAAGGGGATAAGGTTCTTTTGTAAAAAAATTAAAAATAAATAGTTTTAAAAAATAATTCCGGTTTCTTTTGGGTACCCCCTCGTATTGGCTAATCATGATAAGTAACAGAAATACGTTTTTTTTTTGGAACTAGCAGATTGAGACCAAATTATTTAACACTCCACCTGCCTTTTATGAGCAAGAATCAAATCTAAGACCCTTTTTTGACAGTAGAGTACTCTATTGATCCACTGAGACGATAAAAAACTTAGTAATTAAAATATTTTCTTTATTTAAATTTCGATTTATGAAAATTTCAAACGTTTAATGAACGAAGAAAATTGAACAAAAAAATTTTAATACACCGTACGTCGTATTGAAAACGATAAAGAAATTTAATCCGAACTGAAACTCGATCGATGACCTTCCGTTTAAACCCAGACAATAAAAGGAGAAAGGTTACTGTCGTATCTATTCAACGGCAACTGAACGGGTTAAAAAGAATTAAAAAAGCACCATTAATTTGAACGGCTGCATACTTTGAAATGTATTCAATAAGTAGCAATAACAAAATGAATAAAAATTTCCATGCAAAATATATTTAAATATTTTTATTGCATTTGAAATTAAGATTATATAATATAAGAAATTTAAAATTGTATGAAGGTATTATATATTTCGTACTAATGGGTGAGTCAAAGTTTCTTTGACATTTCAGTTAAAGGCACAGCGATACCGTCCGGTAAATATGAACTTAGATTCCCAGAAATTTTACTTTCTCTTGCCTATATGAATATATAGGAAGGAAAGTATTGTTTTCATGACGATTTTTCGAAATCGAGTTTTCACCGGATCTATACGTTTTCAGACCCTCTGAACTCAAAAAACTTGTTTTTAGCGATTGGTCTGTGTGTGTGTGTGTGTGTGTGTGTGTGTATGTGAACAGAATATCTCAAGAACGGAACATCGTACGAACTTGAAACTTGAAACTTAAGTTACATATCACTACCGGACCCGACACGAACATTTTCATCAAAATCGGTCAACCGGAAGTAGTAGTTTATTCGTATAATTTTTCACTTTTTTGCGATTTTCTCAAAAACTAGTCCTACGATTTTTTTTAAAATCAACTGGTTTACTACATTTTTTATGCTCTACAATATAGGGTAGGCGCCATGTTTGCTGAAATTCTGCTTGAGGCTGTTTTTACGTAAAAACATTTTCTTTTTAAGATTGCGGCTTTAATATGCATTTTAGCGCAAAACGTTATATAATAAAAGTTGTAGATAATGTAAAATTCTACAACTTTTATTTCAAACATTTTTTTGTATAACGCTTAGTTTAGCGGTAATTTGCGATTTTCTGTTTTTTTTTCTCACGAAAACGTGAGAAAAATCGATTTTTTTAACATTTCGGTCTTAGTATGCATTTTACGACAAAAGTGTATATAATTAAATTTATAGAAAATTAAAAGATCTACAACTTTTGTTTAAAGCATTTGTCTCTACAGAGCCTAGTTTAGCGTGAAAGCGTGATTTTCCGTATTTTTAAGCCAAACTGAGTTCGATTGTCATTTTGCGTCATTCACTCATGATTAAAATAAGGTTATGTTTTTGAGGTTAGTTTTTGTTTATTTCTAATATTTTATTAATAATGTTAGGTTTATTATTAATTATTTACATTGGCAAGAGAAAGTTGTGTGAGTGTTTCACACCAGATTTTTTACGGAAACTTTTCTTTCCTTATGTTCCATTTTATTCTTAACTAATATTTACGAGTAACGTAACATGTAACTAATACGTACTTAAAAATTACTAACACAATGATAGATTATCGTTACTACGGTAATCTACTGTTGCATTAGTAGAAAATTAACTAAGTAATAATAAACTGATTTGCCCATAATGGACAGGTGGAGTGTTAAATTAATTGCACTCGATCTGCAGTTTCCAGGGGTACAAAAAAATTCTGTTTCTCATCACATAATCAGCCAATTATATGACTTAACTATTTAAGAAAAGAAGAGGTAAAGGTGTAAAAGAAACTACTCAGAGTTATCTCCTATAAGAGTAATGAATTTCATTTCACTATACAGCCAGACCCTGTGATGAATGAAGTGAAGGTGTCATTTGCAGGGCAGAAAGTAAGTGCTTTTCGGAGGGCCTGGCATGGTGATAAGCATACTTTTTCAACTCAGTCAGGAAAGAATAGAAAACCACCTCACTTTCTCGTTTTTACTTAGTAAACCTCTAGAGGTTCAAACTAGCCTTTCGGCTGTTGACCTAAACAACAATAAACTGATCCACTCTTGAACATGGAAAACCATAGTTGAGTAGATTAATTTTCATCACGAGTTATAGATTTTTAAATTATAATTATTAAGGAAATTAATTTGTATTGCAATGATGTTGTTGTTTAGGTCATCAGCCTAAAGGCTGGTTTGAACCTGTAGAGGTTTTACTAAGTAAAACGAGGAGTGAGGTGGTTTACCCTGCCTTCCTCACCGAGTGGAAAAGTACGCTTATCAGCATGCCGGGCCTTCTGAAAAGCACATATTTTCCACTCTGCAAGTGACACCTTCACTTCATTCACCACAGGGTCAGGCTGTATAATGAAATTCATTACTTTCAGAGGAGATAACTCTGATTAGTGTCTTTTACACCTCTACCTCTTCTGTTCTTAAATGATTCAGTCATTTAATTGGCTGACCATGTGTTAAGAAACAGAACTATTTATTTTAGCCCTGCAACGAACAGATTGAGTGTAAAAAATTTGACACACCACCTGTCTGTTATGGGCAGTGATATTGTCTGTTATATCAATGATATTTAAACTAATGGGAAAATAAAATAATAAATATTAGTTAAAATAACAGGTACTGCAAATTACGCGGGCAAAAGAATGTGAGCTGTCATTAGAATGCATTAACATAAAAATGTAATTTTCAATGATTAACACTTTTAATCTGTATATATAAATGGGAAAACCCTCACTGACTGACTGACTGACTCACTCACTCACTTATCACTGATTCTTATACTTGCACATTAGCTAGAAAGCTGAAATTTGAAGGGAATACTCGTTTTAGGGTAAATAGAAAAGTTAAACTCAAAGGATTTCGACATTCCACCACTAACGGGTTGAAAAGGATGTTTAACCCTTTAACCGATATTTTCCGATTATTAAGTTCCGGACCAACTCGATGGAGATGTTACTTATACGAGTATTTCCACAACAAAAAATACCTGATAACGATTTCTAAAATATATAAATATACGTATATATATATATATATATATTAGGTGAAGATTAAGCATTACAGCTCAGTCATTAAACCAGCAGCATTATATGCAAGTGAGACCCTTACATTCCACAACAAAGGTGATATTAAAAACATACAGAAGGAAGAATGGAAAATCATGAGGAAAACTTTAGGTCCAAAATTAACAGAAGAAGGCTCAGGCTACACTCCAGAAAAACAACCGAGAATAAATGTCTAACCTAGCGGCAGACATACGGAAAAGAAGGCTGCAATTCTATGGACACATAAATAGACTCCCCCCCAACACGACTCACTAACAAGATTCATACTTACATACAAAAAGTTAAATCAACAACACCATGGATTACACAAGTGAAAATAGACTTACATAAGGCACAAATCTGCCCATAACAGACAGGTGGAGTGTCAAATTATTTACACTCAATCTGTTTGTTGCAGGGCTAAAATAAATAGTTCTGTTTCTTATCACATGGTCAGCCAATTAAATGACTGAATCATTTAAGAACAGAAGAGGTAGAGGTGTAAAAGACACTAGTCAGAGTTATCTTCTCTGAAAGTAATAAATTTCACTATACAGCGAGACCCTGTGGTGAATGAAGTGAAGGTGTCATTTGCAGAGTGGAAAATATGTGCTTTTCAGAGGGCCCGGCATGCTGTTAAGCGTACTTTTCCACTCAGTGAGGAAGGCAACGGTAAACCACCTCACTCCTCGTTTTACTTAGTAAAACCTCTACAGGTTCAAACCAGCCTTTCGGCTGATCACCTAAACAACAAGGCACAAATAGACCCAACAGGTATTGGAGACACAAATACATTCACAAATAGGATAAACGAGTGGAATATGATGTCAGAGAATGAGGTCCTTAGGAATACAGGGACAAAGTGGACAGAAGAGAGGAAGCAAACCCTTGGGGAAAGAATGAGAGAGGTTTGGAAAATGAGAAAGAATTCCCAAAAATGAGTCAGAATGCTTTGTGCGATCCATCAGGGTCCATACGCACATAATAATAATAATCATTTATTTCATTATTTACAATGGCAAGAGAAAGTCGTGACAATGTTTCACACCAGATTTTTTTTTAATAACTAAATTGCATATCTAAAGTGTACTCATACACTGTTTTGATACTAACCATACAAATGCATCAACCATTAAAAACTGAAAAAACGTTATTTAAATTTATGTCAGAAAACTTAAGATTCACTCTATACTTTACAACAAAACTTATAAAATGTAAAACTACAACAATAATTAATTCATATTTTATATCTGAATTTATAGTTAAAAAAATTAAACGACTTGTGACGTCAGAGATATATAATCGGAAGAGTGCAATGGACACATAATTCTGATGTTAAACGATAAGAATTGCAATCAGTTCACTAACATTTTAGCACAAGAAACGCCTTGCGGTTTTAATAGTGGCGCTGTCTAGCGGATTGGACACGCAACGTTACCAATATTTCCTTAACTTGTTTAGTGATGTGCTTTGGTCAACAAGGAGCATTTATCTAATAGATAAAGATAACCTAGTTCATGTTTAAATGGGAACCTTATCAGTAACATAGTTTGGAATAGGTGTAAAAGGAGTAAATCGATTTTCTAATTATATTCCAATCTAACACATTTCATCTCAGTATAATATCTTATGATAATTAAAAATAATTACTGGTTTGTTTTGATTAAGTACGTCATAATTTTTAAATTAATAGTTAATTGTTTATTAACACGAACATAATTTTATAAGTATACTAAAAATTGATAAAATTTGTAAAAAATGAATAAATACTGAATTTAAGTCGTCGTCACGAAAGAATTCTGTTGTGTTTGAAGAACTCTTCATTTTGAAACAACCGAACGGAAAAAATTTAATGGTAACACCAAAAAAATTGTATTCCTTGCAACTAAATTTTACAACTTGCTTCCGGAAAATAAATAAGACGGATTTTTTTACTTAATCTAGAGCAAGAATTTCACCTGGAGTCATTTTTTGAGCAAATAATTTATCCTGGGTTTCATTGGCTCACTAATATTTGTATTCGGACCTAACAGTTGTGTTTTTAATGTAGACCAATACTTAAATTAATTATTTACTTAATATTCGTCGGGTCCTATAGTGGTAGTTAACTTAAGTTTCAAGTTCGTACGATATTCTGTTTTTGAGATTTTTGCACACACAAACGCGTGCGCTTACAAAATGCTTTTTTGGTTAAGAGGGCTTGAAAAGTGTATTTCCGGAAAAACCCCGATTTCAAAAAATCAACATAAAACAATACTTTCCCTTCCCAGTACTTATACTACAATCCAATAATCAAACAGTGTTTGTTATACATTTTTGCCCTTGTCACTCACTGCCATTTTAAATAATTATTTTAGTAGCTAACTCTCCACTCTTCTTATAACTAGACTAAATGTAGTCACGTACAATATAACAGACTTGTACTAACGCTTCATCAATAAAACAAATGCACTTAGCCAGACAATTACTATACTGTACATATAGTTACGTGAGTCACGAGTTTGCCATTGTTTGCAACGAGGTGTAAAGGGGGAAAGCATCAGTGCGCATGCGCGACTGCTTTAGTTTCAGTACAACAAAAACAACGTATACTATGCCCAGAGCACATACAACATATCGCGGAACCTTTTATAGGTTAACTGTATGAATATAACCGTTTGTTACCGTAAACAGAAATGTTAGTTTCTCGAAAATGTGAGCAGACTATTCACAGTGCTGAACGAAATCTAATATGCAGTGTAATAAAATGCTGTGAAGTTGAAGCTAAACAAAAATGCCTTTCCCTGCCTCTTAACAAAAGTCATGAGCGAGAGGCTAACTACTGTGATGTTTCTCGGAATAAACTAGAGCTTACGAAATACATATAGAAACTGCACGGTAGTGAAATGTTAGAGTAGTGTCTCACTGTTGAGTTTGGCATCACTGTTATAATATTTTCACTTCCCTTCCTCACAGCCCAACAATACGCAAAAGGCAATCTCGTGACTTTAGTATCCATACCAAGTGACCCTGTGAGGAATCTCAAACAATGGCCACGAGATCTTAGCGCAGAATGTCAAACTGGAAGCTGAAATAATGACTGTTAGCTTTTGTTGTTGTTTAGGTCATCACCCGAAAGGCTGGTTTGAACCTTTATTGGTTTTACTAAGTAAAACGAGGAGTGAGGTGGTTTACAAGTGCCTTCCGCACAGAGTGAAAAAGTATGCTTGTCAGCATGCCATCCATTTTGAAAAGCATCTATGTACTTTCCACCCTGCAAATGATACACCTTCACTTTATTCATCACAGGGTCTGACTGCAGCCTATAATGATGAAATTTATTACTCTCAGAGGAGATAATTCTGACAAGTGTCTTTTACATCTCTGCCTCTTCTGTAGTTAAATTCTTCAGTCATATAATTGGTCATGTGATAAGAAACAAAACTATTTTTTTTTGTAGCCCTAGAACTAGCAGATCGAGTGCAAATAATTTAACACTCCACCTGCCTGATATGGGCCAGTCAGCTTCTTTATCTCAAGTGAAAATATATATGATTAATCAGATTTTGCATCAAGTCTTAATATTTTGTAAAAAATCGTAAATTTAAAAAATAAAAATTTAGTAGAATAAAAAATTTAGTACATTAAAAAACATAAAACATTGTTCTTAGACAAGCACTATACTTTAATAACATAAACGTTTAAATATTAGGTATATTAAATTAAGATAGTACGATAAAATTATAGTTTAAAACACAGAAAACAGATATCGGAAATTTTTTTACAAAAGAATACTTTCCACTAATAAAAAGAATCTAAAGAATTTTAATAAAAAAAACCTAGATAAGGAATAATACTTCAACGCCCACAATTATTACGGTATAGCATACTGATTTATGGAGAAAACTAGTTCTATAAATGGAATTCAAAATTATTTATACTCTTAGTTTTATGATTAGTTAATACCGCAATAAAATTCCATAAAATCAGTTTTAAAATACTTATAAAAAACGACACGATGAAAAGGAATTTTTAAAACAAGGGTCAATAGTTCTCAACTAAAAATCTCTAAACCAGTTTGTTTTTTAATTTTTAATTATTTGGGTTTCACAATGGCTTTTTAAAAAGGAATCTAAATTTAGAAATGACGAAGTAAAAAGTTTAACCTGTTAATAGATATTTCTAGGCCGCCTAAATGGTATAAACAGGGCTTCAATTCCCGATTAGGTCTAGAAAACATTACATGTTTAAACCTTCTTCTTAAGGTGCCCTATCCCTAAGGACATTGGCGATCATCATGGCCCACTTTACTCTATCTACTGCTGTCCTGAAAAGCTCTATTGATGTAAACCTACCGTTTCAATTCCAAAACACCACAATTGATGGTAATAACTTTGCTGTTAATCCGACTTTACATAAACTAAAAAAACAAATATTATATTTCCAATTCGTTAATTAAAAAAAAAAAAACATATTTCGTGTGTTATCATATCAACTTTATTTACAAGAACTAATATGCTTAATTTTTTTCTTACATTTATTTTTCCCATAACAGGCAGTGGAGTGTTAAATTGTTGGCATTCGATCTGCTAGTTCCAGGGCTATAAAAAATAGTTCTGTTTCTTATCACATGATCAGCCAATTATATGACTGACGAATTAAAGAACAGAAGAGGTAAAGGTGTAAAAGACACTAGTCACAGTTATCTCCTCTGAGAGTGATGAATTTTATTATTGTACAGCCAGACCCTTTGGTGAATGAAATGAAGGTGTCATTTGCAGGGTGGAAAGTAGTAGGGCCGCGCATGCGCGGCCCTCCGAAAACCATCCATTCAGTGAGGAAGGCATTTGTAAACCACCTCACTCATTGTTTTACTTAGGAAAAACCTCAAGAGGTTCAAACCAGCCTTTCGGGTGACGACCTAAACAACAAATTTATTGATCAAAAACAAATATACAAAATACAAATCCTTTAGAAGAAATTTTCCAACTCCCGCCTCGCTCTTTGGCTTTTGAACCCGCTCTTTTAGAGCAGTTAAAAAGAAATAAATAAATAAATAAAAGTTTCATACCAGATTTTTTAGTGTAGGCCTATGTTAAAAATTGCTTAAGTATTTTTATACGTAGGGATCAAAATTCTAAACATTACCTCAATTTTAGTACCAAGTTTTCAGAATACTTTACTACACTTTACAGAAACTGGGAAACAAAAATCGTTATTACTGCTACAAAACTATAATAAAAACCATCTGATTTATTCTAAAATTGTACCAAGCTATTTTAATAAAATCCCTATGCTTTTGCAACAAACTGAATTGTTATACTGAGTGATTCTAAATTATTTAAAATAATATTATATATTATAAAAATATATAATATATTATGTAGTACATGATTGCAGAGTTATTAAGAAAAAAACTAATACAAATATAAATCCGCAAACGTTTCATTAGCGAGTTACAGTTAGCAAAAAATTTCGCCCGATTTCAGTTCCGCTGGTGAAATACAGTGTTACTGAATTTTTTGGTGGTAGTACTTTTTCCGACAAATATAGTGGACTTATACGGAAAATACCTAAAAATTTAATAAAACCAATTTGGAAGCTGTAGTGTTAGCATTTTTTTTTTAAGAAAAGGATGAAATATGCAAAAAATCTTAGAAAAACAAAGTCTTCTACGTTTGATGCTCAATAACTTTGTTAAATGACCAATAAACAAATTATTTTTCCTAATGAAAGTTGTTGAGAATTTAATTTTGAATGCAATTATGTAAACTAATAAATAAAAGTTTAATAAAATGGACTCTTATGTAGAACACTACACAGCAATACTTAGCCGTTTTATGAGAAGGGACGGATAACTCATTTGAAAACGGCAAAGAATTGCAGTATAGTGTTCAACATAAGAGTCCATTTTATTAAACTTTTATTTACGTTTAGTTTACATTGCTTTCATAATTGCATTCAAAATTAATTTAAATCCCTACAACTTCCATTGGGAAACATAATTTGTTTATTAGTCATGTAACAAAGTTACTGGGCATCAAACGTAGAAGACTGTGTTTTTCTACTAAGATTTTTTGCATATTTCATCCTTTTTCTCAAAAACTGCTAACACTACAGCTTCCTGAATGGTTTATTCGATTTTTTAGGTGATTTTCCATATAAATCCACCATATTTGTTGCAAAAAGTAACCCCAAAAACATTTAGTATAATTTTATTTCACCAGGGAAACTGAAATCGGGGCAAAATTATTCGCTAGCTGTAACTCACTAATGAAGTGTTTGCGGATTAGATGAACTTTTTTTCTTATTTCTAGCTCTAAAATCATGTACAAAATTATTTTACCATAATTTAGAATCACCCTGTATATTTATAAACGAAATTGATTTGTATTATACAACTAACATAGTTGTAAAACAGGGATTACGGCACTACAATCTACTACAGTAAAGTACCGCATAATAATAAAAAAAAAAAAAAACAGAGAGGGGATATTACAAGAAAAAAATATCACGACTTTCTTCTAGCCAAGATGAGTGGATAGGATCTTTACACAGAGCACTGTATCACTTGTCAGAGATTAAGATAAAAACCGACAAAAACAAAATTCAATTCTACATAAATACTCGTGAATTATGTCCAGATGAATTTAACGGAAATTACAAAAATTATACGGAAGAGAATAATTTCATTACGTATTTATTCGTGCGGTTATAATTAATTAATTCCGTATGAAGTACTATTTGGAAAGTGTTGTATAAAGCCGCAAAATCATTATTTTTTATTTTCTAAGTGAAAGCGCGATTAAATTGAATTTTTTGTATTAACACAATTTGATTAAATGAAAAATCAATTTACCGTTTTAAAGGATCAATTTTATTATTATTTTAGTTTCATGTTCAGATGTTATGTTCATTACTGCACATGAAGATAATGAGATGTTAAAAATAAAAATGAGCGATTAAAAAAATCACAACTAATCGGGAATCGAACCCGAGATATCTCGAACTTTAGCTAACCACACTATCAGACTTTTTTAAATGGGCTTGGATAAAGTCAATTACAACTGACCAAAGTCTGTTGTAAGATCCCAGACAGGCGATCGAAAGGCCATCTAGTGGTGACGACCCACCGATACACGAGTAAACAAAATGGGCGCTATCAAAGCACCAGACATATTTTACTTACCAACTAACGGGTGATTCAAAAAGAGCGCCGGTTTTTAAACGGCTGGTAAATTTTTGTTTATCGGTTGGCAACATTGTTAGACCTCATTTCTATTTCGGAGAACATTCCGATTGACGATTCAGTTGTAGTTTCTCTTGTTCGCAGTGTAGTACTCTCGCAGTCTGTGTCTAACCATGGAGAAGTTTACTATTGCACAACGAGTGTTAATCGTCAAAACATTTTACCAGAGTGGAGAGAGTTATGCGGCTACTGTCAGGCGACTTCGCGGTACTCTAGGACGTAATGAAGCACCGAATGAATCAACAGTTCGCAGGCTCATGAAGAAGTTTTTTGAGACGGGTTCAACAGTCGACCTTAAAAGTTCTGGACGTCGTCGTTCTGGCCGAACTGAGCAGAACGTTGCGTTGGTTCGTGACAGTGTGGCTGTTACCGATACCGTACGATGATTAGGGAGTTTTTGTGGCGTCATTTGGATGGAATGGACATTGACGAGTTGTGGTTTCAGCAGGATGGTGCCACCTGTCACGCTGCACGAGAAACAATGTTGTTGCTCCGTGAACGGTTCCAGGATCGCATCATTTCTCGTAATTCCGACCATCAATGGCCACCAAGGTCGTGTGACTTGACGCCTTGTGACTTTCATCTTTGGGGTCATCTGAAGTCATTGGTGTATGCCAATAAACCCCGAAACATCAATGACTTGAAGGAGGAAATTCGACGGGTTATCGGGCAAATGGAAGTCGAAACTTGTCGTGCAGTAATATCCAATTTCATGGACAGAGTTGATGCGTGCCAGCGCAGTAGAGGAGGACACATGCATGACATCATTTTTCATACATGAAATCGGAAGGTAAGATGAACTTGTTGATGTATTTATTTTCAGTTTTTCAATAAAATAAATCTTTTAATTTGATATATCAAAACCGGCGCTCTTTTTGAATCACCCTATATTACGCAAATATTACATTTGTTTGTTGACTACATAGTACAGACACATTATATTAACACACGTTTTTAAAACCAAGACTGGCACCAGACCTCCTCGTGATCTACCGAAACTGATCTACTGAGGATTATCAGTCACGTCCAAGCATAGAAACAGAAGCTAACATTTTATTATTTTTTTCAAAAATCAAATTATAAAACGTACCGTTCTGTCACTTTTTTTTAATTGTATAGCCCTTTTAAGAGCGCACTAGTTATGTAATTAAATTCATTTTCCCTTAAGCTGTTTTGGGAGCTGTCGCCTCCTTGCGTGGTACTCCCTCATCCTCCTACTCACCACCTGTCTCTCCTCCTCTGTCCAGATTCTAGTCTTGGACTTAGCAGAATGGAAATTCCCGAAAGTCTTAATCTTGTGCCCAAAAATGTCTCTGTTCATAATGTCGTTGCCCGAGATGTCCAACGTTATGAGGTCTTCCTCCACTTCCTTCAACCATCTGTCTCTGGTTTTAAGTCCTTCTTGGCTTCTGATCAACTTGTAGGTCTCATTTTCTATATCCCTAAACCTCATTAGATGTCCGTAATATTGCAGTCGTCTTTTCCGACACTTGGTTGCCAAGGATTCCCCCAGAAAATTCATTATTACTTCGTTTGATCGTTTTTTATGTACGTTTTTTCTGTCACTTTTACATATAATTATAATAATTTACATTACTGGTCGAAGTCAGATACCGGACATGCGATTGAGAGGCCATTTTGAAGTAACGACCCACCGATACGGGAGTAAACCCAATGGGCGGTTTTTTTCATACGTGGCATTTTTTCATACGTTACAAAATATCATTTCATCCTTCACCGTCTGCATTAGCAGTAATTGCAGAACAGTCGGACGTTAAACCAAAAAAAAAAAAAAAAAAAAAAAAAAAAACCAATGGGCGGTACCACCGCACCAGACATATTTTTACTTACCAACTATTTCGCAAGTATGAAATAGACTATATCAACCAGTAACTTATATTTTGACATATTTTATAAAACCAAATGTTTTTCACGATTAACTGAACGAATACAGTAGTGAAAACCCAGACTGGGATCAAACCATCTCATTTTCGTGACTTACTGATCTACTGCGGACGATAAGGTCACATCCAAGCATTGAAACAAAAGCTAACATTTTATAAATCTTTCCAAGCTTTAATTTTAAAACGTACCGTTCAGTCATTTTTACTTAACCCTTTCTTACCCAGTGTGGCATAGAAGTCACATTGGAGTGAAATAACAGACATAAAAACTTTAATTGTTAGCGAATACTTTTGATTAAAGAGCGCTGGATGTGAAGTGTAATAATTTTCTGTACCCTAGCCAGGAATCGAACCTGAGACCTCCGCTTTGCAGTGTAAGATGCTGACCACTACGCCACGGACGCGACCATTAGTTTCTTTTTAAAGTTAGTTTTAGTCTTAAATATTCGTGTTCATTTACTAAAATAAAGTAGCATTTCTTCGAGTCTGTTGAATGTACATACAAGTATATTTTTTAGGCTGTAAATACTGATTTTGTCAATTTTACCAATATTTTTGAATTGTAACTTTTTTTAAGTCTTAAATAATGCTTTGCTACAAATCTAAGCAAGAGAATTTTGTTTAGGAAGCCTGCACATGATTTTTACTTATTCATATTGTTGGGACCTTTGATACCATCAAGCCCAATGTGACATATGTGTCACACTTTTTTGTCACGCCATCAAAAAAAGGGTGAAGGTCTAAAAGTGATTTTATTTCACTTAAATGTCAGTAAAGTGTATGAAACAATGTACACATATTTGTTTGTGTAAAGTTAAAAAAATTGGGATTGAAAGGGTTAACCGATAATTTTAATACTTGTCAAAATTAGTTGTAAGATCTGGACAGGCGACCGGAGGCCATCTTGTAGTAACGACATACCGATACGTGAGTAATCAAAATGGGCGTTACCAACGCACCAGACGTAATTTCTACTTGCATAAATTATTCCCAAATATGAGATTTGTTAAATTTAAAGACTATTCTACAGTGGATCCTCGACTTACGAACATTCAACTTACGAACATCCGGAGATACGAACGCCAGAAACTATTTTTTTTTTATCACTTGATATTATTTGGAATGTAATTACAACAAAGTTTCCAAACAATGTTTAGAGCGGTCAATGAGTTTTGAGCTGTAATGTGTTACAAAATTATTTTGGAAGAAAAGAAACTTGTACAGTTCAAACATCCATTCAAAACTTTTTTCAAACAAAGCCAAAGCTGTAAATATTGTAAAACCATCTTCAATATGTTTTAAATTTTTATGAAATGTTTACTTTTTATTTTATATTTTTGCTATTTTTTATTTTTAATGGTCTTTTCTTTCTGTATAAAGTATTGAATGTATTTATGTGTTAACTGTATTCAGTTGCTAAAAGTATATACAGTATGTATTAAGTTACTATAAGTACATATTAAAAACGAATATAAAGGTTTAACAGATTTTATCTTTATTTAGTTGCTGATTACTATTTCACTAAGTATGCTAGTTTTTGTACGTTATGAAAAGCAATCAGGTCTCTAGTGTCCACTACGAAATCTACTGACGTGTATTCCGACTTACGAACAATTCGACTTGCGAACACTCGGCCGGTACGCATTATGTTCGTAAGTTGAGGACCCCCTGTATTATACAGTCACATACATTAAGACACTTTTTTTAAAAACCAACTACTTTTCAAGATTAACTTAACAAATTCATTGTTGAGAACCCAGATTGGTACCAGACCATCTAGTCCTTGTGACCTATCCAAACTGATCTACTGCGGATAATCAGTCACGTCGAAGTATTGAAACAGAAGCTAACATTTTATTATTCTTTTTAAAGATCTAATTTTAAAACGTACGGTTCTGTCATTTTTACATCAATAATAATTTAAATACTGGTTAAAGTTAATTGTAAGATCCTGGACAGGATACCAGGAGGCAATCTTGTAGTAACGACTCGCCAAAACGTCAGTAAACCGAATGGACGGTACCAACGCACCAGACGTCGTAAATAGTATTACAAAAAGTAATATTGAAATTAAATCCTGAAATTACACCGCAAAAAAAACACAAAAATTAATTCGTGGAAAATACCTGGTAAAGGAAGCCTATGCGTAGGCATTATGTTTTTGGCAATAATATTTTAGTTATATTTTAATTTTCTATTACATTTTAATGAATATTTTCAACAAATAACTAAAAATAAACATCTTAGTTAAACAGTAAAACAGTGAGGAAACATTAGTCTAAATTTTCTGTGAGCCCGCTATCGTCCATCTTACACAAACAAATATGTGTACATTGTTTCATACACTTTACTGACATTTAAGTGAAATAAAATCACTTTTAGACCTTCAGCCTTTTTTTTGATGGCGTGACAAAAAAGTGTGACACATATGTCACATTGGGCTTGATGGTATCAAAGTTCCCAACAATATGAATAAGTAAAAATCATGTGCAGGCTTCCTAAACAAACTTCTCTTGCTTAGATATGTAGCAGAGCATTATATAAGACTTAAAAAAGGTTGTTGTTGTTGTTTAGGTCATCAGCCAAAAGGCTGGTTTGAACCTGTAGAGGTTTTACTAAGTAAAACGAGGAGTGAGGTGGTTTACCGTTGCCTTCCTCATGTTATTATTGCCTTTTATAATGCCTATTATAATGCCTTCCTCATTACCATTGCCTTCCTTAAAAAGGTTATAATTCAAAAATATTGGCAAAATGGACAAAATCAGTATTTACAGCCTAAGAAATATACTTGTATGTACTTTCTTTTTTTTTTGGTTTAACGTCCGACTGTTCTGCAATTACTGCTAATGCAGACGGTGAAGGATGAAATGATTTTTGTAACGTATGAAAATATGCCGTGCCTGAATGGGATTCGAACCCAAGACCGCATGATGAGAGGCGAGCACGTTACCAACTGCGCCAATGCGGCCGGCACTTGTATGTACATTCAACATACTCGAAGAAATGCTACTTTATTTTAATAAATGAACACGAATATTTAAGACTAAAACTAACTTAAAATGAAACTAATGGTCGCGTCCGTGGTGTAGTGATTAGCATCTTACATTGAAAAGCGGAGGTCTCAGGTTCGATTCCTGGCTAGGGTACAGAAAATTATTACACTTCACAACAAGCGCTCTTTAATCAAAAGTAGTCGCTAACAATTAAAGTTTTTATACCTGTTATTTCACTCCAATGTGACTTCTATGCCTCACTGGGTAAGAAAGGGTTAAGGCCTCCGGTGCCCACAATGGGGTGTTATCACCCACTTTATAAAAAGTTGGTATAAGTACATTAATCGCTACATGGGAACGATAACATTAAATTTTAACGTTTTAAAACTTCCAAACCCTAATCAAGAGTCAAACCAGTAATTTTCAGTTTTACAATGTCGGTATTAATAAACATTTGCAGAACAAAGGTGGTAATGTAGCTATATATCAGGGAAAATATAATGAAAATAATACAATAACACTATGCAATAAAAATAATAGATACTAAAGAAGAAAGAAAACTCTTAACCAACGAAGTTTAATATTCTAAAACAAAAGATACTTATGATTTAAGTATTTGTAATACGAACAATATAACATCACTGAAAAATAATTACGGAAAGAATAAAGGAGAAGGTCTCGCTAAAGGATTTTTTTAATATTACAGTACACTATACCCGGATGATCGTTGCACCTTTTATACGTAAAATAATAGTATTACTATGAAAAGAACTGAATTCGCTTAAGGCGAAACACGAGTGCACGCACGCATGACCAAACATCGCATTAACAATACATAACAAAATCTTAACGACCAGTTCAAAAATCTTTGGTATGACAATTTAAGATAGTATTAAAGTTGTAGGGCCTACTAAAAATTAGGAAGACACGCACAATAAATACTTGCACGAGTTAACTATCTTATTTTTACTTTCTCTTGCCGATATGAATATATAGGAAGGAAAGTATTGTTTTCATGTCGATTTTTCGAAATCGAGTTTTCACCGGATCTATACGTTTTCAGACCCCCTGAACCCAAAAAACATGTTTTTAGCGATTGGTCTGTGTGTGTGTCTGTGTGTGTGTGTGTGTGTGTGTCTGTGTGTGTGTGTGTGTGTGTGAACAGAATATCTCAAGAACGGAACATCGTACGAACTTGAAACTTAAGTTACATACCACTACCGGACGCGACACGAACATTTTCATCAAAATCGGTCAACCGGAAGTAGTAGTTTATTCGTATAATTTTTCAGTTTTTTGCGATTTTCTCAAAAACTGGTCCTACGATTTTTTTAAAAATCGCCTATTTTACTCAATTTTTTATTCTCTACAAGATAGGGTAGGCGCCATGTTTGCTGAAATTCTCGGTGAGGCTGTTTTCACGTAAAAACGTTGTTTTTTTAAGATTACGGCTTTAATATAAATTTTAGCGCAAAAACTTATATAATAAAAGTTGTAGAGAATTTAAAAACCTACAACTTTTGTTTCAAACATTTTTTTGTATAACGCTTAGTTTAGCGGTAATTTGCGATTTTTTGTTTTTTTTCTCACGAAAACGTGAGAAAAATCGATTTTTTTAACATTTCGGTCTTAGTATGCATTTTACGACAAAAGTGTATATAATAAAAGTTATAGAAAATTAAAAGATCTACAACTTTTGTTTAGAGCATTTTTCTCTACAGAGCCTAGTTTAGCGTGAAAGCGTGATTTTCCGTATTTTTAAGCCAAACTGAGTTCGATTGTCATTTTGCGTCATTCACTCATGATTAAAATAAGGTTATGTTTTTGAGGTTAGTTTTTGTTTATTTCTAATATTTTATTAATAATGTTAGGTTTATTATTAATCATTTGCATTGGCAAGAGAAAGTTGTGTGAGTGTTTCACACCAGATTTTTATTTTTCACTTTACAAGGAAATTAAATTTCAGTCATAATAATTACAATGTACGTGGTTCACTACTTAAAATATATCATAGCACTCGATTTACTTAAAAAATTCTGGTTTGAAACTTTAGAGGCTTTACTAAGCAAAATGAGGAGTGGGGGTGATTTATTTAATTTTTTTTTATTTAGTAAAATATAGCTACATTATAGCTACAACAAGAAGTCAATGTCGGTAAATACAAAGGTAAGACATTACAAAACGGTAATACAACCTGCAGTGACTTACTGTGGAGAGACCCTAACAAAACTGTCACAAAAAACTAAAACCCACAGAATTCTGGCGTTGGAACGAAGAATCCTTAGAACCTGTATTGGTAAGAGAATATACAAAGATAATAGTTGGAGACTGCTACCAAATAATGAAGTCTATAAAATTTCGGAGCCAATACTAGACACAATTAGGAAAAAACGAATCTCCTTTTTGGGCCATATCCTTTGAACACCGGAGAACATAGTACTTAGACGACTTATTGAAAGTGTCTGGGATTTTAAAATCGGTTTAAACTGGACGAAGGAGGTCAAGGAGGACTTGGAAAGGTTTGGGTTGACACTGGAGGATGTGAGGGTCAAGTCTGAAAGTTATAGCAAGTTGAAGGATCTGGCTTTGGAACCGGAAACCAAGACTAGAAGAGTGCAGAGGGTGACGGAAGAAATCCGGGCTCAGAGATCACAAAGAATAAGGGAATACTGGGTAAAGATCAAGGCTCAGAGATCGAAGTAGAGTCTTTCATGTTGTGGCTGAAGTGGCCCATTGTGGCCTCACAAGTAAAAAAAAAAAAAAAAAAAAAAAAAAAAAAAAAAAAAAAAAAAAAAAAAAAAAAAAAAATTGCTACATTAAAATTACAATTCATTTGTATACTAAGCTATGTACAATATTTTAAACTAAATATAGGTACTTATACCCAAAAACTCTTCTTTACAAAGAGTTCTGTCCGTGCAAGGAGTATACAGAACAAAAAATTTAATCACTTAAATACTTATAACTACTATAAAAATACTACAGTTAAATAGGTTACAACCCACCGGGTTGTTCTAGAGGTAAAGTCGTCGCCAAAATCAGCTGTTTAACAATTGATTTTCGGAGACGAAGGTTCCTGGTTCAAATCCTAGTAAAGGTAGTTACTTTTATACCGATTTGAATGCTAGACAATGGTTGCCGGTGTACCTTGATGGTTGGGGGTTCAATTAACCATACTCTCTCAGAAGTGGTCGACCTGGGTCTGTACAAGACTACACCTCATTTACACGTCATACATATCATCCTCATCTCATTGGGCCATGGGGTTGCTTATTGTTCTGAATTGAACAGATTGCAAAGTACACATATTAGGAATAAAAAAATAAATAAAAAAATAGGTTACAAAGATTGCGTTAAACAGAATTAAAAAAAAACAAAATAATGATAAATTCAATTACATTTTACATAAAATATCAATATTATATTTTAATTTTAATAACATTTATGATCGCCTTCCACACTGAGAGATAAATATGCTTATCAGCATGCCAGACCCTCTAAAAATCATCTGCTTTCCACCCTGTAAATGACACCTTCACTTCATTCACCACAGGGTCTGGCTGTATAATAAAAATTAATTACTCTAAGAAGAGATTATATCTGACTGTAGTATTTTACATCTCTAATTCTTCTGTTCTTAAATGCTTCAGTCGTATAATTGGGTGACCATGTGATAAGAAATAGGACTATTTTTTTGTAGCCCTGGAACTAGCAGATTGAAAGGAAATAATTTAACACGCCACCTGCCTGTTATGGGTAAATGATATTAATTACTACCTACATAAACTAAAACTACATAAAGTTCCAACCCAACGTCGTCGTTAATGACCGTTGCAGTTGATACAACGTTAAATAAATAAATAAAAAAAAAACAAAAAACTGTACTATTGTGTAAATATTAGAAGCTGACACACTTATTGCAGTAAGCTTGTAGAGGTATAGTCCAGCCTCTCTTAGTTTGTTTCTAATGTAAACAAATAATGACGTCACTGAGCATGCGCATTATAACAAAATATGTACACGCTGATTAAAAAGTAACAAAAAAATATTTTCAAAAGTATTTAAATACAAAATACTTTTAAAAGTATTTTTACAAATGAAATTGTTTGGCCTACATCATATCATGACTGATGTTTTTAGTACTTTAAGTACTTATAATTCAAAAAATCTGGTGTGAAACACTCACACAACTTTCTCTTCCCAATGCAAATTTTTACCAATATAACCTAACATTAGTAATAAAACATTAGAAATAAACAAAAAACTAACCTCAATAAACATAACCTAATTTAATCATGAATGAAATACGTAATATAAAAATCAACCTCAGTTTGGCTTAGAAATACGGAAAATCACTCTTTCTCTCTAAACTAGGCTCTGTAGAGAAAAATGCTCAAAATAAAAGTTGTAGATCTTTTAATTTTCTATAAATTTAATTATAAACACTTTTGTCGTAAAATGCATACTAAGGCCGAAATCTAAAAAAAATCAATTTTTCACATTTTCGTGAGAAAAAAACAGAAAATCGCAAATTACCGCTAAACTAAGCGTTATACAAAAAAATGTTTGAAATAAAAGTTGTAGGTTTTTAAATTTTCTACAACTTTTATTATATACATTGTTGCTCTAAATTGCATATTAAAGCCGTAATCTTAAAAAAACTATGTTTTTACGTAAAAACAGCCTCACCAAGAATTTCAGCACACATGACGCCTACCCTATCTTGTAGAGCATAAGAAAATGAGTAAACCAGGCGATTTTTAAAAAAATCAAAGGACCAGTTTTTGAGAAAATCGCAAAAAAGTGAAAAATTATACGAATAAACTACTACTTCCGGTTGACCGATTTTGATGAAAATGTTCGTGTCGGGTCCGGTAGTGGTATGTAACTTAAGTTTCAAGTTTCAAGTTCGTACAATGTTCCGTTCTTGAGATATTCTGTTCACACACAGACCAATCGCTAAAAACATGTTTTTTGGGTTCAGGGGGTCTGAAAACGTATAGATCCGGTGAAAACTCGATTTCGAAAAATCGACATGAAAACAATACTTTCCTTCCTATATATTCATATAGGCAAGAGAAAGTAAAAATAGTTAACTTAATAGGAATCCGTCAACCGTAAAGTCGCAGACTCTAGCGTGCACCCTGTAGTAGGTGGCTTTTGTTTGTTGACAGTAGGAGCAAACTAAGAACGGCTGAACTGTACTATATTTTAGTACATACGAGTTGTCGGAATTAAGTAACCGGACTAGATCTACAAAACATTTTACTGATCACCAATTACATACATAGTTTATCCCTTTTACTGTACTCCGCTTGCCGACCCCTACAACGCTCCATACGAATTTACCATTGTAATTGTAATTGCTGTGCTGGAAGTCCCATTCTGATAGCTTTTACACAACCTCCGTCGCGCTTGTAGCAAAAAAATTAGCAATACAAGTTGTAGGTTTTTAATTTTATACAATTTTAATTGTGTAGTACACTTTTCCCCTAAAATGCGTATTACGCCATAATCTAAAAAAAAAAAATTCACCACGAAAACACAACTTCCCCAAAACTTTCAGCGGACATGACGTTTGGTCCATCTTGTAGAGAATACAAAATGTAGCGAGGCGATTTAAAAAAAAAATCTTAGGAGGCGTTTCTTAGAAAATTTTAAAACAGTGAAAAATTGCATGATAAACTACTATTTCCGGTTGACCGATTTTGATGAAAATTTTCTTGTCGGACTCCCCCGTCGCACCTAACTTAAGTTCAAAGTTTGAACATTATACAATAATTCGTTCTTGAGATATTTTGTTCACACATCCACACAGACCAATCAAAAAACATGTTTTTGGAGTTCTGGGGGCCTGAAAACGTGTATTTTCGGTGAAAACTCGATTTTTAAAAATCGACATGAAAACGATACTTTTTTCCCTATATATTCACATAGGACAAGCGAATGTAAAAATATATAAGTACAAAATGATACAATTTTACAACATTCAGCAAAGACAGAAGTTCAGATATAATTCTGAAAACCAATACACCGAAAACTTGATATTACATATTCATATCTAATGACACATAAATATTTTTTATGAACGGCATATTTTTACGTTCTCTTGCCTACATGAATATATAGGAAGAAAAGTATTTATTTTATGCCGATTTTTCGAAATCGAGTTTTCACCGGATCTACACGTTTCGGACCCCCTGAACCCAAAAAACATGTTTTTAGCGATTGGTCTGTGTGTGTGTACAAAATATCTCAAGAACGGAACATCGTACGAACTTGAAACTTAAGTTACATACCACTACCGGACCCGACACGAACATTTTCATCAAAATCGGTCAACCGAAAGTAGTAGTTTATTCGTGTAATTTTTAACTTTTTGCGATTTTCTTAAAAACTGGTCCTACGATTTTTTTTAAAAAATCGCCTGGTTTACTCAATTTTTTATTCTCTACAAGATAAGAGTAGGCGCCATGTTTGCTGGAATTCTTGGTGAGGCTGTTTTCACGTAAAAGAAATGTTTTTTTTTAAGATAACGGCTTTAATATGTATTATAGCGTAAAAATTTATATAACAAAAAATGTAGAGAATTTAAAATTTTAACTTTTATTTCAAACATTTTTTTGTATAACGCTTAGTTTAGCGGTAAGTAGCGATTTTCTGTTTTTTCTCACGAAAACGTGTGAAAAATTGATTTTTTTAAGATTTCGGCCTTAGTATGCATTTTATAAAAAAGGTTTATACAATCGAACTTATAGAAAATTAAAAGATCTACATTTTTTATTCAAAGCATTTTTCTCTACAGAGCCTAAGTTTAGCGTGAAAGTGATTTCCCGTATTTTTAAGCTAAACAGGTTGATTTTCATTTTGCGTCTTTCACTTATGATTAAAATTAGGTTATGTTATTAAAGTTAGGTTTTGTTTATTTCTAATGTTTTATTACTTAAGTTATATTGTTCATTATTTGCATTGGCAAGAGAAAGTTGTGTGAGTGTTTCACACTAAATTTTTACTAATACCTGAACGAGAAACATCTCATGAAATACCAAACCGTGTACACTAACCAATAGAAAGATAGAAGAACCAATAATTTTGGAAAAGGTAATACAAATAAATAATTACATATTTAGTTAGAATAATACTATAATTATGTAATAAATCAAAGCAGAGAATACGAACGAGAAATAAGAAGTTAAAAACAAAAGAAACAAAAACCGTCCATAATTATTAGTGAATAACGGAAGTGAAGGAAATATTTAATACAAAGAAATCAAATCAAAACTTAGACTCCATCCAAGCAACAAAATTTGAACCAAAGTAAAAATAAAATATAGATTAATTATTCAAATTTAAATAAATATTGCGTTTGCGTGTATTTTAGATTCTAGTAAAACTGACTTCATGAACATAGTTTTATATGTATTCTGTTAGTAGACACCAAAACTTAAATTTAGTATTGTTTCAGGACGACCATCATGGGTTGCCTTCTCTCTCACTCTCTCTCTTTCTCTCGTCACGTTAAATTCAAGTACAGTCGGACCTCTATTTATCGAACTTCTATATATCGAAATTCTCTATATATCGAAGTATTTCCTGAGTCCCGTGAAATTTTAAATGAAAAATACTTCTGTATATCGAAAACAAATTATATATAGGTATCGAATTTAATTTTAGTGAAAATATAAATAGAACTCCATATACGCTAGCCCTCCCATGACACGCTAGTCAATCTGAAACATTGAGAGAGAGAGAGACGTGAAAATACAGTACGTCGGTACGTTGACCACTGTAGTCCACGTACAAGAGTAGTGTGATACGTTTATACTCTGTACGACCAAAAATATGTAAATACGACGAAGAAGTTTTCAAATGGGTACCTAAAACTGATACGAGATAAAATCATGCCTAAGCAAAAGAGAAAAGTTATTCTTTTTTGTGGACAATTGCCCTGGACATCCGTCTTCACAATAAAACAAACTTTATTGTAAACAAATACTGTTTTTAGGCAGTATGGTTACGGTCGAGTAATCTCACTTAATATAGGCCTAAGTAGCAGTCATAATGAAAAAAAAACAGCGTTTCTCTTTATCGAAGTTTCTATATATCAAATTAATTTTTTATGAGGAACCTACAATTTCGATATATGGAGGTCCGACTGTAATTTGTTTAAAGTTATACTAGTAACTAATTGCAAATAAATACAGTAAATGATTAACCTTAAAATACATAAATAAAACGTTACTCACTTAAATTTTTCACGTAGATTTTGGAAATGGAGTCGCCGAACCGATAGCGTTCCCTTATATTATACATCATCGGTAATGTGAAATTTTACATCGGATTTGTTACGGTAAGAACTCAAATTTTTAAGAGCCACAACCTAACTCTACAGTCCAGTCTCTCTTAGTTTGCTTCTAATGTAAACAAATAATGACGTCACTGAGCATGCGCATTATATCAAAATGTGTACACGTTGATTAAAAAGTAACAACAAAATACTTTCAAAAGTATTTAAATACAAAATACTTTTAAAAGTATTTTTATAAATTAAATTGTTAGGCCTACATCACATCATGACTGATGTTTTTAGTAGTAAAAAATAGTTAACTTAATAGGAATACGACATCCATAAAGTCTGAGACTCTAATGTGCACCCTGTAGTAGCTGGTTTTTGTTTGTTGACAGTAGAAGCAAACTAACAACGGCTGAACTATAGAAAAAAAATGAGGCGTCTAAGATGTTATGTTTTTTATGTACTCTAGTACAGCGAAGAGTCCTGGACCACGGGTAAAGCCATCACAAGGAAAATTTTAGAACTGATAATTTTCTACAACTTTTATTATATAAAAGTTTTAGCTATAAAACACATATTAAGGGTGCAAACTTAAAAAAATAATAATACGAGAGCACAGGCCTATCTTCTACAGCATAATACATCTAGTAAATGAGGTTTTTTTTAAAAAAAATCGTAGTAGTCATTTTTGAGATAATTTCAAAAACGTGAAAAATTGCACGAATAAACTACTACTTCCAGTAAGCCAATTTTGATGAAAATATTTGTTTCGGGTGTTCTTATGATGCCTAGTACTAGCTCCATAGCTTAGAAGTTGAGGACAGTGTTTTTTTCTGGATTTACCTTCCAGTACGTTGGCCATGTTGACACCAACATCGATTAGGGCGACAAATCGATTAGAGTAAGTAAAGTATTACAGATTGTGGAAAACACTCCTATTGGTCAAATGTAGGCAAGCCGGTACACTATTTCCCTGCACCTATCTATTTTGCCTTCCCTAAACAAGCAACTTTAGGAAGAGTAACACCACAAGGCTTCGGTTGACACTCTTTACCATCGGGTCTACTCAACACATGTTAATCCAGCTCCCATAAGCAGGCCAAGCCCCCAACTCCATGGAAAAGAAACAAACTGTTACTTAAGTTCCAAATTTCAACTTCGTACGATAATCCGTTCTTAAGATATTTTTCACACATACCAAACGGTAGAAACATGTTTTTGGGTTTAGGGGTCATGAAAACGAGCATGTCCAGTGAAAACTCGATTTCGAAAAATCAAAATGAAAACAAAGTTTTCTTCCCCTTATTTCATACAGGGAAAGAAAGAGGAAAAGCGGCTGGAAAACCCCAACAAAAAAAAACCATAAAACACGTCTACGAATTGGGCATTCTAGACTCACACACGAATACTTACTTCAAAAGACTGATGCACCGACCTGTTATTTTTGCAATGATACTACATTGATGATATTTATACACTTAGTCATAAAATGCCCAGGTGTACAAATAATCTACGAGAAAATTATAACATAACACAAAATACGTAAGTCATGCTAACGGACATCAAAAGTATACATAACGTGGTTTTGTACCTTACAGACTTGCAGTTATACAAGACATTTTAATTCAAATTATGTAATTGTAGTCGCTCATGACTATATTGTTGATACTACGTTAAATAAATAAAAATAAAAAAAACTTTATCTCTTAAAACATAATAAATATATATTCCAAAATGCAAAGCGAGCCGATGTTTCTTGTACTTATGAATAAAGTTTACGGGTTTTCAAGGTTATATTTTAAAGAGCCATAAAAACCTTGAAATAAACTAAAGGATGTAAAAATATTTTCCCTTATAAAGTATTAAAAGTACACGCACTCTGATGATCTTTAATGATATCCTCCATATATATATTTTTATAGAGTTTAGTTTATTTTTTAAAATAGACAAAATTCCTAAAAGAGTTTTTAAACAGATGAAAGAAAGTAAAGTTGATACACATATTCTGGGATACTTTTTAAAAAAGGAAATAAAACATGTATTTTATTAGAGCAGTGTAGGATCGAACGGCTGGCCGTCGGTCGAGTACCTCAGGCACTAATTAAGGACTCAGGTGGAGACGAAGAGCGGCCTAAGTTCTCATAGGTTCAAGAACCCAACAATCTTCCGACGTCCTCCACATCGTTCTCTCTCATTATCTACCTTTATCTAAAAAAACTATCTCCATCCTTTACTAACCGAGTTATTCGACAAGCGATACTATATTACTTTATGTAATACAGGACGATATTTTTTTTAATACAAAATAAACTATTTTATAAAATATGACAACCTTTTCATAACTGGATTCTTTTAACATAGTAAAAAGTTGAATTAATTTTTTCTACTAAATTACACTTTATAAACTTTGTAGCGAATACAATTTTATAAAAAAGAATCTTGGTAATAATTTAATATAGTTAAATTGTGTCAATAAAGTATAAATTACTTATTAATTAAATTAACTTATTTAATGATACAATTTATTATTGTTGTTGTTTAGGTGATCAGCCGAAAGGCTGGTTTGAACCTCTAGAGCTCCCAACCGGTGGGTCGTGGTTCACTCCAAAAAACAGGCGCTTGTAGTAGTACACCACAATGAACATTGGTGCCTAACCTAAAAATGCGCCCTCCACTATTGCTAAAGGCCACGCATGCAGTGCTAGAGTTAACATTTTTATTTCTTTCACAGGAGGATTTCCAGTAATAGATAGGAAGCAAACTCATACCTAATCATCAAATCGGATTCAGAAACCAACATTCAACGATACAGCAAGTACACCGAATTACAGAATGATGTCATCGAAAGGGCCCTCGAAGATAAAAAAGTACGTTCTGCAATCTTCCTAGATGTTTCTTAGGCCTTTGTTAAGGTTTGGCACAAAAGACTGATATACAAAATGAGAAAACTACTTCCCATGGTCTACTGTAAAATACTCGAATCTTATGTCACAGATCGATTTTTTAGAGTTAGACAGGAGGAAGCGTATTCAGGGCTAAAACCCATAAAAGGTGGCGTACCACAGGTAGTGTAGTTGGGCCACTTTTGTATCTCTTGTACACTAGTGACATCCCTACATTTAATGACAGAACAGTGGGAACTGTTGCGGATGATACGTGTGTTTTAGCTGTCGGTACAACTGAAGAAGAATCAACTATGAAGCTTCAAGAAGCCGTAAATCAAGTGCAAACATGGACAAAAAATGGAAAATTAAATTAAATGATTCAAAGTCTGTTTATATAAATTTTACAAATAAAAATATGCGTAAACTACCTATTTATGTCAACGATAAAACGTCCCATATTCAAACACAGCTCTTATCTATATCTATATCTTGGTATGACCCTCGATGTAAAACTTCGCTGAAAAGAACATGTAAAAAAGAAAAGAAAAGAACTCGATCTCAAATTCAATAAACTTTACTGGTTAATAGGAAGGAAATCTTCATTATCTACTTTTAATAAAGTTCTAATTTACAAGAAAATATTAAAACCCGTATGGACCTACGGAATACAACTCTGGAGATGTACAAAAGCATCAAACCAATTAATCATTCAAAGATTCCAGAACAAAGTTCTAATTGGTGAGTCGCAAGCCAAAAAAAGGTTGGGAAACTTTGCTCTAGAGACTTTACTAAGGAAAACGAGGTGGTTTACTACAGTATTACCTTCCTTACTGAGCAGAAATGTATGCTTATCAGTATGCTGGGCCAAATGAAACTCATCTACTTTCCACCCTGCAAATGACCCCTTCACTTCATTCACCACAGGATCTGGCTGTATAATGAAATTCATTATACTCTCAGAGGAGATAATTGTAACTAGTGTATTTTTACACCACCACCTGTTCTGTTGTTAAATGCTTCAGTCATATAATTGGGCGACCATGTGATAAGAAACAGAACTATTTTTTTGTAGCCCTTGAACTAGCAGATCGAGTGCAAATTCTTTAACACTCCACCTACCTTTTATGGGAATAGATATCTACTACTAACCCCTTAAAGCCAAAACTATAAAACAGATTAAACTGAAACTTAATAATGTTTTTACTACCAACTTTAGTTTTTAATTTCAAATTTAATTTAAAACCACAACCTTTAAGTACCTCTGAAAAAGAGATTGATAACCATTTAGTCTAATTCACTTATCGGTTATATTTTAATTATTTACATCGGAAAGAGAAAGTCGGGTTAATGTTTCACACCAGAGTTTTTATTAGCTCACATCCTGCTATTTTAATTCTGGAAGATCTTCTTTGGAAAAGAAACATTAAATAATTAACCAAAACCCATCAGTTTGATCAAGTGGTAAATTCGTCACCGTGAGTCAGCTGTTTAACAGCTGATACTCGGAACGAAGGTTCCTTGTTCAAATCCTAGAAAAGATAGTTACTTTTATACCGATTTGAATACTTGACAGTAGTTACCAGAGCACTTTGATGGTTGAGGTTCAATTAACCATAATTTCAGGAATGGTCGATCTGTGTCTGTACAAGATTACACGTCATACAAATCATCCTCATCTCATTGGGTAGCTTATTGTTCCTAAACTGAAGAGATTGCAATGTACACACATTAGGGAGTTTAAAAAATAACCTATCTTAGGAAACCATAATCGTATAGAATAATAATTTATAATTTAATAATATATTATAAATTTAATGGTACAGATAATGTATAAAATATTTTATTTTTTCTTCCTTATATGAATATATTGGAAGGAAAGTATTGTTCTCAAGTTGTATTGTTTCGAAATCGAGTTTTCATCGGATATACACGTTTTCAGACCTCCGAACCCAAAAAACATGTTTTTAGCGATTGGTCTGTGTGTGAAATAAATCTCAAGAACGAAACATCGTACGAAGTTAAAACTTGAAACTTAAGTTAGATGCTACTAGAGGACCCGACACGAACATTTTCATTAAAATCGGTCAACCGGATGTAGTAGTTTATTAGCGTAATTTTTCACTTTATCGGGATTTTCTCAAAAACTACTCCAACGTTATTTTCAAATCGTCTCATTCACTACATTTTCTTTGCTCTACATAATAGGGTAGGTGCCGTGTCAGCTGACATCCTTGAAGAGGCTGTGTTTTCGCAGAAAAAATTGTTTTTTTTAAAGATTGCAGCCTTAATATGCATTTTAGGGTAAAAAGTATAATCAAAGTAGTAGAAAATTTAAAAACCTACAACTTTTATATTAAACATTTCTTTGTACAATGCTTAGTTTAGCGGTAATTACTGATTTTCTGTTTCTTTTTCATCAAACTCTGTAAAAAGATTTTTTATACGATTTTGACGATTTTTGATATTAAACACTTAACGACAGAAGTATATATAATCAGATTTATAGGAAATTCAAAAGTTCTACAACTTTTATTTAAAACATTCTTCGCTACAGAGCTTAGTTAAGTGTGAGAATCTTCTTCTTCTTCTTCTTCTTAGTATCAAGGATTAGGCATCAGCCTGTTCCGAACTCACAAACCATCCTGTACGCGTACACAAACACGAGACACTCCACCCCGTATATCTCGACTACTGCCATCTTCTTCGAGGTCTTCCCACCTCCCTTCTTCCAACTGGAACATATTCCATCACTTTTAGAGGTATTCTCTCCTCTGGCATCCGTTCCAATTTTTTTTGACCTTTTGATTGATTTTGACCTTAGTATTAAACACTTAACGACAGAAGTGTATACAATCAGATTTATAGGAAATTGAAATTAAAAGATCTACAGCCGGGCGCATTGGCGTAGTTGGTAACGTGATCGCCTCTCATCGTGCGGTCCTGGGTTCGAATCCCACTCAGGCAGGGCATATTTTCATACGTTACAAAAAAAAGTCTTTTCATCCTCCATTGCATAAAGTTACACCCCAACGTCGTCGCTAATGACCGTTGCAGTTGATGCGACGTTAAAAAAAAGAAGAAATCTACAACTTTTATTTAAAAAACATTTTTCGCTACAGAGCTTAGTTAAGCGTGAGAGTGATTTTCCGTATTATTAAGCCAAACAAAGGTTGGTTTTAATTTAGCATCATTCACTCATGATTGAAATTAGGTAAGTTTTTTTGTTTATTTCTAATGTTTTATTACTAATATTAGGTTATACTGTTCATTATTTGCATTGACAAAAGAAAATCGTGTGAGTGTTTCACACCAGATATTTTATAATAAATTATTATTATTTAAAGCACCACTTTTAAGCTAGCACTCGTGCCCGCGCAACCCGCAGCCTAATATAAAACAAACAACAAGAATGTGGTGCTACAAATGATGAATAACGAACGGAAGCTGTAAAGAAAGGTGTACCTAAGTCAGACGGCCACTACGTGATATGCATAACATAACATAAAAAATGTTGTTTTAGTCTTAAATTATTACACCATTACAAGGTAACATACGAACAAGTTGTCCCTATGGTGATGGCGAAGGTGCCCAACGAATGTCGTGCCGCATGGTTTTTCCGACAATATACACAACATATATATTTTTTATTCACAGGTAAAAAGAACATTTTTAAGAAACGATATTCTTGTTGGAATATAAATATGTGTTCTTAACACGAGGCGAATTTAAGTTATAGAAGAAAATCACGCCAGTTATTATTTTTATTACAAGTTGGTTCGTTGCTTTATTTATATTTATATTCGTACAATAGTTAAGTTACATTGTTGTACACAAAATTACTACCAAACGCCAACATTCAAATTGAGTCATCTTTTTGACAAGTTAACTGTAACAGTTCTTACCTGCTCGCGAATTTCCTTGTATAGATTTTGAGTCACGAGAATGCTTTTTGCGTATGGATGGGCAGTGAGGAAGGGAAGAGAAATCTGACAGTGCGGCCAACCTCAACAGTGAGACACTATACGAGGTGTGGCTATTTAATAACGAGACTGACGTTGTAAAAAAAATTTATTTTTATTTTATACATAATCACTTATTGTCAACTTCAATATACACTCCTTCTCTATCCCTGCAACGCTCCATGCGAATTTTCCATTGTTGGAAACAGTGCTGAAAGTCATCTTATATCAGCTCCTTCAGGACACGTGCCGCTTTTTCTTTTACAGCTTCCACAGATTCAAATCTTGTCCCTTTTAATGCAGATTTCACCTTAGGGAACAGATAGAAGTCACATGGTGCAAGATTTGGTGAATAAGATGAATGTTCTAACACTAAGATGTTGTACTTGGCTAGAAACCTCTTGACAGATAACGCGGAATGAGCTGGTGCATTGTCTTGGTGAAGAACCCACGATTTGTCCTTTCACATTCCGGGGCGTTTTTTTCTTACTCTTTGACGTAGTTTAGAAAGTACCTCAAGGTAGTAATATTGATTAATTGTTTGACCTTCAGGAACCCAGTGAAGGTACACAATCCCATGGATATAAAAAAAACAAAAAAAAAAAAACAATCATCATTGCTTTAAATTTTGACTTGCTCATCCGAGCTTCTTTGGCTCTCGGTGAAGTTCGGCTCTTCCAGTGCATAGATAAGTAAAAAACTACGTTTTATCACATGTTATTATTTTCTACCTGTTCTTTACGGTGAAATTTGCATTAAAAGGGACAAGATCTGAGTCTGTGGAAGCTGTAAAAGAAAAAGCAGCACGTGTCCTGAAGGAGCTGACAGAAGATGACTTCCAGTACTGTTTCCAACAAAGAAAAATTCGCATGGAGCGTTGTAGGGATAGAGAAGGAGTGTATATTGAAGGTGACAATAAGTTATTATGTATAAAATAAAAATAACATTTTTTACTACGTCAGTCTCGTTATTTAATAGCCACACTTCATATTTTACTACAGTGTGAACCGTTGCTTAACCACATATTGTCTTTCAATTAATATATTTCATTGACTGATACTTTTTCCACTTAAACCCAATTTCCTTTAAAATTTCTCTTAAAGTACAAAGTTTAGTTCAACGTTCTTAACTAAAATTTAGCCTTTCTTTCAAAACCGGTAATAACTTTTCACATGTCGGCATCACTTTCTTATTGATATAAAAATCCCCTTTTTTACCAGGTGTCAAAAAAACTGTTGATGAAGAATTATCTTCTTTAATGTCTTTAATTTCCTTCTTTATATTTCAAATTGTGGAAGAGAAACATCACAGTAGATAACCGCTCGCTCATGGATTTTGTTAAGAGGCACGGAAAGGCATTTTTGTTTAGCTTTAACTTCACAACATTTTATTACATGGCATATTAAATTTCGTTCAGTACTGTGAACAGTTCGACTGCGTTTTCGAGAAACCGACATTTTCGTTAACGGTAATTAACAGTTATATTGGTACAGTTAACTTAGAAAAGGTTCCGCGATATACTGTATGTCCTCTAAGTATAGTTTACGTTGTTGTTTTGGCGAACTGATACCAAAGCAGACGCGCATGCGCACTAATGCTTTCCCCCCTTTACTCCTCGTTTAAACCAAAGGCAAACTCGTGATTCAAGTGACTATATGTAAGTACAGACTGAAAATATTTTGATGGTATACAACTTCTGATACCCATATTTCAAATTATATATTCAAATAACTTGTCCCCTGAAGCCAAAAAGTCATTTTTGATGTCAATTTTTCTAAATATGTCGTTGTTATTCATTTAGGGTGTACACAACATTTTTTCCAAAACATGTATATTGTTTTATTAGTTTTGTTGTTTAGGTCATCAGCCAAAAGGCTGGTTTGAACCTCTTGAGCATCGGTTCTCAACTTGGGGTACACGAACACCTAGGTGTTCAAAATGGGTCGGTAGCGGGTTTGTGAAAAAAAAATGTGTAATGACGGATTTGTAAAACGAATAACTTTTACCTAACAAAAAACACCCACGCCAGTAAAAATGTTTAACAAGCAGATTCAAAATCCTTTTTCTAAAGAGAATTTTCAATCAGCACAGTTGGATGTTGCACAAAAGAAATTCAGATTGCAACTCCTACTGAAAGTGCATTGAAATCAGTTTCAAGGCCAACCCTCTAATTCACTTTAGGTTGGATCTCAACAGTGAATATGAACATCTGTCTGACATGGCAATGAAGGGTTTGTTGCCTTTTCCATTCACTGTATTGGTAGAAACAGCTTTTCCATTCTATGCTTACATAAAAACAAATACAGAAACAAGTTGGGTGCCCCAAATGAGACTGTACTTGTCTTCTTTTGAGTCCAACCTAAAAAAAACCGCGTGCATCAAAGCAAGGACAGGACTCTCATTATTGTGCAAGTAAAAGAATTGACGGAAGTGTTCATATTTTTCAAAAATCAACTTTTTATATAAATATCAAAACTAATAGACAATAAGTTGAATTTTAAGACATTAAAATTTTTAAAAGTTTTAAATTAAATGTTTAAAAGTTTTTAGTTAAAAAGTATTTTTTATCAAGATAGCAGTGCTAAAACGTAATCACAAAATATAGTACTCATACTATTTTAATTTTCTTTTATTGTAACCCTAAATTTGAATTTGTATTATTACCTTTGGACTAGAATCTAAACCAGGGGTATAATTTATGAAAATAATTTGCTAAGGGGTATATGCAACCAGAAAAAGGTTGAGAACCACTGCCCTAGAGGCTTTACTAAGAAAAACGAGGAGTGAGGTGGTTTATCATGCCTTCCTCACTGAATGGAAAAGTATGCTTATCAGCATGCCCGGCCTTCTAAAAAGCATCTACTTACCACCCTGCAAATGACACCTTCACTTCATTCGTCACAGGGTCTGGCTGTATAATGAAATTCATTACTTTCAAAGGAGATAACTCTTGATTAGTGTCTTTTACAACACTAACTCTTCTCTTTTTAAATGATTCAGTCATTTAATTGGTTCATTATGTGATAAGAAACAGAACTATTTTTTGTAGCCCTGGAACTAGCAGATCGAGTGCAAATAATTTAACACTCCACCTGTATGTTATGGCCAATTTAATTATCAATTAGTTCTGAACTCTTTAATCTATGATTCATCAAAATACGTTTTTGTCGTGTCTGGTGATTCCATATCGGTCTCCTTTTTAGTTTAAGTTTTAAATACTTAACTTTTTCTGCCTGAGGTATTGGGTAATTGTAATAGTACACGGATGGACAAGTTTTACGATGAAATGTAAACGTAGTGTGGCGAGATTCACTTAATTTACTTTCATGAAAAAAATTAATTTGAAATAATAAAATATTTATAAAATTGAAGTTGTTAAGGTAGATAAGTTATAATAAGAATAAAGTAAGTATACTAAGTTTCTTTAACGACTACTTTATTTTTAAGTACCAATTAAGTCAGTTAAAAATATTTAATAAGTTTGGAAGAAGTTTCCCAGCCGTAAAGAAGTGTTGTTTTTTTATAACAGTAATGACAGGCAAACTGTAATTAAAAAAAGTTAATTAGAACATTTAATTGTAATCACTGTAATTAAACAATAAATGTTACATTGTAGAGAACATACTATTACATACTGTACAATAGCAATATATATTTAGCAACAAATCTAAACTAATGGTCTAGTATTTAAGTTAAATTGAAGGAGTCTTAAAATCTAAATTATTGTTCATTAAACTGAAAGATCCAGGGTTACAAAAAATAGTTCTGTTTCTTACCACATGGTCAGCCAATTATAATATGACTGAATCATTTAATAACAGAATAGGTAGAGGTGTAAAACACACTATTATAATCAGTTTTATCTCCTCTGAGAGAAAAAAATTCATTATAGTACATTCAGACCCAGTGGTGAATGAAGTGAAGGCATCATTTGCAGGGTGGAAAGTTGGAATGCTGACAAGCATACTTTTTCACTCAGTGAGTAAGGTAATGGTAAACCACCTCACTCCTAGTTTTACTTAGTAAAGCCTCTAGAGGTTCAAACCAGTCTTTCGGCTTGTAGCGTGATTTATTAAACTTATCAATTTACTACGAACAAATAAAAAAACAAATTAACTGACCGGTAACCAGCTACCGACAAACCAAATTTTTTATTCTTTCTCTTTTTTAAACTTTTAATTAATATTTTTTGTTATTAAGGATAACAATGTGTATTAAAACTTATTTAAATTAATGAAAATTACTAGAACACTTTTATTTTGAAATTTTTAAAAATTATTTTTATGCTAGTATAAATGACTTGTTTTACAACAATGTAATCTAAAAACTGGGAGCTACAGGCTGATCATCTGAACAGAAACAACACAAACTGAAATATCATTGTTGTTTCAAACAATTAGAACAGTTGCCATCAACTAAATTTGATCAAGAGCCTTTTAAAATTTTGATGACAGCCATAGTCCAGCCAACTGTATACTTAAGCCTACTGTCACCGTCACCCCTTCTAATTAATCATTTACTGTGTTGCCGGCCTTCAATAGTTCCCCCGGCCTTTGTCGGCGCACCAACAAACCTATCGGCTCCGCATCGACAGAGGCCTTTGTCATCAAGGCCGAGCCAGTAGCCGCCCTCTACCACAGCGCTCTCGGCGACGATAAAAAGAGCGCTCTACTGAGCCGAGATTCAATTCCGATCAAGACTCCGAGGGATTCAATTCGATCCAGACAGCATCGACAAGACGTCCACCACGACACACGGCTGCCGGACTCCAGCGAAGACTAATTGACGACCCCGCAAGAGAGAAGATGATGCTTCCGCTAGCCGAACCATCACCGTAAGCCGTCGACCGGACCGTCATCGTCCGCTGACGCGAGCGATGCCCACAGCCGTCCCTCGACCGAGCCTTACCCCCACCGGATCCGACGAAGCAGCCATCAACGCACTACTGCGAGGGAAGAAGATGACTTCTTCGCTGGACGACGACACGCCGTGTCGCCCAGCTCCTCGACCGCCACGACGACTACGACCGACGCCGCTCCAAGACGACCACCGCTTAAACGGCCCTTTTCAGGGCCACCAAACTAATAAGGTTTGCCACTTAATGTCGCCATCCGGTGACACTACCTTGCCGACTGTAAAAAATTTATACATGGCAATCATGCTAAATCTTAATACTAATTGTTGATTTCGAAAATATTTCAGCAATAAAACGAAACAACAGTTTCAAAATACTGTAAGCCCGGGTACAAAAGTTGTATTTTTTTTTACTTTCCCTTCCTCTTACATGGATATACAGAATAGGGAAGTTATTATTTTCAATTTTATTACTATTATTATTGTTTTAGATTTTTCGAAATCGAGTTCTCCCAGGATATACACATTTTCAGACCCCTGAATTCAAAAACCATGTTTTTACCGTTTGGTCTGGGTGTGAACAAAATATCTCAAGAACGAAACAGCGTAGAAAAATGAAACTTAAATTAGATACCACTAGGGGACCCGACACAAACATTTTCATCAAAATCGGTTCACCGGAAGTAAAAATTATTCGTGCGATTTTCGCAAAAACAGCTTAAACTACTTTTTTAAAATCACCTCATTTCCTACATTTTGATGTTCTACAAAATAGAGAAAGCGTTATGGCTCTTGTGGTAAAGTTTTTTTAAAAATTGCGGCCTTAATATGTATGCATTCTAGAGCAAAAGAGTACCCATGCAATCAAAGTTGTAGAACAATTAAAAAACCTACAATTAATATTTCAAGTATTTTCTTCTATAGAGCATAGTTTCTGCCCATGACGGACAGGTGGAGTGTCAAATTATTTACACTCAATCTGTTCGTTGCAGGGCTAAAATAAATAGTTCTGTTTCTTATCACATGGTCAGCCAATTAAATGACTGAATCATTTAAGAACAGAAGAGGTAGAGGTGCAAAAGACACTAATCAGAGTTATCTCCTCTGAAAGTAATGAATTTCATTATACAGCCAGACCCTGTGGTGAATGAAGTGAAGGTGTCGTTTGCAGAGTGGAAAATATGTGTTTTTCAGAGGGCCCGGCATGCTGATAAGCGTACTTTTCCACTCAGTGAGGAAGGCAACGGTAAACCACCTCACTCCTCGTTTTACTTAGTAAAACCTCTACAGGTTCAAACCAGCCTTTTGGCTGATGACCTAAACAACAACAGAGCTTAGTTTAGCGTCAATTAGTAATTTTTCTGTATTTTTTTCATCAAAATCAGTAAAAAATGAAATTTCCAATATTGCGGCCTTAGTAGGCTAATGCATTTTACAACAAAAATGTAGGCTATATAATCAAAGTTATAGCAAAATTAAAAAACGAACAACTTTTAATTGAATCATTTTCTTCTAGAGTCTATCTACTTAAATATGAATGACTGATTTTCCGTATTTATAAGTATACCTTGGACAATTCGAATTGGCACAAGCAGCGTCGGTGTTTATCTACTCCACTCTTCACCCCTCGCCTTGGAACGACGGTACAGTCACAAAAGTATACAATCACTACTGTAATGTGCGACTCATGCACGATCACTACGCTTTGTTTTCACTGTTGTTATTAATTATCTCTGCCTATAACAGACAGGTGGAGTGTCAAATTATTTACACTCAATCTGTTTGTTGCAGGGCTAAAATAAATAGTTCTGTTTCTGATCACATGGTCAGTCAATTAAATGACTGAATCATTTAAGAACAGAAGAGGTAGAGGTGTAAAAGACACTAATCAGAGTTATCTTCTCTGAAAGTAATGAATTTTCATTGTACAGCCAGACCCTGTGGTGAATGAAGTGAAGTTGTCATTTACAGAGTGGAAAATATGTGCTTTTCAGAGGGCCCGGCATGCTGATAAGTGTACTTTTCCACTCAGTGAGGAAGGCAATGGTAAACCACCTCACTCCTTGTTTTACTTAGTAAAACCTCTACAGGTTCAAACCAGCCTTTCGGCTGTTTACCTAAACAACAACAACATTAATTATCTGTCCGACATAATGACGAGACTAATCTATTTTCATAAATGATTTTCTGTTCATTACATATTCAGACCAATCGGTTTAGTTAGTTGCGTGCGTTTGTAGCTTATAGTTTATTGAGTTTCTGCAGTTAGCTCTTGTAATTTATAATTTAATTTTTGACTGGGACAAATTAAATACATATTTTAAAATGAAATAATTATTTGTATGTTTTTTACATTGAAATATGGTTGTAGGCATTTGCGTACATTAAAATTTGTAGACCTTCTTGAAAGAATAGGTTATGGAAATACTTTACGCGGAACTGTGTGTACACGTAGAACAAGAGTTGTGCCAGTTCGAATTGTCTACAGTATACTACAGAAGTCGATTTTAATTTTGCTTCATTAACTCATGATTAAAATTAGATTATATATTTCATTTTACATAATTTAATAATGATTAAAATAGGTTAGAACTATATTAATATTATTTACATTAGCAAGAGAAAGTCGTAAACGCCTTTTACACAAGATTTTTAAAATGAATAACATCCATGAGAAATACTGAAACTAATGATACGGTATAAATCATAATCCATACAGAAAAGTATTACATCTTAATTTGTATATCCAGTACTATATTAAAAAAAAAGTGAAAACCCATTAACGATCAGTGTAAAATTCGTGATCAAATTTGAATAGCATTAGTAAAATACGTATAGATACCAACCGATACGTCTATCAGTCTACTTGAATCAAAATTATTTTCTTTTCTTTTTTTAAATAAACCTAGTCAATTATGATGAATTAGTGTAAAATATTGCTTGTATTTTGTTTTCTTTCGTATCTGTTTTATTTATTTTCTTTAACCTTTAAAAAGATTTCATCTACTTGTATAAAAACCAACCCATAATTTACTCGCCTTTAATCATTTTTCAACTATCATTACGACGATGATGATGATACTGAAAGAACTGAATAAGTCACGTTTGTGTGTTTGATTCTACCAATCGGAATGAGTTATTATCATTAGTGGGGAAAAGGGAAGGGGGTGAACTTTTAAAAAATATTTAAATTTACAGTTTGTCGATTTATTGATTTATTTTAAGAATATTGGTTAGCGTATAAATTTAGTTTCTCACCACCAAAAAAGTTTTTGTATCTTTGTATTTATTGTTTAGGTCATAAGCTGAAAGGCTGGATGAAAATTCTAGAGACTTTAATTAGTAAAACGAGAAGTGAGTGGTTTATTAGCGCCTTCCCTACTGAATGGAAAAGTATTAACGTGCCAGGACCTCTGAAAAGCGTCTACTTTCCTCCCTGTAAATGACACCTTCACTTCATTCACAACAGGGTCTATCTATAACATGAAATTCATTACTATAAGAGGAGATAGCTCTTGATTAATGTATTTTACACCTCTACCTCTTTTGTTCTGCATTCTTCTCATGTAGCCCAATTGTGTTTTGCATTCTGATGCTTTGCTTTTTATGTTTTGCATTCTTCTCATGTAGCCCAGTTGTGTTTTGCATTCTCATGCTTTGCTTTTTATGTTTTGCATTCTTCTCATGTAGCCCAGTTGTGTTTTGCATTCTCATGCTTTGCTTTTTATGTTTTACATTCTTCTCATGTAGCCCAGTAGTGTTTTGCATTCTCATGCTTTGCTTTTTATGTTTTGCATTCTTCTCATGTAGCCCAGTTGTGTTTTGCATTCTGATGCTTTGCTTTTTATGTTTTGCATTCTTCTCATGTAGCCCAGTTGTGTTTTGCATTCTCATGCTTTGCTTTTTATGTTTTGCATTCTTCTAATGTAGCCCAGTTGTGTTTTGCATTCTGATGCTTTGCTTTTTATGTTTTGCATTCTTCTCATGTAGCCCAGTTGTGTTTTGCATTCTCATGCTTTGCTTTTTATGTTTTGCATTCTTCTCATGTAGCCCAGTTGTGTTTTGCATTCTCATGCTTTGCTTTTTATGTTTTGCATTCTTCTCATGTAGCCCAGTTGTGTACATAGATTGTCAGAGGCCCTGGTGAAGAATTTTCAAATGAGGCTCCTAACAATGATTTATTGCCAAATATGGACTCAGGAATTTTAAATCTAATTTATAATTATAGAAACTCGTATTGTATTATAAATTTTATTTAACTGTACATGAACAAATGTGTGTTGTTTACGTCATCAGCCGAAAGGCTGGTTTAAACCTCTAAAAGGTTTAACAAGTAAAACGAGGAGTATGATGGTTTAGGTTTACCATAGCCTTTCTTCCTGGGTGGAAAAGTATGCTTATCATCATGCCAGCCGCTCTGTAAAGCAAACTAATTTCTTCCCTGCAAATGACACCTTCACTTCATTCATCACAGGGTCTGGCTGTAGAATGAAATTCATTACTCTCAGAGGAGATATTTCTGACTAGTGTCTTTTACACCTCTACCTCATCTATTCTTCAATCCTTCAATTATATAATTGGGTGACCATGTGATATGAACCAGAACTATTTTTTGTAGTCCTGGAACTAGCAGATCGAGTGAAATTAATTTAACACTCTACCAGCCTGTTACGAACAAAATTGAAAACTACCGATTAAAAATTTCCAGACACGACCGAAAATCTAATCCGGGATTCAAAGCATGTTAGTTTAGTACGAAATTTTGACTTATAGGCTTTCAGAAAAGACTGATTTAATTTTAAATCGGATAAAATGCAACAAACAGGAATACGATATATATATTTTTAAAAAGTTGCAAATTTTTACTTTCTCTTGCCTATATGAATATATAGGAAGGAAAGTATTGTTTTCATGTCGATTTTTCGAAATCGAGTTTTCACCGGATCTATACGTTTTCAGACCCCCTGAACCCAAAAAACATGTTTTTAGCGATTGGTCTGTGTGTGTGTCTGTGTGTGTGTGTGTCTGTGTGTGAACAGAATATCTCAAGAACGGAACATCGTACGAACTTGAAACTTGAAACTTAAGTTACATACCACTACCGGACGCGACACGAACATTTTCATCAAAATCGGTCAACCGGAAGTAGTAGTTTATTCGTATAATTTTTCAGTTTTTTGCGATTTTCTCAAAAACTGGTCCTACGATTTTTTTTAAAATCGCCTATTTTACTCAATTTTTTATTCTCTACAAGATAGGGTAGGCGCCATGTTTGCTGAAATTCTTGGTGAGGCTGTTTTCACGGAAAAACGTTGTTTTTTTAAGATTACGGCTTTAATATAAATTTTAGCGCAAAAACTTATATAATAAAAGTTGTAGAGAATTTAAAAACCTACAACTTTTGTTTCAAACATTTTTTTGTATAACGCTTAGTTTAGCGGTAATTTGCGATTTTCTGTTTTTTTTTCTCACGAAAACGTGAAAAAAATCGATTTTTTTAACATTTCGGTCTTAGTATGCATTTTACGACAAAAGTGTATATAATTAAATTTATAGAAAATTAAAAGATCTACAACTTTTGTTTAGAGCATTTTTCTCTACAGAGCCTAGTTTAGCGTGAAAGCGTGATTTTCCGTATTTTTAAGCCAAACTGAGTTCGATTGTCATTTTGCGTCATTCATTCATGATTAAAATAAGGTTATGTTTTTGAGGTTAGTTTTTGTTCATTTCTAATGTTTTAATACTAATGTTAGGTTTATTGTTAATTATTTGCATTGGCAAGAGAAAGTTGTGTGAGTGTTTCACACCAGATTTTTTACTTAAAATTCTTTAAAATGTATTCAGGTTGAGAGTAAAAGTAACCTGACTAGTTGTCCAGGATATGTATGCATTTTGTAAGATAAAAATACTAGTAGTATGTTATTAGTAGTGAATTGTTTACTGATTAATTAGAATTGGCAGTAAATAAAATCGTTACAGATAAAATACTAACCAAAAAGAAAAATCAATTTCATTGTCTAACAAAAGCAAGTTCTTTTTTTAAAAAAAGGTAACAAACTGGTGTGTAATTTAGTGGTCCAACTAGAAGCCTAATGTGTTACTTATTGGTTAACTAACATGTTTACTTTCTTGGAACTTTTCTATCCGTATTACGATTTTTTTTTATAAATGCATCCCCAGGAGACTCCAGAAAGGAGTAATACAGGACATGTCAAGATAAAACTGATATGACTAAATTTTAAAAATGTGTTAAATTTATTATACTTCTTCTCACGAAGCCTCTCCGTTCCGAAGGTTGGTGACCATCATGGCAATGCTATCCGAAAGATTTCTTCTGAGCTTTTGTTAAACTATACCCTCAAGTTGGCCACCCATTAAATTCTTCAGCGTCCTGGTCCCCTTCTACTGTCGATTACACTTAAACTGTCACTACTGTCATTACTTTTAAACCCCATTAATCCAAACTAATTGGGACCAACCATGTTCGGATACGAAATTTTCGGATTAACCGTAATACAGTGCAACCATACAAACGAAGTTTCATTAAAATAATTCAATTCATTAAAATGCATCAAGCGTGAACTGTCCTCGCGTGAGTGAGCTCGATGCGTGTCTATTAACATAATGTAATTCAAATTTGTCATCAAAATTTTAAAAAAATATTATTTTCATGTAAAACTTGTTTATTTTCGTCCTCTTGACATTCAAATTAAACAGTCCAAAACGTGTTCGGATTAACCAAATTTTCGAATTAGCGATGTTCGGATTAACGGGGTTAATGTATACTTACCGACTCATTTACTACCATTACTTTCTTACTTATTTTAATAAGCGTGTCATTCAACCAGATAATTATAAGAGGTAGAGGTGTAAAACACACAAAAAAAAATTTTTTATTACTTTTTTTACTTTCTCTTGCCTATATGAATATATAGGAAGGAAAGTATTGTTTTCATGTCGATTTTTCGAAATCGAGTTTTCACCGGATCTATACGTTTTCAGACCCCCTGAACCCAAAAAACATGTTTTTAGCGATTGGTCTGTGTGTGTGTCTGTGTGTGTGTGTGTCTGTGTGTGAACAGAATATCTCAAGAACGGAACATCGTACGAACTTGAAACTTGAAACTTAAGTTACATACCACTACCGGACGCGACACGAACATTTTCATCAAAATCGGTCAACCGGAAGTAGTAGTTTATTCGTATAATTTTTCAGTTTTTTGCGATTTTCTCAAAAACTGGTCCTACGATTTTTTTAAAAATCGCCTATTTTACTCAATTTTTTATTCTCTACAAGATAGGGTAGGCGCCATGTTTGCTGAAATTCTCGGTGAGGCTGTTTTCACGTAAAAACGTTGTTTTTTTAAGATTACGGCTTTAATATAAATTTTAGCGCAAAAACTTATATAATAAAAGTTGTAGAGAATTTAAAAACCTACAACTTCTGTTTCAAACATTTTTTTTTTATAATGCTTAGTTTAGCGGTAATTTGCGATTTTCTGTTTTTTTTCTCACGAAAACGTGAGAAAAATCGATTTTTTTAACATTTCGGTCTTAGTATGCATTTTACGACAAAAGTATATATAATAAAAGTTATAGAAAATTAAAAGATCTACAACTTTTGTTTAGAGCATTTTTCTCTACAGAGCCTAGTTTAGCGTGAAAGCGTGATTTTCCGTATTTTTAAGCCAACTGAGTTCGATTGTCATTTTGCGTCATTCACTCATGATTAAAATAAGGTTATGTTTTTGAGGTTAGTTTTTGTTTATTTCTAATATTTTATTAATAATGTTAGGTTTATTATTAATCATTTGCATTGGCAAGAGAAAGTTGTGTGAGTGTTTCACACCAGATTTGATGACCCCTATACTTGACGTGGGGCGCCCAGTCCAGTTGGTGGCCGTTGATGGTGAGAGGAGTCGGTTTGGCTGTCTTCCTGGTGAAGTTGATTGCCTCGCATTTTTTTTAAAATCGCCTGGTTTACTACATTTTTTATGCTCTACAAGATAGGGTAGGCGCCATGTTTGCTGAAATTCTGCGTGAGAGTGTTTTTACGTAAAAACATTTTGTTTTTAAGATTGCGGCTTTAATATGCATTTTAGCGCAAAATGTTATATAATAAAAATTGTAGAAAATGTAAAATTCTACAACTTTTATTTCAAACATTTTTTTTATAATGCTTAGTTTAGCGGTAATTAGCAATTTTCTGTTTTTTTCTCACGAAAACGTGTGAAAAATCGATTTTTTAAAGATTTCGGCCTTAGTATGCATTTTATAATAAAAGTGTATATAATCAAATTTATAGAAAATTAAAAGATCTGCAACTTTTATTTAAAACATTTTTCTCTACAGAGCCTAGTTTAGCGTGAAAGAGTGATTTTCCGTATTTTTAAGCCAAACTGAGTTCGATTTTCATTTTGCGTCTTTCAATCATGATTAAAATAAGGTTATGTTTATTGAGGTTAGTTTTTTGTTTATTTCTAATGATTTATTACTATTGTTAGGTTTATTGTTAATTATTTGCATTGGCAAGAGAAAGTTGTGTGAGTGTTTCACACCAGATTTTTTTGTTTAACGTCCGACTGTTCTGCAATTATTGCTAATGCAGACGGTGAAGGATGAAATGATTGTTTTTAACGTATGAAAATATGCCGTAACTGAATGGGATTCGAACCCAAGACCGCATGATGAGAGGCGAGCACGTTACCAACTACGCCTTTTTTTTTAAAAAAAAGGGAGAGACTTAACAATAATAAGAAGAGGTGAAATTTATCCAGCTGGACTTTTAAGGTTCTAACTTAAGTAGTGTTAAATTATTTGCACACGATCTGGTAGTTCCAAGGCTACAGAAAATAGTTCAGTTTCTTATCACGTGGTCATCCAAACATATTACTGAAATATTTAAGAACAGAAGAGGTAGAGGTGTAAAATACACTAGTCACAGTTATCTCCTCTGAAATTAATGAATTTCATCATACAGCCAGATTTTATGTGAATAAAGTGAAGATGTTATTTACAAGGTGGAAAGTAGATGCTTTTCAGAGGGCCTGGCATGCTGATAAGTATACTTTTCCACTCAGTGAAGAAGGCAATAATAAACCACCTCACTCATTTTTTTACTTGGTAAAGCCTCTAAAGATTCAAATCAGCCTTTCAGCTGACGACCTAAAAACAACAAAAACTTAATAGAAAACTGTACTCATACATAAATGAAATGGTTCATGACACAATTTTTTAATATTAAGTCAAATATAGGTCAAGAGTAATGAAAACAGAATACCGTCAACAGTCCAAGCATTTTAATGGTACAAGAATAATACTAGTCGGTTAGGAATAAATAAATACACATTAATGGTTATATGAATCAATATTAGCCTTACTAAAGTTTATGACTGAAGAAAGAAAAGTTAGAGGAAGTGAGAGAGAAATTGAAGGAAAAGAAAAAGAGGATTTATTCAATATTTTCAACATTATTTATATAAGTTAAGTAACACTCTATTTATAGAAGTATACATTAACCACCGGGATTATCACTTATTCTGACGTAATGTACTTCATTTCATTGACACATACAATAAATTCTCTTAAGTATCTTGAATCGTTTAATAGTAAAAATACAACAAACGATTCAAATTCAAACGAAAATGAAATATATTTATTGAAAATAATATTACTAATTGGTATTTATGGTTTTGACAAACTACTGACTCTAATATTTGAAAATTTACAATTTTTGAAAACAAATTTAAATAAATCTCGGCTAGCTTAATGTTTGAATTATAAAAATGGTGTAAAACACTCACGCGACTTTCTCCTGCCAATGTAAAATTTAAAACATAACCTAATTTTAATCATGAGTGGCGCAAAAAGAAAATCAACCTCTTTTTTTGACTTACAAAATAATATGGAAAATCACTAATGACGCTAATCTAAGCTCTGTAGAAGAAAATACTTGAAAAGTTAAGATTTTTTTAGTTTTTTAAGCTATAACGTTTCTTATATACACTATCTATTCTATATTTAAAACGCAAAATCACTTCCAATGTATTTTAAATGGGAGACGAGATTTCTGCGTAGTGTGTTGGGATCTTCTAGAACGGACAGGAAAAGGAATGATAAAATAAGAAGAGTTTTGTCTGTTCCACCACTACGTGACAAGATCTGGCAGAATTTAAGAAACTGGTGCAGTCACTTGAACAGAATGCTACATGTTAGGATCCCAATAGAGGTTCAAAATTATAGATCAACTGGTTCGAGAGATGTTGGAAGACCAAGGAAAAGATGGGTACCGAAACAGGTTCATTAAACCTAGACCATAAAGTGATGAAGAAGAAGGAGAGACGACTTTAGTCGTAAAATGTACTCGAATACTAAGACCGCAATCTTAAAAAATATCCATTTAAGGTGACCGTTTTCAGGTGACTTTAGACGTTTCTGGAAGCTTGTTTGCAGCGCACGTTCTCAGTATTCGCTCACTGAAGGCTTTTCTTCTTTATTCTGTCTACTTGGTCTTCTTTTTTCCTCTTCATGGAAGCCCTTAAAGTTCGTAATTATTTGTCTGAATTTGGTTCGGGTAAACTGTGCGAAACTGTGGGAAAGATAGATAGCAAGAGGAAGCCCGGTAGGAGAAGAATATCCTGGCTTGGGAGGGAACTTGCGATGCGAACATGGTTTGGTAGGAGCTCCATGCAATTGTTCCGGTTGGCAGCGGATAAAGTCAAAATAGCCATGATGGTCGCCCACATCCGTAGCGGATAGGCACTCAAAGAAGAAGAAACTGTGCGAGTAAACTAAGCTTAAACCACAAATAAAAAGCACCCAATTAACTTTTTAAATAAACATCCAATTTAAACACCCGCTTAACGAAGTACTCCGAAGCTTATTATTGACAATTTAACGGGCAACATAAATTAAATATATATATATATATATATATATATATATATATATATATATATATATATATATACACACACATAATATTTAATTTAAAAATTCAAGTCAACCGGAATGACCGGCGGCCCAGTATTCTTTAAAAATAATAAAAATAAATAAAAAAACAGACAATAGTATAAAAGTAGCACTGGGTGACCTGAATTTATGAAGAAATACATGACGATCAAGGAAAAGTTGAATAACTGGACCGATTTCAACATGTTACCCTACTGTGTACATATATATAACAAGACAAGTTATTTTATGAAATTTAATGCTTAAATTAATTGTCTCTTTAACATTTTAATGTCAGAGTTCAAATATGTTTTTTACTACTTAATGAATTTGTAAAAATGTATAGGAAAGAGAAAGTATTGGAATGATACAAAAATATAATACTAAATAACATTGTAGTGCCACAGATAGAAGATGTGAAGTACGTAGGACTTTATTTGGACAAGGAAGAAACGCATTGAGACAAGACGAAGAGAAATATGTTTTTAGTTAACTAGAAGACACACAACTATCACCTCAATCAAAACTGACGCTATACAAGAAAATTTTAAAGTCTGTGAGGATGTAAGGGATAGAACTCTGGGAGACAACAAAAAAATGCCAATATTGACATTATAGAATGCACTCAAAATGTTTATGAACAGCTCTAATTCGTAGAATACTAATTTACGCTAATTATTTACAACTTGGAATATACTTTTGCTTTAAAATTCATATTAGGACGCAATTTTAAGAAAATAAAGTTTACTACAAAAGCACAACCCTCTAGAATTTCAGTAGACATATCGTTTACCCTATATTGAATAACATAATTTACTCAATTTACATAGAATAACATAACAAATTTACTCAATGAGGCAACTTTTTTTTTTTTAATTAAAGGATCCGTTTTTGATAAATTCGCACGAAGGTGGAAAATCACTCAAATAAATATTTCTAATATTTCAAATAAATATTTACTATTTCCGGTTAATCGATTTTGATGAAGATGTTCGTGTCGGATCCCCTTCTGGTATCTAATTTAAGTTGCAAGTTTCAAAATCGTACGCTATTCCCTTCTTGAAATATTTTGTTCACATGCTAATATTTTTATTCACATGAAATATTATGGTTTTTTTGGGTTAAGGGGGCCAGAAAACATGTATTTCCGGTGTAAAAAAGATTCCGAAAAATCGATATAAAAGCAATACATCCCTTTTCCCTTTTTTCGGGTGAACTGTGCTCATTTAAACGTCATACCCATCATTCTCATCTCATTGGGTCATAGGTTTGTATACTATTCTGAATTGAACAGATTGCAACGTACACATATTAGGTATTAAAAAAATAACTAATACAATGAAAAAATATTTAAAAAAATCAGTGAAAAATTCTCAAGAATTTATTTATATAAAACAGTAAAATACTTTAGTATATCAACAACACTATATTACACCCATCATAAAATAGATAGATAATGTACTGTTACATTTAGCACAGATCTAGAAAGAATGGCGGGCGATAGATGTGGTGGCAGCGGCAGCGGCGGTCAAGTCGTGTAGACTACAAGTTGCAACTGCATTCAGCGCAACGCAACGAGAACAACAAGGTCTCTGACCCAGTTCACATCAATTACCAGAGAGAACACCGATAATTCCGCGAATGATAGTCCTCTTAACTGTTACTTAACAACTACATTTGTAACTGAAACTGAGGGAGTACGGAAATGGTGTAACTATTAAGAGCATTATTAAAAAAAAAAAATAAAGAATCGGGACAAACAACATAATCAACTATTTCAGTCTATTAATAAATAGACGTATACATAAATAAGGTTAAATGAAATTTATCGTAAAAATTTAATGAGAAAGAACTTAATTAAGTATATCTGATCCATAAAAAAACAAATAATTCTTTTTTTTTTCCTATACATACGAATACCCATAACAAGCAGATGGAGTGTTAAATTGTTTACACTCAATCTGTTAGTTGTAGGGCTAAAATAAATAGTTCTGTTTCTTGTCACATGGTCAGCCAATTAAATGATTGAATCATTTAAGAACAGAAGAGGTAGAGGTGTAAGAGACACCAATCAGAGTTATCTCCTCTGAAAGTAATGAATTTCATTATACAGCCAGACTCTGTGGTGAATGAAGTGAAGGTCTCATTTGCAGAGTGGAAAATATGTGCTTTTCAGAGGGCCCGGCATGCTGATAAGTGTACTTTTCCATTCAGTGAGGAAGGCAATGGTAAACCACCTCACTCCTCGTTTTACTTAGTAAAACCTCTACAGGTTCAAACCAGCCTTTCGGCTGATCACCTAAACAACAACGAATACCCATAACAAGCAGATGGAGTGTTAAATTGTTTGCGCTCAAAATCTGCTAATTCCATGCCTATAAAAATAGTCCTTGTTTTTTATCACATGGTCAGCCAATTAAATGACTGAAGCATTTAACAACAGATCAGGGTTAGATGTAAAAGACACTAGTCACAGTTATCTCCTCTGAGAGTAATGAATTTCATTATACAGCCAGTATATTGTTGTGAATGAAGTGAAGATGTCATATTTGCAGGATGGAAAGTAGATGCTTTTGAGAGGGTCTGGCATTCTGATAAGCATACTGTCAGTCTATAACTTGATGGCCTTCCGCTGAGAGGAGCAGAATCGGCCCGCTACTAGACTTCTCAATAACATTTCATTATGTACTACTACTATTTAGTACACTGGAATTGGTACATAATCAAGTGTTATTGAGAAGGCTAGTAGCGGGCTGATTCTGCTCCTCTCTGCGGGAGGCCATCAAGTTATAGACAGACAGTACTTTTCCACTCAGTTAGTAAGGCAATTGTAAACCACTCACCCCTCGTTTTACTAAGTAAAGCCTCTAGAGCAGTGATTCTCAACCTGGGGGTCGCGACCCCCATGGGGTCGTGGTGATATTGTAGGGGAGGTGCGCGAAACAATTTTTTTTTTCTTCAAAATAACATTATTTGCAATCAGTTTTTTAAAAATAAACTATAAGCAAATCTTTTGAATGTACAAATCACAAGTTGAGGCCTCATTACCCTGAGTACCTCTCATTACAATAATTATTCATGTGTTCAAAGAGAAAATTACTATGTACAAAGATATTTACATTTTACAATATAGAATACTTTTCACTAAAATTTTATATACATTTAAACTCTTTCAGACAAGTCCAAAACATGGTAACGTTTCAGGCGCCTAACTTCTTCTGCATTATTTAGAAGATTTATGGCTAATTCGTTTTCGTGGCTTTCAAGTCTTGCCTGATATTTTCTATTAAAACGCCTGACCTCGTCCATTACATCAGGAAGGTTGCAATAATGTTGTATTTCTGCTTTCCTTGCAAACCATGGTGCCCTTGTTATAGCCCGAAGAACCTTATTTTGGAACCTTTGAATTATCTCTATGTTACTTTTGCTGGTAGTTCCCCAAAGTTGAACGCCGTACAACCAGACTGGTTTTAGTAACATTTTGTAAAGCAGCAACTTATTCTCAAGAGAGAGTGAAGAGTTCCCACCAATCAGCCAGTACATCCTTTTGTATTTCAGATTTAATTCGTTCCTCTTCATTCTCACATGGGTTTTCCAAGTTAACCGCCTGTCAAGATGCATACCCAGGTACTTTACAACTTCACTTTGTGGTAGATCAACACCTCCAAGTTTTACTGGTGGACAAGTATTCCTCCGCATTGTAAATGTAACATGCTGCGATTTTGCAGTATTGATCTTTACTCTCCATTTTTGAAGCCATGGTTGGATTTGGTCTAAACATTCCTGAAGTTTGTTTGAAGCAACTATAGGATCTCCACTTTTAGCAAGCAAGGCCTTATCGTCAGCAAATGTAGCTTGAACTACCCCTTTTTACGCGAAACAATAATGAAATCATAAAATCATTTTATGAGAAAAAATAATTTATTATAAACTTACTTATAAAAATTTTACATGCAATTATGTACACTTACTTGTAAAGAAAAGAAATTAATTATTAATGTGCATTTATAATTGTAGTCAAAATTCAATTAATAGTAGGGTAAGGCTTACTTATTATTATCGAGGGGGTCGCGAAATATTAATTTTATTTATTTTTACTATTTCGGGGTCGCGGAGAAAAAAATGTTGAGAATTACTGCTACAGAGTTTAAAACCAGCCTTTCAGCTGATGACCTAAACAACGCACAATAAAATAGTATAAAATACAGCAAGTCCTCGATTTACCGTGATAAAGTCTGGATTTGTTTATTGACTAATGACTTTTGAAATCCTGAGTTAAATCTGAAGAACTTGCGAAAGATAAAATATTCTCTTTGTTCTTATATATATCACGAACTGTAGTTATCCCAATGCTATATAGAAATACAAGCTAACTCCTACGAATTAATTCGCAGTACTGATTTACTGTTAACCAATTTCATAATTACATTTTATCACTTGCAATCTTATTTCGCGGTTTCGTATCAGTTATTTATGAAATAAGATTTGCATCTACGGCCGCATTGGCGTAGTTGGTAACGTGCTCGCCTCTCATCATACGGTCCTGGGTTCGAATCCCACTCAGGCACGGCATATTTTCATACGTTACAAAAAATCTTTTCATCCTCATATAGTTGCACCCCAACGTCGTCGCTAATGACCTTGCAGTTGATGCGACGTTAAATAAATAAATTTAAAAAAAGATTTGCATCAAAATAAACTATTTCCATTACCATAACAACCTTTCAAAACAAACTGAACTTTTCAGCTCTGCCGCCAGAATAGTAGCACCGTCAAAACTTTAATCAAATTATTTTGCTACTTTATAATATCTCCTTACGGCTTTTATCAATTTTAATTTTCGGATTATTTTGTAGAACCTTGAGACTGTCTTCTTTACACATATGTAAAACTTTTTCAAATCAGATTTTGCGTTTGAAACATAGTGATAAGACTTAGGCTACTATATGATAAATTTATTTTTATTCAAAAAAAAAAAATGTAACCATTAAAATTGGTTTGAATTGTCTTTCAGATTGAGAACAAATTTTTCACGTAAATTATAAACAACAAAATTCATAACTACAGGTAACTCAAGGTGCGAATTTTGAATGAATTACTAAACATGTTTTAATTTACTAGTACTAATATTTTCAAAATTTAAATTTTTTTTAAAAATTCAAGAATAATTTAGTCATTCTTGGAAGAACTTTGAATAAATTGTGTAAAAAGAACCTGAAATAAGAATTTTTTAAATAAATAATATACGACATCTGTAATAAAGATAAATAAGTTATAAATTTTTTTATGGAATGAAATTGGAGTAATAGATCCTGTTTGCTTAATCGTTATAAATTGCAATACCCTAAGGCGTTACCTACTTAAATATACAACGGCAAATTTTAGTAAGATACTGAAGAAAGTTAGGCAATCACCATAAATTAAATCATGTTAGCTTTATATTGTAACACTCGCCACTCCAGCAGCGCTTCGCGCCGCTTACGTGTCTCGACCTCAGAGGGGTAGGTGGATCAGAATTCATAAGTGGATTAGAACCATTTTCCACAAGGTGAAGTTCGGCCGCCAAAGGGGCTGGGTGGATCACAATATTTAGAAATTTCAAGATATGAAAGTTTAAAGATGAAGATTAAAGTTTAAAAATTTAAAATTTGATGGTTTTACAATTTTAGGTTAATGTTTAAAGTTTCAAAATTGCAACTTCAAATGTTGTAGTTTGAATGTATGTTACTTTGAGTTTTTCGTTTTCTCATGCGACCTAAAAATTTTCGGGTTACAAAATTTTTATGTAATTTTCTTCGCTAAATAACATCTTAAAAAATATATGTATTCCGAAAATTTTAAAATTTTCTTTGGGGTAGTAATCACCATAGGACCTCGCCTAAAATTTAACAAATTCTTCGTGACTCTAGGGGTATGTATAACGTTTTGTTAATAAACGTTTGCGAAAAACCGTTGTGAAGGCGTAAAGAAAGAAAAACGGTAAGCCCTAAAAGCCGGAATGGTAGTGTTTTGAGTTTTCTTAGCGAAGAGGTAGCTCACCAAGAATTTCAACAAACATGGCGCCTACCCTATCTTGTAAAGAATAAAAAATTGAGTAAACCAGGCGATTTAAAAAAAAAATCGTACGACCAGTTTTTAAGAAAATCGCAAAAAAGTAAAAAATTACACGAATAAACTACTACTTCCGGTTGACCAATTTTGATGAAAATGTTCGTGTCGGGTCCGGTAGTGGTATGTAACTTCAGTTTCAAGTTCGTACGATGTTCCGTTCTTGAGATATTTTGTACACACACACACACGCACGCACACGCGCGCACACACACACAGACCAATCGCTAGAAACATGTTTTTTTGGATTCAGGGGGTCTGAAAACGTGTAGATCCGGTGAAAACTCAATTTCAAAAACTCGACATGAAAACAATACTTTCCTTCCTATATATTCATATAGGCAAAGAAAGTAAAAAAAAAAAAAATAGATAACTAAACAAACATAACAAGCGTTAAAATATATATGACAGGAAGCATCATTAAGCCGACTCAAGCATGAGATCTTTTTTTTCTGTGAATGTAGTAATCATGAGGTAGTTGATCCAGTCCGGACAACATTCCTCAGAAGAAGATTAGGAAGCAATTACAGGTGGACCCACACGACTTCTCGATTAAAAAAAAATGAACACGAAATAGTTGAGAATCTTACAAAACAACATGATCAGCAATTGTCACTTAAAATTTTAAGAATGCCAGTATTTTCTTCTGGGTAAAATATTTAATACTAAGACTCAAGATCGTTAATGAAAGGTCATATAGAATTATTACAAATGCGGTTGTTAAATGTACGGTTTTTAAATTTAAAAAAAAGTTGTAAATAACGGAATAAAAATTCCTAGAAAAAACGTTTCCATTGAAAAATTTAAAGAAAGGAAATTTGTTTAATTTACATATTCTTGCTTTCTGCCCATAACAGACAGGTGGAGTGTCAAATTATTTACACTCACTCTGTCCGTTGCAGGGCTAAAATAAATAGTTCTGTTTCTTATCACATGGTCAGCCAATTAAATGACTGAATCATTTAAGAACAGAAGAAGTAGAGATGTAAAAGACACTAATCAGAGTTATCTCCTCTGAAAGTAATGAATTTCATTATACAGCCAGACCCTGTGGTGAATAAAATGAAGGTGTCATTTGCAGAGTGGAAGATATGTGCTTTTCAGAGGGCCCGGCATGCTGATAAACGTACTTTTACACGCAGTGAGGAAGGCAATGGTAAACCACCTCACTCCTCGTTTTACTTAGTAAAACCTCTACAGGTTCAAACCAGCCTTTTGGCTGATGACCTAAACAACATTCTTGCCTTAAATTTTATATATTTTTTGTCTTTATTTGGAAACAACTGCGTTTTTTAGACATACAACCAGGAGTATTTATGAAGATGTGTGTGTGTGTGTGTGTGTGTGTGCGCGCGCGCGTGCGTGCATGCGTGTATATATATATATATATATATATATATGTGTGTGTGTGTGTGTCTGTCTGTGTGTGTGTGTGCGTGCGTGCGTGTGTAATATTCTGTTTACGTCTTGGTTGAGAAATCAACCTGTGGCACACCCTCGTCAGTGTTCTATATTAAAATAAACTAATATATATTTAATATAGCATTGTACGGGGGTGAAACGTGGGTGATAAGGGCTGTAGAAAAGAAGAGGATAGAAGCTTTTGAAATGTGGTGTTAGAGAAAAATGTTAAAGATTAGGTGGGTGGATAAAATAAGTAATTTAGAGGTTCTTAGGCGAGTGGATGAAAAAATAAGTATATGGAAGCATCTTACCAGAAGAAGGGATAGGCTAGTGGGACATATCTTAAGACATCCAGGTATTGGGCTATCAATAATGGAGGGTAATATTGAGGGAGTAAGTTGAAGGGGGAGGCAAAAATTAGAATATATAAAGCAAATTACAAAAGATGTGGGGTGTTACAGGTATGTAGATATGAAACGACTTGCGCAGATAGAACAGCCAGGAAAACTGCATCAAACCAGTCGAGAGACTGATGACAAAAAAAAATTATAATAAATGGTATACATACATTATTATATAATATATTTTATAGCAACGCCGTTCGTTGCACTTCATGGCAAACTAAGAAGGACATATATTGGTTTCATGGCAAACGATCTCAATTTATCATTGAAGTATAAATTACTAAAGTGCACGCCACGAACGAAGTCCGTTGTGCTTGAAGAGCTATATCTCAAAAATAACCAAAAGGAAAATTTGAACGCTACACCAAAATAAAGCCTGTTCTTTTAGCGTTGATTGGTTTGTCTTAAATTTCATTTTATTTAGAAATTAGTCGGAGGTACATAAATTTACCTATAAAAATGTCCCAGTTTTTAGCCGGTTTTCCGTAAATGTGTTTTTTAAACGTTTGTTACTCTGTTCAGGTTTTACATAAAAATTCGGCGATTAAGTATGTTGAAGATCAGAGTTTTCTCTATAATATAAATATTTTAAAAGTTAAATCTGTTGTTTCGTTTTATTATGCCGGCCATTTTTTAAAACAAATGGTATTTTGGCTCCACTTAAAGATAGGGAAATGATTTTTGGACTCATAATGTATTGGTTGAGTCCCAGCTCCAAGTAGTTGTTGTGGAATGCAGTGCGTTGTTATAGTAGTGGGAGAATGAATGAGTTGGTAGTGTTTCACAGCTGATGCATTTGTAGTGGTAACGTGTACTAACTAGACTAAAAAAATATTCTTATCATCTAGCGCATTAATTTAACAAATACCTACCGGGTTATTAACTTGGTCGGATTCATAATATTTAACTTACCAATTTATATCAAAATATGTAAATAAATAAATTTAATAACTACAAACAAATACGGAAATGTTAAACTACAAATGTTAAATACGGAAAGTTTGAAAACGAATGTTTTGTATCAGAGTAATACAACAATCGTTCTCCCAGCATGCGTCACTCATTCATTATACCTCACCCGTATCCTTCACCCCGCAACTACACGGTGCTTGGAATCGTACAATACAAAGTAGTCCTTAAGACAGTGTTGTTGTTTAGGTCAACAGCCGAAAGGCTGGTTTGAACCTCTAGAGGTTTTACTAAGTAAAAACGAGGAGTGAGGTGGTTTACCATTGCCTACCTCACTGAGTTGAAAGAGTATGCTTATCAGCATGCCGGGCCCTCCGAAAAGCACTCACTTTCCACCCTGCAAATGACACCTTCACTTCATTCACCACAGGGTCTGGCTGCATAGTGAAATTCATTACTCTCAGAGGAGATAACTCTGACTAGTGTCTTTCACACCTCTACCTCTTCTGTTCTTAAATAGTTCAGTCATATAAGTGGCTGACTATGTGATAAGAAACAGAACTATTTTTTTTAGCCCTGGACCAAACAGAAAGAGTGCAATTAAAATAACACTCCACCTGCCCGTTTTGGACATACCTTAAGACAGTATGGACATACAATAGGAGTGAGCGAGCGCTTCAAACATAGCAATTAATTGCGCAGAGGTTTCAATCGAAGTTGCTTCGCTTAATAACCGATGCACCATAGTATTTCGCTGTCATCATATAAAACGACCTAAAACGACCTCAAAATAAAAACAATGATAGAATAAATTCAAATCTTTTATACAATACAAAACATCAAAATTAAAAATAGGACATCATATCAACACACTTGCAATAAATTTACTTAACAGCAACAACTTGTAAAGAACTAAGTCGGTTACGCTACTTAAAATATATTTTTGTTAACGACTTAAGATTTGTTACGAAGTTAAGAAAAAATCACTTACCTTAATGGCTACTTCAAGGTCTTCTTCCCGCATAATGAATGCAGTGGAGGGTTGATTATGACTTAATTATCTAATCCTCACGTCATCCTAAAAAGTAACAGAACAAAAAATCAAAATATTATATTACATAAATATAAAATTTTACTTTAACATTAATTTACCTAGTTTAGAAATAAAAATCTGATGTGAAAAACTCGTACGACTTTTTCTTGCCAATGTAAATAATACACGAATAATGCTTAATCATTAGTAAATGTAAAATGAAAAACATACTAACATAATTTTAACAAGTGAATGAAGTTTTTGTCGCAAAATACAGAAAATCACTACCTAAATTGTCGCAAAATTACGTCTTGTAGAAAAAAAATGTTTAGAATTAAAGTTGTAGTGTTTTCAATTTCTTACAGTCTTTAATTACTCACGCTTTTTTCCTAAAATTCAGATTAAGACCGCAACCTTTTAATATAGCGGTAAATCTTTTAACTTAAGTATTTTAAGTATTTTTTAATTTAGTGGTAAAAAATTAACTATTTTTACCACTAGAGCACAGTTCCCCACGAATTTCAGCAGAAATTTTACTCATCCTATCTAGCAGTAGAGCACTAAAATTGAGTACATTATAATAAAATGCTAAAAAAATGCGATAAAAAATATATCATTGTAGTAGTTTTGAGTAAATTGCAAGATAGTGAAAAACTAACTGCATGAATAAACTGTTACTTTGGGCCACCGAATATTATGAAAATGTTTGTGTCAGGTTCTTTTATGATACCTAACTTACGTTCCAAGTTTCAACTTAGTATGACATTCTGTTTTTGAGATATTTTGTTCACACACAGACTAATCTAAAAACATATTTTTGGGTTTAGTGGATCTAAAAACGTGTATTTCCGGTTTTAAAGTCGATTTCGAAAAATATACATAAAAACAATACTTTCCTCCCTGTATATTCATTTTTGTGAAGGTCATCAGCCAAAAGGCTGGTTTGAACCTCTAGAGGCTTTACTAAGTAAAACGAGGAGTGAGTTTTTAGTTTATCATATGCCTTCTTGACAGTTGTAAAAGTATGCTTATCAGCATACCAGGCTCTCTGAAAAGCATCTACTTTCCACCCTGCAAACGACACCTTCATGTCATTCAACACAGGGTCTGGCTGTATTGTTGTTGTTTAGGTCAACAGCCGAAAGGCTGGTTTGAACCTCTAGAGGTTTTACTAAGTAAAACGAGGAGTGAAGTGGTTTACCACGCCTTCCTCACTGAGTGAAAAAGTATGCTTATCAGCATGCCGGGCCCTCTGAAAAGCACATATTTTTCACTCTGTAAATGACATCTTCACTTCATTCACCACAGGGTCTGGCTGTACAATGAAATTCATTACTTTCAGAGGAGATAACTCTGATTAGTGTCTTTTACACCTCTACCTCTTCTGTTCTTAAATGATTCAGTCATTTAATTGGCTGACCATGTGATAATAAACAGAACTATTTATTTTAGTCCTGCAACGAACAAATTGAGTGTAAATAATTTGACACTCCTATTACATGGTTGTATTATGAAATTCATTACTCTCAGAGGAGATAACTCTCATTGGTGAATTTTACATCTCTATCTCTTCTGTTCTTAAATACCTTCAGTCATATAATTGGCTGACCATGTAATAAAAAACAGAACTATTTTCTGTAGCCCTAAAACTATCAGATCGGGTGCAAATAATTTAACACTCCACCTTCCTGTTAAGGGCATAGTGTATTCATATATGCCAAAAGAAAGTAAAAAATCTGGTGTGAAACACTCACAAACTTTCTCTTGCCAGTGCAAATAATTAACAATAAATCTAACATTAGTAATAAACAAAAAACTAACCTTAATAAACATAACCTTATTTTAATCATAAGTGAAAGACACAAAATGAAAATCGAACTCAGTTTGGCTCAGAAATACAGAAAATCACTCTTTCACGCTCAACTAGGCTCTGTAGTGAAAAATGCTTTAAATAAAAGTTGTAGATCTTTTTATTTCCTATAAATTTATTATATACACTTTTGTCGTAAAATGCATTCTAAGGCCGAAATCTTAAAAAAATCGATTTTTCTCACGTTTTCGTGAGAAAAAAACAGAAAATCTGTTAAATCTGCTAAATAAACTAAGCGTTATACAAAAAAATGTTTGAAATAAAAGTTGTAGGATTTTAAATTCTCTACAATTTTTATTATATACATTTTTGCGATAAAATTTATACTTAAGCCGTAATCTTAAAAAAACAACGTTTTTACGCGAAAACACCCTCAGCAAGAATTTCAGCAAACATGGCGCCTACCCTATATTGTAGAACATAAAAAATTTATTAAACCAGGCGATTTTTAAAAAAATCGTAGGACCAGTTTTTGAGAAAATCGCAAAAAAGTGAAAAATGTTCGTGTCGGGTCCGGTAGTGGTATGTAACTTAAGTTTCAGGTTTCAAGTTCGTACGATGTTCCGTTCTTGAGTTATTCTGTTCACACACACACGCACACGCACACGCACGCACGCACGCACGCACACACACACACACAGACCAATCGCTAAAAACATGTTTTTTGGGTTCAGGGGGTCTGAAAATGTATAGATCCGGTGAAAACTCGATTTCTTAAAATCGACATGAAAACAATACGTTCCTTCCTATATATTCATATAGGCAAGAGAAAGTAAAAATACAAGGAATCAATGTTAAAATCGAAATCGTATGTAATAAGAGATATCGATACAATCAAATATCCGGAATTCCATGATCGAAAATTTTACGAAATGGCATGATACAAGATTTCTCATTTTTATTAAATACCAAAACGATACAAAATATTTTAATTACACATTTCTTAAAAAAAAATTGTGGTACAATTAACTTAAAAACAAATATGTATTTAAAAATGTAGTAATAAACTTTCTAATCGGAAAAAGTATTTTTAGGATAATTTTAGAATCGAATAACCGAGTACCATATGGTATTTTAATGTTGAGTTTAGATTATTAAGAAAGTTGCCATTAGCTGACCTACTTGCGGGCAACATAAATCACCGCTTGATTATTCAGCGTTCTTTGTGTATATTTAAGATGGTTAAGATTTGTTTGCTTAGTTGTTAAGTAAACTTTGCTGAATAAGACAGATGTGTTTAGTTTAAAACTATCAAAACTAATAGGTTGTTTTTATCAGATTGAAAACAAGTAACCTATGTCCAATATCAACGTTTCAAATAAATTATCGAGAGAACTTTCTCAAAGTTAATACCACCTACGCTTGTTAGATTGGTATAATAAATGTTATTTGTAAACGTAGATTAAATGTACGTGATTTATATAAAATAAACCATAAAACAAGCGTAGAACAGTTTACATTGCTTGGGAAAAATTTCAGCATTAAAAAGTAACTAAACTACCTGTTTGGTCTAGGACTCTAGGGGTAAAATCGTCTACGAAAATCAGCTGTTTAACAAATGATTTTCAGAGCCGAAGGTTCTGGTTCAAATCCTACTAAAAGTAGAGGCCGGCTACTGGCCCATACAGAAGAGCAGCTGATGTCATCCGCTCCCCGTCCCTCGCCAATCACGTATAGTTACGTTACTTCTGTCACCGTCACCCCCTTTGATTAAGTACTGTGCTGCCGGCTATCAAAGCTTCCGACGTAGCGACAGAGGGAGCCGCTAATAGTTCCAAGAGGGGTGGTAGGCTTGTGGCGGCATACCGACAGAGGCCTTTGACATCAAGGCCATACCAATAACCGCCCTCTACCACAGCGCTCTCGGTAACTATACCAAGAGCGCTACACTGAGCCGAGGGATTCAATTCCGATCCAGACAGCAGACAAGACGTCCACCATCGGCACACGGCTACCGGACTCCAGCGAAGACTAATCGACGACCCCGCAAGAGAGAAGATGATGCTTCCGCTCGCCAACCCGTCACCGTAAGCCGTCGACCGGACCGTCATCGCCCGCTGACGCGAGCGATGCCCACAGCAGTCCCTCGACCGAGCCTTACGCCCTCCGGATCTGACGAAGCAGCCATCGCCACACTACTACAAGGGAAGAAGATGACATCTTCACTGGATGACGACACGCCGTGTCGCCCAGCTTCCGACCGCCACGACGACCACGACCGATGCTTCCCATCAAGATGACCACCGCTTAAACGGTCCTTTTCAGGGCCACCAAAATGTAAAGGTTTCAACTAGCCACTTAATGTCGTCATCCGGTGACACTTCTATACGCACACACTTTACACACGCAATTTATGTAATTCTGACGATATATTAGAACAATTGTTTTATTGCTCCGTAGTAATGTTATACTCGGATTTTATAAACAATCCGGAGGGGCCATAAGCCAGTCTTTACATTGCTTGAGAAAATTTAAGCATTATAAAGTAACCAGACTCCCGGTTCAAACTTCATGAAGCACCGAAATGTCGACTGTGCGACAGTGAAGAGGAGGAGTCCATTTCGCATATTTTTGAAAGATGTCCCTACTTTGGCCTCGACAGAATGAAGACATCTAAGAAGATAGGCGTTGGACAGTGGATTCCAGAGAGAGTAGGGGCAGCGATGCTGCGGGATGAGGAGAGCTGGAAGTTGGTCGCTCATTTTGTGGAGAGAATGGTCGGGAGGAGACACATGGAGATCATCGGGATCGCCCTCTCCCATAGTAAATCAATCCTGTCCCGATCCCAGTAGTTAAGGTAGGCACACAATTTGCTGAGCTGGTGATGAAAGAGATTAACGAAAGTGAGAGAGTGAGTGTTGGTCGGTGACAGCGAGAGGGGAATTAGGCTACGGTTCCCTTCCACGCCCCACTGACAGTATGCAAATTTTTTTAACCCGACATTTCCCTTGTAGTATTATATAAACAGTTCCGAGGAAGGTGGAGGATTGTTTGCTGATGGCGGATCAAATGGCCAGGCGGCGGGTTTTTGGTTGGTAAGGCGGTTGCGGCCTCCTTGGGGCTGGACAAGGACGCCTCAATTGAGTTCAACACTACTTCCCCCATAGTGACGGAGTGAACATGAGTTTTTCTCGCCGCCTCGGATAAAAAAGAGACTACCGGTTTGGCCTAGACCTCTACAGGCAAAATCGTCAACGTGAATCAGCTGTTTAACAGATGATTTTCAAAGATGAAGGTTCCAGGTTCAAATCCTAGAAAAGGTAGTTATTTTAACGCGGATTTGAATACTAGAAGAGTGATTACCGGTGTACTTTGATGGTTAGGATTCAATTAACCATATTTACCCAGCAATGGTCGGCATGGATCTGTACAAGACTACACGTCATACATATCATCCTCATCTCATTGGGTCGTGGTTTACTTAATGTTCACAATTAAACAGAGTACAACGTGCACACATTAGAAATAAAAAAAGTAACTACTGATTTACTACGTACTAATGATTTATTTTCTCTCTTTTTACTACGAGACCAACATGTTTTGCTTATCGTTCCATTTCCTCATATATATACGTATATATATTTAAAAGAATATGTTGTTGTTTAGGTCATCAGCCAAAAGGCTGGTTTGAACCTGTAGAGGTTTTACTAAGTAAAACGAGGAGCGAGGTGGTTTACCATTGCCTTCCTCACTGAGTGGAAAAGTACGCGTATCAGCATGCCGGACCCTCTGAAAAGCACATATTTTCCACTCTGCAAATGACACCTTCACTTCATTCACCACAGGGTCTGGCTGTACAATGAAATTCATTACTTTCAGAGAAGATAACTCTGATTAGTGTCTTTTACACCTCTACCTTTTCTGTTCTTAAATGATTCAGTCATTTAATTGACTAACCATGTGATAAGAAACAGAACTATTTATTTTAGCCCGGCAACGAACAGATTGAGTGTCAATAATTTGACACTCCACCTGTCTGTTATGGGCAGCATATATATTTAAAATATTTATCATATATTATATTTAAAATAATATATAAATGTTTATTTTATAAGTTCATGGTTCTACGAGTATAATCATGTATTATTTGTGAACATATTGTTTTGGCTAGCAGGGAGGGGGTTCATTAAATTATTTCACATAGAAACAGTATCTAATTTTATTTTACACATAGGACTAAGTCTATGTAACAAAGTACAGTATAGTTGTATTTACAAAAAGGAAACGATTTTTAGGCTGTACGAATTAAGTACTTTCCGGTGTAGACTACTGTGACCCTACTGTTGTTCCAGTCGAACAATTTCTAAACACTGCAATAATACTAGAGCTTCACAATCAGTACAGTGCGTACTATTCGGTTCCATTGACGTTAGCACAATGAAAATCACTTATACAAAAGTAAATTACCAAACTGAATTAATCGTCTATGAAAACGGATTTCCCTGAACGACGAGACACCATGCCAACCATCAGCGACCTTTCTTTGGTCTTTCTTTGGTCGCTGGTCAGATAATCGGCCCTTTTCAGGGCCACAATCTGTTGTTTGTTTAAGTCAATATCCGAAAGGCTGGTTTGAACTTCTAGACGTTTTACTAAGTAAAAACGAGGAGTGAGGTGGTTTACTATTGCCTTTCTTACTGAGTTGAAAGAGTATGCTTGTCAGCATACCAGGCCCTCTGAAAAGCACCTACTTTCCACCCTGTAAATGACACCTTCACTTCATTCACCAAAAGGTCTGGCTGTATAGTAAAATTCATTACTCTCAGAGGAGATAACTCTGATTAGTGTCTTTTACACCTCTACCTCTTCTTTTCTTAAATAGTACAGTTATATAATTGGCTGACTATGTGATAAGAAACAGAACTTTTTTTGTAGCCCTGGAACCAACAGATCGAGTGTAATTAATTTAACACTCGACCTGCTCGTTATGGGCATGGCCACAATCTAACGAAGACTAAATACAGAACGACACTGATTACTGTCGCAATCCGGTGACACTTCTACACCATACAAATTGAAGATAAAAACCTACCCTCCAAACGCACTTAAATTATCTACCTCAAACAGATTCCTCCAATACACCTCTCGTAATACATCTTGACAGGCGCCTCGCATGAAGAAAACAAACTGTATTTAGCAATTGGCAATTGTTAAAAATGTTAAATTATTTCTATTGTTAGTTTAAGATTTTGTTTTTTATAAATAATTAGTAGGTTGAGTCCCAAGGCAATTTTTGCAATTTTTCTTAAAAAACCTATACCTATTTTATGGTCCTTTGTTTTTTTAAATGTATTTTCTTTCAAATCTAGAGTATTGTAAGGCTTTTATTGTTTGGCGCAGCTTTTTAGGCGAGAGACTGATCAGGTACTCAAGAGTAAAAAAATCAAATTTACAGTAAAGAGACACTGATGTGTCTCACTGAAATTTTACTTGTATTTCTATAAAATATTATATGTATTTTATAAAAAAAAATGGACTAAAAAGAAAAAATAAAAAAAATTACAAAAAAAATTACAGACATTACTGTTACAAATAAAAGCGTGGCGCATTTTATTGTAAAATATTCGTTGTATAAAAATGCGCCACGCTTTTATTTGTAACAGTAATGTCTGTAATTTTTTTTGTAATTTTTTTTATTTTTTCTTTTTAGTCCATTTTTTTTTATAAAATACATATAATATTTTATAGAAATACAAGTAAAATTTCAGTGAGACACATCAGTGTCTCTTTACTGTTACTTTACTGTGACATTACTGTTACAAATAAAAGCGTGGCGCATTTTATTGTAAAATATTCGTTGTATATAAATGCGCCACGCTTTTATTTGTAACAGTAATGTCTGTAATTTTTTTTATTTTTTCTTTTTAGTCCATTTTTTATTTGAATCATTGTTAAATAATAGCGTTTCTTAAAAATTTTTTATTTTTTTTATTTTTTTTTAAATTCTTTTTCTGTGATTTTTTTTGTAATTTTTTTTGTAAATTTTTTTTATTTTTTTCTTTTTAGTTACTTTTTTTAAGTAATTTTTAAATAAAAGCGTTTTTTAAATTTTTTAAATTTTTTTTGAAAAAAAAATTTTCAAAAATTTTTTTTGAAATTTTTTTTTACAAACACCTATTGTCATCGAAGATAAACAAGTGTGCAAAGTTTGATTCATATTGATACGGTAGAAGTATTAAAATTTTAACTTGCAAGATTTGATGGATCCAAGGGTAAGTTATTTTGTAATAATAAAAGCGTTTAAAAAAAATTTTTTTGTAAATTTTTTTTTATGACAGCGTATTGTCATCGAAGATAAACAAGTGTGCAAAGTTTCATTCATATTGATACAGTAGAAGTATTAAAATTTTAAGTTGCAAGATTTTATGGATCCAAGAGTAAGTTAAAAAAAAAAATTTTTTTTTTGTAAATTTTTTTTTATGACAGCGTATTGTCATCGAAGATAAACAAGTGTGCAAAGTTTCATTCATATTGATACAGTAGAAGTATTAAAATTTTAAGTTGCAAGATTTTATGGATCCAAGAGTAAGTTAAATAAAAGCGTTTAATAATTTACTTTGGGCTATTTTTCAATAGAACTACATAAATATCGATTATGTGTCTCTCTATAAGGCAGGTGTTTGGCGAGTGGTATACTTGAGTACCAGTTGTCTGCATAGAGGTCTAAGATACGGTTCTACTAATTTCAGCACCACTTTTGTTGACATTGAGTCTTGCTGCTTCTGTTTCTCTTTGCCAGCATACAGATTGTACTGTAATTTGTAAAAATCTTTGGAACATAATTTAAAATTTTTTTTGCCATATCAATGTTTCTTATTATTAAGTATAACTCGATTGTAAATTGAATCGGTGATCTCAGAAAGCCCACAAGTCAAAAAACTAACTTTTGGAAAATTAAAAAACTTGTAATTTATTATGTTTCAATAAAAAAATAATTTATAAATTGTTCAGAGGGCTGTCCCTTTATAATAAAATATACTTTTGTCTTTTTAAAGACAATATATTGTTAAAAAAAAAAAATTGAAAATTTGTGTTTCTGAAATAATTGGAGTAAAATGTTAACTTAACTCTTACATTGTTTTGTGAAAAATACGTTGTTGGATCAGAAGGAAAATTGTATTATACTCTATTCATTAATCAATTTCACTAGTTTACATAGTAACTTAAAAATAATAGCATTTTGCAATAATAAAAATTGAAATTCGTAACTTTAAGAAAGAAAAAGTCTTGGTTTTCGGGACAATTCACGTTCGTTATCGTCATCACAGACAATTATCTTCCTTAAAAAAATCTTTGCATAGAAACTTTGTGTAGTCTCTTTCATTAGAAAGTAGAGCTTAAGGTTAAAAAAATCATCCACTTTAATTTATCAATTAGAAGGAAACAATTTATATCCTTAAGGATACGCCTTTTCTTAGTGTTATATATTACTTAAGGAAAGCCAGTCTTATGTGATTTTTGTATGGATGATGTGTTTACATTCAGTTAGTTATAGGCCTAAAATGCACTACAGAAATATGTAAAATTGTGACTTAAGAGCTTTCTAAAATGACTGATTTAATTGTTAATAATCTAAGTTTAATAATTAATTGTGTCAATAAATAACTGATATGAATTTAAGGAAGTCTGTTTATTATTTATTATAACCAGATCCCGAAAGAACCTAGGCTTACGTGTTACAATAGTTTCCTGTTCAAAAATAACTTAAGTATTTTATAGCTCTACTAAAAATAACAGATTGATACATTAGACGTATCAATCTAACAAAGAATTTAAAAATAAGTATACATTAAAATTAAAAATACAAATATACGATTATTAACACTCAACCGGTTATTATATTACATGAATAAGAAGTAAATATTATAAATAATATAATTTGTAGAACATGGCTGTCAGTTGTATATCATACTTTAAAAGATATAAAATCAAAAATATAAACATCTTTTTCTTTTAAAATAACAGCCTACTGATTGATAAATAACATTTCATCAAATATAAATACTCCACCAATTACCTATATTAGTAATATAGAATTAAAAACAATTTATAGGGTGATTCAAAAGTTTTATGACATAAAAAATTTATTACCATTAGGTAAAAATTTAGTGTGAAACACTCACACAACTTTCTCTTGCCAATGCAAATAATGACCAATATAACCTAACATTAGTAATAAAACATTATAAATAAACAAAAAACTAACCTCAAAAAAGATAACCTTATTTTAATCATGAGTGAATGATGCAAAATGAAAATCAACCTCAGTTTAGCTCAGAAATACGGAAAATCACTCTTTCACGCAAAACTAGGCTCTGTAGAGAAAAATGCTTGAAATAAAAGTTGTAGATCTTTTAATTTTCTATAAATTTCATTATATTATACACTTTTGTCGTAAAATGCATACCATACTAAGGCCGAAATCTTAAAATATCAATTTTTTATAGATTTTCATGAAGAAAAAAAACAGAACATCACTAATTTACCGTTAAACTAAGCGTTATACAAAAAAATGTTACGAATAAAAGTTGTAGGTTTTAAATTTTCTACATCTTTGATTAGTAGGCCTAAATACACTTTTGGCCTGAAATGCATATTACGGCCGCAATCGTAATTTTTTTTTTGTACGAGAGCACAGCCTCCCCAAGAATTACTGTAGACATGGCGGAGCATAAAAAATGTAATAAATGAGGCGATTTTTGATAAAATCGTGGGAGCCGTTTTTGAGAAAATTGCAAAAAACTGAAAAATTACACGAATAAACTACTACTTCGGGTAGGCCAATTTTTATGAAAATGTTCGTGTCAGGTCCTCAAGTAGTACCTAACTTAAGTTTCAAGTTTCAACTTCGTACAATGTTCCGTTCTTAAGATATTTTGTTCAAACACGCGCGCACACACACACGGTGGGAGAACAATGGGTAAAACCATTTTTTGGGTTCAAGGGATCTGAAAACATGTATATCCGGTGAAAACTCGAAATGAAAACAATACTTTCCTTCCTACATAAAAAATATTGATATAGGCAAGAAAAAGTAAAAAATTATCAGTATTTTCATTTATGGCATAAATAACACTAATAGCAACTGTGGTAGCGCGTTAAAATTGATTTTGAAGACAATTGCTGATTTGGCCCAATTTTTACTTTCTCTTGCCTATATGAATATATAGGAAGGAAAGTATTGTTTTCATGTCGATTTTTCGAAATCGAGTTTTCACCGGATCTATACGTTTTCAGACCCCCTGAACCCAAAAACATGTTTTTAGCGATTGGTCTGTGTGCGTGTGTGTGTGTGTGTGTGTGTGTGTGTGTGTGTGTGTGTGTGTGTGTGTGTGTGTGTGTGTGTGTGTGTGAACAGAATATCTCAAGAACGGAACATCGTACGAACTTGAAACTTGAAACTTAAGTTACATATCACTACCGGACTAACGAACATTTTCATCAAAATCGGTCAACCGGAAGTAGTAGTTTATTCGTATAATTTTTCACGTTTTTGCGATTTTCTCAAAAACTAGTCCTACGATTTTTTTTAAAATCAACTGGTTTACTAAATTTTTTATGCTCTACAATATAGGGTAGGCGCCATGTTTGCTGAAATTCTGCTTGAGGCTGTTTTTACGTAAAAACATTTTCTTTTTAATATTGCGGCTTTAATATGCATTTTAGCGCAAAACGTTATATAATAAAAGTTGTAGAAAATATAAAATTCTACAACTTTTATTTCAAACATTTTTTTGTATAACGCTTAGTTTAGCGGTAATTTGCGATTTTCTGTTTTTTTTTTCTCACGAAAACGTGAGAAAAATCGATTTTTTTAACATTTCGGTCTTAGTATGCATTTTACGACAAAAGTGTATATAATTAAATTTATAGAAAATTAAAAGATCTACAACTTTTGTTTAGAGCATTATTCTCTACAGAGCCTTGTTTAGCGTGAAAGCGTGATTTTCCGTATTTTTAAGCCAAACTGAGTACGATTTCCATTTGCGTCATTCACTCATGATTAAAATAAGGTTATGTTTTTGAGGTTAGTTTTTGTTTATTTCTAATATTTTATTAATAATGTTAGGTTTATTATTAATTATTTGCATTGGCAAGAGAAAGTTGTGTGAGTGTTTCACACCAGATTTTTAATTCCTGCAACTGTACTTCACAGACAGGTGGAGTGTTAAATTATTTGCACTCAACTCTTAGTTCCAGGTCTACAAAAACATAGTTCTGTTTCTTATTACCTGGTTAGCCAATTTAATGATTGAATCCTTTAAGAATAGAAGAGGTAGAGGTGTAAAAGACTAATTAAAATTACCTCCTTTGAGAGTAATGAATTTCAATTTACAGCCAGACCTTGTGGTGAATGAAGTGAAGGTGTCGTTGGCACGGTAAAAAGTAGTTACTCTTCAGAGGGCCTGGGATGGTGATAAGCATACTTTTCTACTCAGTGAGGAAGGCAATGATAAACCACCTCACTCCTCGTTTTACTTAATAAAGCGTCTAGAGGTTCAAATCAGCCTTTCGGCTGATGATCAAACAACACATTGTTTACTCATGATTCGATATATAGGTTATACGTTTCATAATTTACACTGGCAAAATAAAAGTCGTGTGAGTGTTTCACAAAACATTTTTATGTTTTTTTTATCCACTAAGTATTGTGGTTGGTATTTTATTACAAGCGCAAAGCGTATTAAAAAAGTGTCTAGTTCTGGACTACACGTATTCTCTGGTTCGATTCTTAGGTAGTGTCTGGTTTATACGACTTTAAATAAACTAAAGAAAACATCGATTTAAACAAACATCAGTGAGAAATTTACAAAAACCAACTACCAAAACGTAATCATACTTTTGGTTCACCCTATACATATGTACCCGTTTTTTTCTTAAATAACATAGTTAATGAATCTGATAATTTAATACTTATATGTAATAAAGACACAGAATAATTTATTTAACCAGTATAAAAAAAGGCAGGTACTAATTACCTATTACAATATATTATACAGAAATTAAATAAAAATAATAATGATAGGCCTTACATTAATATAACAAATAATAATGACCTGACCTGTATTAAAAGAAATTTCCCAACAATTATAGCAAACTTACCCTAATAAAATGTAATGTACTGTTATAACAGAACGGTAATTCTATCACATACACTTAGATCTACAACATAACTATAGGTCGCACGTTTTTTTTTTAAATTCCTAATATGTGTAAGTTGCAATCTGTTCAATTCAGAACAATAAGCAACCCCATGACCCAATGAGATGAGGATGATGTGTATGACGTGTAAATGAGGTGTAGTCTTGTACAGACCCAGGCCGACCATTCCTGAGAGAGTATGGTTAATTAAACCCCAACCATCAAAGTACACCGGTAACCACTGTCTAGTATTCAAATCCGTATAAAAGTAACTACCTTTACTAGGATTTGAACCCGGAACCTTCGTCTCCGAAAATCAGCTGTTAAATAGCTGATTTTGGCGACGACTTTACCTCTAGACCAACCCGGTGGGTTGTTTTTATATTTACATAGAATATTGTTACCCACTGGGTTGGTCTAGAGGTAAGGTTGTCGCCTCAAGTCAGCTTTTTAACAGCTGATTTTCGGAGACGAAGGTTCCTGGTTCAAATCCTAGTAAAGGTAGTTACTTTTATACGGATTTGAATACTAGACAGTGGTTACCGGTGTACTTTGATGGTTGGGGTTCAATTAACCATACTCTCTCAGGAATGGTCAGCCTGGGTCTGTACAAGACTACACCTCATTTACACGTCATACACATCATCCTCATCTCATTGGGTCATGGGGTTGCTTATTGTTCTGAATTGAACAGATTGCAACGTACACACATTAGGGATAAAAAAAAAGAATATTGCTTTTTTTTACCTGAAGTTTGCCCAAACAGGCAGGTGGAGTGTTAAATTATTTGCACTCGATCTGATACTTCCAGGGCTACAAATAATAGTTCTGTTCCTTATCACATGGTTACCCAATTAGAAGCATTTAACAACAGAAGAGGTAGAGGTGTAAAAGACACTAATTATCTACGCTGAAAGTATTTCATAATTAAACAACCAGACTAAGTGATGAATGAAGTGAAGGTGTCATTTGCAGGGTGGAAGTAGATGCGAGTCTTTTCCGTTTTCTGTATGCCACTATCAAATCCGAATTCCCTGAAGGGTTACACAATTCAACCACTCCTGCGTCTAGCGCACCAATCTGACTAGCAATACTCCTGCGTAATGTCAACTCCACTCCCATTTCACAGTTAGCTATGAATTTTGTAGAGTTACTTAATAATATTCGAACGGACGGAGGAAGATGCTGCAGAGTTCCTTCATGAAGAAGGTTATTACAGTAAAGACCCGTAGATGCTTTTCAGACGGACTGGCAAAGTAAGCATACTTTTCCACTCAGTGAGGAAGGCATGGTATACCATCTCACTTCCTCGTTTGACTTTGTAAAGCCTTTAGAGATTCTAACCAGCTCAACTCACACGTACGACAATTCAACTACAAAATTGTCGCCGGTTGCGGACAGTAACAAAATTCAATGGGATTAAATAGGAAACGTATGAGAGTGCACACACGGGCGACGGCAACAGAGCACAGTCGGTCTTGTCCGCAATCCAGCGACATGTCAGACGAATTTACACAACTCCCCCAGCGCTCACTTCACTCGCTCAACTCCCAGTGCATTACGGCACAAGTAGTACTTCGTTCCAAGTCCGAAAAGTTTACAAATTTGATTTTTTATTATTGTCTCTAAACTAGAATCTAACCCAGGGGTATAATTTATAAAAATAATTTGCAGCAGCAAGAGTGGTTTAGAAGAGATGGGAAATTTAAAAGTAGGCAATAAAAACACATAGGAAGTTGGGGAATTCTGCTATCTAGGGAGTAAAATAACAAAGGATGGTAGAAGCACAAGTGACATCAAAAGTAGAATTGCTCAAGCTAGAAGAGTCTTTGAAATGAAAAACAGCTTATGACTACAAACATTGACTTACAGATAAGGAAAAATTTCTTAAAACACTATGTTTGGAGTGTAGGGAGTGAAACGTGGGAGATAGAGGCTGCAGAAAGGAAAAGGATAGAAGCTTTTGAAATGTGGTGTTATACGAAAATGTTGAAGATTAGGTGGGTGGACAAAATAATTAATTTAGAGGTTCATAGGCGAGTGAATGAAAAAAGAAGTAGGCCTACATAAATATGGCAGCATCTTACCAGAAAAAGGGATGGCTAGTGGGACACATCTTAAGACATCCAGGTATTGGTCTACCAATAATGGAGGGTAATATTGAAGGAGTGAATTGTAGGGGGGGACAAAGGTTAGAATACATAAAGCAAATTACAAAAGATGTAAGGTGTTACAGGTATGTAGATATGAAACGACTTGCGCAAGATAGACAGCTTGGGAACTGCATCAAACCAGTCGTAAGACTGATGACAAAAAAAGCCAAAATTTTAAAAGAAATTTGTTTATCATTTATTATAACCGGATCCCGAAAGAATTAAGAATAAATGTTACAATATACAAGTTTACTATACACTGTGTGTTTACACTACAGATTGCGGTACTTCACAATTAAAGCACATTCCAACGAAATACAGCCAACGTTATAAAACATATACCTTCCTAAAACATAGAGGCCTATAATCTTACTTAATAAGGATGTTAAAAATTATAATGCTGAAATCATAATTAACAGTTACTAATAACTGAATGAAAACGTTACAACTAAATTAATTAAATACATTTTCTATAACCATAAATTATGTTAAATCACGACGCATTAAATTATAACGAAATACCAATTAAGCTTTAAGAGTCTTTATACGCTGTTATAGAACGGTATTCATTTGAATCATAAAATCACGTAAGAGAAGATAAAAAAACATGGCCGGGATTTACCTTGGTTATACATATCGGAGATTTGATCGACGTACTCCGTATTAACGGGATATTTTGAAATAATTTTTATTTTACTGGAAAGAAAAATTAGACATAAATATTATGACCTCTGCCCATAACAGACAGGTGGAGTGTCAAATTTACACTCAATCTGTTCGTTGCAGGGCTAAAATAAATAGTTCTGTTTCTTATTACATGGTCAGCCAATTAAATGACTGAATCATTTAAGAACAGAAGAGGTAAAGGTGTAAAAGACACTAATCAGAGTTGTCTCCTCTGAAAGTAATGAATTTCATTATACAGCCTGTGATGAATGAAGTGAAGGTGTCATTTGCAGAGCGGAAAATATGTGCTATTCAGAGGGCCCGGCGTGCTGATAAGCGTACTTTTCCAATCAGTGAGGAAGGCAATGGTAAACCACCTCACTCCTCGTTTTACTTAGTAAAACCTCTTTAGGTTCAAACCAGCCTTTCGGCTGATGACCTAAACAACAACAAATATTATGAATGTCTCCTTCAGACAAAATTTCTCGTAAATATAAAAATTCACATCTAGACCGCCTCCGTGGCGTAGTAGTAGTGTGCTAGCCGACAACGCCGAGGTCCCGAGGTCGATTCCCGGCTAGGAACTGGAAATTATAACAAATCACAACCCAACATTCCAGTAATATAACCCACCGTAATCGCTACTAACCAAGCTGTTGAGTTAATTAAAAATCTGGTGTGAAATACTCCCACAACTTTCTCTTGCCAATGCAAATAATGAACAATATAACCAAACATTAGAAATAAACAAAAAACTAACCTCAAAAAACAACCTAATTTAAACATGTGCGAATGATGAAAAATAACTAACCTTAGTTTGGCTTAATAATACGGAAAATCACTCTTTGACGCTAAACTAGGGTCAGTAGAGAAAAAATGCGTAACATAAAAGTTGTAGATCTTTTAATTTCCTGCCGCATTGGCGCAGTTGGTAACGTGCTCGCCTCTCATCATGCGGTCCTGAATTCGAATCCCACTCAGGCACGGCATATTTTCATACGTTACAAAGAATCATTTCATCCTCATTACACACAGTTACACCCCAACGTCGTCGCTAATGACCTTGATGTTGATGCGACGTTAAATAAATTTAAAAAAAAAAATTTAATTTCTTATAAATCTGATTATACCATGCGTTCTGAAAGTCGCTGTGCACCAAGTGACATGACAGGGAATAATTTCATGGCTAGGTTGGTAGCTCTGTGCTGTTCAATTGTTGCCGAACACGTCGAGGCCTGTCAGTCATTGAGTTGAAGTTGTATATGTTTCATTTATTGCAGTTCTGTTGCACGTTTTTTGTTGTTGGACGCGATGGTTCTTTCAGTAGAGGAGCGCATTTTCCTCGTTGAATACATATTTCGCGAAGGTGACAAGTACAGTGATTTAGTGAAGCGCAAATTTTCTGAAAAGTTTCCAGATTCAATTATTCCTCACCGTAATGCAGTACGAACACTGATAGAAAAATTTCGGGCAACTGGCTCTGTTGAGGACGCTGAACGTAGTGGTAGGCCCCCTAAGCTAGACGAACAAAAGCTGCTGGATATTTCTGATTCTATGGCACAAAGTCCAAAAAATCAATGCGTAAGTTAGCACAACAGCATAATATCGGACTTGCTACCGCACATAAAGCTGTCAGACAAGAACTTAAACTATCCCCATACAAAGTGAGGTGTGTTCAAGAGCTGAAACCTTCAGATAATGACAAGAGACTAAATTATTGTCATTGGTTTCAACGTTTCATCAACCAAAATTCCGAAGACATCCTTGACGTAACGTTTTATACAGATGAAGCGTGGTTTCACTTGGGAGGGTATATAAGTTCACAAAATACTCGAGTATGGTCGACAACTAACCCTTGCGCTTTACATGAACAGTCCTTATACGAAGCAAAAATTGGAGTCTGGGTTGCTGTGAGTAGAGCACGTATTGTTGGACCAATTTTTTTTGCAAACACAATCAATAGTGAACGTTATTGTTCTGATATTTTAGAGAACTTTACGCATCAAATAACACAAGTGGAAATGAATAATGGTTGGTTCCAACAAGACGGGGCAACAGCACATACATCTAACATCTCAATGGCTTTCCTGCGCAACGTGTTTGGTGAACGAATAATTTCAAAGAATTTGTGGCCTGCAAGATCTCCTGATCTGACTCCCCCCCGATTTCTTTTTATGGGGTGCGGCGAAACAAACTGTGTATCGGAACAGACCACACACGATTGACGAACTTAAAGCCGCAATAACGGCATACATTCAAGGAATCACTGTTCTTCAGTTGCGAAAGGTGTTTGCAAACAAAATGAAACGAGTGCAATGCTGTATTGATGCCAATGGAGGTCATTTCGAACACCTTCTATAAACAATGTAATCACGGTTTAACAATGTAATTAAGGTATTGAATAAATTTTTTTCCAAAATGCTTAGTCATTTCTTTATACATATTTTCATAAATCCATAGTCACAATTCCAGTGCACAGCGACTTTCCGAACGCACGGTATATACGCTTTTGTCGGAAAATGAACGGCCGGAATCTTAAAATATCCATTTTTTACAGATTTTCACGGGAAAAAAACAGAAAATCGCTAATTACCGCTAAATTAAGCGTTATACAAAGAAATGTTACTACGTATAAAAGTTTTAGGTTTTTAAATTTTCTACAACTTTGATTATATGCAATTTTGCCGTAAAATGTATATTAAGGCCGTGATCTTAAAAAAACTATTTTTTCCTACGAAAGCACAGCATCCCCAAGAATTTCAGAAAAAATGGCGCCGACCCTATCTTATAGAGCATTAAAAATGTAGTAAATGAGGCGATTTAAAAAAAATCTTACGAGCAGTTTTTCAGAAAATTTCAAAAAACTAAAAAATAACACGAATAAATACTACTTCCGGTTGACCGATTTTGATGAAAATGTTTGTGTCGGATCCTCTAGTAGTACCTAACTTAAGTTTTAAGTTTCAGCTTCTTAAGATGTTCCGTTCTTGAGCTATTCTGTTCACACGCATGCACGCGCGCGCACAGACCAATCGCTAAAAACATGTTTTTTGGTTCAGGGTGTTCGAAAACGTGTATATTCGGTAAAGACACGATTTCGAAAAATCGACATGAAAACAATACTTTCCTTTTTACATATTCATACAGGCAAGAGAAAGTAAAAAAACACATCTACAATAATTTAAAAATCTGGGGTGAAACGTACAATTTTCTCTTGCCAATGAACAAAAAAACCTACGTTTAATCATGGATAAACAATATAACATGAAAAACATAACCTAATTTTAATTATGAGTGAATGACGCAAAATAAAAAATTAACCTCTGTTACACTACAAATACAGAAAGAAAATCACTAATTGACGTTAAAAAACTAAGCATTGAATTAGTAAGAATCGTGTGAGTGTTTCTAACCAGATTTTTAATAAATGAAAAAAATTAAATTAATAAGTTTCACACTAGATAGTTCGTGTACTTGTGGACAAAAACAAGATCTGCTAGTTCTTACACTGTACATACGCCTAAACAAACTTTATCGCATTCCCACTAGTAAGAAGTTAACCTCACAAAAATAACTTATAACTACAATAATAAAAATCTGGTGTGAAACACTCACACAACTTTCTCTTGCCAATGCAAATAATTAACAATAATCCTAACATTAGTAATAAAAACAAAAAAACTATCCTCGATAAATATAACCTAATTTTACTCATGAGTGAAAGACGCAAAATGAAAATCGACCTCAGTTTGGCTTAAAAATACGGAAAATCACTCTTTCACACTAAACTAGGCTCTGTAGAAAAAAATGCTTTAAATAAAAGTTGTAGATCTTTTTATTTCCTATAAAATTAATTATATACATTTTTGTCGTAAAATGCATACTAAGGCCGAAATCTTAAAAAAATCGATTTTTCACACGTTTTCGTGAGAAAAAACAGAAAATCGCTAATTACTGCTAAACTAAGCGTTATACAAAAAAATGTTAGAAATAAAAGTTGTAGGTTTTAAAATTCTCTACAACTTTTACTATATAAGTTTTTGGGCTAAAATTTATAATGGAGCCGTAATCTTAAAAAAACTATTTCTTTACGTGAAAACAGCCTCACCAAGAATTTCAGCAAACATGGCGCCTACCCTATCTTGTAGAGAATAAAAAATTGAATAAACCAGGCGATTTTTAAAAAAATCGTAGGACCAGTTTTTGAGAAAATCGCGAAAAATTGAAAAATTATACGAATAAACTACTACTTCCGGTTGACCGATTTTGATGAAAATGTTCGTGTCGGGTCCGGTAGTGGTATGTAACTTAAGTTCTAAGTTTCAAGTTAGTACGATGTTCCGTTCTTTAGATATTCTGTTCACACACACACACACACACACACACCAATCGCTAAAAACATGTTTTTTTGGGTTCAGGGGGTCTGAAAACGTATAGATCCGGTGAAAACTCGATTTCGAAAAATCGACATTAAAACAATACTTTCCTTCCTATATATTCATATAGGCAAGGGACAGTAAAAATTGGGGTATAAAAACGAATGAATATGGATGTACTGCATTGACGACTTAAAAGGGGGTTTGGCACAGATTTTAATTAATTTGAATAAAAGTAGAAAGTACCATGTTAAAAAATGCAAATTCTATGTGTAGTTTATTCGGTTACTAACTTACTCAGTAACGAATTATGCAATAAAGCCTAGATAATTATGCAATAATTACCTAGAATGTATTTCTATGTAAACTAAAGGTTACCTAGAAAATTTTAAAATACATTATGAACTGGAGAAATCTCAAAAAATTTAAAAGCATAACACTTGGGTTTGTCCACAACACGACGGTCGTGTGTTAAATTATTTGCATTCGATCTGCTAGTTCCATTTTTTTTTTTTAACAGTATAGTTTTTCTTTTGCAATCAGTTAATAAATACAATAACTTTAAGCAAATATGAGAAAATCTGAGTAATGTCCTTAGAATTAAAACACAAACGACACTCAGTAGTGTGTTTGAAAAAGACCGAACTGTGAAGAAACAAAAAAATATATCTTATACAAAATCAAACTTGATGAACCGTGAATCAACATTCCGAAACACAAAGTGTTAAAGTTGGAGATGACAATGACGATGGTAGAGATGAAAACGACGCCAATTATGAGATGCTGATGATTAGGAATTGAAGTAGAAAAGATGAAAAAAAATTTAAATGACTAACAAAATCGTAGAGGTAAGTCCAATGGTTTATGGCTAGTTCCATAGCTACATAAAATAGTTCTGTTTCTTAATTGGCTGACCATGTAATAGGTCAGCCAATTATACAACTGAAGCATTTAAGAACAGAAGAGGTAGAGGTGTAAAAGACACTAATTATGGTACTAGGAACGCTGGAAAAATTAAGACTAGAAAACCAAATAGTACATTTTTTTCAGAAGTCATTTCTCTATCTTGAGAGGCGATTCGTTAACGTACTTCCACCCCATATACACAGTATTATGTCACTACATCTATTAAAACATAAACTAAAATATCATATAATATCGATCTGTGAGCAAGAACTTGAGAAACGTTTCCAGGTCTTAAAATAACTGTTTTATTAGTTTTTAATTTTCTCTTTGCGACAGTTTAACTGTCTCTTTATGCACATTTATTGAATTAATTTCGTATAAAGTTAAAATATTTACGTTGTGTTAGTTAAAATATATTATTGTAAAGTAGTTATAGTTATAAAATAAAAATTATAATATCGCTATTATAATATAGCTACCAGTAGTAATTTAACTTAGTAATTTTATAGTAGTTATAAGTATTTAAGTGAATTAATGTTTTTGTTCTGTATACTCCTATGCGCGGACAGAACTCTTTGTGAAGAAGAGTTTTTGGGTATAAGTATATTTAGTTTAAAATATTGTACATAGGTTAGTATAGTCATGAATTGTAATTTTAATGTAGCTATACTTTACTAAATAAAATAAAATAATCAGAGTTAACTTTTCTGACAGTAATGAATTTCATTATACAGGCAGACCCTTCAGTTAACGAAGTGAAGGTAGATGCTTTTTAGCGTGCCTGGGACGCTCATAGAATACTTTTCCACTCAGTGAGGAAGGTAATTGTAAACCACACACTCCTTATTTTACTTAGTAAAAGCTCTAGAGTTCGGCTGATGACCTTAACAACACACGACAAGTTACGTGATCATCAAAGACAATCAAAATAATTACAATAGAATGCCGACTATCCGAAAAACCCTAAAAAAACCTGATTCGAATAGTCAGAAATTCTGATATTGGAGAGAAATCAATGTATGCTAATATTTTATGCATTAATACTTCAAAGGTTACCGTACAACATTGAAGAATACGAAAATTCAGAGTCAGAACATTTTATTGAACGTAAGTAATATTGTACCTTAGCCTACGACCAACATAAATAAACAAGGAGTACGTACATTTATAGACTAATGTAATAAAAAAAACATGACAAACACACAGCATGTAATAAAATGATCGACAAAGAGATTAGGTTTTTGAAAGAAATTAAAATTATAGCTTTAAATAAAAAAAACAGTTAATTTTCAGTTAAGATGAAAATCAACCTCTGTTCGACCTAATAGGTACGGGAAATCACTAATTGACGCTAAATCTACTCGGTACTTAAAATAAAATTGTTGTAATAAAAGTTGTAGATTTATTAATTTTCTAGTCTATAATTTTCATTAAATACATTTTTATCGTAAAATGGCCACAATATTAAAACAATCTAAGGCCGCAAATTAAAATTAAAAACTATTAAGGCGTCGCAATATTAAAAAATTTAATTTTTTATTGATTTTGATGAAAAAAGTAAAAAAAAATCGCAAACTGACGCTAAACTAAGCGTTATACGTCTTCTCTGCAATCAGAAAACGAAGATTAAAATAACTTTATATGGACATGTGCATTGAATGGATGACAATCAACTGACAAAACTAATATTTAAGACACTAAAAAATAAACTTTAAGTGCCGGATAAAAAAAAGTCACGAAAGATGCACAGAAAACTAGAATAAATTTAGAAAATATAATGATCCGAACCAAATTCAGACTAGTGATAACTGACTAAGGAGTTCTACAAAGAGCAAACGCAGAAATATAAGAAACGGAAGAAAGGAGAAAATCCTACAAAAAGAATTAAAGTAGACTGCAAAAAGGGTTTTCAGAAATTTTTAATGCAGAGTGAAGAAATTATTCCTGAAGAAATCCGGGACACTCTAAACCTACCGGGGGTCAGGAAGAGTTTCATGACAAGGTTTAAAAGGATTTTGAGGCCTCCCGAACAGTAAAATACAAAGTTTTATTTAAAAGAAGTTTTGTTCATTGCCAATTTTCTCGGTGTGATAGAGCGAAATTTCTTTAGGGAATAAAAAATTTTTTGAGTACGTGTTTAGAACTAAATTCAAACTAAATAACGTCAAGAAAAAGATGTACGGGACGCCGTAAATACGAAATTAGTGAATATCGGGACAATTCCAGATTTCTGGTACGTACCGTTACTGTAATCTAAAATTTCTTAACGTGGTTAAAAATGGCCCAATACGGAAAAAAATGTTTTTTAAGCTAATATACGTTTTTCAGAAATGGAAAATATTTTACAAGACTTGTACCAAATAGATTACAAGTCAATGCAAATCAAACTGTAAAATTAAAGCTGCCACACTACAATAGATCTAAAAAAAATGATTAAAAAGTAAACAAATTTCCCAGCCGGTACGTTAGCTAACGGATTACGCCATGTGAACGCAATAAACGGAACACGTTCGTTCTAAATTACTATACGTTATAAAATATGTACGGCGTCTAATTCTTTATAAATAACACAGATCTACCAAAGTTTTTGGTATTTTGAAATTTGTTTTATAAGCAAGTTAGTAACTACTTTGAATATAATTACAGTACTCCGTATTTCATCAGTTTATACTGTTATGAAATGTTTTAAAAACCATTTAAAATGATTATACCACCTGTTGTTATCGTCGAATAAACTTTTAAATAATTTTAAATGTAATAACTTAAATCAATTGCGTACCTTATTTTGGAAGTAATGTAGAAATGTACACCTGCAAAGTTTATATCACTTACGAAGTACGGCACATAACCACACACTCGTTCACAACAACGAAATAACACCACAGAATCAAAACAAACTACTATTACTACACCTTCTAAAACTTTACAATATAAACCAGATAAAAGATAACTATAAAAATAAACTACTATATCAGAATTTACATCTAAACTTTAGGAAGACTTGATAAAAATGAATAATTATTAAAAGTGTAAGTCTCCGTGCTGATTTGATTATTTAAGAACGAGTTACAATAATGAAATATTAACTGTCATCGAACACGGGCACAACACATTCACCTGCAGGAACATTTTTAAACTGATTCTTTTCTTGTTGTCAGCTAGTGCGAGGCATGTGCAGTCCAATAAACTTGTACTTACGGTTACAGCCGATAGAGTGCAGACGTATGTTGAAATTCTTCTCACCAGGCCTTCGGTAGGAGAAAAATTGTGAGCGAGGTCTTTTTCATCTGACTTTCAAATCCAAAAAGAAGGAACGGACATTATCGTATAACCCAGCCCTTATTCTTTTACGTTTATATTTTCAAATAAGAATTATTCCTAACTGTACGCAAGATATTTATTACTCTTCCTTCATCTTAAAGTGCATTTCACTGAAACATTAACATTTTATGTAATTAACAACAAAGAGAAAAATACTTAAACCGTACAGCAGAACGCCGATTATCCGAATTAACGTAAACGAATTCAGTTGAATTCGGATTGTCAGAAATTCTGTTATTTGTACAATTCAATAATATATGCTAATATCATATTGACTAATTTTTAAAGAGCACCATAATGCGGTATTTAAAATATTAACTACAAAAATTAAAAATCAGCAGATTTATTGAACGCAAGTTTGATAAAATTACTCCCTTATCTATTGAATACAATATTATGTAGTTCTGTACCTTAGCCTTAGACCAACATACAATGAAAAATCTGGTGTGAAACACTCACACAACTTTCTCTTGCCAATGCAAATAATTAACAATAAACCTAACATTAGTAATAAAACATTAGAAATAAACAAAAAACTAACCTCAAAAAACATTAGTGAAATACGCAAAATTAAAATCGACCTCAGTTTGGCTTAAAAATACGGAAAATCGCTTTCACGCTAAACTAGGCACTGTACAAAAAATGCTTAAATGAAAGTTGTAGATCTCTTAATTTCCTATAAATTTTATTTTATACACTTTTGTCGTAAAATGCATTCTATGGCCGAAATCTTTAAAAAATCGATATTTCACACGTTTTCGTGAGAAAAAAACAGAAAATTGCTAATTACCGCTAAACTAAGCGTTATACAAAAAAATGTTTGAAATAAAAGTTGTAGAATTTTACATTCTCTACAACTTTTATTTTATAACGTTTTGCGCTAAAATTCATATTAAAGCCGCAATCTTAAAAAGAAAATGTTTTTACGTAAAAACAGCCTCACGCAGAATTTCAGCAAACATGGCGCCTACCCTATCTTGCAGAGAATAAAAAATTTAGAAAACCAGGCGATGTTTAAAAAAATCGTAAGACCAGTTTTTGAGAAAATCACAAAAAGTGAAAAATTACACGAATAAACTATTACTTCCGGTTGACCGATTTTGATGAAAATGTTCGTGTCGGGTCCGGTAGTGGTATGTAACATAAGTTTCAAGTTCGTACGATGTTCCGTTCTTGAGATATTTTGTACACACACACGCGCGCGCGCGCGCACGCACGCACGCACACACAGACCAATCGCTAAAAACATGTTTTTTGGGTTCAGGGGGGTCTGAAAACGTGTAGATCCGGTGAAAACTCGATTTCGAAAAATCGACATGAAAACAATACTTTCCTTCCTATATATAGGCAAGAGAAAGTAAAAATCTGACGGATGCGTGCGCGACGACAAAATTTGTCGTCGCGCACCTAGGACGCATTAAAAAAAATCATAATTTCATATTAAATATGAAATTATGATTTTTTTAATGCGTCTAGGAGACTCCCGAGGGATTATAGGATATGTCAAGAACTTATAAGTTAATACATAACACCTGAAATATATTATATATTTGAATCACATATTGATCTACCTCTACAAGATTACTGCAATAAGTGTGTCAGCTTCTCATATTTACTCAATAGGCCTAGTACAGTTTTTTTGTTTTTTTTTTATTTAACGTCGTATCAACTGCAACGGTCATTAGCGACAACGTTAGGTTGGAACTTTATGCAATGTAGGATGAAATGTTTTTTTGTAACGTATGAAAATATGTCGTGCCTGAGTGGGATTCGAACCCAGGACCGCATGATGAGAGGCGAGCACGTTACCAACTACGCCAATGCGGCCGGTACAGTACAGTACAGTTTTGCTTCAATGCTTTGGGTGTTTATTTATTTAGTTAATTCTCTTTTTTATTTATTTTCATATAATATTATTTTTCACTTTTATGCGATTTTCTCAAGAACGGCTCTTACAATTTTTTTTAAAAATCGCCTCATTAACTTTAGTCCAGCCTCTCTTAGTTTGCTCCTAATGTAAACAAATACTGATATCACTGAGCATGCGCATTATATCAAAATGTGTACACGCTGATTAAAAAGTAACAACAAAATACTTTCAAAAGTATTTAAATACAAAATACTTTTAAAAGTATTTTTATAAATTAAATGGTTAGGCCTACATCATATCATGACTGATGTTTTTAGTACTTATAATTTAAAAAATAGTTAACTTAATAGGAATACATCAGTAAAGTTGCGGACTCTAGCGTGCACCCTGTAGTAAGGTGGCTTTTGTTTATTGACAGTAGGAGCAAACTAAGAACGGCTCAACTATACATTTGTTATGTTCTGCCAGATAGGGTAAGCACAATATCTGCTGAAATTCTTGGGATGCTGTGCTATTGTAAAAAATATATTTTTTTTAAGATTGGAGTGTCATTACATTTACTCTCAGACGACAAACTTGTCCCCCAGTTTATTTACACAATACACCGATCCCACAAAAATCCTCAGTGAAATACTTAGGACTGACACTAGACAGAAGACTGACATGGAATCCACATACTAGACTCAAAAGGCAATCTCTTAACGCGCGGTTAAAACTTCTCTACAGTCTTATTCACCATAAATCTCCTCTTCCAATTACTCAGAAACTTAACTGTTACAAGGTACTTCTTCGTCCTATTTGGACCTATGGTTCTGTGATCTACGGATCAGCTAAAGTATCTAACATAAAACGTATTCAGACATTCCAGAACAAAACTTTACGCATCATCACAGGCTGTCCGACATACGTTAGTAACAAAACATTACATAGAGACCTTAACATTGAAACGGTGGACGAAACAATAAAGAAACTATACAGACGTTTTCATAGCAAACTACACTATCACACAAATCCACAAATTCAGTCATTGTCCGCTCCTCACCTACCACACAACCCACTTAGAAGACTGAAAAGGCAATGGAATAGAGACCTTTTGTGAATCGTCCTGAGGGGTTGCCGCTGGGCGACTACCTCACACAAGTGACATCAAGACATTTATATAAAACTATTGACATTATAACTGCTGGTTGTGTTAACTTCTTACACAGTTGTAGTTTATTTTCTTAAATAAAGTCAAAAAAAAAAAAAAAAGATTGGAGTGTTTATATTCATATTAGGGCTAAAGTTTAAATTGTAATTAAAGTTGTTGGAAATTAAAAACCTACAGCTATTCAAACATTCCATTTTACATCGCCTAGTTTAGCGTCAATTTGTGATTTTCTGTTTTTTCCCCCATTAAAATCAGTAAAAATGGGGTTTTTTAAGATAGCAACTTAGTATTTGTATTAGTATTTGCAACAACTTAGTATTTGCCCATAACAGACAGGTGGAGTGTCAAATTATTCACACTCAATCTGTTAGTTGCAGGGATAAAATAAATAGTTCTGTTTCTTATCACATGGTCAGCCAATTAAATGACTGAATCATTTCAGAACAGAAGAGGTAGAGGTGTAAAAGACACTAATCAGAGTTATCTCATCTGAAAGTAATGGATTTCATTATACAGCCAGACCCTGTGGTAAATGAAGTGAAGGTGTCATTTGCAGAGTGGAAAATATGTGCTTTTCAGAGGGCCTGGCATGCTGGTAAGTGTACTTTTCCACTCAGTGAGGAAGGCAATGGTAAACCACCTCACTCCTCGTTTTACTTAGTAAAACCTCTAGAGGTTCAAACCAGCCTTTCAACTGATGAACTAAACAACAACAAGTATAATTTCTGTTATAATTATTTTTTGTTTTACAATAAATGAAGAAGTGTCGTATAAAAAATAGTACATAAAATTATTGTATCTGCTTAGGGCACTTTCTAATATTTTAAGGGGAGACTGTACTTTGTATCCCGCCAATGTTAAATTTGTTATTTTAGGTACATTTTTCATAGGATTGGTAAAAGGTAGGGAAATAAATTTTTTCACACTATAGGTTTCGAGTTTCTTCTCGAGCTACTGACATTTTTTGAATTTAATCTTTGGACCATATCAATTTTTTTTTTAAATTACGAATAACATAAAATTTTTACAAATTGTTTTCCACATGTTTTGTGTATTACTAATTTTTGGAGCACCTAAGGAAGTCATAAAAATATCGGTATATGTGACTATACAAGATAATTAACTGGTAAAAATTTCAGCCTGTTAGGTTTATTGGTTTCTGAGAAAAATGTACCTTAATGTTGGAAATCTAAATTTACGGGAATGTAGTTAGTTTGGATTTGAAACAAAATATCTATCATGGTCACAGTAGTGAGAGATTAAACAGAAGAATGAGGAAAAATAAACAGAAGAATAGAGATGGCTCGAACTGTATTAGTTAAAATGAAAAATCTTTTAATAGATAAATCATTGCGCCTTGAACTGAGATTGAGGGTGGTTTGATGCTACATCTTCTTGACATTGTTATATGGTGTGGAAGTTTGGACACTAAATAAAACCAATATTAGAAGAGTAGATGCGTTTGAGCTTTGGTTGTGCAGGTGCATACTAAAAATACCTGGATGGATAAAGTAACCAACATCCAAGACCTTCTTGAGGAAACTGGGAGCAGAAAAGGAACTTGTTTACACCATCCAAAGAAAGAAATGGAATATCTGGGTAACATTATCCATGAACCAAGTTATGAGATACTTTGTTTAACAATACTACAACGCAAGATTCAGGGATGTGAGATGTGGGAAGGAGAAGAATTTATTGGTTGAAGAATCTTCACGACTGGTTTCATTGTACCTCAGTGGAGCTGTTCAGATGCGGTGTCTAAAGTCCGAATAGCCATCATGATTGCCAGCCTCTGGTCGGAGAAAGGCCAATAAGAAGAAGAAGAAGAAGAAGAAGAAGTGAGAGATTAAGTTTGTCTTACTTTTCTTAAAGTAACCTATAACTTGTGTGTTTTCAACTACAACAGTGAAGTGGTTGAAATTAATTTTTATTAGTTCCAATATAAACTAATTTAGCTTTATAAGTTTCCATGGCAACTTAATAAAATGTCTTACAAATCATGAAATTTTGGGGAGAATAAATTAATTAATGTCTTGGCCTCTGGCCTGAAATACCTTTAACAATGACAGAAAGAGATGCAGCACCCATTGTTCCTACACTACAACCACAAGAATCTAAAGGAGAACCAAAGGAAAGTAAAACTGAAGAACAAGCACCTTCCACAGACACACAGCCTGTCGATCGTAAAAGTACTGTTTTAGAAAGTCATGGATATGTACTTGGAAGGACTATCGGTTCCGGGTCCTATGCCATGGTCAAGGTAATATTACATTAGGAGCATTCTGATAATAAATTTGACAATTTTCTTTGCTTGAAAATATGTTTTTTTTTCTCTTTAATTTTTTATTTACAACTGTAAAATGTTACAACAAGCAAATGTGATGATTATCGTGATTATGTAAATGACATGATAGGCATGAGAGGGGTAGGGCCCCCATTGGTGCCTCCCCAAGAATGAAATTTGTATATCAAATTAGCATGTCTCTACTCCAGCGTCTTTTAAGGCGTCTAGGAGGATTATCAGGTAAATGGACGGAGGAAAGTGAACGCACCAGGGGTTCTCGTGTTCGTGTGACTTGTCGTGAAAGCGTTTGTATAGGTATTCAATGGAATTTTGTACAAGTGGTGTTTTCAAATCTGTATGTAAGGTTTTATTGCTAATGTAAAGAGGTACTTTTGCTATAAGGTGTAATGTTTTTGACTGGAATGCTTGAATTCGTTGCAAGTTAGAGGGTTTGGTTGAACTGTAGATTTGGGATCCGTAGGTCCAAATAGGTTTCAAAAGAGAACAATATATGCGTAATTTTTGTGCCATTGGTAATTTTGATCGTTTGTGAAGTAGGGAACATAGAAGTTCCCTACTTCACAAATAATAATATGAAAATATGTTGTACATAATATGTGACAGTTTTGCAGGTGGAGGGTTAAATTATGTTACATTCTGGTTCTGTAACTATTTCATACTCAGGGAACACAAGTTTCTGATATTTTTTATTACTTATTTGATCTTGGTTATAGTTTTTATTACATATTTCCTTGTGGCCAGATTTCCAGTTATATACCTGATGTTCTCTGCTGCAGCAAAATGTTGTTTTACAATTGCCACAATGATTGGTACTTCGTAATCCACAAACATTGCACAATTTAATACCAAATAGCTCTGCAGATAAATCGAACCTCCAGTTTTCTTCTTCAATTGGAGGATCAAATGGATAATATTTATTTGTTCGAGACAATCGGTTTCTAAAAACTTTGAAACCGGTATTATTATTTACAATTGATGCGCCAATTCCAGGGCTACAAAAAAAATAGTTCTATTTCTTATTACGTGGTCGGTAGTTATCAAAAGTGAACATATCATTTATAACTTATCACCTTTTTTGTCATCATTCTCTTGACTGGATTGATGCAGTTCTCCAAGCTGTTCTATCTTGCGCAAGTCATTTCATCTCTACGTACCTGCAACATCCTACATTTTTTGTAACTTGTTTTAAATATTCTAACCTTTGCCTCCCCCTGCAATTCACTCCCTCAATATTACCCTCCATTATTGATAGACCAATACCTTGGATGTCTTAAGATATGCCCCACTAGTATATCCCTTCTTCTGGTAAGATGCTTACATAAACTTCTTTTTACATCCACTCGGCTAAGAACCTCTAAATTATGTATCTTGTCCACCCACCGAATCTTTAACATTTTCAAAAGCCAACACCACATTTCAAAAGCTTCTATCCAAATCCTTTCTACAACCCCTATCACCCATATTTCACTCCTGTACAATGCTACACTCCAAACATAGTGTTTTAAGAATTTTTTCCTAATCGGTAAATCAATGTTTGTAGTCAGTAAGCTGTTTTTTATTTCAAAGGCTCTTCTAGATCGAGCAATCCTGCTTTTGATATAATTTGTGCTTCTAATCACCTACTCACACTAATATTCAAGTAATTTAACCGAGTATGAAGCAACTGCATCTAAAATAGTAAAAAGTTAAAAACTGAATTACTAATTTGATATGTACATTGACAAATGTTGCAAAATAGGAAAGCCCTCACTGACTGACTAACTGACTTGCTCATCATTAATTCTCCTACTTGCACAATAGCTAGAAAGCTGACATTTTTTAAGTTTTAAAACTATTTTATAAAAAAAGTGGCAACAGAGGTACTGAAAACTTATATCACAGAACTAGAGGTTCAAGCCAACAACTTTTTGTAAGACCGAAAGTTAGTAAATCCTTTTTTGCTAAAACTTTTGTTTATTTAGGTCCGAAGTGTTTTAATCTGTTGCCTATTGAAATTAAAAATAGCTTAAACATGTTAATATTTTCAAGAAAGGTTAAAGATTGGCTCAATGACATAACTGATGTTGATTCACTTATAAGAATTGTTGGTTAGTGTTGGTGTTTTACCGTTGCTGACTTGCAGTGCTTGCTATTCAGTCCTTGTAGGAATTTACTATCTTGGTAAATAATATAACAGTAATAACTGATTTTAGTGTTAATCATATACAGGTGAATATCTGGTCTGAAGACTGACGGCTTGGTTAATATGTTGTTGTTTAGGTCATCAGCCGGAAGGCTGGTTTGAACCTGTAGAGGTTTTACTAACTAAAACAAGGAGTGAGGTGGTTTACCATTGCCTTCCTCACTGAGTGGAAAAGTACGCTTATCAGCATGCCGGGCCTTCTGAAAAGCACATATTTTCCACTCTGCAAATGACACCTTCACTTCAATCACCACAGGGTCTGGCTGTGTAGTGAAATTCATTACTTTCAGAGGAGATAAATCTGATTAGTGTCTTTTACACCTCTACCTTTTCTGTTCTTAAATGATTCAGTCATTCAACTGGCTCACCATGTGATAAGAAACAGAACTATTTATTTTAGCCCTGCAACAAACAGATTGAGTGTAAATAATTTGACACTCCACCTGTCTGTTATGGGCAGAATAGGTTGGTTAATAGTGTTGTTAAAAATAATATAGTTAACATGCGCTGTAGCTGCCACTACAATTTGAATTGTCATTTGTAGTGGATGACGACATTGATTTGTAATTCATTTGTAAACTTGTTCTTATGTATTTTGTTTTTTTTTATATAACTACTGTTTACTTGAGTTGGTGGTTATTTATTAGGAGTAGATAAGATACAATTTTGTATTTGTATAAAGTGGAATAAATAAATATTATTATTATTATTTGCGAATACTCCCTTGAAATGGAAGACGCTAAGCAAATGCTTCGTTTTGTTTTTCAATTTTTTGTTTTTCTTATCTTGCCAATACAGTTTCATTCTTATGCTGTGTTGCTTTTTTCGTTCCTCATCCCATTTTGGCCTGTATGGCTTCGGTTCCTTTGGCTCTAGTGTAACTTCCCATTTGTTGATTTTGCTTCTAAAGCTATCTCTGTCGAAAATTTCCTCCGTTTCAATATTCGCCTTCTGTAGATCACCCTTGGTTTGTGTTACCCAGTTTGTTGTTTATTGCCACTTAGTAATTTGATTGAGAATCTGTCTTGTTAATCTGTGTGTCGGTAATCTCTGTATGTGTATAATAATATAAATGTTATTATAATTATTATTATTATTTGGAGGGAATATTCCCTTTAGAGCAAGTAGAAAAGTTAAACAAACGATGTTGACATTCCATGGTTAAGGAGTTGAAAAGAGTGTTCAACATTTTCTGTTTCCTAAGTTTTGGATTAGGTAGATGGCTGAAACTTGGAGGTAAGGGCGGATCCAGAGAGGTGGCACTGAGAGCACTGCCCCCCTCCCCCGAGATTGGTTATTTTTTTACAAAATATACTATGTATGTAGTAGATTTTTTAGAACTACAGTACAGTATATACTGTATATTTTTATATTAAAATACTGTATTTGAAAACAGAAAGACAAAACTACCTGTAAAACATTTTGTTTACTTTTATTAACTCACATTGTTGTTGTTGTTTAGGTCAACAGCCAAAAGGCTGGTTTGAACCTCTAAACTAGAGGTTAAACGAAGTAAAACGAGGAGTGAGATGGTTTACAATTATTGTCTTTCTCACTGAAATAAAGAGTATACTTAACAGCATGCCAGGCCCTCTGAAAAGCATCTACTTCTCACCCTACAAATGATACCTTCACTTCATTCACCACAGGGTCTGGCTGGATAGTAAAATTCATTACTCTCATAGGAGATAACTCTGACTAGGTCTTTTACACCTCTATGTCTTCTGTTCTAAAATAGTTCGGTCATATAATTGGCTGACTGTGTTATAAGAAAAAGAACTAATTTTTTTAGCCCTGGAACTAACAGATTGAGTGCAATTAATTTAACACTCCCCTGCCTGTTATGGGCAATAACTTAACTTATAAATGATTAAATCATATTATCACTTTTGTACTTGATGAGGGGATATGTATTGTGGTATTGTAAGTATGATATTATATGATTAAATATCCTGAAATATACTTGAGATATTAACACTTTTTACAGTTTATAATGTTATAAAGAAAGTAGCTTTTAGCTGGTCCTTATTTATAGATTTTTTTAGACCTAAAATTGAGTTTTCAGCTTTAAATTTTCAAAAAATTTTTGGGTGAGAACCCCTGGAACCCCTCATGGTTAGGGGTGTGGAATACCCCACTCAAACCCCCGGATTGCCACTCACCACAATAGCTCCTAAATCCACAGTTGGGTGGTGTTACCAATAGTATACCTAAAAAATGTACTCCTAAGGGTTTTTAAAGTTTATTCAACCCTTAAATATTTTTAAATTTCAAACTGATAGGTCTATTATATTTAAAATTTCTCTAAATCAGAAAATCTTATTTTTGATTTATTTATATTCTTGATTTTAAAATTATTGAAATAAAACAAAATTACTCCTAGGTTTCGTATTGGAGTTTCCTAAAAAAAGAAGGCAAAAATTTTATGGATACCTGTATAGAATGGATGACAACTGGTTGACAAAACAAATTTTTAAGACACTAAACTATAGACTTGAGGTGTCAGCTAAATGGATACGACATCTGAATCAGAAAGGACATTAGGAAAACTGGAATAAACTGAGAAAACTTAATGAACTAAACCAAATTCATGCAACTAATTATTGACTTCAAGGGCTGCCATGAAGAGAAAAAACAGAACACCGGGTGGACAGAAGAAAAAAGAAAAACCTACAGTGAGTGAATGCTGAGAATGTGGGTTGCAAAAAGAGCTTTGAGAAATGTCTAAAGTCACCGCACATAGTCTAAAATTTGCCCTATACAAGAAATAAAATTTTCTCTACAGCAGCTATCAAATTACAGATATCTGTCAACTCCATAGACTCCCATAATTTCTTTCTGGGTTATTATTTAATTCTAATTAATCTAGTTTTTCTAATGAAGTTAATTTATAATCCTAAGTAAATAATTTATTATTCTTTTTACAGATTGCAGACTCTCAGGCTCACAGAGGAACTGTTGCAATAAAAATAGTATCAAAATCTCATGCACCTTCTGATTATCTAAGAAAATTTTTACCTCGAGAAATTCAAGTAGTGAAAGGTCTCAGACACCAAAATTTAATACGATTTTTACAAGCAATTGAAACAACTCACAGGTATTTTCATACAGGAGAAATAAATTTAAAAATACAAATTTTAATGACAAAGCTGTATTTTATTCTTTTTTTTTTAATTCATTTATTTAACGTCGCATCAACTCCAACGGGGTCATTAGCGACGACGTTGGGGTGTAACTATTTACAATGGAGGATGAAATGATTCTTTGTAACTTATGAAAATATGCCGTGCCTGAGTGGGATTCGAACCCAGGACCGCATGATGAGAGGCGAGCACGTTACCAATTTACGTGTGTGTGTGTGTGTGTGTGTGTGTGTGCGCGCGCGCGTGTGTGTGTACGTGCATGTGTGCGTGTGTAAAGAAAATATCTCAAGAATGGATATTGTAAGAAGTTACAACAATGAACTTAAGTTTGGTATCACAAGGGGAACCGACATAAACATTTTGATCAAATCAATAAACCAGAAATGGTAGTTTCTTTTTCACTTTTTTGTGATTTTCTTAAAAACAGCTCATTTACATTTTTTATGCTCTACAATATACAGTAATTGCTATGTCTACTGATGTTCTTGGGGGAGCTGTACTCTCGTAGGAAACTTTTTTTTACGATTGTGGCCTTAATATGCATTTCAGGGCAAAAGCGTATAAAATCAAAGTTGTAGGAAATTAAAAAACCTAAAACTTATTAAAAACATTTTTTTTTACAATGGTTAATTAGAGTAAATTAGTGATTTTTCTGTATTTTTATCATTATACAGTGAAAAAAAAAAATTACAACAAAAGTGTTATAATTAATTAAAGTTACTGGGCTGCCTTCAAGGACCAGTGGTTAACGTGCTACGCTGCAAAGTGGAGGTCCCGGGTTTCATTCCTGACCCAGGGTCTGGAATATTATTACAAGTTCAAATCCACCATTCCTTAACCCAAAGTAGTTGCTAATAACCAAGATGTTGATGCAACTTAAAAAGTTACAGAAAAAACTAAAACTTTTGTGCCAAACATTTTTTCTACAGAACTTATTTTAGCATCAATAAGTGATTTTCTGTATTTTTCAATTGAACAGAAGTTGATTTTTCATTTAGCGTCATTCACTTATCATTAAAATTTGGTTGTTTTCATTGTTTACACATGATTATGCAGGTTATATTGTTTATTATTTACATTGGCAAGAGAAAGTTGTGTGAATGTTTCACACCAGATTTTTGGGTTTACTAATACTACCTTTAAACCAGTGGTTCCCAACCCGCAGTGGTCTGTGGACCACTCAACCTGAAAGTGAACTACCACGGACCACTCATTACATTATTGCATAAATCTTATCAGTTGTAACCAAATTAAAAGGTGATTAAATAAAACAAATTTTCAGAAACAAACTATCATTATTAATTAAGAAACTATTATTACAAACAAATAATTGTTATTTTCAGAAAGTAGGGTACATTGTACATCACAAAAAGTAAAAATATTTTAATTTGTAAATTGTCTTTTAATAAAATAAGGAATACAGAATTTACTTAGTCGAAAATAACAATGAAAATTAAAAAATTAATTAAAAATGAAATGAAAATTTCAATGCGACTTTTGTGCACAAATCTTTCTGACTAGCTGAGAAATTCTAGGTTTTAGGCTCTTGCTAAGAGCTACTCTCAAATCACTGCTTACACTTAGCCGATTTCGTTGTTTGTTTTTAATTAACAATAAATTAGAGGACCCCTGCTCACACATATAAGTGATTGAAAAAAATCATAAGATACCGCAAAGCTACTTGCCGAATGTTGGGGAAGCCCAGGGCTTTCTTACACCACAACTCTTAATCTGAATCTTGAATGTATTTACTTAATCTTGTTCAATGAAAATCGTAACTTTGATTTAATCACGGGAAAATATTACTTTTTTATAAGTAGTCACAGGACTCTCACGGACCACCCCGAAGGTTCGCACGGACCAACGGTTGGGAAACACTGCTTTAAACGTTTAAATAAACGCTGTTTTGAATTTATTTACAGAGTTTACATAATAATGGAGTTTGCTGAGAACGGAAGTTTGTTGGATATAATAAAATCAGAGAAATATATAGATGAACCTCGAGCTAAATCATGGTTTAGTCAACTAGTCGATGCCGTTGAGTACTGTCATAATCACGGAGTCGTTCACAGGTAATCAATCCGCTTTCTAACATTAAAGACATTTAAAAAAAAAAATATCTATTTGAATCTATTTTATTTGACTCTTACAAAAAATTCTGTTTCAAATAACTATTAACCCACCAGGTTGGTCTAGAGGTAAAGTCGTCGCCAAAATCAGCTATTTAACAGCTGATTTTCGGAGACGAAGGTTCCTGGTTCAAATCCTAGTAAAGATAGTTACTTTTATACGGATTTGAATGCTAGATGTTACCGGTGTACTTTGATGGTTGGGGTTCAATTAACCAAACTCTCTCAGGAGCGGTCGGCCTGAGTCTGTACAAGACTACACCTCATTTACACGTCATACATATCATCCTCATTTCATTGGGTCATAGGGTTGCTTATTGTTCAGAATTGAACAGATTGCAACGTACACATATTAGGAATTAAAAAAAAAATAAATAAATAACTATTGTTGTTCGTTGCTTAGCTCATCAGCTGAAAGACTGGTTTGAACCTCTAAAGGCTTTACTAAGTAAAATGAGTAAGGTGGTTTTCCCACTGAGTGGAAAAGTATGCTTATCAGCATACCAGGCCCTCTGAAAAGCATCTACTTTCCACTCTGCTAATGTCACCTTCACTTCATTTACCCAAGGATCTGGTTGAATAATAAAATTCATTACTCTTAGAGAAGTTACTCTGACTAGTGTCTTTTCACCGCTACCCCTTCTGTTATTAAATGCTTCAGTCGTACTGAGTGAAAATAATTTAACACTCCACCTGACTGTTATGGGCATTTTCAAATAACTAACGTATTAAAAAGAAAAATGTTTACCTTTTTTTTATTTACTTATTTTCTTCTGAACTAAAAGCATTGTCAAATTTACCACTAGGCCAACTTTGGGGGCATGCAGCCCCCTTGGTTTACAGCTAACTTATAAAAAATAAATTCACACAATGAATTCTAAGTGACTTAAGAGTTCCTAGAACAGAATATTCCTTTGATAAATTTGATAGTTCCCTATAATAGGCAGATGGAGTGTTAAAATAATTTGCACTCGATCTGCTAGTTCCAGGACTACAAAAATTAGTTCTGTTTCTTATCACATAGTTAGCCACTTATATGACTGAACTATTTAAGAACAGAATTGGTAGAGGTGTAAAAGACACTAGATTTATCTCCTCTGAGCAATGAATTTCATTAAACAGCCAGATCCTATGGTAAAATAAAGTGAAGGTGTCATTTACAGGGTGGAAAGTAGATGCTTTTCAGATGGCTTAACATGCAGATAAACATACTTTTCCACTCAGAGAGGCAGGCACTGATAAAACACCTCACTCCTCGTTTTACCAAGTAAAGTCTCTAAAAGTTCAAACCAGCCTTTCGGCTGATGATCTAAACAACAAACTCGATAGGCTCGAATTACAATCTTTTTTTATTCCGAACTGTCCAGAAAATTTTTTCTGTCAATAAATTTTAAACTAAATACTATGTAAAATAATATAAGAACAATAAAACACACACAAAAACAACACCAGTTCTACTACGGCCAAGAGTACTCGTGTTTAATTTATTTTTGGTTCTTGAAAATGTTTTCAGAAACACATTCTCTCATTGCTATAGAAACTGTTAGGCCATCTAACTAGTAGGGGTTTCAAGTGAAATCTCACCCAGTTTTTAATAATATAAAAAATGTGGGCGAGTTCAATCCTATCCACCATCAGGGTATGCCAACAGCATGCGATAACTGCCGCCGGTATGCTGGGGCCGGTTTATCACGGTAACATCCTGGTGCAACTACATGAGAGAAGTAGTTGGGCGCTAGAGTTCCTTACCATTAATATTTGTCACAATGAAGGTGATTTGCCGCTGTTTGTGTTGTTTCTCAACGGCGTGCATCAAATTTTGATATTCATATCGTTTTCATATGCCCATAACAGGCAGGTGAAGTGTTAAATTATTTGCACTCGATCTGTTGGTTCCAGGGCTACAAAAAATAGTTCTGTTTCTTAGCACATAGTCAGCCAATTATATGACTGAACTATTTAAGAACAGAAGAGGTAGAGGTGTAAAGACACTAGTCAGAGTTATCTCCTCTGAGAGTAATGAATTTCACTATACAGCCAGACCCTGTGGTGAATGAAGTGAAGGTGTCATTTGTAGGGTGGAAAGTGGGTGCTTTTCGGAGGGCCTGGCATGCTGATAAGCATACTCTTTCAACTCAGTGAGGAAGGCAATGGAAAACCACTTCCACTCCTCGTTTTTACTTAGTAAAACCTCTACAGGTTCAAACCAGCCTTTCGGCTGATGACCTAAACAACAACATCGTTTTCATGTGATATAATAATTTATATTTTATTGTAAATTTATCCTTATGGTAATTACATTAGTACATGATGGAATTACCCACAACAAGCAGGTGGAGTGTTACATTATTTGCACTCGATCTGCTAGTTCCAGGACCAAAAAAATAGTTCTGTTTCTTGTCACATGGTCAACCAATTATGACGAAAAAATTTAAAAACAGAAGAGGTAGATGTGTAAAAGACACTAGTCACAGTTATCTCCTCTGAGAGTAATAAATTTCATTATACAGCCAGACCCTGTGGTGAATGAAGTGAAGGTGTCATTTTCAGGGTGGAAAGTAGATGCTTTACGTAGGGCCTGGTATGCTGATAAGCATACTTTTTCATTCAGTGAGTGAAAAATAATGGTAAACCACCTCACTACTAGTTTTTCTTAGTAAAGCCTCTAGAGCAATGGTTCCCAAACTGGGGGGGGGGGGGGTGTGCCCTTCCAAGGGAGGCTTGAAGACAAGTCAAGGGGGCGCTGGATCTTGGATAGCTTTGTTGTCCACATGTCCAGAGCTGTTGCGATTCACCAGTCAAGTATAAGCATCTATTTTAAAGTGTATCCCAGAAAGCGCTGGGATTGTATTTAACTTTTTCAAGCACCTATTTGTGTGAAAAAGCATCTCCGGCACTTGTTGCAATAAAAACAAATTATCGGGGCAAACATGATGTTTCTAATGATTACCAAGTTACTAATGATTGCCAAGAATGGGGAATTTTGTAAAAAATGCAAGGTCATCCATCTCACTGATTTTTGTTTTTTATTTGTTTAATTTAAACTGCAACTTATAATGTAATAAAAAAACAATAAAAAATAAATGTATGGTGTTTCAATGTAAGCCTATTGCTTGTTTTTTTTAATCATTATCACATAAAATTGTGTAAGGAGCTGTGGAAAGTCTTCTTCTAGACCAGAGGTTCCCAAACTGTGTGCTGCGGCACACTGGTGTGCTGCGAGGCCGGCCAAGTGAACCGCGGAACTCAAGGAAAATAAATTAAATTAAATTTAAACGGTCCAACAAAATAATGCTTAGCCGATGACTATAAGTAAGTATGTATAAGTATGATATAAGTACGTTTATATCAAGTACTTAAGTTTAATCAATGGCATAAAGTAATAGGTGTGCCGCGGCTATTGGCCGTTTTTTTTGTAGTGTGCTGTGAGAAAAAAAAGTTTGGGAAACACTGTTCTAGACAGAAGGGGTTGTGGTCAAATAAAGTTTGGGAATCACGGCTCTAGAGATTTAAATCAGCCTTTCATGTGATGACCTAAACACAACTCCAAGACAAAGTTCAAAAGACGAGTGATAATTTTATTTACATTAGACCTACATAACGATATTAGCACTATAAAATATTTATGATAATAGTTTTATTTTTTAAAGGGATATAAAATGTGAAAACCTATTGATTGATGGTAATTATCGTATAAAATTATCTGATTTTGGATTTGCCCGAGGAGAAATGGGTACAAAAGAAGAGGATTTTGTGTTGAGTGATACTTTTTGTGGTAGCTATGCATATGCCTCACCAGAAATTTTAAAAGGAATCCCATACAGAGCTCAGTATTCAGATGTTTGGTCCATGGGAGTCGTTCTGTTTGCGACTGTATTTGGACGATTACCATTTGATGATAGCAATTACAATCAATTACTTAAGGTAACTTTATTTTTAAAATTCATCATCCATCTTATCAATTTGCATGCACAAATAATACCTACTATACTACATTTCTGCCCATAACAGGCAGGTGGAGTGTCAAATTATTTACACTCAATCTGTTCGTTGCAGGGCTAAAATAAATAGTTCTGTTTCTTATCACATGGTCAGCCAATTAAATGACTGAATCATTTAAGAACAGAAGAGGTAGAGGTGTAAAAGACACTAATCAGAGTTATCTTCTTTGAAAGTAATGAATTTCATTATACAGCCAGACCCTGTGGTGAATGAAGTGAAGGTGTCATTTGCAGAGTGGAAAATATGTGCTTTTCAGAGGGCTCGGCATGCTGATAAGTGTACTTTTCCACTCAGTGAGAAAGGCAATGGTAAACCACCTCACTCCTCGTTTTACTTAGTAAAACCTCTAGAGGTTCAAACCAGCCTTTTGGCTGATGACCTAAACAACAATACTACATGTAATTTCAATAGAAGCTTCCACTGTACACATTCTCTCTACTTACCTCTTCCTTCTTATTCTGAGTAGTCAACATAGATACTGGTTGTTAGAAAAGTATACCTCTAAACTGGCCTGTTGGCATAGTGGTTAACGCAACTGGCTTCTAAGCCGGGGTCCTAGGTTTGATTCCCGGTCAGGTCTGGCATTTTTTCATCACTCATCTTCATGTATCATCCTTCTCATCGTCTGCATTAGCAGCAATTACAAAACAGTCAGACTTAAAACAAAAAAAATCTAAACTGTTTACCAGTGTTTAATACTTTTGTAAGAATGTATTTCTTGTAAAGTTATTATGGTTAATTGTATAATCCTATTTTAGTTTATATATACCACGTACTGATTGGTACATGCATAAATTACCTTGTTCAACATTGACCGGTACTGTAGTACGCTTTTCTCTTTTTTTTTGTTTTGTTTAACGTCCAACTGTTCTGTAATTACTGCTAATTTAGATGGTGAAGGATGAAATTATTATTTGTAACGTATAAAAATATGCCATGCCTGAATGGGATTCGAACCCAAGACCACATGATGAGAGGCGAGCACATTATAAACTACGCCAATGTGGCCGGCTTTTTACTCTCTTGTGCACTGAATGGAAACCTAAACTGAACTGGTAAATTTCTTTGTACAATTGTATAAACAGCCTTACATTTTGTGTTGACAATAAAAGCAAACACTGCAGAGTGTAATACAATCTAATTAATCAAATAAAAGCAATTAGATTATTCTGATAAAGTATTTATTTTGACATTAAAATAATATAGGTATCAATAAAAGTAAAAATAGATATTGATTTATAATATGCCTATTACTCATTTGTTTATAATGAAAGAGTATGGCTGCTCCAACCACTTTACCAGATTTGGGAGTGCTAAGACGTATTACAGAAGCTTCTATTGATATTACATATGGGATAGCCTTTTCTGGCCTTTATTCCTTTGAATACTGCTCTAGTTGGTGGCAATTTTTAAAATTGTCATCTATCGTTTTCCTTTGTCCTTCCATCCGTTACACCCAGATATCAGAAACTACAAGAGATAACAACAAACGGTTTTCGGATTTGTAATCTACACAAAAAGTTACTGGGCCTAAATTGGGTTTGAAGTTCTGGTTTCGACTGGAAGTGGCCCAAAACCGGAAGTCAAAAAAATCAAAGTCGGTGTTTGGAAACAAAAATAGTGTCATTCAATTACTCTTAAAGAGTAGATATAGAAATCATGGGGTTTGAAGTTACAATTTTGACCGAAAGTGGCCCGAAAACCAGAAATTAAGAAATCAAAGTTGGAATTTGGAAACAAAAATAGTGTCATTCAATTACTCTTAAAGAGTAGATACAGAAATCACTAATTGTTTTTATCATAAATCAAAAGTAAGCCTTTTTAAAAATTGCCACCAGCCATGAGTCGTCTCATGAAAGGGATTTTTTTTGTCTATACTTTTCATTAATTTATTATAGCGTACTGGGAAGTATTGGTAGATCCACCATCGTCAACATATACAAAATATTAAAAAATTGAAACTTATTAGAGGTAGTCACTTCCGTAATAACTCTGCACCGAAGGGGAGGATGCGTAATAACTCTGCAAGGATGCGAGGTGGTACATTAGAACAGCAATAGAATATCGCCTCAGTATACCACACCATTATAACTTAACAAAGTCATTCTTTCATCTCTAAAAAAAACAGTCAGCCGCCGAGCCCAACATACACCACATAGACACGAATAACATAAAAATACAAAATCTGGTGTGAAACACTCACACAACTTTCTCTTGCCAATGTAAATAATTAACAATAAACCTAACATTAGTAATAAAACATTACAAATAAACAATAAACTAACCTCAATAAACATAACCTAATTTTAATCATCAGTGAAAGACGCAAAATGAAAATCAACCTCAGTTTGGGTTAAAAATACGGAAAATCGCTCTTTCACGCTAAATTAGGCACTGAACAAAAAAATGCTTTAAATAAAAGTTATGGAGCTTTTAATTTCCTATAAATTTGATTATATACACTTCTGTCGTAAAATGCATACTAAGGCCGAAATCTTAAAAAAATTGATTTTTCACACGTTTTCGTGAGAAAAAAAACAGAAAATTGCTAATTACCTCCCCCCCCCGAGATAGGTTTTATTTTTTACAATAAATGCAATATTGTAGCTTTTTTAAAACTACAGAACAGAAGGTAGACATTTTAATTGATAAAAACAAATACTCGTACCAATAAACAACAGAAGGGTGACTAGATTCATAGATGCAATAAAGATGACAATTTTTGCCAATAATTTTTACGAGTATGTTTTGGTTTGGAAGATTGGCAACATTGCTTTTGCTCAGCCTCACTGTTAGTGTTATAAAGAATAGTAGTTCTAAGAATATTACTCAATTTTCTGAAGAACAGAAAGTAGCTTTCTGCTTGATCTTATTTCTGGATTTTTTTAGACTTAAAATCAAATTTTCGGCTTTAAATTTTCAAAGATTTTCTGGAGGAAACCCCTCAGAACCACCTCATGGTTGGGGGTATTCTATAAAAAGATAAGAATTACAAATACTGGTAGATCTAAAAAATGAAATTGACAAATTAAACATTTTCAAAGATAAACAGACAGTAATACAGATAAAAATAAATAAGCGATCAACAGGAACATGACTGATTTCAGACAAATTACGGAAATGGAGGTCTGATAGGATGAAAAAGCCTTTAGGTAAATAAACTCCAAAAGAAAACCAAGAAGTAATTGACAAGTGATCTAATAATGTGGCCTAGCCTCGGAGAAGAAAAAAAAACAGGGAACCGGGGCGAACCTACTTAATGGAAGAAAGGCAGCAGAACAGATCGAAATCGTGAATATGCTGTACACCCATCAGGGACCAAGAGGATTCAAAACATACAATCAAAAATAAATACTTACCTCAATTATTAAATTAAAGGATCAAGTTCAGCACGTAAATAACATGGTTTCAATAATTAAAAAAACCCACAAAATAACGACACGAAACGATGATGAGAACTGAAATCGTTTGTTAGCGGGAGGCCAATGCAACTTTGTAACAATGCTGGGCTACTCGATTCACCCGATCGTCACACAGGCTACCCCTCGCTGACCACAAAAACCAAAATTTAAGATTTTAAGTTGCTATAAATTTTAAAATAACATAAAAATTGAGAATTAAAATCCATGAAACTATTTCTTTAAAGGAGCGTACTTCTAGTTTAAAAATATCAATGTCATTATTCCAACACAAAACATTCAATCCTTCTTTACTTGTAGCCAGAGGTGTCAGGCTGCCCTTGTTCATATACTGGAATAATGCGTGCTTCCTGCTTCTGATGTAAGGAACAGAGGATACCCAATTGCAGAGATACTTTAATCTCCATGTGCCCCAATACTGCTTTGCACAGTAATAATGGACATTTAAGCTCATGCCTGTCACTTAACATCATAATACTCCAAGACAAGCACTCCTCTCTGTTGGAGTTACACGCAAAAAGAAAACCAAGAACTGATGACTAAAGTGATCCAGTAGATCTCCATAGCACAGTGGACCATGCGGAAGTCCCGGCTACGATTCCTGGCCAGGGTCTGGAAATTTTCACAAGTTAAAGCCCACCGTTTAATATCTCACTGTAGCCGCTAATGACCGAGCTGTTGATGCAACTTTAAATAAACAAAAAAAAATAGTAATAATAATTTTTTTTATGACCTCACTTCTTACAGCGATCGTAACCTTCATGAAAAGAACTGAAGCGAGGAAGCGAGGAAGACCTACTTGAGTTAAAGAAGTGGAGCAACAGATAGAAATCCTTGAAAACGCTAAAATTATCTATCGGGATGTAAATCATAGGGGACATCAAAAGAAAAATACATAAATAACTACTGATATGTAATAACGAGATGAACTCAGTGTGGGACTCAGTTTGGGCAATGCGCTGCTACCAGCGTAGTACGTACATTTCTAAAAACATGTAACTGTCTAGCATATATAGTTTATTTTTTGCTTCTTCTTTACAACACTTAATAACATTTAAAATAACATTCCATTCCGCACTTCGAATTGTCTTACCCTGCTTTCGAACGGTCGACATGATAAACTTATCATACACGGATAGATAACTAATTTATAACAACACTACGAAATAATGAATAAAATGTGAAGAATTAAAATTATAAGATTTAACGAGTTAAAATATTTTATTTGTATAAATGTAGCCTAAAACGTAAAAACAGAATAGCCAAATCAAAACAATATTTCCTGTACCACTCGTCGCATAATAAAATAAGGACCATGGAGTAAGTAAGAATTATCTATTATTTACTCCATGATAAGGACTGTGTATTCCAATGAACTACGAGTGTCAGTATGTTTTTAGGTTTGTAATAGAGAAACTGGGCATGCGCAGTAGATTGTTCCCCTCTTACACTTCGTCTCAAACAAAGTTCATTTTGTGACTAACCATCAGTAGGTATCTAGGCAGTAAAATTGTGCAGGGATTGGCAATGATACGACACCTACTGCATGGAAAGAAACTTATGGAAACTCAAAGGAGAAAGAACAAAAACATAAACTAAAAGAAAAACCAGCAAGCTACAACAGGCAAGTAAATTAACATTTAACCAATAAATACGAGGGTTATCCAGAAAATAACTTCCGTTTTGAAATAAAAAGTAAACGAGTGAAGATACAAAAACTTTATTATATACATATTAAAACTACAGTTTTTCTCTATTTTTCGACATAGTCGCCAAACAGATTCAAGCACTTGTCGTACCTTGGAACAGTCTTTCAAATACCCTCTGCATAAAAATCTGCCGCCTGTGAATGTAGCCAACCATTCACGGCGTTTTGAAGCTCTTCGTCATTGGCGAACCGCTGAGATGCAAGCACCGCTTCATGTTCGGGAACAGGTGAAAGTCACTAGGAGCCAAGTCCGGGCTGTATGGGGGATGATCGAAAACGTCCCATTTAAACTTGGCCAAAAGTTCATTTGTTCTTCGAGCTGTATGAGGGCGAGAAAACAAATGAACTTTTGGCCAAGTTTAAATGGGACGCTTTCGATCATCCCCCCCATACAGCCCGGACTTGGCTCGTAGTGACTTTCACCTGTTCCCGAACATGAAGCGGTGGCTTGCATCTCAGCGGTTCGCCAATGACGAAGAGCTTCAAAACGCCGTGAATGGTTGGCTACATTCACAGGCGGCAGATTTTTATGCAGAGGGTATTTGAAAGACTGTTCCAAGGTACGACAAGTGCTTGAATCTGTTTGGCGACTATGTCGAAAAATAGAGAAAAACTGTAGTTTTAATATGTATATAATAAAGTTTTTGTATCTTCACTCGTTTACTTTTTATTTCAAAACGGAAGTTATTTTCTGGATAACCCTCGTAATAATAATAAAATAATAACGATATAATATATTAAAAATTAATTAATTAAAATTTTACAGCAAGTACAGAAACCAATTATGTTTCCAAAGTCACCAAAAGTATCAACCGAATGCAAAACATTAATAACAAAGATCCTAGCACCAATTAGAGTCAGATTACGAATAGCTGGAATTCGCAAAGACGCATGGATGCTTGACATTAAAATACCTCAGTCTGAAAATGTTTCATCAGTAGCAAAAAATGAGGATCAATTCGTTTTAGCAGCAGTGAGTAATATTAAATTAATTTATAAATAGAATGAAAAATAAATAAGTATCCTTAACGACAATCTAAATATTATCCGACTTAATCAAGACATCATCAATAAAAAAACGATGCACAGTAAGTCACATCAAAAATTTTTAAATTTTGTTAACTTTTATTTGTTTGTTATTGCGAACTGTTAAATTCAGGGCCGGATTTACTATGGAAGTCGCCCTTGGACAAGGACAAAAATGCCGCCCCTTTTAAAATTTTTTGAAAGATTAGCGTTTTAAATTAAAGTGCATAAAAATTAAACAAGCAAGTTTGTTATTACATTAACATATTAAACTTATTTGAAACTTTCATATTCACAAATTAATTATCATTTTTCAAATTACAACGTATATTCCAGGTCATTTCAAAATCTAACTTTAAAAATTTTTTCGTCTCACTTTTTTTGTCGCGAACTCAGTAATAATTTCTTATAGAGTTGATTAACAATTCGAAATCGTGAGTAAAGTTTATCGATCAAATAATCAGAATTAAAATATCAAAACTAATTTTTTAAGTTTTTTGTCCAAAAATTTGCCGCCCCCAAAAATTTACCGCCCTGGGTACTTGCCCATGTTGCCCCTGTGTAAATCAAACGCTGGTTAAATTTTTAACAATCACCCAATTTTAGTGACTTTTATGCAGGTTAACATTGAATTATGAAAGTAAATGGTGACCGCCTGTATATAAATTCATAGGTAGCTGTTTTAACAGAATAATATAACTTAGTAAAACATTTCTGATGCCCATGTGTCAACTGAAGACTGGGGAAGAGTTCCCCTTCTTAATGAAAATTGGAGCGTCAGGAATGATTAACAGCTGGATCGACAGTAGGGGAATAGTAACAATGCAAAGAAAGTGGGAGAGGAAAAAAACAGTAAAAGTGAGCAAGTCGCATTTTCCTAGCTTTTTTAAATTGCAAAATAATAGTAGTTCATTAGTGTTAACTGGTTAAAGTTGCTTTCCACCAGCTGGAAGCCTGGGCTAGACAATACAATCTTTGGATTGCTGTAAACAAACACTGCTCTGATTGGCTGGATGCATGTTTTTTTTTTTTTTTAATTCCTAATATGTGTACGTTGCAATCTGTTCAATTCAGAACAATAAGCAACCCCATGACCCAATGAGATGAGGATGATATGTACGACGTATAAATGAGGTGTAGTCTCGTACAGACTGAGGTTGACCATTCCTCAGAGAGTATGGTTAATTGAACCCCAACCATCAAAGTACACTGGTAACCACTGTCTAGCATTCAAATCCGTATAAAAGTTACTACCTTTATTAGGATTTGGCATAATGTTAATTACAGAAAATGCTTAGCACGAGCCATCCCAGTGGCGAGAGCAAAGTTGCATCAATTTGAAATCTGTTTTTTAACTACAGTGGAGCATCAGTTATCTGAACTAATTGGGATCAGAGTGGTTCTGATACTCAAACACGCTACAAATACTGTAATTTGTTACACTGTAATCGTACTAAAAATACAGAAACTAAATAAACTATGGTAAATTTACGAAATACTTTTTAACATAATTTTGTCATGCCATACAGTAATTTAAAAAAATCTTGAATTTTCTTTTGAACTAAGACTGAAATTCTTTTTGTAGCAGCAACATCTCTTTATTCTTTTTAGTATCACAAAATTCAGGCTGTTGTTCGCACCATAGCATTGCAGTTTTTAGTGCAGAAAACGCCTCAACGTGAAAAAAAATTATGTATTTTTTCATCAATGGTGATTCGGATAATTGACGCTCCTATGTAATATAAACATTGAATCAAGATCCAAAAATACGAGGTATGTCCAGAAAGTATGTTCCGTTTGGTAATAAAAAAAATTGTGTACAGATACAGAAAAAACATTTATTGCACAAAAATGTACAACTCTTAAACTACTTTTCCACATAACTGTCGAATTTTTGCAGGCATTTGTCATAGCGTGGTACAAGTTTTTCTATGCCTTCTTCATAGAAGGTTGCCGCCTGTGTCTTCAACCAGTTGGAAACAGTTTCTTTCAGCTCTTCGTCATTATTGAAGTGTCGACCGCCAAGGAAAGACTTGAGGTGTAAGAACAGATGAAAATCGCTAGGAGCGAGGTTAGGGCTGTACGGAGGATGATCAAACACGTCCCAGCCAAATCCCTGTAGGAGGTTTTTCGTTCCATTTGCAGTGTGTGGTCGAGCATTGTTGTGAAGAAAAACAACAACTTTTGACAGAAATCCTCGGCGCTTATTCTGTATTGCACGGCGCAATTTCCCAAGTGTCTTGCAGTAAACATCTGCATTGATTGTTTGACCTCGCTGTAAGAAATTAATCAGTAAGATGCCTTTGCTGTCCCAAAAGACTGTGCACATGATTTTTCGAGGTGTCAACATTTGTTTCGGCTTAACCTTGGCTGGGGATGAAGTGTGCCTCCATTCCATTGATTGCCGCTTACTTTTAGGGGTGTCATAAGAAACCCAAGTTTCATCTCTTGTGACTATCTGTGACAGAAAATCTTCGCCGCCTTCATCATAACGGGTCAAAAAATGAAGTGCACTGCCCATCCGTTTGGTTTTGTGTTGCTCAGTAAGAATTTTTGGTACCCAACGTGAGCAAAGTTTACGAAATTTCAGTTTTTCAGTAACAATTTCATGAATTAGTGATTTTGAGATTTGTGGAAATTCAATAACGAGAGCTCTAATTGTAAACTTACGGTTTTCCCTGATCTTCTCATCAACCGCGTAAACCAGTTCTTCTGTACACAAAGATGGACGCCCACTTCGTTCTTCATCGTGCACTTCACTACGTCTTTCATTGAACTGTCGGACCCATCTTCTCACCATTGAATCACTTATCGCATTTTGTCCGTAAAATTCGCAAATTTGCCGATAAATTTCGATTGGTTTCACTTTTTTAGCATTCAGAAAACGAATCACAGATCTGATTTCACAAGCGGCGGGATTTTCAATCAACACTGACATTGTAAACAAGCACAACATAGCGTAGGCGGCTGACAGCGATCTCAAAATGGCGCAGGTTTCTTCTTCTTGAAACAGAGCGTCTGCTGGGCATGCGCGGAACTGCGATCTCAGTGCTGCAGCGGATATAAATAGAAACGGAACTTACTTTCTGGACATACCTCGTATACAGTTTAATATAAACTCTTATTTTTTCATGAACATCCTATCTATTATGTAGAGTACTTTTATTTTTTATCCCTAATGTGTGTACATTGCAATATGAAGTAATATTAAATGCTGTGCCTGGTGGCGCACACAATAATTTTCTTAGGGGGGGATCAGATGTATCAGGGGGTCTGCAATACTTCATAGGTAATGGGGGGGTCCACCAGAAAATTTTTGAAAATGAAATACCTGAAAATTACATTTTATGTAATTCTGGTACCTAAAATTTCATTTATGTCTGCGCGAAATCATCTGTTCATCCCACTGCTGCTTGTAATCTGACAAAGATTGCATCAACTTATATTGTAAGAATAACATATTTCTACATACAAGTGTACAATGAAGGAATGAATCCTTATTTTTTTTTTAATAAATAAAAGGCAATGGGGGGGGGGAGGAGGGTTCAGTTCCTTCAGGGGTCAGACCACAAACAGTTTTAGCATTCACAACCTGTTAAGAAAAACACTGAATTTATTATTATTTCTAATTTGTGTACGTTGCAATCTATTCAATTTAGAACAATAAGCAACCCCATGACCCAATGAGATGAGGATGATGTGTAAGACGTGTAAATGAGGTGTAGTCTTGTACAGACCCAGGCCGACCATTCCTGAGAGAGTATGGTTAATTGAACCCCAATTATCAAAGTACACCGGTAACCACTGTCTAGTATTCTAATCCGTATAAAAGTAACTACCTTTACTAGGATTTGAACCAGGAACCTTTGTCTCTGAAAATCAGCTGTTAAACAGCTGATTTTGGTGACGACTTTACCTCTAGACCAACCCAGTGGGTCTCTGAATTTATTGCACAATTAATTTTTTATTATTGTCTTTAAAACACAATGACAACAGATTTAAATGAAAAATTTATTAAAACACTGAAAAAATAAACATTCCAAGATTAGGCATACAGTAACATGGAAGTTAAAAATAGTAAAAGAATTAAAATTAAAAACGACATTTAAAAAAAATAATAAATTACCCTTAAATTAAAGGTGTGTATTATAGTTATTGATACAGGTCAGGTCTATGTCCTACCTTACTAAAAATGTTTGAGATTTTTCTTCTTTGCCTTCACAATTCCAATTTTTTCTTCAAAATATCATTACAAATTGTACGTAATTATAAGTTCTGGAGAATTGTAAGCTTTGTTTGATTTGCCGAAAATTTATATTACTTTTAAGTTTATACGAGGGCAGTCTAGAAAGTCTGTCACGTTTTGATATTAAAAAAAAACTAAGTACAAGAAAAAAATTTTATTATATACATTTAAAAGTGCAACTTAAATGCTATTTTTCTACATAATCACCAAACAAATTAAGACACTTATCATAGCGGTGAACTAATTTTGAAATGCCGGCGTCATAAAAGTCTACCGCCTGTGATTTTAACCAGTTAGTCATACCCGCCTGCAGCTCTGCGTTGTTGTCAAAGCGCTGCATCGCAAGCCATGTTTTCATTGTCGGGAACAAGTGATAATCGCTGGGCACAAGGTCCGGACTGTATGGCGGATGTGGGAAAACCTCCCATTTGAAAGCATCCAGGACTTCTCGTGTTCGATTTGCCGTGTGTGGTTGAGCGTTGTCGTGCAAAAAGAGAATTTTTCCAGTCAACTTGCCTCTGCGCTTGTTTTGGATCGCTCTTCTTAACTTTTCAATTGTTTCACAATACCTCGCAGAGGTTATTGTTGTGCCACGTTCCAAGAAATTGATAAGAAGAACTCCTTTCCTGTACCAACCGTACTTCACAACTGGCGGGATTTTGAATTGCGGCACACATTTTAAATTGTTGTTCAAAAACAACGAAGAGCGACATAGAGCTCTCGGTAGCACGGCTGGATAGCCACTGAACGGAGAAATGCCGCGGCACCAAATGGCCGCGATAGCTCTGCTCCTAGCGGCTACAACGCAAAACGTGACAGACTTTCTGGACTGCCCTCGTATTACTACAAAATATGTAGTAATATTTTTTGTTAGATCTGAACCCAAAGCGTGCCAGACCATAGAGTAATCCAGACTAAAAAATCTGGTGTGAAACACTCACACAACTTTCTCTTGCCAATGCAAATGATTAATAATAAACCTAACATTATTAATAAAATATTAGAAATAAACAAAAACTAACCTTAAAAACATAACCTTATTTTAATCATGAGTGAATGACGCAAAATGACAATCGAACTCAGTTTGGCTTAAAAATACGGAAAATCACGCTTTCACGCTAAACTAGGCTCTGTAGAGAAAAATGCTCTAAACAAAAGTTGTAGATCTTTTAATTTTCTATAAATTTAATTATATACACTTTTGTCGTAAAATGCATACTAAGACCGAAATGTTAAAAAAATCGATTTTTCTCACGTTTTCGTGAGAAAAAAAACAGAAAATTGCAAATTACCGCTAAACTAAGCGTTATACAAAAAAATGTTTGAAACAGAAGTTGTAGGTCTTTAAATTCTTTACAACTTTTATTATATAACGTTTTGCGCTAAAATGCATATTAAAGCCGCAATATTAAAAAGAAAATGTTTTTACGTAAAAACAGCCTCAAGCAGAATTTCAGCAAACATGGCGCCTACCCTATATTGTAGAGCATAAAAAATTTAGTAAACCAGTTGATTTTAAAAAAAATTGTAGGACTAGTTTTTGAGAAAATCGCAAAAACGTGAAAAATTATACGAATAAACTACTACTTCCGGTTGACCGATTTTGATGAAAATGTTCGTGTCGCGTCCGGTAGTGGTATGTAACTTAAGTTTCAAGTTCGTACGATGTTCCGTTCTTGAGATATTCTGTTCACACACAGACACACACACACACACACACACACACAGACCAATCGCTAAAAACATGTTTTTTGGGTTCAGGGGGTCTGAAAACGTATAGATCCGGTGAAAACTCGATTTCGAAAAATCGACATGAAAACAATACTTTCCTTCCTATATATTCATATAGGCAAGAGAAAGTAAAAACTGTCATGCGTACACTCTGGCAAAGCGGATACACCAAAAAATTAAGTTATAGATACTGAAGTCACGAGATTGCCTTTTACTTATGTATGGGCTGTGAGAAAAGAAAGTGAAATATTTGCAGTGCTGCCAACCTCAACAGTAAGACACTACTCGTACATTTCACTACCGTGCAGTTTCTAGATACATTTTGTAAGCTATGGTTTATTCCAAGAAAATTTTTTCTTAATAAACCTTATAAGAAATAAATGTGGCCTGTAATATTACCTATAACTTAATTACATGACTAGAAATGTTTGATTTACTGTAATTACGCCTTCTTTACTATTGCTGTCATCGGCGTTTTCATTATCAGTCTCTCTAGTATCTACCTAACCGTTTTTTTTACCAGGTGTCAACAAAACTCTTAAAGAATAGCTTCTTCAAATCCTTTATTTCCTTCCTTAATGTTTGAATTGTGCAAAGAGAAAAATCACAGTAGTTAGCCGCTCGCACACGGCTTCTGTTAAGAGGGGCGGTTAGGCATTTTTGTTTAGCTTCAACTTTACAACATTTTGTTACATTGCGTTCAGGACTGTGAACAGTTCAGCCACGTTTTTGAGAAACCGACATTTGTGTTTACCGTAACAAACAGTTATATTTGTACAGTTAACCTACAAAAGGTTCCGCGATTTACTGTATATGCTCTGGGTGTAATATACGAGTTATGTTTGTCATACTGAAATTAAAGCAGTCACGCATGCGCACTGATGCTTTTCCCCCTTTACCCCTCGTTGCAAACAAGGGCAAACTTGGACTCAAGTGGCTATAACCAAAATAATTACATAGGAAGATTGATTAGAAAGTAGTTTTTCTCTAGTAATGTTTTTATTATTACAGGGAGGTAATGTAGACAATTCTTCCACTAATGAAGCAACTGCTACTGAAGAAATTAGTAGAAAGGATCCTGCTACAGTTCAAGTTGATTTATAATGATTGTAAAAGATATAATATGAATCAATTATGCAGTGCAGGAGTAATTGGATGTAATTTTTTTTAATTAAGTTTGAGTTTTAAAAGATTCTGATTTTATTTTGATGCATAAAAATAATCTAATGAATAAATTTACGGTTAAATTGTTTTATTTAATAAATATTGTAAATTTTTTTTCATTTTGGTATTTAATTTAGTATGTTAAGACAATAGCTATAGATTGCCTCACATCAGCGCCATGAGGTAAATTTATCCATTATGATGAAAGTCTTTGAAATGGTATGTTTTTTTAAATAACCTTTTTTGTCATTAGTGTATCGACTGGTTTGATGCTGTTCCATTGTGCACAAGTTGTTTCATATCTAGATACCTGCAACACCCAATATCTTTTGTAATTTTCTTTAAATATTCTAACCTCCCCCTCCATTATTAATAGAGCAATATCTGGATATCTTAACCCTTAAGGAGCTGGCTTTCCGGTCGGCTGCGCTTTTAAATACAACAGCCATCATCTTGCCGTATGACTTACCTGTTTTTATCCACCAACCACCCGAAAAATTTGAAATTATGCGATATTTTCAAAAAAGTTTGACCGTTGTTTTTTTAAAAAAATAGTTTTATTTCATGCACATTCCCATGTTTTTGGCAAAATGTAGGACTAAATAAATTTTATTTTTGTTTTCGTTATTTTGGCGTTATAGAAAACGAATTAATAAAAAATTTGATATGTCATACGTGCAAAAATAAGCAAAATAAGAAGTAAGAATCTACCAACTTACTTTTTTAAAACTATAGGGTGATTCAAAAAGAGCGCCGGTTTTGATATATCAAATTAAGAGATTTCTTTTATTGAAAAACTGAAAATAAATACATCAACAAGTTCATCTTACCTTCCGATTTTATGTATGAAAAATGATGTCATGCATGTGTCCTCCTCTACTGCGCTGGCGCGCATCAACTCTGTCCATGAAATTGGATATTACTGCACGACAAGTTTCGACTTCCATTTGCCCTATAACCCGTCGAATTTCCTCCTTCAAGTCATTGATGTTTCGGGGTTTATTGGCATACACCAATGACTTCAGATGACCCCAAAGATGAAAGTCACAAGGCGTCAAGTCACACGACCTTGGTGGCCATTGATGGTCGGAATTACGAGAAATGATGTGATCCTGGAACCGTTCACGGAGCAACAACATTGTTTCTCGTGCAGCGTGACAGGTGGCACCATCCTGCTGAAACCACAACTCGTCAATGTCCATTCCATTCAAATGACGCCACAAAAACTCCCTAATCATCGTACGGTATAGGTCTCCATTTACTGTCACGGCTTGTCCTTCTTGATTTTCAAAAAAGTAAGGGCCGATAACACCGCCCGACCAAAAGCCGCACCAAACTGTAACTCACTGTGCATACATTTCCCTTTCATTAACCACGCGAGGGTTTTCTAATCCCCACATACGGCAGTTCTGTTTATTAACAAAACCATTTAAGTGGAAGTGCGCCTCATCACTGAAAATTATTTTGTTTGCGAAGGTGTCATCATCCTGCCGTTTTCTCAATACCCAGTCAACAAACTGTCGTCTCTTCTGGTGGCCTGCCACTTTCAAATGTTGTGTCAACTGAATTTTATACGGGTGATATTGGAGATCGTACCGAAGGAATTCTCCGTACAGAAGAACATCGTAAACCCAATTGTTGAGAACGGCGACGTATTGATTTTGCTGGGCTAGCAGCCACACTGTCACGAACCAACGCAACGTTCTGCTCAGTTCGGCCAGAACGACGACGTCCAGAACTTTTAAGGTCGACTGTTGAACCCGTCTCAAAAAACTTTATCATGAGCCTGCGAACTGTTGATTCATTCGGTGCTTCATTACGTCCTAGAGTACCGCGAAGTCGCCTGACAGTAGCCGCATAACTCTCTCCACTCTGGTAAAATGTTTTGACGATTAACACTCGTTGTGCAATAGTAAACTTCTCCATGGTTAGACACAGACTGCGAGAGTACTACACTGCGAACAAGAGAAACTACAACTGAATCGTCAATCGGAATGTTCTCCGAAATAGAAATGAGGTCTAACAATGTTGCCAACCGATAAACAAAAATTTACAAGCCGTTTAAAAACCGGCGCTCTTTTTGAATCACCCGTTATATAATATAAAAAACCACCAAAATACACAATAGATGACCCTCGGAATGTTGTTTGAATTGAGAACGGTGTTAACGAATGAAAGAAAAATAAAACCAAAATATTTTAACATTTTTTTATTATTAAGATATACAAGTATATTATAAGGCATTCTTTACAAGATAACATACATTTTTTGAACAAAAAAATATATACACAAAGGCAAACAAGCATTAATTTTTACATAAAAAAACAAATTCTTAAAATATAAATCAAATGAAATATCAAGAAGACAGAGCTGCAAAACAAACAAAAAAAACTTAAATCTCTGCATTTACTAACACTTTTTTGGCTGTATCACAAGGTACAGTTAAATGGTACAAATAGAAAATAAAAAATACAAAAAATATATCAATTCATTTAAGGATTTAATATGATAACATATGTTACTAATTTTTATATCTTATACAAAAAGATCTTGAGTACTAAAACATGTAGGTCTTACTTTACAATTGTAAACATATTGGTTCTTTTAAATTAATTACATTTATTCCTATTAACTTAACAATAATTACTTGCAAAAAGGCCACATCAAGTTATCTGTTGCACTGCCATCGTAACAACAGACCTGAAACAACATAAAAACAAAACATAAATTGCAAATAAAATAATTTCAATTTTTTTTACAATTACTGCTAAGGCAGACAATGAGACGGTTTTTTTTTTGGTTTAACGTCCGACTGTTCTGCAATTACTGCTAATGCAGACGGTGTGAAGAATGAAATGATTTTTGCAATTATGAAAATATGCCGTGCCTGAATGGGATTCGAACCCAAGACTGAATGATGAGAGGCGAGCACGTTACCCAACTACGCCATTGCGGCCGGCACACAATGAGAAGGATGAAAAATGAAGATGAGTGATGAAAAAATTCCAGACCTGACTGGGAATCAAACCCAGGACCCCGGTGTAGATGTCAGTTGCGCTAACCACTATGCCAGTGGGCCAACCCTACTTTTCTCTTGTCTTATATAAGAATAATTAACGGTGTATTTCAGATGAAAACTCAATTTCTGAAAATCGACATGAAAAAAATACTTTCCTTCTCTACATACTTTCTCTTGCTCTGTATTAACATTATAGGGAAGGAAGTATTGTTTTAATGTTGATTTTTCAGCGGAAATACTCGTTTTTGTGAGGAAAAAAAACAGAAAATCGCTAATTACTGCTAAACTAAGCGTTATACAAAAAAATATTTGAAATAAAAGTTGTAGGATTTTAAATTGTCTAAAACTTTTATTATATACATTTTTGTGCTAAAATGCATAATAGTCGCAATCTTAAAAAAACAATTTTTTTATGCAAAAACAACCTCCCCAAGAATTTCAGCAGACATGGCACCTACCCTATCTTGTAGAGAATAAAAAATCTAGTTGAAAGGCGATTTTAAATAAAATTGTAGGATCAGTTTCTGAGAAAATCGCAAAAAAGTGAAAAATTACACAAATAAACTACTACTTCTGGTTGACCGATTTTGATGAAAATGTTCGTGTTGGGTCCTCTAGTGGTATCTAACTGAAGTTTCAAGTTTCAAGTTCGTACGATGTTCCGTTCTTGAGATATTCTGTTCACACACACGCGCACGCGCACACACACACACACACACACACACACACACACTCACACAGACACAGACCAATCGCTAAAAACATGTTTTTTTTGAGTTCAGGGGGGCTGAAAATGTGTGGATTTAGAGAAAACTCGATTTTGAAAAATCGACATGAAAACAATACTTTCTTTCCTGTATATTCATACAGGCAAGAGAAAGTAAAAATGTAAACTCTAGCGCTGTATGTGTGGCCTTGGGCAATAGTGGAGAGCGCATTTTTAGGTTAGGCACCAATGCTTACTATCCGGTGTAAACTTGATTTCGAAAAATTGACATGAAAACAATACTTTCCTTCCTACATATTCTTAATGTTAAGAGAAAGTAAAAATTACATAATGCCATATCTCACCTAAGTTACTCAGAAAGTTCTAAGCATTACTTACTTATAATTTTTAATATTTTATGACCGCATAGGATCACTTTAGTCAGTCAATTAACCAAGTCTGTTCGATAGGATTGTTTGGGCCTTGCAGTCCTCCTAATACTTCTTTATACGTTCCAATCTTTGTGCCTTTCTGGTGTTGAAAAAATTCGTGTTGTGAGTTTTCTTCTGGTAAGTGTGAAGCGGGTGTATTTGTTTTGGATTTTATTGTTTAATTTTTTCTTGTCTGTTGTATCGTCTGGAGTAAGAGGCTAATTTCCTTCGTTATAATAATATCTTCCTATAATATAATATATCTTCCTTATAATAGTATAGATAATATAATACCCTGGTAGAAAGAAAAATAACAATTGATGACTTACAACAACTGGTGTTATGTAGCCAAAATCTGAAGTTCTTCGGCTTCCCTAAGTTCATCGTAAGCAGGATTCTCCTTGGGTATGACGAGTGTAATACCAGAACTGTACGATGCGGGTATTGACACGTGCGAAGTCAACGTCCTTTGAAATAGCCCCTGTCTGTTCCACTGCGCTTCTCTTAACACATTCACTACTTGCCCTACAAACAGATCAAAATTAAAAATTAATATTTTTGCAGCTTCAATAAGAAACTTTCAGGAAAAATTCAGAAAATTAAAAAAAAAATTCTATAATCTACTTATTCACAATTTTTCTACAGCATGTATACAATGAATATTTTACTAGATTTAAAAAAAATATTAACCCCTTAACGGTTTATGACGAGATATCTCGCAAAGTAAATGTTGTAGAAAAGTACCCCCGACGAGATAACTCTCATTTGAATTTGTTTTGATTTATTCTGTTTTCTGTCGAAATATCTCGCCGTAACATTAAAAGTAGTTTATCTTATATCCGTAACTTTAATACTAGCACTAGTAAAGGTTCCTTTCTATAGGATAGATGACTCTATGTTATTTGTTTACGTCGTACTCTCCAATGTTGCGTAAAAGGTTATGTTTTGGTTAGTTCGGTGCATTTTATTTTATTTTCATTTTATTTTCTATAAAGAATAGCAATGAGTTTTTTTATAAAATATGTGAAAATAATATAGTACAAAGACTAACTGAAGCTGAAATAGTGTTGTTCCTATACTATGTTTGACGGATTACAAGTCAGGTTAGTATTTCTTAATTGAGCACTGTGCAATACAGTAATACTTTCTTAATACAGATGTTATCCTTTTTTCAATAAATTTAATCTGGAACTCGATCCTTTTTTTGATAATTACAAACAATTTTCATCAAAATGTTATCAGGCGCTCACCAACCAATAAATGACATAAATTCACAGAGTAGACTCACATCTTTTTCTTTCTTCCTTTACTTCTTTCGTTTTTCTTTTTTCTATTGTTTCTTTTTCCTTTTATTAATTTATAAATAAATAATATTATTTTTGATCAAGTTTTGCTAAACTATTTTTTGTGGGAATTTTTGTTTTTTTTTTCTTATTAATTTATTATTATAGTAAGTAATTTTATTGAAAAATTATTTTATTTTTATGAGAAAAAGAGACAAAAAGTGTATTAGCACGTATATTATGTAAATAAAATAGTTATAAGCAAATATTGTTTTGTAAATATGTAATTTTTTTATATCAATAAGGCTTATATGGATAAGTTCTGTTAGCCTTTATATTGTTGTAAATAAATAAATAAATAACAGATAGAATGAAACAAAATACATTACCTAAAACATTCATTCTCTTCCACCTAATATCGGGATGTTCAATAAGCGGCCTCAGATCAGTTGATGGTGTCCACCTTGAAAGAACGTCAGCCCGACGGACTTTAAGGATCGGCGGACTACACAACTGAACCATTAACGTCTGTTCTGGTATACATTCAAGAGGATTCGTAAGGTAAATACCACGAGGTCCAACGCCAAATACCATCTGGTGATGCCAAACGTCTGGTATCGTACCATCTGGATTTAGTCGGCCAGGAACGACGACACCCTTTTGAAGATTAATGGTAGCTATTGGAATCGCACCTGTAAATTAGACATCAAGAAACACTTGAAACAACAGACATAATATCAATTTTTATTTTAACACATATAGGAAGAAAAATGTTTATACATTGTTTTAAACAACACATTTCACGTTCACACTAAAATATTACACTGGAATTTTTCTAAATGAAAAAACCACCGGCACCCAGATGTAAATGAAAACAAAAACTCGTACAGATTAGACAAAGGTAAAATGACATCTGATAACTTGGGTGCTTCCAGATGCGAGCCCAACATATTTTGATACAAAAAAAAAATGAAAAATTCAACAAATAGACTACATGGTCAATATTAAAACTGAAGATGAAAATTTTATCTATGGATATAACTATAAGACAAATATTCAGAGTTCCAAATGGAAAATGAGTGTCTCTCCTCGTCCTAAGACTTTGTTAGTCAAAATCGAACATGAAGGTTTTTTTTTATACATACATAGTGCAATACATTATTCATACATAGTGCAAACAGAGTTCGTTTAAGAGGAACAAATGTAAAATTTGAATATTACAAGCGTGTACTATAACGTTTGCAAAACCATGTATAAAGGGCCATAAAAATGGGCCATTGGCTTCCTCCTTAATCACGACAATACCCTGTGCCACAGCTCTCTTCTGATCAGTGAGATTTTTGCCAAAAATTATTCCCGTCTGTCCACATCCGCTGTACTCTCCGAATTTAGCAACATGCGATGTCTGACTCTTCCCAAAAATAAAAACCGAGCTGAAAGGAAAACGTTTTGTCACCATTCTTGATATTGAGAGAGCTATGACAGAACAGCTGAAGTTCCAATCATGGAACCAACGCTGGAAAGAGTGAATCATTAGCCAAGGAGAGTATTTTGATAGAGATTAATACAAATTTGATGTAACCTTATTACTTGGTTCGTAATAAAATTATTATCTTTGAATTCACGTTAAGTTGGAAACCATTCATCCAAGCCAAAGAAACTAACAAAGCAAATTCTTTAAAGTTTTAATACCATTACACCGCAAAAAAATTACAAAATAATTTATAATATTCAAAATGCAAAATCGCTTCCAATGAATTTTTATAATTTTCAGATTGTTTTAAAAAGTATTATTTTCTGATTTGCACAAAAGTTCTAAACTTGAAATTCGTGCTAATATGAGCTTCATTTACGAAATGAAAAAGTGTAAGCCACATTTACAACGTAATACAGTTCTCCCACATTTACTCCCTCTGTAGCCATATTCCATAAGCATACCGGAGGATATGCGTCATCTCACGACACAATCAGTCGGTATTAGACAGTCATTGTGTTAACGTGGTTTCAAAGTTTCAGTTCAAAATCGTTTTTTTCAGGATGGAAACTATCATACTACTGTGCCTTTAGTAGTTACTTACCGTTCTTCTAAGAATGAAATTTTTTGTTAAAAAAAAAGGCAATTTCCAGTAAGAGTTGCCTTCTGCATGACTATAAACAAGGCTCAAGGGCAAACACTGGAAAAACTTGGCCTGTACCTTTCCAGAGCCTGTATTTAGCTATAGGTAACTATATGTGGCATTATCACGAGCCCAATCATTTGAAGACATTAGAGTCCTAATTGTTCCAGCAGGAAATCAGACAATTAATATCATTTACAATAAAATTTTATAATTAACTAAATCACATAAATGCAGGTTACCATTAACGGTTGTCAAAACAAGAATGAATTTAAATAAGAGTATATAGAATAATGTTACCACTTCGGTATTCATTGTGCGTTTCGCATGGGTCCATTAGTTATTAGTAAAGTTAAGAAAAAAAATCTGGTGTGAAACACTCACACAACTTTCTCTTGCCAGTGCAAATAATTAACAATAAACCTAACATTAGTAATAAAACATTAGAAATAAACAAAAAACTAACCTCAATAAACATAACCTAATTTTAATCATATATGAAAGACGCAAAATGAAAATCAACCTCATTTTGGCTTAAAAATACGGAAAATTGCTCTTTCACGCTTTATTAAGCACTGTACAAAAAATGCTTATAATAAAATTTGCAGATCTTTTAATTTTCTATAAATTCAATTATATACACTTCTGTCTTAAAATGCATTTAAGGGATTGAATTAAAATCTTAAAAAAAATCGATTTTTCACACGTTTTTGTGAGAAAAAAACAGAAAATCGCTAATTACCGCTAAACTAAGTGTTATACAAAAAAATGTTTGAAATAAAAGTTGTAGGATTTTTAATTTTCTACATTTTTTATTATATAAATTTTTGCACTTTAATACATATTTAAGCCGTAATCTTAAAAAAATACTTTTTTTACGTAAAAACAGCCTCACCAAGAATTTCAGCAAACATGGCGCTTACCCTATCTTGTAGAGAATAAAAAATTGAGTAAACCAGGCGATTTTTAAAAAAATCGTAGGACCAGTTTTTGAGAAAATCGCAAAAAAGTGAAAAATTACACGAATCAACTACTATTTCCAGTTGACCGATTTTGATGAAAATGTTCGTGTCGGGTCCGGTAGTGGTATGTAACTTAAGTTTTAAGTTTCAAGTTCGTACAACGTTCCGTTCTTGAGATATTTTGTACACACACACACACACACACATACACGCACGCACGCACCCACCCACACAGACCAATCGCTAAAAACATGTTTTTTTGGGTTCAGGGGGGTCTGAAAACGTGTAGATTCGGTGAAAACTCTATTTCGAAAAATCGACATGAAAACAATACTTTCCTTCCTATGTATTCACATAGGCAAGAGAAAGTAAAAACAGTTACCTTTTTTCATCCACCATGCCAGCCACCTAGACAGACAAATCTGTCTTTCCGGGTACATATGAAAAAATTTAGCGTACAATGATCCGTGCGTCGCGTACTCAATTCCTCTGATCAGATCTTCATGAGTCGCACCAGCCAGACATCTTGAAAATAGATATTCAGGAACCGGTGCATTTTCATTTCTGAATCTGGTGGCGACGCCTTCTTTTAGCCTTTCTATCGAGATGGTGGTATTCAACGCCAACTGTAACAACACGGGAAAAAATTAATTATACAATTAATAAAAAGAAAACCAATAAAGGTTTTCTACAGGAGACCATTAAAGTCTACAGGAGAATGAGGATGACCTGCAGAGAGCACTTTTCATGCTGAACAAACTCTGCAAAGAATATAAGTTGACAGTTTCGACGAAGAAGACAGCCGTTGACCATCTTCAGATAAGGTTGTAAACTGCGTATTATTTGCCTATGACCTGATAGTGCTACAGGAGAATGAGGATGATTTGCAGAGAGCACTTTTCATGCTGAACAAACTCTGCAAAGAATATAAGTTGACAGTTTCGATGAAGAAGACAAAGGTAATGGCATTTAGGGGGAAGGAGCCAGTCAGAAGTAAAATTGTCATAGATAATAATATTTTGGAACAGTTCTCCCACTTTCATAAAAACAATGACAATACAACATTATATACCAACAGGATAAAGATGCTTACAATAAGATGCACCGATTTCAGCAAATACGTGGAACTATCCACCGCACTTTAAAAAATAGCACCAGCAAAAACACAAGGGTGAGATTTTATAAAACATTAGCAGTGCCAACTCTACTCTCATTTCTTCATGAAATCAATCTAAAAACAATGTACCGCACAGGTATTTAATTTTTCTGTATTTAGTTTTGACTGTTAGGATAATTTAAATACTAATTTCTGACAGGGACCTTGAGCCCCAAGAGGGACTTTTGACAAAACGGCCAGCAGTAGACACTCCTCAAGTCAGCCGACCTGGCTCCAACTTGCCCACAAACTAGTTTTAATTTTATAACTTAGATTAATTAGCAAATATGTGGAACTATCCACAGGACTATAAAAATAGCACCACCAAAATCACAAGGGTGAGATTTTATAAAACATAAGCAGTGCCGACCCTACTCTATGGCAGTGAAACTTGGGTGCTATCAAAGCGAGAGCAGAGTAGATTGCAAGCATCTGAAATGAGATTTCTTCGACATACGTATGGGTGTAGCAGAGAAGATCGTTACAGGAATATCGAGATAAGGAAAGAACTCAACAGCTTCTCTATAAACAACAAGGTATCCCAGAACAGAATGCAGTGGTTAGAGCATGTAAACAGAATGCGGGAGGATAGGATACCTAAGCAGACACTGGGCTATAAGCCGGAGGGCAGGAGAGAGCAAAGACGCCCAAGAAAGAGATGGGCAGATTTGAGAGGTTCGGAACAGGCAGAGATGCCTAATCCTTGAAAGGCAGAATAAGAAAAAGAAGAAGAAAACCATATAATGTTCATTTAGTGAATTTTATTTCTTAAACGATCGTACAAGCCAACTTATATAAGTATTTTACAGCCATCTGTAAATGTACAGATGGTGAGTCAGTGTGAGCCAGTCAACCACTCACTCATCAATAATTCTTTAACTTCTCAATTACCTGATGAGCCATTTCGGTACACTTGTTCTTCAGAAGTTAACATTGGCATCAGCTAAAGTATTGGCATTTTGACCAATTGCTAAGAGAAACTATTTAATTGCATGTGTGTTCAGTTAGAATGTTGAAAATATGGTGTGAAATACTCACACAACGTTCTTTTGCCAATGTAAATAATGAAAATTATAAACTGTACTAATTGTCAGTAAACAATGTAAAATAAAAAACATAACCTAATTTTAATCATGAGTGAATGACGCTAAATGAAACTAAACCTCTATTCGACTTAAAAATACTAAAAATCATTAACTAATGCTAAACTATGTCTTAAGAGTCTTTGGGGTCTTCAATCTCAAATGGATTCGGGAAATAGTCTTGTTGTTGAGAGACTCTTCTAGTTGAGGTTCATGCTATCAAGGTCGTGCAGACTAAAAGTTGTGTTTCAAGGTCATACTGGTTTCCCTAAAACCCACATTCTTCGACATCTTGAAATTTACCTCTCTTTGCTCTTACATTTTACCAAGGCCACTACCCCTTCATACTTATCATTTTTTTAAATTGTATGCAATGTAGTTGATGTGATGTTAAATTACTTGGCAATATCAGTTTTTCTTTTCGTCGGGTTTTCTTCGATATTTTCACTTTTCCTTTAAACTCTAAAATCAGTGGCATAATACTACATTTTTTAACCATGTTTCATTTCAATGAATGCCGCAAACAATACAACACACAGCGAACAAACCAAATACAAATTCAGATCACCACACCGTTTTGACAGCAGGCCAACTGACCTATTTTCATGTTTAGATCTGTGCTTAAGACATCGGTTCCGTCATTACATCCATTCTGTTGAGTTACTGATAGAGGGAAATATGGACGGGAAAGGTTGAACTTATGGTATAAAAATTCCATTACGCCAAACAAGATACTACTGAGGTTGAACTCGTCCTATAAAGGTTTGGTTCCGCAAAAAGACATCCTGTTAGAGCTTTGATCTGAATTGGGAAAAAATCCAAGCTATTGAGGTTTTAAAATAATAATAGTTGTATTACAGAGGTACCTGTAATATTAAATGTATATGCAATTTTAAGGGGAAAAGAAAAACGCACACGCACATGTTATCACGGAAGTCATGCAATTGAAGGTCTACTATATCACTGTATCATTTGTCACCACTTACAGTTATAAACAGTGTTGTTTACATAAAGTTTGCAAATTTATGACATAATTCACACTGTAAGTAACGGGTGATTCAAAAAGAGCGCCGGTTTTTAAACGGCTGGTAAATTTTTGTTTATCGGTTGGCAACATTGTTAGACCTCATTTCTATTTCGGAGAACATTCCGATTGACGATTCAGTTGTAGTTTCTCTTGTTCGCAGTGTAGTACTCTCGCAGTCTGTGTCTAACCATGGAGAAGTTTACTATTGCACAACGAGTGTTAATCGTCAAAACATATTACCAGAGTGGAGAGAGTTATGCGGCTACTGTCAGGCGAATTCGCGGTACTCTACAACGAAATGAAGCACCGAATGAATCAACAGTTCGCAGGCTCATGAAAAAGTTTTTTGAGACGGGTTCAACAGTCGACCTTAAAAGTTCTGGACGTCGTCGTTCTGGCCGAACTGAGCAGAACGTTGCGTTGGTTCGTGACAGTGTGGCTGTTAGCCCAGCAAAATCAATATGTCGCCGTTCTCAACAATTGAGTTTACGATGTTCTTCTGTACGGAGAATTCTTCGGTACGATCTCCAATATCACCCGTATAAAATTCAGTTGACGCAACATTTGAAAGTGGCAGACCACCAGAAGAGACGACAGTTTTTTGACTGGGTATTGAGAATACGGCAGGATGATGACACCTTCGCAAACAAAATCATTTTCAGTGATGAGGCGCACTTCCACTTAAACGGTTTGGTTAATTAACAGAGCTGCCGTATGTGGGGTTTAGAAAACCCTCGCATGGTTAATGAAAGGGAAATGTATGCACAGTGAGTTACAGTTTGGTGCGGCTTTTGGTCGGGCGGTGTCATCGGCCCTTACTTTTTTGAAAATCAAGAAGGACAAGCCTTGACAGTAAATGGAGACCGATACCGTACGATGATTAGGGAGTTTTTGTGGCGTCATTTGGATGGAATCGACATTGACGAGTTGTGGTTTCAGCAGGATGGTGCCACCTGTCACGCTGCACGAGAAACAATGTTGTTGCTCCGTGAACGGTTCCAGGATCGCATCATTTCTCGTAATTCCGACCATCAATGGCCACCAAGGTCGTGTGACTTGACGCCTTGTGACTTTCATCTTTGGGGTCATCTGAAGTCATTGGTGTATGCCAATAAACCCCGAAACATCAATGACTTGAAGGAGGAAATTCGACGGGTTATCGGGCAAATGGAAGTCAAAACTTGTCGTGCAGTAATATCCAATTTCATGGACAGAGTTGATGCGTGCCAGCGCAGTAGAGGAGGACACATGCATGACATCATTTTTCATACATGAAATCGGAAGGTAAGATGAACTTGTTGATGTATTTATTTTCAGTTTTTCAATAAAATAAATCTCTTAATTTGATATATCAAAACCGGCGCTCTTTTTGAATCACCCTATATTTGAAAATACTTCACACAGTTTATGTAAACACAGTTATTGTCAATAAACAATAACTATAAAACAAACACATGATTCAAAAATAAATCCTTATCTTAAGTCATCCTGCAGCATGAAATTAATTCTATTTCATATAATAAATTTATACAATAAAACCTCACTAATTCGGACTTCACTAATTTGGAATTCGCGATATTTCGGACTACTCCAAGAAGAGCAGTTTTTTAAATTTTTTTACAAGTTTTTTAGTTAAAAATTAATAAAGTGCTACTTCAAAAAATAATAGCTTTTAACTGTCTAATAAAAATTGTTTCATCCTGTAATACATTATTGGTTACTCGGTGAAGAAAACGTTCCACACAATTTAAGCTAGTGAAGTGAGAAACCACATAGACGAACTTATTCAACTTGCAGACTTCAATCCGGAATTCAATGACTATTATCTTGTCCTAAGAGAGATGCACCAACAAGTTATAAGAAAACAGTGTAGCAAAGAATCACAGAAAAAAATAACAAGTTTTTTTTCTAAGCAACCTCAAATGATCCCTTAGGATATTTGTCAACCCTCTACTTCAACAAGTGCCAAATAATCGGTACGTAAGTACAGTGTTTTAATTAAATATCATTTTACACTGGACATTTATTATTTAACAATATTTTTACTGCCGTAAATATTTTTATTTCTATACTTTTAACTTTGTTGTTTTTCAATATACTGTACTGTAAATTCATTTAACATCGATATTTCAGACAAGTAACATTTATTTTTTAATTTTAATTGCCTAAATTATTCAATTTTTAGATGTAAACAAATATTCGCGATAATTCGGACTTCACTTCCCCCCAATTAGTCCAAATTAGCGAGGTTTTACTGTACAATAAATTTCACTAACCGTTTTAAGCTGCCTTGATTTTTTCTATTTGTTACTTATTACGTGTTTTGGTGGATCCACCATCATTAGAGTACATAATATCATACTAAAATTTTTTTTTTGAAATCTGCAGATGTTACATCTTCAGTCATCTACAGGGTGTTTCAGTTAGTGTTACCTGCGCTTTCTGAGCTCATTGTACTAGTAAAAATAATGAGAAAAGTTCTTAATATGAACTTTTTACTATATTTTTTACTGTATACTATATCTTATGAACTGTACATCTGGTGTGAAACACTCACACAACTTTCTCTTGCCAATAGAAATAATTAACAATAAACCTAACATTAGTAATAAAACATTAGAAATAAACAAAAAACTAACCTCAATAAACATAACCTAATTTTAATCATGAGTGAAAGACGCAAAATGAAAATCAACCTCAGTTTGGCTTAAAAATACAGAAAATCACTCTTTCATGCTAAACTAGGCTCTGTAGAGAAAAATGTTCTAAATAAAAGTTGCAGATCTTTTAATTTTCTATAAATTCGATTATATACACTTCTATTATAAAATGCATACTAAGGCCGAAATCTTAAAAAAATCGATTTTTCTCACGTTTTCGTGAGAAAAAAACAGAAAATAGCTAATTACTGCTAAACTAAGCGTTATACAAAAAAATGTTTGAAATAAAAGTTGTAGGTTTTCAAATTCTCTACAACTTTTATTATATAAATTTTTTCGCTAAATTACATATTAAAGCCGTAATCTTAAAAAAACTTTGTTTTTACGTAAAAACAGCCTCACCCAGAATTTCAGCAAACATGACACCTACCCTATCTTGTAGAGAATAAAAAATTGAGTAAATGAGGCGATTTTAAAAAAAATCGTAGGACCAGTTTTTGAGAAAATCGCAAAAAAGTGAAAAATTATACGAATAAACTACTACTTCCGGTAGACCGATTTTGATGAAAATGTTCGAGTTGGGTCCGGTAGTGGAATGTAACTTAAGTTTCAAGTTTCAAGTTCGTACGATGTTCCGTTCTTGAGATATTCTGTTCACACACACACACTCACACACAGACCAATCGCTAAAAACATGTTTTTTGGGTTCAGGGGGTCTGAAAACGTATAGATCCGGTGAAAACTCGATTTTGAAAAATCGACATGAAAACAATACTTTCCTTCCTATATATTCATATAGGCAAGAGAAAGTAAAAATAATGAAAAAGTTCTTAATATGAACTTTTTACTATATTTTTACTGTATACTATATCTTATGAACCAATACACTATTTTTCTTTTTGTTATTTTACTGAAATTTTAAAATTTTGGATTTGTTTCTTGAAATCCCTTCCTTTTCATATGGTAAGTGTTAGTAATAAAATTTGGTTTCAATAACTATTATTCGTTTCTTGATGACTTTATTTACACAAATTTTCTCATAATTAAATTCTCTACAAGTTTTGCCTAAAAATTTTCTGTGTTTATTACCTATTTAACAAAGTTATTGTACCCCAAACGTAAAAAATTATGTTTTTCAACTTATTTTTTGAGTTTGACGTAAAATATCTTAGAAACTAAGAGAGATACAGTTCTGGGACCTGTTTTTTTTTTTGATTCAGCAGCTCAAAAATTTTAAGAAACAACATAAGTTCCTTACGTTACCTTCCTAAAATTCCAAAAAAATCTTCATTTCACCCAGGTTTCCTCCAAATTCTTGGTGAAATATTTCACTAGCCGTAACTCATTAACTACCCATTTCCGGACCTATGTATATATGAACTATTTACACTATTTTTACAAGTACAATTTTTTTTTTTTTTGGTTTAACGTCCGACTGTTTTGCAATTACTGCTAATGCAGACGGTGAAGGGTGAAATGATATTTTGTAACGTATGAAAAAATGCCATGCCTGAATGGGATTCGAACTAGAGAAGAGACAAAAGAACTGTCACTGTGAACGAGTCACGGTTACTTATAAGTCACGGTGACCACAGTTATTCAGATAGGCGAGTAACCGTTCCCCAGTCACTGTTACATAGATCGCTTGCTCTTCTGTCACTGGAAGACAGGACGACACGGCGAATGTTCACCGTACTATTCTACAATATAGCACAGCCTCTCGTTCACCAGTCACAGTTACAAAGATCGCTTACTCATTCACTGTTTAAGGCAGGACGACCGTAATTCTACAGTTCCTTCAATCACTTTTACAATAATCAGTTACTCATTCGCTGTTCACTGTCACTTTTAAGAGAGAACGAATTCTTTACCTTAGGAACTAGTGACAAATTCACTCGCTCATTCACTGTTCACAGTTAATAGACAAAACGACATAATATGCTTACTCTTCTTCAAGGCCCCTATGATAGCTACGTAAGATATGTTGGTCTTTTCACTGGGCTTAGTGCTCTCCTTGTCGCCTCTCCTTTGATAACCGGCACGTCCTTTATTTTTTTACTTCAATCTTTATTGCACTCTTCTCTCTCTCTCATCCTCTCATCCTCTCTCAGTCTCTTCCCCTTGTTATGTTTGTCATCTACTAGACTAAACAAAACGAGGGTAGTTCCTTTACATCTCTGATCGCGGTAAAACAATTACATTACAGTATTATTTTTATTGCACGCCGCGTTCTACCTAGCTATTTTATTTATAATGTGCGTTGTTATTTTTCAGTTGTAAATATTGTTTCTTGTACTTTCTCTTTTTTACACAAAATGTTATTTTTATTACTAATTTTGGATACCTTGTGTTAATTAGTTTTAGGCTAAATTTTTATTTTAGTTATATATGTAGCCCATTTTTTTAATTTATCAAAACTTTATTTACCATGAAATAACAACTGAAAACATTATTATTGTTTCATGATAACAAATGAAAAATGTACTAAGAAAATACAAAGTTATTGCTAAATCACAAGTAACTATTAAAAGTAACGGTGAACGCAAAATCACTGTCACCGTGATCACGGTGACTGGTTGAAACAGTGAACGCTCTTCACTAATTCGAACCCAAGACCGCATGATGAGAGGCGAGCACGTTACCAACTGCGCCAATGCGGCCGGCTTTTACAAGTACAATGAGCTCAGAGAGCACAGGTAACACTAACCAAGTAGAGGAATAAAGATGTAATATCTTCTACAGATTAAAAAAAAATTTTTAGTGTCAAATAATATTATGTACTCTGATGATGGTGGATCCACCGAAATACATGTTAAGTAACAAATGGAAAAAATCAAGGCAGCTTAAAAAGGTTAGTGAAAATTATGGTACAAATTTATTATATGAAATAGAAACACATGATTATATTATATTTTCTTTTTAAGTTTACAGTTGCATTAACTGTTCTGAAATTCTGCGAGTTGGAACATGGAATGTTAGGAGTTTAAAACAAACTGGTAGGTTAGAAAATTTAAAAAGGGAAATGGATAGGTTGAAGTTAGATATTGTAGGCATTGGTGAGGTACGCTGGGATGATGATCAAGACTTTTGGTCCGGGGATTATAGGGTTATTAACACTAAAGCCATCGGAGGGCAGGGCGGAGTGGGTCTAGTAATAAATAAAAAAATTGGACAAAGAGTGACTTACTATAAGCAGTGTAGTGATAGGATTATCATGGTTAGAGAAGATACGAAACCAAAGTCTACCACTATAGTGCAGGTCTACATGCCTACATCTTCACACAGAGAGGAAGAAATAGAACAAGTATATGAGGAATTAGATGAAGTAATAAAATATGTCAAGGGTGATGAAAATTTGATAGTTATGGGAGACTGGAATGCAGTAGTTGGAGAAGGAAAAGAAGGAAAGATAGTCGGAGAATATGGTCTAGGGAAGAGAAATGACAGAGGGAGTCGGCTGGTAGATTTCTGCTCCAAATATAATTTAGTGATAGGCAATACACTTTTTAAGAATCACAAAAGGAGGTTATACACTTGGATGATGCCAGGTGACAAGGGAGATACCAAATAGATTACATAATGGTTAGACAAAGATTCAGAAACCAGATTATGAACTGTAAAGCCTATCCAGGTGCAGACATAGGGAGTGATCATAACTTAGTAGTAATGGATAGCAGGCTTAAACTTAAAAAACTGAAGAAGGGACAGAGAAATGCTAGGTGGGATGTAGACAAACTAAGAGAACAAGACAACCAGGTAGGTTTCCAGGAGAGTATTCAAAAAGGGATAGAAGAAAGAGGTAATGACACAGGAAATGTAGAGGAGGAGTGGATAAACTTCAAGGAGGTGGTAGTGAAAGCAGCGGAAGAATGGTTAGGACATACTAAAAGAAGAGGTAGGAAACCGTGGATTACTAATGATATTTTAGAACTGATGGATGAGCGAAGAAAATATAAAAACGCAAAGGACGAGAGAGGTAAAAGGCAATATTGCTACTTGAGAAATACCATAAACAAAAGGTGTAAGAAAGCGAAGGAAGAGTGGATCAGAGCGAAATGTACGGACATTGAAAGTAAAATGGCAGTTGGTAAAGTGGACGCAGCTTATAGAAAAATAAGGGAAAACTTTGGAGAACGAAAGATGAAAGCTGTTAATTTACAAAGCGCAGGTGGTAAACCATTGTTGAATGGCCAAGAGAGAGCTGAAAGATGGAAGGAATACGTAAATCAACTCTACATGGGAAAAGAATTAGAATATGATGCGATAGAACAAGAAACTGATGTTGAAGAAAATCAAAAAGGGGACCCTATACTACGAGAAGAATTCGATCGGGCACTTAAGGATATGAATATGAATAAGACACCAGGAATAGATAACATACCATCGGAATTATTATTACGATGTGGCAAAGTTGCTCAAAACAAATTATACAAACTTGTGTGCAGAATGTATGAGAGTGGAGAGGTACCATCGGACTTTAAAAAAAAATATTATGATTCCAATACCAAAAAAGTCAGGAGCGGAGAAGTGTGAACATTACAGAACCATCAGCCTAACATGCCATGCATCTAAGATACTGACAAGAATTATATACAGGAGAATAGAACACCGAGTAGAAGAAGTATTGGACGATGACCAATTTGGATTTAGAAGGAGAATGGGAACTCGAGATGCAATATTGACTCTGAGACTGATTATTGAGAAAAGGATACAGAAAAATAAAACTACTTTTATGGCATTTGTAGATTTAGAGAAAGCATTTGACAATCTGGACTGGAGTAAAATGTTTAAAACTTTGAAAAGGCTAGGAATTAAATACAAAGAAAGGAAAGTTATCTACAGTCTGTATAAGAATCAAACGGCTGTTTTGAGAATCGAGGGGTATGAAAAAGAGGCTGCTGTAAGAAAAGGTGTACGACAAGGTTGTTCTTTGTCACCACTACTTTTGAACTTGTATATAGAAGAGGCTATAAATGAAGTGAAGGAGAAATTTGACGTAGGAATAAAAATTCAAGGAGAAACAATAAAAATGTTGAGATTCGCCGATGATATAGTAGTATTAGCCGAGGCAAAGAATGAACTAGAGGATGCCTTAAATGGAATGGATGAGATCTTGAGGAAGGATTACTTCATGAAAATTAATAAGAACAAAACGAAAGTGTTGTGCAGCAGCAAGAGTGGTTTAGAAGAGATGGGAAATTTAAAAGTAGGCAACGAGAACATACAGGAAGTTGGGGAATTCTGCTATCTAGGGAGTAAAATAACAAAGGATGGTAGAAGCACGAGTGATATCAAGAGAAGAATTGCTCAAGCTAGAAAAGCCTTTGAAATGAAAAACAGCTTACTGACTACAAACATTGATTTACAGATTAGGAAAAATTTCTTAAAACATTATGTTTGGAGTGTAGCATTATACGGAAGTGAAATGTGGGTGATAGGGGCTGTAGAACGGAGGAGGATAGAAGCTTTTGAAATGTGGTGTTATAGGAAAATGTTAAAGATTAGGTGGGTGGACAAAATAAGTAATTTTGAGGTTCTTAGGCGAGTGGATGAAAAAAGAAGTATATGGAAGCATCTTACCAAAAGAAGGGATAGGCTAGTGGGGCATATCCTAAGACATCCAGGTATTGGGCTATCAATAATGGAGGGTAACATTGAGGGAGTAAATTGTACAGGGAGGCAAAGATTAGAATATATAAAGCAAATTACAAAAGATGTAGGGTGTTACAGGTATGTAGATATGAAACGACTTGCGCAAGATAGAACAGGTTGGAGAACTGCATCAAACCAGTCGAGAGACTGATGACAAAAAAAAAAAGGTTGCATTAAAAGCACACATAATAAATAACAATACATGTTGTTGTTGTTGTTTAGGTCATCAGCCGAAAGGCTGGTTTGAACCTCTAGAGGTTTTACTAAGTAAAACAAGGAGTGAGGTGGTTTACCATTGCCTTCCTCACTGAGTGAAAAATTATGCTTATCAGCATGCCAGGCCCTCTGAAAAGCACATATTTTCCACTCTGCAAATGACACCTTCACTTCATTCACCACAGGGTCTGGCTGTATAATGAAATTCATTACTTTCAGAGGAGAATACTCTGATTAGTGTCTTTTACACCTCTACTTTTTCTGTTCTTAAATGATTCAGTCATTTAATTGGCTGACCATGTGATAAGAAACAGAACTATTTATTTTAGCCCTGCAACGGACAGATTGAGTGTAAATAATTTGACACTCCACCTGTCTGTTATGGGCAGAACAACACACAGGGTAGTGAATTGTATGTGGAAGCAAAGATTAGAAATATTTAAGCAAATACAAAAGATGAAGGGTGTTGCAAGTCCGTAGATATGAAACGACTGGTGAAAGAGAAACTTGGAGAACTGCATCAAACCAGTCAAGAGACTGATGACAAAAATAAAGTCATAAATATACTTTCACTGTAGGTCAATACTGTTCTGCTTTTGCTCTTAATTTATACCACTTGTAATACAAGTAGTACGAGATACGGTCATGTATCTCGGTCTGACTTTTGATAAACGACTAACTTGGAGCACGCATATCAAACGGAAACGTTTATTACTGAATTCCCGACTTAAACTTCTATATTCCCTACTTCACAAACGATCAAAATTACCAATGGAACAAAAATTACGCATATATTGTTCTCTTTTGAAACCTATGTGGACCTACGGGTCCCAAATTTACGGTTCGACCCAACCCTCTAACTTGCATTCCAGTCAAAAACATTACACCTTATAGCAAATGCACCTTTTTACGTTAGCAACAAAACCTTACATACAGATTTGAAAACACCACTTGTACAAAATTCCATTGAATACCTATACAAACGCTTTCACGACAAGTCACACGAACACGAGAACCCCCTGGTGCGTTCACTTTCCACCGTCCATTTACCTGATAATCCCCCTAGACGCCTTAAAAGACGCTGGAAAAGAGACCTGCTAATTTGATATACAAATTTCATTCTTGGGGAGGCACCAATGGGGGCCCTACCCCTCTCATGCCTATCATGTCATTTACATTATTATCATAATCATCACATTTGCTTGTAGTAAAATTTTACAGTTGTAAATAAAGAATTAAAGGGAGAAAAAAAAACTTGTAATAATTACCATAACGTTAATGACAGCAGTAACACCACAAAGAGACGTTCCGATCTGAGTGATTTGTTTGGCACATGCTTCTTGTTCAGACCAGATCATAATTCTTTCGACTGGCCTGTTTGAATCGGGACTATCTGCTTGTTTACCTTCCTAAAGAACAAAAGCAACAAAAAACAAATAAATCTTTTTCCAATTTAAGATTCAACTATACAGCTGAGCGCTGGTTGTAATAACGCGATTTTCTGTCAAGTTGCTGCACACAAATCTCATATACGGACTCATTTCTCTCGACGGCTTTTGGACAGCATGTGCCCTAGACCTTTTAAAAATTGACTTACTTTTAAAAAAATCGATTTTCCACTGTGTTTTCTTTTTATGAAGGGATTTCCTATTAAATGCCAATTCTTTAATTAAACATCGATTAAAGTATTTGAAAATTTTGCTGGCTTTCAATTAATAACAGAATTCTAAATTAGTTTTTATTTTTTTAAAATTCCGAATCGTTTTGATGGAAAACGCGCACGAAAAATGTGTGACGTCACGATTTTTTCTTATGTTATGCAGCGTTAGTTAGTTGAACTGGTTGCTCATCAGACAGCGCAGAGAGCGGTAACGGATTTTACTACTCCCACTTCTTCCCCTCACGGCGTTTGTTTTCGAGAAATGTCACATAGTTCGTGCACTTAAGTAGACCTACTCTGTTATGTTATTTTTCAGTTAATTTTGTAGTATACATAAAGATGAGTTTTTCGCAATGTCTCCTTCAACCAAATAAACAAGTTCAATTCTTGTAAATTTTTAGCATTGTGCCTACGGCCAGATATCGGAAAATTTAAGAGTGTGAGGGTTTAATAGGATTTTTTTAAATAAAATGATATTTAAGTTACAGCCTATATTATAATCATAGGACCAGTTTTTGAGAAAATCGCGAAAAAGTAAAAAATTACACAAATGAATTACTACTTCCGGTTGACCGATTTTGATTTAAATGTTCGTGTCGGGTCCGGTAGTAGTGTCTAACTTAGTTTAAGTTTCAAGTTCGTACGAGGTTCCGTTCTTGAGATATTCTGTTCACACACGTACGCACACACACGCGCGCGCGCACGCACACACACACAGACCAATGGCTAAAAACATGTTTTTTTGGGTTCAAGGATCTGAAAACGTGTAGATCGTGTAGATCCGGTGAAAACTGGACTTCGAAAAATCGACATGAAAACAATACTTTCCTTCCTATATATTTATATAGGCAAGAGAAAGTAAAAATATCGTACAAAATAAAAAATATTGTGAATTTATCTTTGTTATCGAGATATTTATGGAAACTGGTAATGTTTAGAAAATAACGTAAGGGTTCAACATATTTTTTTGGATAGAAACTGCTAAATCCCCAACAAATTGTATACCATTGGATAGAGAAAACACTTCATTTCAATAATTTGCAAAAAACCGGAAATGTGAAAATTTTCAATATTTTCCGTTCCGTACCCTTAGGTATCGTACTGGTAAATTTGTTTGCAATTTTTTTTTATCCAACTAATTTAGCCTAATTGGGGATGAATTTATTTATGACTTAACTAATTTGGCACATATACATCTGTAAATTAGAATGTTAACGTATTTAGTATATTTGATTTTTAATTTGATTTTTTGAGAATATATCAGTGAGGTAATCATTGACTTTATATTGTAAATTTTAATATATTTGCCACTTCAAACAATACTACCTGTAGGCCTATTGTTTAGAATTTGGGTTATCTATAAAATCAATCTTTTACTGTACCTAATAAAATTGTAGGTACTTCCATTAACAAACAATACAATTAATCAGTCACAAGCTAAAAGCATAACTGAGTAAAAAATTTCGTTACATCATTTATTGATTATAAGCTGTGTTTATAAATCAATCGTTAGGTTACATCTACACAGTACAGAATACTGAGTTACGCTAATTTTAGGCTTGAAGTGTAGGTGGTATGTATTTTCGGACTCCCTCGATCTCTCCGAGAGAGAGATTCAGATAACCAGTTGTGAAATAGTGGGGAGAATGGGTTTGTAGGGGTAACGGGTCTGTGTTAGAACGTACGGACGCACATAAACAAGCAAACATAAACACACAACTGTTGCTAACTGATGATTCATAAAACGATCAAAACATGCCAGCTATGTAGTTGAATCTTAAGTAACAGATAATAACGGATAAGTCTAAAAATTAACACTATTGAATTCATTACCGATTTGTTTTATAATATGTCTATTAACTTATTCATTACCACCTTTACCAAACAATATAAAATTTACTTCAGCTTTCACGTGGAAGTTTATTTAAAAAAAAAAACTTATTAGAAAGGAATTCTGACACCATAAAATGCCTCATCAATCGTTGTTTAGGTCATCAGCCGAAAGGCTGGTTTGAACCTGTAGAAGTTTTACTAAGTAAAATGAGGAGTGAGGTGGTTTACCATTGCCTTGCTCACTGAATGGAAAAGTACACTTATCAGCGTGCCGGGCCCTCTGAAAAGCACATATTTTCCACTCTGCAAATGACACCTTCACTTCATTCACCACAGGGTCTGGGTGTATAATGAAATTCATTACTTTCAGAGGAGATAACTCTGATTAATGTCTTTTATACCTCTACCTCTTCTGTTCTTAAATGATTCAGTCACTTAATTGGCTGACCATGTGATAAGAAACGGAACTATTTTTTTTTTGCCCTACAATGAACAGATTGAGTGTAAATAATTTGACACTCCACCTGTCTGTTATGGGCTACCTCATCAATCAACAATTACAAAAAAATACAGATTTCCACAATTTTTTAAAGTTTAAAATTTATTGATGTATATTTTTTTCAGTTAAGTGCAATTTAGCTCAACCAATGTTTTGGTTAGCAACACTGAAATTAACTCCACCTCCTGTTGCTGCGCGACTGTGAACATTTCAATTCTGTAAACACGTGTTTTGCTTTATGTACGTACATTATCATCTCATACTTGTACAAAACGTGAAACTGTATGTGATTGATGTACCTTAAATAAGGATCTGTGTAAGGTTATGTGGTTTTGCTCCCACCATTTATAGATAATTGTTTTTTTTCTGAATCTCAAAAACTCTTACTACATACGTGATAAAATTAAACCATTATAGTTGTTAGCAAATTTTTGTAATTTAAGCATTTGTTTTAATGAAAATATATCCCAGATTTTCAAAACAATAACAATATAGCTATTACACAAATATATAAAATAAAACTAACATTATTAGCTTAGAAGTTCATAAACTTTATTTCTTATAAATAGTTAACTTCTGTAATGTCTTCTTTCACCGGCCGCATCGGTGAAGTTGGTAACGTGCTCACCTCTCATCATGCGGTCTTGGGTTCGAATCCCATTCAGGCACGCCATATTTTCATACGTTACAAAAATCATTTCATCATTCACCGCCTGCATTAGCAGTAATTCCAGAACAGTCGAACGTTAAACAAAAAAAAATTCTTTCACAAGACGATGTAAACAATTTAAGTGTACCAGTAAGGTTTTTTTTTTTTTTTTTGGTTTAACGTCCGACTGTTTTGCAAATTGCTGCTAATGCAGACGGTGAAGGATGAAATGAATTTTTTGTAACGTATGAAAAAATGCCATGCCCGAGTGGGATTCGAACCCAAGACCAAGTAAGAAGGTGGCTGAGTATGAATGAAGGGTATAAATACGTAAATGAATAGAAAAATCAATAAAATTGTTAAAACTAATGATACCAGCAGGTTCTCAGAGACTTAAACTACTATTTATTGTAAGAAAGATATGTCAAGTAAACACACCATCCCACCAGGTTGGTCTAGAGGTAAAGTCGTCAGCTGTTTAACAGCTGATTTTCAGAGACGAAGGTTCCTGGTTCAAATCCTAGTAAAGATAGTTACTTTTATACGGATTTGAATACTAGACAGTGGTTACCAGTGTACTTTGATGGTTGGGGTTCAATTAACCATACTCTCTCAGGAATGGTCGGCCTGGGTCTGTACAAGACTACACCTCATTTACACGTCATACACATCATCCTCATCTCATTGGGTCATGGGGTTAATTATTGTTCTGAATTGAACAGATTGCAACGTACACAAATTAGAAATAAAAAAAATAAAAAACAAACACACTAATCACCAAGCCAAGTCATTCCGAATTAATGAAAGGTAGTAAATCAGATGCGCCGAATGACTCACTTGTTTTTCTTCTGCAATAACAACAAGATCATATTTGTTTATTTTCAGTTGTTCGTAAGTATTGTCCGAACTTTGATCTTATTTTGTTCCTACGTGCTAATCTATTGTAATTTTTTTGTGAAGTGCAAATGCTTGTGTACATTTATTTTACTCTGTCTTATAAAATATTTGTTTTTAAGGAATTGTAATGGCTGACGTATCAGAATCTTCTGTTACTAACCACCGAAAATGAAAGCATTTAAGAAGTGGTGAAAAGGCAATCGTGTTAATACTACTAGAGGCAAACATCGCAACTGCGACTCTATTGATGGTGGCCGGAGCGGTAAAGTCGCAATTGCGACGTTAGTTGCACGTCTTCATTCAACTGTTGTTTAAATTTGTATTTTTCATATTTGCCGCTAGTGCGTGTTACTAATCGATAGTGTACATTTTTATTTCCCTTTTAGAACCGTAATACGATACTTTTGTCAAAAACAATTCCCTTAATGGCTTTCTGAAAACTGTAAATAAATCACCACATGGGTTGCCTGCCATCTTGTTGTTTCTACACGTGGTTTTCGTTTGTTTACATTTTATTGTGTAAGTTTTCTGCACATTTAATTGTGTTTTAGCACGAGTTGTAATTAGTTTTAGTGTGTTTATTGTTTATTTTGTGTGTTAAAAATATGTAATGAAAATATCAGTTTGAATGATGACGAAATAAACAATTTATTACAATGTGTTGATGAGGAGTCTAATTTTTGTGCATGGCACTATATGCAAAAAAATATGATTAATTCTTTTCTGGTACAACAAGAGTGAACTTTTTTCTTCTACTCTCATCTACATAAAATAGTGAACAATTTGTATTATAATGAAATCAGTGTTAGTGTCTTGGATAGGTTTAAAAATTAAACGAAAACTTTGTAAAACGGTTTTCGTTTTTTGTGAAAATTTGAAAATAGCTACTAAAATATATCAAAGCAAGTAACTTTTACATACGAGGGCCATCCGGAAAGTAGTACCCGTTTCCGCCGCATGAGGCGCTGACGAGGCGAGCAGCCGCCGGTCAAGGTCAGATCGCTTCAGTGGTTTGTCTGCCTTCTCTGTTGTAAGTTCCGCGACGCTAGCATTGCCTGTCTTGTTTCTGTGACCGTTCATAATGTTTAAAAAAATTGAGAACGCCGCCAGTTGTGAAGTGAGGGCTGTAATAAAATTTCTCAATGCAAGAAACGTTCGACCTTGTGATATTCATCGCCAATTAAAGGAAGTGTATGGAGACGATGTGATGGATGAGTCATCTGTTCGGCGCTGGTGTCGTAATTTTAACTTGGGGAGGGGGAACACACACGACGATGAGCGTTCAGCGAGACCATCTGTCATTACAGATCAACTGCTGAGGTCAGTAGACGAATTCGTGAGGCACGATCGGCGCGTTACAATTGATGACATCTGTGAACATTTCCCTAATGTTTCTCGCACAATTCTTCATGAAATTGTCAAAGACCATCTGCATTATTCAAAAATTTGCGCAAGGTGGGTCCCTCGCATGCTTACAGATGAGCACAAAACCAAGCGTATGGCTGCTGCATTAACATTTTTGGAACGTTATTCTGATGAAGCAGACGCGTTCTTGAATCGCATAGTTACTGGTGATGAAACGTGGGTTTGTTATGCTTCACCTGAGAGTAAACGACAGTCAATGGAGTGGCATCATCCTCATTCACCAAAGAAACCAAAAAAATTCAAGACTGTTCTGTCCACCAGGAAACTTATGGCAACCATTTTCTGGGATCGACGTGGTATACTGCTTATTGATTTTATGGCCCGTGGAGACACTATTAACGCTAATGCGTATTGTGAAACATTAAAGAAATTACGGCGGGCAATACAAAATCGACGGAGAGGTCTATTGTCTGATGGCGTCATTCTCCTCCATGACAATGCCAGGCCTCATGCAGCGGGGATAACACAACAACTTCTGCAGCAATTCAATTGGGAAATTTTCGACCATCCACCGTATAGCCCGGACTTGGCCCCTTCAGATTTTCATCTCTTTACAAAACTTAAAGAGTTTTTGGCGGGAAAAAGATTTGACAGCGATGAAGAACTTAAAGGTGTGACTACGTATTTCGATCGGCTGGCGGCGGAGGAATATGATGCTGGAATACAAAAACTCGTCACACGTTATGACAAATGCTTAAATTTGCTTGGAGATTATGTGGAGAAGTAGTTTAAGGTATGCTCTTTTCAATAAAAATGTTTACATTTGTTAATATTTACTTCAGTGTCTTTATTTCACAAACGGGTACTACTTTCCGGATGGCCCTCGTACAATGTATTAAAATTTGGAATTTTCTGTTTAATTTGATGTATTATTTGCTGTATATTTAAAGAGAATTGATTTTTTGACATATTTTTGAAATACCAGCTGCAACATGTGTAAAAAGTACTTGCCAATTCTAGGTGTTACCATTGCCACAGATAGGGTTAAATGTGTTTAATAAGTTGTTAGAAAAAAATTAAACACTTGTCTTAGCGAAAATGATAAAAATTACTTCTGAACTAAGTGGAGGTATCATTGAGTAGTATAAATAAACTGAGAATTGAGTAGAGAAGAACTAACATGCTGCGCGTTACATTTGTGGTTTTACAGTATTAAAAAATTAAAAATACTTACTAAATTTGATTGATCGCCGTCAGAGAAAGATGCTTGTTTATCGAGTACCAGCCTTTTAGCCATGATACAATGAAAAAGAGCCGAACGTAAGTTGTAACGTCTAGTATCGATTGAATTTTCAACTTGCGACATAAAATAATCGGCTGCGTTCTTTCCCCACTCTTCTAAATTGTTTTCAGACGGATCACCAGGTGAGCATAAATCACCGCTCGAACAATGATAATCCCAACTATCACGAGCAGCCGGAGGTGATGTTGGTGCAGGTAAAGTATACGAAGAACTGGTCGATTGTGGCGAATTCTGTTGTTGAACACCGGACGTTGAAGGTAAACTTAAATTTTGTCTCGCACTTCCACTCAGATCATTTTTTGGTTCATTTCCAATCGATAGTAAACCGTTCGGTTGATTGTCCTGTTTTATATCGTTATTATTTTCTAAACCGTTAATTACGGAACAATTATTTTCATCACCGTTACAATTATTACCGTTATTTTCGGTCGTATGTTCTCTTTCATTAGATCTTTCTCGTCTTCTTCCGAAAACCGGAAGATTCGGATAAAAATCGTCACGCCCATTTAACATTTCACCGTTAATTTTTGCATCGTCAGTGTTATCGCTGACAGCGGCGGCGGCAGCTTCAGGTTCTTGATTTGGCGATGTAGAACGCATTCGCAATTCATTATTTTCCGCATCACCGTTAACCGTTCTATCAGGATCGTGCTGCATATCGCAACAATCCGAATCGTCCGACAAATCGCCTCTTTCGTTCGAAGGTCCCGGATCAAAATCCATTTCTAAATAATCCATATCCGGCGAACTGCTTCTACCTTCGTTATTTTCGCGTCCCGGCGGAACAACACCTAACCTAAAAAATGAACTCGGTAAATCAGCCATTTGATTTTGATCTCCTTTGTATGTATAGATACAATATTCATCTTCTTCTTCGTTTTCACTTAGACTGTCCTCACTGTCTTTCCTACTGTAAACTCTAGAACTACTATCACTTGTATCATTCACATGTTTCCTAACCTTTGATGGACACTTATCGACCGGCACACAATAATCCACGTTATTCCGCATGTATAAATCCATACCGTTACCGTTGTGCATTTTATCACCATCTAAAACACTCACATTATTATTCAATTTTAACGTGTAATTGTTATGAGCGACGCCGTTTGGTATATTACAGGTTAACGAATGGTTTTTAGGGTGAGCACCGTTGCAAACCGCTGTCGTACCGCTACTGTTGCTGCTCGAATGCAACTGTCTGCTGCAATCGTTGTGCTGATTATGTTCGGTGAATCCATCGGCATTATTTTTCGAGCTACTACAGCAGTCGGTCGCATTGTTGCTGGTAGCGTTACTACTGCTGGATGCAGCACCTTCCGATCTTTCCTTATCGTCAGCTGCATTCATTTTGAAGGTATATACCTGAAATTTAAAACAAGCATCTATTATTATATTTCCTACTTAGTACAATTCGAAACAAGATACTGGTACACAAAAAACAAACAGAATAAGGATTCTTACTTAACAAATATGCTGAACCAAGTGAATATATTTTGTCTTAGTTAATTTTAACATCATCAGCTACACTGACGAGCTCATTAATTATGGTTTCAACATCTTATAATAAACGTTATATAATTACACACAAGATATATTTAGAAAAATATTGTGTTGTTTAGGTCAACAGCCGAAAGGCTGGTTTGAACCTTTAGAGGTTTAACTAAGTAAAACGAGAATTGAGGTGGTTTACCATTGCCACAACTCACTGAGTAGAAAAGTACGCTTATCAGCATGCCGGGCCCTCTGAAAAGCACATATTTTCCACTCTGTAAATGACAACTTCACTTCATTCACCACAGGGTCTGGCTGTACAATGAAATTCATTACTTTCAGAGGAGATAACTCTGATTAGTGTCTTTTACACCTCTACCTCTTCTGTTCTTAAATGATTCAGTCATTTAATTGACTGACCATGTGATAAGAAACAGAACTATTTATTTTAGCCCTGCAACGAACAGATTGAGTGTAAATAATTTGACACTCCACTTGTCTGTTATGGGCAGAGAAAAATATTATATTAATAAATACAATAACAGGGAAAAATTAATGAACACACAGATTGAATATGACAATCAACTGATTAAGTTGGTAAGACTGTTTTAAATACAAGAATCGACTATTTCTTATCTACCATGGTAGGAGTAGGAAGTTTTAAATTTTGACGTAAAAAAATGTTAATTTACTGAAGATGTGTACAAGATACACGAAAGCGCTATAAACATTGGTAAGTGTTTTATGTTACCGTATTCTGGTGGTTAGAAATATACAGGGTGATTCAAAACTACACGCCAATCTCTTGGGATCTCATTCTACAGCTAAAAATAAGAAAAAAGTTCATATAAACATTTGCCTGAAAACGCTTAGTTAGCTAGTTACGGCTAGCGAAAAATTTCACCTAGAACTCTGTACTACTGTTTCACCCTTGGTGAAGTAAGGCCGTATAAAAATGTTAAACGTAGTTACAAAGATACAAATACTATTGTTTCTTATGTTTTTTAATCTGAAAAATTGAATAAAATTTGTTCCAGAGCTGTAAATGCAATACTTTCAGAGATATCTAACATAAACCACAAGAATTGGTGCAAAGAAATTACACATTCTTGTGTTTAACGTAAGATTACTTCCATAAATGGTACATAAAGGTGTATTTTTTCTTAAATTAATTTGTAGAAAATTTAATTCTGAAAAGATTCATGTGAATTACTCAGGAAAAAATGAATATTAGATATTGAAATTTTGCTTTATTTAAAATCAAAACAGACGCACATTTTTAACTGCATAAAATATTCACTAATATTATGTAGATTGGGAGTAAATCAGCTGTTACTCCCAACTTACATATTGAAAAATATTCGTCTGTTTTGATTTTAAATAAAGCGAAATTTCAATATCTATTATTCATTTTCTTCCTGAGTAATTCACATGAATCTTTTCAGAATTAAATTTTCTACAAATTTATTTAAGAAAAAATACACCTTTATGTACCATTTATGGAAGTAATCTTACGTTAAACACAAGAATGTGTTATTTCTTTGCACAAATTCTTGTGTTTTATGTAAGATATCTCTGAAAGTATTGCATTTACAGCTCTGGAACCAATTTTATTCAATTTTTCAGATTAAAAAACATAAGAAACAATAGTATTTGTATCTTTGTAACTACGTTTAACATTTTTATATGGCCTTACTTCACCGAGGGTACAGAGTTCTAGGTGAAATTTTTCGCTAGCCGTAACTCGCTAACTAAGCATTTTCAGGCATAGGTTTATATGAACTTTTTTTCTTATTTTTAGCTGTAGAATGAGATCCCAAGAGATTGCCGTGTAGTTTTGAATCACCCTGTATAATTACAACATAAGATATATTTAGAAAAATATTATATTTATAAATACAATAACAGGGAAAAATTAATGAACACACAGATTGAATATGACCATCAACTGATTAAATTGGCAAGACTATTTTAAATATAAGAATCGACTATTTCTTATCTACCATGGTAGGAGTAGGAAGTTTTAAATTTTGACGTAAAAAAATGTTAATTTACTGAAGATGTGTACAAGATACACGAAAGCGCTTTAAACATTGGTAAGTGTTTTATGTTACCGTATTCTGGTGGTTAGAAATATATATTAAAAAAAAAATTAAAATAATTACACATTTATACACATCGAGTATGTAATTTACAGAGAATGAATAAAGATCCAGATGTGATTAACACTTGTCAATCGTTATAAGCTTCATTACCTCAGGTACATCATGAGGAATTAAAAAGAAAAAAAAGTAATACAAAATTCAACAAAACATCCTGCACGGAAAAACAGCTCCTGGTAGAAGAATTTCCTGGCCTGGTTTGAAAAGAGCTCTTGTATAATTGTTCTGAATAACAATGGGATCTTTAAACCAGACAGAATTTAAATAATTAACTTAATTTACTACAGATTTTACAATTTATTTTTTTTTTTAAATTTCTTTGTTTCAGAATTTTTAAGCTAAACCGAGGTTGATTTTCACTTTACGTCTTTCACTCATGATTAAAATAATATTATGTTTTTTTGAGGTTACTTTTTTTGTTTATTTCTAATGTTAGGTTGTATTGTTAATTATTTGCATTGGCAAGAGAAAGTTATGCAAGTGTTTCACACCAGATTTTTAGTTTTTCTTGCCTATATGAATATATAGGAAAGAAAGTATTATTTTCATGTAGATTTTAATTTAGCATTAATTATTATTATACAGTTTTGTTGTAAAATGCATGTACTAAGACCGCAATATTTAAAATATCCAATTTTTTTTTACTTAATTTGATTAAAAAAGTTAGAAAATTACTAAATGTCGCTAAACTAAGCATTTTAGGAAAAAACGTTAGAAATAAAAGCTGTAGATTTTTAAATATTCTACAACTTTAATTTTATACACTTTTGCTCAAGAATGCATATGAAGGCTCTGCAATTCATATTTTATTCAATTATAGGTTAATTACCCAGCAATTAAACAAAAACAAACAAAAAAAAATCATAAAAAGGAGTGGCGTACAAATAATGGAAGAACATAATGTACTCCTGAATCTAATGATTATATTTTTGTAAATGTTTTATCAAACATCCTATGAAGGATTATAAACAGCCGTATTATTTAAAATTGAAATATATAATTCTAACCACCAGAATATGGTAACAGAAAGAATTTTAATGTACTGAAGATGTGAACAAGATACACGAAAGCAATTTAAACATTGGTAACTGTTTTCTGTTACCGTATTCTGGTGGTTAGATATACGAGGTGTGTTCAAAAAGTAACGGGAATTTTTAAATTTCGCGGGTTTGGATAGTCCGATTGTAACATTTTTTTTTTTATTATTATGTTGGTACAAATGCCCCTGACGTACGATAAAATTTTCAACAATATTCATTGCTTAGTTCTTAAGTGGAAGCCGCTAAGGTTAGATGTGTTTTTCGAGCACGGCTATTTTTGTTTGTTAAAAAAAATGGATCAAAGAATTTGTATTAAATTTTGCGTGAAAAATGAAATAAAGTGTGTGAAATGTTAACAAAGGCATATGGTGAGTCTGCTATGAGTAAAACAAGGATTTACGAGTGGTATAAGCGTTTCCAAGATGGCCGCGAAAACGTTGAAGATGACGAACGACCAGGACGTCCAAGCACGTCAACAACCGATGAAAACGTGAAAAAAGTGAAAGAAATGGTTATGAACGATCGCCGAATCACAATCAGAAAAGTCAGTGATGATGTTGGCATATCGATTGGCTCATGCCATGAAATTTTTTTGGATGTTTTGGGTACGAAACGTGTGGCAGCAAAATTTTTTCCAAAATTGTTGAATTTCGAACAAAAACAACGGCGAATGGAAGTTGCTCAGGAGTCACTAAATGAAGTCGACAACGATGCGGATCTACTCAAACGTGTTATAACAGGTGACGAAACATGGGTTTACGGATACGATGTCGAAACTAAGGCTCAATCGTCCCAGTGGAGGCATTCCAAGACCGAAAAAGGTTCGACAAGTGCGGTCGAATGTGAAGGTTATGCTCACTGTGTTCTTCGATTTTAATGGCATAGTGCATCATGAATTCTTGCCACAAGGTCAAACAATCAATAAGGAGTACTACCTACAAGTTCAACGCCGTTTGCGTGAAGCAATCCGAAAAAAATGTCCGGATTTGTGGCAAAACAATTCATGGCTTTTGCACCACGATAATGCAACTGCTCACACTTCATTGCTTGTTCGTGAATTTTTAGCCAAAAACAAAACTGTAACGATGCCCCAGCCTCCATATTCGCCAGACATGGCTCCATGTGACTTTTTTCTATTTCCAAAAATAAAGAGAACACTAAAAGGCCGTCGTTTTACAAGCATAGATGACATTAAAAGCGAATCGGTGAAAGAGCTAAAAGCTATCACAAAGATCGAGTTCCAGAAGTGTTCCGAGGATTGGAAAAAGCGTTGGCACAAGTGTATTGCATGCGAAGGGGACTACTTTGAAGGCGACAATATTAATGTAGATGAATAAAAAAATTTTTTTGTCAAACGAAAATTCCCGTTATTTTTTTAACAAACCTCGTATATATATTTCAATTTTGTAAATGTATCTCACTACATACATTCAATAATCTACCGAATTTAATGTACAAGTGTTTCTTTTAAGTGCATGCTGTATTATTTATATTATTATTATTATGTGCGTATGAACCCTGATGGATCACGCAAAGCTTTCAGACTCATTTTTACTTTCTCTTGCCTATATGAATATATAGGAAGGAAAGTATTGTTTTCATGTCGATTTTAAGAAATTGAGTTTTCACCGGATCTACACGTTTTCAGACCTCCTGAACCCAAAAAACATGTTTTAGTGATTGGTCTGTGTGGGTGTGAACAGAATATCTCAAGAACGGAACAACGTACGAACTTCAAACTTGAAACTTAAGTTATAAACCACTTCTGGACCCGACACGAACATTTTCATCAAAATCGGTCAACCAGAAGTAGTGTAATTTTTCACTTTATTGCAATTTTCTCAAAAACTGGTCCTACGATTTTTTTTAAAAATCGCCTGGTTTACTCAATTTTTTATGCTCTACAAGATAGAGTAGGCGCCATGTTTGCTGAAATTCTTGGTGAGGCTGTTTTCACGTAAAAAACGTGTTTTTTTTTAAATTACGGCTTTAATATGTATTATAGCGCAAAAATTTATATAATAAAAAATGTAGAGAATTTAAAATTCTACAACTTTTATTTCAAACATTTTTTTGTATAACGCTTAGTGTAGCGGTAAATAGCAATTTTCTGTTTTTTCTCACGAAAACGTGTGAAAAATCGATTTTTTTAAGATTTCGGCCTTAGGATGCATTTTACGACAAAAGTGTATACAATAAAATTTATAGAAAATTAAAAGATCTACAACTTTTATTTAAAACATTTTTCTCTACAGAGAGTAATTTAGTGTGAAAGAGTGATTCTCCGTATTTTTGAGCCAAACTGAGGTTGATTTTCATTTTGCGTCTTTCATATAATGATTAAAATTAGGTTTGTTTATTGAGGTTAGTTTTTTGTTTATTTCTAATATTTTATTACTAATGTTAAGTTATATTGTTAATTATTTGCAATGGCAAGAGAAAGTTGTGTGAGTGTTTCACACCAGATTTTTTAAGTATTATTTATATATAGAATAAATTTTCTTTTAATTGTGAACTGATTCTTGATTTAATTTCTAAAGCACAATTAAAAAAGAAAACCTATAAGACAAAAACTAGTTTAAATTACACAACAAATGCCAATAAACACATGAAGAGGAAACACCACAAATAATTATTTGGTTCTTATAGTAGGCTAAAGAGCAAAATTTTAAACCAAAATTCCTTACAGAGCACAACAAAAATTTCCTACTACATTTATTGAGTAAAATCTAAACAAATTCCATTACTGTTGCAATTGAAAAATTTAAAAAAAATCCTGAACAATCATTGCTGATATTTTATATTTAACAATAAAAACATTGTTTCAGTATCATGGAAATAGTATAACTTTACAGACATGCCAACATTATTAAGGTACAACTATCAGAAACTAAGTAGTGTTGCATATGACTTACTGATACATCCCGATATGTTTTTAGTCACAAAAGATTCAGAACTATTTCTTTATTTAATGTGCCAAGAAAACACAAGTTTATATACATTTCTGTTATCTTCCTAGGCTCATTCGATATAATGTAAATGAAAACCAGTACTTAGAATTTGTTAAAAATATTCAGCATGAAGAATACAAGAAAAAAAATGACAATCTGTGTTAATACAAAATCTCCAATTCAAAATCAGTCTAATCCAATTATTAAATATTCAGTTCCTGACAAGAAACTATAATTTATTGATGAACATTTTAACAAATTACGCATTAAAAACCGGAATTCACTGTGAAAATATTTTATTTCGTTTCACAAGCGAATAGATAAAGAAAATTTCTAGCGCACGTATCTAATAGTACAGTGGTTAACCGTTCAATCAATGGAACGTTAATAAATTTATAAAATTCACAACATTATGCAAAAATTGTTCATGGAAAAACAAAGTAATGTACAAAATATTGTCACACCTTAATTAAAATAAACCGATAATAGCCGTTAATTTGTACTGGTTAAATAAAGAAAACTACTACCTGTCATATAAATAGATCTTCATCAATGTAATTAACAAGATTTAAAGTTAATAATAATAATTCCTCAAATTCACTGGACAAAGATAAAGTATATAAATTTAAACGAGTCCAAAACACACTACACACAACTTTACAACGTAACACGCCATTTTGGGAATACAATCATAATTTCAATGCCATTGTAAACTCAGCTGATTGCATTAATAAACAGGCATTTCTCTACCACCTACTTATGCAATAAAATAATAACTGCGTAGAAAAATAAAAATACAATTGGATTATTAGTTTTGGAATTAAAAAAAAATATTTGTTAATAAATAAATAATATATGTTATTGTTTTATTTTATTCCTACGCGAAAGCAAGTGAGCAGAAACCAAACTAATCTTGTAACTTACGTCAAAAACAGCTGCTATTGAGTGACAACTACGACTATCTACATTCTTAGTGAAAAATATCACTTAGTGTGCCCTTTATATTCGAACTGATAACGTATTTTAGTTATTCTAGCTGTAGTTGAGCTTTCTAATTTAATTTCATTATGTCTTATGCGTATTTATTTAAGTATATAATTATTGGTGATACAGGTTAGTATGGTTTTATTTTATAACTTCTTAACTATCCGTAGTTAGAAATTATAGTAAAAAGAATGCGTATCTAACGTATAGAAATATTGTATAATAATTATATCATAGGCAAACTATTCTTTGTTTTGACTATTTACTAGTTCATCATTGCCATATGGCTTCACTAATTGTCTTATTGAAAACAAATCTAATATATAATTATCAATACAAGTAATTTATAATTAGCTGCATCATCCTATCCACAAACTTTTGGTAGCATCTATTTTTAAAAATTGCATTACTCATAAATTGTATTGATTTTCTTTACAGGTGTGGGTAAATCATGTCTGTTACTTCAATTCACTGACAAAAGATTTCAGCCTGTACATGACTTGACAATAGGTAAGTAAACATTAAGTTATCAAGTCACATGGGGGATTATAATACACTATACTAAACTCCCAGTGTTTTCATTAACACTTAAAAATTACTGCAAAATGTAAAATTTGAGTTTCATTATTACCCGAATAATCAAAATAAGTGTTATTTATTATAAAATTTAATTTTTAATTGATAAGCAACAAAACTATACAATTTTTCTTTGTTCTTGAAAGTGTTGTTTATTAATTACAAACAAAACAATACCACTACTACAATGATTCATCCTTGCAAAATAATACTCTGTTTTGGTATGTTTTTATCCATTTATAATAAAAAATATTTGTTTTGTATGAACACAATCAATAAAGTAATGAAGAACACCAAAATTTGCATAGAATCGAAAACAAATTGATGAAACTGCACACACATGCCTGAATATAGTATTTTTCCGAAACATAATTTATATACTATCTATGTAGATTTTATTGAACATTTAAAATACCCTTAAACTAATTTATAAATGTTAATTAAATTGTTAGAATTTATTACAATTTTATTTATGTAGGCCTACTATAAAACACAGTATTTCATAAAACCTAGTTTCTGAGACTTTTATTATGGCATTTTGTATTGTCATTTCTGAAATTTTCCTGCTTGGATATCGTACCAAAGATTTAAGTGTTATTTACATACAAAAAAATGTAATATTAATATTGTGATTGATTAAAAAATGTAATTGTTGAACTAGAAACATATAGTAATCTTATTAGTAATTGTATAATTATGTAGTTATACATGTTTCTATTAGGCCTACTTCTAAATAGACTACAATTTTGTAGTTTTGGTTTGGGCATGTGCACAAGGTTAACTTTAAAATTCTGAACATTTTAGCTAGGGGACCAGAAATTAGTTGTTCCATTCTACCCTAAGTAATATATTTGGAAATATTTAGGTCTATTATTTTTTAGTTTTGAAGAAAACATTTTTGACAAACTCTTTCTGCTATTTTAAGAACTAGTATTTAAAAAAAAATAGTTTTCCAAAGACATTGAAGTACGTATAACATTATTTAACTAAGTATTTTTAAACCACCCGTTTACATTCCTATTATTGTTTTTTAAAAGGTTTTCTGAATTTTCTGGCAACATTAAAATCGACCCAGGTATAGTAAAAGTTTCAATTTGTTCTTTTAAATTTTTCATCTGACTTTCAGTACAATATTATTGATGTAAATGTGTCCAAATTTTAAAATACTTAAAATTTTTCATTAACACTTTACAGCTACTATAAAATTTGTTTTCTTTAATTTACATAAAATTTCAGTAGATCCACCATCATCAGAAAATATGAAATATAAAAATTGAAGCTAATTTTGTTGTTATTCCTTGAATCACTTGTATTAAGTTTTAAACTAACTACTGAAGGTATAAAATCTTCTGAAAGGGTTTAAAACAATTTAGTTTTCATTTTTATATTGTATTCTGATGATTCACAAAAACATGTAAGTTAAGGAAAATAAATTTATAGAAAAAAATGATAGCTATAAAAATTAATGAAGATTTTAGGTACTTTTACATTGAAAGCTGCAAGATTTTTGATTAATTTTATTATTTAGTTTATTTTAAGTCATGTCAACATCTTGGTTATTTGCAACTTCTTTGGGGTTTTAAAAAGTGGGTTTTGACACGTAATAATTTGTAGACTGTAGACGGGAATTAACCTAGGGGACCTTCGATTTGGTAGGTTAATTTTTTTAAATATTATACGTGATCTCTTTTTGTTTACAAATTTAACAAAAAAATTGGAACTTTGATGATATCAATATGTTTTGTTAGCAGGTGATCTAACTTTTCTTAATAATCTTATGTTTAATACTGAATGTATTGAAATAATAATTTATCTTTAAAAATAAATCATTTTTTAATCTAAAATAATTTGAAATTAAAACAGTAGCCCTACTAATATGATGGTAAGTGTATCTTTTGTTTACAACTCATGAATTCTAGGTTAGGATTGCTTAAACTGCCTATCCATTTTGGAAACAAGTAAATGTATTAGTATGTTAGAAGACTCTCAAGTAATACTCATTTTTGATTTGTTAAGAAGTTTTAAAAAACAATACTGCAGAATAAAACAATAAAAAATTTCTACTTACAATATTTCAAGTCTAAATTTAGATTCTTCACTGCAGAATCATAGTTATTGACCTTGGAAACCCCTGATTTATAAAATTTTCGGGAATATGTTCATGGTATAATTATTTCCATTTCTATTAACTTAAAATTAAATTCTTTATTAATTTAGCTACTAAATTAGTGCTCCATAGGACCATTCCATGTCAAGATAACCAAAAATTAGTGATTTTGACATCTATAATCTCAGATTTTGATCAAACTTGGCAGGTTTGTTCCTTTTATGGATTTAAGAAGGAATACAAAATATTTTTGCTTATTTTAAATGGTTTAGTTTTACAGTGTATTAATTTTTTTGGAATTGTTTGGGTGGAGAAAATTAAATTTGTTCTTATATAGAAAGTACATTATATCTTCCTTACTTAGCGACAAATGTTGATTTTTATGAAAACACATCAATAAGTAAGGAATCCAGGGAAAAAATTTTAACCATTAAGTATCCACCCAAAGTCCGGGAAAATGCTTTTTAATGTTTTTATTAAAAATTTTGGAATGAAATATGTAAATACTTGCAAAGTGGCGTATTTGACCAACCACTGGGTTGGTCTAGAGGTAAAGTCGTCGCCAAAATCAGATGTTTAACAGCTGATTTTTGGAGACTAAGGTTCCTGGTTCAAATTCTAGTAAAGGTAGTTACTTTTATACGAATTTGAATACTAGACAGTGGTTACCGGTGTACTTTGATGTTTGGGGTTCAATTAACCATACTTTCTCAGGAGTGGTCGACCTGGGTCTGTACAAGACTACACCTCATTTACACGTCATACACATCATCGTCATCTCATAGGGTCATGGGGTTGCTTATTGTTCTGAACTGAACAGATTGCAACATACACATATTAGGAATTAAAAAAAAAAAAACAAAGTGGCGTAACATCAAGAGAGAAAATGGTAATACAGTAGAATCTCAGAAGTTTGGCCTGTTCGGGACCGAGAGGGTGCCGGATTACTGGATGTCTTGGAATTTTTGGAACTATAAATTTAAAACAAAAAATGAATATGCTTTGATTTCTTTGTGATTTTAAATTAAATTAACTAATTAAAAAAGGTTTGCTCCTTACTTTTGTAGTCATTGTACTAAACATAATTTTCGGCTATTGACATCGCCTAGTGCGGTGTGGGAGTGCTTGTGTTCTGAGAATTACGTTTCGTTGTCAATTCAGCATGAAGTATAGAGTATGACCCAGTTTTGGGTTTTGAATAGAAGGCCAAAAAGTATTCCATTTAACAATAATTAAGGTCTGCTTATTCATTTCTTTAATCAAATCCTAAATATACATGTATTAAATTCGCAGTAATTAGGTCGAGTTGATTTCCCTAATTCAATTTAAATCTTTCACCAAAATCTGTCTGGGTTAGGTTTCATACTTTTAGGCCTAATATTTTAAGGGCTGGGCTACCGAGATTCTATTGTAAAAACATAAATTATTCTTGCTCTAAATGATGTACTCTACTGTATCAAAAAATAAAACGAATGGATTTTTCTATCCTTAATTATTTTTTCTTCAATGGTTTTAACGTGGTGGAAGGGTGACTTGCTGAAACATGTAATGTAAAAGGAGACAGCCGTGACACCTGAGCTTGTATAGTTATTGAAACCGGCCCTATTATGGCTGACAACCTTTTTAACTCTACTGCTAGTAACGGGTGTTTCGAAAAGGACGCACTTTGAAGTTTAAGGGTTAATATTTTCTGCGTTGGGAATATTTTTTTTCCCCCAAATAACAGTTGGCACTACCGTACTCAATGTTGACCCATTGTGTATTACTGACATGTACTAGTGCTATCCCAGTATTCATTTGTGTCTGTAGTGTCTGTATAAGTTCAAACATGGTTTTTTCAAAGGATGGACGTGTTTTTATTATTGAAAGTTATTGCGCATATAAATCTTACGAACGAGTGAAAGACGAGTCCCAGTTTAAATTTCCCAATTCTGAAGTACCTAATAACATCACAATATCGCGTCTGATTAATAAATTTGGTGAGACTGGCAGTGTACAGGATTGGAAAAAGCATAGGTTGACCATCAGTGTTAACAGAACAAGTTTTGGACGATGTGAAACAACGTTTGACCACCTCACCTGGCAAATCACTTAGAAAGTTATCTTCACAGGCTGGATTATCACTATCTTCCGCTTTAAGGGCCACAAAAAAATTAAATCTGCATCCACCGCATCGGTGTCGTTTATGAACTGAAAGAAGTTGACCATGGGAAATGTATACAGTATTGTCGTTGGATACATTCTCTTGTTAATGACAACGGTGTTGAAATACTGGATCGTGTTTATTTCAGTGACGAAGCATGGTTCCACTTGGATGGTTACATCAACAGCCAAAACTGCCGAATATGGAGCGCTCATAATCCTCACACATTTCATGAACGTCCACTACACGCACGTAAAATTGGTGTTTGGTGTGCGATCTCCTGGCGTCGTATTGTTGGGCCTTTATTTTTTGACACATCTGTAGATGGTGTGGTGTACCGCAACTTAATTGAACAATGTATAGCGTTGTTAGAATTACACGATCGAGATTGTTGGTTTCAGCAGGATAACCCAACAAGCCATACTTTTACTGAAACGCTGAATAAGTTACGAGAATTTTTTGGCCATCGTGTGATATCAAAAGGATTGTGGCCACCAAAATCCCCAGATCTTACTCCTGCGGATTTTTTTCTTTGGGGGAATTTAAAGAGTAAGGTTTTTAAAAACAATCCTCATACAATTGAAGAATTGAAGGCTAATATTGAAAGTGAGATTACAAATATTAATGAACAAACACTACGAAAAGTGGCTGCAAATGTTATGAAACGTGTCCGAACTTGCATTACAAGCGGAGGAAGTCATTTTGAACATTTATTGTGAAGTTTTAAAGGTAATCTGAATGTTATAAAGGTAATAATTTCATACCGTACAATTTGTAATTACTTAATGTAATAAATTAGCGTTCTCAAACTTCGAAGTGCGTCCTTTTTGAAAGACTAGTTACTATGTATGTAACTAAATAGGTCTGTAAAAATTCGACACTTAATTTTATGAAATGCAATAATAAAATGTTAGGCCTATTACATCATCATCATAAGCATCACGGTTTAGGCCTTGTAGTCCTGTTCCGTTCTCAAGCTAGCAAATCTTTAAGTTACTTGCGATGACCATCTCTTCTTTGGTCTTCCTATGTTACGTTGCCCAACCGGTTGGTAATTAAGGATAATCTTCGGTGCTCGCTCATCTGCCATTCTTAGCACATGCTCATACCAGCTCTGCCTATAACCAGAGATCGCATCCGTTACACACATCATCCCAAGCTCATTTCGTATATCCTCATTCCTCTTATGGTCCAGCAAACTGTACTCCGCTAGGGGCCTCAACAGTCGCATTTCTGCCGCTACGATTCTAGTTAATTGCTGAGTGGTTAACGTCCAGCTTTCAGATCCATATAACAGGACTGGCAGCCTATTACATAGTACTATAATTAAGTACACGTACTGTCATTTTATAGAAATTAAAATTATTAAAAAATATATTGAAATATATATTTTTCTAACCACCAGTCTGCCCATAACGGACAGGTGGAGTGTCAAATTATTTACACTCAATCTGTTCGTTGCAGGGCTAAAATAAATAGTTCTGTTTCTTATCACATGGTCAGCCAATTAAATGACTGAATCATTTAAGAACAGAAGAGGTAGAGGTGCAAAAGACACTAATCAGAGTTATCTCCTCTGAAAGTAATGAATTTCATTGTACAGCCAGACCCTGTGGTGAATGAAGTGAAGGTGTCATTTGCAGAGTGGAAAATATAAGCTTTTCAGAGGGCCCGGCATGCTGATAAGCGTACTTTTCCACTCGGTGAGGAAGGCAACGGTAAACCACCTCACTCCTCGTTTTACTTAGTAAAACCTCTACAGGTTCAAACCAGCCTTTTGGCTGATGACCTAAACAACAACAACTAACCACCAGAATACGGTAACATAAAACACTTACCAATGTTTAAACTTTGTTTAGACATAAATTTACTTTTTTTAAATAAAATAAAATAAAATTTTAAATAAATTTAAATTTACTTAAAGTTTATGTCTAAACTTTGTTTAGACATAAACTTTGGTAAGTGTTTTATGTTACCGTATTCTGGTGGTTAGAAAAATATATATTTCAATTTAAATAATACGGCTGTTTAAAAATCCTACATAGGATGTTTGATAAAATAAAAAATATATATATATAAAAAAAAAATGTGTGAAGCCCTCACACAATTTTTTCTTGCCAATGTAAATTATAAAAATTGAAACCTGTTTAATCATTAGTAAACAGTACTATATGAAAAATATAACCTAAAATCATGAGTGAATGACACAAAATGAAAACCAACCTTTGTTCGACTTACAATTACGGTAAATCACTAATATTGACACTAAACTAGGCTCTGTAGAAGAAAAGGCTGGAAATCAAAGTTGTAGGTTTTTTAATTCTCTATAACTTTAATTATGTACAATTTTGTCGTAAAATGCATATTATTGCTGCAATATTAAAAAATTCATTTGTACCGATTTTGATGAAAAAAATATGGAAAATCACTAACTGATGCTAAACTAAACATTGTACAAAAAATGTTTAAAATAAAAGTTATAGGTTATTTAATTGCAAAAATGTAACAGCGCCAGTCCCTGAAGGTTAATTAATTTTTATTTTTTTTTGTTTAACGTCCGACTGTTCTGCAATTACTGCTAATGCAGACCGTGAAGGATGAAATGATTTTTTGTAACGTATAAAAATATGCCGCGCCTGAATGGGATTCGAACCCAAGACCGCACGTGAAGGTTATGGGGTTAGTATAGCCAGAAAATGAAAATCAAAACTTCTGGCTATAATTGATCATTATTTATTTTAAATGAAAGAGTAATTTACTAGTAATGATCTACCATTTAAACCAAGCCAAAAAATTAATTACAGCCCCGAATATAAGGGTGAGGTTGGAAAAGCAGGCTTTTACGGGGAATCAAAAATCTCAGGAACCAAAAAAGATATCAACATGATTCTTATGCTAAAAAATACAGAAAATTGCTCTCTATTATCTGTTGTATGCACTTTTATGTATTTTTTCTTACAAGAAATTTATTGAAGAAAACCATATTTTGAAAAACATTTATTTTACGTATTCACAAATTATTTTTTAACTAAATCCCTATTAAGGTTTTTGTAATAAATCATTCCATAGATAATAGAGCAAGAAATTATGAAAATTAAAAAAAAACATCATCCAAATATCTCCAATACTAACCAAAATATTTAATTCCCAAAAATGTACAATCATGTAAAACCACATTCCCGGAAAACTTAAAGTTGAAGGAATAATTTCACTGGCCTTGCTAGTGAGCTTTATTTTAAACAGATGTTTTTATAACTTTTTGTCAACGTACGAACTAAACAAATGTTGTGATTCAGAAAATTTTAAACTTCAATTAAATGCAAAAAATTGAAATTTAAAAAAAATCATCTTCTTGAGTTGACTACCCCCTTAAGGGGGCTTGAAAACCACCGCCATACAAAATGAAATTCTTACAATAAACGATTCTCTTCAACGTTTCTGGAATTATGTTACAATATGTTAGAAGTTCAAGTGCACGTTTTATTTTTCAGTCACTTCGTACTTACTGACCCAAAGTATATTTAAATTTGAGCGTACAAAGTTTATTTGTATTAAAAGTTTGGGGTTTAAAGCTATCTTGATGCGTCTAAATATACCAGATAATAATTATGTGATAAAAATTATTACTACAAAAAAAATTAAATAAAAAAAACACAAGATGAATTTGGTCATTTTTATTATTACTATTATTATTATTATTATTATTATTATTACATTGGTTATCTTTAGGCTTAAATTTATTAAGAAGTTTGTCAACAAATCCAGATTACCATGTTAGTATTAGTTCAAGTAATGTATATGTGTATTTATACATGTAAAGAGGTATTGTATTCTCTTACTTAACATTGTTTTTGAAATGTTATTGTAATTTATTCTTCTAACGATAAATGATAAAGTATGTCTATTTAAATACATTATGATTTAAAATTAGGTCACATGCTGCGCAAAATAAAAAAACTGTATCTAGCCTATATACTAGGTCGTACACTACAAAACGATTCTAATTAATTTAATCAATTTTTAATTGTATCTAAAATTTATAGTACATTTTTTTTTATAGGTTCTATTATGTACAAACATGTAGGTGAATGGAAGTGATGTATTATGTTTTATGTTTTTTTCTGTTATGTGTTATTGAATAATATCTATTTGTGTTGTAATATTTTTACAAACTAATCATTATTACTCTGCTGTTGAATTTAATGCTAGCTCCGGAATGATTACCCTGTTAATACTGGGGTTCATGACAGCACATAATTAAAAAAATCTGGTGGGACATTCAAGCGACTTTCTTTTGCCAATGTAAATAATGAAATATATGACCTGTTTAATTATGAGTAAACAGTGTTGTTGAAGTTATTAGCCGTAAGGTTGGTTTGAACCTCTAGAGGCTTTATTAAGTATAATGAGGAGTAAATGCCATCCACATTGGCGTAGTTGGTAACATGCTTGCCCCTCATCATGCAGTCTTGGGTTCGAATCCCATTCAAGCACAGCATATTTTCATATGTTACAAAAATCATTTCATTCTTCACGATCTGCATTAGCAGTAATTGTAGAACAGTCGGACATAAATAAAAGAGGAGTGATGTGGTTTACCATTGCCTTCTTCACTGAGTGGAAAAGTATGCTTATCAGCATCCCAGGCCCTTTGAAAAACATCTACTTTCCACCCTGCAAATGCCACCTTAACTTCATTTATCACAAGGGTCTGGCTATGTAATGAAATTTATTACTTTCAGAGTAGATAACTCTTTACTAAAGTGGTTTTTACACTTGTACCTATTCTGTTCTTAAATGTTTCAGACACTTAATTGGCTGACCATGTAATAAGAAACACATCTTTTTTTTTGTAGCTCTGGAACTAGCAGATCAAGTGCAAATAATTTAACACTCCACCTGCCTGTTCTGGGCAAGACTAAATGGTGTAAAATTTAAAATATTACAATTTTCTTTTTTATCCTTAATATGTTTACATTGCAATCTGTTCAATTCAGAACAATAAGCGACCCCAAGACCTAAAGAGATGAGGATGACGTGTAAATGAGGTGTAGTCTTGCCTAACTTACATAATCACTTCAAAAATGTAGAGAGGGAACTGTAAGCAAGTTAAGCTCCTTAAATTGTGGCTTGCATGAGGTTAGCTGGTTAGTTCCTACCATACACCTAATAGTTTTCTTTTGAATTTTAAAAACCCTATTCATATTACCCATGCTAGAATTACCCCTTGCTAAGATACCATAACGGGTACGAAACAGAATGAGGCCATGATAAGCTACAATTAGTAATTTTTCTATTAGTAATAAGTAATTTTTTCTTGCCGGGTGTAACTGCGTGAACAATTCGGATTCAGTCGGTAGACTTAGTGTCCGAACTGCCTATTAAATCACATGTTCTAAACAATGTAAATTATCATCTATTGGCAACGTTAAAAACATTCAATTGTAAACATTTTTATTTTTTTATTCCTAATTTGTGTACGTTGCAATCTATTCAATTTAGAACAATAAGCAACCCCATGACCAAATCAGATGAGGATGATGTGTATGACGTGTAGTCTTGTACAGACCCAGGCCGACCATTCCTGAGAGAGTATGGTTAATTAAATCCCAACCATCAAAGTACACCGGTAACCACTGTCTAGTATTCAGATCCGTATAAAAGTAACTACCTTTACTAGGATTTGAACCAGGAAACTTCATCTCCGAAAATCAGCTGTTAAACAGCTGACGACTTTATCTCTCTAGACCAACCCGGTGGGTTTGTAAACATTGTGTACAACAATTAACGCCTCCCACATACAACACATTACAGACTAATGTTTTCAGGTTAGTTGATATATAACGTTACGAGAGCAATGGTACGCTGATCACAGCTGGTACAGTACTTACCCCCACCACTCGCTGAGGCAATTTAATGCGCCGTTACCAAAATAAACCTGTGCACTCAAGAAAACCGGCAAGTTTATTTGGCGTCCACTCTACATAGCATACATCTCATCCTTATCTCATTGCATCACGGGGGTGGTTATTGTTCTTAAATTGAACAGATTGCAACGTACACACATTAGAAATTTAAAAAAAATTCATATAGGGTAAGAGAAAGTAAAAAAACCTCTTGAAATAGAAGTTATGTAATAAAATTGTTATGTGTACTATTATTCATTGTTTATTTATTATTGTAGTACAGTGATTATATTGAAATTAAACCATTTTGATAAACTGTTATCTATAAAACAATAGGTATTAATTAATTGTTAATTTAAAAAATTAAATATTTGCTGTAATCATGATCATATTTCTGTCTTTATTTATAAACAAATTATCAATTGACTATCTTTTTTTGCTTTCTCTTTCCCTATTTTATGATTTATTTAGGGAAGGAAATAATGTTTTCATGTTGATTTTTCAAAATCAAGTTTATATTGGAAATACACGTTTTCAGGTCCATTGAACCCAAAAAATATGTTTTTAGCAAAATTTGTGTGTGAACAAAATATCTCAAGAACAGAATAATGTTCTAAATTAACGTTCTAATGTTTAAGTCGAAACTTAAAACTTAAATTAGGTATCACTCTGGGACCCGACACAAAAATGTTCATTGAAATTGGTCAATCGGAAGTAGTAGTTTATTTGTGAAATTTTTCACTTTTTGCAATTTTCTCAAAAATGGCTTATATGATTATTTTTAATAATCGCTTTGTTTACTTCATTTTTTATGTTCAAGATAGGGCAAGTGCCATGTTTGCTGAAATTCTTAGAGGGCCTGTGCTTTCGTAGGAAAAATGGTGTTTTTAAGATTGCAGCCTTAATATGCATTTTAGGATAAAAGTGTGTCCTAATAAAGTTTTAGAATATTTAAAAACCTAAAATTTTTATTTATAAAATTTTTTTGTACAATGCCTAGTTTAGTGTCAACTAGTGATTTTCTGTAATTTTTTCATCAAAATCGGTAAGAAAATTAGATTTTTTTGTATTGTGGCCTTAGTATGCATTTTACGACAAATGTGTTTATAATCAAAGTTACAGAAAATGAAAAAAATTGCAACCTTTACTTCAAGCAATTTTTTCTTTAGAGCTCAGTTAACTCTCAATTAGTGATTTTCCGTATTTTCAAGCTGAACAGAGGTTGGTTTTGGTTTTGTGTCATTCACTCATGATAAAAATTAGGTTATGTTTTTCATTGCGCATTACTAATCATTGTTATTCATTGTTTTTGTAATCGTGTTTTTCATTGTTGTTTACTAATGATTAAACATAGTTATATGTGTGTTTTATTTACAACGGTAAGAGAAAGTCATGTGATTGTTTCACACCATTTTTTTTTTGTTTATTTAAAGTAGTATCTACATGTGAGTAATTAGTGATTACATTGCGTAAAGGGAATTTTTTTATATCTGACTTTTGCAATTACTGCCAATGCAAACGGTGAGAAGGATAACAGGTGAAGATGATTGATGAAAAACCGGAATGAAAATGTGTAACGGAATGGTGGTTTTGAAAGTAATAATTTTTCGGACTCTAGCTGTGTATCAAACCCAGGATATTAATGGATACAATCAAGGGGGGTGTCTACCATCAAGAAAAATTTGTTTTGAAGATTAATGAAAAGCTTTGTGCGCTTGAAATGCAGCTATCATTTTTATTGAATCCTGTAGAAAAAATTATTTGAAAATTTTGACCCTTCATCCTTTAAAATCAACGTGGGGATTGAAAAGCATCAAATTGTTTCAGAAATCGTAATTGAATGTACATTGGCTAATTTACGAAGTCCATTAATTTTTTCAATCTTTGATTGGCCTTAAATAAAGACAAGAGAATAAAGAAAAAATGTTTTATTATTAAAAGTTATGTACAGTTTTATGGCTCTTTTCAACTTAACTTAATCACCTTGACGATGGGTGCATTGTTGTACCTGTGGATAAGTTTTCCAATACCCTCTTCATTAAGGGGGTAGTCAACCCAGAAAATCAAAATAAAAACTACTGGCTATAATTTATCATTATATATTTTTAATGAAAGAGTAATTTACTAGTAATGATCTACCACTTGACCAGGCCAAAAATATAATTACAGCCCCTAATATAAGGGTGGAGGTGGAAAAGTGGGGGTTTAAGGGGAATCGAATATCTCAGGAACCAAGAAAGACATCAACATGATCCTTATACTAAAAAATACAGAAAACTACTGTCTATTATCTGTTATATGCTCTTGTATTTATTTTTTCTTACAAGAAATTAATTGAAGAAAAACCATATTTTTAAAAGCATTTAAGTTATTTTATGTATTCACAAATCATTTTTTGACTAAATCCCTATGTTAGGTTTTTGTAATAATCATTCAACAGATAATAGAGCAAGAAATTATAAACATATGAAAAAAACATCATCCAAATATCTCCAATACAAACCAAAATATTTAATTCCCAAGAGTGTACAATCATGCAAAAACACATTTCCAGAAAACTTAAAAGTTAAAGGAATAATTTCACTTGCCAGTGACCTTATTTTAAACAGATATTTTTATAACTTTTTGTCAATGTAATAGACAGAGTAATCACATACTATGATTCAGAAAATTTTAAACTTCAAATAAGTTAAAAAAAATTGTAATTTATTAAAAAAATCATCTTCTTGAGTTGACTACCCCATTAAGTGTTGCTGACAGTGAACTGAAATGAGTCTTGACATTGTCTTTAAGCTCCTCATTAGTTTAGAAGCACTGCACTCCAAAAAACTTCTTCAGTTCAGAGAAAAGATGGATGTCACTTGGTATTAGAGCGGGACTATACGGTGGGTGAGAAAATGTCTCGTTGAAATTGCTCAAGGAGTCATTGGGTTGCACCAGCACTTTGAGGACGGGCATTTTGATGGTACAGAACAATTCCAGAAGTCAGCATGCCTCTTCTTTTATTTTGAATGCTGTCCGCAAACTTCATAAGGTTTCAGAATAAACAGCTGCATTAATTGTGATCCTCGGTTGCATGAACTCCACAACACAACGTTAAGACTCATTTCAATTGTTTGGCGGCAACATTTTATGGAGTGGGTTTTGGAAAGCTTGTCCACAGGTACGACAAACCTTCCATCGTCTATAGTCCAGCCTCTCTTAGTTTGCTCCTAATGTAAACAAATAATGATTTCACTGTGCATGCGCATTATAACAAAATGTGTACACGCTGATTATAAAGTAACAACAAAATACTTTCAATAGTATTTAAATACAAAATACTTTTAAAAGTAGTTTTCTTAATGCAATTGTTAGGCCTACATCATATCATGACTGATGTTTTTAGTACTTTAAGTACTTATAATTTAAAAAATAGTTAATTTAATAGGCATACGACATCCGTAAAGTCGTAGACTCTTATCGTGCACCCTGTAGTAGGTGGCTTTTGTTTGTTGACAGTTGGAGCAAACTAAGAACGGCTGAACTGTAGGTGATTGTGTCAAAACATAACCATAAGTGTTCTGGTAACGCAATATAAGTTGATGATCGTCAGCGAGAGTAAGACTCGACTATGCGGGGGGTGGAAGTGCTACTATATATACTTTTCTAAATACATCATAGTGACAGCTGTAACCATGACATCATGTTGTAGTTTTACTCTTACATTGATTTATTATGTTCACAACTATGTCGTTTTATAAACATCCCATTGTATTATTTATTGATTCTTAATAATTATCCTAAATAATAGACATTCATTCTAAATAAGCCATAGTACTATACTTAAGCTACATTTATATCCTTTTACATAATATAATTTACATAATAGTTACATTATATCCTTTTTGGTCATCAACAGTATACCGAATTACTGCACTCTGACATTTGTAGTGATAGACTAGTTAGTCCGTGAGTTCCGTCGATGCGAGCTTATTATCGTGAGTAATACTAGTTTTACGGTAATTTCAAAATGTTATTCTATTTTTTAGGGTTTTCATATTTCATTATTTTCAGTAAATACGAGGTCTGTCCAATAAATACGCGAACTGAGCCCATAAAAACTTTATTTTGCAAAATTTAGTCTACATCAATTTTGACCCCTTCAAAGTACTCTCCATTTGTTGTTATGGACTTATTCCATTTTCTTTTTCACTGTTTAAAGCACCCTTGGAAGTCCTCAGCAGTTAGGCTTTTTAGTGTTCTCGTCGTTTCTTGCTTTATTGTATCCAAATCTTCCCAGTGATGTTCCCTCATCACATTTTTGCATTTTGGGAATAAGAAAAAGTCGCAGGGGGTGATACCTGGCGAAGAAGACGATCAAGGATGGTGATAGAATTTTTTGCCAGAAACTGGCGAACAATCAATGCTGAATGTGCAGGTGCATTGTCATGGTGAAGGATCCATCCATCACCTTGACAAATGTTCGGTTAAAATAGTGTGCACTGTTGATTTTCCTTGATTCAGTTCATCAGCTATCATTCAGACAGTTTTTCGACGATCAGTAAGGACAAGGGACTGCACATGATCAATGTTGTCGTCCAACACAGGTGGTTGAAGGTCGTCCCGGCCTTGCATCATCCGTGGCGTCTTGTCGGCCATCTTTAAAACGCTTAATCCACGTGAAAACTGATATTTTCTTCAGAGCATTATCACCGTAAACAGCTGTAAATATTTCAGTAATTTCTTTATAACTTTTACTGCACTTCACCAAAAACTTGATATTGATTCATTGCTCCGTGATTTCATCAGTTTCCATTTTCGACAAACAGTAAAAACGAGGACAGCAGAAACTAACGTAACTAGCACTATAGGCACAGTTGGACGATCCGCCATGCACTGACGGCTCATTGGGAATCAGGCAACTAGGACCGCCAGTGTGTAGGACTATAGTCCGCGTCATGGGCGCTAGCTTGCACAAGTTCGCGTATTTATTGGACAGACCTCGTATATGTTAAATTGCAATTGAAATTTAAACAATTAACTTTCTTTAAATGATTACATTACTCCTTACTTATTTAGTGTGACGGGTCATGAACTGAATTTTATTACTTAAAATTACGTGTTTTGGTGGTTACATTATGAGTTACAATCATGTCTTATGCTTTTGGGTTGGCTGATGTAAGTAGGATAGATAGTATACTGTCCTCCGCATGATAGGCGCAATCGTCAACTTATAGCGCGTTACCAGTACGTAACTTTTAGTAATAAAACATTTTTTCTATAATCACTATTTTTATATTCTATTCTATTTTCACATGTCACGTAATTGGTGTCAAATTATGGTGAAAATCTCATTCTTAATTGCAGTACTTCCTGTACATTCTACATTTTTAAACAAAAATTTCTTTAACAGTAGTGAAATCTTTGATCAACAAGATACTCATATAAAATCATTTTTCTAAATGTCCGAAATACAGTATTATGCTGTGGACAATTCAAACTGGCACAACTCTTGCTCTATGTGTACACACAGTTCCGCATAAAGTATATCCATAACCTATTCTTTCAACAAGGTATACAAATTTTAATGTATGCAAATGCCTACAACCTTATTTCAATGTATAAAAACATACAAATAATTATTTCATTTTAAAATATGTATTTAATTTGCCCCAGTAAAATTTAAATTATAAATTGCAAGAAGTAAACTGCAAAAACTCAGTAAACTATACTCTGCAGACACACGCAACTAACTAAACAAATTGGTCTGAATGTATTGGTCGCAATGAACAGAAAATCATGTATGAAAACAAATTAGTCTCATCATTAAGTCGGACAGATAATTAATAACAACAGTGAAAACAAAGGGTAGTGACCGTGCGTGAGTCGCACATTACAGTAGCGATTGTATACTTTTGTGACTGTACCGTCGTTGCATGGCGAGGGGCGAAGAGTGGAGTAGATAAACACCGAAGGTGCTTGTGCCAATTCGAATTGTCCAAGGTATACCTTTTGCGTACAAGTCGTCCTAAAAGACAAAGTTCTGATTAATTAAAAAAAAAAAACAATCTGAAAAATCTGTTGTAAGTAAAAAGTTACGATTCTGAAAAATTTTAAACTTAAGGCAAATATGATTAACAAGAGTTATAATTAGAATTGAATACAACTTTTTTTTAACTTTTATAGTGCTGTATCTTCTACAACACTCCTACATCTACCTAACGTACAGAATTTGTAAATAATGAAGCGGGGTTTTTCTCACACTTATTTTTTTTTATTAAACACTTTTAGTATCTTAATTTTATTACTCATGTTAATAATCCATAACTCTATTCAAGTTTTCAAGAATATTTCCTGGTACCATGAAGTATTTTAACCAAAGAATACCCACCCATTGGTAAGTTAATCCAAAGCAAACACCAAAAATTTATTATATGACCATTTCGGTCTTTCGTAAATAAGTTACTGATTTATCCTCGTTAGGATGTGAAATTGTTTTCGTGTTCTGTCAACACTTTATTTTATAAATTGGTACTGTACTACAATTACGCCGGTCCGTAGTTCATATTTTGCCCACTGTTGGCGCTGTGATGGGGTTGCTGCTGCCGATAGATAGCGCAGCGGTCACACTTCTCACAGTGCATGTACCACGTTGCAACATATATTATCTACGCACTGGCGATGCGATAGTCGAGAAGGTGACTACACAGTATCGAGGTCTGTGTGATCGAGGATCGATACGGGAATTTGACAGCTCAGCATTGAGTCAGTTCTTTCTGTCATCTGCACCTCCCTTCCCTACCCCTCGCTTCACCGGCGACTGCTCCCCTTTGGAGGCAGTGGTAAAAGGTGCTCGCTGCGTCGGCGACTCACTCCTATTTGATTAGGCAGCGGTACAGACAACCCCGCTTCGCTTCACCAGCGACTGCTCCTCTTTGGAGGCAGCGGTAAAGACGACCTCCCCCCTTCGATGTTTCATTTTTGAACTACGCCGCCGGATGCCCGGCCGGTCCTACGAGCTCTAAAGACTGCGCTACTACAAGCCGGTGGCGACAAAATCCAATATGAATCTGTTGTTGCGAGAATTAAACCTTAACAAATTAATGTACTGGTTAGATCGATAAAGAATTCTCATCCGGTTTTACTGATTTTCAAAATGATATAATATTGTTTACTTATGAGAAGGTGAGACGGCTGCAGCGGGGAGCCGGTAGTACAACTACTGTGTAGAACTACTGTGTGGTTACCATGACAACGCATTCTTAACACTCATCTTGTAATAAGTAACATACTTAAACCAACGTAATATCGATGTACAAACTGTTAAAAATAAGATGCAACATTTACAATATCTTCAATTGAATGGGTCAACAGAAAAATGTTGCAAGTAACAAAAACAATTTTTACAGAAAGTGAAAGATACCATCAGATTCTTAGCTGTATAACGATTTTTCACTGTATGAAGATTTTGTTTCTAGAATTTCCGAGATTTTAGTTACAATTCTACCCGTTAGAATTCACTATTATGATCAAATAGAGGATTTACAGAATGTATTCCACTGAAATCTCAATTTTGTAAATTTTGTCAGTTGCAACGTTTTTCTGTTCAGCCATTCAATTTTGGCCAACTACACTTGTTAATTTGGTCTTAGGTTAAATATGGATTTACTATTACTGAATAACCTCACTAAGTCGGTTTACTCAGAACTAGAGAAATGATCCGGAATAATGAGAATCCCAAGTTACCCGATGGTATTAATAAAAGGAAACATACTTGCAGATATCTGCCTTTATAATAAAAAAAAAACAATTTTTTAACATATGCATTTACAGATTAATTACAAAATTTATTACAGTACGACCTCGTTTATCTGGACTAACTGAGACCAAAGGCAATCCAGAAAATCGAAAATCCGGGTAATAAGCAAAACAAATCCTTAAATAAGCAGACTTAACTGTTTATTACAATAAAAAATTATGTTTTGTAACCAAATTACATAGAACTGTTTAAAACACATGAAAAACTATAAAAATTACTTTTTGTATCATTTCTTAACAAAGAATTGGTCCACTGTCTTCTGTTTCAAATAAATGTGGTGTTAGAAAGATGCACAGCCATGCAAATGTTTTATCATTACTAGTTCAGCTGGAGTGACATTCTAGTGAATCTTTCTTAAACTCTGCAAAAAACATTTTATTAGCATAATTTATTGTACAATCTATTCAGGAACTGTATAATTAATCAAAATAAAAAGCAAATGTTTGGCATACTTATGATTATGTTCTTGCTATCATAGTTAAAAATTATCAATCAGAAGATTAAATAAAAAAAAAGCACTACAAATCGGATTCGCATTATTCGGATCCAGATCCAGATTAACAAGGTTTTACTTTTTAATTTTTTAAATTAAATAAATTAAATAATTATCCTTAGTCCGTCTGTCACATCCAGATATCAAAAACTATGTAGGATAGCAACAAACAGTTTTCGGATTCATAATCTAAACAAAAAGTTAGTGAGCCTAAATTGGATTTTGAAGTTCCGGTTTCAACCAGAAGTGGCCCAAAACCGGAATTCAAAAACTACAAGGTACCAACAAACGGTTTTCGAATTTATAATCTAAAAACTAAGTGGGCCTGGATTGGGTTTGAAGTTGCGGTTTTGACCGGAAGTAGCCCAAAACTGGAAGTCAAAAATTACAAGAGATACCAACAAACCATTTTTGAATTTGTTATCTAAAAAATAAGTGGGCCTGGATTGGGTTTGAAGTTCCAGTTTCGATCGGAAGTGGTCCAAAACTGGAAGTCAAAAACTACAAGAGATACCAACAAACCGTTTTCGAATTTGTAATCTAAAAAATAAGTGGGCCTGAAGTTCCGGTTTTGATCGGAAGTGGCCCAAATCTGGAAGTCAAAAAATCAAAAGTCGGAATTTGGAAACAAAAATAGTGTCATTTGATTTCTCTTAAAGAGTAGATACAGAAATTACTAATGGCTTTTGCCATACATAGGTCAAAGGTAAGCCTTTTCCTTTCTTACGAAAGCTAAATGGGCTTGATCTCTTAAAATTTATTCAGAAAAATTGCCACCAGCCATGAAACGCGTCATCTCATAAAAGGGATTTTTTGTATCATGTTATCATTACAAAGTAAGAATTATTAATTTGTGATTTATTAAGGTACATTATTCTCCTGGATAGATTATGTACAAGGAAGGTCGAAGTGATTCATCCAAACTTTTATATGCTCGTCTCTTATTTACGTGGTAATGATCTCCGAGATTGTTTACAGCGATATGCAACTCAGTTCTAGAAGTGTACAACTTTTTTTTTTAGAGATTTGGTGTGCGGTTGCCCTGTGGTTATTAATTTTTAATACAGCCAAGATGTTTCAATTTTTGGAATTTGAATTTCAGGTGTAGAATTTGGAGCTCGTATGATAACGATAGACGGTAAATCGATAAAGCTACAAATATGGGATACAGCTGGCCAAGAAGCTTTCAGATCAATCACTCGCTCATATTACAGAGGTGCTGCTGGTGCATTGCTCGTCTACGATATCACCCGTCGTGACACATTCAACCATCTGACCACATGGCTCGAAGATGCTAGACAACATTCTAACTCAAACATGGTCATCATGCTTATTGGAAACAAAAGGTAACCATTTTATGTTTTTATCATTGTCAAAAAAACATTTATTTTCCTTAAAACTGCAATAGTTTTGTAACAGTTTATCTCGTTAATGAATAAATTAGCTTATCGCTATTCGCTTTGTATTGCTTACTATCTAACTATATGAGGTGTGTTCAAATAGAATCCCATTTTACTTTGTTGTGCACAATCAAATGACGGAGTACATTGAACACTTGTTTATTATTGCAGTCAAATTTAGTTTGCATGCTTACACAGCTCATGTGATCACAGGATATTGCATCAGCTAGCTATAGACAGCTATAGGCTGTATATTAAACATTGTCTCATCCAGTATGACGTTTTGAAAAGCGATATTGCATTAAATTTTGCCAAAAACTCGATCATTCTCTAGTTAAAACCAAATCCAACTGGTCTTTGAAGACCATTCTTTGAGTGGTACACAGATAAAGTTGTGGTCCAACAGGTTTACGAGGGCGGACCTGTAGCGATCAGCTGTTGCGTCAGTTTATAATTTTTTTTTTTTTTTTAATGTCCGACTGTTCTGCAATTACTGCTAATGCAGATGGTGAAGGATGAAATGATGTTATGCAATGTATGAAAATATGCCGTGCGTAAATGGGATTCAAACTCAAGGCCGCATGATGAGAGGCGAGCACGTTACCAACTACGCCAATGCGGCCGGCTATAAATTTATTTAGAACAGCTGATTCATATATTTCGTTATTGAAGGCAAACATTTAATTTATATAAAATTTATTTCTTTTTCTAAATTTCAATTTAAATAGTATAAAAATATAAACTACAATATTTAATTTGTTTATTTCATTAACTTAAGCAGTAAGACAAAATTGTTTTTCAAAATTTAATTAATATTTCATTTTATTTTATTTTTGTTCCAAAGACATTATGTAGTTACGGAGTTATAATTGCAACAATTGAAAATAAATTTGTCTTGAACCAATCATCATACAGTAAAGATTGAAATTTGTATTTTATTTCATGTAGCTGTTTAATTTAATAATCAATTAATATTATATTAGCGGAAATGTTTTAAATTAATATAGAAATCGTTACAGACCCAAAAAAAAAAATGGACTGAGAGTGCGCTGCCATTCGTAGTCGTACTAGAGAGTTCTCCCGTTAGATGGAGCTAGTAGAGACCTTCAACTGCCCAGACTGTGTCAGTTTGTAGGTTTTCGTTGGATTACAGTGTTGTGTTTCTCTTATCATTGTTGTGTTCCGTCTGCAACATTGTTGAGCAGATTTAAAAGGGCAAAGAGTGTGTTTGAAATTTTGTTTCCCGCTTGAAAATTTAACAACGGAAGCTTTCGAATGCTTCTACAGGCTTTCAAGGAGGATGCTATGAGCTGAACACTAGATTTCAATTGTTTTGGGCGCTTTTAACGTGGTGAGTTGAGTGTTGAAGGACATGTTCGTTCTGTCCGCCCTTCAACATTTCGAAATGATGAAAACTTGAAAAAATCTGCCAAAAAAAAAATCAACAAGGATCATTGTTTCACAATCGACAAAATTTCTGAAGAGACAGGTGTGAGTTAGAGCTTGTGCTGACAGATTTTGACTGTGGATTTGCAAATGAGACGTTGTTGCCACCGGCTTGTAGTAGTCCTATTGGTAGAGTCATCATAGGACCGGCCGGGTATCCGGCGGCTTAGTTCAAAAGGAAAATAAATGGTTGGGGAAGCCTTCACCTCTACCTCAAGAAGAACAGCTGCTGGCAAGCAAGAGGAGGGTCGTCTGTACCGCTGCCTAAACGATTAGGAGCAGTCGCCGACGCAGCGAGCACCTTTTACCGCTGCCTATAAAAGGAGCAGTTGCCGGGGAAGCGAAGTGGGGTCGTCTGTACCACTGCCTAAGTGAATAGGAGCAGTTGCTGACCCAGCGAGCACCTTTTACCGCTGTCTACAAGAGGAGCAGTTGCCGGGGAAGCGAAGTGGGGTCATCTGTACCGCTGCCTAAATGAATAGGAGCAGTCGTTGACGCAGCGAGCACCTTTTACCGCTGCCTACAAGAGGAGCAGTCACTGGTGTAGCAAGGGGTTGGGAAGGGAAGTGTGTGGAGCAAAAAATACTCAATGTTGAGTGACAATTCCTTCTTTGTATCGACCTTCTCGAGTGATAGGATCGATACTGACTGATCACCTTCTCGACTTCTCCATTTCTCTCTTCCTTCTCGATTAGGTTGAGTTCATGTAGTTGTTGTTAGGTATCTGCTGTTGTACTAGTTGCTGTGAGAGGTTTGCTTGCTACGCTATCTACCGGCAGCAGCAACTACGTCACACCGCCAACAGCAGGCAAAACACGAACGATGGACTAGTGTAAAAACAGTACAGTATCAACGTGTTGCCATGAATTTGTTACTCACCTTCTCAAACAGGATCAACAAAACATTCGATTGAAATTAGTCAGGACTTGAAAAAACGAGATTGAAAGTGATCCAAATTTTTTGACCAAAGTCATACATAACAGTTGATGAGAGTTGGTGTTATGGATATGACCCAGAAACCAAGCAAGCATCAAGCTTGATGGCTTGATGGTTAATGACTTCGCAGGCAGAACATGACGACAGTAAGAGAAACACAACACTACGATCAAACTTTAACCTTCTAACTGATGTCGTTTGGACAGTTGTTTATTGAAAGTCTCTACTATAACCCCATGTAGTGGGAGAACTCTCTACTATGTCTACACAAATGGCAGCGCGCTCTAGTCCGGTTATTTTTGGGTCCTACCTCGTAAAATTGGCCGCACTTCAGTGGACACACATATTTATCTGTTCATTCCTCAGCCGACCACGCCCATTCCGAAGGAATTTTAGCAGCTTAGTGGCTTTTAAGCGCTACCTAGGAACCCACAACCTCTGAGAGGCCAACCCAAATGAGTGGGTGCGGTCACGTCCGCAGGATGCCCCCTCCCCTCAGTACTTGTGTAAACGTTGGATGAGTCACCGTCGAGCTCATTACGCAGCTAATGCTTTGTACGTGGCTCTACCACACACGGATGTACTGCGCACAACCATGTACTATGAATAGCACATGGAGGTGCTACAGCCAGCGCCCGTTACCTCAAAAGCAGGCAAGGATAGGGTAGCTAAACCGCAGTTTTATGGGCACCCTCTGTGTGGTCTGGGGCGTGCCCCCTGTTCACTTTAGTGGACAGTGAACCTTGTTCTGGCCGACTAACAACAAATTTAAATTATGAAGTTATCAATCAAGTTCACTTTTAAGTGATGAGATCATCTTAACTGTCTCATATAAAACAATTAACTATTTAGAACTAATACAAACAATGAAACAATAACTAATTTAAAGAACAAACTGTATAAATTAATAAAGAACTGAAAATTTAACCAATAGAAATGTCAAACAAAATTATACTTAAAATAGAAACGAAAACATTCAGATTTTATCTTGTAGATAAGGTTAAAGTTTAGAAAAATATATAACTTATGTCTATACAAAATTTTTAAATAGGTAAGTATTTAATTTTTCAAATATTTAAAATGTGTATTTATTTAAGTTTTGCAAGAACTTTAGTTATTTAGGAAATCTTCGAAGTGTTTGCTATTAATCTCTTATTTCAAGAAAATTGATTGTTACCAAAATATACTTTAATTATTTTAATAGTACTATATATTTACAATTTAGTTGATAACTCTAAAATTTTCATTTGAGTAGCCTGACATTTAAAAATACAGTTTACTGTTCTTTAACGCCAAAATAAATGAGTGTGCCCCATTCCAGCACTTCAGTGAAGTAGGAAAAATAATAGTAGTAGTTGGTAGTCAGTGCCAGAGGGTTTTTCAGTTTTTCGGGATTTTTACTTTTTCGTGTCCTATTTGAAATATAGGGAAGGGACGTATTGTTTAATGTTGATTTCTTACAATTGAGTTTTCACTGAAAATACAAGGTTTGGCTATTAAATAACGAGACTGACATTGCAAAAAATATTATTTTAATTTTAAACATAAATCACTTATTGTCACCTTCAATATACACTCCTCTATCCCTACAACGCTCCATGCGAATTTTCCATTGTTGGAAACAGTGCTGGAAGTCATCTTGTGTCAGCTCCTTCAGGACACGTGTCGCTCAAAAATGTTTGAAATGAAGCTTGCAAAAATGTTTGTACTGAAACTTTGTACGCGATTGAAAATGACCCAAATTTTTTGGAAACAATAACATGTGATGAAACGTAGTTTTTTAGTTATGATCCGGAAACGAAGCGCCAATTCATGCACTGAAAGAGCCGAACTTTACCGAGAGCCAAAAAAGTTAAAATACCATTGTACTGTACTGTAACAATTTTACCATGTGCGTACAAAACAAAGATAGACACATGACAAAAATTGTTTGTGGAAAGGGATGCATGAATGTTCAGGTTGACGCACGCGCAAAAACAACGTGCTGTGTGCGAAGGAGTGAGCGAAAGTCACCCTCGGCTCGACAGTCGACTCACTGTCTGTTTATTCACATAGTTCAGCTCAGTGCTGTACATATTAGAATCTACTAGCTCACTCCCACAGTTCACTCAGTCTCATCGTTCAATTGTACGGCACGCTCTGTGCCGTTCACTTAAGTGTACGGAGTGGAGTGTGCTAGCTCACCTATTTTACTGTGCTGTCCCATGACTAATAACAATATCATTTATAATACATCAAATAATTATCTTATATATCTTTGAAACTGTCTTATAGTCTATCTACTGTAAGAGTATTCCGCGTGAGGCAAGCGCCTATAGGTTTTAAACAAAAGTTTTACTCTATTTGGCGTGTATCTACTTTTCCGCCTGACAATTTCTTGCACTACATTCCATCATAATCATAAAAATCTACAATCTACATCCAGTTAAAATAAACATAATCCTTTAAGCGTTTTCAATTATAACGTTCAGATTACTTGTAATTATTGTAGTTTCATAAAGAGACAAGAGACTCCTTAACTAATTATTTTAACCGTTAACAAAACATTTAAAACAAAACATTTAACAAAACAATTTTTTTCTACTTCTTAATGTTTGCCCCTTTTATGTTTCAAAAACTCAACACATTTACTATCACGCATGTTAACAAAACACAGCTTACAAAACTTTTCAACTTCAGTCTAAAAAAAATTGAAACGAACCGATACAATACGACAGTTTTATTAAACTAGTCACAGACAATAATTTTAATGATATGAAGTAAACAATCTGAAATGATAAACAACGAATCACTGGAATTGTTTACTCTCCTGTTATAATTCAAGCGCATTAGTCTTATTTTATTACTTCTGACTAAAAATAAAACTGAGCCTTTTTTAAAAACCTTCTAATCATAAATAATAGTAGTAAATAATGTAACGAAAAATAACAATGTAAGGGTAACAATAGTAAAAGTTTTAGTTAATGGTAAACTAATGTTCGATTTATAAAATATTTTCTAACAGATGAATTGAACGTGTTTTCATTAAAAATATTAAGCTTAGAGCTAATGAATTAGTGTTTAATGGAATTTTGTTTTTGATCATGCTGTGCGTATTTTTGATTAATGCACATGCTCACTTGTGTTGCTGGTTGCATACGTCGGAGTACTCTTAGCGTAGACAGACTCTTAAACTACTTTAAATCACACAAATAATTATTGAATTAAAGTTTAAAAAAAATTAAACCAATTCAACAGAAAATGAAAATAATAAATTAAATAAATCTTTAAAATTATTATAATCGACTGTACTGTTATAAAATATGTGTGCGTACATATAGGTCTATTTCATATAATGAATTAATACAATAATTTCACTAACCTTCTTTTTAAACTGCGTCACCTTTATTTCAATTTTCACTTACACGTGTTTCGGTGGATCCACCATCATCAGAGTAAATAACATATAATTGAAACTAAAAACATTATTTATTAAAAATCTATAGAAGATGATACATCTTCAGTCACTTGTATAAAAGTTTATACAAGTGACTGATTATAATGTATATTGAATATAATATATTCAGTCACTTGTATAAACTTTTATACAAGTGACTGATTATAATGTATATTGAATATAATATATTCAGTCACTTGTATAAACTTTTATACAAGTGACTGAAGATGTATCATCTTCTATAGATTTTTAATAAATAATGTTTTTAGTTTCAATTATATGTTATTTACTCTGATGATGGTGGATCCACCGAAACACGTGTAAGTGAAAATTGAAATAAAGGTGACGCAGTTTAAAAAGAAGGTTAGTGAAATTATTGTATTAATTCATTATATGAAATAGAAATATTTAAAACTGCAGGATGCATTATAAAGATTTATTTTTGAATGTACATATAGGTGTTCACTCTTTATTCGTAATTATTGACAAATGATATTCATTTAATTCACTCATTGTATGTACAAAAACATGAAATGAACAAGTGTAAAACATGGCGGGAAATGCAACTGATGTCTCATTAACCTTTTAACCCTTAAAACACAGTTTTCCTGTTTATGCTGATTCTTTTAACAGCCTTTATTCTAGTTATGGTTTTCTGTTTAGTGGTCGTTTTAGTTCTGTAATTGTTAAACAAATAAAAGACTCTAAGAAAATGAACACAAGTAGAAAAAAATGTAAGTATTAGTATTACAAAATGTAAGTACATTGCTTACAGTTCAGGAATCTGTTTAAGGTATATATCTTAACCATTTAAGTGTTTAAGTCCTGTTTAAATACATTTTTACTTTCTCTTGCCTATATAAATATATAGGAAGGAAAGTATTGTTTTCACGTCGATTTTTCGAAATCGAGTTTTCACCGGATCTATACGTTTTCAGACCCCCTGAACCCAAAAAACATGTTTTTAGCGATTGGTCTCTGTGTGTGTGTGTGTGTGTGTGTGTGTATGCGTGCGTGCGCGTGCGTGTGTGCGTGTGTACAGAATATCTCAAGAACGGAACATCGTACGAACTTGAAACTTGAAACTTAAGTTACATATCACTACCGGACCCGACACGAACATTATCATCAAAATCGGTCAACCGGAAGTAGTAGTTTGTTCGTATAATTTTTCACTTTTTTGCGATTTTCTCAAAAATTGGTCCTACGATTTTTTTAAAAATCGCCTGGTTTACTCAATTTTTTATTCTCTACAAGATAGGGTAGGCGTCATGTTTGCTGAAATTCTGGGTGAGGCTGTTTTCACGTAAAAACGTTGTTTTTTAAGATTACAGCTTTAATATGCATTTTAGCGCAAATCTTTATATAATAAAAGTTGTAGAGAATTGAAAATTCTACAACTTTTATTTCAAACAATTTTTTGTATAACGCTTAGTTTAGCGGTAATTTGCGATTTTCTGTTTTTTTCTCACGAAAATGTGTGAAAAATTGATTTTTTTTAAGGTTTCGGCCTTAGTATGCATTTTATGACAAAAGTGTATATAATTTAATTTATAGAAAATTAAAAGATCTACAACTTTTATTTAAAGCATTTTTCTCTACAGAGCCTAGTTTAGAGAGAAAGAGTGATTTTCTGTATTTCTAAGCCAAACTGAGGTTGATTTTCATTTTGCATCATTCACTCATGATTAAAATAAGGTTATGTTTTTGAGGTTAGTTTTTTGTTTATTTCTAATATTTTATTAATAATGTTAGGTTTATTGTTAATTATTTGCATTGGCAAGAGAAAGTTGTGTGAGTGTTTCACACCAGATTTTTTAAAATATATTCTGATTATCAATTTAAAAAAAAAGAAAAGAAAATAGCTTCTTCTGGAAATAGCTCTAATTTTATTGGAAAAATAAAATTGAAATTAATATTTTGAAATTTTCCTTAATGACAAAACTTGCAAAATATTAAAAAGTGGTTATGAAATAATTAAATTTTTTTTTTATATATATGCCCAATTTTAGACCACATGAGGTAACTTTAGATGTTTCTGGAAGCTTATTTTGCAGCTCACATTTCATCGTTTGCTCATTGTAGGTTTTTCTGCTGTCTTCTGTCCACCCAGTGTTCTGTTTTTTGCTTTTCATGGAAGCCCTTGAAGTTCCTAATTAGTTGTCTGAACTTGGTTTGGTTCATTAAGTTTTCTTGGTTTATTCTCAATATCCTTTATGACTTCTTCAAATCATTTATCTGACACCTTAGGTTTCTTGTTTAGTGTATTAAAAATTTGTTTTGTCAACCGTTTTTCATCCATTCTATACAGGTATCCATAAAATTTTGCTCTTTTTTACTTTCTCTTGCCTATATGAATATATAGGAAGGAAAGTATTGTTTTCATGTCGATTTTTCGAAATCAAGTTTTCACCGGATCTGTACGTTTTCAGACCCCCTGAACCCAAAAAACATGTTTTTAGCGATTGGTCTGTGTGTGTGTGTGTGTGTGTAAAACTTGAAACTTAACTTACATACCACTACCGGACCCGACACGAACATTTTCATCAAAATTGGTCAACCGGAAGTAGTAGTTTAATTCGTGTAATTTTTCACTTTTTTGCAATTTTTTCAAAAACTGGTCCTGAGATTTTTTTTTAAATCGCCAGGTTTACTCATTTTTTTATGCTCTACAAGATAAGGTAGGCGCCATGTTTGCTGAAATTCTCGGTGAGGCTGTTTTCATGTAAAAAAAATAGTTTTTTTAAGATTACGGCTTCATTATAAATTTTAGCGCAAAAACTTATATAATAAAAGTTGTAGAGAATTTAAAAACCTACAACTCTTATTTTAAACATTTTTTTGTATAACGCTTAGTTTAGCAGTAATTAGCGATTTTCTGTTTTTTCTCACGAAAACATGTGAAAAATATTTTTTTAAGATTTCGGCCTTAGTATGCATTTTACGACAAAAGTGTATATAATTAATTTTATAGGAAATAAAAAGATCAACAACTTTTAATTAAAGCATTTTTCTCTACAGAGCCTAGTTTAGTGTAAAAGAGTGATTTTCCGTATTTTTAAGCCGAACTGAGTTCGATTTTCATTTTGCGTTTTTTAGTCATGATTAAAATAAGGTTATATTTTTAGAGGTTAGTTTTTTGTTTATTTCTAATGTTTTGTTACTAATGTTAGGTTATATTGTTAATTATTTGAATTGGCAAGAGAAAGTTGTGCGAGTGTTTCACACCAGATTTTTTTCTATTCGATTCCATTAATCGTTCATTTTCCTTGTTCAGTTGTTCTGGACCTCGTAATCTATATTGTCCGTCTATATCTTTGCACCCATTATCTTGTGGAGGAGCTTTGTCTCAAATTTCTCTGGTTCTCGTAGATCAGTCTTCCTGGTCATCCTAAGGCACTTAATCGCGTGTAGACACACAGCTTTTGATCAAGTATTGCGGATGGTTATTTATATGAATGGTTATTACTTTCAGTGATTTGGATTCAAGACGAGAAGTTAAAAAAGAAGAAGGCGAAGCTTTCGCTAGAGAACATGGTCTTATATTTATGGAAACTTCTGCAAAAACAGCTGCTAATGTTGAAGAAGCATTTATTAATACGGCTAAAGAAATCTACGAGAAAATCCAGGAGGGTGTTTTTGACATCAACAATGAGGTAACGTTTAATTTATTGTATGTATTTTTATTGTATAAACTTAACTCATATGTGAAGTAATTTGAACGGAGGGTTCCTGGAATTGTAAACAATATGAAACCATTAAAAAATTTATAGGTCTATTTTATTACGCTGACTGAATATTTACGTTCCTAATACAGTACAGTAGACTAACCTCACTAATTCAACACTTTGTGGACCCTGAGTGCAGATTGGTGGTTGTCGAGTTATCCAGAATATCGGAATTTGGATCAGTTTTAGTAAATGGACACACATTAGACGTGAGTTGTAAATTTATTATATTTGTATCTAAAAAATTCCTTTCATAAGACAATGTGTCTCATGGCTGGTGGCAGTTATTAAAAAGGTTTATTTTTGACTTAAGTCAAAACCATTAGTGATTTCTGTATCTATTCTTTAAGAGGAATTGAATGACACTATTTTTGTTTCCAAATTCCAACTTTGATGTTTTGACTTGAGGTTTTGGGCCACTTCCGGTCAAAACTGAAACTTTAAACCCAATTTAGACCCACTAACTTTTTGTGTGGATTATGAATCTGAAAACCGTTTGTTGCTATCTCTTGTAGTTCCTGACATCTGTGTGTAACGGATGGACTGAGAAAGGAAAATGATAGATGACATTTGTAAAAATTATCACCAAAGAATATAGTTTAGTACAGTTATGCTAAATACTGAATAAAGTTTAGTAGGTGCTAATAAATTTAATATTGACCGTAAATTACAACACATAGTACAAAACATATAAGTGCTGAATTAAGTTTGAAAACTTTACTACAATACAGTACAAGATTGAAAAATTAAGTCCCAAGTGTATACAGTTCAAATTAAGTTTGCTGGAAAAATTGTTTGATTGAAGATCGGTTTTCTTTCTCAACTCGGCGCCTGGATGCTTCATCATGAAGTCGCTGGAGGAATAAAACGTCAATGGCAGATGATCCGTGCTCCATATAATGCAATACTCCTTCAGTGTATTTCACACTCTCACTGTGGCTCATCGTTTCTTCTTGTTGACTGCTCTCAATGTCGTCTTCTTCTAGTGGTTCAGTGGTCCACCAGCAAGATCCATCCAATCTCTGACATCATCATCTACAGTTTCTTCACATCCTGGAATTTTCCTCATTACAGCGACCAAATTGAAGGTTTCAGGTTTCTCTTCTTGTTTAGAAAAGTCATTGCTGAAATGACTTAAAAGTTTCCTCCATTAGTGAACAAGAGTTTTATTGGCTCTAGTTCATTAAAAGATTGATCAACCCAACCAATAATGTCTTGTAAGTCAATCCTTTTTAGCTCACTTATCAAATCATTACCTTTTTCCAAGCATAATACTAAAGATGAAAGGAGCTTGCAGACTGTCAAGTAACCAGGTGTTGAGTTAGTGAGTTCTACTGTAATACCGTGCCGTGGGCTTGATGAGTTTTGATGTGAACCTATCAAGTTTATCAAAACAAAAATCTGTTCTAGTGATGATAGAGTCACTTAGGATTCATTGTGTGAATGGGTATCATATTCTTCTTATTATGCCATCTCCAACCGGAGTTTGGTAATCATGATGGCTATTCGGGTCTTTGACACTGCACCTCTGAACAGTTCTACTGAGGTACAGTGAAACCAGTCGCAAAGATTCGCCAGCTGCATTGGCGTTGTTGGTAACGTGCTCGCCTCTCATCATGCGGTCTTGGGTTCGAACCCCACTCAGACACGGCATTTTCATACGTTACAAAAAATCATTTCATCATTCAAAGTTGCAACCCAATGTCGTCGCTAATGACCACTGTAGTTGATGCGACGTTAAATAAACAGAGAAAAAAAAATTCTTCAGCTAAGAAATTCTTCTTCCTTCCACATCTCTCTTCCATGAATTTTGCTATGTATTATTAAGGGCTGCCCATAACAGACAGGTGGAGTGTCAAATTATTTACACTCAATCTGTTTGTTGCAGGGCTAAAATAAATAGTTCTGTTTCTTATCACATGGTCAGCCAAATTAATGACTGAATCATTTAAGAACAGAAGAGGTAGAGGTGTAAATGACACTAATCAGAGTTATCACCTCTGAAAGTAATGAATTTCATTATACAGCCAGACCCTGTGGTGAATAAAGTGAAGGTGTCGTTTGCAGAGTGGAAAATATGTGCTTTTCAGAGGGCCCGGCATGCTGATAAGCATACTCTTTCAACTCAGTGAGGAAGGAAAAGGTAAACCACCTCACTTCTCGTTTTTACTTAGTAAAACCTCTACAGGTTCAAACTAGCCTTTCGGCTGATGACCTAAACAACATTATTAAGGGAAGTATTTCATATCTTGGTCCATGCATAATATGATCCAATCCATTTTCCTTTTTTGGATGGTGTTAATAAGTTTTTTTTCTATTCCCATTCTTCACAAGACTGTCTTGTTGGTAACTTTATCCGTCCTGAGTATTTTTAGCATGCCCCTGTACAACCAAAGCTCGAACGCATAAATTCTCCTGATATTAGGTTAATTCAGCGTCCAAGCTTTGGTGCCGTATAACATTGTCAAGAAGATGTAACATCGTACCATCCTCAATCTCCGATTAAGGCTGAAAAATGGGTATCATCTTCAGATGACTCGATCAATTAACCCTTTCAGTGCCACCCTCTTTCACCGTGGTTGTGCATAAAATGCCAAGCCACTTTTGATCTATAAAGCAACCATATTTGTTTAATTAGATTACAGATAAAGTAATAATACTAGAGTCTTGAAATTTTGGTCTTACCTTAAAAATAGATTAAGAATTGCATATACATTGTCAAAACTAATGCTTGCATTTTTTTTAAAATTAAAAAAAAGTTTAAATTCAGTACACGCAACCGAAGAAAATTGTTTTTTTCACTTTTACACAAAATAACTAGTTTATAATTATATTATTTACACAAGTTGGCACGTCTATCACATAGCGCATTTAATTTTGAACAAAATCATATTAAATTTGTATATAAATTATCACTACAAACATACTTATTGAGGATATTGGTTCAGCATGACGCGACAGAAAATTTGAGTATTTATAAAAAATGACAATTGTATAGTTTCTAACATAGGTTCACTTTCAGAGTCCGTACACAGAGCTAACTCGCAAATTTCATCATCGTCAAGACCAAAATATAATTTATCTTCCAACATTATAAAGAAATAAACCAACCACTAACAAAAACAGTTGCAAAACTAAACACAAAATACAACAGTAGAGGTTATACACGCTGTTATAAAATGTCAACTACGGACTCGACACAACACGAGAACACCGGCCTGTTAGATTGCTTGTAAAATCGTCACTGTACATCCAAAAAGGCTAAAAATATATGGTCATATACAGCAATAACTACTCTTTCGTTTAAGAGTAAAAAGAGCACAATCTGTTGTGAACTGAGAGTACTACAGTGGTTTGAAACTGGCGGCCGATTCGGTTGGCCATGGCAATTTACGGACAAGCAATCGTGGCCGATTGAATCAGCCATGGCACTGAAAGGGTTAATAATTAATAATTGACTAATGTTTGTATCGTTTGAATTACAGGCAAATGGAATCAAGATAGGACCTCAACACTCTCCCAGTAATCCGAGTCTTCCATCTGGCAGCCAGGGCTCAATGCAAGGAGGTGGATGTTGCTAAACATAATTTTTATTATTTCTGGTCTCATAATTTACATTTTTATTATTATTATTATTATTATTTCTTTCCTAATTAATTAAATAATGATAAGCAGCACCGCCTTAAACTTTAAAAAAAGTGGCGCGATTTGTATTATACAATGATGAAAGATGATGGTGATGATGATGATAATGATGATGAATAGCATTGTTAATAGATATAATTTTAATTAATTAATCCAATCATTAATTTTCTCCTTTTTTATATACATATATTATAAATAATGAAAAAAAAATTAAATTAGTACCTAATTGTTTTATGACGGTATATTATTATTATTATTATTCATATTATTAAGTTATTATTATTATTATTAAATGTTTTAAATATAATAAAAATATATACATTTAAATGTTTATTTGTCGTTTAATTTTTCTCGTTTACGTGCATAATATTTAAATTTGTATTTATCAAATTGTGTGTTTATACCAAGGTGTCGTAAATTTGGGTACAGATAAATGTTTTACTTAAGTATATTTTCCTTATTTTCAATAAAAATTATTTTAAAAAATAAGGTTTCTCAGCATATCCTTGTCAATTTCGTAATTTTGCCAATGTTAACGTTATCTTGAACATTTAAAAACAATTAAATATATTTATGTTATGACTCGGTGTAGATAAATAACTGGTAAAAAGTTATTATTGTTTTGTACACTAATTAAATTTTATTACATTGTTAAAATTGAAACGTAAAAATTCAATATCCAATGAAGTTTTTGATTTGTTTGCGTTGTTTATTTAAAAATTTGTATTCTTATTTAAATAATCTATTAATACAGTTGAGTGTCAGTTATTCAAACTAATTGGGATCAGAGCAGTTCTGATAATAAAGTATGGTAAATACTGTGATTTGATACATTGTACCATAACAATGTAATGTAACCTAAATGTTTAATAGGCTATTAAAGGCTAACATAAACTTTTGTTAAAACAAAAAACACCAATTTATTGCAAATATAGCCTACTTAAGATTATAAAAACAAATGGAAAAATATAGAATTCCAAAACTGTGTAAATTATTGAAATAAATTACAGTAAAATCCTGTATGACATATTTTTTAACCACTTGTAGGTACTATAAAGTATTTTTAAAAAATCTTGAATTTTCTTTTGAATTAAGAATGAACTTCTTTTTGTAGGAGCAACGTCTCTCATTATTTTTAGTAACAGTGCATCAGCAGCCTTAAATTTAGGCTGTTGTTTGCACCATAGCATTGCAGTTTCTAGGTTAGAAAATGCCTCTGCGTCAATAAATATTTATATTTTTGATCGATAGTGGTTTGGATAATCGATGCTACTTACACGTGTTTTGGTGGATCCACCATCATCAGAGTACAGTATATAAAAATTATATGAAACTTTAAAAACTTAAACTTAAAAACCTACAGAAGATGTTGAATCTTCTGTTATCTAATACTTTTTTAATTTTTTTAAATTATATAAGATATTTCATGTAACTCTTATGATTAAATTAAATGAGAATTAAAACTGCATTGAAAGGAAAATAGGTTAAAATAAATAATAGAAGTTGCTGGAGTTTTTCGTTATATTATATTAATTTCTGTGAAACATTTATCTGTGTTCAGATTCATGATATTTGTTGTGTATTTTTACTTGCATTATTTATTTATTTATAATGTATTTTATGTGTTCTATTTATATGATGAAGAAATTAATTTAGAAAAAAGTAACGCAAGATATATGATACAATTTTTTTCGTTTTGTATAATTTTATTATCAATAATACACGGCATAGATCATGACTAAAAAAAAAACAAATTTTTTACGTTTTTATATAAGTTTACATGTTTATTTATAATATAAATTATTACTATTGTTATAATGGAAAATGTTTTGTATTTATGTTAATTTCCAGATAAATTGTATATACCTGTAATTTATAATGGTTTAAATTTTTCATAAAAAGTGTGAAAATGTGTACTATTGTTACAATTTAATTGTGTGAAAATATGTTCTATTGTTACAATTTAATTGTGTCTCTAGAGTGGTAGGCATCTTGTTCTATATTAATAATTTTCACTTTTCCCCACTGTTGATGCATTTTTGACCTCCAGGAAATGAGAACATGTTAGCCAAAGTATCCATTTTCTGGCGGATGGAACATTGTACTGCCAACATCCTGTTAAGTCATGCCAATTCCGCCAATTTTAACAGATGATGTTAATACTACCACCGTAAAAAAATCTAAACTCCAAATGTTTTAGGGGATAGAAAATATTGTTCAAAACATTTTTCACCAAAAATCCCAATTTTGTCGCTTAGAATGTTTTGCGGCAGACCTATTTAATTACTTTCACATAATAAATTTGAAATCTTAAAAACTCTGTTACAGAGTTTGCTTATACACTAAAAATTAGAAGAACTGTCTTAAAAGTATCTTTAAGAGTAAAGCCCAGAGGGGAAAAATAACAAAAGAGTGGGATGGAGAAGAATTTGAAGTACTGGACAATTTTTTAAGTACTTGAGAATGTGTATTAGCTCTGATAGACGCCTGGATATGAGAATAACAACAAAATTCTAAATGCTAATTTAGTATACTTTCAACCAAACAATACAATAGTAGGAATAAGTATTGCCGAATACTAAAATTTAAATTTGTAAATTAGTATGCCAACAGTAAACGCTGTAAAAAACTGTTTTGAGCTTTCCAGGTAAATTCAGTTGAAATTTATGAAAACTTACGGATCAATAATATTATTAATATTATTCTGCCCATAACAGACAGGTGGAGTGTCAAATTATTTACACTCAATCTGTTTGTTGCAGGGCTAAAATAAATAGTTCTGTTTCTTATCACATGGTCAGCCAATTGAATGACTGAATCATTTAAGAGCAGAAGAGGTAGAGGTGTAAATGACACTAATCAGAGTTATCTTCTCTGAAAGTAATGAATTTCATTATACAGTCAGGCCCTGTGGTGAATGAAGTGAAGGTGTCATTTGCAGAGTGGAAAATATGTGCTTTTCAGAGGGCCCGGCATGCTGATAAGCGTACTTTTCCACTCAGTGAGGAAGGCAATGGTAAACCACCTCACTCCTCGTTTTACTTAGTAAAACCTCTACAGGTTCAAACCAGCCTTTTGGCTGATGACCTAAACAACACAATTAATATTATTATTATATTGTATTTAGCAGGCGATGCGGAAAGCTAGGCAGTTAACAAGAAAATCACTAGTAAGATGACTACTCGCAAAATGAGATTCCTGAGTAAAGTAGTAGGTAAAATCTGGGGTAACCATGTTACTTAAACATGTCAGCATCAGAAGAGATCTGAAAAAGAACAACTACTATGGATATATTACAGAAGTAGTTAAGATAGTATACCCACATCACTTGCAAAACAATTTATTATTCGAGGACATTTTCTTGTATGACTTTCTTTTGATTGAATCAGTGGCGTAGGGTTGTTACACATAATGGGTATTCTCTCAAAATAACCCCTTCTATTCCTTAAAATTAATGAAGGTGGGAATCTACCTTTAAAACACTTTTTTTTGTGTTCCAAATTAGTGAAACAATTTTTTGTACCTGAAATACAACTTTTCTCTTTAATAAATCCTGAGATTTATTTAAGGTCACCTCGATAGCGTAGTGGTTAGCACGCTGGACTACTACGAGGGTCATTCGTAAAGTAAGGTCCGTTTTGGCGTAAAAAATTAACCACAACAGATTAGATCAAAAACCTTGTTTTATTTAATTCCTGACGTCTTAATCTACTTTTCTACATAGTTTCCATTTTTTTAAACATTTATCATAATGTTCTACAAGCTTTTGAGTACCAGTATCGTAGAACTCTGCCGCCTGCGAATATAACCAGTCATGAACAGCTTCTTTCAACTCGTCATCAGAGTTGAAGCGCTTACCGCCGAGAAACTTCTACTGTTCTACTCACGTTCGAGAATTCCAATGCTAATGACGAAATTGTGAATCGTCGATTTTCATGAATCTTTTCTTCAATGGCTTTGACCAAATCTTCCGTGATCACTGATGGTCGGCCAGATCGCAGTTCATCATGGACATAGTCCCTTCCCTCCTTGAAAGCTCTCACCCACTTGCGCACTTTACTGTCACTCATTGCATTAGGGCCATACACTTCACTTATTTGTCGATGAATATCTACTGCACAAACGTTCCTTGCTGTCAAAAAACGAATCACTGACCGTATTTCGCGGTCGGCGGGATGATCAATTGTTTTAAACATCTTAAAGATGCACAGTAAACAGCACACAACAAAGATACTACTGCAAATGGCGTCGTTTTGTAAGCAAGGTGTGCTGGGAGTCGTCGCGCATGCGCATTGCGCTGTTCGCTCACCGTGTGGCTAGTTACCGCGATTCGGACCTTTACAAATGACCCTTGTATATGGAGGTTCTGGATTCGATTCCTGACTAGGGTCTGAAAATTTTCACAAATAAAAATCCACTGTTCTAGATATGTAACACTTCATAGTTACTATTAACCAAGCAGTTGATGTGACTTTAAATAAACTAAACTAATAAAAAGTTATTTAAAAATTTTTTCTTCATACTCTAAAATCAAGGTGAAGGATGAAGATAAAATCCCTTTCTAGGGCACCATGCATGGTATAGCTGGGGTATTTTTTTATATAAATTTTCCTTCTAAATTCCTCAGTGGTAAAACTTTTCAACAATTCAAAAGTAAAATTATTTTAAAAAACAAATTCAAAACAAAATATTACCTTTTTAACCTTACCGTACAAAATATTAACTTAGTAAAATATACCTTTTGCATATTATGAGGTTCTAGAAGAAAAGATTTATAGTGATTTTTACAAAAAAATCTTGATAATCGGTTGGATTAGAAAAAAATTATGGTTTCTGAAAAATGGGTGATAAATCTCAATTTTTGAGACATTTTCACCAAGGAAATTGTTGATTTTTCTAAGGTTTTTTGTTTTTATTTGTTGAAGTGAAACAAACGTTATTGAATATACTATTTTATTCAGACTAGTTTGCTTTATAAAAATAGCAAAAGGCCATCTCTGTGGTATAGTGATCAGCATGCTAGCCTACAAAGCAGAAGGTCCCAGGTTCCCGGCTAGGATCTGAAAATTTTAACACGTTAAAACCCACCTGTTTAGTTACAGGACCAAAACCAACATTAGTTGCTAATAACCAAGCTTTCAATATGACTTTAAATAAACTAAAAATATGTAGTAATAGTATAAAATCTAGCGAAAATGTTTTTGAGATAGACTCCCTATATCATGAACAATTACCCCTATTTGCTATGTGTAATGGTATGAAATGTTGAAAATAATCAGAAAAATGTTTAAATGTATGTTAAAACATGTACAGTGGCTTTCAGTGTGATCTTGGATCTATAGTCTCAGAGATGTCTTTAGAATCAATCTGTCATATGCCAAGCCTTTAAAATTACAGTATTAGCTCTGTATTGCTTTTTGGGTTGTAAAGAATCATGAATTTTTTTTGTTTTATGTCGACTGTTTTGCAACTGTGCTAATGTAGACGGTGAAAAGGGTGATTGATGAAGATGAATGGAAAAAATGCCAGACCTAAATAGGAATTGAACCTAGGACCCCGCCGTAGAAGCCAGTTGCTCTACCATTGAAGAGGTGGTAGAGAATATACGTATATAAGATCATTCTACCAAACGGAATTCAATGCGAATAAATAATAATAAATCACAATATGAAAGAATTTATCGCTTACTTTTTATTTGGTTGCCTTTTAGTTTAAAAAACTTAGGTACATTTCGGTGGTACCACCTTCTTTAGAGTAATATTAAATTGCAGAACGATATTACCATTCAGTCATAATAAGAAAAGTTAGAGAGAAAATAAAATAGTTTTCTTTGATATGATGCCCATAACAGACAGATGGAGAGTCAAATTATTTACACTCAATCTGTTTGTTGCAGGGCTAAAATAAATAGTTCTGTTTCTTATCACATGGTCAGCCAATTAAATGACTGAATCATTTAAGAACAGAAGAGGTAGAGGTGTAAAAGACACTAATCAGAGTTATCTCCTCTGAAAGTAATGGAATTCATTATACAGCCAGACCCTGCGGTGAATGAAGTGAAGGTGTCTTTTGCAGAGTGGAAAATATGTGCTTTTCAGAGGGCCCGGCATGCTGATAAGCATACTTTCCACTCAGTGAGGAAGGCAATGGTAAACCACCTCACTCCTTGTTTTACTTAGTAAAACCTCTTTAGGTTTAAACCAGCTTTTCAGCTGATGACCTAAACAAATTTGATATTACTGAACAGTAAAACTATTCTGCATTTTAATCTTAATTTAATAATACTCTGAAGGTGCTGGTACAGTGGAACCCTGCTAGTCCGAACCCCGCTAATCCGAAAACCCGCTTAATCCGAACCCATTTTGACCCCAAAAAAATTTTACTTACGGAAACAAAATAGTAGTATAAATTCAGTACTGTACATATGGATAGTTTACTCATGAACGCATTATTGATCACTTTTCACAAAGTCAGTTATCTTTTGTTGGCGGAGTGATGAGAACCTAGCAGACGTCGCTGTATTTAACCACCGTCTCATAAACATTTCGTCTGCTGGTGTAGCGTTAGGATGCTGCTCTATGTACTGCAGTGATTTCTCCATCACCTTTGCTGCTTCCGTGTGTGAAATCGCCGGGGCTCCATCTGGTTCATCTTCCACATATTCGTCTGAATTGTGATTAATTATTGAAACAATTTCCTCATCAGTTATAATTTGATCTTTATCTGCCGCCAACTACTCTGCAACATCAGTGTCATCAGTTTCTTCACAGCCTGGGATTTGTTTCATAAGCTCAATAACTTTGTGTTTCTCACCTGTATTTTCTGTTAATTCCGTGATTGTTAGACTCGGCCAGAGGCGTTTCCTCGATTTTCTAATCAATTGTTCTTTCACATTTTCCATGAGCATTGATAAACTTATTTTGTGGAATGTAAACAACAGTCATAGGGAAAGAAAGTGAATGTTGAGCTATAAATAACATAATGGGCACGCCGGCGACTGTCAATGACCTTCACGCTTGCAAACGATCAAAAACTATTGGAATGGTGCAATCGCTGCGTCGGGCAGAGGGGCAGTTCTGTAGTTCGTAATTACTGTAGGTAGTGTTTTAAACATTTTTGTTTTTCTGTTTTAAATGGCTAGAGAAGTTTATTTAATTTTTTTTATACCTTCATCAGTATTTGGTTACTAGTTCAGTAGTCTATTAATGTTTCCAGCATTATGCCTAATATAACATGTAATAGGTACATTTTATAAATGTTTCTTGGAAAAACCTGGATAATCCGAACTTTCTGCCGATCTGAACGGGGTTCGGTCCCAATTAGTTCGGATTAGCGGGGTTGGACTGTACCACGAAAACGTAGGTAATTTTTTAAACTAAAAGGCAATCAAAAAAAAAAGTAAGCGATAAATTCTTTTATATATTGATTTATAAATTAAACGGTTGGCAAGATGCATTACAAAAATTTGTTTGTAGCAGGAAATAATTATAAAATGCAATGTGTTATGTACCATTAAATGCTACAATTATTGTTACATTCTTAGGTGTAGGTATCAGACGAACTAATGTCCCACAGCCGAGCGAGTGAGAGGGAGATATGTGGCATAACTACGCTTGCGCTCAAAGGTCTTTACCATTATAATCCAAATCTGAAAACATACTACAGTCGTTATCTTGCTTGTTAGTTTACTGCATGCATAAACGCTTGCTCACAACAATGAGTAAAATTAAAGACAATGTTATTGGAACGGCGTGTATGGCTTGTGCGAGTAAGAGCGTTATGCATTCTCTCATTCCCACGGCTAGGGGACATTAGTTCATCTGAATACTGTGCAAGATATTTATAAACAATCTCAGGTTACCTAGATCCTCTAGTATATTCGCTACTAAATTGTGCAATACATTTTCAATACTTTTTATTACAGTTATTTAAACTATTATATTATTATAAACGGGGAATACATAGTGTAATATGTATCAATATGGATGGTTGATTATATATAAAGATAGGCCTACATTATTAAATATTCTTTTACTACAAAAATCTTTTAAATGAAAAAAAAACTATTCAATAAATTTCTTTTACTATATAAAAATATTACTTCATACATAATATTTAAATAAAACGGTACAATAAGATGAAAATTTTTTGGTATAAGACTGTGAAATTGTAAATAATAATGAATAAGTTGGAAACAATTTTAAAATTTAATTTATACATTTAATTAAAATTATATTAATTAGTTACTGTTCATTCATTAATATAATATATAAGATAAATTATACAGGGTGTTTTGTAAGTATGATAAAGTTTGTGAAATAATTTTTGTAATAGAATAAAATAGTCACCTGAAATGCATGAAGGGAAACTGTTTGACTAAGTTGGCAATAAATTATAAGCTGAATAGTTGAAGGAGTGTTGGTCGTTTGAATGGAAGCTGGTTTCTGGAACACGCATTTCTGCCTAACCCATGAAGTAAAGAAGAAGAATAAATAAAAAATAGTTTGCATATGTCTCCTGTAATCAAAATTTATCATCATTTTGTCCTTAATGAAACTGTATTCTGGAAATCTTCTTCGTCTTAATTGTAATCTCCTCCAAGAAGGTTGGTAACCATGATTTTAGATGCAGCTGTACATCTGAACTAATGTTATCAAGTTATTCAGTTATGATGTGCGTTAACTCTCCTAAATTGTTAGTGAAAAATTTTTCCCTAAATTATTATTTGAAGTAAGCTGTACTTCTCCCTTTTCATCACACTTTTTTCTGTATTGATACAATCAAACATCAATCGTTCGGATAATGCTCTCGTTTGTGACAATCCTTCCAGCTCAACCTCCAAATCCAGGCTATTTTTTTGTCATCAGTCAGTCTCTCGACTGGTTTGATGCAGTTCTCCTGTTTTATCTTGCGCAAGTTGTTTTTTTCATATTTTGAAGCTCTTGAAGACCTGCATATACTAAGTAAGCCTAACCAGAATCATATATGAAGGAGTTTCCTCACGATAATTCTAGTCAGACAGAAAAAGCTGTAGTTTACTGTTACTTTCAGCTTTTAGTTGGCAGACTGAGTGCCCCAAGCCACCGTCTGCCAGGGTGGAATGGGCAGCCCTTCCAGTTCCGTTCACCATGAGACGGTCATTGTGCTGATGAGTGGTCACATGGTTACTAACCGGCCACACAACGTGAATGTATTGATAGGACACTAGCCTTCTATCCCGGCTGGTTCCCTTAAACCTTTTGTAAAAGGAATTAAGGAGTCTCCTTCCAGTTGACGACAGAAGCCCTTTACAGCCCAAATCCAGGCTGTAAAATAATATTGAGAATACATTACTTCTTAGAAGTAAAATTTTTAACTGCTATGTAAGATCTATTGCATGTACTTTTCTAATATTATTGAAATTGATTCTTGCTTGCCGAGTTCTAGATTTGGTTTCTTCAGTGAAATTGTTATTTTCATAGTGCAATTGGTCCCAAATATTTGTATTTTTTGACTTTCTTGATTCTTTCTTTATGAATTTTTTAGTTTTACAACATTTGTTGTTGTTTGAGATTATCATAAATTTTGTTTTCTTGACTTTCAGCGCCATACCATTGTGTTCACTAAACTCCACCACTTGGTCTAGTAGCATTTGTTGGCATTCTGCTCTAGTAGTATTGTGACATCTGCAAATATTATTTTATTGTGTATTTGCGAACTGATTTGTGTGTTTCTGATATAAATTTCCAATTTTTTTCAATAAGGGCCTTTATATTGTTGTATAAAGATTTATTTGTTTTTTTTTGTCATCAGTCTCTCGACTGGTTTGATGCAGTTCTCCAAGCTGTTCTATCTTGTGCAAGTCGTTTCATATTTACATACCTGTAACACCCTACATCTTTTGTAATTTGCTTTATATATTCTAATCTTTACCTCCCTCTTCAATTTACTCCCTCAATATTACTCTCCATTATTGATAGCCCAATACCTGGATGTCTTAAGATATGCCCCATTATCCTATCCCTTCTTTTGATAAGATGCTTCCATATACTTCTTTTTTCATCCACTCGCCTAAGAACCTCTAAATTACTTATTTTGTCCACCCACCTAATCTTTAACATTTTCCAATAACACCACATTTCAAAAGCTTCTATCCTCTTCTTTTCTACAATCCCTATCACCCACGTTTCACTTCCGTATAATGCTACACTCCAAACATAATGTTTTAAGAAATTTTTCCTAATCTGTAAATCAATGTTTGTAGTCAGTTAGCTGTTTTTCAATTCAAAGGCTTTTCTAGCTTGAGCAATTCTACTATTGATATCACTTGTGCTTCTACCATCCTTTGTTATTTTACTCCCTAGATAGCAGAATTCCCCAACTTCCTGTATGTTTTCGTTGCCTACTTTTAAATTTCCCATCTCTTCTAAACCACTCTTGCTGCTGCACAACTCTTTCGTTTTGTTTATTTGTTTTATTTTCGTGTTTATTGATGGGCTTCAATCTCTTATATTTCTCTTCAGTTTTATTAGCTCTCATAAACTTTTTTCCTGCCCATAACAGACAGGTGGAGTGTCAAATTATTTACACTCAATCTGTTCGTTGCAGGGCTAAAATAAATAGTTCTGTTTCTTATCACATAGTCAGCCACTTATATGACAGAACTATTTAAGAACAGAAAAGGTAGAAGTGTAAAAGACACTAGTCAGAGTTATCTTCTCTGAAAGTAATGAATTTCACTATACAGCCAGACCCTGTGGTGAATGAAGTGAAGTTGTCATTTACAGAGTGGAAAATATGTGCTTTTCAGAGGGCCCGGCATGCTGATAAGCGTACTTTTCCACTCAGTGAGGAAGGCAATGGTAAACCACCTCACTCCTCGTTGTTACTTAGTAAAACCTCTAGAGGTTCAAACCAGCCTTTCGGCTGTTGACCTGAACAACAACAAACTTCTTTCAAATTTTTCCCGTTCAAACTGAAGTTGTTTAGGATTTCATATTCATTGATTATTTCAGATTTTATTCTTGGTTTTTTTCTGTTAAAAATAAAGCAGTTTCCAAAGTTCACTATCATACTTACGGATCATTCTGTATTTCATAAATTATTTTAATTAATTGTGTATTTAATAATGTAATAATATTCATAATTATAAATTATTGTACTAAATGACATTTCTATTACAAAACAGCTTTATGTGTTTACAATCAAATTTATTTTAAAATTAATATTAATAGAATTTTAAAATTTATAAATATTGGTAAAAACATATTGATTTGCTTTTTGTATTTTTTATTGATGAATTTTATTTAATTTGTGTTTTTTATTTTTTTTTCTACAGCCGCTCGTAGTTTTTTCAAATCCAGGGTTAGTTAATAAATTTTTCTTTTGTTAGTTTAATTATTTTGTTGTGTATTATGTGTGTGTTTGTGAAAATATTTTTGTGTGTATATATTATATTAAAGTAGAGATTTTTTTCATGAAAATTTATTATATTTGTGAAATTCATTGTATAAATTTTTAGTTAGTGATTATTTGAAATAATACTAAGTTATTAATTTTCAAAATGTTTTTCCATTTTCAATAAAATATAAAACAGATGCATCTGATGTATTTGTGATACATTGACAGAAAAAAATGATTGTATTTTAATATATATTTTCGAGATGGCCAATTTTAGAACAAAACAGTATAAGAATTTACTATTAACACGTTCAGCACGGCGGCTGGAATCACGGATGCTTCGCTGTGCCGACCCACCATTGCAGTGAAAAAATACCATGCCGCCTTAAGGCGTCATTCGTCCCCGGAACGATCTTACTTATTTGCTCATCTACTCACCGGCTAAATATAGTACAGTATTATACACGTTTGTTGTTTCTACGAAATTTATATTTGAAATTCATTTTTTAGTTATTAGAAAAATTAATACGTATAAATTATTAAATAAATGAAAATTATTGTCGTGTGTAAAATAGAAAAATACAATTATGTTTGATAATGAATAATATTTAATTCAAAAAAATTTAAATAAATAAAATACATTAAATAATTAAGTAATACAGTAGTAATAAAGCTTATTACTTTATAAAAACACAAAAACCTGCAAAAGAAACACAGTGCATAGAAATCGCGAGTTCAGAAAGTAACAGAAATTTTTCTTTTGAGTAATAATTAAACTATTTTTACGTAAAAATGTATTATTCTTATCTTTTGTTTGTAAAAAGAAGTCACTGGAAACGAAGAAATTTGTAGAATAATTGATATAATTAAATAAAACAATAAAATTACACGGCACTAGGACGTTCGAATAGACTACAATTTTAAAAATTCTTCAAAAATTCCCGGCAGTTGGTAACGAAAGACGATCTTCACAGTGGCGCTCGTAGAATAGATCTGAACCCCTGAACAACCTTTACTAACACTGCCAGTACACCGGCGATTTATAAAAAGCTATAGAAATGTGGTATTGTATATGACGCCTTAAGGCGTCATTTGTCTCTGGAATGAACCTCGATTTGACGCCTTAAGGCGGCATCCGTGCTGAACATGTTAATCTTTTTTTTTTTGGCTTCAACTTTATTTTTATTTACAATGTACAATTTTTTTAAAGCACAAATAGCAAATGAGATGATAAATGTTGAGGACTGATGTTAATGTGAATCGATCCAGTGAATGATTTTGGCGTGAAATTATACGAGGAATGTGGTGCCAATATTTTTTAATGATAATGATTAATAAACTATGATAATGGATGATTTTTTTATGAAATGAATTCCAACAGGCATGCCAAGTTAAATTTAATAAAAAAGTAGTGAACTATATTATGTTTCATTATTTATCTGAAGTTATTGAAAAATGTGGTCATCATAATATTCTTTCCTTACCTGAAAAGTGTCAAAGTATTCTTTTTCTTGAAGACTGTCAAGCACCTCCTGAGTTTTCTTTTCTGAATGTAGTCTACATTGTCAAAACGTTGACCTTTCATGTGAATTTTCATTTTTTTTGGAACAGAGCAAAGTCACAGGTGGCTAAATCTGGTGAATATGGAGCTTTTAGTATGCCAGTCATATTGTCTTTGGTAAAAAATTTTGTTTTCATTGAAGTGAAGACCACATGCATTATCATGACACAAGAGTTAGTTTTAGTTTTTCCATAACTGAAGCCTTTCTCATCACATATTTTCTCTCAGTTACCTCAAAACATCACAGTAAAAATTATGGGTTGTTTGACAATGATCTTCGTGAATTAGTTGATTTTTTTCAAAATCTTCATTCGTTTTGCTTTTGGAAGGTCATCTAGAACTATGATTATCTTCAAGGGAAGTTCTGTTAGCCGTGATACAATTGTACCACTCAAAAACCTGTGTTGTGTTAGGGAATGTCCTTCAAAAACTTGATTGCTTGAATTTATCAGTCGTCATAAAATTCACAAATGAATGTTGAACTCACAATTACAAAATACAACTTGTAGACCGAACACAACCTCACAATCCAACGAAACTCAGCACCCTGACTCATTTGGTAATCGGTTGATAGCATGCCAGCTTGTACAGTCGACCATGACGAGTACAGTCCGGGAACTTTTTTATAGCACTTTGTATCTTCTTCTTTTGGTGCCAATTCGCAACTGAATGTTGGCAATTATTCTGGCAATGATAAGTCTATTCACTGCTGCGTTGAAGAGTCCTGTAGTAGAAGTTACCAATCAGTTCTCAAGTTCTTTAGCCAGGATATTTGTCTTCTTCTGATGCCTCTCTTAGGTGGAGTGCACACCTATGCGATACGATACGTAAGATACAATTTTTATCTTATGCGATAGATGTCTGCTTGCTCAATACAAAAGACATTGCTGGTGAAAACTTGCCGCACACCAGTGATACAGCGACATTTATCGTAAGATATTTGTAGCGTACGATATGTTCGGCTTATCTTATGCGATAAATATCTTAATACATTAGTTGCCCTGACACCACTGTTAAAACAACATACTATCGTGTATTCTTATTTTCATTGTTAAAAATTTGTTTTAATTATATAACTACAATATGAAGGACGATCCTGTTTTTATGATATTTTTTGTAAATGAGGTACAAAAATATCCATGTATATGGAATTACCAATTGAAGGTAAAATAAAACAAAATTCTCAGGTCTCATTCTGTATGTCTCCGTGAATTTATCTTCATGCAGCGATAGTTCTTTATGTACAATAGCTTAGCTGTGATGTGCATTGTGTAAATTATATGGATGAACCCAAAACCTTCTATTTCACCTTCTATGGAAATACCAACGGGAGATTACAACATCCTCTTCGCTTGAAGAACTCATTATATACTGAGGAAATTAGTAAGATTATATCGTACAAATAAAATCGTATCACACTGGTGTGCATTCATGTAAGATATTTGGTAAATATCGTATCTTATGTATCGTATCGCATAGGTGTGCACTCCGCCTTACCTTTCCTTGCAAAATGCATTTTAGCAACTTGTACTTCTTGTCACTTCTAATGATGTACCTTCAATATTCTAATTTTAATATTTTTACTGTGCATTTCATATAATCAACACTAATTTCAAAATTTTTATGCGAAAAATTTGGTCCATTTTCCACATTGTTTATCAACAGAAACACACCGGGTTGGTCTAGAGGTAAAGTCGCCGCCAAAATCAGCTGTTTAACAGCTGATTTTCGGAGACGAAGGTTCCCGGTTAAAATCCTAGTAAAGGTAGTTACTTTTATACGAATTTGAATACTAGACAGTGGTTACTGGTGTACTTTGATGGTTGGGGTTTAATTAACCATACTCTCTCAGGAATGGTCGGCCTGGGTCTGTACAAGACTACACCTCATTTACACGTCATACACATCATCCTCATCTCATTGGGTCATGGGGTTGCTTATTGTTCTCAATTCAACAGATTGCAACGTACACAAATTAGAAAAAAATAGTTAAAATAGGTTTATCAACAGAAATTATTAAAAAAATAATACGGTGCTGCTCTTAGTGGCACACTTGCTAACTAGTGGAAATGGTGAAGTCTGAAACAGATTCTACATTTGAAATTGTTATAGTACATTTGTTTTAGGAAGAAGCTTGTAAGGGGAGGGTGAGTAGGTAGAGTAGGGATAGTTTCAATGGGGCAAGTGTTGTCTCCTTCTCACTTAATGATCATTCTCTCTCTTTCTAACTGTATACTACTCTGTTACAACTACGAGGTGCTTCCTCCACCACTAAACAGAACAGCTCAGCGGCACAGAGGAGCGTTGGAGGGAGAGCTTCTAGCTAGAACAAATGACCTATATTTATCTCTAAAAACGGTTGTAATTATATCAATTTCATCATTAACTAATTTTATATTTATTAGATTATGTATCAATTTTAATTAAAATAAAAAAAAAATTAACATTTTTAAAGATGGCCAGGTTTAGAAATTATAAACTTATTTACTTTGTGTAAAAACTTCTTATATGTGCTAATAAAAATATTTATATTCTTTTAAAATTTTATTTAGATTCTGTTCTATTACAAGAAAGAATGTATTTTATGACACTGTTAGTATAATATGAATATTGTTTCACAATTGATTTAGCATTTTATACTAAAATAAATGTATTAAATTTCTGTGAAATACAATTTTAATGAAAATTGAAATCACAGAAATGTGAAAAGAAAGAAAATAATATGCCAAAGATAACTTGACGTTATTAACTAGCCCTGTGTAACATTAGTGATTTATAGAGTTATGGTAATATTATTATTATTATTGATAATTTAGTTCTATGTATTATATATTATAATATAAAGTAATTATATATTAAAGGAATAAGTGTAATTAATGAAATAAAATGAAATTCTTAATTGAAGGTTAATGTCCGATTTATTGAAAGGTCATTCGGAAAGTATAGTTGTTAAGGTCAACAGCCGAAAGGCTGGTTTGAACCTCTAGAGGTTTTACTAAGTAAAACGAGGAGTGAGGTGGTTTACCATTGCCTTCCTCACTGAGTGGAAAAGTACGCTTATCAGCATGCCGGGCCCTCTGAAAAGCACATATTTTCCACTCTGTAAATGACACCTTCACTTCATTCACCACAGGATCTGGCTGTACAATGAAATTCATTACTTTCAGAGGAGATAACTCTGATTAGTGTCTTTTACACCTCTACCTCTTCTGTTCTTAAATGATTCAGTCATTTAATTGGCTGACCATGTGATAAGAAACAGAACTATTTATTTTAGCCCTGCAACGAACAAATTGAGCGTAAATAATTCGACACTCCACCTGTCTGTTATGGGCAGAAAAGTATAGTTACTGCCACGAAATAAGTCCATTGTGCTCTATTTCAAGAATGACCAAATGGGAAAATTTCTACACTTCAGCAAATTAAGCTTGTTTTTTTTCTTGCATTAATTCTTGTGACTTAAATTTTTTTAATTAAAAATTTATTTTTTTCGATGTTTAAATCATCAGCCGAAAGGCTGGTATCAACTTCTAGAGGCTTTATTAACCCTTACAATGCCAGCGTCCTAATATTAGGAAGTCAAGATTTAGACTAAAAAATGCCAGCCTACTTTTTTTGCGATTGGTAGCATTTATATATCTTTTCCATAACATAGCTATTTTTCAAGGTATCTTAATGATTTTTTGTTTTGTTCATTTATTTAACGCGTTCAGCTCTATGGCATGCAATATCACTCGGCATTTCTAATCGCAGTGTGAGGAGGATTTTACACAAAGATCTACAGGTTCATCCGTTTAAAATTCAGTTAGTGCACACTTTGAAAAATGTTGATCACGCATACCGACTTGCTTTTTGTTATCGGTTATTGGACATGATGAACGACAACGCAGATCTTCTCAACAATCTTTGGATGAGTGATGAAGCTCACTTCCATCTTTTGGGGTTCATAAATAAGCAGAATTTTAGATATTGGTCACGCGAAAATCCACAAAAAATACACGAAAAGCCACTCCACAGTATTAAAGTGACAGTTTGGTGTGCAATATCAACACAGGCTATCGTAGGACCATATTTTTTTGAGGATGACAATGAACGTGCAGTTACAGTGGGTACACAGCGCTATGTTAACATGTTGGAGAACTGTCTTCAACTGGAATTAGTTCGTAATCTGGCTTACCAAAACATGTTTTTTCAACAAGACGGTGCTACCTGCCACACATCCACCTACTACAGGGTGCACGCTCTAGAGTCTACGACTTTATGGATGTCGTATTCCTATTAAGTTAACTATCTTTTAAATTATTATAAGTACTTAAAATATCAGTCATGATATGATGTAGGCCTAATAATTTCATTTAGAAAAAAAATTTAAAAGTATTTTGTATTTAAATACTTTTGAAAGTATGTTGTTGTTACTTTTTAATCAGTGTGTACACATTTTGATATAATGCGCATGCTCAGTGACGTCATTATTTGTTTACATTAGGAGCAAACTAAGAGAGGCTGGACTTTACATTATATGTGATGGTACACCACAAATCTGTCAAAGGCTAAAGATTTAATCCACCTCAAATATCAATATTTGAGGTGATAAACTTTACTATGCACCAGTGACTAACTTTAATATTCTCATCTCAGTTTGTGACCTGCCTGGTTACCTCAAGTATGGATTTGGCTCAGTATTAAGTAATGACTGTGGTTAAATTTGTGTGGGATTGGAATAGAGGGGCCTCAACCCTAACCCAGTGTGTCCTAATGGCTTAAAGGGTAAGTTCCTGTATAAATATAGGACAAGTGTAAATAACATGGAAATGCATAGATCCTTAACGTACTGATGCTGTGTACATGTGACGGTACTCATATACTGGCTACAAATAACCTCATTTTCAAACTTTACAAGAGAAATACTATCATCGGGTTAACTGTGTGTACTTCTGTTTGGGATAATGAACTACAAGGTTGTCGCCACCGGCTTGTAGTAGTGCAGTCTGTGGAGCTCATAGACCGTCGGCGTAGTTCAAAAGTAAAACAGATGCTTGGGGAAGCCTTCGCCGCTACCTCAAAGAGGAGCAGCCGCTGGCAAGCGAAGGGGGAGGTCGTTTTTACCGCTGCCTAAATGATTACGGGAAATTTTTCAAATTTTAGATGAGGGTCTTATGAAGGTTGCTACTCTAGCCTGCGGTAGGGGTTGTATTTTTTTATCTCCTAAACAGTGCATCATAGAGAAAAATTGTATAGAATATTTTTTGTACCCCTTGCAAAGTACTTTAAAACCATATAGCTATCATTGCTCTTAACTTTCCGGTTTGGTGAGAAAACTCAAAAAAACAAAATTTCGGCTTTTTGGGGTTTGCGGTTTTCATGTTATTCTTTCTGTACACCTTCAAATGGGATTTTTCGTCAAATTATTATTTATAATCAGTTACTTGTACTAGTAGCATCACGGGTAATTTTCCAAATTTTAAATCGGGGTCCTACAAGGTCGCTACCCTTATCCAAAAAATATGAAATATTTCAATTTTTAAAATACAAAAAATCTTTTGACGGCATGTTTTTTGGCGTTAAAGTTACGTAAAAATTTGGTAACCCGAAAATGTTCAGGTCGCACCCTCTTCCCTGGGGTTGGGGTTGTATTTCTTTATCTTCTAAATGGTTCACCGTTTACATGACAAAACGTTACAGGTATTTATAGCATCATGGGCAATTTTTTAAATTTCAGATCGGGTCCAGTGGGGGTTACTACCCCTATCCAAAAATGATGAAATTTCTAAATTTTCAGAATACAAAATATAATTTAACGGAATGTTTTTTACGTTCAAAATTAAATCAAAATTTTGTAACGTGAAAACTTTCAGGTTCAACCCACTTACCTTTACCTTTGGTAAGGGGTAGTAATTTTTACCTCCTGAACGGTGCTTCATAGAGAAAAAGTGTATGGAATCTTTTTTGTGCCTCTCCCAAAGTACTCCAAGGCCATGTTGCTAAAGTTTTCCTTAACCTACCTGTTCGCTGAGAAAACTCAAAACACTAGCATTCCAGCTTTTAGGGCTTGCGGTTTTCATGTTTTTCTTTCTTTACACCTTCACAACGGTTTTTCGCAAATGTTTATTGACAAAACGTTACACATACACCTAGAGTCACGGAGAATTTATTAAATGTTAGGTCAGGGTCTTATGGTGAATACTACCTCAACAAAAAACTTTAAAATTTTCGGAATACAAATAATATTTTAACGACATGTTATTTAGCGAAAAAAATTTCATAAAAATTTGGTAACCCGAAAATTTTCAGGTCGCATGAGAAAATGAAAAACTCAAAGTTATCATACATTCAAACCACAACATTAAAAGTTGAAATTTTTAAACATTAAACATTAACCTTAAATTTTAAATTTTGAAACTTTAAACTTCATCTTTAAACTTTTATATCTTGAAATTTTTAAATATTGTGATCCACCCAGCCCCTTTGGCGGCCGAACTTCACCTTGTGGCAAATGGTTCTGATCCACTTATGAATTCTGATCCACCTACCCCTCTGAGGTCGAGACACGTAAGCGGCGCAAAGCGCCGCTGGAGTGGCGAGTTTATATTAATGGTTGACAGGATGCATATCAAAAATATTTATAAATATATAAATTTATTTAAAAAATATTACAAAATTTTTACATTAAAACTATTCAAAAATTTTTCAACTTAATCATATAAAGTAGGTAAATACAAATTTTATTTTACTTAATCTGATGTTCGACATACAGAACTACAACTAATTAGCATAACTACAAACAATAAAAACATTATTAATACTTAAAAATACATTAGAATAAAAACTAAAAATATATATAAATAAAAAAATTATATTATAAAAAATTAAAATTAATTAAAAATTAGGTGCTTACGTATTATGCAGAGGCCAATATTGTACAGCATCCTGTGGTGGATAGGTTAGGCTAGGTTATAATAAATATCTTTCTACTACTATCCTTGTTACATTATGAATCGAACGATACCCGATGAGTCGTACTTTCCACCGCCAAATCCCCTCCAAGCAGGCCAAGGTCAGGTCGTTGACCGGGGAACTAACATCAGTGAAATGGTGTCAGAAACAGTTGGGTATTGCCGACAAAACTGTAATCAATTGGAACAACTATTTAAGGGAGGTATGTGTGTTCTCTGTGGAAAATAAGAACTGTGGGAAAATTGGCAGCGAAGATAAAATCGTCGAGAGTTTGTTTACAAAACAGAAAAGTAATGCCGGGAGAGTGTTGCCTCAACAATGGGTATTTGTCGGTTTGTGCCGTGAAACTAGCCAGCGGTTTCTAGTGCAAGTAACCCAAATCAACATTTATTTCCGATTGTTTGAAGGGGTATAGTTCTGAGGTACTCGAGGAAGCAGAATTTACGCATTTAACGGCAGGAGTGGCCACGATGCATTCAACTCCACTCTCGCCGACATCGCTTCATTTTGGGAGGCAGAAATCAAGAACCGTTAGTCATAATAACATGTAATTTTCACAGTGAGTCAAATAAAGTATGTTTTTTATAAATATGTAGTCTTTTTTTGAATCTGGTAAGAAAAAAATCGCTGTACAATAGTGGCCTCCGCATAATACGTAAGTAACAAAAATTATTTATGTATAACACTTATAGAACATATAAAATTAAAAACTTTTTAAGAGCACTTCAAAATTTCTTTTCATAAATATGCTACAAAAATATCTATAAAAATGATTGCATTTTAACTTTTATGGGACTTATTGTTTCAATTTACTTTGCAGAAAGCACTAATAACAACGTTATTGTGACACAAATAAGCACTTCTTATACACCATTATACAGTTAGACTTCTCTAATTCGAACCTTCATAATTCAAAATTTTCCCTACATCAAATATTTACTTCATCCCCCCTCATAAAATCCTCCTTAACACTTTGCTTGCTACGCACGTAATTTTACGGATTTCGTATTTACGTGGTTATACTATGTAATAGCACGTTCTTATACGGAATTCGATCATTTATTCTGAATTTGTATACATTTTAGTACTAATGTACATCGTTAAAGCGCTAGTACGTTAGTGTTTTATTCACTTATAACGAAACAGCTGTTGGAACAGTAAAAAGTGGGTTATACACATGAGTTTTGTTTTTCCAAAAAGAAATTTTTGTGTTTAGTTTGTTTTTTTTTTTAAATTCAATAACACAGTTTTGTTTATAAAGTATTATAAAAGTGTATAATATTTTGTGTATAAAATTGTATAATAGTTCAAAAAAATTGTTGAAACAACATGTGAAATGCAGTGGAAAAATTCTTGTTTTTTTTCTAAAAAATGTGCTATGAAAAAGTGATTGTTTTATTATTTTATTAAAACAATTTAACAACTGATAATACATCGTTCAAACGTAGAAGATTTGATGTTTCCAGCCATGTTAGTACCATCTTATTACTCCTTATAATGTTATTTTTACAATATTTCAAATATAGGCAAAAATGGCCAGCATTCTATAAATGTCCACGTTTTTTGTCCCTAGCATTCAAAGTGTTAATTCGAATTAAATTACTTTACTCGAGAGTTTCGCAAACATGTATATTGCATAAAAACATTTTTTGAGACATTAATAAAGAATTTACATTGAGTACACGATTTCTTAAGAAGTGTACATGGCAATAAACACAGTAAAGGGTACAGCAAGCATTAATTCTTAATATATGAGGCTTCTGAATTTTGTCCCATACTGTACAGTTAAAACGTTCTATTTCATTTAATAAATTTATATAATAAATTTCACTAACCTTTTTACAGTTGAGCGGTCCTTAGTTTGCTCCTAGTGTCAACAAACAAAAGCCACCTACTACAGGGTGCACGCTAGAGTCTGCGACTTTACGGATGTCGTATTCCTATTAAGTTAACTATGTTTTAAATTATAAGTACTTAAAGTACTAAAAACATCAGTCATGATATGATGTAGGCCTAACAATTTCATTAGTAAAAACACTTTTAAAAGTATTTTGTATTTAAAATACTTTTGAAAGTATTTCGTTGTTACTTTTTAATCAGCGTGTACACATTTTGATATAATGCGCATGCTCAGTGATGTCATTATTTGTTTACATTAGGAGCAAACTAAGAGAGGCTGGACTTAAAGCTGCCTTGATTTCTACTGTCTGTCACTTACACGTGTTTCGGTAGATCCACCATCATCAGAGGACACAATATCATTTGAAACTGAATTTTTTTATTTAACTATAGATTTCATCTGTAGTCTGCAGATTTTAAATGAAAATTTTAAGTTTCAAATGATTTAATCTCTGATTATGGTGGATCGACCAAAACACGTGTAAATGACAGACAGTAGAAATCAAGGCAGATTAAAAAAGGTTAGTGAAATTTATTGTATACATTTATTATATGAAATAGAATTGATTTCAAGCTGCAGGATGCATTATAAGAATTTATTTTTGTTAAAATGTTAGTCTACTTTTTTAATAAATTAGTAACAAAAATTGCTGTACATTCTTAATATAAATTACGTATTTTTTTAAATTTGTTAAAATTTTTGGTTATTTATTTTTAATTTTCTGTATCGTATTACTTAAATTCAAAAATACTTTAGTATGTATGTACTATTTGTGTTTTTCTCGACAATATTTTATTCTGTTTTTGATTGCAACTTTTTTTTTGTAAGTATGCGTCTATAGTTTTGTGTACTAATACATGCCATGCACATTTACATAAATACTTAATCGCAATATCGAGTAAAAAATAATTGCATTCGTTTTTTTTAATCAATTTGGTAATTCTAATAATTTTTGACCATTGTAATATACTGTTTTATAGAATAATATGAATATTTTTCAAAAAAAATGAGTAATTTTGAGATACATTTTTGAGTTTTGTTATTTTACCTGCTGTAAATCGGAAAAAAATCAGTCCGTAAATATGAATTGGAGAGATCCGACTGTATTGAAGAAAATTATACTTCATTTTGGGCGTTAATATTTACAGTTAAATATTTTAACAGGAAATCATATACTTCAGGTATTGTAGTTTTTATCTGTAAAAAGAAAAACAAAACATTAATATCAGATGTTAATTAAAGAGATAGAACGAATACTGCGCTGAATGTATCCGAAGCCCGGATTAGCAAAATGTTAAGTAATAGACGTTGGTATTGAATAATTGTTACTACAATGAATTTATCCTCAGTACGGAGGAACAAAATGTTAAATATTGAGGCGGTGTAACTAATAATTGTAGGATTTCTGCTAAATCTAACTTGAATTGTAAAACAATGAAAAGGTACCGTTGGCGAATAGCTATCGAGCATAAAGAAATAGCAGAATACCGTATGTAACCGGAGAACCAAATTGCTTATAAATGTAGCTGGCAATTACAGCTAATCGACTGAAAGCTTACGAAAGGTTGGCTAATGCGGCTAAGAACAAAGGACGAATTACAAAATGGAATGAATAAAGGATACGGAACACATGATGAATGCACAATTAAACAATATAAAACATGACAAATGATTACACTTACCTTGAGTTAGACATTGAAGAGTTTCACGATTGTAGGCAACACGTGTTAGCATAAATCGAACGATCACTAAACAAAACTTGCAAATTAACAATTATAAGGTTCACAAATACACATGAGCAAACGAATAATCAAGAGTTCTCTAGCCGAGATCGATTGAAGGCAAATTCCCGATAGAATTGCCACACACATGAGGTGTCATATTAAGACGAAGAAGACAACGAACGAAAGTGAACCATTCACCATGATTACATGCTTAAGAGTGCTTTGAACAAGACGGATATGAGGAAGGTGGAAGGGATTATGACGTGATTGAATGATGTCACAGGAACTATTTGAAATATTTGAAATGCTAGGCAAGCGGGAACTACGTAAGCTATTTTGTCAGTGTAAGTGGCGTTAACATCAGAAATGAAAAGTACGACACAATAACACATGAGGGATGGGTGACGCTGATTAGTGCCTCCACCCTCCTGTTACTTAATTAAGCCGATTGTTGCAATAATTTTAGATGAGAAAACAATTGTCCAAATTTGTTGTTGTTGTTTAGGTCAACAGTCGAAAGGCTGGTTTAAACCTCTAGAGCAGTGTTTCCCAACCGGTGGTCCACGGACCAAAGGTGGTCCGTGAGAGTCCGGTGACTACTTATAAAAAAGTAATATTTTCCCGTGATTAAATCAAAGTTACGATTTTCATTGAACAAGATTAAGTAAATACATTCAAGATTCAGATTAAGTAAAGGTAGAAGAGTTGTGGTGTAAGAAAGCCCTGGGCTTCCCCAAGATTCGGCAAGTAGCTTTGCGGTATCATATGATTTTTTTTCAACCACTTATTTGTGCGAGCAGGGATTCTCTAGTTTATTGTTAATTAAAAACAAACAACGAAATCGGCTAAGTGTAAGCAGTGATTTGAGAGTAGCTCTTAGCAAGAGCCTAAAACCTAGAATTCCTCAGCTAGTCAGAATCGTGCAGAAATTTTCATTTCATTTTTAACTCATTTTTTTAATTTTCATTGTTATTTTCGACTAAGTAAATTCTGTATTCCTTATTTTATTAAAAGACAATTTACAATTAAAATATTTTTACTTTTTGTGATGTACAATGTACCCTGCTTTCTGAAAATAACAATTATATGTTTATAATAATAGTTTTTTAATTAATAATAATAGTTTGTTTCTGAAAATTTGTTTTATTTAATCACCTTTTAATTTGGTTACAACTGATAAGATATATGCAATAATATAATGGGTGGTCCGTGGTAGTTCACTTTCAGGCTGAGTGGTCCGCAGACCACTGCGGGTTGGGAACCACTGCTCTAGAGGTTTTACTAAGTAAAAACGAGGAGTAAGGTGGTTTACCATTGCCTTCCTCACCGAGTTGAAAGAGTATGGTTATCAGCATGCCAGGCCCTCCCTGTAATGAATGAAGTAAAAGTGACATTTGCAGATCGGAAAATATGTGCTTTTCAGAGGGCCTGGCATGCTGATAAGCGTACTTTTCCATTCAGTGAGGAAGGCAATGGTAAACCACCTCATTTCTTGTTTTACTAAGTAAAACCTCTCCAGGTTCAAACCAGCCTTTCGGCTGATGACCTAAACAACATAACAGATAAGTGGAGTATTCAACTATTTGCATTCAATGTGTTAGTGTTCCAGGGCTACAAGAAATAGTTCGCTTTCTTAACACATGGTCAGAAAATTAAATAACTGAATCATTTAAGAACAGAAGAGGTAAAGGTGTAAAAGACACTTATCAGAGTTATCTCCTCTGAAAGTAATGAATTTCATTATACAGCCAAACCTTGTGGCGAATGAAGTGAAGGTGTCATTTGCAGGGTGCAAAATATGTGTTTGAGGGCCTGGCATGGTGATAAGCATGATTTTCAACTCGATGAAGAACGTAATGGTAAACCACTTCACTCCTCAGTTTACTTAGAATAATCTTTAGAGGTTCAAACCAGCCTTTCAGCTGCTTACCTAAACAACAAATTTAAATGTATTTCCAGTCAAAATTCAATTTCAAAAATCTGGTGTGAAACACTCACACGACTTTCTCTTGCCAATGCAAATAATTAACAATAAACCTGGCATTAGTAATAAAACATTAGAAATAAACAAAAAAACTAACCTCAAAAAACATAATCTTAATTTAATCATGAGTGAAAAACAAAAAGTGAAAATCAACCTCATTTTAGCTTAAAAATACGGAAAATCACTTTTTTACGCTAAACTAGGCTCTGTAGAGAAAAATTCTCTAAATAAAAGTTGTACATCTTTATATAATCGATGTTTTACACGATTTCGTGAGAAAAAACAAAATCGCTAATTACCGCTAAACTAAGCGTTATACAAAAAAATGTTCAAAATAAAAGTTGTAGAATTTTCAATTCTCTACAACTTTTGTTATATAAATTTTTGTGCTAAAATGCATATTTAAGCCATAATCTTTAAAAAAAAAACTATTTTTTTACGTGAAACCAGCCTCACCAAGAATTCAGCAAATATGGCACCTACCTTATCTTGTAGAACATAAAAAATTAAGTAAACAAAGCAATTTTTAAAAAATCGTACGACCGGTTTTTGAGAAAATCGCAAAAAAGTGAAAAATTACACGAATAAACTACTACTTCCGGTTGACCGATTTTAATGAAAATGTTCGTGTCGGGTCCGGTAGTGGTATGTAACTTACGTTTCAAGTTTGTACGATGTTCCATTCTTGAGATATTCTGTTCACACACACACAGACCGATTGCTAAAAATATGTTTCTTGGGTTCAGGGGTCTGAAAACGTGTAGATCCGGTGAAAACTCGATTTCAAAAAATCGACATGAAAACAATACTTTCCTTCCTATATATTCATATAGGCAAGAGAAAGTAAAAATTGTATACAAAGGCATTAACAGTCCGTATGTACGAGGGTAGGCTGATAAGTAATGCACACATGCTTGTAGAAGACAACTAAATAAACTTCAGTAGCGCGCCTGGTGGCATGTGGAAGTACTATTTCTCCTCTACAAGTCTGCGCAGTTTGAAGGCGTTGCTTTCATTCAGTTTGTTTTGAGTAGTGGAAGTATGGCGTCGTGTTCTGGTGCTATGTCAACGAGAATTAAACAACGCGAATTGAACAACTTTTGAAGCGCTACCGTGACGAAGGAGACGACTTTCTTTTGAATATTGTGACGGGGGACGAGTCATGGGTTCATCATTACGATCCCGAAGAAAAAAGGCAGAGCGCTGAATATCGTCATCCACATTCTCCTGTTGTGAAAAAGTTCAAAACACAACCGTCCGCAAAAAAAATTCTTTTGACTGTGTTTTGGGATGCTCGCCGAGTTTATGTGACTGATTATCTGGAACGAGGGGCAACGGTAAATTCTGCTCAGTATATACAGACTCTGAAACACCTCCGACGTCGAGTTTGTCGTGTTAGAGGCAACCTGGCGCCAATAATTTTGCAACACGACAATGCTCGTCCACACACTTCGCGTGCAACTGGAGAGGCTCTGAGAAACCTGAAGTTTCAACCAATTTTACACCCTCCGTATTCTCCCGACCTTGCGCCTTGCGATTTTTATTTTTTTCCTCTACTGAAGAGAGACCTTAAGGGTAATCATTACAGCTCGGACAATGAGGTGAAGGCAGCTATTGCGTCCTGGGTTCGAGGAAAGTCGGAAGAATTTTTCAGTGACGGAATGAAAAAACTTGTTAAACGTTGGGAGAAATGTGTAATGCTTAACGGTGACTATATTGAAAAATAAATAGATAATTTGGTAGGTTAAGATTTGTACTTTAATTTGTTATTTACCCCATCTTGCTATTTCTTTTTGTTCGTCTTCTACAAGCATGTGTGCATTACTTATCAGCCTACCCTCGTATATTACACAGAGCAATATAAAGCTAATTGGAAGCCCCACTGGGTCAGGGAAGTTAAGGCACATATCAGAGTGCGTCTCCAAATCTCACTTGAGGACCTCAAGACAAAATCCGGAAATTACCACAGGCTGAAGCCCACACGACTTGAACAGCAGAAACTGACGAAACGACAGAACGTTGTGTATTCTGACAAGGAACGGCAGAGAAGTTCGGATGGACTGAAGGAACACTGGAGAAAGTTCAAGGAGGGAAACATCAGGAAAGGACTCCAAAAACTGAATAATTGAACCGCAAAAAATGAAATGAGTTTATTTTAGGTTGGTGAACTTATGTAGTCCTACGCGGCTTAATCAAACAAACAAAAAAAAAAAAGCTAATTGAAAAAGCATTTTAATATAAAACACTCTTACCTGTCCGTTAGAACTGACAGCACATTTATCTATCACAATAGATTTCAGAATAAAATACGACAGATCAATTCCATACACTTTTCGAAAATGTTTAATTAATTCATTGTAAAAAGTGATGAAAATATCATTGCCAGAGACCAATTCTATTGACTCACACATACTGGAAAACAAAAACAATAAAAAACTTAAATTTTTTTACGTAATATCAACACAAATATAAATCTAAGAATAAATAAAACCTGGTGTAAAACACTCACATGACTTACTCTTCCAAATGTACATAATAAATTGAAAAACAAAACCTAATTTTATTTAATGAGTGAAAGAGACTAAATCAAAATCAACTGTTGTAACCTTTGATTTTGAAGAGGAAAATCACTAATTGAGGCAAAAATATGCCCTGTAAAATAAAATGCTAAAATAAAACTTGAGGTTTTTTTACTTTCTCTTGCCTATATGAATATATACGAAGGAAAGTATTGTTTTCATGTCGATTTTTCGAAATCGAGTTTTCACCGGATCTATACGTTTTCAGACCCCCTGAACCCAAAAAACATGTTTTTAGCGATTGGTCTGTGTGTGTGTGTGTGAACAAAATATCTCAAGAACAGAACATCGTACGAACTTGAAACTTAAGTTACATACCACTACCGGACCCGACACGAACATTTTCATCAAAATCGGTCAACCGGAAGTAGTAGTTTATTCGTGTAATTTTTCTCTTTTTTGCGATTTTCTCAAAAACTGGTCCTACGACTTTTTTTTAAAATCACCTCATTTACTAAACTTTTTATTCTCTACAAGATAGGGTAGGCGCCATGTTTGCTGAAATTCTGGGTGAGGCTGTTTTCACGTAAAAACATGTTCTTTTTAAGATTGCGGCTTTAATATGCATTTTAGCGCAAAACGTTACATACTAATAAAAGTTGTAGAGAATGTAAAATTCTATAACTTTTATTTCAAAATTTTTTTTGTATAATGCATAGTTTAGCGGTAAATAGCGATTTTCGTTTTTTTCTCACAAAAACGTGTGAAAAATCGATTTTTTTAAGATTTCGGCCTTAGTATTCATTTTATGACAAAGTGTTTATAATCTAATTTATAGAAAATTAAATGATCTACAACTTTTATTTAGAGCATTTTTCTCTACAGAGAGTAGTTTAGTGTGAAAGAGTGATTTTCCGTATTTTTAAGCTAAACTGAGGTTGATTTTCATTTTTCGTCTTTCATATGATTAAAAATAGCTTATGTTTATTGAGGTTAGTTTTTTGTTTATTTCTAATGTTTTATTACTATTGCTAGGTTTATTATTAATTATTTGCATTGGCAAGAGAAAGTCGGTGTGAGTGTTTCACACCAGATTTTTTTAATTTTCTGTAACCTTGATTATTATATACCCTTGGCCTAAAGTGCATATTATAGCCGCAATCTTAGAAAAAAAAAAAAAAAAAAAAAACAACACTTTTTACCACGCAAGCATAGTCCTCCATCAATGTCAGCAGACTTGCTGCTTACCACATCCTGTAAAGCACAGAAAATGTAATAACTGCGGTAAATTTCAACAAAATTGTAAAAGCCATTTCAGAGAAAACCACATAAAAGTGAAAAATCTGGAGTGAAATGCTCAACACGATTTTCTCTTGCTAATGTAAATAATAAAACGTAACCTAATTTCAATCATGGGTAAATGGCACAAAATGAAAATCAACCTCATGAAAACAATACTTTCCTTCCTGTATATTCATATAGGCAAGAGAAAGTAAAAATGACAGTACACACACTTTATCTAATGACCATATTTCTCTCTCATGCGTCCAGTGGAGGCACCGATAGTGGGAGAGCCTAACGTCTACATTCTTAATTATTTAGTTACAGCTATCGGATTATCAAACGTGTCCAACTAACAAATGTGGGACTGTCAAGATTCAACTATACTCATAAAAAAATATCATATTAGGATCAGCCGATTGGTGGCAGAGGTCAGCACAATATGCTTCTATGCCAAGAGTATCAGGTTTTTATTCCTGGTCAGGTCTGCCATTTTTACTTTCTCTTGCCTATATGAATATACAGGGTGATTCATGAAGTTCTCCCCCCACTTCTACAGCACATTGTACTAGTAAAAATAATGAAAAAATGTTATATAAACATAGGTCCGAAAACGCTTCGTTAGCGAGTTACAGCTAGCGAAAGTTTCGCCTGGATTTCAGTTCACCAGGTGAAATGAGGTCTTCCTGGAATTGTGGTAAGGTAGATTAAGGGGCAAATTCAATCATTTCTTATGGTTTTTGATCTGATAAATTGAATAAAACAGGTCCCAGATCTGTAAGTTAAATAGTTTTTAAGAAAACCAGTGTCAAATGCAAAAAATGGAGTGAAAAACTTATTTTTTCATCTTTGGGCAAGGATAACTGTGTTATTTCACCAAGAAACAGTTAAAATTTTTCAATAAAACATGTAGAAAATTTTATTCTGAACAAACCGGTGTAAATTAAGTACACAGAAAGCGAATAGATGTTTGATTAAATGAGTTTTTATTCATAAGAGTACAAAGTAAAATTAACCGGAAAAACTAAAATGAAAAAATGTGTTTTTTTTCACTCCATTTTTTTGCATTTGACACTGGTTTTCTCAAAAACTATTCGCTTTCTGTGTACTTTATTTACACCGGTTTGTTCAGAATAAAATTTTCTACATTTTTTATTGAAAATTTTTAACTGTTTCTTGGTGAAATAACAAAGTTATTCTTGCCCAAAGATGAAAAAATGTGATTTTCACTCCATTTTTTGCATCTGACACTGGTTTTCTCAAAAACTATTTAACTTACAGTTCTGGGACCTGTTTTATTCAATTTATCAGATCAAAAACCATAAGAATGATTGAATTCGCCCCTAATCTACCTTACCACAATTCCAGGAAGACCTCATTTCACCTGGTGACTGAAATCCAGGCGAAACTTTCGCTAGCTGTAACTCGCTAACGAAGCGTTTTCGGACCTATGTTTATATAACATTTTTTCATTATTTTTACTAGTACAATGTGCTGTAGAAGTGGGGGGGAGAACTTCATGAATCACCCTGTATAGGAAGGAAAGTATTGTTTTCATGTCGATTTTAAGAAATGGAGTTTTCACCGGATCTACACGTTTTCAGACCCCCTGAACCCAAAAAACATGTTATTAGCGATTGGTCCGTGTGAGTGTGTATACAGAATATCTCAAGAACGGAACATCATACGAACTTAAAACTTAAGTTACATACCACTACCGGACCCGACACGAACATTTTCATCAAAATCGGTCAACTGGAAGTAGTAGTTTATTAGTGTAATTTTTCACTTTTTTGCGATTTTCTCAAAAATCGGTCCTACGATTTTTTTTTTAAATCACTTCAATTACTTAATTTTTTATTCTCTACAAGATGGGGTAGGCGCCATGTTTGCTGAAATTCTTAGTGAGGCTGTTTTTCACGTAAAAACATTGTTTTTTCAAGATCGTGGCTTTAATATGCATTTTAGCACAGACATTTATATAATAAAAGTTGTAGAGAATTTAAAGGTCTACAAGTTTTATTTCAAACATTTTTTTGTGTAACGCTTAGTCCTAGCGATAATTAGAAATTTTCTGTTTTTTCTCACGAAAAACGTGTGAAAAATCGATTTTTTAAAGATTTCGGCCTTAGTATGCATTTTATGACAAAAGTGTAGATAATCAAATTTATAGAAAATTAAAAGATCTACAACTTTTATTCAGATAATTTTTCTCTACAGAGCCTAGTTTAGCGTGAAAGAGTGATTTTCCGTATTTTTAAGGCAAACTGAGATCGATTTTCATTTTGCGTCTTTCATATATGATTAAAATTAGGTTATATTTATTGAGGTTATTTTTTTGTATATTTCTAATGTTTTATTACTAATGTTAGGTTTATTGTTAATTATTAGCATTGGCAAGAGAATGGAAAGTCGTGTGAGTGTTTCACACCAGATTTTTTCATTACTCATTCCATCTATCACCATTCACCGCCTGCATTCACCATAGCGTGTACAACAATTGTACGTAAAAGAGAAAAAGAAGAATACAAAAATTAATGTGTCAAATAACACCAAAACTGGCATTTGTCTTTCATTTTGTGAATGTGATGTTAAATTATGCAGACATTCTCTTATATGAGTGATAACAACAAATGAAAATTAATACAAACAAATGGTGATATAGCCTAAATGTTAATGAACATTTTAGTCAACGTTGAAAAAAATCTACTAACCTTTTCCACAAATTTCTGAAATCACATACGTTGATCATGTAGCAGAGAGTTGAAGACTTAAAATCCGGTAAAAAGTATTTCAATTTGATCGATTCACATTCATCGAGATCGCCTTTTAGTATCGTTAGTAATCCCACCGATAACATCTCTTTGGCGTTAAATGCAGACCTCGATATCGAGATATCAAACAACGATTCTATAATCGAATTGACCTTGGTTATCAGATTCATCTGACCTCGACAAAGCAATACAGGTAAACGAAAAAAATGTATATTCGTTTCACAATTGGATGTACGTGAAATGAAAACACCATTGTAACACGACGTTCTACCGTTTTCATCTTTCGTTTTTAATAAGATCTGCAAAATTACAAACAAGCAAGCTACATTATTTGAAAATGTTGTTTAGGTAATCAGCCAAAAAGCTGGTTTGAACCAGTAGAAGTTTTACTAAGTAAAACGAGGAGTGAGGTGGTTTACAATTGCCTTCCTCACTGAATGGAAAAGTACGCTTATCAGCATGCCGGGCCCTCTGAAAAGCACATATTTTCCACTCTGCAAATATGACACCTTCACTTCATTCACCACAGGGTCTGGCTGTATAATGAAATTCATTACTTTCAGAGGAGATAACTCTGATTAATGTCTTTTACACCGCTACCTCTTCTGTTCGTAAATGATTCAGTCATTTAACTGGCTGACCATGTGATAAGAAACAGAAACTATTTATTTTAGCCCAGCAACGACAGATTGAGAGTAAATAATTTGACTCTCCACCTGTCTGTTATGGGCAGTATTTGAAAATATACAAAACCAAAAGAAAAAAAAATCAAGGCTGGAAAAATGAATGACCTGCACAGGCCAGTGTTTTTAACAACAGTTCTATTTATATTGTAACACTCAATCCAGACTATTTATAAAAAAAAAACAAAAAAAAACAATAAAGTACAGGTCATTTGTTCAGCTAGAAGCTCTCCTACCAACGCTCTGTGCCGCTGAGCTGTTCTGTTTAGTGGTGGGGGAAGCAGCCTCGAAGGGAAGTGATCAGTCTCTCCATAGTGCTACCAGCGTTAACATCCTAAGTGTACTACAGGGCGGTTCAGAAAGTAAGTTTCTTTGTCGGCTAGTTGGCGAACGGGTGGGGGTAGCGGCATGATCCGAGTAGCGCTGTGTGGCTCCGTTTAGTGCGCGTCTGGCAGTGCGCTGTGAAGGCCGTGACGTTATTTGTTGTGGCTGCAACTTGCTTTCAAAATGGCCGCCATATCGAGTCTCCCGCCGACTGTGAAGTACGTTCGGTTATCCGATTCATGTGGGCAAAACAAATGCCACCAGTGGAAATTCATCGTGAGTTGTGTTCGGTATATGGAGAAAACATAATGAGTTACACTGCCGTGAGAAAATGGTGCCAATTGTTTAATGATGGACGCACAAATGTCCACGATGAAAAGCGATCTGGCCGACCATCTGTCATTACTGACGACCTTGTTGCGAGCATTGACCACAAGATTAGGGAAAATCGCAGATTCACGATTACAGAACTTTCTGAGTTTTTTCCTAACATCTCAAGAACTCTAGTGTATGAGATAGTGACACAGAGACTTGGTTTTCACAAAATTTTTGTGCTCGTTGGGTCCCTAAACTTTTGACTGATGAGCACAAAAAGAGAGAATGGGATCCGCTTTAACCTCTTTCGCGCTACCATGAAGAAGGTGAAGAATTCCATAGTCAGATTGTAAGGTGACGAGACATGGGTCTCCTATGTGAATACCGAACAAAAGAGACAATCGATGGAATGGGGTCACACGTCATCGCCAAGAAAACCCGTGAAATGTCGCCAAACATTTTCGACAAGAAAACTTATGACAACAGTGTTTTCGGACAAAAAAGGGATTATTCTAGTGGAATTCATGGAAAGAGGGACAACCATAAACGCTGCAGTCTATTCTGACACTCTCAAAAAACTGAGAAGGGCTATACAGAATCGTAGGCGGGGAATGTTGACTTCGGGCATTGTTCTCCTGCATGACAATGCGCGGCCGCATACACCTGCCCGAACTCAGGACCTTTTGAACAGTTTTGGCTGGGACATCTTTGAACATCCCCCCTACAGTCCAGATTTGGCGCCCAGCGATTTTCACCTTTTTCCCAATATGAAGAAATGGCTGGGATCTCAGCGCTTTACAGACGACGAAGAACTGAAAAACTCCGTTAGCGGCTGGTTACGTGCACAGGCGGCAGACTTCTACGCGGCGTGTATTGCGAAGCTCGTAACCAGATATGATAAGTGTTTAAATAATTTTGGTAATTATGTTGAAAAATAGTGTAAGAGTTGCTCTTTAAAATGTGTGTAATAAAAAATCTGTAAGTATATTCTGCATTTTTTTATTAACCAAAGAAACTTACTTTCTGAACAGCCCTCGTATAAATCCTAAAAACATTCACTGTATGTTGTATTTTTTTATTTTTGTTGTTCTATTCCCTTCAACTCGTGCATTCGGTAGTAGGCCTACTGTTTTATGTACCTATTGTTTTTACGGAAAAGGCAAGTAATACACGGTCAGGCTAGGGAGTATATACTCAGTGTACTGTATACAATTTAATGAAAAAAGAAGCTGAACAAAACGGACCAATTTTACTAACCGATGTGCAAAATCGTGTAGCCAGAGCTATGGAGATTTCGCGTAGTACAGTTCAAAAAATTTTGAAAGAAAAAACCCTGATGTGCTAATCAGAACACTAAATAAGAAAAGAATGAGAAGAAAAGTGAAGAGTAAAGTGGACGATTTTGATAAGTGTGTTGTGAGAAGAACAATATATGATTTTCATAAAACAAACGCTGAATGGCCAACTTTGAATTCGTTACTCCCCGTTTTCCCGGAGAAAATTAATTTTAAAGGAAGAAAATGGTCGCTGTGGAAAATTATTAAAGATATGGGATTCAGATGGAGAAAGGCAAAAGACAAGAGAAAATATAAAGTTTTTAGTCTAGCGTAGTAGTTGTAACAGAGTACAGAGTACAGTATACAGTTAGAAAGAGAGGGAATGATCATTAAGTGAGAAGGAGACAACACTTGCCCAGTTGAAACTATCCCTACTCTACCTACTCCCCCTCCCCTTACAAGCTTCTTCCAAAAACAAATCTACTATATTACATTTATGAATACTTGAAACTTATAATGCAACTACTGAACTTAAAAGTAAAACTAAATCTAGTAAAATATGTTATTAGAACTAAAGTGTTAAAAATATTATGAAACTTAACTTAACTAGTACAAGAATAATGCATTAACCCGACGAGAACGGAGGTTATGAAAACATCATGAGTTCTGGACTCATGTTGTTTTCAAAACAAATCATCAGTGCTGCTGTGTAATGATGAACCTCTAAACGATATGTCAGCTGTTTTCTACAAGTCTGATCTCTAAACCTAACGTACTGCCATATTTCCTTACGGCTTGTTTGTCTTGTGTGACACAGTAACTTTTTCTCCTATACAGCAATTTTTTCCCTGTCTGTTATGAATGAGGCCTTATCATGGCCTCATTCTGTCTCATATCCCTTATGGTATTTTAGTATGGGGTAATTCTAGCACGGGTAATATGAATAGGGTTTTTAAAATTCAAAAGAAAGCTATTAGGTGTATGGTGGGAGCTAACCATCTAACCTCATGCAGGCCACTATTTAAGGAGCTTAAATTGCTTACAGTTCCCTCCCTCAACAGTTTTGTGGTGATTATGTATGTTAGGAGAAATAATTTTATGCAGAATTTCAATGTTCACAATCATAACACGAGAAACAGGAATGATTATTATGTGGCTAATCAATCCACAAAACTGTTTGAACAAAAACCTACTTATGCAGGGAGAAAATTCATGAATAAATTACCCCCATCTTTAAAGTGTTGTGAGGATTTGAATTCCTTTAAAAAAAATCTGAAAAATTCCTTGATCGGTGAAACTTTTTATAGCGTACAAGAATTTCTTTCTTGATAGTAGTGATGCATTGTGTGATTCTTATATGTATTTCAGGTGTTATATCTGACAACATGTTATTTACTCCTCCTGGAGTCTCCAGGGCGCAAAAACAAAAAAAAAAAAACAAAAATTAAAACATCATGAGTCCACTAACAGAAAAATTCTTAAAGCTGAAGAAAATGGTTTAAAAGAACATTATTGGTAATTTTGTAAAAAGTAATAACCTACTTTTTACTATAAAAAATCAGTGGCACCTGATGTTTAGCAGTTTTTTTCGTTTCTCCGAAAATATGCTTTTGTGGACCCATGATGTTTTCATTACAACCAATTCAAATATAAATAATTGATTCAATTAAAAGATGGCAGAGCCATTTTAATTGCAAAAGGAAAGAAAATTGAATTAATATTACCTCCATTGCATCTGGATCTTTATTAGTTACTGCCAGAAAAGGAACAAACTTTATCGAAGAGCTAACGCATTCTAATCCAGAATCTTCCAAGGAGCATTTTATGTCTTTTTCTAATTCCTTCAAGGCGCTTTCTGAATGCGAATAATTGCATATGGGAGTACACGCAAATATAGTCCACGCATACTTTGTTAAATCTAAAAATACAAAATAAAACAAATTTCTTATTTTTATTTTTACTTTCTCTTGCCTATATGAATATATAGGATGAAAAGTATTGTTTTCATGTCGATTTTTCAAAATCAAATTTTCACAGGATCTACACGTTTTCAGACCCCCTGAATCCAAAAAACATGTTTTTAGTGATTGGTCTGTGTGTGTGTGAACAGAATATCGTATGAACTTGAAACTTAAAACTTAAGTTACATACCACTACCGGACCTGACACGAACATTTTTAACAAAATCGGTCAACCAGAAGTAGTAGCTTATTCGTGTAATTTTTCACTTTTTTTGCGATTTTCTCAAAAACTGGTCCTACAATTTTTTTAAAAATCGCCTGGTTTACTGAATTTTTTATTCTCTACAAGATAGGGTAGGCGCCATTTGTGCTGAAATTCTTGGTGAGGCTGTTTCCGCATAAAAAAATTGTTTTTTTAAGATTGCAGCTTTAATATGCATTTCAGCGCAACAATGTATATAATAATAGTTGTAGAGAATATAAAATTCTACAACTTTTATTTCAAACATTTTTTTGTATAATGCTTAGTTTAGCGATAATTAGTGATTTTCTGTTTTTTTTCACGAAAATCTGTAAAGTGTTTTTTTTTAGATTTCAGTCTTAGTATGCATTTTACGACAAAAGTGTATAATCAAATTTATAGAAAATTAAAAGATCTACAACTTTTATTTAGAGCATTTTTCTCCACGGAGCCTAGTTTAGCGTGAAAGAGTGATTTTCCGTATTTTTAAGCCAAACTGAGGTTGATTTTCATTTTGTGTCTTTCACTCATGATTAAAATTAGGTTATGTTTATTGAGGTTAGTTTTTTGTTTATTTGTAATGTTTTATTACTAATGTTAGGTTTATTGTTAATTATTTGCATTGGCAAGAGAAAGTTGTACGAGTGTTTCACACCAGATTTTTTTATAAAGTATTGCATGTTAACGTGCTCTATTGTAAGAAATAATTTTTACCGTATTATGTTATTAACACTTATATGGAAACATGTTTTTTATAACGTTAATAGAAACACCCGGTCTGACAGACCGCCATTTCATTTTTGGCAATTTATTTGGGAATCAAAGGCAAAGAAACTCAACTAGATCTGTTTAACAAAAATTATTTTATTTTACTATAGTATAATGATTGAATTGACATTGGTATAAGATCTGGTTATCGAAAAACAATAATTGTTTAAATAAATGAAAAAAGCCAAATTATTTATGGTATTAACGACTTAATTTTTAAAATTGATAACATACTTATAATGTTTTTTTTTCACTCAGGTTAAATGTATTATTTTAATACATATTTAATCACATACTTAAATTTAAAAAAAGCAAAAATTTGTATAAAAGAAACATAACTCAAAAGTGACTACTTACATATTAGGGGTTTTTTTTTACTGACATTTGTTTTTTGTACAATCAAGACACAGTTTTCTACTGCATTCTAGGCAAATAGCTTTCTTGCAAGTGATACATCTGAGTCATAAATTTCATCACAAATAGAACCTTCCGAGTCACTGCCATCATTTTCCAATAATCTACGAATTCTGTCACCATAGTCGGGATCGCTTGTACTAAGTGGTCGAGCCATTTCAGAAATTTACAATTAAGTAATAAAAAAAAAATTAAAATATATACAAATAATTAAAATATAAACCCGTAAAGGAAACACCCGTTTTACAGACCGTTAAATACAGTAAGGGAAACACACGGTTCCACAGACCGCTACATGAAATACACAAAAAGAAACACGCGGTATCACAGACCGGTAAGATTTTTAAGAACGATTTACACTACCGCAACGATTCAAGAGAACTGAACCATATTTCACTATGAAGTAGATAGGAATGAGGGAGGAAGCTATTGTGACGGTCAGCACCAACCCTAGCTCAGGGAACCCAGTATTATGTAAACAAATCACCCTTAGTGCCTGTGAGACCGATGTTTCCATATAAGTGTTAATTATTATTCTGTAAATTTAATGTTTTCTGTTGGTAGTATGTAGGGTTGTTTTTTTAGTAACGGCGAGAAAAGAGGAGGAGTGCGCTTCGTGTTTGCGAAAGGTTAAGATACGTGTGTACATGCGGTGTTAAGTATTTGCGATTATTAATAAATTTAGGTAATATACAGGGTGATTCATTTAAAAGTAGCCCGCCGCTCGAGTTATTTTCATATGCTGTACTGGCAGCACTGATCACGATGTGATCGAGTGGCCTTTATAGTACAATTTATATTATTGTTTAATTATTATATTACTTGTTGTTTAGGTCATCAGCCGAAAAGCTGGTTTGAACCTGTAGAGGTTTTACTAAGTAAAACGAGGAGTGAGGTGGTTTACCATTGCCACAACTCACTGAGTGAAAAAATACGCTTATCAGCATGCCGGGCCCTCTGAAAAGCACATATTTTCCACTCTGCAAATGACACCTTCACTTCATTCACCACTGGGTCTGGCTGTATAATGAAATTCATTACTTTCAGAGAAGATAACTCAGTTAGTGTCTTTTACGCCTCTACCTCTTCTGTTCTTAAATGATTCAGTCATTTAATTGGCTGACCATGTGATAAGAAACAGAACTATTTATTTTAGCCCTGCAACTAACAGATTGAGTGTAAATAATTTGACACTCCACCTGTCTGTTATGGGCAGATTATATTACTATAGAGTACAATTTTTTCCAGCAAGATGGTGCAACATGTCACACGTCTCGCCAGTCCCTATCTCATATCAATCAGGCTTTTCCCATGCGAGTTGTTAGTAAAGATTTGTGGCCTCCTCGTTCACCCGATTTGAGTACGTGCGATTTTTTTTCTATGGGGTTATTTAAAAGGAACTGTTTACCAAACAAACCCCCGCAGTATACATGAGCTAAAGAATAACATCGTGGCAGCCATTCAAGCTATAGACGTTTCCGTATTGCGTCGTGTGTGCATTAATAACATTGAACGAGCGCAAAAATGTGTAAGCGTTCAAGGATGCTATTTTCAGCATCTCCTGTAAAGGTGAAGTTGAAATTTGTATATAAAATTTAAATAAATATGTAAAATTATGTATTAAGTAATTCTATTTATTCATTTACTATTTGAATCCAATTGAGTGCCGAAGGCCGACTGTTAAATGCAGCGGGCTACTTTTAAATGAATCACCCTGTATATACATGAGTGTTTCATTGCTTTTGATCTCCGTCATCCTTGTGAATTAATAAATTGTATATGTTTGCATATGTATTGTGGTGTATTAGAAAAATACCCCTTACAGTATAAAATCAACGTGTTCAGTACAAGTGAACAGTAGTGGTTCTTATACGCATGCATGCGTAATGTTTGTCAGGCTGATACATTTGTACAATCTGACAATGCTGGCAGACGTTCTGATTGGATTGGCCAAAATGTGTGGAACAGCAAAGCTCATCAATGGTGAAAAGATTTATAAAATATCATACAGAGCAAGAGAAAGTAAAAATAAAACAAAAATATTTAAATCTACTTGCCTTTGAGGCTATCAGACACCAGGAAATCTAGATCTACCAGCTGCTGATAAACCCAATCATCAATCCTCGAGGATTGTGCTGACATTATGATCACCTGAAAGAAAATGTAAATTATTTACAAATAAAATTGTGTCGTTTAAACCGATATAGATTACAAATCTATATATTAATAGCGAGCAGCTTTTTTTTCAACATGATTTTAACCACCTGAACCTTCACCGATTTTTCCCGAAGTGGGCTCAAATGAATCGTCTGTTCGAGTAGATTTGCAGAAAACTATCCAAAATCAAATATTTCAATTTATGACCGTAAAATAGGAGGTCTAAAATAGATTGGAGAGGGGGTAAGTTCAACGAACTAAAGTATAGGCCTACCAACGGATTGGCAGTGTCACGGTCAGATCGCTTTGGAATTTCCAATGTAGTTGTTGTAAATTTGTATACAATTCAATATCTGCTATATTTTGGTTTTGTTTTTATGTGGAATTAAATAATGAGATTTTAGAGAAAATTGGAGCAGTTATGACTGCTGTCAATCCGTATGCTCAAAGCTATAAGAAACTGGGTGACATGGTAAAATATGAAGCGGCAATTGCACGAACTGAAAATCGCCTGCCAATATACAATTTTTTATGAAGTTCCATCGTGAGCCGAATGAGAACAGAAGAAGATTCAATGAACCAGTAGTACAATAAAACAAAAAAAATTGTTTACAGAGAAGTTCTATAAAAACAAATTTACACTTTTGTGTGGGTTTTCCCGCACAGGTTCACCTAGTAAATCTTTAAAGGCTAATACATCCTGCAGCCTACAATCAATTCTATTGTAAAAATACTTCATCAAATTTCTTCATACTTGTGGAGATCGCAGCAGTGGTCAATATTACTAAATCTTTTATAAATTTAACCTGCTCATTCATCAAAATGTTTTGTTTCTGTTATTTAAATGTTACATGAATCATGTCATATTTTTCAACTTCATTTTAGTTTTTATTATTACCTGGTTCTATAACATTGAAATGTTTATCTATTTTTACTTTCTCTTGCCTATATGAATATATAGGAAGGAAAGTATTGTTTTCATGTCGATTTTTCGAAATCGAGTTTTCACCGGATCTATACGTTTTCAGACCCCCTGAACCCAAAAAAACATGTTTTTAGCGATTGGTCTGTGTGTGTGTGAACAGAATATCTCAAGAACGGAACATCGTACGAATTTGAAACTTGAAACTTAAGTTACATATCACTACCGGACCCGACACGAACATTTTCATCAAAATCGGTCAACCGGAAGTAGTAGTTTATTCGTATAATTTTTCAGTTTTTTGCGATTTTCTCAAAAACTAGTCCTACATTTTTTTAAAAATCAACTGGTTTACTACATTTTTTATGCTCTACAATATAGGGTAGGCGCCATCTTTGCTGAAATTCTGCTTGAGGCTGTTTTTACGTAAAAACATTTTCTTTTTAAGGCTTTAATATGCATTTTAGCGCAAAACGTTATATAATAAAAGTTGTAGAGAATGTAAAATTCTACAAATTTTATTTCAAATATTTTTTTGTATAACGCTTAGTTTAGCGGTAATTAGCGATTTTCTGTTTTTTTCTCACGAAAACATGAGAAAAATTTATTTTTTTAACATTTCGGTCTTAGTATGCATTTTACGACAAAAGTGTATATAATTAAATTTATAGAAAATTAAAAGATCTACAACTTTTGTTTAGAGCATTTTTCTCTACAGAGCCTAGTTTAGCGTGAAAGCGTGATTTTCCGTATTTTTAAGCCAAACTGAGTTCGATTGTCATTTTGCGTCATTCACTCATGATTAAAATAAGGTTATGTTTTTTGAGGTTAGTTTTTGTTTATTTCTAATATTTTATTAATAATGTTAGGTTTATTATTAATTATTTGCATTGGCTAGAGAAAGTTGTGTGAGCGTTTCACACCAGATTTTTACCAAAGTTTATGGTTTTCAATTTTCATGATTTATGTAATTTGATATAAAATTTCAGTGCTTTTGGTGTTTTTGAAAATTACAACTATAATGTATAATTATAGTCATAAGTTGTAATTTAATATATTACGAGGCGTATTTTTAAAGTAAGGGCCGTTTGAAAAAAAAAATAAAAAATAAAAGGAAATTTGCAAAAACTAATTTTATTTTCGGAATTTACATACTTTTATCTATTTTTCTACATAGTTTCCAAGTTTTTGTAAACACTTATCATATCGCACAACTAAATTTTGGAAACCTTCTTTATAAAAACTTGCCGCCTGCTGTGATAACCAAGAATTCACGGCCGTTTTCAATTCGTCGTCATCGTCATAACGGCTGCCGCCCAAGTGATAGCAAAAAAAGCCCAAATAGCAAAATAAGAACAGCTCAACTGTACTAATCAGAATGAACACCTGACTGCTACACACTATCCAATCTAGGACAGAAAATGGAGGGAGTCCGTCCTACATCTGGTCTAAATTTTTTTTGTCAGGATGATCTACTCAATTTGTTGTAGTTTTTTTTTATCCTACATTTAGGACATTGGATCGGATTGGAAGATGTATAATCTGTAGGGGCCTTACAGATTAATGCCAAATAATTTCTTAATCACAGTGTAAAAACTAAGCTTCAAATATTGGTGTACATGTTAATGATTAGATGGATAAAGGTCATTTGTTCTAGCTAGAAGCTTTCCCACCAATGCTCTGTGCCGCTGGGCTGTTTTTTTTTTTTTTTTTTTTTTTTTTTGCGCCCTGGAGACTCCAGGAGGAGTATAGGACATGTCGTCAGGTATAACACCTGAAATACATATAAGAATCACACAATGTATCACTACTATCAAGAAAAAAATTCTTGTACGCTATAAAAAGTTTCACTGATCAAGTAATTTTTCAGATTTTTTTTAAAGGACTTCAAATCCTCACAACACTTTAAAGATTGGGGTAATTTATTCATGAATTTTCTCCCTGCATAAGTAGGTTTTTGTTCAAACAATTTTGTGGAGTGATTAGCCACATAATAATTATTCCTGTTTCTCGTGTTATGATTGTGAACATTGAAATTCTGCATAAAATTATTTTGCCTAACATACATAATCACCTCAAAAATGTAGAGGGAGGGAACTGTAAGCAATTTAAGCTCCTTAAATAGTGGCCTGCATGAGGTTAGCTGGTTAGCTCCCACCATACACCTAATAGCTTTCTTTTGAATTTTAAAAACCCTATTTATATTACCCATGCTAGAATTACCCCATACTAAAATACCATAACGGATATGAGACAGAATGAGGCCATGATAAGCTGCCATTAGTAATTTTTTGTTCTGTTTAGTGGTGGGGGAAGCACATCGAAGGGAAGTGATCAGTCTCTCCTTAGTGCTAGCAGCGTTAAGAGCCTAAGTGTACTATAAATCCTAAAAACATTCGACTGTATATTGTAATTTTATATTTTTGTTGTTCTATTCCCTTCAACTCGTGCGTTCGGTAGTAGGCCTACTGTTGTTTTTACTCTTTTGGTGTTTGGTTTTGTTTATTTATTTGGTTTTTTGAATGTATTCTTTGTTTTGTTTCTATTTTTTATTTATTTAGTTATTAAAATGGAACCTAGTTGTAGTAGTGAAAATTTGAGCACGAGCGCTAGAGTAATACGGAAAAGGCAGGTAATATGCGGTCAGGCTAGGGACTATATATTCAGTGTATACAATTTTATGAAAAAAAAAAAGCTGAAAAAAACGGACCAAATTTACTGACCAATGTGCAAAATCGTGTAGCCAGAACTATGGGGATTTCGCATAGTACAGTTCAAAGAATTTTGAAAGACAAAAGAAAAACCCTGATGTGCTAATCAGAACACCAAATAAGAAAAGAATGAGAAGGAAAGTGAAGAGCGAAGTGGACGATTTTGATAAGAGTATTTTGAGAACAACAATATAGAATTTTCATAAAACAAATGCTGAATGGTCAACTTTGAATTTGTTACTCCCCGTTTTGCGGGAGAAAATTAATTTCAAAGGAAGTAAATGGTCGCTGTGGAAAATTATTTAATACATTGGATTCAGATGGAGAAAGGCAAAAGACAAAAGAAAATATAAAGTTTTTAGTCTAGCGTAGTAGTTATAACAGAAAAGTATACAGTTAGAAAGAGAGGGAATGATGATTAAGTGAGAAGAAAACATTTGCCCTGTTGAAACTATCCCTACTCTACCTACTCACCCTCCCCTTACAAGCTTCTTCCAAAAACAAATGCACTATACTAATGTACAACATAATTAACAAAATAGTCGTACAGGTTAAATCAGTGCAATGATAATTTTGGTTCACAAAAGTAATTCGATTTAAGGTTACGTTGGGTACTAACCTAATCTAGAAATTGGCAAGTTATTGTTAAGATACGCTAGTTTGCATCCAGATGAATCTCCCACTAGAATAAAAAAAAAAACAAAAGACAATTTCTATTTGATTCAGATTCTTTTCTATAAAAACACCTATTAAAAACTATTATCGTTAAAAACACTTTCGGCAAACACCATATTAGTAAGTGTAGATGTGCTTAATACATTAATGAATAACAACAATTGGTTAAACGTAATCTTGAGAGCTTACCATCTTTATAAGAACGAAACACTTATTCTAATATAAATATACAAAACTCTAGAAAAATTATAATTTTGTAAACCGTTAAGACATATTTTGTAAATAATTTTAAACTAAGCGATTAATAACCCTAAGATTGGCACAAACATCAATATATTAGTCATATAATTTTATACAAACCTAAACAGGAGTAATCATACGTTCATACAAAAGAACCAAGAAAAATAAACATGTTGTGACAATCATAACCTCACAATTCTGTAAACCGCCATTTCTTCGTTAGCCTCTCAGATATGCACCAACCTCCAAGCGTCACGAAAATCAATTTAAGTTGATTCGTTTTGTAACGTACTCTATGATTGGTGAATATAAAATTACTCGTTTTTCAAGCCAATAGGAGAGCTCGTAACAAAGCAATTTGGAGGGAATTTCCGGTCAATATGGGCGCAAAAGAAGTGGTGATTTGTCTTCCCACTGGTAAATCTGCAAAAATTATTAAATGGAAAGTTGAAGAAGGTACTATTGTGTATGAGGGAAGAGTGATATTACTATACGACGTAAATTCGGAAAATGGTGAAGGAGAACACAAGAAATTAAAGGCTACGGAGGTCGGCACTGTTCGCAAACTGCTGGCAAAAGAGGGGGAACTTGTATTACCTGGGTAAGTACACAGTGTGCTTTCAAAGAGGCGCCATAATTTAAATTCAAATAAGTTTTAACGTAAAAATTAATTTAGGAATACTAATAACTGCTGAAATTGGTTATTTCGTGCAAAATTCTTAATAACCTCTGGTACACATTGTGACTTTCACTTGTTTCTGAGGTAAATAAACAATTAACCTAATAACACATTATTGTCGTATTGCCGTTATTAGTACAAATAATTAAATTATGACCTGTATTTAAGCAATATCCCAATATTTTCCTAGTTGGTGATTAGTAATTACATCGTTAATTTCTGTTAATAACTTATTGCCTTGGTATTTGTTTGGTAAGGTAGGGTTTCATGTTGTCACATAGTATAGGTTATATTTTACATTATAACCTTCATTTTTAGTTTTTCACTTGAAATAAAACTGTTAATTTCAGTTTGAATTTTGTTAATTATTTATACTTTTAAATTAATAGTGAACTGATTTAACTAGGTCCTAAGAATTTTTGATAAATTATAAATACCTAACATTTATAGGTTATGGTAGCAATGTTATTAGTTTGAACCCGCTAATGGCTACCATCTTTGAGTGTTTGTTCTTTAGTAGGTAACTTTGCAGTAATTTGTTAATTTTTTCCCTAATTTTGTAACTGTTTTTGCTAATTTAAACCGTTTATTTAACCTAACATTGTTAGGTTATGATAGTTATGCAAAATTATCTTTAATGTAAGAATTTTCTGAGTGTTAAAGAATAGTTTTGCAAATAATTTGTTGTTTATTATTATTGTTGTATTGCAATTAAAGTTAATCTGCTGGGTTACTAGCAAACATTATTATTAGTTTTTTAGTAGGCCTACGCTTTTAAATTTATTGATATAAAACAGATGAAGTTGTTTAATTAACTGAAGAAGTTAAAAGTGATTCTAATTTTTCTTAAACTCCTATTTGAATATTATAAAACCATAGCCTGTAAATGGAAATTAGAAGTAGGCAGTTTTATTAGTCTTAATACACCGCCAATCTTATTGGTAGCCAAAATTGCGAACTGTGATTAGCGCTTCTCTGAGTTAAAAATGTAATTGTATTCTTACTTAATATTAATTAAGTTAAACCTACCAAAAAAAACTGATGATGTTGTATCAAAGACAAAGAAATCTTCAAATCATGCACTGTTATTTATAAATTATTGAGAAACATTCCTAAAATAATTTTACCAGTTTTTGTCTAAGCTATTTGATACTTAAATTTTATTATAAACAATGTTTTTTGAGATGCTTTCACAAATGTGAAACCTATAAAAAGTAGTACAGTATGTGTTTTCAAAAATCTATAAATCAATTTTTGTATAATGACTGTATTTTTACTTTCTCTTGCCTATATGAATATATAGGAAGGAAAGTATTGTTTTCATGTTGGTTTTTCAAAATCCAGTTTTCACTGGATCTACACATTTTCAGACCCCCTGAACCCAAAAAACATGTTTTTAGCGATTGGTCTGTGTGTGTATGTGTGTGAACAGAATATCTCAAGAACGGAACATCGTATGAATTTGAAACTTGAAACTTAAGTTCTATACTACTACCGGACCCGACACGAACATTTTCATCAAAATCGATCAACCGGAAGTAGTAGTTTATTCGTGTAATTTTTCACCTTCTTGCAATTTTCTCAAAAACTGGTCCTACGATTTTTTAAAAAATCGCCTGGTGTACTCAATTTTTTATGCTCTACAAGAAAGGGTAGGTGTCATGTTTGCTGAAATTCTTGGTGAGGCTGTTTTCAAGTAAAAAAATAGTTTTTTTTAAGATTGCGGCTTTAATATGCATTTTAGCGCAAAAATGTATATAATAAAAAATGTAGAGAATTAAAAATCCTACAACTTTTATTTCAAACATTTTTTTGTATAACGCTTTCTTTAGCGTTAATTAGCAATTTTTTGTTTTTTCTCACGAAAACAAGTGAAAAATCGATTTTTTTTAAGATTTCGGCCATGGTATGTATTTTACGACAAAAGTGTACGTAATCAAATTTATAGGAAATTAATAGATCTACAACTTTTATTTTGAGCATTTTTCTCTACAGAGCCTAGTTTAGCGTGAAAGAGTGATTTCCCATATTTTTAAGCCAAACTGAGGTTAATTTTCATTTTGCGTCTTTCACTCATGATTAAAATAAGGTTATGTTTTTTGTTTATTTCTAATGTTTTATTACTAATGTTCAGTTATATTGTTTAAATTATTTGCATTGGCAAGAGAAAGTTGTGTGAGTGTTTCACACCAGATTTTTTTTATAGTTGTTTTCAAAAATTCAACTGTGGTATGCGTAAACTGTTACAATTATTCAATGATAAATCTTTATAATGCTTTGAAACAATGTGAAATTAAAAACAACCTAATTTTAATCGAGAGTGAAAGATGTTAATTGAAAATCAATCTCTGTTTGACCTAAAAATTAAACAGAAAATCGCTAGTTAATACAAACTGAACTCTGTAGAAAATTGTTGAAATAAAAATTGTTGGTGTGTTAATTTTTATAAGTTGAGTTGTATATGCAGTGCAGCCTTGTGTATCCAGACTAATTGGGATCAAAGGCATTCTGGAAAATCGAAAATCCAGATAATATGGGTTATAAGCAAAACAAATCCTGAAATACTTTGACCAATCGTTTATTTAGTAGAAGAAGTATTGGACGATGACCAATTTGGATTTAGAATGAGAATGGGAACTCGAGATGCAATATTGGCTCTGAGACTGATTATTGAGCAAAGGATAAAGAAAAATAAAACTACTTATATGGCATTTGTAGATTTAGAGAAAGCATTTGACAATTTGGACTGGAGTAAAATGTTTAAAACTTTTAAAAGGCTAGGAATTAAATACAAAGAAAGGAAAGTTATCTACACTCTGTATAAGAATCACACGGCTGTTTTGAGAATCGAGGGGTATGAAAAAGAGGCTGCTGTAAGAAAAGGTGTACGACAAGGTTGTTCTTTGTCACCACTACTTTTTAACTTGTATATTGAAGAGGCTATAAATAAAGTGAAGGAGAAATTTGACGCAGGAATAAAAATTCAAGGAGAAACAATAAAAATGCTGAGATTCGCCGATGATATAGTAGTATTAGCCGAGACAAAGAAAGAACTAGCGGATGCCTTAAATGGAATGGATGAGATCTTGAGAAAGGATTACTTCATGAAAATTAATAAGAACAAAACGAAAGTGTTGTGCAGCAGCGAGAATGGTTTAGAAGAGATGGGAAATTTAAAAGTAGGCAACGAAAACATACAGGAAGTTGGGGAATTCTGCTATCTAGGGAGTAAAATAACAAAGGATGGTAGAAGCACCAGTGATATCAAGAGTAGAATAATTGCTCAAGCTAGAAAAGCCTTTGAAATGAAAAACAGCTTTATGACTACAAACATTGATTTACAGATTAGGAAAAATATCTTAAAACATTATGTTTGGAGTGTAGCATTATACGGAAGTGAAACGTGGGTGATAGGGGCTGTAGAAAAGAAGAGAATAGAAGCTTTTGAAATCTGGTGTTATAGGAAAATGTTAAAGATTAGGTGGGGGGACAAAATAAGTAATTTAGAGGTTCTTAGGTGAGTGGATGAAAAAATAAGTATATGGAAGCATCTTACCAAAAGAAGGGATAGGCTAGTGGGGCATATCCTAAGACATCCAGGTATTGGGCTATCAATAATGTAGGGTAATATTGAGGGAGTAAATTGTAGAGGGAGGCAAAGATTAGAATATATAAAGCAAATTACAAAAGATGTAGGGTGTTACAGGTATGTAGATATGAAACGACTTGCGGAAGATAGAACAGGTTGGAGAACTGCATCAAACCAGTCAAGAGACTAATGACAAAAAAAAAATTCTTCTGTATACTTTGTACAGACTTAAGAGAAAGTAAAAATAATATTTTGAAATTATTAGTTTTATTACTGTATTTAGGTTAGTTTTGTATTGATTGTAAAATGGAAAAATGTGTTGTTTTTTTTAGAGGTCCACTTTTAGAGCTAGAGAGAGGATGCTCCCATCCTACTGTAATGAACGATCTATGTGCTGAATGTGGCGCAGATTTAAGAAAAGAAGAACAATTGTTACAACACGCGTCCGTTCCTATGGTACACAGTGTCCCAGATCTTAAAGTCAGCGAGGAGGTAAAGATTGATCTATTTTATAAGTAGTAATTATTTAGTATTTCAATTAAATCTTGTTTTTATGCCCAACAAATTTTTTACTTTAGTGGAAATCCAAATTTAAAAATCTGGTGTGGTACACTCACCCGACTTTCTCTTGCCAATGTAAATAATGAAAAATATAACCTAATTTTAATCATGATTGAATATCCCAATATGAAAATCGGTCCATTTCTGTTAACTCATTACCACTCCGATTTATTGTTGATTCCGTTAAATCACTATCTATATATTAACAGCGAGCAGCTTTTTTTTCAACACGATTTTAACCACTTGAACCTTCTCAAATGAATCGTCTGTTCAAGTAGATTTGCAGAAAACTATCCAAAATCAAATATTTTAATTTATGACCGTAAAATAGGAGGTCTAAAATAGATTGGAAAGGGGGCAAGTTCAACGAACTAAAGTATAGGCCTACCACGCATTGGCAGTGTCACGGTCAGACCGCTTTGGAATTTCCAACATAATTGTTGGAAATTTAGAATTTCCAACATAATTGTTGTAAATTTGTATACAGTTCGATCTGCTATATTTTGGTTTTGTTTTTATGTGGAATTAAATAATGAGATTTTAGAAAAAATTGGAGCAGTTATGACTGCTGTCAATCCGTATGCTCAAAGCTATAAGAAACTGGGTGACATGGTAAAATATGAAGAGGCTATTGCACGAACTGAAAATCGCCTGCCAATATACAATTTTTTTATGAAGTTCCATCATGAGCCGAATGAGGACAGAAGAAGATTCAATGAACCAGTAGTACAATAAAACAAAAAATGTTGTTTACGAGAAGTTCTATAAAAACAAATTTACACTTTTGTGCGGGTTTTCCCGCACAGGTTCACCTAGTTTTTTTTATAATTTTGTGCTTTCTTTTTGTTTAATACAGGCTTTTATCTTATCGTGTTTGATAAAATCTAATATAATATTGAGTATTGTATTATTGTTTTTTAGATCAGGTTAGCTTAGGTTATGTTTTACATTTATATTATTAAAAACTTTGTAATGATTGTTAGGAACAAATTGTCTGAAACGTGTGTGGTTATTGATTTATAGGTGAAACATATTGAGTGGTAGTGAAGTAATGGAAACTAACCTGAAAATCAACCCATGTTGGACTTTTGATTTTCTTGAGAGCGAAATATGAGATATCACTAATTGACGCTAAGCTCTGTAGAAAAAAACAATACTTCAAATAAAAGTTGTAGGTTTATAATTTTGCTGCAATCTTAAAAAAAAAACAATTTTTTACTGATTTCAATGAGAAAAATATGAAAAATTACTGATTAGCTAGACTAAGGTCTGTAGAAAAAAAATCTTGAAATAATGGTTGTAGGTTTTTTAATTTTCTACAACTCTAATTATATACACTTTTTCTCTAAAATGCATATTAAGGCCTCGTCTTAAAAATAATATTTTTTACTGCGAGAGCACAGCCCTCTACAAGAGAAAATTGCAAAGTGCATTGCGTTGAGAAAATTACACTAATAATCTTGATTAAAATGTTCGTGTACCTTAAGTTTCAAGTTTGAATGGATTCCATTTTTGAGACATTTTGTTCACGCACACACACACACACGCACATAGGTGTGTGTGTGTGTGCATGTTTTTCTCAAAAAAAATTTTCTCAACGCAAAGTGCATTGCGTTGAGAAAATTACATTAATAATCTTGATGAAAATGTTTGTGTACCTTAAGTTTCAAGTTTGAACGTATTCCATTTTTGAGATATTTTATTCACACACACACACACACACTCTCTCTCTCTCATACACGCGCGCGCACACACACACACACACACACACACACACACACAAACATCAACAATTTTGGTCAAAACATGTTAATTGGATTCAGGAGAACAGAAAATGTCTATTTTTGTTGAAAATTAATTTTAAAAAATCTACATGGAAACAATAGTTTCCTTCCCTACATTTCATATACAGCAAGACAAAGTAAAATTACTTTAAATTTTTCTTTATGATTTTATTTACACATTTTTTTTTTTTTGGTGAAACCTCTATCATTAGATTATAGTCATTTAAACTTTATTTATTTACGATAAGATTGTTGTTTTCTTTTGTCTGGTCGTAGCAAGCGCAGATATTAGGAAGAGCTGATCAAGAAAGACTTTTACAAGACAGAAAACTGGTTTTGCTGGTTGATCTGGATCAGACGCTAATTCATACAACCAATGATAATATTCCCAATAATCTTAAGGTACGTATAATGTTTGTTAGGTTTAACACCTTGTAATGCCTGTATGGTTTTTCCAAAAGGAATTTGCCTTGAGTGTGTTTATAGGAGGACCAGTACGCATTTACAGGGGTCCGTGTACAAGACCATGATAGTAAAACATAGAGCACAAATAACATAGGAGAATGACCACTTGAGCGACTAAATTAAGTATCACAAACATAAACAACCACTTACTTGTTACGAAACGAAATAGCGCCAAGTCCTTTATTGCAGCATGTGCTGAAAGTCCGTGATTTCCGGTGAAGAACACTTTACTAACAGTTACACATTTACAAAGCATACACAAACATAATATTATATAATTAGCACGTTTAAGCACAGTTAGCATTTAAAGCATCGATTGAAACACATTTGCAGTTGCCAAGTACCCCGTCAGATACTTAGCCGAATACATAGCCTCAGTAGAAGGATGCGTCTGTCTGTGTTGAATTCTGTTGCATAAGTGATCGAGAGTGAAACGGATACAGGTTAGCAGGTGGAGGGGGAAGGAACACAGCGAATACGGAAGCGGGATACAGTAGGCCAATATGACAAGCAGTGAAAATACAAATACGATTAGAAGGAGCCAACCGCGGCCAATTTGAACAATAAATAGCGTGGAAGCGAAAGCGTAACACCCCAGGAGAAATGGCCTTAACAATGTTTCTTTGAATAATGTACATCAAGTTTTACTTGATTACACGTAATAGTGCAGGCGTAAACTTATTTTTTTGGGCCTAATATCAACTGAAGGTTTGTGTGGAAATTCGTTAGGTAAAAATGAAACTTCTCAAATAAACCAGTGACAGTGTTCTTCGTAGTGTATGTTTTTATGGTGCCAATCCATTTCGAATATTGGCGACTATCACAGCAATTGGCCGGCCGCATTGGCGTAGTTGGTAACGTGCTTGCCTCTCATCATGCGGTTTTTGGTTCGAATCCCATTCAGGCACGGCATATTTTCATACGTTGCAAAAATCATTTCATCCTTCACCGTCTGCATTAGCAGTAATTGCAGAACAGTCGGACGTTAAACCAAAAAAAAAAAAAAAATCAGCAATTCTCACTTTGTTTGATGCACTGTGAAAAATGTTCCTCTGAGTGTTTTTCAAACCAAGTTCACAGATTTTTAAGCCATGACACCGTTCTTCTGCCAGGTCTTCATTTTCCATTAATTTTTCCATGCAGAATGGCTTGTAGTAAAGAATATCAAGAGTCGTTCCGCATGATATGTCGAAAATATCGGAGCTTCCTACACTTGATGGTGCAAATGACTTCTACATCTTTCTTCATTCTCCCGAGATCCTGAGAATCTCGATATTTGGCATCCAAGCAGTTCGTGGGACCCTCAACATTAATCTGTATAGCCACATCTCAAATGTCTCCAGTTTCCTTGTGATGGCTTTATTTAAGGTCCAGAACTCTACACTGTGTAGGAGTGCGGAAAATACAGTGACCATGTACATGACAATTATGACCAGATCTGGGTGACAATAACATCTAGTGCCTATACGAACGAGTGTTTCAAAAAGTATACAACTCATTTTTAGACGACTTGAATGAAGTACAAAAAAAGAAATTAAATTAATGAAATATTTATTATATATAATCTTATGAAGCAATATTCAAATTACAATGAAATTTATCGTTAATAACTTATAATAGATAACGGAAATAATTCCCTGTGACCCGAATGCAGGTTTGTACCCTTTGAGTAACATATGTAGCCAGTTTTCATAATGTTTCCGGTAAGTTTTAGAAATTTCACATTCAATGTTTGGCTTCAGTTCATCAAGTGTATGAGAATTAAAATACACAAGAAAAAGTCTGCTGGTGTAAGAATAAGAAAAAACACACATTCGTCATTGAAAAACGACATCGTTAACACAATTGAAACGAATGGATACTGGTGGTGGAAAATAACAATATTTCAATTGTTATGAATTGTTTGTTACCTTGAATACAGTATTGTCAAGTTTTCTTATCAACATGCCTTCTGAAAAGCATCTCTTTTCCATCCCTACAAATGACAACTTCACTTCATTCTCCACAGGGTCTGGCAGTATAATGAAATTCACTACTCTGAGAGGAGATAAACTCTGATTAGTGTCTTTGTGCAACTTTACCTCTTCTGTTCTTAAATGCTTCAGTCGTATAATTGGCTGACCATGTGATTAGAAACAGACCTATTTTTTGTAGCCCTGGAACTAGCAGATCAAAGTTTGAACGTTTGGAGTCTAGCCTTTTGGGTGATGACCTAAACAACACTAATCACTTATCATCCGTCTAGATCCACTGGTTTGGGCTACATTATGACGAGTCAGTAAATCACTAAACGATCTTACATGTGTAGGTAATTTGGAGGCGTATTTTTATCGTGTTTAATGTTATTACGGCTTTTATGTTTCAGGATGTTTATCATTTTCAATTGTACGGCCCGAAATCACCTTGGTATCATACACGCTTAAGGCCTGGAACTCATAAATTTTTATCGGAAATGAGCCAGCATTACGAGTTACATATCTGTACGTTTGGTGCTCGTAATTACGCTCACATGATTGCGCACTTTCTCGATCCGCACGGAAAGTTTTTCTCACATAGAATACTTTCAAGAGATGAATGCTTTAATCCTAATTCAAAAATGGCTAACCTAAAGTGAGTATGTCTACGTATAAGTAATCTTTTGTGGTATCCTACGAGGTAAAGTAGAATAGATTAGGTTATAAAGGATGAATGAGGTCATCTTTTCAGTTCCTTAAAATTGCAGTTCTGGAAAACCTATCATATGAGGGCAGTTCGGAAAGTAACCTCCATTTGGCTGCATATAAAAAAACGTGCGTAGAAAATATATTTTATTATATAAATCTTAAAACTATACAGCTTTTTACTATTTTTCAACGTAGTCACAATTAAAATTTAAGCATTTGTCGTAGCGTTTCACTAATTTGCAAATTCCTTCTTCATAAAATTCAACCACCTGGGCACGAAGCCTATCTTTCACAACATTTTGAAGTTTGTTGTCATCATTGAAATGCTGGGACACAAGCCACTTCATTTGATTGAAGTGATGAAAATCACTCTGCATCAAGTCGGATGATCAAAAATGTCCCATTTGAATTGCTTCAGAAGCTTAAAAAGTTTTTCGAGCATTGTGAGGACCAGCGTTGTCATGCGAATACACAACACAGGATGTCAGCATATCACAACGTTTCTTTTGAATGGCTCGCTTAAGTTTCTTCAAAGTTTCACAGTAAACATCTGAAGTGATCGTCGTACCACTTTTCATAAATTCAACCAGCAAAACTCCATCGGTATCCCAAAAAACTGTAGCTATAATCTTCCGTACAGATATCTAAAAAACCAAATGAATAGGTTCTGCCTTAGACTTCCTTTAATGCTATGATGCAGAAGGAGAAAGTTTTTTGATTTCTTCAAAAATTTTAATGGTGATTATGTTAAAAAATGGTAAAAAGCTGTAATTTTAAGATGTACGTAATAAAATATTTTTTCTATGCAAGTTTTTTTTATTTACAGCCAAACGGAGGTTACTTTTTGAAACGCCCTTGTATTATCTTCATCCTTTCTTATTCGGCAAACAGACTTCTTTGTATTAGTTTCAGGAGACTGCTTGTTAAGTTTTTCTGCGAAAGATTGCCTTCCTGGTTTAATTAACCAATAATTGAGTATCTCAAGCAAGAACAGCCATTAGACAGCTGCATCCAGCTGCATCCATACAAACACAAGAATATAAATATAAAAATTAAGAATTATATAAACAATTTTCTGCCCAGAGCTGAGCAGTGCAAGTATTTGTAATCTATAAATGCCTCTGTAAGGAATCTGTATGCAGGGTGAAAGGGGTGCTGGGGTGAGGGAGATCATTACTCCTTCATACCACAACAACTACCTAGAAGATATGTGGCGGTCAAACGATTGTGTAATGTACTGGCAGAGCAGAGCGCCAGGCTAATAGGCCAGGCCAGGCTAATAGGTTTAAACGATTTATTAAAATGTCTAGTTGTACTCATGGATACTACAGGGTGATTCACGAAGATATGTAGAAACTTTAGGAGCTCATTGTACATGTAAAAATAATAAAAAAAGTTTTATAAACATGGGTCCAGAAATGCTTCGTTTCCGAGTTACGGCTAGCGAAAGTTTTGCCCGGATTTCAGCTCACCAGGTGAAATGAGGTCTTCCTGAAATTCTGGTTAGGTAGATTAAGGGGTGAATTCAATCATTTCTTATGGTTTTTGATCTGATAAATTGAATAAAACAGGTCCCAGAACTGTAAGTTAAATAGTTTTTAAGAAAACCAGTGTCAAATGCAAAAAATGGAGTGAAAACACATTTTTTCATCTTTGGGCAAGAATAACTTTGTTAATTTACCAAGAAACAGTTAAAATTTTTGAATAAAACATGTAGAAAATTTTATTCTGAACAAAACGGTGTAAATAAAGTACTCAGAAAGCGAATAGATGTTTGATTAAATGAATTTTTATTCATAACAGTACAAAGTAAAATTAACCGAAAAAACAAAGATGAAAAAATGTGTTTTTCTCACTCCATTTTTTGCATTTGACACTGGTTTTCTCAAAAACTATTTAACTTACTGTTCTGGGACCTGTTTTATTCAATTTATCAGGTCAAAAACCATAAGAAACGATTGAATTCACCCCTTAATCTACCTTACCAGAATTTCAAGAAGACCGCATTTCACCTGGTGAGCTGAAATCTGGGCGAAATCTTTCGCTAGCCGTAACTCGGTAACGAAGCATTTCCGGACTCATGTTTATATAAACTTTTTTTCATTACTTTTACATGTACAATGGGCTCCCAAAGTTTCTGCATATCTTCGTGAATCACCCTGTATAATAACGTGAACCAAATGTATTTGGAGAAACAGGCGTTACACTAATTTAGAAAGGTGGACAATTGACAGGAGAAATTATTTGATGCTTGCTCAAACACAACATGCTGTGTGCAGAGTAATGAGCAAGAGCACACCACTCACTATCTGCTTGCTTACTATCGTTCAGTACTGTGCTTGAATCTAATAGCTAACTTTCATATTTTACTCCGATCGTTCATTTGAATTGTACCATTCACTCATGTGAGTGGAACGGGATGTGCTAGCTCACTTTTTGTACCGTGTCATCCCTTGACTTTCTCATTTACAAGAGGGACCCAAAAGTAACGAGACTTGGACTGGGGGGGGGAACGAGTTCTCTATGGTGGGCTTTTTTAGAGAAAATCTTCTTGAGACACTGTGCCAGGCCTCGTCACTGTGAGTCTACCCGTTCGTCTGTAGTGAATTTTGAAGTGAAACAAGATTTTTCCTTTCGGTGATTTTTGTTTCATTCCTTCCAAAATCCAAAAACGTTTCCCTTTCTTGTCCTTTTTCAGTCTAGGGAACAGAAAGAAGTCTTAGGAAGCAAGGTTGGGTGAACAATTGGGGTCATTCCATATTTCCTCGGAAACTTCTTCACAGACAACATGGTGTGAACAGATGCATTGTCGTAGTGGAAGAACTACTCTTCTGTATGCCAAAGATTTGCCCTTTTCTTCCTGATGCTCTCTCGCAACCATTTTAGCTATGTCAGACAGTTCATCAATTGTTCGGCAATGATCTTTGTAGACAAGATGTTGATTTTTTCAATGTTTTCATCGATTCTGGAGATTAAATACCCAGAACGAGGTTGGTCTTCAACAATCATATCTTCCTTTTTGAAACATGAAAACCAGTTGTAGACTCAAGCTTTACTCATTATATCTTCCTTGTAAGCTATTTCGAGCATTTCAAGAGTTTTCACAGCCGTTTTTCCTTACAGGAAACAAAATTTAACTGCCACACAAATGTTTAGGCGTCTTAACATTTCATGTTTTTGCCGGAAGGGACTATCTTGTTTCACGTAAAAATTCACTACATATGAATGGGTGGACTCACAGTGACAAGGCTTCGGATACTGACTCAGGAGAGTCTATCACCAAGAATTTGTTCCCCCACCATCGCTTTCCTCCACAGCCTGAGTCTCGTTACTTTTGGGCCATTCTCATAAGTGACTACCATTCTTCAAATTCAAATACTGCAATTCTTGACAGAAGATGTAAAATGTATTATGTTAAATTTTTAATTGTGCATTATGTACATGAAGGATGTGTGACATATTATTTGTATTATCAGTGTTTTAAAATGAAAGCTATTCATACTGTAATTTACCGTCCAAAGTTGGGGATTTTATTGTGATGAGACGTGCATGTATAATAGAGGATTTGTATTGCATTTTGTGACGGTTCTATTTAAAGGTGTTAAAATATTGTTCAATGATCGTTTCAGGGCGCTTTTTCCATGTGGTGACAATTTAGTTTGCATCATCGATGACAGAGAAGACGTCTGGAATTTCGCTCCCAATCTAATCCACGTTAAACCGTATCATTTCTTCAGGCATACCGGCGATATTCACGCACCGCCCGGTCTTTCAAAGTGTGAAAATGACGATAAAGAAGGCTATGATTTTGCTCACTTTGCTGAAGGTATGTTAATAAAATACAGTAGCTGATTTTCATAACGCAAATTATCGGTATCGCTTTTAAAAAATAATAAAAATTTTCAAAATTTTTTTACTTTTTTCATTTTTTGGTAAATGTGTATACTCTATTGATATTTCTTAAAGTACAATACTTAAAATTACCCAAATGTTAGCCTGTCACTTTTTATACCCAACTGGGGTTCATTGTTGAACCACTGAATTACTGTTTTTGTGTACAGTAGTACATTATGTACATTATTATGCATTTTATAAATATTACTTGCAGAAGCCTAATTTCCGCTTGTTAAAAAACAGGTTCTGTGGTATAAAACAGTAAGCCTATATGATCTCACCGTGGATAAGCAAAAGTCAGTTTTAAAACAAGGTTTTATGACTGACTTTTTGAAAAATGATTTATTTTTATTTTAGTACGTATGTACGAAGAAGTTAGACTGACTCATGGAGGAAAACCTACGGAGAAATCACAGTATCGCGTCTGGGCGTACGTATTGGCGGCTGTCGCCTTACTAGTGCGTGACTCAACATGATACGAACGCCTAAAAATTTACTCAAACACGTAGGGTGCCAGAGGCACGTATCCCCAGACAGTACTTGGAGGACATGGAGGTATCTGGAAAGAGACCCGTTGGACGTCCCAGAAGAAGATGGACTGACCAAATAAGGGATGATCTCCTAACAAAAGGAATGACACTACAGGATATCAGAATACAAAAGGTATATCAAGATAGAGATAGATGGAGGCATATCGTCCACTCGAATCCTACCCGGCCTGCTGGAAGGATACTCAGATGATGATGATGATGACGTAGGGTGACATATGTTTTCGGAACTGTATGACTTCCCCACCTCCCACCAAGTACGGTGTAAATTCTGTCAATGTTTTGTAAGCGTAGAAATGAGAAGTGAGTGGGGAGAATACTGCCGGCTGTAGAAGGGATGACATACATTTGATGCGTGCGTGAATTGTCTCATTCTACTGAAGCTGTCGCAGAGAACAGATTGTAGCTCGAACGGTTGACTATTTTGTCTTATTGTCTGTGATCGGTGGACATTTGTGAAAAGCCCCCAAGGAAACGTCAACCCTTTCACCATGTTGGAGGTCGCTCTTTTAGGAAAAAGAGGCTCCCGTAGGCCTAGACCATATAAACCTATTGTACGGTACGGTACGTTATGCATTCCAGCGAGTAGTTGGCTGTGAATTCCCCACCCCTCTACTGCTGTACTACTCACACCATTATTTCTCCCTTCATCGTTCCTTAACCAAATCTGTCTACTGCGCATATGCTTACATAACTTTGAAGGCGTGTACACGAGGTGAGATTACGTAAATATTTTAAGGTTTTAGGCCTACGGATAAAGTCTGCGGATAACCGAAACCTGTGGATGCTAAAACCACGGATACCAAGGGATTACTGTACAGATGTTTTCATTTTTGGTTGATCTTAGGCTAACACGGTCCTGCTTTTAGGCATTCTCAGGATGTGGAAGAAATGAGACATTCTTCGCTTTTCCATGAGACTGATTGGTCTGTGACGTTATAGATTGTTTTGTGTGTGTGAATTCTTCATACGCAATTCTTTTTGTCGTTTTTATTAATGTAGGTTCTGATAATTCTCCGTTCAGTCTTAATTGTCCGATCTCTTTATCCTTTGTTTTTGATTCTTATTAGTGTTTCACAGGCGAAATTGCTTCTGGTAAAATTACTGTTCTGTAATGTTTAATTTTAAAATTAATTGAGGCATATTTTTTGTTGTATGTGGATTTAGTTAAAACTTACTCATTTTATGTGCTTTACTGTTCCAAGAGAAATTTTCTCCTAATTTATCTATATGTATTAATAACGAGCAGGTTTTTTTTCAACACGATTTTAACCACCTGAACCTTCACCGATTTTCCCCGAAGTGGGCTCAAATGAATCGTCTGTTTGAGTAGATTTGCAGAAAACTAACCAAAATCATATATTTTGGTTTATAACCGTAAAACTGGAGGTTTTTTAAATAAAAATAATAATACATGAAGTTAATAAGAATGAGAATACGGGTAGTGATGCATCTGTGTACCGAATGCAGTACTACCCTACGCACATATATCTCTCTCTTTCTTTATCTATACCTCCTACAATCACACTATTTTAGGTTGGTGGGGGCAAGTTCAACGAACTAAAGTATACCAACGCATTGGCAGTGACACATGGCTTTAGACTTTGCAACGTCGTTGTTGCTACTTTTGAGTAGTGTACAGTGAGTTCTGCTATATTTTGCTTTTGTTTTTAACAGCTCCTTTCAGAGCTATTGTAATTTTTCAGATCATTTGATAGCCTAAAAATTCAAATAATGCATCGCAACAATACAACAAAAAATGTTGTTTACAGAGAAGCACTATAAAAACAAATTTACACTTTTGTGCGGGTTTTCCCGCACGTGTTCACCTAGTTATCTATTATTTCACTCCCATGTATTTAATTTTTCGTACTATTTTCATACGTTGATCATAAATTTGAATTTTATTTATATATAATTGATCTAATGCCATTATTTCTGTTTACTCATTTGAAATTTTTAGTCCTATCTTGTAAATGTCTGTTTCGTTAAAATACTACAATACATTCTGTTCCATATCCAAGGAGTTATTTTAGTCTGTTTGAAGACTTGGATAATTTGTCAACTTTAACTTCAACAGTCGCCATTTGTTGATATTTCTATATTTATTGTTTGTCTGTTAAGATTCAGCCAGCAGTATTTATGTGCTGTTACAAAATATTATTCTTTTAAATTAATTGACATGTTGTGTGTTTTAGGTACTAAATTGAAAATGAAAAACCAATTTAAGTCGGTCAAATGTAAAAATGATTCACTGAACGAAACTAAAGACATGGAAGAAAAAGACACAGAATTGGAAGAGGGCGAGTTGAAACCTTGCGATAACAGCATCAGCAACGAATCAGAAACCAAAGTCGATGAGAATGAGACAACCGATGATAAAGAACCCGATGAAAGTAAAGGAGATGAAAACAAAGAAGAGCCTGAAGCTAAGCCGCCTGAAAAGGAAAAAGATAAAGGAGATAGTATAGAAGAAAATGAAAATGAAAAAAGAGAAGAAAATGAAAATGAGAAAAAAGAAGAAAATAAAAATGAAATAAGGGAAGAAAATAAAAATGAGATAAGGGAAGAAAATAAAAATGAGATAAGGGAAGAAAATAAAAATGAGATAACAGAAGAAAATAAAAATGAGATAAGAGAAGAAAATAAAAATGAGAGAATAGAAGAAAATGAAAATGAAAGAAGAGAAGTAGTTGAAGAAGAGGAAGTGGAAGAAGAAGATGATGATGGTTGTTTGGAGATTGAAGAAAGCGATGACTATCTGTTGTACCTCGAAGAAATTCTGAAAAAAGTTCACATTCGTTTTTATGAAGATTTTGATAAAAATAACGGTGACGCCGACTTGAAACAAGTGATACCAGCATTAAGAGAAAGTGTTCTCTCTGGAACACGTCTAGTTTTCAGCGGTTTGGTGCCGACAAACGCGTCGTTAGAACAGAGCAAAGCGTACTATATTGCGAAAAGTCTCGGTGCGGAAGTCGTACAGGAGGTCGATAAAGATGTGACTCATTTAATCGCGGTTAGAATCGGTACAGCAAAAGTGAACGCCGTTAAAAAAATGAAAAACGTTCATGTGGTCACGCCGAATTGGTTGTGGATGTGCGCTGAACGGTGGGAGTGGGTCGAAGAGAAGTTGTTTCCGGTCACTTGTGAAAAAACAAGTTCGAGGCATCCTCCCCCGCATTGTGTTAGTCCTACACATACACCGAATGTACCGAATACGCTTAGTTCACCGAATCAGGTTGTTCCTGCTCAAAGACAACGTACACCGAGTGGTAGGTTCATGGACACCATCAATCCACTGATGTCGTTCTCGTCTGAAGATATCGCCGATATGGATGCAGAGGTCGAGGATATCTGTAATGAGTCCGATGAAAGTGATAATGAAGGAAAAACAGAATCAATTAAAAGGAAAAGCATTGAAAATTTGGTGTTCGAAAAGGAATCTAGTTCAAGTTCTGCTGAATCGCTAGCAGGTAAGTTTATATTTTGTTTATTTAAGTCGCCCTACTTCTTTTGTTACAGTTGGTTAAGGGGTTCGGAAAGCCCTATCTCCGCCATGTTAATATTTGTTCCTTTTTCTGAGGAATGGATAGAGATAATCAGTTCAAATTTTGAACACAGTTTATTCATTATGTTTTACAACTTTTAACACAGGGATTTGATGATATAACATTTAAAAAAAAATAAAAAAATAATTTGTAAAGTACTTTTAGGTAATTTTTTTTGAGAAGACAAAAAATGAGTTACAGTGTAAAAATTACAAATCCCTTGTATTAAACTATGTAAGAAGAATTGATAAAGATGTGTTGTAAATTTGAAGCTAATATCTCCAACCGTTCCTGAGAAAAAGGAACATTTACGTCAAAAATACAACTTTTGAGAAAAACGCATTTGAAAATATATAGTTAGTAAAACAGTAGAAAATTAACAATACCAGTTTACTCGTCATGAAATGCGTTACAGCTGTTAATTTAAAAAATCATAAAAAAATAACTAGCTAACAGATTTTATTGTTATTTATGTCAAATTAAACACGAAATACAGGAGAAAAATATGGCAGCAAAATCAAAATTTTTAATTTTTTGACAAAAATTGCTTTCCAAACCCCCTTCAAGCATTTTGAAATTTAAATTCTTAAAATGCTGAATTAATTATTTGCAAATTGACATTGCGCAATGTACTTATGTATAATTTATTGAAGTTTGTCAAACTCAGCTGTTGATATGCAGGGTGGGAATAGATTGCTAGTTCAGTTGTAGGACACATGACGGCCTGTCGAAAGGAATTGTTAGCAAAAATGTTTTGGGCGTACCCTTCAATGGTTGTACAATAAACATGTCTGCTTCCGTGGAAAATGCTGTTTTAATATTCTACAGGGTGATTCACGAAGATATGCAGAAACTTTAGGAGCTCATTGTACATGTAAAAATAATGAAAAAAGTTTATATAAACATGGGTTCGGAAATGCTTCGTTACCGAGTTACAGCTAGCGAAAGATTTCGCCTGGATTTCAGCTCATCAGGTGAAATGAGGTCTTCCTGGAATTCTGGTAAGGTAGATTAAGGGGTGAATTCAATCGTTTCTTATGGTTTTTGACCTGATAAATTGAATAAAACAGGTCCCAGAACTGTAAGTTAAATCGGTTTTGAGAAAACCAGTGTCAAATGCAAAAAATGGAGTGAAAAAAACACATTTTTTCATGTTTGTTTTTCCGGTTAATTTTACTTTGTACTGTTATGAATAAAAATTCATTTACTCAAGCATCTATTTGCTTTCTGTGTACTTTATTTACACCGGTTTGTAATTTTAACTGTTACTTGGTGAAATAACGTTATTCTTTCCCAAAGATGAAAAAATGTGTTTTTCACTCCATTTTTTGCATTTGACACTGCTTTTCTTAAAAACTATTTAACTTACAGTTCTGGGACCTGTTTTATTCAGTTTATCAGATCAAAAACCATAAGAAATGATTGAATTCGCCCCTTAATCTACCTTACCAGAATTTCAGGAAGAACTCATTTCACCTGATAAGCTGAAATCCGGGCGAAACTTTTGCTAGCCGTAACTTGGAAACGAAGCATTTCCGGACATATGTTAATATAAACTTTTTTCATTATTTTTACATGTACAATGAGCTCCTAAAGTTTCTACATATCTTCGTGAATCACCCTGTATAAATTACAATGTTAAATCCAGGTTTTTTTTGGGTTCTGGTTGTAATAAATTACATTAAATCATCTACTGAGAATTTTAATAAATTTAAAAAATTCTAGTTTCAATTATATGTTCTCTGATGGTGGTGGATCCATTGAAACATGTTAGTAGAAAATAGGTTTTTTTTATTTAAAAAAGGTAAAAAATGAGTGATGTAGCAGCTGTAACAGGTCGGTGAAAAATTAAATATTTTTACAATAGGATTAAATAAAGGCTGCAGGATGTGTTATAAAGATTTATTTATAATAAATTACTATGCTTATCACTTCTCTTTTACGAGGCGTATTTTTAAAGTAAGTACCGTTTGAAAATAAAAAAAAAAATAAAAGGAAATTTGCAAAAACGAATATTATTTTCGGAATCTACATACTTTTATCTATTTTTCTACATAGTTTCCAAGTTTTTGTAAACCCTTATCATATCGCACAACTAAATTTTGGAAACCTTCTTCATAAAAACTTGCCGCCTGCTGTGATAACCAAGAATTCACGGCCGTTTTCAAATCGTCGTCATCGTCATAACGGCTGCCGCCCAAGTGATGTTTCAGATGACGAATTCCCGACGTTTCGAGGTCTGTGATTTACAAAATTGTTAATGAAAAATTAAACTTTAAGAAACTGTGCTCGCGTTGGGTCCCTAAACTCCTGACAGAGGAGCACAAACACAAAAGACTCGAGAGTTCCTTGAATTTTCTGACACGTTATGACGAAAATGGTGACGACATCCTGAGTCGGATCGTAACTGGAGACGAAACGTGGATTTCGCATTTCACTCCCGAATCGAAACAACAAAGCATGGAATGGAGACACACGCACTCTCCCGTAACGGTCAAAGCCTAACAGACTTTGTCACAGCGCAAGATCATGGCGTCCGTGTTTTGGGATAGGCATGGTGTTTTGCTGGTCGACTTTATGGAACGAGGAACGACAATAAATGCAGAAGCCTACTGCCAAATCCTGAGGAAGCTGCGCAGAGCAATTCAAAACAAGAGACGTGGCATGCTCACAAAAGGAATTTTGTTTCTGCACGATAATGCAAGCCCTCACACTGCCGCTCAGACCCGAGCTGCATTGGACTCTTTTGGCTGGGAAGTTTTGGACCACCCACCCTACAACCCTGACCTTGCGCCGAGCAACTTTCATCTCTTCCGTCATCTGAAACATCACTTGGGCGGCAGCCGTTATGACAATGACGACGAATTGAAAACGGCCGTGAATTCTTGGTTATCACAGCAGGCGGCAAGTTTTTATGAAGAAGGTTTCCAAAATTTAGTTGTGCGATATGATAAGGGTTTACAAAAACTTGGAAACTATGTAGAAAAATAGATAAAAGTATGTAGATTCCGAAAATAAAATTAGTTTTTGCAAATTTCCTTTTATTTTTTTTTTATTTTCAAACGGTACTTACTTTAAAAATACGCCGCGTATATAATGAATTTATATAATAATTTTAAGTCAGTTTTATACAAATGACTGAAGATGTATCATCTTCTATAGATTTTTAATAAATAAAGTTTTTAGTTTCAATTTATGTTATTTACTCTGATGATTGTGGATCCACCAAAACCCGTGTAAGTAAAAATAAAAGTTGACGCAGTTTAAAAAGAAGGTTAGTGAAATTTATTATTTAAATTCATTATATAAAAGATAATTAATTTCAAACTGCAGGATGCATTATAAAGATTTATCTTATCACTACTGTTTAATTGTAGTTACTCAACGAGATTAGTTACAAAATTTTTTATTATTAACTTTAATAAAAATAAAGTTAAGAGGGTCATTCGTAAAGTAAGGTCCGAATCGCGGTAATTAGCCACACGGCGAAGCGAACAGCGCAATGCGCATGCGTGACGACTCCCAGCATGCCTTGCATACGAAACGACGCCATTTTCAGTAGTATCTTTGTTGTGTGCTGTTTACTGTGCATCTTTAAGATGTTTAAGACAATTGATCATCCCGCCGACTGCGAAATACGGTCAGTGATTCGTTTTTTGAGAGCAAGGAACGTTTGTGCAGTAGATATTCATCGACAAATAAGTGAAGTGTATGGCCCTAATGCAATGAGTGACAGTAAAGTGCGCAAGTGGGTGAGAGCTTTCAAGGAGGGAAGGGACAATGTCCATGATGAACCGTGATCTGGCCGACCATCAGTGATCACGGAAGATTTGGTCAAAGCCATTGAAGAAAAGATTCGTGAAAATCGGCGATTCACAATTTCGTCATTAGCATTGGAATTCTTGAACGTGAGAACGGCGGTAAGCGCTTCAACTCTGATGACGAGGTGAAAGAAGCTGTTCATGACTGGTTATATTCGCAGGCGGCAGAGTTCTACGACACTGGTATTCAAAAGCTTGTAGAACGTTATGATAAATGTTTTAAAATAAATGGAAACTATGTAGAAAAATCTGGTGTGAAACACTCACACAACTTTCTCTTGCCAATGCAAATAATTAATAATAAACCTAACATTATTAATAAAATATTAAAAATAAACAACAACTAACCTCAAAAACATAACCTTATTTTAATCATGAGTGGAAGACGCAAAATGAAAATCGAACTCAATTTGGCTTAAAAAAAACGGAAAATCACACTTTCACGCTAAACTAGGCTCTGTAGAGAAAAATTCTCTAAACAAAAGTTGTAGATCTTTTAATTTTCTATAACTTTTATTATATACACTTTTGTCGTAAAATGCATACTAAGACCGAAATGTTGAAAAAATCGATTTTTCTCACGTTTTCGTGAGAAAAAAACAGAAAATCGCAAATTACCGCTAAACTAAGCGTTATACAAAAAATTGTTTGAAATAAAAGTTGTAGAATTTTCAATTCTCTACAACTTTTATTATATAAAGTTTTGCGCTAAAGTGCATATTAAAGCCGTAATCTTAAAAAAACAACGTTTTTACGTGAAAACAGCCTCACCGAGAATTTCAGCAGACATGGCGCCTACCCTATCTTGTAGAGAATAAAAAATTGAGTAAAATAGGCGATTTTAAAAAAAATCGTAGGACCAGTTTTTGAGAAAATTGCAAAAAACTGAAAAATTATACGAATAAACTACTACTTCCGGTTGACCGATTTTGATGAAAATGTTCGTGTCGCGTCCGGTAGTGGTATGTAACTTAAGTTTCAAGTTTCAAGTTCGTACGATGTTCCGTTCTTGAGATATTCTGTTCACACACACACAGACACACACACAGACCAATCGCTAAAAACATGTTTTTTGGATTCAGGGGGTCTGAAAACGTATAGATCCGGTGAAAACTCGATTTCGAAAAATCGACATGAAAACAATACTTTCCTTCCTATATATTCATATAGGCAAGAGAAAGTAAAAATAGATTAAGACGTCAGGAATTAAATAAAACAAGGTTTTCGATCTAATCTGTTGTGGTTAATTTTTTATACAAAAACGGACCTTACTTTACGAATGACCCTCGTATTTACACAAAATAATCAACTCTTACTGACAACCAATTCTGTTCGATGTTTCCCGTATGTAGACCTGCTTTTGTAATTGTATTTGATACAGTACATAAACTGGTTAACAAACTTAACACTTTAGCTCTGGTTTTTATTCACAGCTGAGTTTCTACTGGAACTACCTGACAAAGGAACTGGTTGTCATATATACTCGCTTTAGGATTTCTTAGAATCTCTTGTGAGATTGAGAAACGATGTGAAAAATAATAACCTTAGAATTATCCAGAATAAATAGAATCTAAAAGAATGCAACGGTAGATGAATACCTAGATAAAAGTATAAAAATAGGAAAGGACATGAAAGAATACAAATAGATATAGTCCAGCCTATCTTAGTTTGCTCCTAATATAAACAAATAATGACATCACTGAGCATGTGCATTGTATCAAAATGTGTAATACTTTCAAAAGTATTTAAATACAAAATACTTTTAAAAGTATTTTTTTTAATGAAATTGTTAGGCCTACATCATATCATGACTGATGTTTTTAGTACTTTAAGTGCTTATAATTTAAAAAATAGTTAACTTAATAGGAATACGACATCCGTAAAGTCGCAGACTCTAGCGTGCACCCTGTAGTAGGTGGCTTTTGTTTGTTGACAGTAAGAGCAAACTAAGAACGGCTGAACTGTAAGTAGAAAAGAGATAACAATAAAGAAGTAAATAAAAGCATACGTACTACAGAACTCTAGCCTTAGGCATCGAGTAAACATCTTTATACAACTGTTATTGACCAAAGAACACAAAAATATTGGACTCTAAACATAATTATACCTATTTGTCTCAGTATTTAGTCTTTCCTTAACCCTCTGACTACGGTTGGCCACTTCAGTGCCATTCTTGTAGACTATATTTTAAGTAAATGTATCTCCATCAGATCTATCGATTGGTTTTATTTTCAATTTAGCTCTAAAAATACTTTCCCACTAGGTAAACTTCAGTCTCTGCCCCACACTACATCTCCAGCATCCATTTCCTTCCATTGTTTCTATTTCTTTTCAGCATCTATTTCCTTCCATTGTTTCTATTTCTTTTCAGCATTCATTTCCTTCCATTGTTTCTATTTCTTTTCAGCATCCGTTTCCTTCCATTGTTTCTATTTCTTTTCAACATCCGTTTCCTTCCATTGTTTCTATTTCTTTTCAGCATCCGTTTCCTTCCATTGTTTCTATTTCTTTTCAGCATCTATTTCCTTCCATTGTTTCTATTTCTTTTCAGCATTCATTTCCTTCCATTGTTTCTATTTCTTTTCAGCATCCGTTTCCTTCCATTGTTTCTATTTCTTTTCAGCATCCGTTTCCTTCCATTGTTTCTATTTCTTTTCAGCATCCGTTTCCTTCCATTGTTTCTATTTCTTTTCAGCATCCGTTTCCTTCCATTGTTTCTATTTCTTTTCAGCATCCGTTTCCTTCCATTGTTTCTATTTCTTTTCAGCATCCGTTTCCTTCCATTGTTTCTATTTCTTTTCAGCATCCGTTTCCTTCCATTGTTTCTATTTCTTTTCAGCATCCGTTTCCTTCCATTGTTTCTATTTCTTTTCAGCATCCGTTTCCTTCCATTGTTTCTATTTCTTTTCAGCATCCGTTTCCTTCCATTGTTTCTATTTCTTTTCAGCATCCGTTTCCTTCCATTGTTTCTATTTCTTTTCAGCATCCGTTTCCTTCCATTGTTTCTATTTCTTTTCAGCATCCGTTTCCTTCCATTGTTTCTATTTCTTTTCAGCATCCGTTTCCTTCCATTGTTTCTATTTCTTTTCAGCATCCGTTTCCTTCCATTGTTTCTATTTCTTTTCAGCATCCGTTTCCTTCCATTGTTTCTATTTCTTTTCAGCATTCATTTCCTTCCATTGTTTCTATTTCTTTTCAGCATCCATTTCCTTCCATTGTTTCTATTTCTGTTCAGCATCCATTTCCTTCCATTGTTTCTATTTCTTCTCAGCATCCATTTCTTTTATGATTCCACTGTCGGTCATTGTCATTGTTTCCTAATGCGGTTTAGGCGTACTGCTTGTTCTAGTTCCAAGGAAATTCATTACCATCTTTTTCTCGGCCTCTCCGTACATCATCTGCCTCTTGGTATTTGGCATTTTTCTATATTGGAATTTTGCAATTTCCTTTAACAAATGGCGCACCATATAAAATACTTATACACATAAAAAATACATCTCTACGCACTCCGAATCCGAGACCCATATCAGATCCTTTACAATTCCTTTACCAATCAGAGAAAAAACTCACATTCCGTATTTTTTTTCCCCGAGCGATTAAGTGAAATCCCACGATGTCGCCTATTTTTGGGTATCCCATTTACTTTTACGCGGACTCGGAACAAAAAAAAAAACACCATAGCTGCCCATGGATGACTATCATGATTCATTCTTCCGACATTTTCCAGTTTTCTTTTATATTGCTGTATTCGATCATTAATGGCTTTCATCTGCCCTTAACAGACAGGTGGCGTGTCAATTTATTTACGCTCAATCTGTCCGTTGCAGGGCTAAAATAAATAGTTCTGTTTCTTATCACATGGTCAGCCAATTAAATGACTGAATCATTTAAGAACAGAAGAGGGTAGAGGTGTAATAGACACTAATCAGAGTTATCTCCTCTGAAAGTAATGAATTTCATTATACAGCCAGACCCTGTGGTGAATGAAGTAAAGGTGTCATTTGCATAGTGGAAAATTTGTGCGTTTCAGAGGGCCCGGCATGCTGATAAGCGTAATTTTTCACTCTGTGAGGAAGGCAATGGTAAACCACCTCACTCCTTGTTTTACTTAGTAAAATCTCTAGACGTTCAAACCAGCCTTTTGGCTGATGACCTAAAAAACAATGGCTTTCATGTTTAATTCTTGTCTAATATCGACATTACAAATTTTATCTTTTCTGCTGCAGCCTTTCACATAACTTATAAACCTCGTTTCTGCAGTTTATAATCTATTACTGTCTCTTGTATCAGATCCATACATTAAAGTTAAAATAGCCATCATCTCATAAAATTTCATCTTCATTTCCAGCTGTGTTTCGCTCTGCAAGGATCTTTTTATTGTACCACAAATAGGTTGAAATTTATTCAACTTTTTGCCGATGTGGTTAATTACCTTAGTTATTGATATGATTATAAATATTAAAAATCTGGTGTGAAACACTCACACAACTGTCTCTTGCCAGTGCAAAAAATACGGAAAATCGCTCTTTCACGCTAAACTAGGCTCTGTAGAGAAAAATGCTCTAAATAAACGTTTTAGATCTTTTAATTTTTTATAAATTTGATTAAATAAACTGTAGTAAAATGCATACTAAGGCCGAAATCTTAAAAAAATCGATTTTTCACACGTTTTCGTGAGAAAAACACAGAAAATAATTTTCTGTGTTTTAGCCACTTATATGACTGAACTATTTAAGAACAGAAGAGGTAGAGGTGTAAAAGACACTAGTCAGAGTTATCTCCTCTGAGAGTAATGAATTTCACTATGCAGCCAGACCCTGTGGTGAATGAAGTGGAGGTGTCATTTGCAGGGTGGAAAGTGAGTGCTTTTCGGAGGGCCTGGCATGCTGATAAGCATACTCTTTCAACTCAGTGAGGAAGGCAATTGTAAACCAACTTACTCCTCGTTTTTACTTAGTAAAACCTCTAGAGGTTCAAACCAGCCTTTCGGCTGTTGACCTAAACAACAACATATTCATATAGGCAAGAGAAAGTAAAAAAATAATAAGCTAAAGGATTTTGAATGTCATTTGATTTATCATCTGGTGTTAACGTTTTCAGGTGATCATGTCAGAGGATGGGGTAGAAAACGACAAAGAGCAAACACGGACACAGAAGAGGATGAATCGTTAAGTTCAAGGTTTAGAAGGGGTGAAGACTTTCCGAGTGATGTTGAAGTGGATGAAAATAGTGGCGCAAGTGTCGGTAGTGATGATCCGCCGGATGAAATTAGTGACGGTGATTGGAACATGATGGGTGCCGCTCTTGAGCGTGAATTTCTCGAAGGAGATTAAATAACTAACGTATTCAATTTGCACATATTGTACATTTTGTATCATATAATATTTATTTATTTTATTGTAATTATATTATATTATAAATGATGTACTATTTTGTTTTACCAGAAATAAATAATGTAGGATTTAATATCGCTCAACATATTTTTGATAAGTTTTTCGTTCTGTTATGTGTAATTTTATTTTTTTGTTTTTTTTTTAAATTTTAAATGACATTCCATTTTTGTGTATCATCTTGTCTTTTTAAATCTCTGCCCTAAAGATAATGGGTGTTTATTTCAATTTTGGTGAAATTATGGTAACATTGTGTTTAAAATCATCAAGAAATGTTTTATCTAATGCGATACAGTGTTGATTCTTATTTCTGTACAGTCAATGCTCGATTTAATGGACTAACTGGGGGATATCGATGTCCGTTTAATTGAAAGTCATTCAGTTGTAACACAATCGGTCATGTATGTTTATATAATGTGTTAAAGTAAACAATAGATTTGCTTATAGCTTTTTCTTATCATTACTTTAAAAAACTTGAAGTGAATGTTTATGAACGAGCGTTGTCCAACTAACCTCAGCTGCGTGGTAAACGTTTAAATTTAAATGAAAAACTATTTAATTATTCTAAATTACTACTGAAAATTGTCGCTATAAATAAAAAAAACAAAAGTCAAAAGAGAACGAAATTGATTTTATTAATACTTTTTTTTTGTCATCAGTCTCTCGACTGGTTTGATGCAGTTCTCCAACCTGTTCTATCTTGCGCAAGTCGTTTCATATCTACATACCTGTAACACCCTACACCTTTTGTAATTTGTTGTATATATTCTAATCTTTGCCTCCCTCTATAATTTACTCCCTCAATATTACCCTCCATTATTGATAGCCCAATACCTGGATGTCTTAGGATATGCCCCACTAGCCTATCCCTTCTTTTGGTAAGATGCTTCCATATACTTCTTTTTTCATCCACTCGCCTAAGAAATAACTTCTAATCGCTAACCTCTAAATTACTTATTTTGTCCACCCACCTAATCTTTAACATTTTCCTATAACACCACATTTCAAAAGCTTCTATCTTCTTCTTCTTTTCTACAGCCCCTATCACCCACATTTCACTTCCGTATAATGCTACACTCCAAACATAATGTTTTAAGAAATTTTTCCTAATCTGTAAATCAATGTTTGTAGTCTGTTAGCTGTTTTTCATTTCAAAGGCTTTTCTGGCTTGAGCAATTCTACTCTTGATATCACTTGTGCTTCTACCATCCTTTGTTATTTTACTCCCTAGATAGCAGAATTCCCCAACTTTTATTAATACTATTATTGTTTCAATGAAAAATTATTGATTATATCAAAAATAAATTTTAAGAATTTAAATTTTGAAAAAGTATTTAGTTTTATATTTGATTTAGTTAGAAGAAACAACTTACCACTGATGGTGACGAAATGATTTATAATGATGTTGGTATAATAAAATATTTAATAGATTCTTTACAGTTTGTGTTGTAGGTTTGGTATTCAAATACTTACAAATTAAAATTTTCATTTCCATTGTTAAAAAATGTTACCCATGACCTTCTGTATCAAATTCAGATTCACCTCAAATAATAATTTAAATATTTTAATTCCTAATATGTGTACGTTGTAATCTGTTCAATTCAGAACAATAAGCAACCCCATGACCCAATGAGATGAGGATGATATGTATGACGTGTAAATGAGGTGTAATCTTGTACAGACCCAGGTTGACCACTCCTGAGAGAGTATGGTTAATTGAACCCCAACCATCAAAGTGCACCGGCAATCACTGTCTAGTATTCAAATCCGTATAAAAGTAACTACCTTTACTAGGATTTGAACCAGGAACCTTTGTCTCCGAAAATCAGCCGTTAAACAGCTGATTTTGGCGACGACTTTACCTCTAGACCAACCCGGTGGGTTAATAAATTAAACTGTAAAATTATTTTTAAGTTAACTAACAAAAATTAATATTATCTAACAAATTGAGTTTATTAACAAAGTTTTACTTTAAATATGAATAATTTTTGTTTTATTAAAAATAGAATTTAGAAAAATGTATAAAAAAAATGATTCAAACTGTAAATTTTGAAAATCATTTATTTTTAAAACCCACCGGGTTGGTCTAGAGGTAAAGTCGTCGCCAAAATCAGCTGTTTAACAGCTGATTTTCGGAGACAAAGGTTCCTGGTTCAAATCCTATTAAAGGTAGTTACTTTTATACGGATCTGAATACTAGACAGTGGTTACCGGTGTACTTTGATGGTTGGGGTTTAATTAATCATACTCTCTCAGGAATGGTCGGCCTGGGTCTGTACAAGACTACATCTCATTTACATGTCATACACATCATCCTCATCTCATTGGGTCATGGGGTTGCTTATTGTTCTGAATTGAACAGATTGTAACGTACACAAATTAGGAATAAAAATAAAAAATTAACATCTGATTTAATTGATCAGCTGTTTTAAATGTCAGCAGGTAAAACTGACTGCTGTTTTTTTTTTTGTCTAACATCCGACTTCTGCAATTACTGCTAATGCAGATGGTGAAGGATGAAATGATTTTTTGTAACGTATGAAAATATGCCATGCCTGAGTGGTATTCAAACCCAAGATACAAACTGACTGCTACAAACTGTGTCTTTCAGGAAGGAGTTACGTTACCGGAAGAGTTATAAAGCGTTGTACAATAAAACAATATAAATTGCCAGCTAAAACACTGATTTTATTTTGAATGCTTTTACTAATTCTTTTCTACTGAATAAAAAGTTTTGGCGAATATTTTAAAATTAGTTATTAAATTGCATCACATTGATTAAAAAAAAAAAACAATTATATTGCTATTAGTAATTTTTCTTCACAAAAATTAACACTCCGTAGATTTTTGTAATTTTCAAACTGTTTTAGTTATTTAGGAGGCTTGTCCGTTAAATCGAGCATTGACTGTATTTGCATTTTTGGAGGTTGTAATAACCATATCAACTCCAAGTTTCTTTAGATGTAAATAATGTTAACTTTGTTTATAATATTGTACCTCTAAAAAGAATTAAAGTAAAATTTTCAAACATTTTTGATTATAGCATTTTACTTCGTTATCGATACTTTATATCAATAAATATTTCAATAGTTTTGTTTTGGAATGATATAACTCAACTTGTATTGGATGTAAAACTTACGTAGAAAATAACAAAATTACAAAACAAAAAGTTATGTAGTACTATTTTAAGTCTTGTGGGAGGTAGAAAATTTATGTAGATCAGAAGCTAAAGTGGGTTTAAATTTCTATTTTTTTTTTACCTACAGAATTATTTTACAATAATAAAAAAAAATTTATGTTTTTGGAAAATCTTGAAAAATCACAAAAATGGGAAGTTAACATCCTTAACTTCTTAAATAAAACTATATCACAATTTTTTATCTATTTAAATTTTTGAAGTTTCTTATTGAAATTTGGAAGTAGTTTTTGTAATACATAATTAAAGTTTCATATGTTTTCAACCTCTCTTTTGTTTTGATCTCCGAAAATTGTTTTATTTTGTGTTGCAGTCTTCATAATGTATTTAATTAAATTTATGTAATTTACTTTATAAATATTGCTGTAGTAATTAACACAATTTTCTATGGTAGTTATTGAATGTTTACTTATTGATTGCTAAACCAAAGGTCCTGGGTTTTATTCGAGGTAAAGGTATAAATGTAACCCAGATGTATTTTATGCTTAAAAGGGGGAGATTCCATGGAAAAAGCCTTTTTTAAAAAATTTTGTTTTTGGCTATTTATATGGTCCAAATTATTCTGAATTAAATAGTAAAGTTGCTTTAGTTTGTGTGGCATCTCTGGTAGTATTTAACAAAAATTATTAATTTAAGTGTTACCATGGTAATGTCGACACCCCTCAAAACACTTTCATTGTTTTCCGTAAATTACAATTTTTTGTCTTGAAACAAAATAAAAAAAAGAAACATAACTTCAGTTCTATCAAAGTCTTTGCAATTAAATATACCTAATTTTGTCAGAAGCTTTTTCATAAAATGTTACGCATCTACTTTTATTTCACTTTGAATAATTAGTCACAAAATATTTATTATTTATTTATTTTTTACTTGTGAGGCCACAATGGACCACTTCAGCCACAACATGAAAGACTCTACTTCGATCTCTGAGCCTTGATCTTTACCCAGTATTCCCTCATTCTTTGTGATCTCTGAGCCCGGAGTTCTTCCGTCACCCTCTGCACTCTTCTAGTCTTGGTTTCCGGTTCCAAAGCCAGATCCTTCAACTTTCTATAACTCTCAGACTTGAACCTCACATCCTCCAGCGTCAACCCAAACCTTTCCAAGTCCTCCTTGACCTCCTTCGTCCAGTTCAAACCGATTTTAAAATCCCAGACACTTTCAATAAGTCGTCTAAGTACTCTGTTCTCCGGTGTTCTAAGGATATGGCCCAAAAAGGAGATTCGTTTTTTCCTAATTGTGTCTAGTATTGGCTCCGAAATTTTATAGACTTCATTATTTGGTAGCAGTCTCCAACTATTATCTTTGTATATTCTCTTACCAATACAGGTTCTAAGGATTCTTCGTTCTAACGTCAGGATTCTGTGGGTTTTAGTTTTTTGTGACAGTTTTGTTAGGGTCTCTCCACAGTAAGTCACTGCAGGTTGTATTACCGTTTTGTAATGTCTTACCTTTGTATTTACCGACATTGACTTCTTGTTGTATGTGGTGTGGGTGATGAACTGAGCTCTCATTAACTTTTTGGTCCTTTCCGCCCATGCTTCCCTGTCATTGCAACTCATGTTCAATACCTCCCCCAAGTACTTGAAATTCCGTACCACTTCTATTACTTGACCTCCCACTGAAATCCTGGGGTCCATGTTAGTGTTCCCAATTATTTTCGTCTTCTCGAAGGAGATCTTGAGTCCAAACCTTCCCGCTAACCGTCCTAAGCTTGTTACTTGTTTCTTTAGTTCCTCTACAGACCCACTCAACAAGGCCAAGTCATCTGCAAACCCCAGACAGCCAAGGTGAACTTTACTTTTGCATTTCCCGCAGCTAATCCTTGCTGGGTTCTCTTTTTCCCATAGTCTCATAATGTATTCTAAGGCACAATTAAAAAGCAACGGGGACAAGCCATCTCCTTGCCTAAGTCCTGTTCTTATTTCGAAATCTTTGGAAAACTCTCCTCGAAATTTGATTTTGGACTTAGTATTGGTCAATGTGAGTCCTATCATTCTTGTCAATTTCGGGTCTAGTCCAAAATTTCGTAGCACTTTCAGTAGCGATTCCCGATGTATGCAATCATAGGCCTTCTTGAAGTCAATAAATGTTACAAATAAGGGCTTTGATCTTTTTTTGCAGAAATCCATAACAAGTTTCAATGTTAAAACCTGATATCCACAGCTTCGCCAGGATCTAAATCCTCCCTGATATTCCCCAAGTTCGTGATCCAGTTGTTCCCTGATCCTGTTATATATTACTCTAGAGAAAATTTTGTATGTACAATCAAGCAATGAAATACCTCTGTAATTGTCTGGATTTGTTCTTGGACCTTTTTTATGTAGTGGACATATGATTGCATTTGTCCAGTGGTCTGGCAGTTTTTCAGCGTCCCAAATTTCCCTGAATTTTTTATGTAATTTCTTTTGCACGTTCTCGTGCGCGTACTTCCAGATTTCTGTTGTGGTTAGGTCTTCCCCGCAGCTCTTGTTGTTTTTCATTTCCTTAATTGCCTGTTTGACTTCCTCGAAAGTTGGTGGGAGTATGTGTTCTGGTTTGGTCTTTATGTCTGTGAATGTGTCTATTTCAAAAAGTTCTTCGGGGTCCTCGCAGTTAAGAAGTCTGCTGAAAGAATCCGCTAGGATCTCAGCATTGTCCCTGTTGTTGTGGGCCATTTTACCGTTCTTGTCTCTGAGAGTCAGTGTTGGTGTGTCGTATTTTGCAAGTTGCGTTTTGAAAGTTTTGTAATATTCTCGAACACTCATTTTCTTGTAATTTGTTTCTATTTGTTCAAGTACGTCTTTCTGGTATTCCCTTTTTGCGTTCCGCAGAATCTTCTGGGTGCATACTTGCTGTTGTTTGAACTCTTGGAGGGATTCTTCGGTGTTTCTGTTGTGAAACTCTTGCCACCTCTTATGCCTGAGTTCCAGGGCTTCATCACAAACCTCGTTCCACCAAGGGTGTTTCTTTCTTTTGTTGATTGGAGCCGTGACCCTTGCAATGTTTTGAAGTCCTGGGACCAAATCTTCCCAGTCAGCATTCACCTCTTGTGTGAAGGCGTAATATCTATTATTTTTTAAATTCTGGGGATCGTATGTTTTAGTTTGCGGTTTCCTTTCTGATTTTTGGCGTCTTGGTGCCGTAAACTTGAATTTAATTTTCAGCATGTAGTGATCCGAACCAGTGTCTGTTCCTCTCATGGATTTTACATTTTGAATTTCTTTATGGTGGAATTTATCCATGAAGACATGGTCCAACTGAAATTCACCTTTCCTCCAGTCTGGATGTTTCCAGGTCTTCATGGCTTTGGGTTTTTTCTTAAAATAAGTTGACTTGGAGATCAGCCCATACTTTCTGCAGAGTTCGATCAGCAACTGGCCATTTTTATTTGTCCGCCTGTGGACTGGGTATCTTCCCAGGATGTCTTTGTATTGTCTTTCCCGTCCCAACTGTGCATTGAAATCTCCCAGTAGAATTTTGACGTGATTCTTGGGGATCTGGGAGATTGCTTGGTCTAGGTGGTCCCAGTAGTCCAAGACCTCCTGTTTAAATTCTGCTTTTCTATTCTTGTCGTTTGTGTTTGCATGTGTATTGATCAATGTGTAAATCCTCTTGGCTGTTTTTATCGTTAGTGTTGCAAGTCTAGGTGTAATCGGCTTAAAGTCCAGGACAGAGTTAATTATTCTAGTATTTACTAGAAATCCTGTGCCCAACTGCGAGCAATTCTTCATGACCTTTGGTCCAGGAAATCCATTATAAATTCTGTAACCTTGAGATTTGAAGGGAGCCGTGTCTGTGTTTCTCATTTCTTGCAGTGCAACAATTAGGATTTTGTTTTTATCTAGTATGTTTGTCAAATTTCTGAGTTTTCCGATTTGCAATAATGAGTTTATGTTGTGCGTCGCAATGAATGTCTTCTTGTTGAGTTGCAGTTTAAGTTTCGGAAGAGTTTCCAGGCGCTCCGATTCGCCGTTAAAGTTCTCTCGTTGACGACCCGCCGCAACCGAGTGTCGTCTTTCCGTGCTCGTTGAATGTCGCTTGGCACAGGCGACGGAAGATTTAGCAAAAGAACCTTCCATATGTTGACTGTCGAAGCCAGTTCCAGCTTGGAGACACGAAGTCTCAAGGATACAACTCTGGTGTGAACCAGTGAGGAATTCTGTTTTAGTTCACTTGAGAATTTGATCCATTACTTCTCAAGCTATCCAGCCGTACCACGTGGAGGCGCGCAACTTTCCTCCTTTTAGAAGTTAGAAAAGTTTGGATCTCGTAAAAGAAAAGTTGCCAGAATTAATAACGGCCAAAATATTTATTATTATAATTTTATTTCAATTATTAAAAAAACATTTTTGAGGTAATATTTAAAAATAGTTCTGACTCATCATAGAGTATATTTAATCTTATTTTGACATCAAATTTAAGGTTGTAAGTTTAAAGATTATAGAGATATGTTTTTGTATGTAAACCAAATTTTTATTGTTACCCCTATCATTGGAGTTTTAAATGACTTTTTAAGATATTTTTTATGTGTTATAAACTAAGAGAGATACCACCCCGTTTTGAATCTATGAAGACTTTAAATAATTTAAAATCTTGAATAACTCAAATTTTTTGTCTGGTTCTGTAAAGACATAATTTAATTTCAAAAGTATGTCCAAATTGCATGCATGAAATAATGGAGTTTTTTTGTTAGTTTGAAAATGTTCCTGAAACATTGAGAACTCTGATTATATTTTTTACTATGCCTTCTAAATTTTTATGTAAAGAAACTGAATGAAAATTTGATATTTGATGAAAATTATGCGAAGATCAACCAGTTACAATTTATGTATGTGTTCATTATGTTTATGTTGCAACATGAAAACATAAATGCAGTATTATAAGTACACAAAGTAAATTTATGTTTATATGGAATTCATGTAATATATTTAAATAATTAGTGTCAACTAAATTTTTGTTAATTTAGTATATAAATTTTTGTCAATTTATTTTGTAAGTAGAATAATAATTAATTTACAGTTTATAGGAAAACTATTATTTTTAATAAATTTTTTTGTTTTACAGGGTATTGATTACATTAAATAGATTGTAATTAATTTAAAAATAATAATTGTTTTTAAATTATTTGGGTTAGTTTCAATAGATATATTTAGTTGTTTTTTTTTAATTTGTTTTTTGTTCTTTATAAATGCCTGGTCCCTTATTTTACAAAATCTTGACAGGACACAATTAAATAAAATTATTAATTATTCTTCAATTGTTTTTTGTGAGAAATTAATGAGACCTTTTTGTGTGTCTGAAATGTTGTTATTTTTATGAAATCCTGAACAAAATTTCACCCTTGTCCTCTAAAATCAAGGTGAGGGGTGATAAGCAGCCACTAGTTCAGATTTTATAACTTTGGCCAATTTATGTGTGTCAAGTTGAAAAAAACATATTATTCTAGAACACCATATTTGATTGCAGTATTCCCTTTAAATTTAATATTTAAAAACATTTTTCTAACAATTGTAAAAATTCTGATCAACAAGGAATAAAATTATTTTGAGAGCTGTTCAAAACACAGTATTACCTTTTGTATGCAAAGGGGTCTATAGCAAAAATTCTAAGTAACATTTTAAAAAAATCTTAGAATTTTTTTTTCATCCAGGATTCTCCAAAAGGGAGTATAGGACATGTCAAGATAAAACTGATAAACAAAAAATTTATCACAATGATAAGTTTATCACTTACCACCAAACATTTGTTTCTGCTACTGCTTACTTCAGTAGGCTTGTCATGAACCCCATTGAATCAAAACACACACAAAATTAAAAAGTCAAATACAATGATAAATTCATCACTTACCAATAATTTTTTCCCGCTACTGCTTAACTCAGTAGGCTTGTCATGAACCCCTTATTATCAAATAATACACAATATTTGTTTAATTAGAAGTTAAATACTTTTCAACCAAAACTATTTAGAAAGTAATTCGTGCACACTGTAAAATGTTTCATCAATCAAATATTGTTTTAGCTTTTTTTAAATCAGTTGGTTAGGAAAAATTTATTATTTCTGAAAAAACTGATCCCCTCAGATATGGGTCCATGTATCAATGATTTTGTTGACTCGTAGATTAATTCAGGTCCAGCAAACAGTGGTATGGATTCTAGTTGAACCAGAGGCGGATTAATACTTGTTGGGGCCCTAGGCAATGGCAAATGAGGGGCCCCCCCCACTTTGCTTTGACATAATAAAAACATGATAGTTAATATTTCAATCAAGTTTATTTTCTATCAAAATAACATTTGTTCTGATATCTGATAATTATAATAATAATAATAATAATAATAACTATAATCGCTATATGTTTAGCTTTAGCATTCATCGATTCATTATCTCCAATACTCTCTAACGCCTCAATTATGTTCGAATACGAATTGTAAACCGCGTTTGTTGCGTTCGCGTGCGCTGGGAAGTGCACGCGATTTGGATTTGTCATCCAAGCAGGTTTTCGTAAAATTTTAAAATGTAATAACGTTTTTTTATATAATTTCAGATTCAGAATAAAACAAAGAAAAAAATCATAATAATATTAATTTATATTTTGTCCTTTGTCAAACTTGTAACACCCCCATGTAGTAGCGCCACCGAAATAAAAAACGCGCGAATTTATGCATTCGTAAAAACGTGTTTACGAATTTATTTATTTATATTTTAGGGGCCCCAGAAAATGTATTATAAATGTACTATAAATTTAATGTAATCATACACAATCATGTCATTAAGTTCAACAATTGAATATTTTTACGATTGAAAATGTATTAATATTTTACAATTTTGTCATTTGTTCAATCAAATTTTTGTTTTCCAAATTTTTTTTTAAGTTTTCAATTTTTTTTCCAAATTTTTTATTTTTTTTTATTTTGTCGGGGGCCTCTGGCCATTGGGGGCCCCTAGGCACGTGCCTAGTAGTGCCTATTGGGTAATCCACCACTGAGTTGAACTAGAGTATCCATCCTTTCATTACTAGAAATCCTTCAATGACCCAGAACTTACACCAAGGTAACTTAGTTGTATTTTGGTAGTCGTAGGAGGTTCTGCAAGCATTCCCATATCTTGGACTTACATGATCGCAATGGTTAGATGTATGGAGTTCTTTCTTATGGACTTCTTTCTTTGAAAATAAGGAAAAACAAGTATGAGAAAGCAGGCTTGGTGATCAACTTTAGGTAAACAAACTACCTGGCACAACCCCTAAAAAGTTTATAAAATTTAGAAATTTGTTTGATGAAAATTTAGTTTGATGATTTAGAAATTAAATTCAAATATCTGGGGTTTACTTTAACGCAGAATGCCACAACAGATCACGATATTAACACAAAAGGGGAATACCCGTTCTTTCTATGGAGTATCACATTTTTCAAGTTGAACATGTATTTTGTGGAGGTGACAAGTATAGTGATTTATTGAAGCGTAAGTTCTCTGAAAAGTTTCCAGGGTCTATTGTTCCTCTATGTAATGCAATATGAACTCTGATCGAAAAATTTTGGTTAAACAGTTTATCGCAACAGACCACACACAATTGACTTGACTAAAAATCACAATAACAGTATACATTGAAAGAATCACTGTTCGTGAGTTGGGTAAAGTGTTTGAAAACAAATTGAAAAAACGAGTGCAGTGCAGTATTGATTGCAAAGGAGGCCATTTCCAACACCTTTTATAAACAATCCAATGTTGACATAATAATAATAATAATAATAATAATAATGTTCATTAAGGTAATCATTATGCCAAACCTTAAGGTTGTCCAGAAGATTCCATGATAAGTAAATTGTAAAAATTTTTTTTTTGTAATACCTAATTTGTGTACATTGCAATCTGTTCAATTCAGAACAATAAGCAACCCCATGATCCAATGAGATGAGGATGATGTATATGACTTGTAAATGAGGTGTAGTCTTGTACAGACTCAGGTCGACCATTCCTGAGAGAGTATGGTTAATTGAACCCAAACCATCAAAGTAAAAAAAAAAATAGCATTCAAATCTGTATAAAAGTAACTACCTTGACTAGGATTTGAACCAGGAACCTTTGTCTCCAAAAATCAGCTGTTAAACAGCTGATTTTGGCGACGACTTTACCTCTAGACCAACCCGGTGAGTTAAATTGTAAAAATAATGTTAGAAAAAGGAATAATGTAGCAGCTGTAAAAGGTTAGTGAAAATTACAGTAAATACACCATTGGCTTATCTAATCTGGTCAAACAACAGCATCTATGCCAGTACTCCATTTCTGCTGCAATAATTTAATTTCTACTCTTATTGTTTGCGTGTCGAACTTCAGCAACATGGCATAATTTCAGCAACATAATGCGTATATTTCTTCTTATGGTGCCTATTTGATCCGAACATTGGTGATCATTCTGGTTATGACAACCTTGCTGACAGCTAATAATAATAGCTCTGCTGTTGTTTTGGAGAACCACACTAAGATTCCTGAGTCAGGAAATCCATTTTCTACCCAGCCCTTTCTCCCTTGATTTTACCCTGAAGAAGCTGGTACTTATTCCCGTTTCTTATTACATGTCCCAGATATTCAACCTTCCTTTTTTCACTATTCACAACCTCCATCTCCTTCATCCATTCCAGCACCCCTCTGTTTATTACATGATCCATCCAATAAATTCTCAGGATTTTTCTATACAATTACATCTTGAACCCCTTTAATTTCCGGTGTGTCGCTGCTTTAATCGTCCATGACTTAACTCCATACAACTATATTGAAAAGATGTAATAATGGAGGAAAAGTTCCCAATTCTTGCCTTTTATCTTCGTTTCTGATCCTGTCTAAGTCTTGTACAACCTTGACAGACTTTAAGAATTTCATTTCTGCAGTTTGGATGTTTCTTTCCTCCCTACTCCTCATCAACCAAGCTTCACTGCCGTTTGTCAAGGCTGGAACTGCCACCGTCTTATGAAACTTTAATCTTGTTCTTATTTTATGTCAAAATAATAATAATGTTAATTATTTTATAATTTATCTTTGTATAATTTTTGTAGTTTTGATATTTAAAAATGCTTTTTCCATATGATTGTCTAATAGCAGTTCTTGCTTATTCTTGTTTTGTGTTAATATCGTGATCTGTTATGCCATTCTGCGTTAACGTAAACCCCAGGTACAGTCAACTCCCGATTATCCGCGGAATTGGGTGGCACAAGTGCCGCGGATAATCCGATTCCGTGGATAATCCGCAAAATGACGAAAAAAAGTGTAGCCATATAATAGTAGTATACGTATAAAATCTTTATTAATTTTTTGTTGTTTTAAGTACATAAATATGTACAATAATGAAAACACCAACTTAAATTACATAACATAACATTAAAATTTTAAATGTTAATTATTTTTTGTCCCTAAAAATATTTGTTTACTGTAACTTTTTTAAATTAGTGCATACAATGTATTTATAAAAAAAACATAAAAAATATTGTTTACTTACAAATGATGTGCAGAAGCTATGTTGTAATAGAAGTCACAACGTTGTAAAAAAGTCAGTCATCTGCTTTTGTTTTTTTGAGTTAAAACACTTTTTCTTGATTTGGGACAGAAGTTTTCTTAACATAAGTTTGTCACAAAGCAAAGCGTGTGCTTTACAAATTTAAGCATGTGCTTTACTTAAAGTACGTATTTACAAATTTAAGCTTGTGCTTTCCTTTACCAAGCGCGTACTTCCTGTGCTGTACAAATTTTATCTTTAATCATATCACATTAAAAGAAATTTACTTAACGTTAAGAAAAAAGAATGAAAAAAAATTTCATCCGACATGCGCGGATAATCCGCAAAGCAGATAATCGGGAGTTGACTGTATTTGAATTTGAAATTATCAAATTATTGAGTTTCTCAATTATCATCTTGAAATTTGATAAACTTTTTAGGGGTTGTGCCAGGTAGTTTGTTTACCTAAAGTTGATTGCCAAGCCTGCTTTCGCATACTTGTTTTTCCTTATTTTCAACGTAAAGTCCTCCCTCATCTGGGGTAACAGTAAATTGGTCATCGGCAAAACATGGTCAACAGATTTTTCATTTTTAGGAATTTTATTTTCCAGCAATGCATCCTAATGTTAAAATAACAATAATAATAATAATGTTAATTTTTTCATAATTTATTTTTCTAGCAATAAAATATTACTGTTTTATTTCCGTCTTGAAAACTATAAAAAATTTATTGATTATTATTACCCAATATTTTGTTAATTAGTTAAAAATATTTTTGAATCATCTGTGTTCATTGGGTTTATAAAATCGTAAATAAAGTAATTTAAGTTATTTTCATTAGTAATTTAATAACTGTTATTGTACAAAAATTGTTCTTTTTGTTATTAAAATCGTAATTTATTTTTATAAAAATTAAATTTAAGGTTATTGTAATTTACATTAGCTTAGTGTTTGTAAAAAAAGTCTTAGAAATAGTTTTAATTGTACATGTTAAGAAAAAAAATTTTCATAAAATTTTTTTGTTCTACAATTTTTATGAATTTATTTTTTATTGTTGATAAAATGTTAGGATATAAAATTGTAAATAGCCGGCCGCATTGGCGCAGTTGGTAACGTGCTCGCCTCTCATCATGCGGTCCTGGGTTCGAATCCCACTTAGGCATGGCATATTTTCATACGTTACAAAAAAATCATTTCATCCTCCATTGTAAATAGTTACACCCCAACGTCGTCGCTAATGACCCCGTTGGAGTTGATGCGACGTTAAATAAATGAATTAAAAAAAAAAAAAAAAAAAATTGTAAATAACTGTTGTACTGTACCTGAAATTTCTTTGTAAGGTTTTTTTTGAATGGTTATTTTTTATTTTGATTCTTATGTAATTTTGAAATTTATCTTTAAATTTTCTATTAATAGGCTTTGTATCTTAAATGTAAATTAAATTAATGAATAATAATAATAATAAATATACTAAAATTTTGATTTTTTTTTGTTTATGATTTGTTTGTTCGTCTGCCCATAACAGACGGGTGGAGTGTCAAATTTTTTACACTCAATCTGTTAGTTGCAGGGCTAAAATAAATAATTCTGTTTCTTGTCACATGGTCAGCCAATTAAATGACTGAATCATTTAAGAACAGAAGAGGTAGAGGTGTAAAAGACACTAATCAGAGTTATTTCCTCTGAAAGTAATGCATTTCATTATACAGCCAGACCCTGTGGTGAATGAAGTGAAGGTGTCATTTGCAGAGTGGAAAATATGTGCTTTTCAGAGGGCCCGGCATGCTGATAAGCATACTTTTCCACTCAGTGAGGAAGGCAATGGTAAACCACCTCACTCCTCGTTTTACTTAGTAAAACCTCTACAGGTTCAAACCAGCTTTTTGGCTGATGACCTAAACAACAACAACGATTTGTTTGAATTATTTAATATTTAATTAATTAATTAGTACTTTAGTTGTTTACTTTTGTTAAATTTATTGAAATTTCTGGTTAATACTCTTGTGATATAGACTGAAAATTTTTTAACTGGTATATTTTGTTTGGAAATTCATTATTGCAGTTATAATAAACTTCAGACAAAAAATCCTAAAAGTAAAAGTTGTAGTTTTTTTTAATTTTTCTTCTTTCCTTTTCACGATACAGTTTCTTGATCTGTATCTTGGCTTCCTTCCAGAATTTTATCAGACACCTCTGTTGTGTTTACCAACAGGTACAATTCATGAGATTAAATGGTGTCTCTTGCCTGGCCGAGCCTAGCTGCTACTAGTCTAACTAAAAACATTGTTCGCCTTTGTGAATATACACTCACTACGTGAATTTGAAATTGAAATAACATTTTGTGAAAAGTAGGTATAGGCTATACATAAGACTACTATTTCAATGTAATAAGCAATCAAAAAATCTGGTGTGAAACACTCACACAACTTTCTCTTGCCAGTGCAAATAATTAACAATAAACCTAACATTAGTAATAAAACATTAGAAATAAACAAAGAAACTAACCTCAAAAACATAACCTTATTTTAATCATGAGTGAAAGACGCAAAATGAAAATCGTACTCAGTTTGGCTTACAAATACAGAAAGTCACTCTTTCACGATAAACTAGGCTCTGTAGAAAAAAACGCTCTAAATAAAAGTTGTAGATCTTTTAATTTTCTATAAATGTAATTATAATAATTTTGTCGTAAAATGCATACTAAGGCTGAAATGTTAAAAAAATCGATTTTTCTCACGTTTTCGTGAGAAAAATACAGAAAATCACAAATTACCGCTAAAGTAAGCGTTATACAAAAAAATGTTTGAAATAAAAGTTGTAGGTTTTTGAATTCTCTACAACTTTTATTATATAAATTTGTGCGCTAAATTGCATATTAAAGCCGTAATCTTAAAAAAACTATGTTTTTACGTAAAAACAGCCTCTCCCAGAATTTCAGCAAACATGACGCCTACTCTATCTTGTAGAGAATAAGAAACTGAGTAAACCAGGCGATTTTTAAAAAAATCGTAGGACCAGTTTTTGAGAAAATCGCAAAAAAGTGAAAAATTATACGAATAAACTCCCACTTCCGGTTGACCGATTTTGATGAAAATGTTCGTGTCGGGTCCGGTAGAGGTATGTAACTTAAGTTTCAAGTTTTAAGTTCGTACGATGTTCCGTTCTTGAGATATTTTGTATATACACACACACACAGACCAATCGCTAAAAACATGTTTTTTGGGTTCAGGGGGTCTGAAAACGTATAGATCCGGTGAAAACTCGATTTCTTAAAATCGACATGAAAACAATACTTTCCTTCCTGTATATTCATATAGGCAAGAGAAAGTAAAAATGACTTTTCAATGGAATAATTTATTTTTGTTGTGACTAATGTGTTTATAGTCCATCTACTGTTAGAGTAATCCGCGCGAGGCAAGCGCCTATAGGTTGCAAACGAAAGTTTTACACTAGTTGGCGCGTATCTACCTCTCCGCTGGACAATTATCTTGCACTATGTTCCATCATAAAAATATCTACATCCAGTTAAAATAAACATTATCCTTTAAGCGTTTTAAATTATACCGTTCTGATTGCTTATAATTATTGTAGTTTCATAAAGACTCCTTAATTAATTATTTTAACCATTACATTTACAAAACTATTTTTTTCTACTTGTTAATATTTACCACTTTTTTGTTTCAAAAACTCAACACATTCACTATCATGCATGTTAACAAAACACAGCTTACAAAACTTTTCTACTTCAGTCTATGAAAAAAATTGAAACGAACCGAAACAGTTCCAAAAGATAACTGATGAAACTAAAATTGAGTTAAAACACGGGCAAGTGCAAACAGTTGTATTAAACTAGTCACAAACATTAATTATTTTAATGATATGAAATAAACAATCTGAAATGATTACAACGAATCTTTGGAATTTGTTAACTCTCCTGTTATTATTCAAGCTAAAACTGAGTGTATAATAAAAACCCACTAATCATAAATAATAATGTAATAATAGTAAATAATGTAACAAAAAATAACAATGTAAGAGTAACAATAGTAAAAGTTTTAGTTATTAATGGTAAACTAATATAATGTATGTAATGTGGTAATATAATGTTCGATTTATAAAACATTTTCTAACAAATGAATTGAACATGTTTTTATTCTATTTGGTAACATGCTCGCCTCTCATCATGCGGTCTTGGGTTCGAATCCCATTCAGGCACGGCATTTTTTCATACGTTACACAAAATCATTTCATCATTCACCGTCTGCATTAGCAGTAATTGCAGAACAGTCGGACGTAAACAAAAAAAAAAAATACTCTATTAAGCTTAGAGCGAATGAATCAGTGTTGTATGGAATTTTGTTTTTGATCATGCTGTGCGTATTATTAATTAATACGCATGCTCACTTGTATTGCTGGTTGCCTACTTCGGAGTACTCTTAGTGTAGACAGACTCTATAATGTTTGTAACGGGTGATTCAAAAAGAGCGCCGGTTTTTAAACGGCTGGTAAATTTTTGTTTATCGGTTGGCAACATTGTTAGACCTCATTTCTATTTTGGAGAACATTCCGATTGACGATTCAGTTGTAGTTTCTCTTGTTCACAGTGTAGTACTCTCGCAGTCTGTGTCTAACCATGGAGAAGTTTACTATTGCACAACGAGTGTTAATCGTCAAAACATTTTACCAGAGTGAAGAGAGTTATGCGGCTACTGTCAGGCGACTTCGCGGTACTCTAGGACGTAATGAAGCACCGAATGAATCAGCAGTTCGCAGGCTCATGAAAAAGTTTTTTGAGACGGGTTCAACAGTCGACCTTAAAAGTTCTGGACGTCGTCGTTCTGGCCGAACTGAGCAGAACGTTGCGTTGGTTCGTGACAGAGTGGCTGTTACCGATACCGTACGATGATTAGGGAGTTTTTGTGGCGTCATTTGGATGGAATGGACATTGACGAGTTGTGGTTTCAGCAGGATGGTGCCACCTGTCACGCTGCACGAGAAACAATGTTGTTGCCGTTCCGTGAACGGTTCCAGGATCGCATCATTTCTCGTAATTCCGACCATCAATGGCCACCAAGGTCGTGTGACTTGACGCCTTGTGACTTTCATCTTTGGGGTCATCTGAAGTCATTGGTGTATGCCAATAAACCCCGAAACATCAATGACTTGAAGGAGGAAATTCGACGGGTTATCGGGCAAATGGAAGTCGAAACTTGTCGTGCAGTAATATCCAATTTCATGGCCAGAGTTGATGCGTGCCAGCGCAGTAGAGGAGGACACATGCATGACATCATTTTTCATACATGAAATCAGAAGGTAAGATGAACTTGTTGATGTATTTATTTTCAGTTTTTCAATAAAATAAATCTCTTAATTTGATATATCAAAACCGGCGCTCTTTTTGAATCACCCTATAGAAATGTACGATGATGACCCCACACTGCTATCCACTCCATTGTGGTGTTCTCAAGGTCAGAGCTACCATTAATTAAAACTCAACAACTCTTCTAAGTATGTGTAATACTTACTTTGGAATTATGTGATCACTCATATATTTTTGATTGTAATTTCTTTCTTTTCTTTATCCTTCAAGGATTAGGTCTCAATCTGTTCCAGTATGTATCTTGATCAGTTCCATGCTTGCCCATTGGCGTAGTGGTTAGCGCAACTGGCTTCTACGCCAGGGTCCCGGGTTCGATTCCCGGTCAGGTATGGCATTTTTCATCACTCATTTTCATATATCATCATTCACCACCATCTGCATCGCAAAACAGTCAGATGTAAAATTGTCCTATTGGTTATAAAAATAAAACTAATGAAAATAATAAAATAAATTTATTGTCAAAAGTTACATGCCTACTTGATTACTTTTCAACATAACCACCATTTAAATTGAGGCATTTATCATACTGGTGTACAAGCTTTCCAATACCATCTTCATAAAATGTTGCTGCGAGTGATTTTTTTTTTTGCTTTTATTTTTTATCGGGAACTGTACATTGTTGACAACTACCCAATTTGATCGCTGCTTTTTGCTGTATTTTTTGAGTAGATTAGACATGAGTTTGAACAGGGACCCCCAAAAGAGTTAGTTCATGAATAGCTGTCAACTGGTCACCATACAAAGTCGCTTGCCCAACCGGTGTTACTTAACAAATAATAGCGACTTCCTACCAGCTGACTTACTGGGCTGGCCCGAAGGCTGCGAGTGATTTGAAGTGGTTTTTAACAGCATCTTGAAGCTCATTGTCTGTTCAGAAGCTATGTTCTCCTAGCTACCTCTTCAGTTTGGGGAACAGGTGGAAGTTACTCAAGGTTATATGCTGGATGATCAGAAATGTCTTACTGAAAATTGTCAAGCAGCCGTTTCGTTATTGCAGCACTGTGAGGACAGGTTTTATCTTGGATGAGCACAACTCCAGAATTGAACATTCCTCTTCTTTTGTTCCGAATGGCTCTCCGCAACCACGATAAATGCAGAAGGTTACTGTGAAACTTTGGGAAGATGTCGGAGCTTCCGAACAGGTGACGAGCTTCCGAACAGGTGACGAGCTTCCGAACAGGTGACGAGCTCCAAAACTCTGTGAAGACACATTTCAAGTTGCTGGCAGCAACATTTTATGAAGAGGGTATCAGAAAGCTTATAGACCAGAATGCTAAATGCCTCAGTTTAAGTGGTAATTATGTTGAAAAGTAACCAAAGATGTATGTATGTAACTTTGATAATAAATTTATTTTATTTCTAATTTTTTACTTTCTCTTGCCTATATGAATATATAGGAAGGAAAGTATTGTTTTCATGTCGATTTTAAAAAATCGAGTTTTCACCGGATCTACGTGTTTTCAGACCCCCTGAACCCAAAAAACATGTTTTTAGTGATTGGTCTGTGTGTGTGAACAGAATATTTCAAGAACGGAACATCGTATAAACTTGAAACTTAAGTTACATACCAGACCTGACACGAACATTTTCAAAAATCGGTCAACCGGAAGTAGTAGTTTATTCGTGTAATTTTTCACTGTTTTGTGATTTTCTCAAAAACTGGTCCTACGATTTTTTTTAAAATCGCCTGGTTTATTCAATTTTTTATTCTCTACAAGATAGGGTAGACGCCATGTTGGCTGAAATTCTTGGAATTTATAGGAAATTAAAAGATCTAAAACCTTTATTTAGAGCGTTTTTTTCTACAGAGCCTAGTTTATCGTGAAAAAGTGACTTTCCGTATTTTTAAGCCGAACTGAGTTCGATTTTCATTTTGCGTCTTTTAGTCATGATGAAAATAAGGTTATATTTTTAGAGGTTAAATTTTTGTTTATTTTTAATGTTTTATTACTAATGTTAGGTTATATTGTTAATTATTTGCATTGGCAAGAGAAAGTTGTGTGAGTGTTTCACACCAGATTTTTTATTTTATTATTCTCGTAAGTTATATTTTTATAACCAATTGAAAATTGGAAAAAATAACCCTCATGTTTTACTACTTGTAAAATTGTACAAAAATATTACCTAATAAATGAGGAGCAAACATTCAAAAGTTGTTTTTTCACAAAAAATAAAAAATGGAGTAAAACATGCAGTATTCTTCTTCTTACTTTCAGGAATTTACCTGAACTTATGTTCAGACGAAAAAATTTTGTCCTGCGGTAAATAGGCAATGAAAATCAATCTTTCATTTAAAGTATTCAAAGTATTTAGGCCGGCCTGTGGTGTAGTGGTCAGCGCAACTGGCTACTATGCGGGGGTCCTGGGTTCGATTCCTGGTCAGGTCTGGCATTTTTTCATCTGTAAATCACCACTATCATTACCTACGCACAAGCCCAAGGCTTATGTAGGCATCATCACTCAATAAAAAAAAAAGTAAAATTTGCCCTTAGCTCTGTTTTGTGCAATAAGTATTATGTCCATGAGTCAGCTGTTTAACAACTGATTTGGAGACAAAGGTTCCTGGTTCAAATCCTAGCAAACGTATTTACTTTTATATCGATTTGAATTCTAGACAGTGGTGACCGGTGTACAATGATAGTTGAAGTTCAATCAACGATACTCTATCAGGAATGTTCAACCTTAGTCTGTACAAAACTACACCTCATGTACAAGTCGTACACATCATCCTCATCTCATTATGTCATGGGCTTGCTTATTGTTCTGAATTGAACAGATTGCAACGTTGGCACATTAGGGATAAAAAAAAGTGTTTTATCCTACAACCAGTTACAGTAATGTGCCTGACCTGTATTTTCTTTTATTTTTGACACTAAAATTAATCTACGAGTAGCTACTCAGTTTAAAAATTTGGTGATTGTCATTATTATGAAATAAATAATTTAAACACCAAATGATACTGTCTAATATCAGATTGTTAAAAAATTAGGAACTATTACCAAAGTTTTATGTAATATAAATTTTACCAACCGATTGCCTTTGTGGTGTAGTGACTAGTATCCTAGTCTACAAAGCGAAAGGTTCCGGGTTTGATTCCTGCCAGGGTTTTGAAATTTTAACATGTTAAAACCCAACGTTACAGTACCAAAACCCACTGTAGTCGCTAATGATCAAGATGTCAGTGTGACTTTAAATAAACTGAAAACTTTTACTAACCGTTTCAGCTACCTTGATCCTTATTATTTACTTACATGTGTTTTGATGGATCCACCATCATCAGAGTACACAAAATATCATGTGAAACTTAAAAATATTTTTTAAAATCTACTGAAGTTGTTGCATCTTTCGTCATCTATTACAAAACTGTATTGTATAGATGACTTTTAAAAAAAACTTCTGTAGGCTTTTAAAACATATTTTAAAGTTTCACATGATATTTTCTATACTCTGATGATGGGTAATCTACCAAAACATGTGTAAGTAGACAGTAAAGATCAAGGCAGCTGAAAAGATTAGTGAAATTTATAATAATTGATTTCAAGCTTCAGGATGCATTATAAAGATTTATTTGTGATTTTTCCAAAGTAATAAACATTTCTGTTGGTTTTAAGGACTTCAACACATTTTAAAGCTGCGACAGCTATTGAGGTGAAATAGGTGAAGAGCTTTCTTCTCCTATTTTCTGGGTAGTACGAGATTTATTTCTCTCACAAATAAGTATAATTTCAATTATCTAAATTATATTTTGTTTTACAATAAATAGAGAAGTGTCATGTAAAAATGTATACAGGGTGGACCGGGAGGAAAAAAATATTTTAACAGGTGATTGTAGACCTAAAAACAAGACAAAAAGTTCATATAAACATATGTCTGGAAATGCTTCGTTAGCGAGATAAGTCTAGCGAAAGATTTCGCCCAGATTTCCACTCCGAGGATTAAATGAAACCAGATTGAACCAATTAGAACGGTAATTAAGACAAACATTTGATCGTTTCATATGAATTTTGACTTGAAAAATTGATTAAACTAGGTCCTAGAACTGTGAGTCCCTTAGTTTGAAAAATAACTTGCTTAAAACACAAAAATTTACTGTCAAAAAACACGTTTTTTTACATTTGAGGCGCTATAATTCCATTAAATGGCTAACAAATACATAAAATCCATGAACAACAATTTTAGAGAATTTGTATGTATAAAATTATTTTATCTGCTTAGAACACTTTTTAATATTTTAAATTGCCCTTGTATTGGTCTTAAAATATGAAATAAATGCCCAAGTGAAGAGTTAGATTGGAGGCCCTAGCTTCACTTCAGCGCCAGCGAGTTGTTATGACAACGGAGATATAAGTGGCAAATAAAATACTGTACCTGTATGTTCTGTGTACGTATATGTTAGTTGTTTTGTATTTGCGGTGTCGCACAGTTGTTTTATGTGTGTATTTTACAAATTTTTACTTTCTCTTGCCTATATGAATATATAGGAAGGAAAGTATTGTTTTCATGTCGATTTTTCGAAATCGAGTTTTCACCGGATCTATACGTTTTCAGACCCCCTGAACCCAAAAAACATGTTTTTAGCGATTGGTCTGTGTGTGTGTGTGTGTGTGTGTGTGTGTGTGTGTGTGTGTGTGTGTGTGTGTGTGAACAGAATATCTCAAGAACGGAACATCGTACGAACTTGAAACTTGAAACTTAAGTTACATACCACTACCGGACCCGACACGAACTTTTTCATCAAAATCGGTCAACCGGAAGTAGTAGTTTATTCGTATAATTTTTCAGTTTTTTGCGATTTTCTCAAAAACTGGTCCTACGATTTTTTTTAAAATCGCCTATTTTACTCAATTTTTTATTCTCTACAAGATAGGGTAGGCGCCATGTTTGCTGAAATTCTCGGTGAGGCTGTTTTCACGTAAAAACGTTGTTTTTTTAAGATTACGGCTTTAATATAAATTTTAGCGCAAAAACTTATATAATAAAAGTTGTAGAGAATTTAAAAACCTACAACTTCTGTTTAAAACATTTTTTTGTATAACGCTTAGTTTAGCGGTAATTTGCGATTTTCTGTTTTTTTTCTCACGAAAACGTGAGAAAAATCGATTTTTTTAACATTTCGGTCTTAGTATGCATTTTACGACAAAAGTGTATATAATTAAATTTATAGAAAATTAAAAGATCTACAACTTTTGTTTAGAGCATTTTTCTCTACAGAGCCTAGTTTAGCGTGAAAGCGTGATTTTCCGTATTTTTAAGCCAAACTGAGTTCGATTGTCATTTTGCGTCATTCACTCATGATTAAAATAAGGTTATGTTTTTGAGGTTAGTTTTTGTTCGTTTCTAATGTTTTAATACTAATGTTAGGTTTATTGTTAATTATTTGCATTGGCAAGAGAAAGTTGTGTGAGTGTTTCACACCAGATTTTTAATCTTGGGAGTCTCACAGATACTTAGTATACTAATTTTTCTTGGTTTTTTGGAACCCTTCGCCTATTTTTGAAAGCCCGAGCCACCACTGTTTTAAGGGGGTAGTCAACCCAGAAAATGAAAATGAAAACTTCTGGCTATTATTGATCATTATTTATTTTAAATGAAAGAATAATTTACTAGTAATGATCTACCATTTGAACCAAGCCAAAAAATTAATTACAGCCCCTAATATGAGGTTGGAAAAGTGGGCTTTTACGGGGAATCAAATATCTCAGGAACCAAAAAAGATATCAACATGATTCTTATGCTTCAAAATATAAAAAATTGCTGTCTCTTATCTGTTGTATGCGCTTTTATGTAGTTTTTCTTACAAGCAATTCATTGAAGATAAACATATTTTCAAAAATATTTATTTTATGTATTCACAAATTATTTTTAAACTAAATCCGTATTAAGGTTTTTGTAATAATCATTCCACAGATAATAGAGCAAGAAATTATTAACATTTGAAAAAAAAATATCATCCAAATATCTCCAATACAAACAAAGATATTTAATTCCCAAGAATGTACAATCATGCAAAAACCACATTTCCGGAAAACTTAAAGTTAAAGGAATAATTTCACTCGCCTTGTTAGTGAGCTTTATTTTAAAAAGATTTTTTTATAACTTTTTGTCAATGTACAAACAAAGTAAACAAATGATGTAATTCAGAAAATTTTAAACTTCAAATAAATGCAAAAAATAATCGAAATTAAAAAAAAAATCATCTTGAGTTGACTACCCCCTTAAAGAAGAAATTAACTTCTTTTCAAAAAAAGTGTAAATGATACAACAGTGAAAAGTGACATGCTTAATAAACTTCCTTTGAATCACATTATTCCTGAGGAAAAGAAAATAAATGATACAAAACTTCCAGTAATTATGTTTGGACTTGAATGGAAATCTTTACTAGAATAATGTTTTGAGTACCAAAGTAAATTTTACTTGTGAAATTGACGAACAACTTTGTGCATGTCATTCCACAACTAAAATGATTAGTTCATAACACATTTTGTCCAAGATTCATCAAAAAGTGTTTTTTGTCCATATCATTCATTCAAAACAAGTTTTGTTCAGCCTAAAATCCATTATTTGACTTTACTATTATTAAATTAGGCTTAAGACTTTTTTTTACCAGCGTTTTAATTTGATATAACTATCTCATAAAATAACTAAAATACCTAGTTTACAGAGATTTATTGTTGAATTAATATAATAATTTCACTAACCTTCTTTTTAAACTGCGTCACCTTTATTTTAATTCTCACTTACACATGATTCAGTGGATCCACCATCATCAGAGTAAATAAAAAATTGAAACTAAAAAATTTTTATCTCACTTATTTAAAATTTACAGAAGATTATACATCTTCAGTCACTTGTATAAAACTTTTATACAAGTAAAAGTAACTTTTCTACAAGTACTTTTTTTTTACTTCAGTAACTTTTATACATGTGACTGAAGATGTACGAGCTGTAAATTTTAAATAAGTGAGATAAAAATTTTTTAGTTTCAATTTTTCATTTACTCTGATGATGGTGGATCCACCGAAACATGTGTAAGTGAGAATTAAAATAAAGGTGACGCAGTTTAATAAGAAGGTTAGTGAAATTATTATATTAATTCATTATATGAAATAGAAATAATTTCAAACTGCAGGATGCATTATAAAGATTTATTGGATCTTTTCCGTTATCCAACAAGAAATGTACTGCATTTAGCACTTGTTATGCGGCTTGCGTCATCCTCAATAAACTAACCTAATTTTAATCATATAGGCCTAATATGAAAGACCTATATAGTGACGGCTTGCGTCATCCTCAATAAACATTACCTAATTTTAATCGTATAATATGAAAGACGCCAAATGAAAATCAATCTTAGTTTGGCTTAAGATCTTAAGCCTTAGATCTTAAGATCTTAGATCGTAGATCTTTTAATTTCCTATAAATTTTATTATATAAACTTTTGTCGTTAAATGCATAGACTTCTAAGGCCGAAATTTTAAAAAAATTGATTTTTCACAAGTTTTCGTGAGAAAAAACAGAAAATGACTAATTACCGCTAAACTAACAAACTGTTATACAAAAAAATGTTTGGAATAAAAGTTGTAGGATTTTAAATTCTCTACAACTTTAATTATATACATTTTGCGGTAAAATGCATTATAAAGCTGAAATCTTACAAAAACACGTTTTTTACGTGAAAACAACCTCACCAAGAATTTCAGCAAACATGACTCCTACCCTATCTTGTAGAGCATACAAAAATTAAGTAGACCAAATGAGGCTATTTAAAAAAAAATCGTAGGTTTTGAGAAAATCGCAAAAAAGTGAAAAATTACACGAATAAACTACTACTTCCGATTGACCGATTTTGATGAAAATGTTCGTATCGGGTCCGGTAGTAGTATGTAACTTAAGTTTCAAGTTCGCACGATGTTCCGTTCTTGAGATATTTTGTATACACATACACAGACCAATCGCTAAAAACATGTTTTTTGGGTTCAGGGGGTCTGAAAACGTGTAGATCCGGTGAAAAATCGACATAAAAACAATACTTTCCTTCCTATACATTCATATAGAAGGAGATGACTCATGTTGACAAACTTAAATTAAATTAAATAATAATAACAGTAATAACATAACAAGAACAACATTAACTATGAGTAATGGCTATGCGTAATGGAATGAGTCATAAATAGTTTAATAGTTAAATAAATATTATGTATTGTAAAATATACATACCTTCAAATTACATATTATGTTCAATAATGGGTAACGTGACCCGCATAACACTTGCTAAATGCAGTACATTTCTTGTGAAAAAACGGAAAAGATCCGATTTATTTATTGTTGAAATTGATTTTTTTGTTTGTACCAAAATCTGCATTATTTTGACAACAAATGTTTTGAAAGTTTGCTTCTCTAATAAAAGATTATATTTTCCATTAAATTTTTAAATATTACTACGACAGTTCTGCCTGTATTCTGATTGCTTTATGATCTCGATTGTAATGATAATTGTATATAATTTTTAAGAATAAGAATAAAGTTCACGTAATATGTTAAGTGTTATTTAAAAGTAATGATTGTAAAATGTAATGTTTTATTTTTAAATAATAAAATATTTTAAGCATATTTTATATTTATGAAATTATAATATTGTTTAGCATATAAATTTTTTAGGCTGGCCTTACATATAAGTTGTTTTTACTTTCTCTTGCCATGTATGAAGTACTGGTAGCAGGTTGAGTGCAAATAATTTAACACTCCACTTGCCTGTTTTGGGCCAAAAAAAGTTATTGAAAATTTAAAAAAATTACAATTTTTATTTCAAGCAGTTTTTGTATAGATCCTAGTTTAGCGTCATTCACTCCCTGGCCGTTTCGGCTTCACCCGTGTTTAAAATTTTGTTTTATTTCAACTACTTTTAAATTTGGGTTATAAATAAATCAGAAGTAAGATTTTCGTATTTGGAAAAATCTGATATATATGTTTGGACACCTCCACCGAGTTTCAATCTTCTACCTCATTTGGAACTTAATTAATAAAATATATTGAACACTGTTTTCAACTCCTTACAGGTACATTTTTGTTGCCATTAAGGGGTAATTGTTTTAGGTATTCTGTAGATAACATCTTTGCATTTCAGCCATCTAGCACGTTTGTAACTGAGTAAACTGAAAATATTGATTTAAGGGTTAAACACCCTTTTCAACCTCTTATGTGTAATTTTTTTAATGTCACTATTTTTTTAATGTCATTTGTAAATTATTAAAACAGAAAAAAATTTAATGTAAAATTTTCTGTTCTTGTCAATTATTAATATTTACAAAACTAAATATGTCAGTGTACCAGAAATAAATTTAGTTTCTTCAATTTTATGCACAAAATATTTGAAAGCACTTTTTTCATTTTGTTATAAAAAATTTAATATAATATTTTTGTAAATTTTATAAAAATTAAAATTTAGATTTATTATTTTGTATTTTTATTAAACTTTAAATATCAGTATTTAAATTTTGTTGAATATTTGATAAAACAGGTTGTTAATTTAGTAATTAATTATCATTAATTTATTAATTAATTATTTAGTATTATTATTAGTATTATTAATTAATTAATTATTTAGTAATTATCATTCTGTTAGTTGCAGGGCTAAAATAAATAGTTCTGTTTCTTATCACATGGTCAGCCAATTAAATGACTGAATCATTTAAGAACAGAAGAGGTAGAGGTGTAAAGGACACTAATCAGAGTTATCTCGTCTGAAAGTAATGAATTTCATTATACAGCCAGACCCTGTAGTGAATGAAGTGAAAGTGTCATTTGCAGAGTGGAAAATATATGCTTTTCAGAGGGCCCGGCATGCTGATAAGTGTACTTTTCCACTCAGTGAGGAAGGCAATGGTAAACCACCTCACTCCTCGATTTAATTAGTAAAACCTCTACAGGTTCAAACCAGCCTTTTGGCTGATGACCTAAACAACACAATTTAGTAATGGTAATAAAATATTTAAATTGTAGTTAAACAAATTCTTGAATGAATTAAAATTGTTATAAAAAAAACATTTTCTTAAATAATGAGATATGTGTTGTTTCTGTTATAAATATTTGTTATTTACGAATTTATTTCTTGAGTGATTATTTTTTAACCCTTATTCCTTATTATGTAATAAAGAGTAGAGCGTCAATAATCTGGTTTGATTCTGGTAAAAAACCTGACTGCTCTTGCAGTTACAGTAAGTACAGTCCGATAGTCAGGCGGCCATCAAGGCTTTGAGTTCTTGTACTTTTGAGTCGCGATTGGCCTATGATTGTCGGGAAGTTTTGAATGCCGTGGCCAAGCGTAACGTGGTGACGCTGCGTTGGGTGCCAAGGCACCAGGGAGTGCCTGGAAATGAGAGAGCGGATGCCTTAGCAAAGAAAGGTGCAGCCTCTCACTTCATAGGCCCAGAGCCATTCTGTGGAATTGGTGAAGGCTATTATAGAGGTATAGTTAGGGCCTGGGAAGAGGAGGCTAAAACCTCCTATTGGGAGAAGGTGCCAGGCTGTGAACAGGCAAAGAAATTCATTGCCTATTCCAGCAGAAAGGCTGGGATATATAATAGGCTAGGAAGACAGGACTTAAGGAGGGTAGTGGGCCTGATGACTGGTCATTGTAATCTTGGGTATCATTTATCCAAGATAGGAGTTGCTGAAGAGAGCCTGTGTAGATTCTGTCATGAGGCAGAAGAGAAGGCTGAGCATATTTTATGCAGCTGCAAAGTGGTTGGCTGCAAAAGAAGAGCGCTGATGGGTAAGGACGTGTTAACACCTTCTCAGGTAAGTGCACTAGATCCTAGGCAGATCCTGCGCTTTATTGAAAGTGTGGGTCTTGCATAAATAAGGAATAGGGGCAATCACAAAAGATCTTTTAGGTCGCGGTGAGGAGGGGCTGCAGAAGCCTGAACGCCCTGGTTGTAAAGAAGAAGAAGAAGAAGTACAGTATGTATTTATACCGGGTGATTTTTTAGTCCTGTTACCCAATTGTTAATGTCTGGTAATTTTTTTCTAAGAAACGGATATTTTGTTTTGTGACACAAAGTTGGTAGCCCTATTCAACCGGTATATATACGACAGTTTGAGTTGATTCTCCTTGAGTTGCGTAAAATTGTGTGCTGTTTCCAGTTGTGTTACGAACAGAATGTCTTTTACCCTAGAACAATGGGTTTTCATTCTTGAACAATATTTTGCTACAAAATTGTATGCGAGTTTAAAAGAATCATTTCAAATTAAATTTTTTGGTGTTCCTCCACTCTATTCTAGTCAATTTCTAGGCTAAGTTAACTGATTTTTAGAGGCAGGTATTGTTTGCAGCAGAAAACGTAGTGGTCGACCAAAACTCTTGACAGATGACGTTAAGAGAATGTGGAAACAAGATTGCTCAATTCTCTATGGAAAAGTTTACAAAAACTTTCCTCGCATGTTGATTTGTCATGTTCGAGTGCTCAGAAAGCTGCTAAAAAATTGAAATTGTATCCATATCACATACAATTAGTTCTAGAGCTTCAGCCTCCAGATTTAAACAAGAGATTGTTTTAGGATAAAAGACATTATGTTCGTAGCACGACCGGAAATGGCACAAAATTTTACACAGCTCAAGGAGAATCAACTGACACTGCCATATCCATACTGGTTGAGTAGGGCTACCAACTTAGTGTCACAAAACAAAATTTATTTTTTTTAGAAAAATATTACCAGACATTAACAATTGGGTAACAGGACTAAAACATCAATCTGTATAAAAGTGCAAAAAATGACTAAGGCAGGCATTCCACCAAAGAAGCGTGGCAAACGTTCTCGCAAATGTTACTAGCTAATACGTGCAACTAATAACAAACATTAGCGCTAACCAACTGGAATGGCAAATGTTACTAGTTGTGCAACACCAAACGGTGTTGTATATTTCTGACGGGAATCTGCTTAATCAGTTTTTACTTTCTCTTGCCTATATGAATATATAGGAAGGAAAGTATTGTTTTCATGTCAATTTTTCGAAATCGAGTTTTCACCGGATCTATACGTTTTCAGACCCCCTGAACCCAAAAAACATGTTTTTAGCGATTGGTCTGTGTGTGTGTGTGTGTGTGTGTGTGTGTGTGTGTGTGTGTGTGTGTGTGTGCGAACAGAATATCTCAAGAACGGAACGTCGTACGAACTTGAAACTTGAAACTTAAGTTACATACCACTACCGGACGCGACACGAACATTTTCATCAAAATCGGTCAACCGGAAGTAGTAGTTTATTCGTATAATTTTTCAGTTTTTTGCGATTTTCTCAAAAACTGGTCCTACGATTTTTTTTAAAATCGCCTATTTTACTCAATTTTTTATTCTCTACAAGACAGGGTAGGCGCCATGTTTGCTGAAATTCTCGGTGAGGCTGTTTTCACGTAAAAACGTTGTTTTTTTAAGATTACGGCTTTAATATAAATTTTAGCGCAAAAACTTATATAATAAAAGTTGTAGAGAATTTAAAAACCTACAACTTCTGTTTCAAACATTTTTTTGTATGACGCTTAGTTTAGCAGTAATTAGCGATTTTCTGATTTTTTCTCACGAAAACGTGTGAAAAATCGATTTTTTTAAGATTTTGGCCTTAGTATGCATTTTACGACAAAAGTGTATAAAACCAAATTTATAGGAAATTTTAAGATCTACAACTTTTATTTAACATATTTTTCTCTACAGAGCCTAGTTTAGCGTGAAATAGTGATTTGCCGTATTTTTAAGCCAGACTGAGGTTGATTTTCATTTTGAGTGTTTCACTCATGATTAAAATAAGGTTATGTTTATTGAGGTTAGTTTTTTGTTTATTTCTAATATTTTATTACTAATGTTAAATTATATTGTAAATTATTTGCATTGGCAAGAGAAAGTTGTGTGAGTGTTTCACACCAGATTTTTTTTATTATTTATACTTCTGTGCATGGTTAATTATTGACTGTTGTTTAGGTCATCAGCCTGTAGGCTGGTTTGAACCTGTAGAGGTTTTACTAAGTAAAATGAGGAGTGAGGTGGTTTACCCATTGCCTTCCTCAATGAGTGGAAAAGTACGCTTATCAGCATGCCGGGCCCTCTGAAAAGCACATATTTTCCACTCTGCAAATGACACCTTCACTTTATTCACCACAGGGTCTGGCTGTATAATGAAATTCATTACTTTCAGAGGAGATAACTCTGATTAGTGTCTTTTACACCTCTACCTCTTCTGTTCTTAAATGATTCAGTTATTTAATTGGCTGATCATGTGATAGGAAACAGAACTATTTATTTTAGCCCTGCAACGAACAGAGTGAGAGTAAATAATTTGACACTCCACCTGTCCATTAAGGGCAGAATTATTGACTACGAACTAATAATATTACAGTCATTTGGGGTATTAGTAATGGGGAATTATGCAAAGGATATTGTTTCGTTGCATTGGTTAAATTTAATTAATTCCAGTAAAATAAAAATAAAAAAAATTCATAACGTTGAATTTACTAGTAAATAATTATTGAAAAACATACTACTGAAGTGCCCAAAATACAGACAGAAACACCAGTCGCACAAGCAACATGAGTGGCAAAAATAGATCATGCGCTATTGTTGAATGAGTGACTTTTATGACTAATAGCAAGAAAGTAGCGTGCGTCTCGGTGTGTCACTCTGGTGGAATGTAGTCATATTTGTTTCAGTGTAGTTACCAGGAATCGCATGCTACTGGTAGCAGAATTTGTGAATTACTGAGCCACACCACTCTCCTGCTACTCTGGTGGAATGTAGTCATATTTGTTTCAGTGTAGTTACCAGGAATCGCATGCTACTGGTAGCAGAATTTGTGAATTACCGAGCCACACCACTCTCCTGCTACTCTGGTGGAATGTAGTCATATTTGTTTCAGTGTAGTTACCAGGAATCACATGCTACTGGTAGCAGAATTTGTGAATTACCGAGCCACACCACTCTCCTGCTACTCTGGTGGAATGTAGTCATATTTGTTTCAGTGTAGTTACCAGGAATCACATGCTACTGGTAGCAGAATTTGTGAATTACCGAGCCACACCACTCTCCTGCTACTCTGGTGGAATGTAGTCATATTTGTTTCAGTGTAGTTACCAGGAATCGCATGCTACTGGTAGCAGAATTTGTGAATTACCGAGCCACACCACTCTCCTGCTACTCTGGTGGAATGTAGTCATATTTGTTTCAGTGTAGTTACCAGGAATCGCATGCTACTGGTAGCAGAATTTGTGAATTACTGAGCCACACCACTCTCCTGCTACTCTGGTGGAATGTAGTCATATTTGTTTCAGTGTAGTTACCAGGAATCGCATGCTACTGGTAGCAGAATTTGTGAATTACCGAGCCACACCACTCTCCTGCTACTCTGGTGGAATGTAGTCATATTTGTTTCAGTGTAGTTACCAGGAATCACATGCTACTGGTAGCAGAATTTGTGAATTACCGAGCCACACCACTCTCCTGCTACTCTGGTGGAATGTAGTCATATTTGTTTCAGTGTAGTTACCAGGAATCGCATGCTACTGGTAGCAGAATTTGTGAATTACTGAGCCACACCACTCTCCTGCTACTCTGGTGGAATGTAGTCATATTTGTTTCAGTGTAGTTACCAGGAATCGCATGCTACTGGTAGCAGAATTTGTGAATTACCGAGCCACACCACTCCCCTGCTACTCTGGTGGAATGTAGTCATATTTGTTTCAGTGTAGTTACCAGGAATCGCATGCTACTGGTAGCAGAATTTGTGAATTACCGAGCCACACCACTCCCCTGCTACTCTGGTGGAATGTAGTCATATTTGTTTCAGTGTAGTTACCAGGAATCGCATGCTACTGGTAGCAGAATTTGTGAATTACTGAGCCACACCACTCTCCTGCTACTCTGGTGGAATGTAGTCATATTTGTTTCAGTGTAGTTACCAGGAATCGCATGCTACTGGTAGCAGAATTTGTGAATTACCGAGCCACACCACTCCCCTGCTACTCTGGTGGAATGTAGTCATATTTGTTTCAGTGTAGTTACCAGGAATCGCATGCTACTGGTAGCAGAATTTGTGAATTACCGAGCCACACCACTCTCCTGCTACTCTGGTGGAATGTAGTCATATTTGTTTCAGTGTAGTTACCAGGAATCGCATGCTACTGGTAGCAGAATTTGTGAATTACCGAGCCACACCACTCTCCTGCTACTCTGGTGGAATGTAGTCATATTTGTTTCAGTGTAGTTACCAGGAATCGCATGCTACTGGTAGCAGAATTTGTGAATTACCGAGCCACACCACTCTCCTGCTACTCTGGTGGAATGTAGTCATATTTGTTTCAGTGTAGTTACCAGGAATCGCATGCTACTGGTAGCAGAATTTGTGAATTACCGAACCACACCACTCCCCTGCTACTCTGGTGGAATATCGGCATAATACTCGCCGTTCCTGATAGATTGCACGCAAGTAGTATGTTGTGTGTCTTTTACCTTCATATTACTTTACAGTAATTTAATTTCTTGTAGGCCTAGATTTACTGTACATAAAAAATAAGACATCCTATATAGGATTATAAACAGCCGTATTATTTAAAATTGAAATATATATTTCTAACCACCAGAGTACAGTAACAGTAAGTTGGCAAGGTTTTTCTGTTACCGTATTCTGGTGGTTAGAAATATATATTTCAAAAAATAAGACAACTTTATGATGTTCAGCAAATTTCTGATAACAGTAGGCATAAGATCTAGTTTAGGAGCTGAATAACTCAATTGGCTTTGATATAATTTGGTGGAAGCTCTGTGGAGTGGAACCAAGTACTTGTTTCTGGTATTGTAGCGATAAATTGTTGAGCGGAAAGTGTTTTTGTTTAAATAAGAAATTCTCATACATGAAGCTGTAGTATATCTAGTACTTAAAAATCCTTGAGAAGCTCATCAGGTGGAAAGCGTTGGTGTTTTTTGGTTATTACTCTCAATATTGTTTTCTGCATTCTTAAAAACAGTATTATATACGTGTCATATGCTCCTCACCAAGCAACAATACTGTAGGAAGTGCTGACTAAGCAACTGAGAGGTAAACCATTTTTAATGTTTATAAATCTAAAACTGTTTGAAGGGTTTTAAAAAGTGTAAATAAGTTTCCTTAGATGTTGACATAGTCCATCTATATACTCATCCCAATAAAGTCACTTCAAAACAGTCAGTGCATGGTTTTTTATAAATAAATACGAGAGTGGTTCAGAAAGTAACTTCAGTTTGGCTGTAAATAAAAAACTTGCATAGAAAAAAAATTTTTTATTACATACATCTTAAAATGACAGCTTTTTACTATTTTTCACCATAGGCACCATTAATATTAAGCATTTGTTATAGCGTTACACTAATTTACAAATTCCTTGAGCTGTTAAGGGATGTAGCCAATCTTTCACGATATTTTGAAGTTTGTTATCACCGAATTGCTGAGACGCAAGCCACTTAGCACCAAGTCAAGGGATGGTCAAAAACATCCTATTAGAATTGCTTCAAAAGCTCTAGTTTTTTAAGCACTGTGAGGATGAGTGTTCTCATGCAAAAACACAATACTGGAAGTCGGCATACAGGAGCGTTTGTTTTTAATGGCTCATTTAACTTTCTTCAAAGTTTCACAGTACACATCTGAAGAGATCGTCATATCATGTTCCATAAAAACATTCAACCGGCAAAACTCCTGCAGCATCCCAAAAATTACAGCCATAACCTTCCTTGATGACAAAGTTTGGCGGGCTTTCTTTGGCCTGCATAGAGCTCCCAGCCATCAACTGCTGACTGCTGTCTGGACTGGCTAGTCAGTTTGCTTTGCTTAGACCCCCCCCGCCATCGACTGTTCTTTTGTTTCAACATTACGTAAACCACTCAAGTTTCATGAAGGCAAGCAGTGGCTCGTGTCACAGGTGATGACAAACTTCAAAATGTCATTAAAGATACGCTACATGCCCAGATGGCTGAATTTTATGAACAAGGAATTAGTAAATTAGTGAGTGAAACACTATGATAAATGCTTAAATTTTAATGGTAACTATGTTGAAAAGTAGTGAAAAGTTGTAGAATAATAAAAATTTTTTCTATGCAGGGTTTTTGTTTAAACTATGTCCAAACGAAGGTTACTCTTCAAACCGCCCTCATATGTGATACAAAATTAAATAAACACAACAGGAATCTACACCAAACAATATTTATTTAAAAAACGAAACTAATCTATATAATCTATATACATTAATGAACTAATTACTAATTAAACAGCATTGGGTGAATCATCAAAACGATTATATTTGGTATAAGTTTCAATATTACTAAAGTCTTTCTTATTTTCTTGCCAACCTCTTGGTGGAGCTGATTTATAATCGAAACTGTTTCGTCCTTTTCCAAATAAACTTGATATTTCTTCTTGTTCATCTCTGAAAATTAATACATAAAAAATTAGTTAACCTTTTACGGTTAGGATTCGAAGTAAGTTCTTAAGTTTTTAAGTTCTGAGAACCCAGATATGGTGGTATTTACAGAACACGGGTTAAAATGTAATGAGATGTCACTAATAAACTTTTCAGGGTTTTCTATTATTGCTTCATATTGTAGGAAAATGCACAAAAGTGGGGGGGTTTGTATATTAGCTAATGCAAGTAAGAAACTTGACACTCGTAACTTACCTTAATTAGAACGGTTTTCTCGGGAAATGGATATTGAAGTGGCTGGGGTAGAAGTTAGGTTAGAAAAGAGAGGAAAGATGGCTGTGGTGGGTGTCTATAGATCCCCTAATGGTGACTGGGGTCAGTTCTGTTCATCGTTCAGTGAACTACTGGAAGTTTTAACAGAACGATATGTAAAAGTGGTAGTTATGGGTGATTTTAATGTAAATCTTGCTGTTCAAAATAAAATGGCTGAACAGTTTAGGGATATTGTGGAGATGAACAATCTTGATATAAAAGTTAAAGGTTATACAAGAGTTACTAGTCACTCACAAACCATAATAGATAATATTTTAACAAATATGGTGAGTTGTCAGGTTAGGTTAAGGGGTTCAGAGCTCTCTGATCACGGGTACCAAGTATTAGAGATTCAGGATTTAGGTAGTCATGTCCCTAATCAAAAAATTATTAAAGAATTTAGGCAGGAAGACCAAGGGAATATTAATTGTTTGTTACACAGTTTATCCAAAGAGGATTGGAAGACTGTTTTCAATTCTTCTGACATTAATCAGAAATATCATAATTTTATTGAAACATTAAAATTTCATTATAATAATAGTTGTCCAATTAAAAAGAAAGATGTAAAAAATATTGTCAGGGAAACAGATGAGTGGGTCACAGGGGAAATTTTGAAAATGAGGTCTGAAGTTAGAGATGTATACTCAGATTTTCTTTCACAGGAGGAAACAGGAATGATTATTATGTGGCTAATCACTCCACAAAATTGTTTGAACAAAAACCTACTTATGCAGGGAGAAAATTCATAAATAAATTACCCCAATCTTTAAAGTGTTGTGAGGATTTGAATTCCTTTAAAAAAAAATCTAAAAAATTACTTGATCGGTGAAACTTTTTATAGCGTACAAGAATTTCTTTCTTGACAGTAGTGATACATAGTGTGTTTCTTATATGTATTTCAGGTGTTATATCTGACGACATGTCCTATACTCCTCCTGGAGTCTCCAGGGCGAAAAAAAAGGTCATTTAAGGCTCGTTATAGCATGGCTAATTAGTACAGCTTATTTGTTATACTAATTAGTTTGTTACACCATTAGCTTATTTTATGTCATTCATTTTATTTGACACTAAGGTGTTAATGTTTTTTTTTATTCCATCAACCAGGGTAATATTTCAACATCTAGGAAAAAGGTGCCAGAATACAATTTTACGAAAACATTCCAGTAGACAATACAACATAAGAAAACCAAGAGTAGTCTAAACTTGTAAAACTGCAACATGAAATAGTAACAGATTCACGGTGTAAATATGCATAATCAGTGTTCAATGTATTAAGGTACACACGCTAGGTCAAGGAAATACAGAACAAAAAGTTAAGTTTTAAGGAATGTTCCTTAAAACTGTACTCAGTTTCATAAAAGCAAAGCCAGTTCCAACAGGATGTTGTCCACAATATGCATTGAAATTTCTGACATTGTTATCAGATGGTAGACAAACTCATCTTCAACTTGTACCTCTGGAAGGACAAAGAAGCCCTTCTAGTATTACACTGCAAGTGTATGAGGTGTAGGAATTAAATAACCAGACTGGAACCGGACTGGTCGAGATGCTTCCGTCACCCTGAGCTTGATAGGCATGGCTGTACATTAGTCAGTCTTGCTCTAGCAATCACCCGATCAAGTCCTTGCGCTAGTATCTCGTCGAAAGATGCAGTGTTCAGATGGAGCAATAAGTTAACCTCAAGTTTTTTTGTGTAACTGGGAAAAACCGCTACATAAGCTCATGCCATGTTAAGGAAATGTACAGAAGTGAATGTTTATCGTGGATACAAGTTTTTGAGTAGTTTAAAAAGTTTAAGGAGGAGGAATTTGACATGACCAAAAAAATCTTCGCCCTGGGCGACCCTCAACATCAAAAACAACGATAACCAGAAAAAAATTGGTAAATTGAAGGGGTTAGCGGAAGAAAGTGCTAACCCATAAAATTTTCAGCATGAGTTTTATTAAATATTCTGTAAAAATAAAATATTTGGCATGTTTTAAACGGAATACTATATTTACGATCTTAAAAACCTAGATAAACAGAAAATAACAAATGTTTAACAAAAATTTAAAAACATGATTTTTGTAGATTTCAGTAATTTTTTAAAATTATGTTGATGTGGGTTAGCACTATCTTCTCCCGACCCCTTCAATTGATCTGCGAAAATTGTCGTCTGAGTGAGAAGATGAAGACCCAATTTGTAAAAGAGCAATTCCTGAATGCTTCACCAAGACAATACGCCACCCTATCCTGCCTTGTTTGTAAAGGTGTTCTTTGCAAAATACGGCATCACCCACTGTACTTGCCTGACCTGACCCCTTGCCTTTTTTTTATTTTCTAAGATAAAATCGGAGCTTAAGGAGACAAAATTTGACAGTGAAAGCCAAAGCAACAGAGGTCTCAACAAGCTCACAGAAGCAGACTTGCAGCACTGTTTCCAACAATGGAAAATTTGTATGGAACACCGTAGGGGTTGACGAAGAGTACATTTAATGGGATAAATTTTGTAATGTAATCGATTGCCAATAAAATGTTTTTTAGCTCCAGTCCAGTTATTTAATTGACATACCTTGTGCGGTACTGTGATGATGTTCCTTCATCCCTCAAATACAGTTTAATAACTAAATATTAAATATATAATAATTTACAAAAATCTGGTGTGAAACACTCACACAACTTTCTCTTGCCAATGCAAATGATTAATAATATACCTAACATTATTAATAAAATATTAGAAATAAACAAAAACTAACCTCAAAAACATAACCTTATTTTAATCACGAGTGAATGACGCAAAATGACAATCGAACTCAGTTTGGCTTAAAAATACGGAAAATCACGCTTTCACGCTAAACTAGGCTCTGTAGAGAAAAATGCTCTAAACAAAAGTTGTAGATCTTTTAATTTTCTATAACTTTTATTATATATACTTTTGTCGTAAAATGCATACTAAGACCGAAATGTTAAAAAAATCGATTTTTCTCACGTTTTCGTGAGAAAAAAAACAGAAAATCGCAAATTACCGCTAAACTAAGCGTTATACAAAAAAATGTTTGAAACAGAAGTTGTAGGTTTTTAAATTCTCTACAACTTTTATTATATAAGTTTTTGCGCTGAAATTTATATTAAAGCCGTAAACTTAAAAAAACAACGTTTTTACGTGAAAACAGCCTCACCGAGAATTTCAGCAAACATGGCGCCTACCCTATCTTGTAGAGAATAAAAAATTGAGTAAAATACGCGATTTTAAAAAAAATCGTAGGACCAGTTTTTGAGAAAATCGCAAAAAACTGAAAAATTATACGAATAAACTACTACTTCCGGTTGACCGATTTTGATGAAAATGTTCGTGTCGCGTCCGGTAGTGGTATGTAACTTAAGTTTCAAGTTTCAAGTTCGTACGATGTTCCGTTCTTAAGATATTCTGTTCACACACAGACAGACACACACACACACACACACACACACACAGACCAATCGCTAAAAACATGTTTTTTGGGTTCAGGGGGTCTGAAAACGTATAGATCCGGTGAAAACTCGATTTCGAAAAATCGACATGAAAACAATACTTTCCTTCCTATATATTCATATAGGCAAGAGAAAGTAAAAATGTTTCTCACCTGTAAACTCCACCAGCTAATTTCTTTCCAGTAATTGGATCAGTTATATCACCGCAAGGATAAATTACTTCTATTACTTTATGTGTAAATTGTTTTGATATCTTTTTAGGAACTTCTTCAATAAGTACGTAGTCACCAGTTTTACATACTTTTTGAGGATCATGTGCATAAATTACTTCGTTTTCTGGAAAATACTGATATAAACACAACAAACTTAATAAACAGTACAAATATAATTGAGACAGTAAGACCTGATGCTTGCTCCTCCACGTATAATTCTTCACGATCGTCTCATCGGTTTAGTAGAGATGGGGATGCCCGCTGTGGCATTTCTGCAACCGACGCTCTCAAAGTAACAGCTGCGGTAAATGAAAACTGAAAACATTATGCGATCGTTTCATCGGTTTGTAAAGGTGGGGATGCCCGCTGTTGCATTTCTGGAACTGACGCTCTCAAAGTAACAGCTGTGGTAAATGAAAACTGAAAACATTATGCGCTTTTATAGAAGCTTTAAACAGAATAAGTTCTTTTTTTATTGACTTTATTAATGTAATTTACAACTGTTACAAAATAAATAACCAGTGAATATGATGGTGGGTGATAGAATTGTCACCACCACCCCTTCAAATTAATCATTTACTGTGTTGCCGGCCTTCAATAGTTCTCCCGGCCTTAGACGGCATAGCGACAAAGCTTTCGGCTGCGCAACACAAAGGCCTTCATCATCAAGGCCAAACCAGTAGCCGCTCTCTGCCACAGCGCTCCCAGCAGCTATATAAAGATCGCTGCACTGAGCAGAGATTCAATTCCAATCAAGAAACCGAGGTATTTATTTCCACCAGACAGCAGACGAGACGTCCACCACGGCACACGGCTGCCAGACTCCAGCGAAGATTAATCGACGACCCCGCAAGAGAGAAGATGATGCTTCCGCTCGCTGACCCGTCACCGTAAGCCGTCGACCGGACCGTCATCGCCCGCTGACGCGAGCAATGTGAACAGCGGTCCCTCGACCGAGCCTTACGCCCACCGGACCCGACGAAGCAGCCATCGACGCACTACTGCGAGGGAAGGAGAACGTCTCCGCTGGACGACGACACGCCGTGTCGCCCAGCTTCTCGTCGCAGCCATGCGCTGCCTACGCCGGTCTCCTTCAAGACCAGCACAACGGTCCTTCTCAGGACCAATTTAATAAGGTTTTACATCGGCCCTTTTCAGGGCCATCAAACACTTCTGTCCGCCTCGGCGGACACACACACATAAACGGCCCCTTTCAGGGCCACCAAACAGATAAGGTTAGCCACTTAATGTCGCCATCCGGTGACAGAATGAATGAAATGACATGAGTGAGTGACGTGCATGGAGAGCGCCATCACTGACAGGTCTCCGATACGTTATCTAATTACTTCTTACTAAATCATCATTTAATTAATTGATTTATTAATAACATATAACCGTTTCTAAAACAGGAGATCCCTGCTCTACTCCCTCTGTCTCTGAACGTTGTTTGGTAGATGACAGAATAAGTAAACAATGCATACCAACAAAGATACGAGTACGGTTCTGTATTTTGTTGTTAGTAGAGTACAATTTTGTTGATATTAAAAGAATAAATAAACCAAGTCAACAGTTTATCGCTTATTTAAGTTGAATATAATCATATACTTATATTAACCACTTTAAGTAATGTAGACATTTTGTTTATCTTTACATTTTTATCTACAGTTCAGCCGTTCTTAGTTTGTTCCGACTGTCAACAAACCAAAGCCAGCTGCTACAGGGTGCATGCTAAAGTCTGCAACTTTACGGATGTTGTATTCCTATTAAGTTAACTATTTTTTAAATTATAAGTACTTAAAGTACTAAAAACATCAGTCATGATATGATGTAGGCCTAACAATTTCATTTAAAAAAATACTTTTAAAAGTATTTTGTTTACTTTTTAATCAGCGTGTACACATTTTGATACAATGCGCATGCTCAGTGACGTCATTATTTGTTTACATTAGGAGCAAACTAAGAGAGGCTGGACTATATCTAGTAAGTAGTTGGCTCAGTTCATATAACTTTAATTTGTGCAGTTTGTTAAAATTGTGAACGAGTTCAGTTGTGTTATTTCAATTCAATCGAAGAGTTAATAGACTTGTGGTACGTAAAAATGTTTTCAGATTTGCTCGTAGCGTGTTGTATTCCTTGCCGGTGAGAAAGAGATAGCCAACTTCCACTCACTCACTAAGTTTCCACTACTGTGAAGCATTCCCCTTCGCAAGCTTCAGGTCTCAACAAACCTACTGTACATTAATTTTTCTAATAGATTAACCCTTTCAATAATTTTTTTACACAAACAAATATGTGTACATTGTTTCATACACTTTACTGACATTTAAGTGAAATAAAATCAATTTTAGACCTTAAGCCTTTTTTTGATGGCGTGACAAAAAAGTGTGACACATATGTCACATTGGGCTTTATGGTATCAAAGTTCCCAACAATATGAATAAGTAAAAATCATGTGCAGGCTTCCTAAACAAAATTCTCTTGCTTAGATTTGTAGCAGAGCATTATTTAAGACTAATGGCAGCTTATCATGGTCTCATTCTGTCTCATATCCATTATGGTATTTTAGTATGGGGTAATTCTAGCATGGGTAATATGAATAGGGTTTTTAAAATTCAAAAGAAAGCTATTAGGTGTATGGTGGGAGCTAACCAGCTGACCTCATGCAGGCCACTATTTAAGGAGCTTAAATTGCTTACAGTTCCCTGTCTCTACATTTTTGAGGTGATTATGTATGTTAGGCAAAATAATTTTATGCAGAATTTCAATGTTCACAATCACAACACGAGAAACAGGAATGATTATTATGTGGCTAATCACTCCACAAAATTGTTTGAACAAAAACCTACTTATGCAGGGAGAAAATTCATAAATAAATTACCCCAATCTTTAAAGTGTTGTGAGGATTTGAATTCCTTTAAAAAAAATTTTAAAAACTACTTGATCGGTGAAACTTTTTATAGCGTACAAGAATTTCTTTCTTGATAGTAGTGATACTTAGTGTGTTTCTTATATGTATTTCAGGTGTTATATCTGACGACATGTCCTATACTCCTCCTGGAGTCTCCAGGGCGCAAAAAAAAAAAAAAAAAAAAAAAAAAAAAAAAAACTTAAAAAAGGTTATAATTCAAAAATATTGGTAAAATGGACAAAATCAGTATTTACAGCCTAAAAAATATACTTGTATGTACATTCAACATACTCGAAGAAATCCTACTTTATTTTAGTAAATGAACACGAATATTTAAGACGAAAACTAACTTTAAAAAGAAACTAATGGTCGCGTCCGTTGCGTAGTGGTCAGCATCTTACGCTGCAAAACGGAGGTCTCAGGTTCGATTCCTGGATAGGGTACAGAAAATTATTACACTTCACATCCAGTGCTCTTTAATCAAAAGTAGTCACTAGCAATTAAAGTTTTTATGTCTGTTATTTCACTCCAAAGTGACTTCTATGCCTCACTGGGTAAGAAAGGGTTAAGATATATTTTAAATATTACAGAAATAATTTATGTCCTACATCTTCAAATCTTACTAATGCAAATATGTTTAGGTTAACAATAATTGTAATATTTATTAACTGGTTTTGTATCACAAAATCACTAACAATACAATTTTAATCATTACACAGATGGTTAACCACCAAACACTTTTAGAAACGATCTCAGTTCCAATACAGCTATTACCTTTAAATTATCCATGATTGGTAGAAAAGAGTGTATAATGCCATCCTCAGATTGTAGAATCGATAAAAAAATCCTTCAATGTGGTAACACACACAAACACATGCAATTTTAATATACATTTTTTTCTGTTAATGTAAATATGAAAATTATTATTAGAATAATTGGTAATAATTTTATAATTATACGAACTAATTAACTTATTTAGTAACACTTACCATTTTTAAGTTGGTGTCAAGAATCATTTTAGTTACATTAAATTTAGAAACACTGTTTTTCAGGCATGGTAAACATTGTCCTAAATACATAGATGTTTTAGCAACAGCCATAGCGAACAAAAATTGTAAATTTCAAAACCTTACTTAGACTAAAAATGATTACCAATAAAAATATTTGAAAATATTACTAGAGCCGATTCCGGACGTCTCTCATAACCTAAATCCTTGTCCTTGCCTTCCTTCCTAAAGATAACATAAAACATCAACAGCTGTAATGTTCAGGCTGACAACCCTGAACGTAAAAGTAAAATACCATGATCAGTTAAATTACAAAATTACGCCTCTTCCAAAAAAAGTTAAATTAAATAAACATTATAGAAATTATGTGGCAAAAGAAATTTCCAGATAAATTGCACTTTTAATAACAAAGTTTTATTGGTTTTATTTTATAAAACTAAACATTATACTGGTGAGAATTGAGATAGATAATTAATTATTCAGAAACATCAGTTAAATACAAATATTGGTTACCCAAATATTATTTGATAAAATTAACTTATGAGTTTTGTTAGAAACATTATCATGATAAATTACTTATCTAATCAATGTTGGATTCCTGTGTTAATCAAGTGGATGAGCTGATATTGATACTTGTCATGGTTAGATTGATTTTTAGTGTTTTATAATGAAAAACAGTTAATAATTCTAACTTAATTGTTATGTTTGAAAAGTAATTTAAAGTAAAATGTTGTGTTCTTATTGATAATATAATACGATAAATTGGTAGTGGTTTAATATATTGAACGTTAATTTGTTCTTAATCTAACCTCAAAGATTAGCGAGGAAATGGTGAAAGTGAGTTATTAACTTGTAATTCTGTAAAAATAACTGTAATAAACTGTGAATATTTAATTTATTATAATGGCTGAACTTTTACTTGATACAAATATTAGAGGTTGGGTGTTTTTACCGATAGTTGTTATAACTTTTCTTGTTGGTATATTGAGGCATTATGTTTCACTTCTTTTATCCACGCAAAAGAAAGCAGAATTACAACAGGTGCAAGACAGTCAAGTAATGATAAGTGCAAGAGTATTACGAGAAAATGGAAAATATATACCTAAACAATCATTTCAAATGAGACGGCATTTTTATAACAACGAAGAAACTGGTTATTTTAAAACACAAAAACGAGTTCCTGTTGCACAGAACCCGATGACTGATCCAAGTTTGATGACGGATATGTTAAAAGGGAACATAACAAATGTTCTTCCCATGATTATGATTGGAGGTTGGATAAATTGGATGTTTTCGGGATTTGTTACAACGAAAGTTCCATTTCCGTTAACGTTAAGATTTAAACCTATGCTTCAGAGAGGTGTTGAACTTTTATCTCTTGATGCTGCATGGGTTTCATCTGCTTCATGGTATTTCTTGAATGTGTTCGGTTTACGAAGTATTTATACATTAGTGTTAGGAGAGAACAATGCTGCTGATATACACGATCAGATGTCAGGGGCTGCAATGGCTATGCCACTTGACCCAAAAGCTGCATTTAAATCAGAATGGGAAGCATTAGAAATCTGTGATCACCAGTGGGCATTAGCTAATATTGAAACAGAACTTATGGGCATGCCAACACCTTCACCAGAGAGTATGTATCACCAGAACAAACTGGATCAATAAATTATTTTATCTTTAATGTAGCTTAAAAAGCTTCTTGTTATAATCTCAAATATTTATATAAACTCACAATTTTAAAACTCGAAAAGTCTTTAAGTTATATCTAAAAGGTTTTTTATGTATTATTAATATTTCTGTTATATTAATAAAACTATTTGGAGTTTTTCTCAGTAAGTTATGTGTTCATTTCATTTGTGACATTAAAATCTGATAACCTGAGTACAAAACAGTAGTCTTAATATATTTGCTGCCATAAGGAGTGCTGATGTGATTTAATAATGGCTACTTCAAGTGGTTTTTTAAAAAAAAAAGATATAATGATACTCTTATGTTGAAGTAATTTTCTTTTATGCAAAACTCAAAAATGTATTTATATATTAGACCTGTTGTTTATGTTTTTAAATTGCAATAGGAGGAGGCTGTACAAAAAGTCTGAAAAGTGTTTGATTTTATGTGTTTTTATCTTGCGATGATATTTTAACATTGTGTTTTAAAATTGTGTAAAATTTATATCGATGATCACAAACATTTTTATTATATTACGAACAAATTCTTGTAATGCATCCTGCCAACCATTTAATCTATAAATTATAATAAAAATGATAATTTCTTAATTCTTTTTGGGTTAAAAAACTTATGATAATTTCGTGGTAGTTCCACCTTCTTCTGAGTAATCAAAAAATTAAATAAAACTGTAGAATGGAACAACCATTCAGTCATGTCAAAAATTAAATTTCATTGATATGACTGAATGAAACGTCCATTCTAAATTTTAATTTTTTGATTACTCTGCAGAAGATGGTACTTCTAAAATGATTGTAAGTTTTTTGAATAAAAACTTAGTAGCAACCAAAAAAGAGGTTAAAATGATAATTTATATATTTTATTAATGGATTTTTTTTGAAATCGGTTAATGAAGTTGAATCCTGAACCACATACAGGGTGATTCACGAGATATGCAAAAACTTTAGGAGCTCATTGTAAGTGTAAAAATAATGAAAAAAGTTTACATAAACATGGGTCCAGAAATGCTTCGTTTCCGAGTTACGGCTAGTGAAAGTTTCGCCCGGGTTTCAGCTCACCAGGTGAAATGACGTCTTCGTGAAATTCTGGTAAGGTAGATTAAGAGGCGAATTCGATCATTTCTTATGGTTTTTGATCTGATAAATTGAATAAAACAGGTCCCAGAACTGTAAGTTAAATATTTTTTAAGAAAACCAGTGTCAAATGCAAAAAATGGAGTGAAAAACACATTTTTTCATCTTTGGGCAAGAATAACTTTGTTATTTAACCAAGAAACAATTAAATTTTTTAAATAAAACATGTTGAAAATTTTATTCTGAACAAACCGGTGTAAATAAAGCACACAGAAAGCGAATAGATGTTTGATTAAATGAATTTTTATTCATAACAGTACAAAGTAAAATTAACTGGAAAAACAAAGATGAAAAATTGTGTTTTTTTCACACCATTTTTTGCATTTGACACAGGTTTTCTCAAAAACTATTTAAGTTACAGTTCTGGGACCTGTTTTATTCAATTTATCAGGTCAAAAACCATAAGAAATGATTGAATTCGCTCCTTTATCTACCTTACCAGAATTTCAGAAAGACCTCATTTCACCTGGTGAGCTGAAATCCGGGCGAAATCTTTCGCTAGCCGTAACTCAGAAACGAAGCATTTCTGGACCCATGTTTATATAAACTTTTTTCATTATTTTTACATGTACAATGGGCTCCCAAAGTTTCTGCATATCTTCGTGAATCACCCTGTATAATAAAAACATTGAGGTGACAACTTAGACTAAATTTGAAAGGGTATTAACTCTATGCTGCCCATAACAGACAGGTGGAGTGTCAAATTATTTACACTCAACTTGTTTGTTGCTGGGATAAAATAAATTGTTCTGTTTCTTATCACATGGTCAACCAATTAAATGACTGAATCATTTAAGAATAAAAGAGGTAGAGGTGTAAAAGACACTAATCAGAGTTATCTCCTCTGAAAGTAATGAATTTCATTGTACAGCCAGACCCTGTAGTGAATGAAGTGAAGGTGTCGTTTACAGAGTGGAAAGTATGTGCTTTTCAGAGGGCCCGGCATACTGATAAGCGTACTTTTCCACTCAGTGAGTTGTGGCAATGGTAAACCACCTCACTCCTTGATTTACTTAGTAAAACCTCTACAGGTTCAAACCAGCCTTTCGGCTGATGACCTAAACAACAACAACAACATTAACTCTATGAACCTTTATTATTAGTAGCATTACTAGGTCTTGGTATTTTGCAAGGAGATATGAAGCACCTGTGTACCATGGGGTGTCATATTTAATTCCATTGTGTTCCTACATCGAATTGTGTGTGGCCATCTTTATTAGTCTTAGCATTGTTCCTTAGGTCATTTTCAATGGCTTGTTCATTTTTCAGTGCTAGGTATAGATACTGAAGTCACAAGATTGTCTTTTGCATATGTATGGGCTGTGAGGAAGGGAAGTGAAATATTTGCCGTGCTGCCAACCTTAACAGTGAGACACTACTACTCGTACATTTCACTACCGTGCAGTTTTTAGATACATTTTGTAAGCTGTGGTTTATTTCAAGAAAATGTTTTCTTTATAAACCTTATAAGAAATAAATATGACCTGTAATATTGCCTATAGCTTAATTACATAACTAGAAATGTTTGATTTACTGTAATTACGAATTAACCGCCTTCTTTACTATTGCTGTCGTTGGCGTTTTCATTATCAGTCTCTCTAGTATCTACGTAACCATTTTCTTTTTTTTTCAGGTATCAACAAAACTGTTAAAGAATAGCTTCTTCATGTCTTTAATTTCCTTTTTTATTTTTAGAATTGTGGAAAGAAAAACATTACAGTAGTTAGCCGCTTGCTAACGGCTTTTGTTAAGAGGCACGGATAGGCATTTTTGTTAAGCTTCAACTTCACAACATTTTATTACATTGTGTTCAGCACTGTGAATGGTTCGACCACGTTTTCGAGAAACTGACATTTGTGTTGACGGTAACAAACAGTTCTATTTGTACAGTTAACCTACAAAAGGTTCCGTGATATACTGTATATACTCTGGGTATAGTATAAGTTGTTATGTTTGTTGTTGTGAAATTAAAGCAGTTGCGCATGCGCACTGATGCTTTCCCCATTTACCCCTCGTTGCAAACAAGGGCAAACTCGTGACTCAAGTGACTATATCTACCTAATATTTTTGAAAATATTGAATAAAAATCTGGTGTGAAACACTCACACAACTTTCTCTTGCCAATGCAAATAATTAACAATAAACCTAACATTAGTATTAAAACATTAGAAATGAACAAAAACTAACCTCAAAAACATAACATTATTTTAATCATGAGTGAATGACGCAAAATGACAATCGAACTCAGTTTGGCTTAAAAATACGGAAAATCACGCTTTCACGCTAAACTAGGCTCTGTAGAGAAAAATGCTCTAAACAAAAGTTGTAGATCTTTTAATTTTCTATAAATTTAATTATATACCCTTTTGTCGTAAAATGCATACTAAGACCGAAATGTTAAAAAAATCGATTTTTCTCACGTTTTCGTGAGAAAAAAAACAGAAAATCGCTAATTACCGCTAAACTAAGCGTTATACAAAAAATTGTTTGAAATAAAAGTTGTAGAATTTTACATTTTCTACAACTTTTATTATATAACGTTTTGCGCTAAAATGCATATTAAAGCCGCAATCTTAAAAAGAAAATGTTTTTACGTAAAAACAGCCTCAAGCAGAATTTCAGCAAACATGGCGCCTACCCTATATTGTAGAGCATAAAAAATGTAGTAAACCAGGCGATTTTAAAAAAAATCGTAGGACCAGTTTTTGAGAAAATCGCAAAAAAGTGAAAAATTATACGAATAAACTACTACTTCCGGTTGACCGATTTTGATGAAAATGTTCGTGTCGGGTCCGGTAGTGATATGCAACTTAAGTTTCAAGTTTCAAGTTCGTACGATGTTCCGTTGACGAGATATTCTGTTCACACACACACACACACACACACACACACACACACAGACCAATCGCTAAAAACATGTTTTTTGGGTTCAGGGGGTCTGAAAACGTATAGATCCGGTGAAAACTCGATTTCGAAAAATCGACATGAAAACAATACTTTCCTTCCTATATATTCATATAGGCAAGAGAAAGTAAAAAATAATCATGTGTTGGAATGTTAGAAATGTGATATAGGTGAATGTTATGCTATACTTGTGTCTTCTTTTAACATTATTATTCTGTTAGTTTTGGTGAGTATTATGTTTATATAATTAGATTTAGGCCTACATCATTGTGAGCTTATAAGTAGGTGCTGTCATTACCACATTTACGAAGACAGTATTTACTATTATTGCTCTATGGGAGATTACACAATAAAAATCTGGTGTGAAACACTCACACAACTTTCTCTTGCCAATGCAAATAATTAACAATAAACCTAACATTAATAATAAAACATTAGAAATAAACAAAAAACTAACCTCAATAAACATAACCTAATTTTAATCATGAGTGAAAGACGCAAAATGAAAATCAACCTCAGTTGATAAAAAAAACTTAAAAATATGGAAAATCACTCTTTCACGCTAAACTAGACTCTGTAGAGAAAAATGCTCTCATTAAAAGTTGTAGATCTTTTAATTTCCTTTATATTAGATTATTTACACTTTTGTTGTAAAATGCATACTAAGACCGAAATCTTAAAACAATCGATTTTTCACACGTTTTCGTGAGAAAAAAACAGAAAATCGCTAATTACCGCTAAACTAAGCGTTATACAAAACAATGGTTGCAATAAAAGTTGTAGAATTTTAAATTCTCTACATTGTTTATTATAGAAATTTTTGCACTAATGTATATTAAGCCGTAATCTTAAAAAAACATTTTTTTTACGTGAAAACAGCCTCACCAAGAATTTCAGCAGACATGGCGCCTAACCTATCTTTAGATCATAAAAACAATAGTAAATGCAGTGACTTTTTAAAAAATCATAGGAGCTGTTTTTGAGAAACTCGCACAAAATTGAAAAATTACACGAATAAACTACTACTTCCGGTTGACTGATTTTGATGAAAATGTTTGTGTCAAATCCTCTAGTGGTATCTAACGTAAGTTTGAAGTTTCAAGTTTGCACGATGTTCCGTTCTTGAGATATTCTGTTCACACACACACACACACACACACACACACACACACACACACACACACACACACACACACAGACCAATCGCTAAAAACATGTTTTTTGGGTTCAGGGGGTCTGAAAATGTGTCGATCCGGTGAAAACTCAATTTTGAAAATTTGACATGAAAACAATACTTTCCTTCCTATATATTCATATAGTCAAGAGAAAGTAAAAATTACTAATGGCATCTTATGATTGTCTAATTCTGTCTCATATCCCTTATGATATTTTAGTATGGGGTTTCTATATAGTGTCGGTAACATGGATAGGTTTTTTTATAATTTAAAAGAAAGCTATGATAAAAAGGTATGGTGGGAGTAACCACTCGTTTCATCCAGGCCACTATTTAAGGAGCTTAAATTGGTTACAGTTCTTTCACTCTACATTTTTCAGGGGATAATATAATTATGTTAGGCAAAATTTCAATGTCCACTATCAAAACACAAGATACATAAATTATTACTATGTGCCTAACCACAACACTTAATAATTGTTTGAACAAAAACCTATTTACACAGGGAGAAATAAGTCAATAAATTATCTCAATTTTTTTAAATGTTGTGCTAATTTGCATTCATTCTAAAAAAAATCTGAAAAATTACTTAATTGATGAAACTTTTTATAGTGTGCAAGAATTTGTTTCTAAATAATATTTAAAAAAATAAAAAATAAATTACTCAAAGCCGGCCGCATTGGCGCAGTTGGTAACGTGCTCGCCTATCATCATGCGGTCCTGGGTTCGAATCCCACTTAGGCATGGCATGTTTTCATACGTTACAAAAAATTGTTTCATCCTCCATTGTATATAGTTACACCTCAACGTCGTCGCTAATGACCGTTGTAGTTGATGCGACGTTAAATAAATTAATTAAAAAAAAAAAAAATTACTCAAAATAGATAAATACATAACATTGAAGTGAATGCTAAAAAACGGTGTACTGTTGTGTAAATATTACAAGATGACACACTCATTGTAGTAAGTAAATTTGTACAGTTATGCAGAATTTATTTTTTTTTTTTTTTGGTTTAACATCCGACTGTTCTGCAATTACTGCTAATGCAGATGGTGAAGGATGAAATGATTTTTGTAACGTATGAAAATATGCCGTGCCTGAATGGGATTTGAACCCAAAACTGCATGATGAGAGGCGAGCACGTTACCAACTACGCTAATGCGACCAGCATAATAGCAGAATAGCATGGCAGTAAGTCACCTGTGAGGAACAAACAACAGGGAGAATAAAACTGAAATTGTGGTGAAAAATTTTCCTTTTAATAATGTTACAAATTTAATTATTTTTTTCTTTGTTTATTTAACGTTGCATCAACTACAATGGTCATTAGCGATGACTTTTGGTTGTAACTGTGAAGGATAAATTTATTTTTTTTTGTAACGTATGAAAATATGTCGTGCCTGAGTGGAATTCAAACCCAAGACCGCATGATGTGTGGGGAGCATGTTACCAAGTACGCCAATGTGGCCAGCTTAAATATTTTAATTTTATAATGTTTTGTTTGCAAAAATCAGCTGATCCTTAGCTGCCACTTCATTGTTCAAAACAGATCATTATTGTTTTTTTACAAAAGTATTATTGTTTTTCTATTAAGTTTACCTTTGACCCACCTAGTTGGTCTAGAGGTAAAGTCGTCGCCAAAATCAGCTGTTTAACAACTGATTTTTGGAGACGAAGTTTCCTGGTTCAAATCCTAGTAAAGGTAGTTACTTTTATACGGATTTGAATACTAGACAGTGGTTACCGGTGTAGTTTGATGGTTGGGGCTCAATTAACCATACTCTCTCAGGAATGGTCGACCTGAGTCTGTACAAGACTACACCTCATTCACACGTCATAGACTACATATCATCCGCATCTCATTGGGTCATGGGGTTGCTTATTGTTCTGAATTGAACAGATTGTAACGTACACAAATTAGGAATAAAAAAAAAAAAAATTTACCTGTACAAAATGGAACAATTTAAAAGCAAATTGGGTGGACCCAAGGTTTTCGTTTTGTTCTATTAGTGTATTATGTTCAGTTTTTATTTGATAATTTCAAGCGTTATTATTTTATTGTATAATTTAAATTTCTTGTTTCATTATATATATATTTTTTTCAACCCCTAAAGTGTGTACTTTGCAATCTGTTCAATTCAGAACAATAAGCGAACCATGACCCAATGAGATGAGGATGATGTGTATGACGTGTAAATGAGGTGTAGTCTTGTACAGACTCAGGTCGACCATTCCTGAGAGAGTATGGTTAATTGAACCCCAACCATCAAAGTACACTGGTAACCACTGTCTAGCATTCAAATCCGTATAAAAGTAACTACCTTTAATAGGATTTGAACCAGGAACCTTCGTCTCCGAAAATCAGCTGTTAAACAGCTGATTTTGGCGACGACTTTACCTCTAGACCAACCCGGTGGGTCATTAACTTCATATTCCGTATACATTAATGCTGCCGTACTATTCTGCATAAACTGTACCTTGTAGTAAGTAATGTGTAATTAAAATCACATGTGTATTCAGGTATTTTTTTTTTTTTTAAATTTATTTAAAAAAAATTTAAATTTATTATTTATTATTTAAATATTTAAATTTATTTGTACACCAGCATAAATGCTGGTGTACAAATCGCCGATTATGATTTAAGCTGTTTGCTATATGCGGATGATCAGGTAATTATCATGGAAGCTGAAAATGATTTGCAGAAAACTGTGTTTGAACTACAAAAGATCTGTGAGGGTTATGGAGTGAAGCTATCTGCCGCTAAGTCAAAGACTATGGCCTTTAAGGGCAAGTATCCAGTCAGAACGAAAATCGTTGTACATGATAAGGTTTTAGAACAAGTCTCGCATTTTAAATATTTAGGATGTGACGTAAGCTTTTTAAAAGATGACGATGTTATGAATAAACTGAATAAGTTTAGAACAATTTGCGGGACAATACATCGAACTTTGAAAAATAAGACAAGAAAGGATACAAGAATTAAACTGTACAAAACTATGGCAGTCCCGGTTTTGCTGTATGGCAGTGAAAGCTGGACCATGACGCAATGAGAGAGATCTCTAATACAAAGTGCAGAAATGAGGTTTTTAAGGGCGACGGCAGGCTATAATAGACTGGACATGAAACGTAATGAGAGTATTCGAGCAGAATTACAGGTCCAACCACTATTAGACAGCATTGCGCGCTACAATTCCAGGTGGTGCGAACATGTGAATAGAATGCGAGAGGAAAGACTACCAGTCCAAATATTAAGTTATGCCCCACGGGGTAGACGTGATAGAGGAAGACCGCTACGAAGATGGGTGCCGGAACAGGCTTTAGGCCTATCCGTGTTTGGGTGATGATGATGATGATGATTTAACGTCGCATCAACATCAAAGGTCATTAGCGACGACGTTGGGGTGGAACTGTGTGTAATGAGGATGAAATGATTATTTGTAACGTATGAAAATATGCCGTGCCTGAGTGGGATTCGAACCCAGGACCACATGATGAGAGGCGAGCACGTTACCAACTGCGCCAATGCGGCCGGCAAAATAATAAAAAAAGTAATATATTCAGGTATTATTTATTAACTTATAAGTTCTTTACATGTGCTATACTTCCTCACGAGTCTACTGGATGCAATTAATAAAATAAAAATTTAATATAAATTGGACTTATAAGTTTTTGAGATGTAATATAATCCATTTGGGGGATTCTAGGATGCAACTGACAAAAAACTATCACAAGGTGAAACGTACATTATTTAGGTGCTGTGATGATCACTTGTTTTTACTTTCTCTTGCCCTACATGGATATACAGGGAAGGAAAGTATTCTTTTCATATTGATTTTTCAAATTTAAAGTTTTCACCGTAAATACACGTGGTTTCAGGTCCCCTGAACCCAAAAATATTTATTTTTACCAATTGGTCTGTTTGTGTGCATGTGAATAAAATATCTCAAAAATCGAGTAGTGAACAAAGTTAAAACTTGGAGCTTAATTTAGGAACCACTTAAGGACCCGACACATACATTTTCATAAAAATCGGTCAACCGAAAGTTGCGGTTTATTCGTGCGATTTTTCTTAAAAACGTGTCCTACATTCTATTTAAAAGTCATCTCATTTACTAAATGTTTTACAAGATAGGGCAAGTGCAATATCTGCTGAAATTTTTGGGCTGCACTCTCATGGTAAATTTTTTTTAAGACTGCAGCTTTATTATGTATTTTAGGGCAAATTGAATGTAATTAAAATTGTGAAAAATTAAAAACCTGCAACGTTTATTTCAAGCATTTTTTCTACAACGCTTAGTTTAGCGTCAATTAGTAATTTTCTGGGGACTTACCTGTTAGACGACCCGCACTCTTTCAGCGCGCCTACAAAAAAAACAAATGCAACATGCAATACAATACATCATTGCGGGTTGCAGAGTGTGCAGGCGGTATTTATATACTTCATGTGCATTGATGATACAACATGATAGAAACCTTGTTTGTAACTGATGAAGTTCCACTTAAAAATATTAACACTTAATTGTTTTAACACTAATATTAATTGTGTTAAATTATTAAAAAATAAAATAAAATAAAAACATTCATCCATGTTGTTACGATTCCTACAACTTTGAATTGAAACAATTTTTCTACAACCCTTAGTTTAGTATTAGTTTAAAGATTTTCGCTATTTTTATTATAAAAATCAGTGAAAAAAGGGATTTTTTTAAAAATTGTGACTTAAGTATGTATCTTACGACATAAGTGTAGGCCTATTTAATAAAAGTTATAAGAAATTAAAATAAAAACATACCACTTTTATTTCAAACTGTTTTTTTCTACACAGCCCCTAGTTAGTGTCAATTAGTGATTTTTCGTACTTTTAAATCGTACAGAGGTTGATTTTCATTTAGCGTCATTCACTCCGATTAAAAATATTAGGTTATGTTCTTCATTTTATATTCTTCACTAATGATTTGTTGTTTAGGTTAACAGCCGAAAGGCTGGTTTGAACCTCTAGAGGTTTTACTAAGTAAAAACGAGGAGTGAGGTGGTTTACAATTGCCTTCCTCACTGAGTTGAAAGAGTATGCTTATCAGCATGCCGAACCCTCCCAAAAGCACCCACTTTCCACCCTGCAAATGACACCTTCACTTCATTCACCACAGGGTCTGGCTGTATAGTGAAATTCATTACTATCACAGGAGATAACTCTGACTAGTGTCTTTTACACCTCTACCTTTTTTGTTCTTAAATAGTTTCAGTCATATTATTGGCTGACTATGTGATAAGAAACAGAACTATTTTTTGTAGCCGTGGAACCAACAGATCCAGTGCAATTAATTTAACACTCCACCTGCCCGTTATGGGCAACTAATGATTTAAAATACCTAATAGGTTATATTGCTAATTATTTACATTGTTAAGAAAAAGTCATGTGAGTGTTTCACATCAAATACTACAAATTATAATTACAATTAATTTATTTATGTTGTATTGCATGTTGCATTTGCAGGCGCGCTAACAGATAAGACCCATTTTCTGTATTTTGCTCATTAAAATCAGTCAAAATAGGATTTTTAAGATTAATACGCATTTTTCGACAAAAGTGTATTTAATGAAAGTTACAGTAAATTAATTTTACTTTCCGGTAGTTTTTTTCATCGTTATAATCATCATCACAATCATCATTCTGCAGTCATGTTTATGATTTCGACGTCTGATTATCTTATCAAGACATTCAAAAAATTATCGTACCACAGGAAATCATCATCGCTACATAAAAGCAAACTTTTTTGTGGATAGTTCGGTTTACTGGAAGGTTCGAATTAGCGAGCTTGTACTGTAGTTTATATTATAGTTGGTGTATCGTTAAAAAGTTTTCCGTTCAGTAGTTTCTGAAATAGTTTTTTCAAATACAAGAACTTCTGTCGCGGTGAGCACTGTAGTAACATTACTATACATTATTTGATTAACCCTTTCAGTACCAACGTCCGGAAAACAGAACGTCGATATCTTTTACGTAGTGACAACAACCGGTTTACCGGACGTTCATAAGTTATGCATAAAGTACCAATGTCCTGATAACCGAACATTTACAAAAGAAAATTTTCAACAAAAATTATTGGAATAATGTATTTTGAAACCGCCTCCGTGGCGAAGTGTCTAGAGCACTAGCCTGCAAAGCGAAAGGTCCGGGTTCGATTCCGGGCTAGGGTCTAGAAATTTTAACACGTTAAAACCACCGTTAAGGTACCAAAACCCACAGTAGTTGCTAATGACCAAGCTGTCGATGCGACTTAAAATAAACTAAAAAAAATATTTTGAATATATTTAGTGTTAGATCGATTTCTTTTTTCGTATGAACATAGTAACAATTATTTTTAACAGGAAATTTTATTTTTCGTAACGTTAAAATTTGTGTTGGCAATGGTAAGCTTCCGTCTGCAAATTTTTTAAAAAAAGGGCGGGCATTTTTTGTACACCCTTATTCAAATTAAATGGCTCAAACTTTTAAATATTGCTTCGGCACTGAAAGGGTTTGATAAAAATACAAGAGAGATGTAAAGAAATACAATACGTACTGTATTTCGAGGAGGAGATTATGTGAATTAAATAATTTTCTAAAAATACATTAGTTACGTTATATATAAATAATTTTCTTTAACATTAAAAGTAACCGATTAATATTTTATTAATTAATGGTAATATAATAATACGTAAATAAATAAGTAGAATTAGAAGTGTTTGAAAGGTCCAAGGACGATGGCCGTATGGTTTAGCTGTAAGTTCTAGGCGTGTCCCCAACCAGGGTCAACCAGTCGGTGTATGAACTGTTTACCGTCACCGTTCAGGCTAAGGATGTGTTTTTGCTCTTGTTCCTTCTTCGACTGAATCTTTCTAACATTACATTACTCTATTGTACGCCTGCCTAACTGCCTATTAACAGTTTCTTATTGTAACGGTGATCTTTAATTCTACTGACCAGTTTCGATTAACCAATTAAATTAATGATCGATATATACTATCGATGATTGACTTCAACCTGTGTTTATCGATTCTGCAGCTCAATTTAATTTAAATACTTTATTATTCTTAAGGGAAGCACTAAACCTCCTATCTAACCCATGTTAAATAAACCTCTTTTTAGGTACATGTTCCTAAGAAACCTTTAACAGTTAGAGCTTTAATTTTTTTGTGCCTTTTCTATAACACCATTTTAAGCTCTGGCACTAGAATTATTAATATAGAGCTAGCGATACCATTTAGAGAATTTTTTCTGAAAAATGCAAAAACAATTTAATTATTTTTGTAGATTTTTTAAAATTTTATTTCGAACTTGGTAATAATACTGCGATGATTCTAGTACCATATGTCACAATTATACTGGGAAACATGCTCAAAAAATTTCAACCTTTAAAGTCAAATAGTTTTTGAGAAAACTGTACCTTTATGGATATAAGTGAATTTGCGGGAAATGAGCTGTAAAGTTTTACTTACCCTAAAATCGGCCTGCACCATAATATTGATCCTCACCAGACTGTTCTTTTTCGTCAAATAATTTCCTGTTTTTTTCTCTTGTCTTGCTTCTTTTGACTCACTTTCCATTGCCTTCTCAGCTTTCTGTGTTCTTTGAACATCGCAACTCTTAATTGTTTTTATAGATTAAGTCATTTAAAAGAAATTCTGGTCAGAACATTACTTAACAAAAATCTGCATACCTTCCGTAATTTTTATCGTTCAGTTATGATTTTTATGTGTAATTACACAGAAAATGATACAGAAGGTAATGGCGTCAAAATTAGATAAATCGATTTTAGACTTCAACCTATATTTATCGATTCTGCTGCTCAATTTAATTTTTTTTTAAAATAATTTTTCTAATATGTGTACGTTGCAATCTGTTCAATTCAGAACAATAAGCAACCCCATGACCCAATGAGATGAGGATGATGTGTATGACGTGTAAATGAGGTGTAGTCTTGTACAGATCCAGGTCGACCATTCCTGAGAGAGTATGAGTTAATTGAACCCCAACCATCAAAGTACACCGGCAATCACTGTCTAGGATTCAAATCCGTATAAAAGTAACTACCTTTACTAGGATTTGAACCAGGAACCTTCGTCTCCGAAAATCAGCTGTTAAACAACTGATTTTGACGACGACTTTACCTCTAGACCAACCCGGTGGGTTTTTTTTAGCTTTTATTTGTTATCGGGAACTGTACATTGTTGACAACTACCAAATTTGATCGCTGCTTTTTGCTGTATTTTTTTATACAGACGTGGATTAGACATGAGTTTGAACAGGGACCCCCAGTAGAGTTTGTTCATGGATGGCTGTCAACTGGTCACCATACAAAGTCGCTTGCCCAACCGGTGTTACTTAACAAATAATAGCGACTTTCTACCAGCTGACTGACTGGGTTGGCCCGAAGGCCTGGTGGGTTAAATTTAATTTTAATACTTTATTATTATTCTTATACTATTATTATTTATTTTAGATATAGGGAATTGTTCTATTTTAAACAACCATCCAATTTGATCGAAGCTGATTTTGCTTTATATTTATTTTAATTCATCGGGTTCAATGGCGTAGATACATTTTTGCTAAGGGGTGATATCCGATATGGAAATGTAAACTTAGGAGGCCTACGGAGGCCGCCCCCTGTAAAAGGACCTCCGTAAAAAGAGGACTCCCGTAAAAAGAGGCCACACACTTTTACAGTTACGTACACATAAAAGAGCCGCCATAAAATGAAATAAAAATAAACACACACACACACACACACACACACACCCTCTTTTGTTAACTTTTTTTGAATTACCCAGATCCTAAATTTTTCTACGAGCGATCGGTTGGCAACCTCCAAGGAATCGCTGTCATATAACCTTCAGTACGGATTCAGATTCATTCCCCCGGAATTTTCGACATTTTTTCGACAATAAACCTAGTAAATTACATATAATAAAACTAAAAACTTTGTTTCTTATCACATGGTTAGCCAATTAAATGACTGAATCATTTAAGAACAGAGGAGGTAGAGGTGTAAAAGACACTTATCAGAGTTATCTCCTCTGAAAGTAATGAATTTCATTATACAGCCAGACCCTGTGGTGAATGAAGTGAAGGTGTCATTTGCAGAGTGGAAAATATGTGCTTTTCAGAGGGCCCGGCATGCTGATAAGCGTACTTTTCCACTCAGTGAGGAAGGCATGGTAAACCACCTCACTCCTCGTTTTACTTAGTAAAACCTCTAGAGGTTCAAACCAGCTTTTCGGTTGATGACCTAAACAACAACAACATCTCCTTTGTCATCAAAACCCACCTACACTGGAAAAGAAGCGGCGGCCACCCGTCTACCTCTTCACTCGAGCATTTATTTTGTATATTAAGGCCATTACAAGGGATATTTAAAACATTAGAAAGCGCTCTAAGCAGGTACAATAACTTTATGTACTAATTACCCGACAATTGTTCGTTTATTTATACTAATATTATAAAGACAAAGCGTGTTTTTTTTGTGCAGGCTAATTTCTACGCTGGCCGCATTGACGTAGTTGGTAACGTGCTCACCTCTCATCATGCGGTCTTGGGTTCGAATCCCATTCAGGCATGGCATATTTTCATACGTTACAAAAAATCATTTCATCCTTCACCGTCTGCATTAGTAGTAATTGCTAAACAGTCGGACGTTAAACCTAAAAAAAAAAATTCTAAAACTACTCAACAGATTTTCATGAAATTAATTTTGACAGCATATTTGTATTTATATTCACAGCAAAATTTTATTTTTAAATTTAAAAAAATGATAACCCTAAAGGACCTAATGAAGAATTTCATAAATGTGTGTGTGTGTGTGTGCGTGTGTACGTACATGTGAGTACGTTTTGCTGTTGAAGTAGATGAAGGGGTTTGAGATGGCGAGGGACGTACGCGGGGAATTATCAAAACTGTGTGTGTGTGTGTGTGTGTGTGTGTGTGTGTGTGTGTGTGTGTGTGTGCGCGCTCGCGCTCGCGTTGGGGTATATAGTCGACTAGCAGCTACACAAATTCTGTTACATATTTATTTAAAAAAATTGAATATACATGTTTCGCGTGCAAGCCGCGCGGGGTATGCTAGTTTATTATAAAACAAAAAATAATTATAACAGAAATTATACTTATTTTGTGAGAGAAATAAATATCTATGCTATCCAAAAAATATGCCCAAAACGGGCAGGTGGAGTGTTATTTTAATTGCACTCTATCTGTTTGGTCCAGGGCTAAAAAGAATAGTTCTGTTTCTTCACATAGTCAGCCACTTATATGACCGAACTATTTAAGAACAGAAGAGGTAGAGGTGTAAAAGACACTAGTCAGAGTTATCTCCTCTTAAAGTAATGAATTTCCCTATGCAGCCAGACCCTGTGGTGAATGAAGTGAAGTTGTCATTTGTAGGGTGGAAAGTGAGTGCTTTTCTGAGAGCCTGGCATGCTGATAAGCATACTTCCCAACTCAGTGAGGAAGGCAATGGTAAACCACCTTACTCCTCGTTTTTACTTAGTAAAACCTCTAGAGGTTCAAACCAGCCTTTTGGCTGTTGACCTATAAACAGCAACATCCAAAAAATAGGTGAAGAGGCTCTTCACCTACTTCATATGAATAACCACCGCTGACTAAAGTCCAACTAGAAAAATAACTTTGATGCTGTTTCAAAATACATCTTCATTACGGACATTTTGTTGTTGTTGTTTAGGTCAACAGCCAAAAGGCTGGTTTGAACCTGTAGAGGCTTTACTAAGTAAAACGAGGAGTGAGGTGGTTTACCTTGCCTTCCTCACTGAGTGGAAAAGTACGCTTATCAGCATGCCGGGTCCTCTGAAAAGCACATATTTTCCACTCTGCAAATGACATCTTCCCTTCATCCACCACAGGGTCTAGCTGTATAATAAAATTCATTACTTTCAGAGGAGATAACTCTGATTAGTGTCATTTACACCTCTACCTCTTCTGTTCTTAAATGATTTAGTCATTTAATTGGCTGACCATGTGATAAGAAACAGAACTATTTATTTAGCCCTGCAACGAACAGATTGAGTGTAAATAATTTGATACTCTACCTGTCTGTTATGGGCAGACGGACATTTTATGTGCCTAAAAAAAAAGAAAATGCCGTGACATACTGATTCATTATTGCGACAAGTGAACAGAGAGAAACTATTGTACTATGACCTAAGTAAACAATTTCATTACGGATATTTTACGTGCCTAAAAGTAAAGACAATGCCGAAATATATAACAGTAACAGAATAACCAATTCCATTATTGTAACAATTGATACATTTTTTTTTACTAAAAGATTTACCGTAATGATAATGACGGATAGGTGGTCTAGGTGTTATTTACTAAATAGACAGATGGAAATGTCAAGGTCATGGTGTCGAGTCTGTCCTACCAAAATAAGATAAATAAAATTATCTATTCTATAAGAAGCATTAAATGTGGGCGATTTAACTACCACAGTACACCTATTTATGTTGTACCTACTTCGGACCAATGACTGCTGCTTTTACATATACAGTATATACAGTATAATTAACTGTATTCTTGTTAACAAAGAACCAAAAGTAATATCTTGTCTAACAACTGGTTTCATAAACCATACTTTTATCAAATTATTAAGGTTAATATAATTATAAACAAATTAAGGTATTGTATAAAAATTATTTAAAGTAAGACACCTTATTTGTTTTTAAAAGTATTGTTGCATAGAAAATTTATTGTGCGTGGGAATTCAAACTCATGAATACAAACACGCTTTCGTTGGAAAAACGCCAGTTGTTTACTGGATATATGATGCAGATATTTAAATCTGATACATTTTAAATTCGACTTGTAATTTTAGTCATTAAGTTTTATATTTTCTCCATTGTAGAAAATATTTTTTTTTATTTTTTGTTACATGGTAGACTCTAGATTCTATCTAGGATTAAATTTATTGAATTCTTCTAAGCGAGAATCGTAGTGCATTTGAATATAGCCTTCTTGTTGTTGTTGTTTAGGTCATCAGCCAAAAGGCTGGTTTGAACCTGTAGAGGTTTTACTAAGTAAAACGAGGAGTGAGGTGGTTTACCATTGCCTTCCTCACTGAGTGGAAAAGTACGCTTATCAGCATGCCGGGCCCTCTGAAAAGCACATATTTTCCACTCTGCATATAACACCTTCACTTTATTCATCACAGGGTCTGGCTGTATAATGAAATTCATTACTCTCAAAGGAGATAACTCTGGTTAGTGTCTTTTACACCTCTACCTCTTCTGTTCTTAAATGATTCAGTCATTTAATTGGCTGACCATGTGATAAGAAACAGAACTATTTATTTTAGCCCTCCAACGAACAGAGTGAGTGTAAATAATTTGACACTCCACCTGTCCGTTATGGGCAGCCGTTATAGCCTTCTGTCCGTTATAGCCTTCTTATAAAACATTTATTTTTGTCATCAGTCTCTCGACTGGTTTGATGCAGTTATCCAAGCCGTTCTATCTTGCGCAAGTCGTTTCATATCTACATAACTGCAACATACTAAATATTCTGTAATTTGCTTTATGTATTCTAACCTTTGCCTCGCCCTACAATTCACTCCTTCAATATTACCCTCCATTATTGAAAGACCAATACCTGAATGTCTTAAGATATGCTCCACCATCCTATCCCTTCTTCTGGTAACTGTTTCCATATACTTCCTCTTTCATCCACTCGTCTAAGAACCTCTGAATTACTTATTTCGTCCACCCACCTAATCTTTAACATTTTCCTATAACACCACATTTTAAAAGCTTCTATCCTCTTCTTTTCTACAGCCCCTATCACCCACGTTTCACTTCCGTATAATGCTACACTCCAAGCATAATGTTTTAAGAAATTTTTCCTAATCTGTAAATCAATGTTTATAGCCTTCTTATAAAACATTTATTTTTGTCATCAGTCTCTCGACTGGTTTGATGCAGTTTTCCAAGCTGTTCTATCTTGCGTTAAGTCGTTTCATATCTACATAACTGCAACACCCTACTTCTTCTGTAATTTGCTTTATGTATTTTAACCTTTACCTCACCCTACAAAATTCACTCCTTCAAATTACCCTCCATTATTGATCGACCAATACCTGAATGTCTTAAGGGAGAGATAGCAAACTCAAAATTTTGATTATTGGTTTTTTATGTTTTTTAATAGTTTAGGCCTAGATCTACCAGAAAAAACATTAAATTACGTCAAAAAAATAATTTCTTTATGAAAAAATTAAGTTTGTATCAAGTTTACACAGAAAATTATGTTACCGAGAAAGAATATTTTTCAAAATTTTATACTGCTCGTTTTGGTGCAAAGAGAATTTTAGTTTTTAGAATATCCGCATCACGGTTTTTAATATTCTCAGCTGTTGATTCAGCTTTCTAAACAACTGTTGATGGGAAATTTACTTGTTTGTGTACATTTTGTTTTTGATTTGTGCCTTCTTGTTTCTTACGTTTTCCCGTAAATTTAGATTTTTAACACTAGTTACATTTTTCTAAGAAACCAATAAACGTACCAGGCTGACATTTTTAGCAGTTAATATTATCTTGTGTATCCATATGTACCGACATTTTTATGACTTCCTCAGGTGCTCCAAAAATTAGTAATACGCAAAAAACGTAGAAAACAATTTGTAAAAATGTTATGTTATTCGTAATTTTTTAAAAAAAGGTATGGTCCAAAGATTAAATTAAAAAAAAGTCAGTAGCTCGAGAAGAAACCCGACACCTATAGTGTGTAAAGTTTAATTTCCCTATCTTTTAAAAATCCTACGAAAAATGTACCTAAAATTAGCGAATTTAACATTGGCGGGATACAAAGTACAGTCTCCCCTTTTAAAAAATGCTCCACTAGCCCATCCCTTCTCCTGGTAACATGTTTTCATATACTTCTTCTTTCATCCACTTGTCTAAGAACCTCTAAATTACTTATTTCGTCCACCCATTTAATCTGTAACATTTTTTTATAACATATTTCAAAAACTTTTATCCTCTTCTTTTCTACATCCCCTATCACCCATGTTTCACTCCCGTATAATGCTACACTCCAAACATAATGTTTTGAGAAATATTTTATAATCTGTAAACCAATGTTTGTAGTCAGTAAACTGTTCATCATTTCAAAGGCTTTCTAGCTTGAGCAATCCTACTTTTGATATCACTTATGCTTCTACCATCCTTCGTTATTTTACTCCCTGGATAGCAAAATTCCTCAACTTCCTGTATATTTTCATTGCCTACTTTTGAATTTCCCATCTCCTCTAAAACACTCTTGCTACTGCTCAACTCTTTCGTTTTGACTTTTTAATTTGCTTGAACACGTAGATTCGTAGAACATAAGATTCTCAAACGTTTTCACTCACCATCCATTTTGAGAATAAAATCTTTTCTAGCGCCCCTGAAATTTTTAAACTTACAATCTATTAATAATAATTGCGATTACTGTTTTTAAGATGCGCTCTTAAAAACAGAAATTGAATGGGTCAACGGAAAAACGTAGCAAGTAACAAAAACAAATTTTTACAGAAAGTGAAAGATACCATCTGATTCTCAGCTGTATAACGATTTTTCACTGTATGACGATTTTGTTTTAAGAATTAAAAAAAAAATTAGTTACAATTCTACCCTTCAGAATTCACTATAGTGATCAAATAGAGGATTTATAGAGCGTATGCCACTGAAACCTCACTTTTGTAAATTGTGTCAGTTGTAAAGTTTTTCTGTTAAGTCATTCAATTGCAATCATTATTACTTTCTCTTGCCTATATGAATATATAGGAAAGAAAGTATTGTTTTCATGTCGATTTTTCGAAATCGAGTTTTCACCGGATCTATACGTTTTCAGACCCCCTGAACCCAAAAAACATGTTTTTAGCGATTGGTCTGGGTGTGTGTCTGTGTGTGTGTGTGTGTGTGTGTGTGTGTGTGTGTGCGTGTGTGTGAACAGAATATCTCAAGAATGGAACATCGTACGAACTTGAAACTTGAAACTTAAGTTACATACCACTACCGGACCCGACACGAACATTTTCATCAAAATCGGTCAACCGGAAGTAGTAGTTTATTCGTGTAATTTTTCACTTTTTTGCGATTTTCTCAAAAACTGGTCGTACGATTTTTTTTTAAATCGCCTAGTTTACTCAATTTTTTATTCTCTACAAGATAGGGTAGGCGCCATGTTTTCTAAAATTTTGGGTGAGGCTGTTTTCACGTAAAAACAAAGTTTTTTTAAGATTACGGCTTTAATATGCAATTTAGAGCAAAAATTTATATAATAAAAGTTGTAGAAAATTTAAAATCCTACAACTTTTATTTCAAACATTTTTTTGTATAACGCTTAGTTTAGCGGTAATTTGCAATTTTCTGTTTTTTTCTCACGAAAACGTGAGAAAAATCGATTCTTTTAACATTTCGGCTTTAGTACGCATTTTACGACAAAAGTGTATATAATAAAATTTATAGAAAATTAAGAGATCTACAACTTTTATTTAGAGAATTTTTCTCTACAGAGCCTAGTTTAGCGTGAAAGTGTGATTTTCCGTTTTTTTTTAAGCCAAATTGAGTTCGATTTTCATTTTGCGTCTTCCACTCATGATTAAAATAAGGTTATGTTTTTGAGGTTAGTTTTTTGTTTATTTCTAATATTTTATTAATAATGTTAGGTTTATTGTTAATTATTTGCATTGGCAAGAGAAAGTTGTGTGAGTGTTTCACACCAGATTTTTTTTTAAACTTGGTACGTCCTATTTTTCTGAGCTGAAACTGAAATTTTGAATGAGTAATGAAAACTGAATGAATATGATTAGTGTCTTTTACACCTCTACCTCTTCTATTCTTAAATGCTTCAGTCATATTATTGGCTGATCATGTTATATGAACTGGAACTATTTTTTGTAGCACTGGAGCTAGCAGATCGAGGGCAAATAATTTAACACTCCACCTGCCTGTTATAAGGATAACTGTCGGCCGCATTGGCGCAGTTGGTAACGTGCTCGCCTCCCATCATGCGGTCTTGGGTTCGAATCCCATTCAGGCACGGCATATTTTCATACGTTACAAAACTTCATTTCATCCTTCACCGTCTGCATTTAGCAGTAATTGCTAATTGCAGAACAGTCGGACGTTAAACAAAAAAAAAAAAAAAAAAAAAAAATATAAGGATAACTATTATATTATACTTACGTAATAAACTTTTACTCTTGGGTTGTTCACTCCACATGAGTCCCCTGTCTAACTTCAACCCCAGGTACTTCACCTTGCTATCAAGTTGTATGTTAGTGAATTTTTTGATAATAAAACTTTTAAAAATATAAATAAAAATGTCAAAATCTGAAATAAAAATAATAAATTTGTAAAAAAATTAAACGTTCTAAACCCTTTCGTTTATTTAAATGTATTTCTACTTCATCACTGGAATACATGCCGACATAATGTTCTTTAAAAATAAAAAGACCAATTCATCTTAAAAAAACAATGTCAGTTTTAAAATAATGGTACAACAATATGATGTTAAAAGGTCTTAAACATTCACTGGAGCACAATATTTTACTTTTTGTATCAAGTTTAGTTAACACCACCGCTTAACATTCGAGTAGGCGTGTGTTATAACTTATACAGAAAAAAACAACACAACACCTTCGCAAAAACGCCCTTTACAAGGTGAAGGTGAATGACTCATATGACGTATGCATTAATAGGCCTGATATTTAATACAAAAATATTACTCGTGTTTTTTTCAACAACTATTTCTTTTTTAAACGTACTACAGGGTTGACAATTTATTAATTGTTTAAAGCAAATAATTAAAACGGAAGTGATATTAATAATAATAATTTTATGACTGTATTATTTATTAACCTCTGACCGAGAAATTAATAGAATACTTTTATTAGCCTCTCAAAAGAATTTGAAAGCACGGCCTTGTAAATATCTTTACGACATTTAACGAATAAAGAACTTTAACTCATTCATATAGTAAGCGGGTACTGTATTACATGATATTTATATTGAACATGTGATCCTGTTTGTAATATTTTTTTTTTGTAATTCCTAATTTGTGTATGTTGCAATCTGTTCAATTCAGAACAATAAGCAACCCCATGACCCAATGAGATGAGGATGATGTGTATGACGTGAAAATGGGTGTAGTCTTGTACAGACCCAAGTCGACCACTCCTGAGAGAGTATGGTTAATTGAACCCCAACCATCAAAGTTCACCGGTAACCACAGCTTAGTATTCAAATCCGTATAAAAGTAACTACCTTTACTAGGATTTGAACCAGGAAACTTCGTCTTCAAAATCAGCTGTTAAACAGCTGACTCACGGCGACGATTTTACCTCTAGACCAACCCGGTAGGCAATTTATATACATTTTTTTTTTAAATCCCTAATGTGTGTACGTTGCAATCTGTTCAATTCAGAACAATAAGCAACCCCATGACCCAATGAGATGAGGATGATATGTATGGCGTGAAAATGAGGTGTAGTCTTGTACAGACCCAGGTCGACCACTCTTGACAGAGTATGGTTAATTGAACCCCAACCATCAAAGTACACCGGCAACCACTGTCTAGTATTCAAATCTGTATAAAAGTAACTAGGCTACCTTTACTAGGATTTGAACCAGGAACCTTCGTCTCCAAAATCAGCTGTTAAACAGCTGACTCACAGCGACGACTTTACCTCTAGACCAACCCGATAGGCCATTTATTTAAATAGTAACAAATAATATTCAGTTAAAACTTTTTTTTATGTAAGTTGCATTAAAACGAACGTCCTCGCTGTCTGGATCATCAACGTTTCCTCATACCCGCTCAAGCTATTAGTGTTCCAATTGAGTAGTCGTAAATTTTCCAGTGTGGGAACGTTAATTTTTTTTTGTAGTATTGTACGAAAAGCACAAAATTTAGTTTATTTGTATTTCTATGATTTTCTACAATAGCAATTGTTACGGGAGCGGTTCTGAGTTACATTAATTGCGCATGCGGGTTGCAGCGAATGTTCGTGGGCAGGTAATCGTTTTGGTTTTTAAGAAAAGTAGTCTATTGTTAAATTCGTTTAAGCTAAATTTTTCGTAATTGATTTAATTTATGAAATTTTATTTGTTAGTAGGCTAAGTTTAATCATTAATTGTGTAAATAAATAATTATAATAAGTTTAAGGAAGTTTCTTTATTAGTTATTAAACTCAGATCCCATACGAACCTAGGCTTAGGTGTTACAATACTATATACGTTTATGGCCCCCATTTTGGAATAAGTTAATATTTTCAAAATCTGTTTTCTCCAAAATGTAGAAGCTTTAAATACGTTTAAAATGATGTACTGTACAAGTGTTGAAATTTGAAAATATTGCGATTAAAACCCATGACCCTCAGTTTGGCGTAGTGATTAGCGCAACTGGCTTCTACGCCGGGGTCCCGGGTTCGATTCCCGGTCAGGTCTGGCATTGTTTCATCTACCATCCTTCTTCCCGTCTGCATTAGCAGCAATTGCATAACAGTCAGATGTAAACCCCCTTCCAAAAAAAAGATCAGTTTGGGGCACACCTAATTTTGAACGTAAACGGTTTTATTTTAAATAGATTTTAGCGTGGAATAAAATTTTGTTTCAACTTTTATGTAAAATCGTTCTTCCATAATTGAATTTTAACACTTTACTTGGCCAAACTCTGAATAATACAAAACAAGATGAATGTTGTTACCTGGGCAAGTTAAACGAAGCATCAGTCTTGTATTTTTCCCTTTTGTTATGAACTCAGCGGTTGCTATTATTCATTAACTGTAGAATAACATACATACCTGTTGCGTACTATTATAGTTAATACAATTAAACCTAGCTGTCTATCTTGAGTTCAAGTAACATTGAATAAACACAACAAACACCGTAGTTGTAACGCTATTGATAGCCTATCTACTACGCATAACAAAATTACCTATCTATAAATATCCCTGTTGCGTAAATAATGATTCATTACAATCGCATTTTAAATTAACATCCTTATATATTTTACCTTTCACTGTAATAAATATAAGTTTAAATTAAAATTAAAATCTGATATTTTCTTTTGTTTCCACATCAAATTTTATTAATCTCCCGAAAATAATACTTTATTTGTAAGCGTATCATTAAATAGATATTTATATTGAGATTTCTATACCGTTTAAGTTTAGACATTGTCATAGGTAATTCAAGAGTAAGGTAATATGAAATCCTGGGATTTTATTAATTTAATCTGTTGCTGTTTAGGTCAACAGCCGAAAGGCTCGTTTGAACCTCTAGAGGTTTTACTAAGTAAAAACGAGGAGTAAGGTGGTTTACCATTGCCTTCCTCACTGAGTTGAAAGAGTATGCTTGTCAGCATGCCAGGCCCTCCGAAAAGCACTCACTTTCCACCCTGCAAATGTCACCTTCACTTCATTCACCACAGGGTCTAGCTGCATAGTGAAATTCATTACTCTCAGAGGAGATAACTCTGACTAGTGTCTTTTACACCTCTACCTCTTCTGTTCTTAAATAATTCAGTCATATAAGTGGCTGACTATGTGATAAGAAACAGAACTATTTTTTTAGCCCTGGACCAAACATATAGAGTGCAATTAAAATAAAACTCCACCTGCCCGTTTTGGGCATTGATTTAATCTAATATATAAAATTCTCGTGTCACATTGTTAGTTGCCGTACTCCTCCGAAACGGCTTAACCGATTTTGATGAAATTTTATATTATGTACACTTGGTAGGTTTGAGAATAGGTTTTTATCTATTTTTTATACCCCTAAGTGATAAGGGTGGTCCATCCCAAATTTTTTTATTTTTTATTTTTTTGGACAAAATTTTAATTTGTTATTTTTTTATAATGCGGCATTAAAAAATATATACACTCCTAAATTTTCACTCTTCTACCACCGACCCCTATTTTTTTATAGCAATATTAGTAATTTAATAATAAATGCCAGACCTGACGGGGAATCGAACCCGGTACCCCGGCGTAGAAACCACTTGCGCTAACCACACCTTAACGGGCCTTAGATGAAATAAAATAAATTACCATATTTTCCATAAAAACATGTTTTCTGTTCTTGGGCGTAGCAACGCCCGCCGGGTACTGCTAGTTAACTATAATATTACCAAGTTAAGTAACAATGGATGGGCTAGCGAATTTGTAAGGTAATCAGATGACAGTCAGTATGAAGTTAAAGTAGGCATCCCAGCTTAGATTCAAATCAATATACAGTAAAAAATCTGGTGTGAAACACTCACACGACTTACGTTTAAACTTATATTAATCTGTAAATAATGGTAATCGTAACTTATGATTAACCCAGATCGTTCCTGTGGTAAAGTCGTCACCACGAATCAGCTGTTTGACAGCTGAAGTACGGACATGAAGGTTCCGTGGTTCAAACCCAGTAAAGGTAGTCAATTTTGTACAGGGGCGGTTCCAGGGCTGATTTTCGGGGGGGGGGGCTATTTTGTTTTTATGTAGCTCTTACTGTTTGTAATTGAGTCATTGAAAAGTCCTATTTTATGCTGTATTGCTGTAACCACAATTTTAATTCATAGAGAAATTTTTAAGGCGCTGACTGGATGCGAGTGGCTTTTGACTACTGACACTGATTGTTATCTTAATACTATTTAAAAATAGATACTTTCTGTTTGACTCATTTTTATACTAAAATAATTATTGTTAATTGATAGGTACGAGTATTGGGATTAAGTTTTCTTAGAAATAATAGCTTATAGAAAATATTAAACTAAGTTTTCCTAGTATTTCGGGGGGGGGGCATGGCCCCCATGGCCCCTTTCCTGAAACCGCCCCTGATTTTGTACAGATTTGAATATTATACAATGGTCACTGGTGTACTTTGATGGTCAGGGTTTATTAACCATACTTTCTTAGAAATGATCGGTCTGAGCCCGTACAAGACTACAACTCATTTACACGTCATACATCATATCCTCATCTCACTGAAACATAGGGTTGCTTATTGTTCATAAATTGAACCGATTTCAACGTACGCACATTTGGTAACCGAAAAAAAATCAATTTTTCGATATTTATGACGTCACGGATCCCCTGCAGTCCAAATTCACCTTTCCAACAAATTTTTAAATTTTTTAACAGGAGGCACCCTTTATTCTAATGGTTGCTATTGATTGAAGATATTTTTATGTATTTCCTGTTCATTATTTTTCTTTGAACTATTTTTGTTAAAAATTTACTTTTTTGTTTTATCTTATATTCACGGTAAACATAAATAGGATACAGTAATTGATTAATTAAAATATTTTTGTATTTTAAATACTACGTTAATAAAAATAAATATATATATTTATGCAGATAGTGAATCAATTAATAATGAGGATAAATGACCAATATATTCAAATATTGCTTTAATCCGTCTACTTTGAAGTATTGCTTTGTCTTGAGACAGGCTAATTAACTGGCTTTTATTACTTAAGGCCTTCCTGGTTTAAATTTAAATTTAACAATCGATAGTTAAAAAAAATCTTACAGGGTTAATTTATTATTGTTTTGTGTTGAACTATAGTTTTTATTAACACTCGGTAATGATGTTGATTAAAATACAAGGGTTTCTTAAATGCTTTTGTCTATGGAGAGGTATGATATTTTTTAATCGATATCGAGCTCTGTAGAGCTACGATTCTTCTTCTTCTTTTGGAGGCTGGCCATCAAAATGGCAGTTTTGATTTTGTACACCGCTGCTCTGAATAAGTGGCGTCTCGTGCCTTTAAAATAGATGAAGAGTTGGAAAAAACCGAGAAAAACTAGTTGACTAATAAGTATTCGTGAGACTCCCGAGAATAAAAAATGTAAAATACTCAGTGTGTATGTGTGTATTTTACATACTGTGTGATATGTATATAGCACGTACATTTTTTTTGTCATCAGTCTCTCGACTGGTTTGATGCAGTTCTCCAAGCTGTTCTATCTTGCGCAATCATCTTCTTCAGAAACAGTTAAAATAAATTATGTTGAAAGGTACTTAATAAAATAATAATTCTGGTTTGGCATAGTGAGTAGATTAGTTCGGAACATCCTAGGAACTAAGATGGAAGAAGACAATTACAATAGACCCCGTTCGAACAAAGAGATATACGAAAAAACTGAAAAAATAATCCGTGTAATGAGAAAAAGGAGACTTGTATTTTTCAGACATGTGGCAAGAATGAACTATAGAATATTGACAAAACAAATTTTCGATCAAATAAAAAATCTCAAAACCAAACCAGCATGGCTCACAGTAACATTGGATAATCTTAAAGACGCAAATATCGTCACAGAAGACATACAGAATAGGGAAATTTTTAGTAAAAAAAGCCAGAGAGTGAATCTTGGGGGGGGGGGAGAGAAAAAAAACGTGAACCTCACAACATTGAATAACTTAAGAAGCAACTATCCGAAAGAATGAAAAGATTATGGGAGAAAAGAAAAGGATCAAAACATAAAGAATTAATGAAAATATTGATTCAGCATGCTCTCTCTAAAGGGCTATTCGAAAAAATTTAATCCGCATTGACCTTGTAGGTGATGCAACTTTAAATTTAAAAATATATAAAAACAACGAAAACGAAAACTAATATCAATTTTTGCAAGGGTGTGGCCAACTACTTGTTTTATGAACAGGCCTAATACAGCCGAATATCTTAGCCTATGGGAATTTATGTAATGTTAGATTATAAGTATCAAATGAATTTACAAAGGTAAGCTATACATTTTAGAAACCAATAAAAACACTTAAAAAAAGTAATGGGTTCCCATTTTTACCAATTTTTAATGAGGAAAATCCAGAAAATCACTAATTGACACTAAACTTAGCGTGTAGAAAAAATGTTAGAAATAAAAGTTGTAGATCTTTTTTATTTTCTACAACTTTTTTTTATACGCTTTTGCTCTAAAATGCACATGAAGGCAACAATCTTTAAAAAAAACTGTTTTACCTTTGCATAGAAAGTATTGGAACCACTGATAAGAATACAAAGAAGTATTCTGAAGGCGATATCTAACAAACCGCGTAGATATTCAACGGAGCAGATATTTAAAGATTTGAATGTTATGGATATAAAGCAACTGTACGTGAAAGAAATACAGTGAAACTTGGTTAATTCGAACCTGAAGGGGAATGGAAAAAAGTTCGAATTATCCAAAATTCGAAATAACCAACATCATATGGAACAGTAAAAAAGATCATATGTAAAGTTAAAAAAATTACAAAATTCGAACTTTTGTTATACGTACTACACTATGTATACTATGTACTTGCTTTAAAATCCCGAATGTCTAATTTTTTGCAAATCCTTCGCACGAATTATTGTTCCACTTAAAGGAATCACTTGGTCGCGAGCTTGCTTGAACCACTTCAAAACACAATCGTCCACTGCAGGATATTCGGCTGTTCTTACCCGCTTTCGACATTTTCCGTTTTTTTTTGATTCCAGTTTTCCATAATTGTGTTTTTATTTTTTAAGAAAGACGATAAATGTTCGGTAAAATTCCGTATTCTTTAGCTATGTCACACTTTCTTTTTGTACCGCATTCCACATCTTGAATCACTTTAAATTTTTCGTCCAAAGTTAAACTCTTATACGGACCACGCTTAGCCATTGTTAAATGAACTTAACCGCACTGCACGTAAACTCTTAACTGAAACGAAAACAATTCAGTAGTACTGAAATGTACTGTACCTAGTTAAAAAAAAGTACGTAGTACTACTGTATGTAAATTGTACAACACAAATTCTACACACCGTATGCACTCGTGTATACTCTACAGTAGGCCTACTGTGCTGTGACTGAAAACGGTTCAAGAATGTGGGTGTAAATTTAACTAGGGAAATCCCAAACCGATCATACAGTGCAGGTCTGTGTGAAAGTGAAATTCACTTTACAATGTTCAAAGCCTATACGGCATACTGGCTGGAATTCCGTAGATTAGGCTTACTACGCACTAATGACACTCTATTGTGTCTATTTTCAACCCAAACGCAGCAGGTAGAAATAATTTTATTACAGAACCTGTTTACGAAAAACCTAGCTAAACAAACATTTTTATTCTTTCTTTGAAAAACTTCGAATTAACCAAATAACCTATTTTTAACTTCGAATTAGGCATACCATTTTTGTTCAGATTTTAATATGCTTTTCAAGGGGAATACCAGTTTATTCGAATTATCCAAAAATTCGAATTATCCGAGTTCGAAATAACCAAGTTATACTGTAATTAAAAGGCTTCAAGTGAACATAAATAATATGCAAAATAGAGGGCATCAATACTACACACGAAACAGAAATCTACTCTTATCGGAGGAGCTCTTTAGCAGCGTCATTTTGATTACTTGGCACCCAAATCTGCTCCCGAACCATTAAAAAAAAATCTAACAGGTTTAAAATTTAATAAAGAGTACACAAATGGATAGCCAATACAGGGAAAGATAAAATTGCGAGATCGGTCAGTAATATTCAAATGTAAGTACATTTATGCCATCAAATTTACCTCGTAATTAAAGCTTTAAAATTCTAGCAAGACCTCATTTCACCACGGTGACTGAATTACAGAGAAAACTTTCGCCAGCTTTAATTCACTATATTTAATATCTCTCTCGGGAGCTGATAATTTATAGAATCAGCTCCCGAGAGATTTCTATTCAAATTTGAGTCACTCTGTATTTGACAAAGTGTTTTTGATTTATGGATAAATGTACTTAGATGGTTCGGGTTCAATTAACGATACTCTCTTAGGAATGGTCGGTCTGAGTCAGTACAAGAATACACCTCAATTACACGTCATCATAATATTTATATTATTATCATCATCTGATTGGGTCATGGGTGGCTTATTGTCCTTAAATTGAATAAATTGCATCGTACACACATAAGGGATAAAAAAATAATTTTAAGTTTAAAATTACGTATCTCTCCCAAACAATCCAATAACACGTCTAAAACGTTGAAGGAGCCGGGACCTCATCAATTAAAGTAGTGCAGTAATTGACTATCCATTACAGTGTTCTAAATGCTACACTTATCTATTCACGTCGGAGTTCTTTCACTGGACTGTCTCCACTCACGTTTATTTACCATGTTAATTTTTTTCCAAATTTTGTGTTATCATATACACTGATTGTTTCCAACAGATTGTGAATTTCCTAAATCGAGAAAAAAAAAGTTTAAAATATCTATGACACACCTGCATTTGTTCGATAAAACCGTATCGTAGTTTTTTGAAATTATTTCGGCAGTTGTAGCTGCGAGTAATGCTACAGTAAATTTGGAGAAGGAATTAAATAGTAACTCCAAAAAGTTTACGGTTTTACCAAACAAAATGGGAATCGTAGTTTTTTTTTTAATTTTTCTAATTAAGAAGTTTATTTCACTTTTATGTGTGATGAAAATCACAGTGTTACCGATTTTTGTTAATTGTAGTAAATTTAATTCGGATTCGTGATATTTTAGCCGATTTATTTTTACTTTCTCTTGCCTATATGAATATATAGGAAAGAAAGTATTGTTTTCATGTCGATTTTTCGAAATCGAGTTTTCACCGGATCTACAGGTTTTCAGACCCCCTGAACCCAAAAAACATGTTTTTAGCGATTGGTCTGTGTGTGTGTATACAAAATATCTCAAGAACGGAACATTGTACGAACTTGAAACTTGAAATTTAAGCTACATACTACTACCGGACCCGACACGAACATTTTCATCAAAATCGGTCAACTGGAAGTAGTAGTTAATTCGTGTAATTTTTCACTTTTTTGCGATTTTCTCAAAAACTGGTCCTACGATTTTTTTTTAAATCGCCTGGTTTACTCAATATTTTATGCTCTACAAGATAGGGTAAGCGCCATGTTTGCTGAAATTCTTGGTGAGGCTGTTTTTACGTAAAAAGTGTTTTTTTAAGATTACAGGCTTAATATGTATTATAGCGCAAAAATTTCTATGATAAAATCTGTAGAGAATTAAAAATCCTACAACTTTTATTTCAAACATTTTTTGTACGAGTATAATGCTTAGTTTAGCGGTAATTAGCGATTTTCTGTTTTTTCTCACGAAAACGTGTGAAAAATCAATTATTTTAAGATTTCGGCCTTAGTATGCATTTTATGACAAAAATGTACTTAATCAAATTTATAGAAAACTAAAAGCTTTACAACTTTTATTTAGAGCATATTTCTCTGCAGAAAGTAGTTTAGTGTGAAAGATTGATTTTCCGTATTTTTAAGCCAAACTGAGGTTGATTTTCATTTTGCGTCTTTCATTTATATGATTAAAATTAGGTTATGTTTATTGAGGTTAGTTTTCTGTTTATTTGTAATGTTTTATTACTAATTTTAGGTTTATTGTTAATTATTTGCATTGGCAAGAGAAAGTTGTGTGAGCGTTTCACACCAGATTTTTTTTTATACGCCTTGTTTAGTAAGTTACGGATAAATAAATGAAATTAATATAAAATATGACAAGGAAATTTAGCTGATTAGCTGAAATGGATTAAGTAACGGGAAACTCAGTGTTATTATACTTAACTGAAATGAAGTACCACACGTCCTGGAGCAGGAAGAAATAGACGGAGATGGATAGACTAATAGAAAGAGAAAAAGCTACCACGGCACGCCCGCTACTATAGACGTCCTTCAAGAAGCACAACCTTGGCTGGGTGCGGTTTACTGGTAGTGGCAGAAGCTAAGACCGGGTTGCGAGTTTTGGTATAAAATACAACCCCTCCGCCACACATTTTACAGTTCTTGTTCAATCTAGACGCAGAGCTCGCCTATTTCACCATGAAGGTACGTTTACAAAGAAATTTAAAACTATTATCTAATAATTTTATAAATAAAAAAATTATTGTATGAATATAACAAAAATAAATTATTCAATGGTTTACCTGAATAAACCAAATAATAATTTATAAATTTACAAAATTATTTTTTAAGTTTATACAAAATAGTTTTATTAAATTTTTTATAATTAAAAAAAATATTTCACTTTAACATTTATCTGTTTTTAAAAATGTAAATGAATTTTACAAAAGTAGAATTATTTATGTAGGCCCCTATTAAAAATTTCTGTAATGAAATTAATAATATATTAAGTGATTTTATTGTAGTTATCCTGAAAATTTACATTAAAATCTCACTTTATTCAGTGGTGTGAAATAAAGAAGTTTTCTGATCTAATAATTTTATAAATAAAAAAAAAAATAAATTAAAAAATTATTGTATGAATATAATAAAATAAATTATTCAACGGTTTACCTGAATAAATCAAATAATAATTTATAATTTTTTATAAAATTATTTTTTAAGTTTATACAAAATAGTTTTATTAAATTTTTATAATTTAAAATTATTTCAGCATTACTTTAACATTTATCTGTTTTTAAAAATGTAAATGAATTTTACGAAAGTAGAATTTATATATGTATTAAAAATTTCTGTAATGAAATTAATAATATATTAAGTGATTTTATTGTAGTTATCCTGTAAATTTACAAGTAAATCTTACTTTCTTCAGTGGTGTGAATTAATAAAGAAGTTTTCCTACCACCAAATTGTATATACCTAAAAATATAAATAGTAGTATTTCTGTACCTTCTAATTCTTTACCTATTTTTAATGGTGTTGTTAACAACCCTAATTAAAAAAATGAGAAAATTAATTTAATCCTAATTGAATTTAATTAATCTATTAAATTTTACAAGTTTTAGCTTTACAAAATTAACTGATTGATATTTTTACATTAATTGATTTTTAATCTCAAAGTTATATTTGTTTTTATTATTATTTACTATTGTATTGTACTAGAGGTCAATTAAGTAAAAGCCAGTTTAAATAATTTTTCATATTCTCAAAATTTAAAACGCTTAAAACTCTTAAAACACCGACTTATACTCCTTCAGGAGCACTCCTGGTTTCAGTCACTCTAAAATTTTATATTGAAACAAAGAACATTAATCTGTGATAAACCTGTCAAAATAATAAGGCAATTTAAAAGTTTATTGATGGTGGTATTTAACTTTTAGATAAAAAGGTAGGTTTTCGAAGACCACTTTTAAAGATAAATATTTGTGATAATAATATTTAAATTAAATAAATTTAATTTTTTAAATTAACTACCAAGCAAAATAACTTAAAATAATGTAAGCCCATAAAATAATTTTTAGTATCCAATGTAAAAATAAATTAATGATGTATCTCTGTAATAATGTTTATGATAAATAATAATTTTCTTTGTCCATTGGTGTGGATATGCAAAACCAATAAAACAAAATTGAAAAATTATTCCGTAGATTAAAGAATTTTGAAGAGAACACCACCCATTAGCATGATTCCTACAGTAAAGTTAATACATTTTTTTTATTGAATTTTCGATACTAAAAACTGATTAAATTAAATTAAAATTTTAGTTCATTTTTTAATAAATCTCTTCACCTTCTGTAAAGCTTGGGAATTAAAATTCCCAGGCAAGTTTGGAGAGTTCAATTCACAGATCAATGGGTTATTTTTTATTTTATTGGGTGATAATGTTTACGTAAGCCTTGGTTTGGGCATAGGTGATGATATGAAGTAATATAAAGATCAAAATATCCCACACCTGACTGGGAATCAAAGCCAAAACTCATCAAATCAGTACAATGAAAGCTAGAAAATATAAGTCATTTGGATTAATCACTGCACAAATGGACTGGAAAAATTGTTTAGCAATTTGAACAATTGGTTCATTTGATGAATAATTTTATAAATGTTCCTTCATATGTTTCCAATCACCTGTGTAGACCTACAGGTTATTATCTTAAATAAAATTAATAATTTAAAAGATTAAATAATATTATTACCTGTAAATGTACCATAAAAATAATAAACCGCTGGATCTAGGATTTTTTGGAAGAGAAAAAAGTGGGTATCATCCCCTCCAATCTGTTGTCTGGTCTATTAGTTAATTTAAAATTATAACGTTTTATTAAGAAAATTAGATATTTATTGTAGTTGTTGTTTACGTCATCAGCCGAAAGGCTGGTTTGAACCTCTAGAGGCTTTACTAAGTAAAATGTGGAGTCAGGTGGTTTACCATTGCCTTTCACACTGAGTGAAAAAGTATACTTATCAGCCCACTAGGCTATCTGAAAAGCATCTATTTTCCACCCTGTAAATTATACCTTCACTTCATTCATCACAGGGTCTGGCTGTATAATGAAATTCATTACCCTCAGAGAAGATAACTGTGACTATTGTCTTTTACAGCTTTACCTCTTCTATTCTTTTATCCTATTCTTCTATTTTTATATGCTTTAGTCATATAATTAGCTGACCATGTGATAAGAAATAGAACTATTTTTTATAGCCCTAGAATTAGAGCAAGAGTAAATAATTTAACACTCTACCTGCCTGATATGGGCAAATATTTTTAGTAATAACTGAAAATAAAATTGATTATATATTGTTATATGGAAGCGAGTCGTGGATAACTGCGGAACATGATAGGTCTAAGATACAGGTGGCTGAGATGAGATTCCTTCGCAGAATAAAGGGATGCACTCGAAGAGATTGTATCAGAAGTGAAGACATCCGAAACGAACTAAATGTCTTCAACATCCTAGAAAGGGCTGAGGAATACAAGGAGGAATGGAGGAATCATCTTGGCAGGATGGATCAGAGGAGGATTCCCAAGACGATAATGTCTTACGTGCCAGAAGGTAGAAGGGATGTGGGTCGGCCGAGGAAAAGATGGAATTAAGATTTTTGTGAAACCGGAACAGGCTTTAAGCCTAATCCTTGTTGGAAAGAAGAAGAAGAAGAAGAAGAAGAAAATTGATTATTTATTTATTTTAATATAATTTTTAAATTTATTTTATTAATTGATTATTGTTTTATTTGTTTTGACAGGTCGTGGTTGTCTTATGCCTGTTGGCGTCCGTAGTTTATGGTGGTGTCGTTGTACCAGCTCCCACATTAGTTAGAACACCACAGTTTGACAGTGCTGTCATCAAATCAGAACGTTTAGGAGGAAACTTTGCTTACAGTCATGTTGAAGCACCAGCTTATGCTGCTGTCTCACCAGTTGTCTCACATGTACCAACTCCAGTTGGTGTATCATACCAAGCTACCCCAATTCAGGTATGTTTTTATGTAATCCTGGTTATTTAAAATTATTAAAACACAATACAATATTAAATATTTTGTATTGAAATAACTCTTATGCTGTACAGTATGCACAATCTGTCAATGTTTTGTAAGCGTAGTTCGCACAGAAATGAGAAGTGAGTGGGGAGAATACTGCCGGTGGCTGTAGAAGGGATGACATACGTTTGATGCATGCGTATGTGCATGCGTGAATTGTCTCATTCTACTGAAGCTGTCGCAGAGAACAGATCGTAGCTCAAACGGTTGACTATTTTATCTTATTGTCTGTGGTCAATAGACATTTTTGAAAAGCCCCCAAGGAAACGTCAACCCTTCCACCATGTTGGAGGTCGCTCTTTTAGGAAAAAGAGGCTCCCATAGGCCTAGGCCATATAAACCTACGGTACGTTATGCATTCCAGCGAGTAGTTGGCTGTGAATTCCCCACCCCTCTATTGTTGTACTACTCACACCATTATTTCTCCCTTCATCGTACCTCAACCAAATCCGTCTACTGCACATACGCTTACATAACTTTGAAGGCCTGTAATATACTTCTAAATAAGATTTTATAAAATCTTGTACATTTTATCGAGTATTAAATAATATTCACTTGTGTTGTTTAGGTCATCAGCCGAAAGGCTGGTTTTGAACCTCTACAGGTTTTACTAAGTAAAACGAGGAGTGAGGTGGCCATTGTCTTTCTCACTGAGTGGAAAAGTATACTTATCAGCATGCTAGGTCATCTGAAAAGCATCTACTTTCCACCCTGCAAATGACACCTTCACTTCATTTATCACAGCGTCAGTCTGTATATCAATATTCATTACTCTCAGAGGAGATAACTGTAACTATTATCTTTTACACCTGTACCTTTTTTGTTGTAAAATGCTTCAGTCATGTATATAATTGGCTGATCCATGTGATAAGAAACAGAACTATTTTTTTTAGCCCTGGAAATAGCAGAGTGTAAATAATTTAACACTCCACCTGCCTGTTATGAGCAATATTCACTCATGATGAAAATTATGATGTTAATTTAGTGATACACTTGGACAAGTCACTTAATAATTCATACCTTGTTATTGATCTCATGTTGTGTGACCTCATCATCCATCCAATGGTAAACTCGCGAATGTGCAAATTCTCAGTTTTATACAGGAGAGAAAAATACAAATTCAATGCTTTCTTCTTTAATACACTTTGTGTATTTTCGTAGCTTTACAAAGGTTGTATCTCCCTAACTGAACAAGATACATATTAGCGAGTTTACTACAACTTGCGTTGTGTATACATCAGTCAGCACTAACAAACTCATATTCGCAAAATTTACAGATTCGCGAGTTTACCATTGGAGGGATGATGCACTGTTTTCTTCACAAAAGAGTGTCTATTAATAATATCACTGATATCATATTATGAGATCATGACACACTTAAATATACCATTTTTAACTCAAATTTAATCACTTAATTTTTGTGGTAAGTGATTTATGTCACTGAACTCATGATTTGAGGTTAGTGTCATGAGATCTTTTGTATACACTACTTTCATAAAAAAGGAGTTTTAGGTCATCAAGGTTGGGGGCCGTGGTGACTGCACTGGTTACCGCTGCTAACTCTGGAACTGTCAAAAATTCATTTTTTCCGAAAACTCCTCTTTATGTTGAAAAGAGGTTGACTTAATAAAAAAAAAGTAAAATTAATAAATCCAGTTATATTTAATTTTTTTTAAATCCCGTCTGGATTAAGTGGCTGTCCAACAAGCAAAGTCTGGATTAGTGAAATTCTATTGTAATATAAGTATTTGTTATTACAGAATATACGTTTCACAATCATCTGAGTTTTCTCGTAGTTTTTCACCGATATGTTTTATGTGTAAACTTAAATTTCAAATGGGAAACACAGTTGAATGTGGGTTTATGGTATTTTGGTCAGGTGGTTATTTTACCAAGACATTAGTCCGAAACGTGTTGCTTAACTTGTTAAAGTTAAAGCAGAGTTATAGTATTTGTAATTTTTAAACTTTTTGGGGCGCGGGGCCTTTGGAAGTGCAGGGCTCAGGGAAATTGCCCCGCCTGCCCGTGCCTAAAGACGGCTCTGGAATGCATATAGAAAATTTGGGAGGAAGGAATGAACGGAGGCCAAGAGAACACAAGAAATTTCAATTTTTAAGCTCTTCTTAACAGGAATTTCACAATATACTGATTGTTCTAATATTATATATTTTTCTTTTAATAGGTACCAGTTGTAGCCCCAGCTGCAGCTTACCCACTTCCAGCATACGCACCAGCAGTTGCACCTCTCCCAGCATACGCACCAGCATATGCACCAGCTGTTGCACCTCTCCCATCATACATTCCAGCAGTACCTGCTTTAGCTCCAGCTAAGCCAGCAGTTCCAGTCGCAGCTACACCAATCGTAGAAGAAGCTGACTCTGTCTCAGTTGAAGCTGCTTAAACTTTTTCTTCCTCTTCTTCATCTTAACATGTTCCTCCTCTTCTGTTAATAAACATTTTTATTTTTAATATATTGGTGTACATTTTATTGTTTCCTAGACTGATCACTCTGATAAAACAACAAATAAAAAAATAAATCAAATTTGTTGTTTAGGTCATCAGCCAAAAAGCTGGTTTGAACCTCTAAGGCTTTTACTAAGTAAAACGAGGAGTCAGGTGGTTTACCATTGCCTTACTCATTGAGCGGAAAAGTATGCTTATCAGCATGCTAGGCCCTCTGAAAAGCATCTACTTTCCACCCTGCCAATGAAACCGTCACTTCATTCACTGCAGGTTCTGGTTGTTCAATGAAATTCATTACTTTTAGAGGAGCTAACTGCAACTAGTGTGGTTTACACCTCTACTTCTTCTGTTCTTAAATGTTTCAGTCATATAACTGGCTGACGACCATCTAAGAAACAGAATTATTTTTTGTAGAAAATAAAATAAAATAATTATGACAGAAACATTTGGTACATATTTTCAAATATAAATAAATTTGTGAAAGCTTGAACATAAATTGATAATAATATAATAATAGAAAATGTACAAAGAAGTTGTTTTATATTTTATTTTATAATATAGAAAATACTTTATTTCCACAAAGTTATTTGAAAATGTGTACTTGAACGAGTTTACTGTGTTAAACTCAGTTTTTCAGAAATTTATTTTAGCAGATATTAAAAAATTCAATAAGTTTTCTCGGTTAATTCAGGTTTTTTTCAATATTAATTTTAATATCGTTTCTGACTTCTTTGAACCATTTATCCATACCTTATGTTTATTGAGTTTTTGAATTTATAAAAAAAGGAAATGTATTATTAGAAGACGTGGAATACTTTTTGAACAGACCTCATATTTACTAAATTATGTATTTAAATAACTGTATATTTACAAATATATTGGTTCTTCGTATGGATTACTGTTACAATATGAATTAGACAATAATGTAAAAAATCTGGTGTGAAACACTCGAACAACTTTCTCTTGCCAGTGCAAATAATTAACAATAAACCTAACATTAGTAATAAAACATTAGAAAAAATAAACAAAAACTAACCTCAATAAACATAACCTAATTTTAATCATGAGTGAAAGACGCAAAATGAAAATCAACGGTCAGTTTGGCTTTAAAATACGGAAAATCACTTTGTTACGCTAAACTAGGCTCTGTAGAGAAAAATGCTTTAAATAAAAGTTGTAGATCTTTAAATTTCCTATAAATTTAATAATATACATTTTTGTCGTAAAATGCATACTAAGGCCGAAATCTTAAGAAAAATAGATTTTTCACATGTTTTCGTGAGAAACAACAGAAAATAGCTAATTACAGCTAAACTAAGCATTATACAAAAATATATTTGATATAAAAATTGTAGGATTTTAAATTCTCTACAACTTTTATTATATAAATTTTTGCGCTAAAATGCATATTAAAGCCTCAATCTTAAAAAAAACAATTTTTTACCTGAAAACAGCCTCACCAAGAATTTCAGCAAACATGGCGCCTACCCTATCTTGTAGAGCATAAAAAAAATTTAGTTAACCAGGCAATTTTAAAATTGTAGGACCAGTTTTTGAGAGAATCGCAAAAAAGTGAAAAATTACACGAATAAACTACTACTTCCTGTTAACCAATTTTGATGAAAATGTTCGTGTCGGGTCGGTAGTGGTATGAAACTTAAGTTTTAAGTTTCAAGTTCATACAATGTTCCGTTCTTGAGATATTCTGTATACACAGACCAACCACTAAAGACATGTTTTTTGGTTTCAGGGGATCTGAAAACGTGTAGATCCGGTGAAAACTCGATTTCTAAAAATCGACATGAAAACAATACTTTCCTTCCTATATATTTTTATAGGCAAGAGAAAGTAAAAATAAGGACATGGTGTCAAAGCTCTAAAAATCTTTTGAAAAAAGGAATAGGCTTTACAAGAATATTTTCATACCTATACATATACAGGGAAATTAACTTTGAACCTTTTGCGTCAACGTTGTGTAAAGTCAGGAAAGATGTCACTTTACATTTTTTAATAATGTAAAGTTTGACCTTAAAGACAGATTGAGAAGCAATTATTAAATAGAAAAACCTTCAGTACAATAATAGGATTTATAAAATGCATTTAAATGGATGCAACTTAATGATACACTTTTATAAATTTATACAAGTAAAAAATTTTATAACTTATTAAAAATTTATAAAAACTTACTTCTTTTTCTTAGAATGCTGTTATACATTTGAATTGTTACAGCTTACCATTTTATTAATAATTAAATATATTGAACCCATTAATTAAATATCATAACAGTCAATTAAAAAAAAATCATTTGATTGAATAAAGGTGATTTATTAAATGGAAATAGAACAAATCTATTGATGAAAGAGGTAATTAAAAGAAATGAAGTACTTATTTTGAATTGTTTATAGAATTAAAATTTGTATAAAAGAAATTTATTGTATTTATTTTAAGATTTAGATTTTGCTCAGTAAACAGATTGATATCTTTATCCGAAAGAAGCATTTGTATTTCATTTAGATCTTAATTAGTTTTAATATTTTTAAGAAAAATCAGTTGTTAATAGGTAAAGTATTTTGTTTTTAGTTACCTATCTATTAATACCAAGTATTATTATAGTTATTCTTTACTAAACAGTATCACAATATTAATTAAGGCAAATCCAGCATGCCTATTTACAGACAGACACTAGAAACAAATGGTGAAGTATGATAATGATAAGTTCCAAAGGCACTTATCATATCAAGGCTGTTGACCACAATGACACTGATCGAAGTCATGAGTAATGAACATGTTAAGTAGGCTACCAAATATTTAATTTGTAATAAGTATTAAGTTAACTTATAAGTTCTCGATAGTTGATATATGTTGTATACTCCCTTTAGGAACAGCATGGATTTAATTCACAAAAAAGTTCCCAAAAGGTTTGGTTTTTTTTAGAAGGTAGGCTATCAGGTGAAAATTATGAACTATAGTTACTGTATTTTAATACTAAAAAATCTGGGGTGAAATACTCACATGACTTTATTTTGCCAATGTAAATAATGAAAAATATGACCTATGTCTAATCATGAGTAAACTTTGTAAAATGAAAAACATAACCTAATTTTAATCATGCATGAGTGAATGATGGAGAATGAAAATCTACCTCTGATCGACTGAAAAATACGGAAAATCACTAACAGCCACTAAAAAAGGCTCTGTAGAAAAAATTCTGCCCATAACAGACAGGTGAAGTGTCAAATTATTTACACTCAATCTGTTCGTTGCAGGGCTAAAATAAATAGTTCTGTTTCTTATCACATGATCTGCCAGTTAAATGACTGAATCATTTAAGAACAGAAGAGGTAGAGGTGTAAAATACACTAATCAGAGTTATCTCCTTTGAAGGTCATTATACAGCCGGACCCTGTAGTGAATGAAGTGAAGGTGTCATTTACAGAGTGGAAAATATGTGCTTTTCAGAGGGCCCAGCATGCTGATAAGCGTACTTTTCCACTCAGTGAGAAAGGCAGGTAAACCACCTCACTCCTCGTTTTACTTAGTAAAACCTCTGCAGGTTCAAACCAGCCTTTCGGCTGATGACTCAAACGACAACAGAAAAAAAAATGCTTGAAGTAAAAGTTTTAGGATTTTTTTATTTCCTATCACTTTGATTATATACACTTTCATCGAAAAATGCATTAGGCCGCAATATTACAAATCCAATTTTTGTACCGATTTTGATGAGCGAAATACAGAAAATCACTAATTGACACTGAACTAAGCGTTTTAGAAAAAAGTTTGAAACAAAAGTTGTAAGTTTTTAATGTTCTACAACTTTTATTATAACTTTTGCTCTAGAATCCATATTAAGGCCGTAATCTTAAAACAACCATTTTTCACCACAAGAGAACTGCCCCCCTCCCAAAGAATTTCAGCAATTACTACACGCAGACCAATTACTAAAAACATGTTTTTTGGGTTCAGGGAGCCAAAAAAATATGTATTTTTGGTGAAAAGTCAATATCAAAAAAATTACATGAAAACAATACTTTCCTTCCCTATTTATTCTTATAGGCCTACTCGTAGATAACAAGCAAGATAAAGTAAAAAACATTCATTCTTTGATTAAAAATCATATTTAAATAACATTTTCAGATTGATTTGATAAAATGGAAAAAATAAAAAATAATTCATCATCTTTTAAAAGATTTTTTGATTCATTAGGAAGATCGATAGATGAAAATGATAAAAAAACGAAAATCAGATTTTACGTTCTGTTAATTTTGATGTATTATGGAACATTTAAAACATTAATCAAGGTGTTTGAAAAATGGGATAATTTAGATCACAGAGGATCAACCCTTCAAGAATTATTAGTTGTTGTAATGGCAAGTGTTTTGTTAACAGAAATTCTATTTGCTACAGAAAATATAAAAAAACCTTTAAATTTTATTAAAGGTTATTTTTACGAATATTACAAAATATCAGATTTAATTATCGATATTAAAAATAAAGGTAATAATAAAGCAATAATATTTCAATACGCTTTAATTTTTGGTTTTATGACGTATCCATTGAGCCATTTTATAACACCATGGATTGATGCTATTGACTTAATAATATTATCTAAAAAAAATAATTCTAATAAAACTTTTAAAGAAATTAAAACACCATTTTCATCGGTTGCCATATTTGAAATGATCGATTTTAAATATTTTTTAATAGAATGTGTTTGGGAAGGTATGTATATATCTGTGGTGATTTATGTAATGGCAAATTGGGCTGCATTGTTCACATCATCTGTTACTCATCTTGGAACTGAAATAGAAATTATAACTGTATTAATAAAAAATATGGAAAATAATTTTGAAAATTTTACCGATTTTTCGGAGTTGAATTATCTATTATCAAGAGTACAAGAAATTAAATTAAAATATTTGTTAGCAAATATAATTAAGCATCATGTAGCACTTATTAAGTAAGTATATTCACTTAAGTGTCTATTATATATATTTTTTAAAACTTTTGAAACCTTAGTAGATCACTTGAATCAAATAAATGTAGAGTCTTAGTTTTTGCATTGTTGCTGCAGTCTCCTTTTTTCCCAGTAGTTTTTCATATTCTAGGATCTTGCTAGTCTCGCGGCCTCTGAACAGACTCTAGTGGATTTTTGGTGTTCTTCAAATCTGGTGTTTGGGGTGTGAAGAAGTTTAAGTTTTTCAGTTTTGTTTCTTAGGTCAGTTAGTGTAAGCCCAAGCTTGTCCAAGTCTTCTTTAATCTCTGAGATTCACCTTGACGTGTTTTTTTCCTTTAGTGGCTTTTCCGTTAACTGTCTTAAGATCCTGGTTTCTGGTGTTCTGAGTACATTTAAAGTATTTTTTAATTTATTTTTTGAGGCCACATTGGACCACTAAGCCAATCAATTTTTAGTGTTCTTCGGATAACGCATTGGTTTAGCCTTTCGGTTTTGCCAGTATCTTTTGAGACAGTCCGATCTTTGTTTTCGTATCACATCTGTAACCTCCACCGTGTGTCTTTCCGCTTTTCCCAATAAAATCTGTGTGATTTGAGAGTACTATTTATTTTTTCCTTGTCAAACATTTCTTCAATTGCCAGTGCAATTTCATTGAGATCCCTCTTAATCTCTTCGATGTATCTTCCCATAATCTTCCTGTTCAAGTTACTGAGGATCGGTTGTTTCAATATTCAAAACAAAATTTTTTCTTTATTTAAAGTATTTTTTAGTTATTTTAATTACCTCGGAAGCCTCATTATGGGGGGAAGGAATGTGTAAAATAGACCTCTGGTCTAGTTCTGCTCAAAGAAAGGGCTGCTATGAACAAACAAAATTCAGTACTGTGGTCATAAAAAATTAAAATATAAACAAAGAAGATAATCTACTAAGCAGTAGTGGACACAATAATGACTTACAGGGCAGAATGCTGTCAAATAAGTAAGAGGAATAGGTTGATTGCAGTGGAAATGGATTATTTGAGAAGAGCTTGTAGAATCTCTTGGCTGGAACATGTGACAAATAAAGAATTAAGGGCTCAAGTGGAGGTATGAGTTACAAATTTATAGAAAGGGTAGAGAAAAGACAATTGATTTGGTATGGTCATGTACATTAAATGGTAGAGGAAAGTTGGCTGAAAAGGACCTTGAACTACCAGCCAGCCAATTATATGACAGCATTTAAAAATAGAAGAGGTAGAGGTGTAAAAGACACTAGTCACAGATATCTCCTTTGAGAGTAATGAATTTCATTATACAGCCAGACCCAGTGGTGATCGAAGTGAAGTGAAGCGAAGGGTCTGGAATGCTGATAAGCATACTTTTCCACTCATTGAGGAAAACCACCTCACTCTTTGTTTTACTTAGTAAAGCCTCCAGGTGTTCAACCAGCCTTTCGGCTGATGACATAAACAACAATAAACAATAAACAGAAATTAATGTTAGCTTGGAAGAACTGGAGTAGTAGAAGAATATGGAAGAGCAGGAAAAAGGGGTGTCATTGCTCCCTATGCTCCCCGATTAGTCAAGTGACTACTATAGACTTACTTTTAACCTACTCATTGTAGAGTTATTGTGGAAATGAACTACAGGTCATTTGTTCTAGCTAGAAGCTTTCCCTCCAACGCTGTGTGCCGCTGAGCTGTTCTGTTTAGTGGTGGGGGAAGCACCTCGTAGTTGTAACATAGTATACGGTTAGAAAGAGAGGGAATGAATGATCATTAAGTGAGAAGGAGACAACACTTGCCCCTTTGAAACTATCCCTACTCTACCTATTCGCCCTCCCCTTACAAGCTTCTTCCAAAAACAAACGTACTATACCTGTAGTATAAAAAGTGAATTATCAATAGAACAAATAATTTGATTTTGATGGATGCGAGAGAAAGCATAGCATAATTGGACTATGCAACTAGCATAGTGGATTAGAGAAGGCTTGTATAGGTAACTGATAAGGGCTTTAGAGCTACAAGGTAATTAATGACAAGTGAGAACCATAATCAGGTACTGAGTATTCAGCAAAACTACCTGGTACAGTCTTTATCTGTTACAACTTACCAATTACAAATGCACTTTATAGCGGAGAGTTGCATAGGCTTACAATAAAAAATAAATAAAATACTAATTTAACAAAGCAGTTAGATTGTTGTATCTCCCTCACACTTTTTAACATTTATTTAGATTATGCCATTGACAAGTGGGGGAAGTTTTTAAATCTGGAGTACAGTTGAGTCATGGTGCTGTTGTTAACATTGTGGCATACATTGACATTGATATAATTGAAGAATCTAAGGAAAGATTACAGAGAGGGGTGTTTATGCTAAAGAAAATTTGCGCAGGTTACTATTTTAATATAATTCTATAAAAGACTAAAAAAATGTGTTTCTGGGAAAATTACTGATGAGGTCAAAAAATGAAATTACCTAATGGAAACATTGTGGAACAGGTATCCAATTTTAGATATTTGGGATGATGTGTCTTTCGTAAACAAGCAGGATGTGGTGAATAACCTATAGTTTTAAGAATATTTGAGGTTATTTAAAACATTAAAGCACAGGACTAGGAGAGAAACACATTTAGTTTTAATTCTATAAAATGATAGCGATACTTGCAGTACTATATGGAAATGAGGTGTGGGCACTTTTGAAGTGGGAACAAAATAAATTGCAGGGGTGTAAATGAGGTTTCTAAGAGTGGTGAAGGGTTGTACCTGGGAGAATAGGGTAAAGAATGCGAATATACTTGAGTAGATGAGAATTACTAGCCTAGATGAGAGAATGAAAATCCACAAGAGGTACTGGTGCAGCCATTTGGAACGGGTGAGGAAGAACTGCTTACCCCATTTAGTTTATAAGTACAAACCCGACAATAAGAGGAATGTTGGACACAGAAGAGGAGATGGATTCCAGAACAGGCCAAGCTGCCTAGTCCATGAAGTGAAGAAGATCAACAACAAACTAGTGATTGATAAGTTCTCCTTTCAAATCCTCCTCAGTCTTTTCCTAAACAACCAGATAATCTGAAAACAATTCACTCCCAGTATTTTCTAATTAATAGATTATATCATTTTCAAACCCAAATTATCCATTAGTAATATGTGTGTGTCTGTTTTAGTGCAGTGAAGGAGGAAAATAAGGCATTTACACTAACACTAACAATATTTAATCATTTTTCTTGCCTACATTTTGCAATGACTATTTACTGTGGAATTTCTGTAAGTACATTTTCTTTTGAATCAAATAAAACATTAAATTAAAAATCTTGTGTGAAACACGCATGGGCTTTCTCTTACTAATGTTAATGATTATAAACAATGTTTAATCATGAGTAAACAATGTAAAATTAAAAACATAACTTAATTTTAATCGTGAGAATGATGTAAAATGAAAATCAATTTGCAGAACTTAAAAATTTATAGAAAATCATTAATTGATGCTAATCTAAGGCGTTATAGAAAAAACCGCTTGAAATAAACATTGTAGGTTTTTAATTCCTAATTATGTAGGCCTACTCTTTAGCTCAAAAATTTACACTAAGGCCACAATCTGAAAACACAATTTTTTACCACAATTGCATAGGCTTCCCCAAAATTTCAGCAGACTTGGTGCTTATCCTTGTAGATCAAAAGAGCTGTAAATTAGAACAAAATGTATTAAAAGAAGATGTTAAAAAAAATTGTAGGAGCCATTTTTGAAAAATATCTCATGAATAAACTACTACTTCTGGTTGACCGATTTTAATAAAAATGAAAAATGTTTGTATCCAATTTCCTAATGGTACCTAACTTAAGTTTCAAATTTCAACTTCATAAGCTATTCCGTTCTTGAGATATTTCATTCACACACACACAGAAGTGTATGCACCCCTGCCACACACACACACGCGCGCGCGCACACGCACGCACGCACACACACACACGCGCGCGCGCACACACACACACACACACACACACACACACACACACATACAAAGACCAATTGCTAAAAACATGTTTTTTTTGAGTTCAGGGGCCCTAAAAACATGTACTGGTGGTGAAAAATCTATTATGAAAAATTTACATGAAAACAATCCCTTGTATTCATATAGGGGAAGAGAAAGTTGAAATATAATAATATATTTCATTATTGTTGTTGTTTAGGTCAACAGCCGAAAGGCTGGTTTGAACCTGTAGAGGTTTTACTAAGTAAATCGAGGAGTGAGGTGGTTTACCATTGCCTTCCTCACTGAGTGGAAAAGTATACTTATCAGCATGCCAGGCCCTCTGAAAAGCATATATTTTCCACTCTGCAAATGACACTTTCACTTCATTCACCACAGGGTCTGGCTGTATAATAAAATCCATTACTTTCAGACGAGATAACTCTGATTAGTGTCTTTTACACCTCTACCTCTTCTGTTCTTAAATGATTCAGTCATTTAATTGGCTGATCATGTGATAAGAAACAGAACTATTTATTTTAGCCCTGCAACTAACAGATTGAGTGTAAATAATTTGACACTCCACCTGTCTGGTATGGGCAAATATTTCATTATAGAAATAATAATAAAGTATGTTTTTATTTCATGAATTACATAAACCACTTTCTTTATTTCAGTTAGAATCAGTCACCAGCAGAATTATAAATTTGTATGCTCTAATTACAGCAATAATTAATGTTGGAATTATGTGTTACCAAGGACAAGAAATTATTAATAAGGTATGGTATTTACGATACGTATTATGAATTAGATTACCAGAAGTTACCCTTTCAATCCCAAATTTTTTAACTATGCACAAAAAAATATGTGTACATTGTTTCATACACTTTACTGACATTTAAGTGAAATAAAATTACTTTTACACCTTCAGCCTTTTTTATAGCGTGACAAAAAAGTGTGACACATACGTCACATTGGGCTTGATGGTATCAAAGTTCCCAACAATATAAACAAGTAAAGTCATGTGCAGTTTTCCTAAACAATATTCTCTTGCTTAGATTTGTAGCAAAAAAAACTAAATATGATTTTAATACCAAAGCATTATTTAAGACTTAAAAAATGTTACAATTCAAAAATATTGGTAAAATGGACTAAGTCACTATTTACAGCCTAAAAAATATACTTGTATGTACATTCAACATACTCGGAAGAAATGCTACTTTATTTTATTAAATGAACACGGATATTTAAAACTAAAATTAACTTTAAAAGAACTAATGGTTGTGTCTGTGGCGTAGTGGTCAGCATCTTACACTGCTAAGCGGAGGTCTCAGGTTTGATTCCTGGCTAGGGTACAGAAAATTATTACACTTCACATCCAGCGCTCTTTAATCAAAAGTAGTCACTAACAATTAAAGTTTTTATGTCTGTTATTTCACTCCAATGTGACTTCTATGCCACACTGGCGAAGAAAGAGTTAATAGATAAGTGTTTGCTGATGGTATTTCAGTAATCAAAAAAATTTACTGGAAAATACTGTCAAAGAGAATTCACATATAATTGTTAGCATAGTGCAAATTGTTGTTGTTTAAGTCATCAGCTGAAAGGCTGGTTTGAACCTCTAGAGGCTTTATGAGTAAAACGAGGAGTGAGGTGGTTTACAATAAAATTATCTTCCTCACCAAGTAGAAAAGTATGTTTGTTAACTTGCCAGGCCCTCTGAAAAGCATCTACTTTCCACCCTGCAAATGACACCTTCACTTTATTTACCACAGGGTCTGGCTGTAAAATTAAATTTATTACTCTGAGGAGATAACTGTGACTAGTATCTTTTACACCTCTACCTTTTCTGTTCTTAAATGATTCAGTCATTTAATTGGCTGACCAATTGATAAGAAACAGATAATGTTATAATACCCCATCATTATCATCATCATCATCACCCAAACACGGATAGGCCTAAAGCCTGTTCCGGCACCCATCTTCGTAGCGGTCTTCCTCTATCACGTCTTACCCGTGGGGCATAACTTAATATTTGGACTGGTAGTCTTTCCTCTCGCATTCTATTCACATGTTCACACCACCTGGAATTGTAGCGCGCAATGCCGTCTAATAGTGGTTGGACCTGTAATTCTGCTCTAATACTTTCATTACGTTTCATGTCCAGTCTGTTATAGCCTGCCGTCGCCCTTAAAAACTTCATTTCTGCACTTTGTATTAGAGTTCTCTCTCGTTGCCCATCATTATAAAATATATAAATATTAATTTAGAACAAGAGAAAGTGTAATTTATTATATCTATTAAATCAGGAATCAAAAATTTAATTATACTAAGAAAACACAGTTTGAACTTTGATTTCCTTGGGTACCTATTTAGAAATTCTTTGAGAAATAAATTCAGATAAATTCAATAATGCCCATAACAGACAGGTGGAGTGACAAATTATTTACACTCAATCTGTTCGTTGCAGGGCTAAAATAAATAGTTCTGTTTCTTATCACATGGTCAGCCAATTAAATGACTGAATCATTTAAGAACAGAAGAGGTAGAGGTGTAAAAGACACTAATCAGAGTTATCTCCTCTGAAAGTAATGAATTTCACTATACAGCCAGACCCTGTGGTGAATGAAGTGAAGGTGTCATTTGCAGAGTGGAAAATTTGTGCTTTTCAGAGGGCCCGGCATGCTGATAAGCATACTTTTCCATTCAGTGAGGAAGGCAATGGTAAACCACCTCACTCCTCGATTTACTTAGTAAAACCTCTACAGGTTCAAACCAGCCTACAGGCTGATGACCTAAACAACAACAACAAATTCAATAATCTATAAGTTCAAATTTATATTAATGTAATGCTGTTTAGGTCAACAACTGAAGGTTGGTTTGAACCTGTAGAGGTTTTACTAAGTAAAAACGAGGAGTGAGGTGGTTTACTATTTACTTCCTCACTGAGTTGAAAGAGTATGCTTATCAGCATGCCAGGGCCTCTGAAAAGCACCCACTTTCCACCCTGCAAATGACACCTTCACTTCATTCACAACAGAGTCTGGCTGTATAGTGAAATTCATTACTCTAAGAGAAGATAACTCTGACTAGTGTTTTTACACCTCTATCTCTTTATTCTTAAATAGTTCAGTCATATAATTGGCTGACTATGTGATAAGAAACAGAACTATTTTTTTTAGCCCTGAAACCAACAGATCGAGTGCAATTAATTTAACACTCCAACTGCTGTTATGGGCAAATTAATGTAATAATGAAGTATTAAAATTTCAGTTTACAGCTCTTCATCAGTCAATCTGTGAGAAAACTTGGTATAATAAACCAGGATGGTTCAAACAAAATTTAAAAATGATGATGATTGCTTCTCAGAAACCAGTCTCACTAATGCCTGCTGGTTTATATGTGTTAAATTTAAATGCTTTTCTTAATGTAAGTGGAATAATTTACATTTTAAAATGATAAATTATAGTCATTGTCGCAAGTCAATGGTTTGAACCTGTAGAGGTTTTACAAAGTAAAACCAAGAAGTGAGGTGATTTACTATTGCCTTCCTCACTGAGTTGAAAGAGTATGCTTATCAGCATGCCAGGCCCTCTGAAAAAAACCCACTCTCCATCCTGCAAATGACACCTTTACTTCATTCACAACAGCGTCTGGCTGCATAGTGAAATTCATTACTCTCAGAGGAGATAACTCTGACTAGTGTCTTTTACACCTCTACGTCTTCTGTTCTTAAATAGTTCAGTCATATAATTGGCATGGTCAGCCAGGATCTGTACAAGACTACACCCCTTTTACACAACATACACATCATCCTCATCTCATTAGGTCATGGGGTTGCTCATTGTTTTGAATTGTTCAGATTGCAACATACACACATTAGGAATAAAATAAGAAATTATTTTCAATACATTACACCAGTGGTTCTCAACCTTTCAGACACTGTGCCCCCCTTTGAACACTGATGTAAGGTCACCTCCCCACCATTACTACAATAAGAGGTCTAAACAAGTAGTAGCCTACAATCGGAATAAGAAATAGAAATTAAAATCGTTGAATTAAATTAGTTGACATTAAGTGGTTTTTTTAATTACTTTTGTAATATATTTTGCAATGAATCCTTGATAAAAAGATCTCGTGAGAAACACACTTAATATTCTTTGTAATTAATTTAAATAATGTAAAATAAAATCCATGTTTAATAAAACTCCCTTTCATGAGATGACATGTCTCATGGCTGGTGCCATTTAAAAAAAAAACTGAATGACGCTAACTTTGTTTCCAAATTCTAAATTTAATCTTGACTTCTGGTTTTAGGCCAATTTCGATTGAAACTGGAACTTAAAACCCAATCCAGGCCTACTAACTTTTTGTGTAGATTACGAATCCAAAAAATATTTGTTGCTATCTCTTGTAGTTTCTGACATCTTTTTTTTTGGATCCAGGAGACTCCAAAGGGAGTATAGGACATGTTAAGATAAAACTGATAAACTGAAAGTTTATCACCAATGATAAATTCATCACTTACCACCAAAAAATTGTTTTTGCTACTGCTTACTTCAGTAGGCTTGTCATGAATTCCATTGAATCAAATATCACACAAAATGAAAAAATAAAAAATTCAAACACAATGATAAATTCATCTTTTACCAATGATTTTTTCCTGCTACTGCTTAACTCAGTAGGCTTGTCATGAACCCCTTTGTATCAAATAGTATACAATTTTTGTTTAATTAGAAGTTAAATACTTTCCAACCAAAACTATTTAGAAAGGAATTTGTGCACACTGTAAAATGTTTCATCAATCAAATATTGTTTTAACTGTTTTTTAAAATGACTTAAATTTTCACAACTTTTTAAACCTTGAGGCAATTTATTGATGTATTTTCTACCTGCATAAGTTGGTTTTTGTTCAAACAATTTAGTGTTGTGATTAGCAACATAATAATCGTTTCTGTTTCTTGTGTAGTGGTTGTGAACATCTAAATTCTGTAAAAAGGTATTTTTTTTTTACATACATTATCACTTCAAAAAACTGTGAGCAATTGCAGCTCTTTAAATAGTGATCTGCATGAGGTAAGGTGGGTGTAATATGGGTGTGACGGGTGGACAAACAAAACAAAATGATAGATGACAATTTTAAAAATGGCCACCAATAACCCACCGGATTGGTCTAGTGGTAAAGACATCGCAATGAGTTAGCTGTTGGACAGCTGATGTAAGGAGACAAAGATTCCGTGGTTCAAATCCTAGTAAACGTAGTTACATTTATACGGATTTGAAACCAGATAGTAGTTACCGGTTTACATCGACGGTTGGGGTTTAATTAACTACTCTTTCTAATGAATGGTTGGCCTGAGTCTGTACAATACTACACCTCATTTACACATCATACATTGTCATCCTCATCTCATTGGGTCATGGGGTTGCTTATTGTCATGAATTGAACAGATTGCAACATATACACATTAGGGATGAAAAAAAGTTTTTAATAAGTAAAATTATATAAAATGTAAAACATAGCTTAATTTTAATCAGGAGTGAATGATGCAAAATGAAAATCAACCTCTGTTTGACTTAAAAATTTAGAAAATCGCTAATTGACTGTATAACATCTCTATTGTTTACACTCGGCTAATATCTGTTGTTGTTTAGGTCATCAGCTAAAAGAATGGTTTGAACCTCTAGAGGTTTTACTAAGTAAAACGAGGTGGTTTACCATCGCTTCCTCACTGATTGGAAATGTATGGTTATCAGCTTACCAGGTCTCCAAAAAGGACCTACTCTCCACCCTGCAAATGACACCTTCACTTCATTCACCACAGGGTCTGGCTGTATAATAAAATTCATCACTGTCAGAGGAGACAACTCTGACGATACTATTTTTCAAAGCTGATGAGCTCTGATAACTAGGTTCTCAAAAAAATCTACTACTTCTACTAATTAACTTAAATACCATCATTATGTGTGCCAGTATTTATTTTTCATCTGCCTTATTCTATCATTGCATATTTCTCTATTTGGTGAGAGAGTGCATCAGCCAGGTGGCCGGTTGACGAGTCTGAGCCTGCATCAGGCCTGTTTCTTATGTCAAAATTTTTCAGATGGTCCCTTTTTGAAATACAGAGGGTTCTATTTGAAAAGCACATCTCTATTGCTTACACTTGGCTAATATCTGTTGTTGTTTAGGTCATCACCTGAAAGGCTGGTTTGAACCTCTAGAGGCTTAACTAAGTAAAATGAGGAGTGAAGTGGTTTACAATCGCCTTCCTTACTGATTGGAAACATATGCTTATCAGCATGCCAGGTCTCCAGAAATCACCTACTCTCCACCCTGCAAATGACACCTTCACTTCATTCACCACAGGGTCTTTTTTTTGTTACTTGCATCCTAGAGACTCCAAAGGGAGTATAGGACATGTCAAGATAAAATTGATGAACTGAAAGTTTATCACCAATGTGATAAATTTATCACTTACCACCAAAATTTGTTTTTGCTACTGCTTACTTCAGTAGGCTTGTCATGAACCCTATTGAATTAAATATCACACACAATAAATAATAAAAATAAATCAAACACAATGATAAATTCTTCACTTACCAATAATTTCCCCCTACCTCTGCTTAACTCAGCAGGCTTGTCATGAACCCCTTTGTATCAAATTGTACACAATATTTGTTTAATTAAAGTTAAATACCAAAACTATTTAGAAAGGAATTCGTGCACACTGTAAAATGTTTCATCAATCAAATATTGTTTTAGCTTTTTTTTAAAATGACTTAAATTGTCACAACTTTTTAAACCTTGAGGCAATCTGGCTGTATAAAAAAATTCATTACTGTCAGAGTAGATAATAACTCTGACTTTTCTATTTTTCAAAGCTGATGAGCTCTGAACGTAGGCATTGCCCCCTACCCACTTTATAAATAGCCAATCACTTGCCAGCAACGTTGCCAATACTTACTCTTGTTGCTCAGTTGTATATTTCGTCAGCCATTTTGTTTGGTCTTTCAATAACAATTATAACCTATGAACATACAACCAGCTGATTATTTTTTAATGTATTTTTTTTTGTAATCCCTAATTTGTGTACGTTGCAATCTGTTCAATTCAGAACAATGAGCAACCCCATGACCCAATGAGATGAGAATGATGTGTATGACGTGTAAATGAGGTGTAGTCTTGTACAGACTCAGGTCGACCATTCCTGAGAAAGTATGGTTAATTGAACCCCAACCATCAAAGTACACCGGTAACCACTGTCTAGCATTCAAATCCGTATAAAAGTAACTACCTTTACTAGGATTTGAACCAGGAACCTTCGTGTCCGAAAATCAGCTGTTAGACAGCTGATTTTGGCGACGACTTTACCTCTAGACCAACCTGGTGGGTTGTTGGATGTTAACGCGCTCTATAATCGATGTGTTCAGTACGAGACACAAGACACGAGTGAACTTCTGCGGTTCTTATACAAATGCACACGTAATGTTTGTCACGCTGATACATTCGTACAATCTGACAACGCTGGCAAACGTTCTGATTAGTCTAAATGCATGGAACAGCTGGGCTCATCAACCATAAAAACCATTATAGTGTCTTTTACACCTCTACCTCTTCTGTTGTTAAATGCTTCAGTCATATAATTGACTGACCATGTGATAAGAAACACAACTATTATTATAGCCCTGGAACTAATTGATCAATTACAAACAATTTAACCCTTTATAGGGCAGTACTATTTATATGGCCCAGCGATTTTAGAAGACGAAGTATGCGCAGCCGTGAAAAATGCAAAAGAACAGAAAGCTGTAGGACCTGATGGAATACCAGCCGAAATAATAAAGCTCTTCCAAGGGGAAAATTTGAAATGGCTTACTGCTTTATTTAATAGAATATATAATAGCGGAAATATGCCGCAGGAATGGTTAAATTCGGAATTTATAACTCTTCCCAAAAAACCCGGAGCAAGGAAATGTACAGATTTTCGAACTATTAGTCTTATGAGCCATCTCCTTAAAATATTCCTTAAAGTGATTCATGGCAGAATATACAAAAAGTGTGAAGAACAAATATCCGATTCTCAGTTTGGATTCCAACGAGCCGTTGGAACGAGAGAGGCCCTTTTCTCTATACAGGTACTGTTCCAGCGTTGCCGTGATGTAAATTGTGACGTTTTTGTCTGTTTTGTCGACTATCAAAAGGCGTTTGATAGGGTACAACACGATAAGATGGTTGAAGTGCTCAGGAGGACTGGAATAGATGCAAAAGATCTTAGAATTATTATAAACCTGTATTGGAACCAGATCTCTTCAGTCAGAGTGGAAGATGAGAGTACAAATAGCGTGAAGATTTTGAGAGGCGTTCGTCAGGGGTGTATACTGTCGCCGGTAATTTTCAACGTTTACTCAGAATACATATTCCGAGAGGCAGTGCAGGGCATTGAAGAGGGAATTACGCTAAATGGGGAGAAGATCAATAATATTCGATACGCCGATGACACTGCTATTTTCTCGGATAGTATAACCAGTTTGCAAAGGTTAATGAATAGGGTAACAGAACATAGCAGAAAGTATGGTTTAGACATTAACATAAGCAAAACGAAATTTATGATTATTAGAAAGCATACGAATATAAGAGGGAATATTAAAATAGATGGTGTACCCCTGGAAAGAGTTAAGCAGTATACTTACCTAGGCAGCAATGTAAACGAGGATTGGGATCACTCGCAAGAAATTAAGATACGCATAGAAAAAGCCAGAGTGGCCTTCAACAATATGCGAAAAATTTTCAAAACTCACGACCTTACACTTGCTATCAAAATGCGTCTCCTTCGATGTTATGTGTTCTCTGTACTGTTCTACGGCGTGGAAGCTTGGACGCTCACTAAGGCCTCAGCCAGGAGGCTTGAAGCCTTTGAAATGTGGCTTTATCGAAGAATGTTACGCGTATCATGGAGGGACAAAGTCACCAATGTAGAAATTCTTCGAAGGATGAATAAAGATAAAGAGGTTCTTGACATCGTGAAAGTGCGAAAGCTCCAATACCTGGGACACATTATGTGCAATGAGAACCGTTACGTGTTGCTCCAAAAGATTCTGCAAGGAAAGGTGTATGGTGCGAGAGGTCCCGGTAGAAGAAGGATTTCATGGTTGAACAATCTAAGAACGTGGTTCAACCAGTCGACGACCCAACTTTTCAAAGCAGCTGTTTCCAAAGTCAAGATAGCCATCATGATAGCCAACATCCGAACCGGATAGGCACCATAAGAAGAAGAAGTGTACTTACCTAGGAATGTTTATTGAAATGGGAATCACATAATATTTAGTGGTAAGAATGCTTATTAAAACAACTTATAGCCCTATGTAACAGAAAAATGTATCGAATAACTTATTTTAACCTTTATATTAGCATGAATACTTGCTTTCCCGTAAAAAACTGGAATTTTCAAAGCACTGTACAAAAGTAACAGCAAAACAACATGGTAGTGTACGCTGGTATGAATCCTTACCACATTCGTGTAACTCACAAAGTAAATGGTCGCTGCACGCTAATTTCAAAATGAGGATAGCCTACTTACCAGAGAACATCTATAAAAAAAAAATGCCAATAGGGTTCAACTGCATAGCTTATTCTTTAAAAAATCGACCTTATTGCCATTGGTAAGTAAACCTACCACTGACCTATAAAGGGTTAACAGTGCACTTGCCTGTTATGGGCTGTGAATGTTATAACACACATTTCACTGTTGTAAATCTATCTAACCGGACAGCCATTGATGTATAAAAGTTCATCATTGTTTCATTTGAAATTTTACTTTTAGGGGTTCTCGATATTGTTCCATGCACAAAATTAAACATCTTCACTTTATGCTATATATCCTTTTCATCAATGTATTCTTCATCCAAGGAACTTGAATGTCCTGAGTTATTCAATACTTTGATTATTCAAAGTCAACTTACAATTTTCGGGTTAGCCAAGTTACCAAGGAATGCCAAGGAAGTTACCAAGAACTTTGTTACATTTGATCACAGATGGTATATTACCTATTTATCTGTGACTATTATTAACCCTTTGAGGACTGTTGTCTTGTATATGCGACGGCACTTACATGCTGAGGCATGTCAACTGGCATGTAAACTCATGTTCAAACTTTCCAGAAGAAATATAGCAGCCGCGTCAGCTCGTGATCCGTGTGAGGAATTTCTGTTACGGCATGCAATGAAAGATTATACTATTCATAAAAAAAACATTTATCATAATGTTCTTGTCATTATAAAGTAACCTTTTGTTTTATTATTTCAATTTATTCTATAATATAGTAACTCTTTTACTTTTCTTTCATTGTATTTATCAATATTTAGTAATTATTTACAGTTTGAGTCAGGCAGTCCTCAGGAATTAAAATATGTACGTAGCATAGAAAATAAGGAAATTAAAAAATATATATTTCATAACATTAATTTATAGGAGGTAAAAAAAATCGAATGGTTAAGCCAATTCCGAGTCCTTTACGCGATTCTTCATCACAGTTTTTTATAACTGATGCAATAATTTGTCGCACTTCCGAATGAATTACCGCTTTATTTTTCCGGGAAGACATATTAAAATAAAGCAAAAGATATGAAAAATACACGTTGAAATTTACCTAACACAAAACACACAAAACTAATAACTTTTGGCACGTTAACACGCTTTAAATTTTAAAATAAAAATCACTTTAGTGATCAAAAATCATGAATAATGATTAACACATCCGAGACGCATTAGCACAAATGTACAACTGTATATTGTGACACGTGTATCCGTTGTGAAAAGCAATAACATGTAGGCCTATAATAAATAAATACATAGACATAATAATAATATTTACATGATGACTAAATGTTTTTGTACTGCACGATAAGACAAATATATTACTCACATTCTATTACGCCACCCGTCCCACTTCCCCAGGCGACAGAGATCATGAGCTGGCGCGCGTATAGTACTATGTTCCGCATTCTATTGGCTTTAAAATGAGTTAGTACTTTATAATTATATTAAATCTTGACCAATTGAAATTGGAAAAAAACGAATTGGAGAACATTTCTTTACCAAACTATATAATTAAAGAAAAAGAACGTGTTGTTTTCTCTGTGTTCTGAATTTTTTCTAAAATGTACATAGACGAAATAAGTGAATGTTTGACGACTATAGAATCTGATGAAGAAGAGTGTTAATGAGGATAATAACAAAGAACTTTGCAGGAATTGACGTTAACTATAGAACACAATTCTGTCACTGTCAACAGCCTTTGGCCGAAAGATGTACCTACTAAAATATTTTTTATTACATTATTGTAGATTTTAAATTACAACTTATTTTGTAACGAACACATAAAATTAAAAGTTACAAAAAAACATGAAAAATTCAAGACAAACCATGTAGCTCATCACGGTGTGAAATGTCATGAAAATACCTAGTCTGTGCAAGCTTTATTTGCAGTAAAAACTCAGTTGTTAAAGGGTCAAAACAACAACTATTATAATAACGTAGCTTAAGAAGGCTAATAATTAATTATAATCATTATTATGATTAATTATTAATCATTAATTATGATTTTTATTACAGATATTAAGAGCTGGTTACTCCTTTGCAAATGTTATGTTTAGTACGAAACTGAAGGAATAAATATAGTAAAAATATAAACAAAACATTCAAAGGTAGATTATTTTTGACATTAACTAAGGTTTTATAAATAATAATTTGAAATTAACTGCACAAAGTAATATATCAAAGAAATTGTAAAGCTTAAAAATGAATAAACAAATAGGTACCTAGAAGTACCTAATAAATAAATCACATAAGCATGTCAGTAGTCTTTTACAAAGTGTACTCCTTTATCCTACCATTTTTGCCAAAACAATGTTCATTCACCGCCTTACATTTCCGGTCCACGGTGTAGTGGTCAATGCAACTGGGTTCTATGCTACGGGCCCCGGGTTCGATTCCCCATCAGATGTGGCATATTTTCATCAATCACACTTCATCGTCGGTATTAACAGTTATTACAAAACAGTCTGTATAAAAAAAGAAAAGAAAATCCGTGGGTCAGTGGTTAAGAGTGCTACACTGAGCTGAACACGGCAAAGTGAAAGGTCCTGGGTTTGTTCCCCGCATAGATTAAATAGAGCAGACGCCAAATAAGCTTGCCGGTGTAGCTGTGCGAACAATTTGGATTCAGTCGGTAGATTTCAGATCTTAGCACCAAATTGCCTATTAAATCACAGGCGCTGAACGATGTAAATTGTCATCTCTGTTAGCTACGTTAAAAACATTCAGTTATAAACAGTGTATTCAACAACTAACACCTATCACACATATAGTTCAGCCGTTGTTAGTTTGCTCCTACTGTCAACAAACTAAAGCCACCTACTACAGGGTGCACGCTAGAGTCCGCGACTTTACGGATATCGTATTCCTATTAACTATTTTTTAAATTATAAGCACTTAAAGTACTAAAAACATGTCATAATATGATGTAGGCCTAACAATTTCATTTATAAAAATACTTTTAAAAGTATTTTGTATTTAAATACTTTTTAAAGTATTTTGTTGTTACTTTTTAATCAGCGTGTACACATTTTGATATAATGCACATGCTCAGTGACGTCATTATTTGTTTACATTAGGAGCAAACTAAGAGAGGCTGGACTGTAGACTAATGTTTTCAGGTTAGCTGATATATAACGTTGCGAGAGTGACGTGACTCTGATCACAGCTAGTATAGCTACACCCATGTAACAACCGCGCTGAATGACGGTTAAAAACAAGGGGAAAGAAAGGAGTAGAGGTATTTTATGACTGCAGTTTCGTGCGTCCTGAAAACATTGCCTCTGCCCCGCTATTAACACATTCCGCCTTCCATTGTTGCTGTCACTGTCTTGTCAGTGCTATTGTAATAATTTTTTTTGTATCCAAGAGACTCCAAAGGGAGTATATATTTTTTTGTTTAACGTCCGACTGTTCTGCAATTACTGCTAATGCAGACGGTGAATGATGAAATGAATTTTGTAACGTATGAAAAATTGCCGTGCCTGAATGGGATTCGAACCCAAGACCGCATGATGAGAGGCGAGCACGTTACCAACTTCGCCGGCCAATGCGGTCGGCGAAGGGAGTATAGGACATGTCAAGATAAAACTGATAAACTGAAAGTTTATCACCAATGATAAATTCATCACTTACCATCAAAAAATTGTTTCTGCTACTGCTTACTTCAGTAGGCTTGTCATGAACCCCATTAAATCAAATATCACACAAAATAAAAAAAAATAAAAAAGTCAAACACAATGATAAATTCATCACTTACCAATAATTTTTTCCTGCTACTGCTTAACTCAGTAGGCTTGTCATGAACCCCTTTGTATCAAATAGTACACAATTTTTGTTTAATTAGAAGTTAAATACTTTTCAACCAAAACTATTTAGAAAGGAATTCATGCACACTGTAAAATGTTTCATCGATCAAATATTGTTTTAGCTTTTTTTACAATGACTTAAATTGTCACAACTTTTTAAACCTTGTGGCAATTATTGATGTATTGTTTACCTGCATAAGTTGGTTTTTGTTCAAAAAATTTAGTGTTGTGATTAGCAACATAATAATCGATTCTGTTTCTTGTGTTGTGGTTGTGAACATCTAAATTCTGTAAAAAGGTATTTTTCTTTACGTACATTATCACTTCAAAAATGTACAAAGAAGGAACTGTGAGCAATTGCAGCTCTTTAAATAATGATCTGCATGAGGTAAGGTGGTTGACTCCCATCATACACCTACCAGCTTTTTTCTGTATTTTAAAAACTCTTTCCATGTTACCCTGTGATGAATTACCCCATACTAATATGGCATACCTGATATGAGATAAAATTAAACCATGATAAGCTGCTATAAGCAATTTTTTATCATCATATGCTTTTCACGGTTGATGAGCTCTGCTGTTCCACATGTTTAGACCAATCAGAACGCTCACCAGCGTTGCCAGATTGTACCTGACAAACATTAAGCGTGCATGCATATAAGAGCCACAATAGTTCACTCTCGTCTTGGATCTCGCACTGAACACATCGATTATTGAGCGCGTTAACATGCAATACTTTATAATATAATCAGCTGATTGTATGTTTATAGGTTATAAATAGGTTGATATTAAAAGACCAAAAAAATGGCGGACAAAATATTTACCAGAGCTACAAGAGCAAGTATTGACAACGTTGCTGGGAAGTGATTGGCTAGCTATAAAGTGGGTAGGGGGCAATGCATACGTTTAGAGCTCTACAGCCTTGAAAAATAGTGAAAAAATGGTGAAAAATAGGGCACATTGAGTTGCGATAAATGTTTTTGTTGATGGTAGTATACTACAGCTATGACGTTGCACATCCCGGTCGTTATGTGGGCGTATAGTTCATTCCAGTTAAGTTGTCAGTAGATTCATTGGTGTGGAATGTGGCACGGCAACTGCTCATTGGTTGTTTGTGTTTAACACAACAACCATTTCACTTGTAGGCTGCTGAATCACGTACGCCTATACATGCAATTATATCAGTTTTGCTTCTGCATTCGAATAGTGTAGTACCTACTACATAGTCGTGTTAATATTAGAGTTAATTCTTATTATAATAGTATTTGTGATATTTTTAAACGTATGATACTTTGTTGTTATTGTGTTGTTTTAATTTTAATAAGTAGTACTATAGTTCGTAGTTACATTCTCTTAAATCAACAATAATGGATTCTCCGGTTAAACGAAACAAGCGCGGACAAGGCATTAATTCTAAACAAAAACTATTAATTATAAATGCTTTGAAATCTTTTAAAACTGAACATGCTAATATAACAATTAGTGAAATTGTAGCAAAAACTTCAGCAATGGTATGCGTCTCTGAACGATCAGTTTACAGAATAATTAAGGAAAAGAAAATTACTGGCCAACTAAAAAGCGAAACAGAGTTAACACGAATAGCAATTTGCTGGACGAAGCAACAAAAATTTCATTTAATTATTTTCATTTTTAAAGTTTCTTAAAAAGTTACTTCAAGTTTTACCTCTACGTATGGGTAGATCTTTATCAAAATGCGGTTTGACTGTTCCTTCGTGCACCGCCTGTGAATCGGAATTTATTTTGTAGGCACTGCCAACTTAACTGGAATAGACTATACTTATACAGCACTGACCCCCTCCACTCGCTGAGGCAATCGAGCGCGCCATTACCAAAATAAATCTTCTGCGCACTTCAGAAAACTGGCAAGCTTTAATAACTCTTTGGTTCCCCATGAGGGTATGGAATTATAACAAGTTAAAACTCAGCGATTCTGTGTCGAATGTCGTAACCTGCACCCGTAGCAGTCACTAATAACTAAAGCAGTTAATTTGACTTTAAATAAACACAAAGAACCCATCGGGTTGGTCTAGAGGTAAAGTCGTCGCCAAAATCAGCTGTTTAACAGCTGATTTTTGGAGACGAAGGTTCCTGGTTCAAATCCTAGTAAAGGTTACTTTTATACGGATTTGAATGCTAGATAGTGGCTACCAGTGTACTTTGATGGTTGGGGTTCAATTAACCATACTCTCTCAGAAATGGTTGACCTGAGTCTGCAAAAGACTACACCTCGTTTACACGTCATACACATCATCCTCATCTCATTGGGTCATGGGGTTGCTCATTGCTCTCAATGAGCAACGCCGGGCAACTTCGAACTAAAACAAAATGTATTTGTCTTTTCAGATGAGTAAAAGACGGCGTAAAAGAGTTGTGTGAAACACTTCAAAACAATTCTGTGTTGATAGCTTTTGACAGATTTTATACAAGTGTTAAGTTGATGCAGGATTTTTTTTTTTTTTTTGTTTAACGTCCGACTGTTTTGCAAATTGCTGCTAATGCAGACGGTGATGGATGAAATGAATTTTTGTAACGAATGAAAAAATGCCATGCCCGAGTGGGATTCGAACCCAAGACCAAGTTGATGCAGGAGCTTCTGTTTGCTGCTGTAGGGACTTCAATGAAAAACAGAAAGGATATCCCAAAATTCTGTGGAATCCTTGAGAAAGGAGAGTCTGATTTCATGGCAACGGATCATGGAGTCATTGCTGCAAGATGGATGGATTCCAAAGAAGTAACAGTGCTAAGCAACTGCCACAAACTAGCCAGAGAGATAGTGAAAAGAAAGCAAAAGAATGGAGAAAAAAAAACAAGTCAGTTGCCCCTCAGCTATTGCTACTTATAACAAAGTAATGTGTGGGGTAGATTTAGCTGACCAAAAAGTACATGTTTATGATTACGATCGTAGATCATCTAAATGGTGGAAGAAAGTGCTGTACAAGTTTATCATGGCCGCTACCGTGAACGGACACATAATCTTCATGGAAATGACTCAGAAGAAAGTGAAGTTTCTACAATACCTTGTAGAATTGGCTGAACAGCTTGTTCTCACAGGTCGCCGTACTGCTAAAGTAACTCGCAAGATTGGTGGTTCCAGTGGACCTAGATCAAAGAGATCCAAGTTGATGCTGAATGTAGGCGATCATCTCCCCATTCAAAGCCCAGGCCGGCGTCGTTGCACAAGGTGTGCTCAACATAAGAAGGACAAGAGGACAAAGTTCGTCTGTTGTGGCTGCAACACTCCTCTATGTAATGACTGCTTCACTCCATATCATTTGTAAACATTTTTGTAAATTCATATATATATATATATATTAGCGAGTTTGTTTTACAGCTGTCGCCGTCTCTCGCATCCTAATACCCTCCACATTTGTCTGTCCAAGCAGTCATTGTCTGTCAGTCCTCTCGCCTGCATCGCCACCTCCATGCCATACTGCCAGGAGTGCTTCGGCCTTCCTCTTTTCCGGCTTGACTCAGGGACCCAGTCCAATAATATCTTTTGTAAATTCATAAATTCTAAATAAATAAAATTAGTAATTTGGTCTAAACTGGTTAGTTTTCATTTTCCATACCAATGGGATATATGATACCACTCTAAAATACGATTGGGATAATATATCCCACGTCATTTTCCACTTTTCCCGAGTTTTCTGAAGAGACGGAATTTTTGAACTATTTTTTACAAATAAATATCTATCATTTATTAAATAATTCAATACCATAATTTTAAAATGAAAAAAAGTTGTTTGGCAGTCTAAGGGTTAAACAGATTGCAACGTACACACATTAGGGATTACAGAAAAAAAAACACAAAAAAGATTCGTTTAAAATCTGTATCATTTGAATACAGCGGTAGTGTGGACATCATCACAATGGAAGAAACATCTATCGATATTGTGAATGTGAGATCGACGATCGAAACTTTCGACTATAAGTACTATCGATATTACGATTTACATTCTAGTCGATTAAATTTAAATAAAAACACAGGGGAGATAAGAATTTATTTCTGGCATGCTTTAAAAAATTTTAGTTATGTGGATTAATTCAGAAATATTATCTGTTGGTTTAGTATGTATTAGTAGTTTAATTTTTAAAGTTCGAGCGAGTTGCGGAGACTCAACTGGTCATCATAGAGGTTAGTATTGTTTGAAATTGTTGATTAGTTGTGGTAGGTTATGGTCCGTTATGCACGTTTATAAACTTAATACATTTTTTAAGAAACAATTGCTTATACCTTAAAATGCCTTTGTTTAGTTGTACAATCAAAATTTTGTATATTGTAGTGTTATTGAATATTGTATTGATTTTATGAATTTGATTCCAGTCATGTAGATACTATCCAGGTGCCTTACAAATGCTATTTTTAACATCTACGGCTGACCCTGCGTAATTGACACAGTGTTTTATTATTTTCGTTAAAATTTTTGTCCCGGTGTAGGTTAAGGTTAGTTTGGTCTCATGTAGGTTTGGTTGAATTTCAACCTGAATACTTACAGTCACCAGAAGAACTACACTGTTATTATTGTATTATTATTATTATTATTATTATTATTATTATTATTATTATTATTATTATTATTATTATTATCCTAAAAAGGATTTTACTTTTGTACCTTTCTATTATTATGTCTTCATTTTGTTTACCATTAGGTATGATTGCATTGAATAATCCATTACGTTCATAGATATTAAGCAGTATCTTTTGACCTATACGTCCTCTTCTGTTTTCTAAATTTTTCAGTCATTTAGCTGACTGAGTGTTAGAGAAGGAGTAGAACTAAAATAGTTTTGTTTACCTCTGGATTAATGTAATTAACACAATCTATCTGAAAATCCTTGTAGTCAATCATCCTTTATTTGTGGTCAGGTCTGATATTTTTAACGTACTCATTTTTCACCATTTGTATTAGTATTAGTGTGGAAAAAATTTGTAAAAGAATAATTCATTGCATCTACCAGAGGTGAGCTAAGGTTAGGTATAACCTCATGCAGGCCACTATTTAAGGAGGTTAAATTGCTTACAGTTCCCTCTCTCTACATTTTTGAGGTGATTATGTATGTTAGGCAAAATAATTTTATGCAGAATTTCAATGTTCACAATCATAACACGAGAAACAGAAATGATAATCATTTTTTTAATATATATGTGGCTAATCACTCCACAAAATTGTTTGAACAAAACCTACTTATGCAGGGAAAAAATTCATGAATAAATTACCCCAACTTTTAAAATGTTGTGAGGATTTGAATTCCTTTATAAGGAATCTGAAAAATTACTTGATCGGTGAAACTTTTTATAGCGTACAAGAATTTCTTTCTTAATAGTAGTGATACATTGTGTGATTCTTATATATATTTCAGGTGTTATAGCTGACATGTCCTATACTCCTCCTGGAGTCTCCAGGGCGCAAAAAAAAAAACATGAATGGTATAATTCACAAGCTCAAGCTTTGCACAGTGTGCTTGAGGATTGAATGGATAGTTGGCTTATTAAAAGCAAGTAGGGTTACCACCTTTTTATTTTCACATTACAGTTGAAGAGACCTTGATGCAACAACCGGTTGACTCTATTTTTCGGTTATGATCCATTGTTATAGTAAAAAAAATCGCTCTATCGTTTGGTGCAACAAAGGATCAAATCCAATCATATGTTTTGTTGGTAAAAAGAGAAAGGAGTTGACTGCGCGTGAAAGCATTCTCTAAATGTTTTGAATCTGATTTTTTGGATAAGTTTTTTGTATTTTCTGAAAAATTTCCATTTTTGGAGATAGCCGTTGTTGCACTAACATCTTCAACTTTTTTTGTGGGGGAGGGGAGTGCATCAAAGAATAAACCCCCAAAAAAGTATAAAAAATGTATGATGCCTGCTGTTGCCAAAAGTGTTAGAAATACACTGACCTTAATGACAGCTTATGCCCATAACAGACAGGTGGAGTGTCAAATTATTTACACTCAATCTGCTAGTTGCAGAGCTAAAATAAATAGTTCTGTTTCGTATCACATGATTAGCCAATTAAATGACTGAATCATTTCAGAACAGAAGAGGTAGAGTTGTAAAAGACACTAATCAGAGTTGTCTCCTCTGAAAGTAATGAATTTCATTATACAGCCAGACCCTGTGGTGAATGAAGTGAAGGTGTCATTTGCAGTGTGGAAAATATGTGCTTTTCAGAGGGCCCGGCATGCTGATAAGGTAGAAGTGTTAAAGACACTAGACACTAGAGTCTGTCTACGCTAAGAGTACTCCGACGTAGGCAACCAGCAATACAAGTGAGCATGCGCATTAATTAAAAATACGCACAGCATGATCAAAAACGAAATTTCATACAACTTTGATTCGCTCTAAGCTTAATATAATAAAAACACGTTCTATTCATTTGTTAGAAAATGTTTTATAAATCGAACATTATTGTACCATTAATAACTGAAATTTTACTAATATTTTCTTATATTATTATTTTTCCTTACACATTATTTACTATTATTACATTATTATTTATGATTAGTAGGTTTTTATTATACTCAGTTTTATTTCATTTTAGGTCACAAGTAACAGGAGAGTAAACAATTCCAAAGATTCGTTGTTGATCATTTCAGATTGTTTATTTCTTATCATTAAAATAATTAATGCCTGTGACTAGTTTAATACAACTGTTTGCACTTGCCCGTGTTTACCTCATATTTTTTAGTTTCATCAGTTATCTTTTAGAATTGTATCGCTTCGTTTCGATTTTTTGCGTAGACTGAAGTTGAAAAGTTTTGTAAGCTGTGTTTTGTTAACATGTGTGATAGTGAATGTGTTGAGTTTTTGAGACATAAAAGCCGTAAACATTAAAAAGTAGAAAAAAATTGTTTTGTAAATGTAGCCTATTGGTTAAAATAATTAAGGAGTCTTTATGAAACTACAATAATGAGATAACTGATGTTGATTCACTTGTAAGAATTGTTGGTTAGTGTTGGTGTTTTACCGTTGCTGACTTGCAGTGCTTGCTATTCAGTCTTTGTAGGAATTTACTGATCTTGGTAAACAATATAACAATAATAACTGATTTTAGTGTTAGTCATGTACAGGTGAATATCTGCTCTGAAGATTGACGGCTGGGTTAATATTGTTGTTAAAAAATATAGTTAACATGCGCTGTAGCTGCCGCTAAAATTTGAATTGTCATTTGTAGTGGATGACGACATTTGATGTGTAATTTATTTCTATAATTCATTTGATTTGTAATTCATTTGTAAACTTGTTTTTATGTATTTTGTATTTTGTTTTTATATATATAACCACCGTTTACTTGAGTTGGTGGTTATTTATTCCTAGTAGATAAGATATAATTTTGTATTTGTATAAAGTGGAATAAATAAATATTATTAAATATTATTATTATTATTATTATAATTACAACTAATCAGAACAGTATAAATGAAAACGCTTAAAGGATAATGTTTATTTTAACTGGATGTAGATATTTTTATGATGGAACGTAGTGCAAGATAACTGTCCGGTGGAGAGGTAGATACGCGCCAACTAGTGTAAAACTTTCATTTACAATCTATAGGCGCTTGCCTCATGCGGAGTACTCTTACAGGAGATGGACTATAGTCATTTTCATTTTTATTTTTTTTTGTATGCTTTTTTCATATACGAGGGCTATTCAGAAAGTAGGGAACGTTTTGTAAATAAACAAAAACTATGTAAAAGAAAAATTTTTTATTATATACATCTGAAAGAGTGACTAAAATACTACTTTTCTACATAGTCACCAAGCAAATTGAGGCACTTGTCATAGCAGTGGACAAGCTTCAAAATTCCTTCGTCATAGAAATCCGCCGCCTGCGACCGCAGCCACTCAGTGACGCGCGCCCGGAGTTCCTCGTCGTCGTCGAAGCGCTGTGTTGCTAGCCAGAGTAATAGCCAGAATAATAAACTCTGATCGGTACTGCCAAACATTGCGCAACCTTAGGAGAGCAGTTCAAAACAAGCGCCGAGGAAAGTTGTCGTCAAAAATTTTGTTTCTTCATGACAATGCCCGACCTCACACGGCAAACCGCACAAAAGAACTCCTTGATTCATTCAAATGGGAGGTTTTCCCTCATCCACCCTATAGTCCTGATCTTGCACCGAGTGATTTTCACTTGTTTCCAAGAATGAAGAACTGGCTAGCAACACAGTGCTTCGACGACGACGAGGAACTCCGGGCGCGCGTCACTGAGTGGCTGCGGTTGCAGGCGGCGGATTTCTATGACGAAGGAATTTTGAAGCTTGTCCACCGCTATGACAAGTGCCTCAATTTGCTTGGTGACTATGTAAAAAAGTAGTATTTTAGTCACTCTTTCAGATGTATATAATAAAAAAAATTTCTTTTACATAGTTTTTGTTTATTTACAAAACCTTCCCTACTTTCTGAATAGCCCTCGTAATTGGCTGACCATGTGATAAGAAAGAACTATTTTTCTAGTCCGAGAACTAGCAGATCGAGTGAAATTAATTGAACACGATCTGGCTGTTGTGGGCAAAAACGTTCAATATACAGATCAATTTGTAAACTGATTTTTATGTATGAAATCCAATTATGGGGGACTCAGTAAGCCACTCAAATATTGAAATCCTGAAAATTATTCAGAACAATTACAGCATTACCTTACAAACAAAATATTACTCAACAATTTAAACATTCCTACTATTCAACAAGAAATGAACATAATCGGTACGACTGGCTACTATGCCGGGGTCCCGGGTTCGATTCCCGGTCAGGTTTTTCATCTGTAAATCACCACATATCATTACTTAGGGACGAGCCCAAGGCGGTTTTTTTTTGCGCCCTGGAGACTCCAGGAGGAGTATAGGACATGTCGTTAGATATAACACCTGAAAAACGTATAAGAATCCCACAATGTGTCACTACTGTCAAGAAAGAAATTCTTGTACGCTATAAAAAGTTTCACCGATCAAGTAATTTTTCAGATTTTTTTTAAAGGAATTCAAATCCTCACAACACTTTAAAAATTGGGGTAATTTATTCATGAATTTTCTCCCTTCATAAGTACATTTTTGTTCAAACAATTTTGTGGAGTGATTAGCCACATAATAATCATTCCTGTTTATCGTGTTATGATTGTGAACATTGAAATTCTGCATAAAATTATTTTGCCTAACATACATAATCACCTCAAAAATGTAGAGGGAGGGAACTGTAAGCAATTTAAGCTCCTTAAATAGTGGCCTGCATGAGGTTAGCTGGTTAGCTCCCACCATACACCTAATAGCTTTCTTTTGAATTTTAAAAACCCTATTCATATTACCCGTGCTAGAATTACCCCATACTAAAATACCATAACGGATATGAGACAGAATGAGGCCATGATAAGCTGCCATCAGTAATTTTGTATCATTTAATCTAGCAATTTGTTTTAGTGCAAATACCCCAGATGATATTTTACTACAAACTTGATTGGTATAGAAGTCCCAAGACAAAGATCTATCTAGAGATACGCCCAGGAGCTTCACTGTTTCTACATGCTCTAAACTATTATTATGAATAAATACATCCACTTCTCTACTTTATTTAACGTTATGTTTATTTTTGAACTGCAAGTACTGACACTTTTTCCCATTAACTGTTAATAACATTTGATTCAAGAACTGTACTACGGACTCTATGTTAACATGTGTATTTACTTCAAGAGCATCCACCAGTAAACTGTTACTGATTACTGAAGTATCATCAGCAAACAACAAAGCTCTACCATTAGGTATGACTTCTGATAGCCTATTAATGTACAATAGAAACAGAATTGGACCTAAAACTGACCCTTGTGGAACGCCTGCTTTGACTTCAAGCTTTCCAGAAACAACCTTTGTAAGTTTCCCTCTAACAACCCTAGTTAACTCCACACACTGTAATCTATTAATAAGGTAAGATTGAAACCATTTCAATTCTACATCCCTAATGCCTAATGACTCTAGTGTTTTCAATAAAATTTCATGATCAACACAATCGAAAGCTTTACTCAGATCCAGAAACACTTATGTCAGGCATCATCACTCAATAAAAAAATAAATAAAAAAAATACCAAAGAAGACTCAAATTTCTCACAAACTAGTTTGCCATCTCACTCTGACAAGACAAGACATGAAATAAATTTAAGAAGTTTCTCCTTTGGAGGGATTTCCAACATGAAATGTAAAAAGGAGAACTTATCTACTTATTTTTATATATAAGAACTGAGTATAAATTTTCTATAATTTAAACAAAGCAGAAGAAATATAAATTTGAAATAAAAAGTAATTACTATGGTAACTGAATTTTAAATTGAAACTAAATTCTTGAGCCGCTTACGTCTTGACATTTTTTGCACATTCGACACAAATTATATAGTACACATAATACAGACAGATATATTTAATAGTAATGGCTGGGACAGGAAATAATTATTCACGGTATGATAGTTTCGACTATGAAGATGTCGATAACAACACCGGTTATGGCAATCAGGGTAATTCAGATTTTGGAACTCAAGATCGAATTCAAGTCACTCGATCGATTGGAACTGTTAAATCGAGCGGTGAAAATCGAGCGTTAAGTTATCAACGCTATTATGATGGATTCGTCGCCAATAAACACCAAGATGATACTTTCGATGATATTGAAAATGCTACTGCGAATCATCCGATGTCTGATTATTATCAGGCTTTTCAACAACGAAGTTATGATGGCACGTATGATCAGTATGAACAGTATAGTTCAGGCGGCCAGTATGGTGGAACCGAACATGCTTATAATCCATACGCTGGGAGTCAACAGCAACATCAACATCAACACCAACATCAACATCAACCGCAATCACAACCACAACCACCACCACAACCACAACAAAATTATAATTCCTATCAATACATGGGAAACTTACAACCATTTTACGTAGGAGAAAATAAGAAACCTCTTTGTGAAAGCTATGGTGAGTATATGTTAAATTTTGGAAATATTTTTGCAGAATGTCTACAATATGCTCCTATAAGATCTTGACCATAACAGGCATGTTGTTTAGTAGTCATGGGACGGCACAATAAAATAGGTGAGCTGGCACACCCCACTCCGCACACTTGAGTGAACGGCACAGAGCGTGCCGTACAATTGAACGATGAGACAGGGTGAACTGTGGCAGTGAGCTAGTAGATTCTAATATGACAGCACTGAGCTGAGCTATGTGAATAAACAGAGAGTGAGTCGAGCCGAGGGTGACTTTCGCTCACTCCTTCGCACACAGCACGTTGTGTTTGCGCGTGCGTCAACCTGAAAAGGGATTCATGCATCCCTTTCCACAAACAAATTTTTGTCATGTGTCTAACTTTGTTTCGTTAGCACGTGGTAAAATTGCTACAGTACAATGGTATTTTACAACCACTTTTCTCAGGGTTGTTGTAGTATAGTATGAAAGAATAATGACCCCCTCTCCTCCGCACCCTCACAAACAGTGGCAGAGTTTGATATGAAATGTATACTTTTCATGCAGCATTTAGGTGTAGGTAGCCCTTGCTATTATGCGACTAGAGAAAAGTGGTTTAGTCGTGGAGGGGATGTACAAGTCAGCTCTGGCGAAGAGCGTGCTGCGTGTGGAGAAACGCTCGGTGTGCTGGTCGTTCAAAATAAAAGAGCTGGTAGCTCACCGCTCAGTTAAAAGAGCTCTTTTGTGCGACTCGCTCAAGAGCGTCACATCATTGTTTAGGTCATCAGCCGAAAGGCTGGTTTGAACCTCTAGAGGTTTTACTAAGTAAAAAAAAAACGAGGAGTGAGTTAGTTCACCATTGCTTTCCTCACTGAGTGGAAAAGTACGCTTATCAGCATGCCGGGCCCTCTGAAAAGAACATAATATTTTCCACGCTGCACCACAATAAAATTATGGTTCCTATCAATACATGGGAAACTTACAACCATTTTACATAGGAGAAAATAAGAAACCTCTTTGTGAAAGCTATGATGAGTATGTTAAATTTTGGAAATGGTTTTGCAGAATGTCTACAATATGCTCTTATAAGTTCTTGACCATAACAGGAATGTTGTTTAGGTCATCAGCTGAAAGGCTGGTTTGAACCTCTAAAGGGTTTACTAAGTAAAAACGAGGAGTGAGGTGGTTTACTATTGCCTTCCTCACTGAATAGAAAAGTACGCTTATCAGCATGCCGGGCCCTCTGAAAAGAACATATTTTCCACGCTGCAAACGATACCTTCACTTCATTCACCACAGGGTCTGGCTGTATAATGAAATTCATTACTTTCAGAGGAGATAACTCTGATTAGTGTCTTTTACACCTCTACCTCTTCTGTTCTCAAATGATTCAGTCATTTAATTGGCTGACCATGTGATAAGAAACAGAACTATTTATTTTAGCCCTGCAACGAACAGATTGAGTGTAAATAATTTGACACTACACCTATCTGTTAGGTGCAAATAACAGGCATGTGGAGTTGTAAATTATTTGCACCCGATCTACTAATTCCAGAGCTACAAAAAATAGTTCTGTTTGTTATTGCATGGTCAGCCAATTACATAACTGAAGCTTTCAGAACAGAAGAGGTACAGATGTAAAAGACCACTAGCTAACTCCTCTGAGAGTAATGAATTTTATTATACAGCCAGACCCTGTAGTGAATGAAGTGAAGGTGTCATTTGCAGGGTGGAAAGTAAATGTGTTTCACAGGGCCTGGCATGCTGATAAGCATACTTTTCCACTCAGTGAGGAAGGCATTTGTAAACATTGCTCACTTTTAGTTTTATTTAGTACAGCCTCTTGAGGTTTAAACCATTTTTCGGCTGATGACCAAAACAACAACAACAACAACAACAACAACAACATCTTTACTAACCTATACAGTAGTCCCGCCAATCTGGAACCTACTTATCCAGGCATCCGGTTAATTTGGACGGGATTTAAAAAAATTAAAAATAACAGGATATACTAATTTTAGCGACAGGTCAATACAAAAATAATTGTATGGGATGGTTCAAAGTCCCTCAGTTGGTTACTGAGAAATTGCAGACAAAGAAGTCGACAAGTGCATTTTGTTTTCCAGGATGTGACTCGTTCCCTATAGCTGTGTTTAGACACAGCCTCCTTTATTTTATTGTGTTTCCTTCAGTTGTCAGTTGATACTCTGTATTAATCATGAGTCTTCTGAGGCTGTGATTTGTTGTTTTTAGGTACAGTCCAACCCCACTAATCCGAACTAATTGGGACCGAACCCCGTTCGGATCGGCAGAAAGTTCGGATTATCCGGGTTTTTCCAAGAAACATTTATAAAATGTACCTATTACATGTTATATTAGGCATAATGCTGGAAACATTAATAGACTACTGAACTAGTAACCAAATACTGATAAAGGTTTAAAAAAAATTAAATAAACTTCTCTAGCCATTTAAAACAGAAAAACAAAAATGTTTAAAACACTACCTACCGTAATTACGAACTACAGAACTGCCCCTCTGTCCGACGCAGCGATTGCACCATTCCAATAGTTTTTGTTCGTTTGCAAGCGTGAAGGTCATTGACAGTCGCCGGCGTGCCCTATTATGTTATTTATAGCTCAACAGTCACGTTCTTTTCCTACGACTGTTTACTGTTTTTATTTTAATATAATATTTAAAAAATTTTTTTTGGGGTCAAAACGGGTTCGGATTAAGCGGGTTTTCGGATTAGCAGGGTTCGGACTAGCGGGGTTCCACTGTACCATGTAATTAAATTTTTACTTTCTCTTGCCTATATGAATAAATAGGAAGGAAAGTATTGTTTTCATGTCGATTTTTCGAAATCGAGTTTTCACCGGATCTATACGTTTTCAGACCCCCTGAACCCAAAAAACATGTTTTTAGCGATTGGTCTGTGTGTGTGTGTGTGTGAACAGAATATCTCGTCAACGGAACATCGTACGAACTTGAAACTTGAAACCTAAGTTACGTACCCCTACCGGACCCGACACGAACATTTTCATCAAAATCGGTCAACCGGAAGTAGTAGTTTATTCGTGTAATTTTTCACTTTTTTGCGATTTTCTCCAAAACTGGTTCTACGATTTTTTTAAAAATCGCCTGGTTTACTCAATTTTTTATTCTCTACAAGATAGGGTAGGTGCCATGTTTGCTGTAATTCTTGGTGAGGGTGTTTTCTCGTAAAAACGTTGTTTTTTTTAAGATTACGGCTTTAATATGCATTTTAGCGCAAAAATTTATATAATAAAAATTGTAGAGAATTTAAAATCCTACAACTTTTATTTCAAATATTTTTTTGTATAACGCTTAGTTTAACGGTAATTAGCAATTTTCTGATTTTTTCTTACGAAAACGTGTGAAAAATCGATTTTTTTAAGATTTAAGCGTTAGAATGCATTTTACGACAAAATAGTATATAATAAATTTTATAGAAAATGAAAAGATCTACAACTTTTATTTTAAGCATTTTTCACTACAGAGCCTATTTTAGCGTGAAAGAGTGATTTTCTGTATTTTTAAGCCAAACTGAGTTCGATTTTCATTTAGCGTGTTTCACTCATGATTAAAATAAGATTATGTTTTTGAGGTTAGTTTTTTGTTTATTTCTAATGTTGGGTTTATTGTTAATTATTTGCACTGGCAAGAGAAAGTTGTGTGAGTGTTTCACACCAGATTTTTTTATAATATTAATGTTTGAATTCTGTGGTTCTAGGATTTGGTGATCATATTACTTGGACATGTTTCGAAAAGGCATTGGCTGAAGCCAAGTTCCAGAATACTCCTATAATGCTTATCATACACAAGAGTTGGTGCGGTGCATGCAAGGGTATTGAATATTTGGTTTTCTTTTAAAACTATTTAGTATTGTGGTCAGCAACGTAGTATGCCTATTTATGTGCTGTCAACTTTGTGTCTTGAGAATGTGTCTGTGATGTGGAGAATATGTACAGTAAAATTTGGTTATTACGAAATTCAAGGTTATAAAGTCAAGATTAAACCAAATTTTACTGTACAAACATTAAAAAATACATTAAAAAAGCAACTCATATTAATTTTTATTAAGTCGCATTTTAATTAATTATGATGCTACTAGAAAAAAAATATCAAAATATTAATGCTTTTATTTAATAGTGTGTTGATTTAGATTGGTTTTCCATGATTCCAAAAATTATCTGCTGTGCTTTCACTGTAAACAAAACTAGTTTTATTCATTAAAATACTTTGCTCAGACTTTGTCTTACAAAAATACTGAATAAAAATAAATGAAGCATTAACAGTACTAGTGATACACTACTTTAATACGCTATTTAATTCTAATTAAAGAACAGGGTAGGCTACTATTTTTAAAATTTAAACTTGGGTGTAGAATACTCAGCTTACTTTTCTTACCTAATTTTTTTTTTACAATACTATACGAGTATAATCTTAGTCAACATAACAACAGATCTTTCTACATTGCGAGTATCCAGGTACTGATGAAATGCTGGGATAAATGTAGCAGGGGATTATGTCAAGTCATTTAAGTGTATTTTATATTTTGTATTTGTTGTTGTTTAGGTCATCAGCCAAAAAGCTGGTTTGAACCTGTAGAGGTTTTACTAAGTAAAATGAGGTGGTTTACCATTGCCTTCCTCACTGAGTGGAAAAGTACGCTTATCAGTATGCCGAGCCCTCTGAAAAGCACATATTTTCGACTCTGCAAATGACACTTTCACTTTATTCACCACAGGGTCTGGCTGTATAATGAAATTCATTACTTTCAGACCAGATAACTGTGATTAGTGTCTTTTTTACACCTCTACCTCTTCTGTTCTTAAATGATTCAGTCATTGAATTGGTTGACCATGTTATAAGAAACAGAACTATTTATTTTAGCCCTGCAACGAACAGATTAAGTGTAAATAATTTGACACACTCCACCTGTCTGATATGGGCATAGCAGGGGATTATGTCAAGTAATAAGTATTTTTTTTACTATCATGTAAGTGTATTTTATATTTTGTATTTATCAAAAATTAATAATCCTGGATTGACCTGAACTTCCCTTGTATAACTGGTGAACTGCTTTAAATTTTGAGAAGTCATAAATAGTAAAAAAATTGAATTAATATGATTTTATATTACTCCTGTTTTATTTTAATTAAATTGGGAATTTATCATTAATTTAATTTTTAAAGCGCATAAAATTTTAAATTTTGGACAAGCGGTGGACTAAATTTTTTGAAAGTCTTTGATATTTAGAGTAATTCTGTGTTTTTGAAATGCATTAGGTAATGAATGATTTATGAAATGTTTTCAGCTCTGAAACCACAGTTTGCATCGTCACATGAAATTAAAGAATTGAGTAAACGGTTTGTGATGGTGAATGTTGCCGACGATGAAGAACCAAGAGATCAAAAGTTTGCTCCTGATGGTGTTTACATTCCGAGGATATTGTTCATGCGTAAGTACTCATGATTTTTTAAAATAATATCCGGTACTTTTACATTAATGTGGAAGGGGGCACTCTGATTACTAGTCTAAACTAATTTCCTGAACTAAACTGATTTCCTGCAACTAATTCCTGACCGAAGCTTAAACACAATCACAAATGTAATAGTAAACAAATCGCTGAAGGATCCGTAACTTATTCACTCATGGCGTTCATATTGCACTGCCACTTTAGAGAATATTGGTTTTCACCTCTTTAAAGTGAATTATAAATACAATTTCATTAACTTAACTGCTTCTTCTTCAGTTCATTGTCATTAATTTCTTCATATTTAGGCAGGTTTTTCTAGACAAGCTCTGCAACTTAACCCTTCTTCAGGGATGTTAGTTCCGCTCCGGCAGTTCTCTACAAACTTGTTCAGTTCAGTTTAGCTCTGCTTTGCTCTGGAGTTTTTGTGCCAGTACAGCCCAAGAGGTTGTGGTAATCTGTTATATCCCGGCTGTAAATGGTTGTGTTGTGACATATTAATTCAGAGCGTGTTAAAATTTTGAGAAAATGGACGAAAGTAGCAGTGAAGACGAAGTTATTGGTTACTGCAGTGGTAGTTGGTGAGGAGGAGGAGGAGGAGAAACAACAGAAGAAGAGGTTATGGGTGCACGATATCAGTGAGTAGGAAATTTTCTCCCAAATTGTTTCCTTAACTTGTCACGTTGTAGTGACAACGACTGTCTCTTGTTATACAGTTGTGGATATATTTGTACAGAACTAATAATGTTTTCGTCTAAAGTCGCGATATTTACACTAAAGTAAATGCGGAAAAAAATAATAAAATGAATACACGTTCAGTACTGCAGCACGTTGGAAACTGACATTAACAGGTTTGTCTAGCAACTGAGGCTGTGGCGACTGAGCATGCGTGAACCTTCTAGCACGTCCGGCACCCTGGCACCAATTCCTCGACGAGCAATGCAGCCTGACCTGACCTGACCTGAGCGGATCAAGTGTGTGGGTTTACATACAATAACATGGCAACCAAATTTTTCTGAGCTGGCCTGAGCTGAGCGTATCAAGTGTGTGACTTGCCTTAAAGATGTACGAGGGTTATTCGGAAAGTAAGGTTCCGATTTAAAAAAAAAAATAAACAATGTAAAATTTTTTCAAAAAACCTTTTTTTTATTGTATTTGTTACATCTTTCTTTATTTTTCCACATAGTTTCCATTTTTATTTAAACATTTATCATAATGTTCAACAAGCTTTTGTATGCCTGTATAATAGAAGTTGGCCGCCGGTGAGGATAACCAGTCTTGAATAGCTTCTTTTACATCGTCATCTGTGCCGAACCGCTTGCCACCGAAAAACTCCTTTAGGTAACGGAACAAGAGAAAATCACTTGGTGCCAAGTCTGAACTTTACGGCGGGTGGTCAACCTGTTCCCATCCAAATGATCCGATCAGATTTTGCGTTCGAATGGCAGAATGGGGCCTGGTATTCCCAATGTGAACACAATTTGTGAAATTGCAAATTTTCAGACACAATTTTGTACAAAGTTGTTCTGCTCACATTCAGAAACTCCAATGATAAACTTGAAACAATCGCCAGTCTTCACAAATCTTTTCTTCCACGGCATTAACCAAATCTTCTGTCACCACTGATGGTCGGCCTGATCGCGGTTCATCATGGACACTTTCCCGTCCATTCTTAAAATTTCTCACCCTCTTATGCACTTTGCTGTCACTCATCACATTGAGGCAGTACACTTCAGTTATCTGGCAATGAATTTCTGCCGCTGAAATGTTCCTAGCTGTCAAAAACCGTATATTGGAACAAATTTCACAGTCGGCGGGCTGATCAATTGTTTGAAACATTTTGAACTAATACTGTAAACAGCACACATTGCAACAATACGAATGCAAATTGTGTCGTTTTACACGCAAGGCATGCCGGGAGTCGACACGCATGCGCAATACAATGTTCGCGTCACGTTTGTTTAGTTACGGAGATTCGGACCTTACTTTCCGAATAACCCTCGTAATTTAAGTCCAGCCCTGTTTGTTCAAGGTCGTTCATAGGCTCAGTAGCTGACTTCTAACTCCCCCTCTTCACTAAACACTAGCGTTAGTTAAGTTTCCGTTAGTCGTTCTCTGGTGACAACTGCTTTTTGAAAACCACCCGGTCTGTCATACCGGATAGCTCAGTTATCGTGTACTAATTAGCCGGTCCTGTATACCGGATAGCTCATATAAGTGTTAGTGCGTCATTGTTAGTGAAATGGATCGACCTTCTACCAGTCGATCTGGTATGATCGACGATGGAAGACGATGATTTTGCCGTCGGTGTACGTAGAATGCTGGATGATGAGTCTAGTTTAGATGATTCAGATATTCAGAGTGAAATAGACGATTCCGATGCAGATCCAGACTTTGTGTTGCCAAATGAAAGTGATTCTAGTTCATAAAGTGACTGCACGTTTTGAATTCGTCAAAGCCTTTGGCTATGACCTTATCAGACCTCACCTTCAGAGAAGACTACAAATTCCCAATCTCCGGTGAGATTTGAGGCAAACTATTTTGATGGTGTTGGCAGAAAATAACCCTGTTCATGCAAGAGAGGAAGAAGTCCCTTCCGACCAAATGGAAAAGAGAAAAACGTGCAGCAAGTGTCCATCTCTTTGAGAGAGGAAAACCCAATATAAATGCATAAGTGTTCTAATCCCATTTGTTTAGGGTGCAGTCGCAAAGTCTGCAATGAATGTGCAAAATACTGTGTAAACTCATAAACTGATCAGTTATTTCTTTTGTTTATTATTATCTTCATCCATTATTATTGCAAATTACTCAAAAATATCTTACAAAGTATTATTTTATCATAATTGTTCTTTTCAAATTAAATTTTCGATGTGAGCAAGAGTTTGTTTGTTTGTAGTACAACAGCAGCAGTATTTCATTTTGTAATTTTCTATATTTAAAGGTTTGCAAATAAAGTAAAAATGTTTAATTGTTTTTTTATATACGTTCCCCATTAAATATGTTTACTAAAAATATGTATTAAATAAGAAATAGTTAATAAATTGACCGGTAAAAACCAAGATACACTGACCGGTCTAAGAGACCGGATAGCTCAAATAACGTTTCTACATCCATAGCTCAGTGAAAGTGTTAATATTTTGTTATCGTCTTCATTTCAGATCCTGATGGTGAAGTAATGACTCAGTATTACAATGATGCTGGAAATCCAAATTACAAATATTTCTACTCCGACTCATCAAGTATTGCTCGTGTGATGAGGAGAGTTATCAACAGTTTTCCGAAATATGTTAATGAGAAATACTCTGAAGATTTATAACATTTACTCAACTAGTCTTTTATCTAAGTCAAAATTTTTTTTGACTTTTAACTTATATTTTTAATTACATACTCATTAATATTTATAATGTGTTCATACGATATGATGCATTTTAACCGAAAAATTTTAAATAAATTTCATATTTTTGAATAGATCGATTCGTAAAAAATTACGTAGATTAGTATTATTTTAGATGATTATTTTTTTGTAAATATGGACAGGTAAACATGGTATTGTAAAATATAAAATTTTATTGTTAAGTATTTTTTGTCTTTTTTTCAATGCTATGAGGTACGAGGGCAATCCAGAAAGTCTGTCACGTTTTGATACAAAAAAAAACTAAGTACAAGAAAAAAATTTTATTTTATACATTTGAAAGTGCAACTAAAATGCTATTTTTCTATATAATCACCAAACAAATTAAGACACTTATCATAGCGGTGAACTAATTTTGAAATGCTGGCGTCATTAAAGTCTACCGCCTGTGATTTTAACCAGTTAGTCACACCCTTCTGCAGCTCCGCATCGTCGTCAAAGCTAATCGTCTTACCTAATTTTTCTGTAACTATTTCGTGCAATAAACTTTTTGAAATTTGTGGGAAAAAAGCGATAGCTCTCTTATGGTGAATTGACGATCTTCTCTAATCTTCTCATTGACTTTATTCACAATGTCATCAGTCACAAGGCTTGGCCGTCCACTTCGTTCTTCCTCGTGAACATTAGTTCGGCCATTTTTGAACTGAATGCACAAACGTTGTACTCCACTTTCAGTGTAAACATCGTTCCCATAAACTTCACAGATTTGGCGATAAATCTCAATTGGTTTATTGTTTTTAGCCAACAAAAACCATATTACCGACCGTACTTCACAACTGGCGGGATTTTGAATTGCGGCACACATTTTAAATTGTTGTTGAAAAACAACGAAGAGCGACACAGACCTCTCGCTAGCACGGCTGGATAACCACTGAATGGAGAAACGCCGCGGCACCAAAATGGCCGCGATAGTTCCGCCCCTAGCAGCTACAACGCAAAACGTGATACTTTCTGAACTGCCCTCGTATAAAGATCACATCACAACTTATTTCACCTGATTGTGAAATAACTACCTACCACTACAGTATAGATACTGAAGTCACGAGATTGCCTTTTGTGTATGGATGGGTTGTGAGGAAGGGAAGTGTAAATATGATAGTGCTGCCAACTCAACAGTGAGACACTACTCGTACAATTTCACTACCGTGCAGTTTCTACTTACATTTTGTAAGCTGTGGTTTAATCCGAGAAAATTATCTTCATAAACCTTGTGTTGTTTAGGTCATCAGCCGAAAGGCTGGTTTGAACCTGTAGAGGTTTTACTAAGTAAAACGAGGAGTGAGGTGGTTTACCATTGCCACAACTCACTGAGTAGAAAAGTACGCTTATCAGCATGCCAGTTCCTCTGAAAAGCAAATATTTTTCACTCTGCAAATGACACCTTCACTTCATTCACCACAGGGTCTGGCTGTATAATGAAATTCATTACTTTCAGAGGAGACAACTCTGATTAGTGTCTTTTGCACCTCTACCTCTTCTGTTCTTAAATAATTCAGTCATTTAAGTCATTTAATCAATTCAGTCATTTAAGTCAGTCATAATTAAGTACACTTATCAGCATGCCGGCCCTCTAAAAAGCACATATTTTCCGCTCTGTAAATGACACCTTCACTTCATTCGCCACAGGGTCTGGCTGTATAATGAAATTCATTACTTTTAGAGGAGATAACTCTGATTAGTGTCACAGTACACCTCTACCTCTTCTGTTCTTAAACGATTAAGTCATTTAATTGGCTGACCATGTGACAAGAAACAGAACTATTTATTTTAGCCCTGCAACTAACAGATTGAGTGTAAATAATTTGACACTCCACCTGTCTGTTATGGGCAGTCATAAACCTTATAAGAAATAAATCTGACCTGTAATACTGCTTATAGGTTAATAACATGACTAGAAATGATAATTTACCATTGGAACAAATTTTTTACGAATGAATATCCTTGTTTACTATAGCTGTCACCGGCGTCTTCACGATCAGTCTCACTAGTATCTACCTAACCGTTTCCTGTTTTTACCAGGTGTCAACAAAACTGTTGAAGAATATCTTTAATTTCTTTCTTTATTTTTCAAATTGTGGGAAGAGAAACATCATAGTAGTTAACCACTTGCTCATGGCCCTTGTTAAGAGGCAGTGAAAGGTATTTTTGTTTAGTTTCAACTTCACAGCATTTTATTACACTGCATATTAGACTTTGTTCAGCACTGTGAATAGTCTGCCCACATTTTCGAGAAACTAACATTTCTGTTTACGGATATAACAGTTATATTGGTACAGTTAACCTACTAAAGGTTCCGCGATATACTGTATAGGCTATGTTCTGGGTATGGTATAAGTTGTTACGTTTGTCATACTGAAATTAAAGCAGTCGCGCATGCGCACTGATGCTTTTTCCCCTTTACCCCTCGTTGCAAACACGGGAAAACTCGTGACTCAAGTGACTAAAAAATCTGTCACATCCCGGACCCTTCCATATCTGGGCGTGTCTCCAAACTAATTTTTCAATTTTGGTTAGTGTAATGGTTAGGGATGGAAAAGTGAAAGTTGAAGCTGGAATCTTGTTTCATGTATTTCAATTATTTTATAGCTCAAATTAATACAAAAACACTCTACATTCAGTAGAACCTCTTTAATCCGGCACGTTTGGGACTCGAAGCTTGCCGGATTAAAGGAAATTCCGGACTGTGGAGGTTATTTATAAAAATACAGGAGTCGTATAAAAAATAACACAATTTGCACAAGAAACTTTTACTGTATGTATTTATTATTTAAATATGGGTTATTTAAACAATATAAATCAATATATAAGTACAGGAGAAATATTAAAATGCATTTTTTAAGTACAGTACATGATGAAATAAATTTGAATACAGTATGAAATATAGTACAGTACTGTACTATTCGGGGTTTTTAGCAACAGCACTGGTAGATGGCTGGAAAAAAGATCTAATATCTACTTGCTTCTTACGACTAGTATTTTTTTTATTTAAAAAATCATTTTTTATTATATGCAAGTTCATAACTTCGGCCATACTGTATTGTTTATTTGACTCAGCAAATTTTACAAATGTGTAAAAAAGCATACTGAGTTTACAAACTCAGAGCGTGACGCTTAGTGGCTCTTGAGTGTCGGCGGTAGCTGTCGGGTTGCTCACTTTACAATGTTCATTGTGAAGGCAATTGTATAATTTTTGTCTATTGCCGTTGATGGCGGATTAAGGAGGTTTTACTGTACTCCTAACCTAACACCTAACCGTAGATTCTTTCAGGATCTGGGTATAATTCGTCCGTGCAATTACAAAGGGGCGTATCTCGATTTTGTTGATTTTTCAGGAAAGCCATTTAAAGTTTGAAGTGAACCTTTCATGTAACTTAACACTTCATTGTTCACTCATTATTGTTCATACTTTCTTTATTTGTATAAATTATAATAAACAAATGTACAGGTTTTGGATAAAACAATTAAAAAAAGATTTTTATCATTACAAAATAAAGAAATGATGACTCAAAAACCCTTCTTACTGAGATACGCCAGTTTGTCATTGCTTTCGTAATTTTATTAATGCACGAATTCCAGTTACGCCCCTGTGAATACCAGTATGTTAAATAAATAATAACAAATAAAATAGAAGTAATTTGTTTATTTAAAATATTTAAGCTAAGATAAAAACACGGGATCTTAAAAACTAATCATTATAAATTTCTGATTAGCATAATGACATTTACTTGACGTTAAAAGACTATCTGTTAATGATAATAACCATTAGGTTTCTTTTGCAGTTTTATTGACTTTCCGAATTTGCTTTAGAAATGTGTATGATTTATCACAAATTAATTTGATCATTGAGTATATTAATGAGAACATTATTGAACTACAATATTTAAAAAATTACAGTATTAAAAAACACTTCCAAATACAATTCCACAAGGTGATACACATTTTCGAAAAATATAAGTTATAAAATTAAGCACCTACCAACTAAGCCTAATAGAAACCATGTTGTAGTCAACATTTTTTTTTAGTGTCAACGATAATTAGGCCTACTTCCTGTTATAAAAGAAATAGTCGCATAAATACTATTATTTTGACAGCGGTAATAAAAATAATATGTACTGGACACATACTAAATACACTCAATGCACTCCCGGACTGAGAAGTAACATGAAAATGATTTATAAAACTAAACACTTACTAACTACACCTAAGATAATTGATTTAAGAAAAAAAATTACTTAAACAAGTTAAACAACACAAGTAATAAGACAAAATTTCTTATGAGGTAAATTTGTGTAAAATGTCGTAAATCCTGGATTTTTTATTACAAGAGTATCTCTTAAGCATAATTTCACCAAGTTATTATATTTTGCAGTGGCTATCAGTGGAGATTTCCCATTAAGTTTTTCTGGATAGCTAAATTCAGATTTTCAAAAAGTGAAATGCTATTGTACACGTTAGAACAATGGGTTGTTTTAAAATAATCTTTCTAGGCTGATATTTTATTACCATTAATCCTCTGAAGGTTGTCTAGTCAATCTTATCATTAGCATCATCCTTCCTAACCCTAACCCTGAGAATTCTAATACCTATTGAAAGTTTTTTGAAGTTAAGAAAATCATCAAAATTTAAAGAATAAGTAATGTAGAATTATTTGCTCGTGCTAAACAAAAAATTGGTGTTAAATGTTTTGGTAAAATATTTCTCCAGACAACTTTAAAGTTGTTTGAATAGTTGAATGAGCAGATTTCTGCAGAAAAAATCTGCAGATACGCCTATTTGGTGCTTTAATTCAAAAACAAACACAACCACAAACAGGCGTATCTAAGATATGGCTGTATGTGACTGTTTTTCCACGTGAAAATATTAACTTACGCCCTTCATTTTTTTTAGTAACTAAGAAACTAACATGAATTGAGATACGCCAGTTTGTCACTTCACAGAACAGCACCAGATAAGTATGGAATCAGCCTTAACTCAAAACAGGCAAAAATCGAGATACCCCCCTTTGTGATTGCACAGACGAATTAATAATAAACACTTTATTTAAACTAATAACAGTTATTTATTTGTACTATAGTCATTTGTACGTTCAGTTGACACAATGGAGCAGTACAGGACAGTGTATTTCTTATGGAGCTTTTACTGCTACTAGCAAGTACACAAACATCGGCTTTTTAGATCATCAATGCCATCATTACCAATAACATTCCCCTCCTCCTTGCCCGTTCGATAACAAACCTTTGTAATGTAGAGTAGTGTATACAACTATTAATTAATAATTAACAATATAAGTTTATACTCAAATTCTTATGCAAATTCCTAATTTGAAATAATTTTCGATATATGATCTGGAAAAGATTTTTTAGATTTGTAATAACCGATTACGTCACTTGTTTACATTTATCTCACAGTGTTTAGAAAGTCTGGCATGGGAATGTGGAAAAGGCATTAGTAGGTCTGCAGTAAAACAGATAAGATATTCATTTTAACCCCCCTTAATAGAAGAAAATGTTTTTACAGTTTTTGGATCTATTACAATTCATTAAACATTCTACAAAATACATAATTTTTTTGTGTCAAGCAAAACTTGAATTGTAGTTCTACTTTAAAAAATATGTGTTCTACAGAAGTTTAAAAACTGTATTTATATACACATGCAGATGCCTGTAATTGATGTTTTTAGTTGCGCTAATAGTAGTGACGATTCCCATAAGATCCATTGAGTCAACTGAACATGCAAACGACTATAGAATTTAACTTTACCTACTAACAAAATACAATTAGATACTATTTTTGTTTCTAATATTAGCTTCTATTGTTCATTATTTGCATTGGCAAAAGAAAGTTGTGCGAGTGATTTTTTCCGTCGGTAACTGGTCAAAAAAACAGGGTGCATTTTATACAATGGATGGGAATTTTCTGTAACTGTTTTAATATTTACTAAATAGTATGACAAAAATCAAAGTAATGTGCTGTACATTGTCACAACATGTGCTAGACGCTATTCAACTTAATGATCTTATTCAAAAAAGTGTTACCGCTGTAAAAATTTCTAGAATATCATCCAGTATCAGAAGACATGGTTTTATTTGTTGACAATGAGTCAACAATCTACTGATTGTCTCATTGCTTTCTGGTTAGTCATTTCTTTTGAAATGCCATTTAATGGAATTTGCATTTGCAAACTCCGTCTGAGATACCTCTGTACTAGTGATGGGCATTATTTAACGTAACAGGATGAATAAATGCCCATAACAGACAGGTGGAGTGTCAGTTATTTACTCTCAATCTGTCCATTGCAGGGCTAAAATAAATAGTTCTGTTTCTTATCACATGGTCAGCCAACTAAATGACTGAATCATTTAAGAACAGAAGAGGTAGAGGTGCAAAAGACACTAATCAGAGTTGTCTCCTCTGAAAGTAATGAATTTCATTATACAGCCAGACCCTGTGGTGAATGAAGTGAAGGTGTCATTTGCAGAGTGGAAAATCTGTGCTTTTCAGAGGGCCTGGCATGCTGATAAGCGTAATTTTTCACTCAGTGAGGAAGGCAATGGTAAACCACCTCACTCCTCGTTTTACTTAGTTAAACCTCTAAAGGTTCAAACCAGCCTTTCGGCTGATGACCTTAACAACACAACAACAAGATGAATAACATGGTTACTGAATTGAGCTACTGCTTGAGTCCCAGCTCCGTGTAGTTGCGGGGTGAAGGGGGTACGGGTGAGGTATATTGAATGAGTGATGCATGCTGGGAGAACGATTGTTGTACTACTCTGATAAAAAACATTCGTTTTCAAACTTTAACAAATATAACTTTCAAAGTTATTTTTTTTATTTATTTATTGATTTATTTATTTAACGTCGCATCAACTGCAAGGTCATTAGCGACGACGTTGGGGTGCAACTGTGTGCAATGAGGATGAAATGATTTTTTGTAACGTATGAAAATATGCCGTGCCTGAGTGGGATTCGAACCCAGGACCGCATGATGAGAGGCGAGCACGTTACCAACTGCGCCAATGCTGCCGGCTTGTTTGTATTTATTACATTTATTTATTTACATATTTTTATATAAATTGGTAAGTTAAATATTATGAATCCAACCAAGTTAATAACCCGGTAGGTATATGTTAAATTAATGCGCCGGATGATAAGAATATTTGTTTAGTCTAGTTAGTACACGCTACCACTACAAATGCATCAGCTGTAAAACACTACTAACTCACTCATTCTCCCACTGCTACAACAACGCACTGCATTCCTCCCAACTACACAGAGCTGCGACTCAAGCAGTAGTTATTGTGATTACAGGTTACTAAAAACACCCTGTTATTTTAATAACACCCTGTTAGCTGTTACTTTATAACACCACGATTCAAAGCTGTTTAATAAACTGTACGAATGACGCTTGTCTGAATGTTATAACAGCATAAGACTGTTAAAACTAAGTGAAGTTGTCAATAACCTTTTCGTCTAGTTACACCCCTTTTAAGCTTAACTACGTTATAATACTGTTATTAATACAAACACAAGGGTGGAAAATCATACTGAATCTCTCATGGACACAAAGTTAAGACAACAGCTCTATTTCCTGTAACCAAATAAAACCACAGCAAACCAAACACAATTTTTCGCAAACACTTGCGCTGAATATTTCTTGAACACACAGCTGGTGAAACACAGTTAGTGAATATCAGGTAAAAATTTTAGCTAGATTGTTTCATTATGTCTTGAGATTTCGGGTCACGAATTAGGAATTTAAACATGGGAAGAATTAGAAGAATTCAACTCGACTTGGGCAAACAATGAATATCAAGGTTTATTACTGCATTTGAAGATGCTTTGTGATAACTGTAACCCAGATCTGATCTCAATGGAAGAACTTACCACAGCTCTACAGCATGGGAAGAATAGGAAAGCATGTGGTTTGGATGGTTTGAGGATGGAACTCCTAAAATATGGTGGCCTCTTTTTAGGCCTTCGTCTGCTACATCTATACAATATGTGCTGGAGAAGCCATAAAGTACCGAAAGACTGGAATTCAGCAAAAATAATTAACTTGTTTAAAAAAAATGATAGAAATCTATGTGCCAATTATAGAGGTATAACACTGTTAAACACAGGCTATAAGCTGTATGCATCCGTGATCAATGAACGTTTAAAAGTATTGGCAGACTGTTTGATAAATGAGGAGCAGATGGGCTTCAGAAAGGGGAGGTCGTGTACGGACGCTGTATTTGTTCTTAAATTGATGATACAAAGAAGAAGAGAGTTTAATCTAGAAACCCATCTAGCGTTCATTGACTTTGAAAAGGCCTTTGATAGTGTTAATAGAGAGCAGCTCTGGGAGATAATGTATGTGCAAGGATATCCCCCACATCTGATATCAGTGGTACAGAGTTTGTATGAAGATACAGCTGTCCATATACAGGTTGGAAATAGACTGACATCAGCGATTGATACAAATAAGGGGGTGAGACAGGGTTGCAGTTTGTCTACGACGCTTTTTAATATATATATAGATTGGATTCTGAACAAGTGGAAGGAGAGCATAAATGCTGGTGTACAAATCGCCGATTATGATTTAAGCTGTTTGCTATATGCGGATGATCAGGTAATTATCATGGAAACTGAAAATGATTTGCAGAAAGCTGTGTTTGAACTACAAACGATCTGTGAGGGTTATGGAGTGAAGCTATCTGCCGCTAAGTCAAAGACTATGGCCTTTAAGGGCAAGTATCCAGTCAGAACAAAAATCGTTATAAATGATAAAGTTTTAGAACAAGTCTCGCATTTTAAATATTTAGGATGTGACGTAAGCTTTTTAAAAGATGACGATGTTATGAATAAACTGAATAAGTTTAGAACAATTTGCGGGACAATACATCGAACTTTGAAAAATAAGACAAGAAAGGATACAAGAATTAAACTGTACAAAACTATGGCAGTCCCGGTTTTGCTGTATGGCAGTGAAAGTTGGACCATGACGCAACGAGAGAGAACTCTAATACAAAGTGCAGAAATGAAGTTTTTAAGGGCGACGGCAGGCTATAACAGACTGGACATGAAACGTAATGAAAGTATTAGAGCAGAATTACAGGTCCAACCACTATTAGACGGCATTGCGCGCTACAATTCCAGGTGGTGTGAACATGTGAATAGAATGCGAGAGGAAAGACTACCAGTCCAAATATTAAGTTATGCCCCATGGGGTAGACGTGATAGAGGAAGACCGCTACGAAGATGGGTGCCGGAACAGGCTTTAGGCCTATCCGTGTTTGGGTGATGATGATGATGATTTCTGCATTCCTCATTAAGTTAAAAAACACAATTTTTTCTTACCAGTTTGCTAAACTTCCTGGAAAGCATATCCTTGATAATTGATACTATTACTTTTAACCAATAGTATTGATTGTAGCACAAGCTAATTAATTATTTCTAAAGAAGATAATTCTGATAATGACAATGAATTTGCAAGTGTCTCATTATAACTATCTGGGCTGCGATGTGAGCTTTGATAGGGACTTAGATATTGAAAATAAAATAAATAAATTTCAAGCTATTTGTGGTACCATTAACAGGATACTGGGTAACAGAGCTAGAACAGAGACAGTAGTGAAGTTCTACAAGGTAATGGCAGCCCCAGTCTTTTATGGAAGTGAGTCATGGGTTACCACAAAACCAAGAAAGTAGGATCCAAGCAGCTGAAATGAGGTTTTTAAGAAGGGTGAAGGGCTGCTCGAGGCTGGATCTAATACATAACGAAGAAATTAGATCCGAGTTGGGTGTATTTAGCTTGAATGAAAAAGTGGAGGACTACCGGAATCAATGGAGGCAACATTTGGAACGGATGCCAGAGGAGAGAATACCTCTAAAAGTGATGGAATATGTTACAGTTGGGAGAAGGGAGGTGGGAAGACCTCGAAGAAGATGGCAGTAGTCGAGATGTATAGTGTTTGTGTAGACGTACAGGATGGTTTGTGAGTTCGAAACAGGATTATGCCTGATCCTTGATAGTAAGAAGAAGAAGAAGAAGAAGACAATGGATTTGCCTGTAAGAGGGAGATGGAGTTTTCAATTATTTGCACTCGATCAGCTAATTCTAGGGCTACAAAAAATAGTTCTGTTTCTTATCACATGATCACCTAATTATATGACTCGATCATTTAAGAACAGAAGAGGTATAGGTGTAAAAGGCACTAGTCTCAGTTATCTCCTCTGAGGGTAATGAATTTCATTATACAGCCAGACACTGTGGTTAATGAAGTGCCGGTGTTATTTGCAGGGTGGAAAGTTGATGTTTCTCTGGGGGCTGGTCAAGCTGATAAGCATACTTTTCCATTCGGTGAGGAAGGCATTGGTAAATCACCTCACTCCTCATTTTACTTAGTAAAGTCTCTAGAAATTCAAACCAGCCTCTCAGCTGATGACCTAAACAACAAAAATGTCAATGAAACTTTTACGTTTACCATACAGATAGGAAAGTGTTTATCAGTCTGTGATACTTACAGACATAAGGGAGGATGTCTGGCAGGGTAGTTGAATGGGGGTTAGAATGTACAAAATACCAGAGGGTGTCTACCATCCCCACCTTATAACCAAAAGGTTTTGTTTTATTTTACAGGATACAAGAACTCCTTTCTAAATATTTTTTAAAAAATTTTTTTCTTACAGGCAGGTGGAGTGTTAAGTTATTTGCTCTCGATCTGCTAGTTCCAGGGCTACAAAAAATAGTTCTGTTTCTTATCACTTGGTCAGCCAATTATATGACTCGATCATTTAAGAATAGAAGAGGTATAGGTGTAAAAGGCACTATTCACAGTTATCTCCTCTGAGAGTAATGAATTTCATTATACAGCCAGACACTGTAGATAATGAAGTGATGGTGTTATTTGGAGGGTGGAAAAATGATGCTTTTCTGAGGGCTGGACATGCTGATAAGCATACTTTTCCATTCAGTGAGAAAGGCATTGGTAAATCACCTCACTCCTCATTTTACTTAATAAAGTCTATAGAGGTTCAAACCAGCCTTTCAGCTGATGACCTAAACAATAGAAATCTCAATGAAACTTTTAAGTTTACCGTACAGATGGGAAAATGTTTATCAGTCTGTGATACTTACAGACATAAGGGAGGATAACAGGCAGGGTAGGGTTGAATGGGGGTTAGTATGTAGAGAATACCAGAGGTTGTCTACCATCCCCACCTTATAACCAAAAAGTTTTGTTTTATTTTACAGCGTACAAGAACTCCTTTCTAAATATCTTTTTTTTTAAATTCTCCTCTAACAGGCAGGTGGAGTGTTAAATTATTTGCACTCGATCTGCTAGTTCCAGGGCTACAAAAAATAGTTCTGTTTCTTATAACATTATCAGCCAATTTTATGACTTGATTGTTTAAGAACAGAAGAGGTAGAGGTGTAAAAGACACTAGTCAGAGTTATCTCCTCTGAGAGTAATGGATTTCATTTTACAGCCAGACACTGTAGATAATGAAGTGATGGTGTTATTTGGAGGGTGGAAAGTTGATTCTTTTCTGAGGGCTGGGCATGCTGATATAGATACTGAAGTCACGAGATTGCCTTTTGCGTATGGATGGGCTGTGAGGAAGGAAGTGAACATTTGACAGTGCTGCCAACCTCAACAGTGAGACACTACTCGTACATTTCACTACCGTGCAATTTTTAGATACATTTTGTAAACTGTGGTTTATTCCGAGAAAATGTTTTCTTCATAAACCTTGTTGTTAAGGTCATCAGCCAAAAGGCTGGTTTGAACCTGTAGAGGTTTTACTAAGTAAATCGAGGAGTGAGGTGGTTTACCATTGCCTTCCTCACTGAGTGGAAAAGTACATTTATCAGCATGCCGGGCCCTCTGAAAAGCATATATTTTCCACTCTGTAAATGATACTTTCACTTCATTCACCACAGGGTCAGGCTGTATAATGAAATCCATTACTTTCAGAGGAGATAACTCTGATTAGTGTCTATTACACCTCTACCTCTTCTGTTCTTAAATGATTCAGTCATTTAATTGGCTGACCATATGATAAGAAACAGAACTATTTATTTTAGCCCTGTAACTAACAGATTGAGTGTAAATAATTTGACACTCCACCTGCCTGTTATGGGCGGAGTATAAAGAAATAAATATGAGAGTAGAAATAAATATGACCTGTAATATTGCTAATAGCTTAATTAAATGACTAGAAATGTTTGATTTACTGTAATTACGAATGAATCGCCTTCTTTACTATTGCTGTCATCAGCGTTTTCATTATCATTCTCTCTAGTATCTACCTAACCGTTTTCTCTTTTACCAGGTGTCAACAAAACTGTTAAAGAATATCTTCTTCACGTCCTTAATTTCCTTCTTTATTTTTCGAACTGTGGAAAGAGAAACATCACAGTAGTTAGCCGTTCACTCACGGCTTTTGTTAAGAGGCATGGATAGGCATTTTTGTTTTGTAACATTGCGTTCAGCACTGTGAATAGTTCGACCACGTTTTCAAGAAACCGACATTTGTGTTAATGGTAACAAACAGTTATATTCGTACAGTTAACCTACAAAAGGTTCCGCGATATACTGTATATGCTCTGGGTATAGTAGGCCTATATGTTGTTATGTTTGTCGTACTGAAAATAAAGCAGTCGCGCATGCGTACTGATGCTTTCCCCATTTACCCATCGTTGCAAACAAGGTCAAACTCGTGACTGAAGTGACTATAAAAATACTTTTCCATTCAATGAGAAAGGTAAATCACCTCACTCCTAATTTTACTTAGCAAAACCTGTAGGGGTTCAAACCAGCCTTTCGGCTGATCACCTAAACAATAACAATATAATAACATTTAAACTTTGGTTTGTTGGGGATCTGGGTTTGATAAATAATAAACAGACTTATAACAACATATTCCAGTTATTTATTTACACAAATGACGATTAAACTTAGTCAACTAACAAAATATACAATTATGTAAATTAAATGTTGTTTAGGTCATCAGCCGAAAGGCTGGTTTGAACCCGTAGAGGTTTTACTGAGTAAAACGAGGAGTGAGGTGGTTTACCTATGCCTTCCTCACTGAGTAGAAAAGTATGCTTATCAGCATGCCGGGCCCTCTGAAAAACACATATTTTCCACTCTGCAAATGACACCTTCACTTCATTCACCACAGGGTCTGGCTGTATAATGAAATCCATTACTTTCAGAGGAGGTAACTCTGACTAGCGTCTTTAACACCTCTACCTCTTCTGTTCTTAAATGATTCAGCCATTTAATTGGCTGACCATGTGATAAGAAACAGAACTATTTATTTTAGCCCTGTAACTAACAGATTGAGTGTAAATAATTTGACACTCCACCTGCCTGTTATGGGCGGAGTATAAAGAAATAAATATGAGAGTAGAAATAAATATGACCTGTAATATTGCTAATAGCTTAATTAAATGACTAGAAATGTTTGATTTACTGTAATTACGAATGAATCGCCTTCTTTACTATTGCTGTCATCAGCGTTTTCATTATCATTCTCTCTAGTATCTACCTAACCGTTTTCTTTTTTACCAGGTGTCAACAAAACTGTTAAAGAATATCTTTTTCACGTCCTTAATTTCCTTCTTTATTTTTCGAACTGTGGAAAGAGAAACATCACAGTAGTTAGCCGTTCACTCACGGCTTTTGTTAAGAGGCATGGATAGGCATTTTTGTTTTGTAACATTGCGTTCAGCACTGTGAATAGTTCGACCACGTTTTCAAGAAACCGACATTTGTGTTAATGGTAACAAACAGTTATATTCGTACAGTTAACCTACAAAAGGTTCCGCGATATACTGTATATGCTCTGGGTATAGTATAAGTTGTTATGTTTGTCGTACTGAAAATAAAGCAGTCGCGCATGCGTACTGATGCTTTTCCCCTTTACCCCTCGTTGCAAACAAGGTCAAACTCGTGACTGAAGTGACTATAAAAATACTTTTCCATTCAATGAGAAAGGTAAATCACCTCACTCCTAATTTTACTTAGCAAAACCTGTAGGGGTTCAAACCAGCCTTTCGGCTGATCACCTAAACAATAACAATATAATAACATTTAAACTTTGGTTTGTTGGGGATCTGGGTTTGATAAATAATAAACAGACTTATAACAACTTATTCCAGTTATTTATTTACACAAATGACGATTAAACTTAGTCAACTAACAAAATATACAATTATGTAAATTAAATGTTGTTTAGGTCATCAGCCGAAAGGCTGGTTTGAACCCGTAGAGGTTTTACTAAGTAAAACGAGGAGTGAGGTGGTTTACCTATGCCTTCCTCACTGAGTAGAAAAGTATGCTTATCAGCATGCCGGGCCCTCTGAAAAGCACATATTTTCCACTCTGCAAATGACACCTTCACTTCATTCACCACAGGGTCTGGCTGTATAATGAAATCCATTACTTTCAGAGGAGGTAACTCTGACTAGCGTCTTTAACACCTCTACCTCTTCTGTTCGTAAATGATTCAGTCATTTAATTGGCTGACCATGTGATAAGAAACAGAACTATTTATTTTAGCCCTGCAACGAACAGATGTAAATTAAATAGAGTAGCTAAATTATACAGATTACAAAACTTAAGCACTAAACTTTACTAATTAAAAAATATTGTCTTTCTAGAAATGGAAACAATTGGGTTATCTATCCACAAGCACTTGTTGCTATCACCCGTACGCACTAACACTATTTACCTAGTTCAAAATTGGTCCTGTAATGACATTACTTTTAATGGCCTAACACTGTCCATTCACGATTAAGGTGTTGACTGAATTACTTCAAAGGCGGTAACTGTTTTTATACCTTTTGTCTAATAATTAATCTAGATCAGCGATTCCCAAACTTTTTTTTTACCTTGCCAACTTTTTTTTTACTTCTATCAAGAAAACTTCCCACACCCCCTTTCACAATGTTATGTGATACTGAAGAAAACAAATAGGTAGGCCCTACATTGAATAACCATACATTTTTTTTTAAATTTATTTATTTAACGTCGCATCAACTGCAACGGTCATTAGCGACGATGTTAGGGTGTAACTGTTTACAATGGAGGATGAAATGATTTTTTGTAACGTATGAAAATATGCCGTGTCTGAGTGGGATTCGAACCCAGGACCGTATGATGAGGGGCGAGCACGTTACCAACTACGCCAATGCGGCCTACATTTATTTTTTATTGCTTTTATAACATTATAAGTTGCAATTTAAATTGAACAAGTAAGAGGCAAAATAAATTAGTGAGGTGGATGACCTTGTACTTATTTTTAAAAGTTCTGTACTATGAAAATTGCACCACGAAAATCATTAGCAACATCTGATTTGCCCTGATACTTTGGTTTTACTGCAATAAGTGCTGAAACGCTTTTCCCCACAAATTGTTGCTTAAAAAAAGATAAATAGACGGGCGGACGTCAAAGCTATCCCAAGGTTCCACATTCCTTTTGACTTCACTTGTCTTCCATTGTCTTCACGCCCCCTACGTTGGGAACCTTTGATATATACCCTGCGAAAATTTCTCTATTTTAGTGGAACATCGTAGAAGGAATCAAAATAAAAACACACGTCTACTATTTTCGATTTCTTAGAATCCCCATTCAAAATATTTTATTCATCGCAGTTCACTATCCTTGATGAACACACTTCACCCGACACAATACACAATTCTTACAATAAACAATCTATTCCATTAACTGTTACAGGAATGGTGTTACAATATTTTAACACTCTTCGAATCAAATTCAGACCGTTTTTAAACATTATTTGTTCGCTTTAGTAACTTTGAATAGCCTACAAAAATGTTTTTAATAAATTGTACAAACTACAAACAAATTTTAATGACATTGATCAGTTTCATGATAATTTAAAAAAATATTCTGTCTAGTAATTTTACCCGAACTAATGAAGTAATAGTTTTTCTCTGAAAAACTAATAAAGTTAATCCTGTTATTTTTAGTTTGTAAATTTATATCTATCGAAGTATTGTAGCTACATTTTCAAAATCGTTAAATTCAAAAGTTTGATATTATCAGTAACCACGAACTCGCTTCTGACAATAATTGTCAGAAACGAGTTCGTAACATCAGCTCTTTGTAACAAATTATTGTTAAAACGAGCGGTTTAAAAAACACTTTTCATGAAGTCATGATAAAATATTATATATTATAAAATATTTAATATATTATTAAACTCACTGACGACGGCGACTGACGACTGACGACTTTTTAAAGAACTCGTATAATTTTGCATTATGATCCGTGGATAGCTTAAATAGTTTTTGCCTGTTAATTTTTAATATTACTTTCTGTACGAATATATTAGAAAAGGAATTATATTATTTTCATGTCGACTTTGCAAACTCAAATTTTAACCGAAAAAAATCATGTCTTTTTTAAAAAAAATGTTTTTAGCGATTGGTCTGCATGTCTGTGAACAAAATATTTCGAGAACAAAATGGCGTATAAAATTGAAACATAAAACTTAAGTTAAGCATCGTCTTTTTTATCTTCAGCCTTCACCGCGGTTTATTTTCTTCCTCCTCCTTTTTTCTGTCTCCCACCTTCACGGCGGTTTATTTATCTTCCTCCTCCACTTTTCTGTCTTCCGCCTTCACCGTGGTAAATTTGTCTTCCTCCTCCTTTTTTCTGTCTTCGCCTTCACCGCGGTTTATTTGTCTTTCTCCTTTTCTTTTCTGTTACAAAAAATTTTTCTTTTCGTCTAATCAATGCAGATGTAAACAAGATAAATTTAGATGTAAAATACATTAATATCCGATTGGTCGTTTTCCGACGACTTACTAATACGAATATAGAGCTACTAAAGTCCAGCCTTTCTTAGTTTGCTCCTACTGTAAACAAATAATGACGTCACTGAGCATGCACATTATATAAAAATGTGTACACGCTGATTAAAAAGTAACAACAAAATACTTTCAAAACTATTTAAATACAAAATACTTTAAAAGTATTTTTTTTGTAATCCCTAATTTGTGTACGTTACAATCTGTTCAATTCAGAACAATAAGCAACCCCATGACCCAATGAGATGAGGATGATGTGTATGACGTGTATATGAGGTGTAGTCTTGTACAGACTCAGGTCGACCATTCCTGAGAGAGTATGATTAATTGAACCCCAACCATCAAAGTACACCGGTAACCACTGTCTAGCATTCAAATCCGTATAAAAGTAACTACCTTTACTAGGATTTGAACTGGGAACCTTCGTCTTTGAAAATCAGCTGATAAACAGCTGATTTTGGCGACGACTTTACCTCTAGACCAACCCGGTGGTTAAAAGTATTTTTATAAATGAAATTGTTAGACATACATCATATGATGACTGATGTTTTAAGTACTTTAAGTACTTATAATTTAAAACATAGTTAACTTAATAGGAATACGAGATCCTTAAAGTTGCGGACTCTACCGTGCACCCTGTAGTAGGTGGCTTTGGTTTGTTGACAGTAGGAGCAAACTAAGAACGGCTCAACTGTACGGTAATAGGCTCTTCAAACTCAACGGACATCTTTCGAGACGGGTACTCGAATAATAACCAAACAGTTGATAAACCTTCTTCTTCTTCTTCAGGTGCCTTCTCCATTGCGAAGGTTGGCTATCATCATGGTCAGTCGTACCTTGTCCACTGCTGCTCTGAAAACATCATGCGACGAGCAGTTAAACGCTTCTCTCAGGTTTCTTAACCAGGATATTCGTCTGCGTCCCACCGAGCATTTACCAACGAGTTTCCCTTGAATTATGAGATGCAGAATCTCGTATTTAGGCCCCCTCATGATGTGTCCAAGGTATGTCAGTTTTCTTATCTTTATGCTCTGCAGGATTTTCAGCTCTTTCCCCATTCTTCTGAGGACCTTCATATTTGTGACCCTGTCCGTCCACGGTATTCGAAGTATTCTCCGGTAGGTCTACATTTCAAACGCTATGAACCTTAAAAACAAAAAAAGCACAATTTACTTTTTGGCAATGTTTCACTGGTTGGATGATAATACTAGTAGGCTTAATCCCTCCCTTATTTTTACCTTTTTTATATTTTCATCCCTTGCAAAACTACTTTAGGTATGATTCCCTCCCTCATTTGTCAGGTTAGGCTAATTCACATAGTAGTATACTGTGGACTATTTGAATTGGCACAACTTTTGCTCTATGTGTACACTCAGTTTCGCATAAAGTATATCCATAACCTATTCTTTCAACAAGGTCTACAAATTTTAATGTACGCAAATGCCTTATAATGTACAACCTTATTTAAATATACAAACTTGCTAATAATTATTTCATTTTAAAATATGTATTTAATTTATCCCAGTAAAAATTTAAATTATAAATTACAAGAACTAAACTCCAAAAACTCACTAAACTATACTCTACAGACGCACGCAACTAACTACAGTTCAGCCGTTCTAAGTTTGCTCCTAATGTAAACAAATGATGACGTCACTGAGCATGCGCATTATATCTAAATGTGTACACGCTGATTAAAAAGTAACAACAAAATACTTTCAAAAGTATTTAAATACAAAATACTTTTAAAAGTACTTTTATAAATGAAATTGTTAGGCCTACATCAAATCATGACTGATGTTTTTAGTACTTCAAGTACTTATAATTTAAAAAATAGTTGACTTAATAGGAATACGACATCCATAAAGTCACGGACTCTAGCGTGCACCCTGTAGTAGCTGGTTTTGGTTTGTTGACAGTAGGAGCAAACTTAGAGCGTCTGAACTATAAACAAATTGGTCTGAATATATTTCTTTTTTTTTGTAATTCCTAATATGTGTACGTTGCAATCTGTTCAATTGAGAACAATAAGCAACCCCATGACCCAATGAGATGAGGATGATAAATGTATGACGTGTAAATGAGGTCTAGTCTTGTGCAGACTAAGGCGGACCATTCCCTAGAGAGTATGGTTAATTGAACCCCAACCATCAAAGTACACCGGTAACCACTGTCTAGCATTCAAATCCGTATAAAAGTAACTACCTTTACTAGGATTTGAACTGGGAACCTTCGTCTTTGAAAATCAGCTGTTAAACAGCTGATTTTGGTGACGACTTTACCTCTAGTCTGAATATAATGAACAGAAAATCATAAAAGAAAACAAATTAGTCACGTCATTATGTCTAACAGATTATTAATAACAACAGTCTGCCCATAACAGACAGGTGGAGTGTCAAATTATTTACACTCAATTTGTTTGTTGCAGGGCTAAAATAAATAGTTCTGTTTCTTATCACATGGTCAGCCAATTAAATTACTGAATCATTTAAGAACAGAAGAGGTAGAGGTGTAAAAGACACTAATCAGAGTTACCTCCTCTGAAAGTAATGAATTTCATTGTACAGCCAGACCCTGTGGTGAATGAAGTGAAGGTATCATTTACAGACTGGAAAATATGTGCTTTTCAGAGGGCCCGGCATGCTGATAAGCGTACTTTTCCACTCAGTGAAGAAGGCAATGGTAAACCACTTCACTCCTCGTTTTACTTAGTAAAACCTCTAGAGGTTCAAACCAGCCTTTCGGCTGTTGACCTAAACAACAAATAACAACACTGAAAACAAAGCGTAGTAACCGTGCGTGAGTCGCACATTACAGTAGCGATTGTATACTTTTGTGACTGTACCATCGTTGCAAGGCGAGGGGCGAAGAGTGGAGTAGATAAAAACCGAAGCTGCTTGTGCCAATTCAAATAGTCCAAGGTATACAATTTCCAACTACATTGTCTCATAGTTCTATAATACAACTCATAGACTATGTATTTGTAATGTTACACAATGTATTTGTAATGAGTATTGGTTAGTGAAAAATTATTTCGACAAGACTATCAATTTTGCACACGACTGGGTCGTCGCTCATTTTTAATTAAATAATAATAATAATAATAATCATTTGTGACCTAGAGGGTTGTTACATTGCAATTTAACGTTGTGTAAACGTTCAGATAAAAACAAATTTTAACCCACAATAGTCCATTATTTTCAAACAATTAACGTTGTTTTTGAGAATCACAAATTGACGACGAACACACCACAGCAAACTTCACGCTAAATTGCAAAATTTCAGTATCACTTGTTTCATTATAACCCCCCCCCCCCCCACCACCAACACCTAACCTAACCTAAACTAACTATCTGTGCAAAATTGTTGAGATAATAAACGACACAAATTTCGTTTTATTATTATATGTACATCAAAACTGACAGCCATTATGCATTATGTCAGCTATTTATGTAGCCAGTATTTTATAATAACGTTTATTTTATATCATTTTTGTCATCTACTCCAATTCATTCAGATAATAACTTATTATCATTGAATGATTACACTTTTATGTTTATTTTTACATCACACTAAATAAAGTTCAGTGAAACATGGGTAATTCGAACTTCCTTAATTCGAATTCATGTTTAAATCAAAATTTTATTTCAGTCCTGTAGCGGTCAGTATTCAGCTTCGGCTGCACCTGTTTTTATTTTAGGTAATCAGCTGATTATCAAAAAATATTTTTTTAAACTTTTTTTATTTTTTACTTTTTTTTGTTATCGGGAACTGTACATTATTGACAACTACCCAATTTTTTTTCTTTTTTAATTCCTAATGTGTGTACGTTGCAATCTGTTCAATTCAGAACAATAAGCAACCCCATTACCCAATGAGATGAGGATGATATGTATGACGTGTAAATAAGGTGTAGTCTTGTACAGACTCAGGTCGACCATTCCTGAGAGAGTATGGTTAATTGAACCCCAACCATCAAAGTACACCGGTAACCACTGTCAAACTCAGCTGTCAAAATCAGCTGTTAAACAGCTGATTTTCGACGACTTTACCTCTAGACCAACCCGGTGGGTTTACCCTATTTGATCGCTGTATTTTTGAAGTACATTAGGCATGAGTTTGAACAGGGACCCGCAGTAGAGTTTTTTCATGGATGGCTGTCAGCTGGTTACCATACAAAGTCGCTTGCCCATCCGGTGTTACTTAATAAATAATAGCGACTTTCTACCAGCTGACTGACTGGGCTAACCCGGAGGCCATCAAATAATATTAAAAAAAAAGAAATTTTCTAAATTATCAGTTATTTTTTTTTTGTAATTCCTAATTTGTGTACGTTGCAATCTGTTCAATTCAGAACAATAAGCAACCCCATGACCCAATGAGATGAGGATGATGTGTATGACGTGTAAATGAGGTGTAGTCTTTTACAGACCCAGGCCGACCATTCCTGGGAGAGTATGGTTAATTGAACCCCAACCATCAAAGTACACCGGTAACCACTGTCTAATATTCAAATCCGTATAAAAGTAACTACCTTTACTAGGATTTGAACCAGGAACCTTCGTCTCTGAAAATCAGCTGTTAAATAGCTGACTCGCGGCGATGACTTTACCTCTAGATTAAGCTGGTGGGTTTTTTTATTTAAAGCTATTCCCGTAACGCTGAGCTTAGCCAAACAAGTTCATTCAGCAATTTATTTATTTAATTAATTTAATTGTTTGCAACAGGCCGACTAAAGTAAAAAAAAGATAAGGGAGGGAAAAATACAAAAAAAAAAATAGTCAATAATGCAAACAGAATTAAATATACCTAAAATAATATTATACACATAGATTTCACAAATAATTTACTGATTAATAATCATGATAGCGGTCCAAAACAAAACAGAAAAAAATTAACATACACGTAATGTGGAATTGCTTGGAAACTTACATCTTGAAAGACTTAAGAATGGCTGACCTATACGATGCTCGGCTCTGACAAAATGGATCTATTGCCGCAATTCTGTCCATGATATTAGGGGAAGTGAGCCATATATGGAATAGGGTCTTATTATGGAATACTAGTGTTTTTCCAAACAGAACGTTGGAAATCCTGATCTTCTTGCACAATTGTTTATACCGACAGAAACAACTACCGGATTCAAACAGACCAAATACAGCGTGTTTTGTCAAGGTGATTATAATAAAGATAAAAAAATCTGGTGTGAAACACTCACACAACTTTCTCTTGCCAATGCAAATGATTAATAATAAACCTAACATTATTAATAAAATATTAGAAATAAACAAAAACTAACCTCAAAAAACATAACCTTATTTTAATCATGAGTGAATGACGCAAAATGACAATCGAACTCAGTTTGGCTTAAAAATACGGAAAATCACGCTTTCACGCTAAACTAGGCTCTGTAGTGAAAATGCTCTAAACAAAAGTTGTAGATCTTTTAATTTTCTATAAATTTAATTATATACAATTTTGTCGTAAAATGCATACTAAGACCGAAATGTTAAAAAAATCGATTTTTCTCACGTTTTCGTGAGAAAAAAAAACAGAAAATCGCAAATTACCGCTAAACTAAGCGTTATACAAAAAAATGTTTGAAATAAAAGTTATAGAATTTTACATTCTCTACAACTTTTATTATATAACGTTTTGCGCTAAAATGCATATTAAAGCCGCAATCTTAAAAAGAAAAAGTTTTTGCGTAAAAACAGCCGCACGCAGAATTTCAGCAAACATGGCGCCTACCTTATATTATAGAGCATAAAAAATGTAGTAAACCAGGCGATTTTTAAAAAAATCGTAGGACTAGTTTTTGAGAAAATCGCAAAAAAGTGAAAAATTACACGGATAAACTACTACTTCCGGTTGACCGATTTTGATGAAAATGTTCGTGTCGCGTCCGGTAGTGGTATGTAACTTAAGTTTCAAGTTTCAAGTTCGTACGATGTTCCGTTCTTGAGATATTCTGTTCACACACACACACACACACACACACACACACACACACACACACACACACACACACACACACACACACACACACACACACACACACACACACACACACACACACACACACACACACACACACACACACACACACACACACGCACGCACACACACGCACGCACACACACACACACACACACACACACACACACGCACACACACACACACGCACGCACGCACGCACGCACACACACACACACACACACACACACACACACACACACACACACACACAGACACACACACAGACCAATCGCTAAAAACATGTTTTTTGGGTTCAGGGGGTCTGAAAACGTATAGATCCGGTGAAAACTCGATTTCGAAAAATCGACATGAAAACAATACTTTCCTTCCTATATATTCATATAGGCAAGAGAAAGTAAAAAGGTGAAAAGTGGATTCAATGCTCGAGGTGTAATAATTGATATTATGAACAATGCACTAGTGCTGAAAGGTTGTATTTTGTCTGCGATTACTGTCAATAAACTGATTGGACTAATACTTTGGTGCTTTAAAAACTATGTAGGCAAATTATGTATCTATTCCAAGTATTCCAAATTATAACCCAATCTATTCCATATTAAGATCCTATCTTGTGAATTGTAAAAGTCATGTCGCTAAAGAAAATTTAAAAAAGAAATTTAAAAAATTTGTTTTATATTTGTAAATTTAAGATTTTGTAGTTTCTAGTCGTGAAATAAACTATTTTTACTAGGTTTAGGTATAAAATACCAGTAATTTCAAAAAAGTCATAGAAACCCAGAAAAATGAAAAAATGAAAATGGTATTCCATATTTGGTTCCTCTCCCCTATAATTAACTATCATGCAGTTAACCGGCGAATAAGCTGCATAATTATTAGTGGAAGAAAATTTGTGATAAAACATATTTTTTGAACAGTTATAAAAACTTGGGACGCGAAAAGGGATTTTTCTAATTACTGCTACAGTTTCTTGAATTCACTACTTATTTCTGTAATATTAAAAAATTCTATGTAGGCCTATACGAATATGTTTGCTCCAATTCACTCGTTTGTCTAGACGGTTGACTTAAAAATTTATGATTATATAAACTACTACAGAACGGTAAAATAAAATAAATGTAACTTCTTTGTAAATATATTACGTGTATAGATATCAGAGAGGAGGTATTATTAAAAGGTTTAAACGATTTTAAAAGTTGCTTTTAATCTTTTAAAACAAAAGTTATTTAAGTATTTAGAATTATTAATGTACTATCCTACATTAAAACTGCAACTGCTTTAGTAACAATGTTTCAGTAATTATCTACAGGTTGTTTTAAAAGTAACTTGCATCCCTCGCCTTAACTTTGTTATAAATCGAAATAATTAAACCCGGTTTACGGAAACGTAATTGTAGGTAGGGGCTTGTTGAATAGTACAGGGATTTTCAGTTTTCCACCCGGGTGGTGGAGGAATGGGGTAACTAAAAAATTGCAAATTGGACTTAAGTTTTTTTAATGCGAGGGTAGGCTGATAAGTAATGCACACATGCTTGTAGAAGACGAACAAAAAGAAATAGCAAGATGGGGTAAATAACAAATTAAAGTACAAATCTTAACCTACCAAATTATCTATTTATTTTTCAATATAGTCACCGTTAAGCATTACACATTTCTCCCAACGTTTAACAAGTTTTTTCATTCCGTCACTGAAAAATTCTTCCGACTTTCCTCGAACCCAGGACGCAATAGCTGCCTTCACCTCATTGTCCGAGCTGTAATGATTACCCTTAAGGTCTCTCTTCAGTAGAGGAAAAAAATAAAAATCGCAAGGCGCAAGGTCGGGAGAATACGGAGGGTGTAAAATTGGTTGAAACTTCAGGTTTCTCAGAGCCTCTCCAGTTGCACGCGAAGTGTGTGGACGAGCATTGTCGTGTTGCAAAATTATTGGCGCCAGGTTGCCTCTAACACGACAAACTCGACGTCGGAGGTGTTTCAGAGTCTGTATATACTGAGCAGAATTTACCGTTGCCCCTCGTTCCAGATAATCAGTCACATAAACTCGGCGAGCATCCCAAAACACAGTCAAAAGAATTTTTTTTGCGGACGGTTGTGTTTTGAACTTTTTCACAACAGGAGAATGTGGATGACGATATTCAGCGCTCTGCCTTTTTTCTTCGGGATCGTAATGATGAACCCATGACTCGTCCCCCGTCACAATATTCAAAAGAAAGTCGTCTCCTTCGTCACGGTAGCGCTTCAAAAGTTGTTCACAGCATTCCAATCGACGCTGTTTATTCTCGTCTGTCAGACGGCGTGGTACCCATCGTGCACAGATTTTACGGTATCCCAATTGTTCAATAATGAAGCCAACACGTTCCTTAGATATTCCAATTTGGTTTGCGATACGCTGTTGAGTGATTCGCCGGTCATTTTGAATCAAATCATCGATGAGTTTGCGACGATTATCGTCTGAGGCAGTGATTGGTCGTCCACTGCGTGTTTTGTCAACAATTAAGGCTTTTCCAGGTTGGCAATCACGAAATTTTATTACCCAACGATTCACAGTAGACCTATCAACAGTATCGTCACAATAAACAGCCTTTAAACGACGATAAATCTCACTAGGATTCACTTTCTCAGCAGTTAAAAATTCGATAACAGCGCGTTGTTTAATTCTCGTTGACATAGCACCAGAACACGACGCCATACTTCCACTACTCAAAACAAACTGAATGAAAGCAACGCCTTCAAACTGCGCAGGCTTGTAGAGGAGAAATAGTACTTCCACATGCCACTAGGCGCGCTACTGAAGTTTATTTAGTTGTCTTCTACAAGCATGTGTGCATTACTTATCAGCCTACCCTCGTAGTTTAATACTATTAATATTAGTGTTAAAATAGTTGTGTTAATATTTTTAAGTGGAACTTCGTAAGTTACAAAGTATGCAACATGTATCATCAATGCACATGGAGTATTTAAATACATCCTGAGCACTCTGCAACCCGCAATAGTGTGTTGTATTGCATGTTGCATTTGCAGTTTCTGTAGGCGCGCTAACAGAGTGCGAGGCGTTTAACAGAAAAGACCCGGGCCGGACCTTATTCTTTTCTTCCTCCTTCTTTTCTCTCTTCATCACCTCTTATCCTTCTTCTTCCTCTCCCTCCTTTCTTCTCCTCCTCCTCCTCCTCCTCCTCCTCCTCCTCCTCCTCCTCCTCATCCTCCTCCTCCTCCTGTTATTATTTTATTATATTAAAACTAATTTTAATCTTCAGCAAATGATGCGAAATAAAAATCAAACTCTGTTTTACTTTAAAATACAGAAAATTACTTTTTGATGCTTTTTGGTTCTATAGATGGTAAAACTTGGAATAAAAATTGTAGGTTTTTTAATTTTCTATAATTTTGAGGATAACCTTGTGCCTGAAAGTGCTTATTAAGGCCACAATCTTTAAAAAACATAAAAAACCAGAAAACGTACGTGTTATACATTCTACGACGATGTCACCTTCCAAATTCGTCCCAACACATGTTAGAGATCTTCTGAATACTGAACGAAATTGGAATTATTTTCTGTTACTGCAGAATATTTACACGTGCTGTTTTTGAAATCGCCATTGTTAATTAAAAAAAGAGAAAGAAGGAAAAGAAAAGGAGAGAAAGTCCCTTTCTCGAATTTTTTAGCCTACCTTATTTTGTTGGCCGATTAGTTAGCAAACACTATACGTAAAAGACTGTGACTTTATTACAACAATTTTTTATTTATTTTTTGTTATTCCTAATTTGTGTCAGTTGCAATCTGTTCAATTTAGAACAATAACCAACCCCATGACCCAATGAGATGAGGGTGATAAATGTATGATATAAATGAGATGTAGTCTTGTACAGACCCAGGCCGACCATTCCTGAGAAAGTATGAATCTTCGTCTCCGCAAATCAGCTGTTGAACAGCTGACTCGCGGCGACAACTTTACCTCTAGACCAACCCGGTGGGTTTCTACAACAATAAATTAAAATTTATGATAAGGAAGAGGTAACTGAAATGTCTCTGTAAAGATGTCTTGACCAGAATCACAGCCATTATCAAACCGGATAAAATAATATATTAATCAATAACGATTTTATATCACGAGTTATTTTTTACCACGAGAGCACATCCCCTAAAACTTTAGCAGATATGGCGAATACCCCCCTAATTTTTTTAGCAAATATGGCGAATACCCCCTAATTTTTTTAGCAGATATGGCGAATAACCCCCTAAAAGTTTAGCAGATATGGCGAATACCCCCCTAAATTTTTAGCAGATATGGCGAATACCCCCTAATTTTTTTAGCAGATATGGCGAATACCCCCCCCTAATTTTTTTAGCAGATATGGCGAATACCCCCCTCAATCTCTTAGCAGATATGGCGAATACCCCCTAATTTTTTTTATAGCAGATATGGCGAATACCCCCCTAAATTTTTTAGCAGATATGGTGAATACCCCCCTAATTTTTTTTAGCAGATATGGTGAATACCCCCTTAAATTTTTAGCAGATATGGCGAATACCCCCCTAAATTTTTTAGCAGATATGGCGAATACCCCCCTAAAAATTTTAGCAGATATGGCGAGTACCATATCTTGTAGAGTATAAAAATGTAGTAAATGAGGCGATTAAAAAAAATTGTACCTATGATTTTTGAGAAAATCACTAAAAAGTGAAAATAATTGCACGAATGAACTTTTACTTTCAGTTGGCCGATTTTGATGTAAATTTTCATGTATGGTACACTTAAGTACTTATTAAAGTTCTAAATTTGAACTTCGTAAGCAATTCCGTTCTTGAGATATTTTGTTCACACACCGAAATATGCACAGACACACAGACCTGAAAACGTGCATTTCTGGTGAAAACTATATTTTTAAAGAAGTCGACGTGAAAACAATAGGATTACTTCCATCTCTATCTACAGGGGGAGAGAAAGTAAAAAGTATAAGTTAGGTGTAAAATTGAATTAAAACGTGGTAGGTAAGTAGTATACAATTAATAATAGAAGTTAACAAAAGATAAGGGAAGAAATTAGGAAATAATTTTTATTAAGGGTAATTTGAGATATAAGAGAAATGATTATAGATTTAGTATTTTCGCAAGAATTGAGTGTGTTTTCGTTGGATTTGTGGTCGGAATCGAATAGAGTATTGTTCTTTTTACGACGATATTTTCTCGAGAATGGAGTAATAATGTCTTCAGTCGGCTATAACTTTTCGATAAGTCCCGTGTTGGTTTGGAACTGCGCTAGCCGATCAGAGGGCAAGGCGCCAGACTTCCAACATGAGCAAATTTCCCTTTAAAAGGGAAAATCCATAAATATATTTTTGTTTTATATAGGCTACGGATTTAAAGTTCTACATCCGCGCCGCTCGTTCCATGTTCAAGTTTAAAAGATAACCTAACACCGACCGCTTCGATTCACCGATCTCAACTTTAATCCTTTCATAAACTAATGTTATAAATGTTACGACAAATCTCACTATCTCGCTCATTTTTAAACAATCATTATGGTGATGCAACAAAATAAACATACAAACCTTAAAACATACTTTTATAGAAGTATTAAAATTTTTTCTCAACCTCCGATTGATTATAAAAATAAAACTAATGAGAATAATAAAACTAGAACATAGTTACAAATACTTAACACTTATACTTTATACTTTAGCTTATACTTTAACATACTTTATTAGAAGTATTAGAATTTTTCTTCAACCTCCGATTGGTTATAAAAATGAAACTAATGAGAATAATAAAATAAATTTATTATCAAAGTTACATACATCCTTAAAAAACCCTGAATAAAAAAAACAAAATAAACATACAAACTTTAAAACATACTTAAACATACCTTTAACCATATCTTAACATACTTTAAACATACTTTATTAGAAGTATATATTAGAATTTTAAACATACTTAAACTAGAACTTACTTTAACATACTTACACATACTTAACACTTATGCTTTATACTTTAACATACTTTATTAGAAGTATTAGAATAATTATTTCTCAACCTCCGATTGGTTATAAAAATAAAACTAATGAGAATAATAAAATAAATTTATTATCAAAGTTACATACATCCTAAAAAAATCCCTAAATAAAACAACAAAATAAACATATAAACCTTAAAACATACTTTAACCATACCTTAACATACCTTAAACATACTTTTAAACATATTTTATTAAAAGTATTAGAATTTTAAACATACCTAAACTAGAACATACTTTAACATACTTACACATACTTAACACTTATATACTACTTTATACTTTAGTACTTATACTTTAACATACTTTATTAGAAGTGTTACAATTTTTTCTCCACCTCCGATTGGTTATATGAGGAAAACTAATGAGAATAGTAAAATCAATTTTTATCAAAAGTGACTTATATTTGGGGGATGACGTGTTTGCTAGTGAGGGATGAAGTGCAAGAGGGCCTGGTAGGCCTACTACAGTAGTTATTCGAAATGGTTTATGAGTTATATTTTTAGAAGAGCGCGTACTAATGGTATTATTACTACTACTAGGTTATAGGAGGAGGAAAAATTGTCCAAACAATCCTCTCCACCCGAATTCCTTAAGCTAGCAATCAAGTGAGTTCCCATCAATACATCCTTGGTTACTTTTTAACGTAATCATCATTTAAATCAAGGTATTTATCATACCGGTGTACAAGTTTTCCAATACCCTCTTCATAAAAATTCCCGACAGTCACTTGAAGTGGGTTTTCACGGTGTCTTTGAGATGTTTGTCTGTTCGGAAGCTCACCCTTCTAGCCACTTCATTTCAGACACTAGGTGGAAGTCGCCTTGGCACTAATTAAGGCTGTACGCCGGATGCCCCTAACTAGTAATTTTCCCATAACAGGCAGGTGGAGTGTTTTATTATATTCACTCGATCTGCTAGTTCCAGGGATACAAAAAATAGTTCTGTTTCTTATCACATGGTCAGCCAATTATATGACTCAAACATTTAAGAACAGAAGAGGTACAAGTATAGGGTGATTCAAAAAGAGCGCCGGTTTTGATATATCAAATTAAGAGATTTATTTTATTGAAAAACTGAAAATAAATACATCAATAAGTTCATCTTACCTTCCGATTTTATGTATGAAAAATGATGTCATGCATGTGTCCTCCTCTACTGCGCTGGCGCGCATCAACTCTGTCCATGAAATTGGATATAACTGCGCGACAAGTTTCGACTTCCATTTGCCCGATAACCCGTCGAATTTTCTCCTTCAAGTCATTGATGTTTCGGGGTTATTGGTATACACCAATGACTTCAGGTGACCCCAAAGATGAAAGTCACAAGGCGTCAATTTTGTTTGCGAAGGTGTCATCATCCTGCCGTTTTCTCAATACCCAGTCAACAAACTGTCGTCTCTTCTGGTGGTCTGCCACTTTCAAATGTTGCGTCAACTGAATTTTATACGGGTGATATTGGAGATCGTACCGAAGAATTCTCCGTACAGAAGAACATCGTAAACCCAATTGTTGAGAACGGCGACGTATTGATTTTGCTGGGCTAACAGCCACACTGTCACGAACCAACGCAACGTTCTGCTCAGTTCGGCCAGAACGACGACGTCCAGAACTTTTAAGGTCGACTGTTGAACCCGTCTCAAAAAACTTTTTCATGAGCCTGCGAACTGTTGATTCATTCGGTGCTTCATTACGTCCTAGAGTACCGCGAAGTCGCCTGACAGTAGCCGCATAACTCTCTCCACTCTGGTAAAATGTTTTGACGATTAACACTCGTTGTGCAATAGTAAACTTCTCCATGGTTAGACACAGACTGCGAGAGTACTACACTGCGAACAAGAGAAACTACAACTGAATCGTCAATCGGAATGTTCTCCGAAATAGAAATGAGGTCTAACAATGTTGCCAACCGATAAACAAAAATTTACCAGCCGTTTAAAAACCGGCGCTCTTTTTGAATCACCCGTTATAAAAGACACTAGTCTGAGAGTAATTAAGGTTATTAAATAAAGTCAAAATACACAAATAAGTATAACAATGAAAAGAAATAAAATAAAACAAAATACGATTTTTCAAAAAATAAAATGTGGGACTATACTATTTTTCAAGGGTGATGAGCTGTGAACGTATGCATTGCCCCCCCCTACCCACTTCCAGCCAAGGACTTGCCAGCAACGTTGCCAATACTTGCTTTTGTAGCTCTGTTAAATATTTCGTCAACCATGTTTTTGGTCTTTCAATAACAATTATATAACCTATAAACATACAATCAGCTGATTATTATAACGTATTGCATGTTAACGCGCTCTGTAATCGATGTGTTTAGTACGAGATACAAAACGAGAGTGAACTATTGCGGCTCTTATACGCATGCGCGCTTAATGTTTATCAGGTACAATCTGACAACGCTGGCAAGCGTTCTGATTGGTCTAAACGTGTGGAACAGCAGAGCTCATCAACCGTGAAAAGCATATTAGGTATCTCCGGTAGCAAAAGCTGTGATGGAGGATACCATTCATAAAAATACAATATCAAAGATGTAGCAACATACTCGTATATACAATGTTAACAAATATACTACATATATATATAAAAATACACAAAAAGATAAAAGAATAATTAATACAAATTACGACAAACTTTGGCCGCAAAGCAGAAGCGGGTATCTTATCAAAAGTAACTATAGAAAAAATACTATGACTATATCGAAAAAACATGGTTCGCAAAGGTTCTAGAATTTCATTCATAAAAATAGTAAGAGTAGATATTAGAGTGAAAAAGGAATAATAGGACAAAAATAACAATAACACAATAGTAACAATAAGAGTACGCCTATTATAAAAGGGTATTTGTGTACAGCTGTTTATGAAAGGGTCGACCTGTAACACTTCCCATTAACAAAAGATCTTTTGTTGACTTGTTTACGGTGGATTTTTCTAGCACTCATTTATAAACGGTTATTTTTTTGTACTTTATTTTTGCATGTTGTTCTCCGCTCTTCTCGAATTATCTTTTTGAATGAGTATATAAAGAGACCCCCGAGCGCGGTCCAGTTAGTATTCGTTTGATCCTTGACGAGTGGCTTCGGGCGTTATTCAGGTTAATTGTTCCGAGCATTGTGTTGGTCAATGATTGTTATACTGTCTTTGTTCGTGTGTATTGTGAAAAGTTAATGTGATCTGTATTAAATTCAGTTTTTGTGTATTCAGTGTCATTTTGTATGTGTAGTCTATAAAATTGGTTGTAAGTAGTGCTAAGTAATTTATTAAGTTATTTTTTATTGTTTATTATTTATTTTAAGTAGATTAACAAGTTATTTATTGTATCATTTTATTATAATTAGTTAATTATTTATTTTGTAATCTTTTAGTGTAATAAATATTTGTAATTGTAAACTTTAGTGTGTTAATTATTTAATTACCTAGATCCCGAAACGGACCTTAGCGATAAGTGTCACAATACCAATTGTATGTCTGGTTTGCTGATAAGCATACTTTTTTCACTCAGTGAGGAAGGTAATGGTAAACCACATCACTCTTCGTTTTACTTAATAAAGCATCTAGAGGTTCAAACCAGCCTTTCGGCTGATAACCTAAACAACACAAACCGAATGATCAAAACTGTCCCATTGAAACTTGTTAAGAAGCCGTTTTGTTTCTGCCGCACTCTGAGGACGCACTCTTCTCTATAATGGATGAGCACAACTCCAGAAGTGAGCATTCTCCTTCTTTTGTTTTGAATGGCTCTCTGTAACCACGATAAATTCAGAAGGTTACTGTGAAACTTTTTGACGGTTTAGGAGCTTTAGAATAGACGATGAGTTCCAAGATACCGTAAAGATCTATTTTAAGTCACTGGTAACCTACCGGGTTGTTCTAGAGGTAAAGTCGTCGCCAAAATCAACTGTTTAACAGTTGATTTTCGGAGACGAAGGTTCCTGGTTCAAATCCTAGTAAAGGTAGTTACTTTTATACGGATTTGAATGCTAGACAGTGGTTACCGGTGTACTTTGATGGTTGGGGTTCAATTAACCATACTCTCTCAGGAATGGTCGGCCTGGGTCTGTACAAGACTACACCTCATTTATACGTCATACACATCATCCTCATCTCATTGGGTCATGGGGTTGCTTATTGTTCTGAATTGAACAGATTGCAACGCACACATATTAGGAATTTTAAAAAAAAGTCACTGGTGCCAACGTTTTATGAAGATGGTATTGGAAAGCTTGTACACCGGTAAGATAAATGCCTCAATTTAAATAGTGATTATGTTGAAAAGTAACCAACAATGTATGGAACTTTTGATAATAAATTTATTGTATTTTTCTCATAAGTTTTATTTTTATAACTAATCGGAGGTCGAAAAAATAACCCTTGTAGTTTATTATTGTTATAAGGGTGTTTTCAGCTAGCTACGTGCTGCGATTACACAACTACCTGCAATTTCTTTTGTTTTGTTCGATTTTACCAGCATTATCTCATTCTCCGACTAAATTTTGCTATTTCTTCTTCTTTTTAATATCAAGGATTAGGCATAAGCCTGTTCTGAACTCACAATCCATCCTGTACTTCTATACAAAGACGATATATTCCAACCCGTACATCTCGACTACTGTCATCTTCTTCGAGATCTTCCCACCTCCCTTCTTCCAACTGGAACATATTCCGTCACTTTTAGAGGTATTCTCTCCTCTGGCATCCGTTCCAAATGTTGCCTTCATTGATTACGATACTCCTTCTCTTTTTCATTCAAGCTAAATACACCCAACTCAGATCTAATTTCCTCGTTATGTACTAGATCCAGCCTCGAGCAGCCCTTTACTGTGTTTTTAAGAAGAGTTTCTTAAAAACCTCATTTCAGCTGCTTGGATTCTACTTTCTTGGCGTTTTGTGGTAACCCACAACTCACTTCCATAAAGAAAGACTGGGGCTGCCATTACCTTGTAGAACTTTACTGCTGTCTCTGTTTCTAGCTCTGTTACCCAGTGTCCTGTTAATGGTACCACAAATAGCTTGAAATTAATTTATTTTTCCTACGGTAACCAATTCTCTTTCTGTTTATTGAAAAAGAAACGATCATTGGAACCATTTTTCTGTTATCATTCTTCGTTCTTCAAAAATCATCCTAACATTTTGACGTGTTATTTATGCTGGTGACTATGAAACTGATCTGCGTTAATTATTTTCAAAAATCTGAGTACTAATATATCGTTACCCTCTTTTGCCGCGTAAATTATCAGAACATCGATTAATCGTTACCTACGTTTTATTAGGAAATTATTTTAAAGCCTATTCTTACGACGCTAGTACTAGCTGCTAGTTATCTAGCAGCTAGCAAAATAGCGTAATGGGAACGAACAACTAGCAGCTCGTTTAGTTAAAGCGCTAGTGACTTTGAACATCTTTGATTTCACTAACGCTAGTACGGGAGAAAAGGTGATGTGATTGACTAGTGCTAGCAAACTAGCTTGGTGTGAACGTTTGGAAACGTTTCTAGTTCGTAGTTAGCTGCAATGTGTACTGCAATACACAACGCAACTCACGTATCTTCAGATCACTGGCATTAGTTAACTAGTTCCGTGGGAACCATCACATACGCGCTAGTAGGGCCTGCTAGTTGTAGCAGCTAGTAAATTAGCATCGTGGGAACAGGCCATTTTATTTAGCTTCAAACAGCTAATGTTATAATATGTCTGTTCTTTACGAACCAATCAATAACTGGATATTATTCAATCACAAGCAAATGCATCGATGTATCGATTGCTGCTTTTGTTGTAATTTTTTTTTTTGCGCCCTGGAGACTCCAGGAGGAGTATAGGACATATCGTCAGATATAACACCTGAAATACATATAAGAATCACACAATGTATCACTACTATCAAGAAATAAATTCTTGTATGCTATAAAAAGTTTCACTGATCAAGTAATTTTTCAGATTTTTTTTAAAGGAATTCAAATCCTCACAACACTTTAAAGATTGGGGAAATTTATTCATGAATTTTCTTCCTGCATAAGTAGGTTTTTGTTCAAACAATTTTGTGGAGTGATTAGCCACATAATAATCATTTTTGTTTCTCGTGTTATGATTGTGAACATTGAAATTCTGCATAAAATTATTTTGCCTAACATACATAATCACCTGAAAAATGTAGAGAGAGGGAACTGTAAGCAATTTAAGCTCCTTAAATAGCGGCCTGCATGAGGTTAGCTCGTTAGCTCCCACCATACACCTAATAGCTTTCTTTTGAATTTTAAAAAACCTATTTATATTACCCATGCTAGAATTACCCCATACTAAAATACCATAACGGATATGAGACACAATGAGGCCATGATAAGCTGCCATTAGTAATTTTTTATCATTTAATCTGTTTATGAAAGTAATCTGTTTATCATTTAAACATAATAATGAAAGAGGTAAAGTTAGGTTACTTGCAATCATTAACAAATCCACTGGGAGTGTCTAGTGGTAACATCGTCACCGCGAGTCAGCTGTTTAACAGCTGGTTTTCGGAGACGAAGTTCCGGGGTTCAAATCCTAGTAAATGTTATACATTTTACAAATTTCAATACTAGAAAATGGTTACTTTGGTGGTTGTGTTTTAGTTAACAATACTCTCTCAGGAATGGTCGACCTGAGTATGTACAATCGTTAAAAATATGGTTTTTGGTTTTAGGAGGTTTGAAAACGTGTACGTCCGGTGAAAACTCGATTTGGAATAATCGCCTAGTTTAGCAAAAGTTAGTGATTTCCTATATTTTAAAGTGAAACAGAGGTTGATTTTTATTTTGAGTCATTTACTCATGATTAAAATAGGTTATGTTTTTCATTTCACATTTTTTATTATATTGAACTTAGGTTGTAATGTACTATGTTTTATTATTTAAATTAACAAGAGAAAGTCGTGTGAGAGTGTTTTACAATAGATTTTTTAAAATTTAAAGGATAATTTTTTAATTTCTGATGAAAATTCTGTAGTTTAGTTGTTCTGTTCCAGAATAATTTCAACAGTTAGCTTTATGCTCAGAGATTTTGGCTGTAATATTTCAATCGAAATTTCAGTTATATATTAAAGATTATTATTTAATTTAAAAAAAGAGGTAAATCATATTTTTTAACTGATAAAATGTAGAGTAAGTATTAGAAAATGAAAATGTAAGCGTATTTGGAAGCAGTTATTTCCTGTCTCAATGATAATAATTCAAGCTTTTAATTCGGAAATTAAACATCCATCTATTAGCGTCCTTAATAACCCGACCCGAATCGTGAATATTTCTACTCAAGAGATAAACTCTGCAGTTATTATCTTTCCTGCATTTTCATAGGCTACAATGACCGATACGTCATTATTTTAAACTTCCAACTTGCAACTTGAACTTTTCTAAAAAGTTTCAGTTACGCTCATATTGAATATTTCATTTTATTAATTATATCTATGCTTATCAGTTTGCTCGTCAATATTTCATTCGAAAGTGGAAAACCATGTCTATTTTGTTTGACCGCGTTAAAGATACAAAATTTTGTAATAATAAATTAAACTATTTAAGCCAAGTAAAGTTTGTCTTTTGCCCATAACAGGAAGGTTGGAGTGCTAAATTATTTGTTAGTATTGATCTAACCCACCGGGTTGGTCTAGCGGTAAAGTTTTCGCCAAAATCAGTTGTTAAACAGCTGATTTTCGGAGACGAAAGTTCCTGGTTCAAATCCTGGTAAAGGTAGTTACTTTTATACGGATTTGAATGCTAGACAGTGGTTACCGGTGTACTTTGATGGTTGGGGTTCAATTAATCATACTCTCCAATTTAAATTTCCAATTTAAATAATTCTTTCACTAAAAATTAATTCAAAATTTTCTCTTTTTTTCATTCGCTTACAGTGTACAGTTATCTTTAACGACAAAAAAGTTTCTCGCATGCAGACTTTTTTATGTCGTGTTTCGCGATTTTACAAAATTTATTTATGAAAATACCTTGTAACTTAAAAAGTATTGATTTTCTGTTAAATTTTATTGCATCATGGTTTTTCATAATTATTAGAGAATAAGCCTGCCAAATTTTATGTTAATCCATGGAATAGTTGTTGAACAATGACGATGTATTTGAAAAAATACGGGTTTTTCTTCAAAAACAAAACTTTTACTAAATTATACATTATCTCATTAAGCGCGTGTTTTTCGAAATAATTTTATAGGACAAAAACATGCGAAATACTTTGTTTTATAAAAATACGTCATTTTCGAAAAGTTTCAGTGACCTAAAAAAAATTAGATATGTTCTCTGAAATGGTTTTACAATCCGCATATTGCTCTCTTCTGCGAGGGGCCATCAAGTTACAGACAGACAGTATCTATCCTACTTACATCGGCCAACCCGAAAGCATAAGACATGTACCAAGCGTTTAACTCAAAATGTAACCACCACAAACACTTAAGGAATAAAATTCAAATCATGACACGCCACACTAAATAAGTAAAGAGTAATGTACGAGTGAACGTAGTTATTTAAAACAAAGTGAATTGTTTAAAATTCAATTGCAATTTAACATAACTTTACTGAAAATAATGAAATATGAAAACCCTTAAAATACAATAACATTTTGAAATTACCGTAAAACTAGTATTACTCACAATAATAAGCTCGCATCGACGGAACTCACGGACTAACTAGTCTATCACTACAACTGTCCGAGTGCAGTAATTCAGTTAACTGCTGATGATCAAAAAGAATACTAAAAATAGCTTAGGCCTAGTATTATGGCTTATTTAGAATGAATGTTTATTATTTAGGATAATTATTAAGAATCAATAAATAATACAATGGGATGTTTATAAAACGACATTGTTGTAAACATAATAAACCAATGTAAGATTAAAACTACAACATGATGTCATGGTTAAAGCTGTCGCTATGATGTATTTAGAAAAGCACATATGGTAGCACTTCCGATCCCCGCATAGTCAAGTCTTACTCTAGGTGACGATCGTCAACTTATATTTCGTTACCAGTACTTAGCCTACATATTTTAACAGAATTACTTAAAATAAACTATTTTCTTCGTTTGTTTAAAAAAATCTGGTGTGAAACACTCACACAACTTTCTCTTGCCAATGCAAATAATTAATAATAAACCTAACTTTATTAATAAAATATTAGAAATAAACAAAAACTAACCTCAAAAACATAACCTTATTTTAATCATGAGTGAATGACGCAAAATGACAATCTAACTCAGTTTGGCTTAAAAATACGGAAAATCACGCTTTCACGCTAAACTAGGCTCTGTAGAGAAAAATTCTCAAAACAAAAGTTGTAGTTCTTTTAATTTTCTATAAATTTAATTATATACACTTTTGTCGTAAAATGCATACTAAGACCGAAATGTTAAAAAAATCGATTTTTCTCACGTTTTCGTGAGAAAAAAAACAGAAAATCGCAAATTACCGCTAAACTAAGCGTTATACAAAACAATGTTTGAAATAAAAGTTGTAGAATTTTACATTTTCTACAACTTTTATTATATAACGTTTTGCGCTAAAATGCATATTAAAGCCGCAATCTTAAAAAGAAAATGTTTTTACGTAAAAACAGCCTCACGCAGATTTTCAGCAAACATGGCGCCTACCCTATATTGTAGAGCATAAAAAATGTAGTAAACCAGGCGATTTAAAAAAAAAATCGTAGGACTAGTTTTTGAGAAAATCGCAAAAAAGTGAAAAATTATACGAATAAACTACTACTTCCGGTTGACCGATTTTGATGAAAATGTTCGTGTCGCGTCCGGTAGTGGTATGTAACTTAAGTTTCAAGTTTCAAGTTCGTACGATGTTCTGTTCTTGAGATATTCTGTTCACACACAGACACACACACACACAGACACACGCACACACACACACACACACACACACAGACACACACACAGACCAATCGCTAAAAACATGTTTTTTGGGTTCAGGGGGTCTGAAAACGTATAGATCCGGTGAAAACTCGATTTCGAAAAATCGACATGAAAACAATACTTTCCTTCCTATATATTCATATAGGCAAGAGAAAGTAATAAACTATTTTCTTCGTTTGTTTAAAAAATTACATTAAATTGTAAGCTGCATAATTAAGGTTCTTTAATTATGTGTGGTACATGGTTAGCGCAACTGGCTTCTACGTCGGGGTCCCAGGTTCGATTCCCGGTTACGTCTGGCATTTTTTCATCACTCATCTTCATTTATCATCCTTCTCACCTTCTGCATTAACAGCAATTGAAAAACAGTTGGACATAAAAAAAACTGCTTAAAGCAGAGGGTCCAAATAATAGAAGTTCGTATAACCCCACGTCACTTTGTACCACTTTCACTTGGTAGCGGGGAGAGGAGTAAAAACAAATTGCAATAAAATATGAATAAACATTAAAGTACAACTGTATGAATATAGATGATAAAAAATTCAGGTCACTACACCAAAGATAAATAAATAGAAAAACATAAGAAAATATGACAAAACTAAAAAAAAAGAATTGCCTTCGAGTTATTTACATGGTATTTTTAAAGTTAAGTTCAGAGTATAGTACGTTGTAGCTACTGGCAAAGAAGTATGCCTAATGGGAAACATAGAGAATTTTAAAACTTGTATTCAGAGCGTATTTCCCTTATTACTAGCGTTGTACGGATGATATTTTTCTTTAGAACATAAAACACACCTTTTTAAATTATACTTTTTAGTTTTGTTTAATGTAAAAATGTAACTTCAAGGTTTGTTTCACACCTTCGTCATTATTAATTAATGACAGAATGTTCTCGTTGGTGTTAGTATGAAAATACATTTCCTAAACGAAATTCTTGTTACTATTAACATTTATTTTTTGCTTTCACCAGCTTCGTGTAATGCAGTGTTTCTTAACCTGGGGGGTGCGTCCGCCTGGGAGGCATAGAAGAACTTCAGGATAAGCGTGTGTCTATTAAAAGAATACAATAAAAAGTAATACTATAATTTGCTCAGTTTTGTAGTCCGCATGTATATTTTCCAAATTATCGTACTTTTTTGTACATTGTAATCCAGCAGAAACTAGCACCCTGTTTTCCTCCTTCTCCTTTCTGTCTTCCCCCTTCTCAGCGGTTTATTTGACTATCACCCATTTTTTGTCTTCCTCCTCCACCGTGAATTATTTGTGTTCCTACTTCTCCTTTCTGTCTTCCTTCTTCACTGCGGTTTATTTGTCTTCCTCCCGCTCCTTTCTATCTTCTTCCTCCACCAAGGTTAATTTGACTTTCACCTTCTCCTTTCTGTCCTCTTCCTTACCCGTGGTTTGTTTGTCTTCCGCCCTCTCCTTTCTGTCTTTCTCCTTCACCACGTATACCTCCCTTTCCTTTCTGTATTCCTCGTTCACCGTTGTTTATTTGTGTATCTCCTACTCCTTTCTGTCTTCCTTCTTAACCGTGGTTTATTTGTGTTCCTTCTTCTTCTTTCTGTCTTCCTCCTTCACCGCGGTTTATTTGTCTTCCTCCCTCTCCTTTCTATCTTATTCCTTCACCGTGGTTTATTTGTATTCCTCGTTCTCCTTTCTGTCTTCCTCCTTAACCGTGGTTTATTTGTGTTCCTCCATCTCCTTTTTGTCTACCTCCTCCACCACGGTATACTTGTCTTCCTTCCTCTCCTTTTTGTCTTCCTCCCTCTCCTTTCTGTCTTCCACCTTCACCGTGGTTTATTTGTCTTTCTCCTTCACCGTGGTTTATTTGTCTTCCTAATTTTCCTTTCTGTCATACTCCTTCACCGTGGTTTATCTGAGTCCTCCTTCCCCACTCTGTCTTCCTTCTTCCCCGCGGTTTACTTGTCTTCCTCCCTCTCCTTTTTGTCTTCCCCCATTCACTGCGGTTAATTTGCTTCCTCCCTCTCTTTCTGTCTTCCTCCTTCACCGTGGTTTATTTCTCTTCCTTCTTCTCCTTTCTGTCTTCCTCCTTCACCGCGGTTTACTTGTGTTCCTCCCACTCCTTTTTGACTTCCTCCTTCACCATGGTTATTGCTGTTCCTTCTTCTTCTTTCTGTCTTCTTCCTTCGCCGTTTTTTATTTGTGTTCGTCTTTCTCCTTTCTGTTTTCCTCCTTCACCGCGGTTTATTTATCTTCCTCTCTCTCCTTTCTGTCTTCCTCCTATACTGTGGTTTATTTGTATTCCCCTTATCCTTTCTGTCTTTCTTCTTCACCGTGGTTTATTTGTGTTACTCCTTCCCCTGTCTGTCTTCCTCCTCCATCGCGGTTTATTTGTCTTTCTCCCTAATTTTTCTATCTTTCTCCTTCCCTTGGTTTATTTGTGTTCCTCTTCCCCTGTCTGTCTTCATCCTTCACCGCAATTTACTTGTCCTCCTCTCTCTCGTTTTGTCTTCCTCCTTCACCGCGGTTTATTTGTCTTCCTCAATCTCCTTTCTGTCTTTCTCCTTCACCATGGTTTATTTGTCTTCCTCCTTCTTCTTTCTGTCATCCTCCTCCACCGCATTTTATTTGTGTTCCTCCTTCTCCTTTTTGTCTTCCTCCTTCACTATGGTTTACTTGTTTTCTCCCTTTCCTTTTTGTCTTCCTCCTTCACCGCGGTTTAGTTGCTTCCTCCCTCCTCTTTTTTGTCTTCCTCCTTCATCGTGGTTTATTTGTGTTCCTCCTTCTCTTTTCTGTTTTCCTCCTTTACCACAAGAGAAGCATGCTTTCGCTATCTATCGGATTTCATTGAAACTAAGTTTAAAATAGAAGTGGAAGCTTACGCTATCTGTCGGATTTAATTGGAACTAAATTTGCAATAGGTGAGGACGCTTACGCTATCTATCAGATTTCATTGGAACCAACTTTGCAATAGGTGTAGTTCCATTGAAATCTGATAGATAGCGTAAGCATCTACACCTATTGCAAAGTTAGTTCCAATTAAATCCGGCAGATAGCGTAAGCTTTCACTCCTATTTAAACTTAGTTCCAATGAAATCCGATAGATAGCGTAAGCTTCCACTTTTATTTTAAACTTAGTTCCAATGAAATCCGATAGATAGCGTAAGATTCCACTCCTATTTAAAACTTAGTTCCAATGAAATCCGATAGATAGCGTAAGCTTCCACTCCTTTTTAAAACTTAGTTCCAATGAAATCCGATAGATAGCGTAATCGTCCACACCTATTTAAAAGCTAGTTTCAATGAAATCCGATAGATAGCGAAAGCATGCTTCACTAGTGGTAAAGGAGGAAGACAGAAAGGAGGATGAGGAACATAAATAAACCACGGTGAAGAAGACAGTCAAAGGAGACGGAGGAAGACAAATAAACCGCGGTGAAGGAAGAAGACAGATAGAAGAGAGAGGAAGACAAATAAACCACGGTGGAGGAGGAAGACAGAAAGGAGAAGGAGGAACACAAATAAACCACGGTGAAGGTGGAAGACAGAAAGGAGAGGGAGGAAGACAAATATACCACGGTGAAGGAGGAAGACAGAAAGGAGAGGGAGAAGAAAAATAAACCACGGGGAAGTAGGAAGACAGATAGAAGAGGGAGGAAGACAAATAAACCACAGTGGAGGAGGAAGACAGAAAGGAGAGGGAGGAACACAAATAAACCACGGTGAAGGAGGAAGGCAGATAGGAGAGGGAGGAAGAAAAAAATAAACCACGGTGAAGGTGCACGACAGAAAGAAGAAAGGGAAGGCAAATAAACCACGGTGAAGGAGGAAGACAGAAAGAGAGGGTGGAAGACAAATAAACCGCGGTGAAAGAGGAAGACAGAAGGGAGAGGAAGGAAAACAAATAAACTACGGTGAAGGAGGAAGACAGAAAGGGAAAGCAGGAATACAAATAAACCACGGTGAAGGAGGAAGACAGAAAGTAAGAGAAGAAGACAAATAAGCCGCGGTGAAGGTGGAAGACAGAAAGGAGAAGGAGGAAGACAAATAAACCACGGTGAAGGAGGTAGACAGAAAGAAGAGGGAGGAAGACAGTTAAACCGCGGTGAAGGAGGAATACAGAAAGGAGAGGAAGGAAATCTTACCGAAGATGTCAAGAGAAGATTTTAACGGCCGGAATGTGCGACCAAGTAGTGATTTCGGTAGGGATGACATCTGTTTTGCAGCTATTAGACGTGCGTGTAAATGGACCGTTCAAAAATAACACGAAAACGTTTTACACAAAATGGATAGCAGAAGGACACAACGATATAACACGCTCTGGGAAAATGAAGAGGCCTTCTTTCAGCATAAAGTGTCAATGGATTTTTAAGGGATGGGTCGAAATTCCAGAACATTTAGTGAGGATGAGTTTTAAAACATTCTGCATCATAGTTTCATCAAATCAGCTTTTCATAGTTTCCATCTTCCAGAGATATTGTCGTATCATCAGCAAATAATGTAACAATAACAAGGTGAAAAGCTGATAGAAGTTCATAAATATTATATACATATTTGCGGTTTGTGCAAACCGCACAGTTGTAAGTAAAAATAAAGTAAAAAAGAAAAATCCAGCACTAGTCTATACTTTGCGTCATTTACGCACACATTGATGGACAAAAAACGCTCTCACTGTCATTTATGTACATGCTAGCTCGAAAAATAAGAGTGAAGAGACGGAAAGTAACCGACACACACCAATAGATCTACTCCAAAAATTTTAGTATTTTTAGATGAACAATTTTCTTTGTGATATTTTTTACTCACCCTGTATCTGCCCTAATACACATAATAACTCTCTGTATTCGTGCACAATATAGAATACAGAGCTGTATTGGAATACAGGATTGTATTTGTCGTACTCTATAAACCCGACCGAGTTTTATACCTTTGCAATTTATTCTTATCAGTAACTTAAAGTTTTAAATCTGTTTTACCTTCTTTTTTAAAAAAAGAACTGACCTTTTCTGCATTTTGAAAATATGTATACATCCGTTCAAAAGTTGTGGTTTAATGCATTTTATATTTTACGCCAACCTTTCTCATTCTGAGTTTATATATTTGAACGGGTTTTTTTATTTCCTCGCATAACCAAAGCGTATTTATTATTGCTGTTCTAGTTTTGTTTATTATCGGGAACTATATTTTTTAACAAGCATCCAATTCGTTGAATCATTTTTTTCATTTTCCAGTGAAGTTCTGAAGTTGAACAGGAATACCAAATACGGTAATTCTTCAAAGTTTAGAAATCACAGTTGACGCGCAGGATGGTGATACATCGGTAGGATACAATATGACAGTTGGAGTGTTAAATTATTTGCACTCGATCTACTAGTTCCAGGGCTACTAAACATAGTTCTGTTTCTTGTCACTTAGTCAGCCAAATATATGACTGAAGCGTTTACGAATAGAAGAGGTAGAGGAGTAAAAGACACTACTGTCGATTTCTTTATTTTAGATACCCGAGTTTGGAGCCTTGTTTCTTCAAAACCGCTTGTTCAATTTAACGTAGCCCTATTATACACCAAAATTTAGCTGATTTCGTTTTTATATGTCAATTTCATATTTTTAGCGTTTTTCAAATATTGCGATATCAGGATGAGAATAAAAGAGAATTTTTTTGTTGCTGCAACAGAACGGATGCATTTAGAGGCTTAGCCTATCATTCAAACACCGCTCGACCGATTTATTTGAGATGTCGCTGCGGTATAAACTTATATGTTTATATTGTATGTACGAAATTTCAGACTTGTAGCATATTTCAATTTTGATTTATTAGTAAATTTCTGAACCGCTGTTACCTCAATAACCGCTCATTAATTCGGCAATTTCATAAAACCATTGTATTCAGTATAAACAAGTAAATACAAATTGTTTTTTAAAATTTATTTATTTAACGTCGCATCAACTACAACGGTCATTAGCGACGACGTCGGGGAGTAAATATCGTACAATAGAGGATGAAATTATTTTTTGTAACGTATGAAAATATGCCGTGCCTGAGTGCGATTCGAACCCAGGACCGCATGAGGCGAGCACGTTACCAACTGCGCCAATGCGGCCGAATACAAATTTATTAATATTATGGAACAGCTATTGGCCAATTATTCAGCAGAATATTTTAAAAATTAAAATAATAGGTTGATGATGTGGGGGCTGGAAGAAGCTAAATCATGTTACCACGTTTTTTTTTCTAGCTCATAAAGTCGCCTTCCAACGTAACAGTGAACAGGAAGATCTTTTCTATTATAAAAATGCAATCTTATCTGCCGGCTGTTCTTATTTCTTTTTAATATACGAGATGTGGCTATTAAATAACGAGACTGATGTTGTAAAAAAATTTATTGTTTTTTTATACATAATCACTTATTGTCACCTTCAATATACACTCCTTCCTTTTCGATCCCTACAACGCTCCATGCGAATTTTCCATTGTTGGAAACAGTCCTGGAAGTCATCTTCTGTCAGCTCCTTCAGGAGTCATGCCACTTCTCTTTTACAGCTTCCACAGACTCAAATCTTGTCCCTTTTAATGCAGATTTCACCTTAAGGAACAAGTAGAAGATAATAACATGTGATAAAACGTGGTTTTTTACTTATGATCCGGAAACGAAGCGCCATCCATGCACTGGAAGAGCCGAACTTCACCGAGAGCCAAAAAAGCTCGAATGAGCAAGTCAAAATTTAAAGCAATGATTGTTTTTTTCTTATATCCATGGGATTGTGTACCTTCACTGGGTTCCTGAAGTCAAACAATTAATCAATATTACTACTTTGAGGTACTTTCTAAACTACGTCAAAGAGTAAGGAAAAAACACCCCGAAATGTGGAAGGACAAATCATGGGTTCTCTACCAAGACAATGCGCCAGCTCATTCCGCGTTGTCTGTCAAGAGGTTCCTTGTCAAGTACAGCATCTCAGTATTAGAGCATCCACCTTATTCACCAGATTGCACCGTGTGACTTCTACCTGTTCCCTAAGGTAAAATATGCATTCAAAGGGACGAGATTTGAGTCTGTGGAAGCTGTAAAAGAGAAAGCGGCACGTGTCCTGAAGGAGCTGACAGAAGATGACTTCCAGCAATGTTTCCAACAACGGAAAATTCGCACGGAGCGTTGTAGGGATAGAAAAGGAAGGAGTGTATATTGAAGGTGACAATAAGTGATTATGTATAAAATAAAAATAAAATTTTTTACAACGTCAGTCTAGTTATTTAATAGCCATACCTCGTATTTTTAATTACTTGTAAATACATTTTATTCGGAATCGTAACTTCTATAATTTCGTGATCCCATCTCTGATTTAATTTGAATATTACAACCTCTGGTAAAATTATGTGGATTTAAATTTTCTTTTAAACTTTTTAATTTATATGATTTATCTTGATTAGAAATATCATGAAATTATTTGAAAAATTATTTTTAAATTATTAATTTTTATGGATTATTTAATTCAATATTTTGAACAATGCAATTAATTATTTAGTTTTCACATCAACGAGCCAGTGAAACATAAACTGCTATTCTACTTGTAGCTTCAATATTAACATGGTGAAGAAGTCTGTCTTCATGACTTTTGAAAAATTTCCGAATTATTTCTTTTGTGGAATCTACTCCCAAGTCCCGGTGCAGTTCGTCGTTCCAAATATACCAGGGAGCGTTGACGAATACACAAAACCTTTTTTTTGCAACTCCTAATTTGTGTACGTTGCAATCTGTTCAATTCAGAACAATAACCATGACCCAATGAGATGAGAATGATGTGTATGACGTGTAAATGAGGTGTAGTCTTGTACAGACCTAGGTCGACCATTCCTGAGAGAGTATGGTTAATTGAACCCCAACCATCAAAGTACACCGGTAACCACTGTCTAGCATTCAAATCCGTAAAAAAGTAACTACCTTTACTAGGATTTGAACCAGGAACCTTACCTACACAAAACTAAGTAAAATTTTTTAAACATCCGGTACAAAGGATACTTTTATATTTATCTTTTACCGTGAATAATGCACGCGTGTGTTTGTGTAGATGTGTCAACATATACCATACTTACTAATTTGTATGCAAATCATGGCAGTAGGTACAGCATCACACCCTACAACTTCCACCTCTCACACAATCACACTGACAAAATATAAAATGAGCGGACTCTACAAACGAAACACTGTCCACAGATACACATATCCACCCGTACTAATTTGTGCTTTCCATGTAAACAAATGAACGATGTTAAATCCCCGTTTTGTATTTTTATAAAAAGTTACTCACGTTTAACATTTAAATATTGTTTCGTATTTTAATCATTTAGTACTAGTTTAAGACTTAGATTTCACCGGAAATGTTTGTTTATACAAAATAAATTTAGTACAATTAGCATCGACTATATTTTAGATGGGAAAATGAATAATGCTAATGGAAAACCCTTTTTAATTGTTATAAATAATCACAAAATATATATAAAATACGAGTAATGTTTATTTTGTTATCCAATGTTAACCTTTTAAGTGGTTGTGACACATATATAGCCTATATTTGCCACACAATTTTCTTCAAAATTTCCGATTTTGTTTCTTTCATATATTCTAAAACTGCTGAAGGTTAGACCAATAAACTATGCATCTCTTTATGCCGTAAGATCCAAATTTTCTTGTAAGAGGCAAAGGAAAATGAGCTTTATTGTATGTGGCAAACCTAGTAGCCACAGACCCTTTACGGTAAACAATTATAATTTAAAATTTTATAATGTAGAAAATTATAATTTTCCGTTTGAAGGGTTAAATTATACTGATTATCATTTTTAATTGAAAATTCTTTCCTGTTGTTTTTATTTTCTCTTGCCCTATATGGAATAAAAGGAAGAAAAATATTATTTTTTTTGAAATCGAGTTTTCACCTGAAATAAAAGTTTCAGTCCTCTGATTCCAAATACATGTTTTACCGATTGGTTTGTGTGTGTGTGTGTGTGTGTGTGTGTGTGTGTGTGTGTGTGTGTGTGTGTGGGTGTGGTATGAACAGAATATCTCCAGAATGGAATATCGTACGAAGTTGATATTTGAAACTTCAGTTAAGTACTATTAGGGAACCGGACAAAAATTTTTTTCTTAAAAATTGGACAACCGATAATATAGCAGTTTATTCGTGCAATTTTTCACTTTTTTCTCCAATTTTCTCAAAAACGGCTTCAACTATTGTTTTAACAATCGTATCACTTCTAAATTTTTGTGCTTTTAAGATGCAATAAGCATATCTGCTGAAGATTTTAGCATATTTGCTGAAATACGCGAAAAGAGGCAGTGCACTCGTGGTAAAAAACGTGTTTTTAAGAATGCGGCTTTAATATGGATTTAAGGTGAAAATATTTTATAATTTTTAAAATAATTTGATAAACATTGTAGCATAATATCCACCGTTTAATATATTTCTTATCTTGTTTTATTGTTGTTTTGTTGTTTAGGTTATCAGCCGAAAGGCTGGTTTGAACCTCTAGGGGCTTTACTACGTAAAACGAGGAATAATGTGGTTTACCATTGTCTTACACACTGGGTGGAAAATTATGCTTATCAGCATGCCAGGCACTCTAAAAAAAGTGTCTACTTTCCAGCCTGCAAATGACACCTTCACTTCATTCACTATAGAGTCTCGCTGTATAATAAAATTCATAACTTTCAGAGGAGGTGAGTCTCCTCTGAATTTAATTTTTTTAATTTTGAAGTTCGGATAAGAGATCAATGGTAATTTAAGATAATAGTGTTTTAAGTGCTTAACCGATCCAATTTATAACTTTTATTTTAAAAACATTAAATTTTAACAAATGATTTTCAAATGGTTCCTAATCAAACAAAAATCATCTTCATATCGTTTTTGAAGTCCCGCGTAAATTTTTCCCGACCTAAATAATATGTTCCATGGGTTTAATAGTGATCCACAAGCCCTTTTTAGATATTTTTACTCTCGTTCGTTTTTTGATATCTTAAAGTACAAGGACCGAACCCATTCAGGTCTTTCTGTTTTGTTGTTTCATAAATCATTGAGCTCCAAAAATGGGTCAGAACTTAAACAATATTTCGAAATTAAACTTTTTGGTATTAATGTACCATTATTGGAACGTGCATTTATTAATAAACAGCAATCTATAAATAATTCATGTTTCCATTGCGTTTGAATTTTTATCTGAAACAAAATATTTTATGTTATTTTTAAATTTCCCAAAAAGGTTTTAAATTTTCATCCACTTTTTACCTTCAATTTTGTATGAATTTTTTTTTTAAATAGTTTTTTTAAGCTTTTATTTTGTTATCGGGAACTACCCAATTTTGATCGCTGCTTTTTGCTGTATTTTTTTTTGACGTAGATTAGACATGAGTTTGAACAGGGACCCCCAGTAGAGTTTGTTCATGGATGGCTGTCAACTGGTCACCATACAAAGTCGCTTGCCCAACCGGTGTTACTTAACAAATAATAGCGACTTTCTACCAGCGGACTGACTGGGCTGGCCCGAAGGCCTTTAAAAATATAGTTAAATAGTTTTTGTTGTGTCCCTTCTAAGGGCAACTGGTGATGTCAACAAGACGTACATAGCGCCGCACTACAAAATACAACTTTTGTACACGGGTATACGTAGTTTGAAACTGTTTACATTTTATTGCTGAAACCTTTCCAAAATCAACAATTAGTATTAAGATTTAGCATGAATGTTGTTTAGGTCATCAGCCGAAAGGCTGGTTTGAACCTGTAGAGGTTTTACTAAGTAAAACGAGGAGTGAGGTGGTTTACCATTGCCTTCCTCACTGAGTGGAAAAGTACGCTTATCAGCATGCCGGGCCCTCTAAAAAGCTCATATTTTCCACTCTGCAAATGACACTTTCACTTCATTCACCACAGGGTCTGGCTGTATAATGAAATTCATCACTTTCAGAGGAGATAACTCTGATTAGTATCTTTTACACCTCTACCTATTCTGTTCTTAAATGATTCAGTCATTTAATTGGCTAATCATGTGATAAGAAACAGAACTATTTATTTTAGCCCTGCAACTAACAGATTGAGTGTAAATATTAGCATGAATGCTATGACTATATTTCTACAGTCGCCAAGATAGGGCTAAGTAAAAAGTTAACTGGACAGTGGCAGTTTCATTAAAATTTTGAACATACCTTGATCAAATTTAGGTTATTTATTTATTTAAGAAAGTATTACATGTGAGAGCTACAGGTAAAACCCAATACTGCTCTATTAAAACATATACAGTATAACACATACAATCATAATTTAACTCTTATAATATATACAATTTGCCCATAACAGACAGGTGGAGAGTCAAATCATTTAGCCTACTCTCAATCGGTCGTTCCTGGGCTAAAATAAATAGTTCTGTTTCTTATCACATGGTCAGCCAATTAAATGGCTGAATCATTTAAGAACAGAAGAGGTAGAGGTGTAAAAGACACTAATCAGAGTTATCTCCTCTGAAAGTAATGATATTCATTATACAGCCAGACCCTGTGGTGAATGAAGTGAAGGTGTCATTTGCAGAGTGGAAAATATGTGCTTTTCAGAGGGCCCGGCATGCTGATAAGCGTACTTTTCCATTCAGTGAGGAAGGCAATGGTAAACCACCTCACTCCTCGTTTTACTTAGTAAAGCCTCTACAGGTTCAAACCAGCTTTTCAGCTGATGACCTAAACAACAACATATACAATAATGATGCTTCAACTTCATAACAATATAATATATGAGTTCGATGATTATAACATATGAATATGATGAATATAATATTTTAATATAATAATATAGGTAGTAATATAGGCCTAATTATGTAGCAATATAATGGTATAAAATAGAATATAATACACCCAAACAAACATAAACATTTTTTTAAATTCCTTATACGTGTACGTTTGCAATCTGTTCAATTTTGAACAATAAGCAACCCCATGTCCCAATGAGATGAGGATGATGTGTATGACATGTAAATGAGGTGTAGTCTTGTACAGACCCAGGTTCACCACTCCTGAGAGAGTATGGTTAATTGAACCCCAACCATCAAAGTACACCGGCAACCACTGTCTAGTATTCAAATCCGTATAAAAGTAACTACCTTTACTAGGATTTGAACCAGGAACCTTCGTCTCCGAAAATCAGCTGATAAACAGCTGATTTTGGCGACGACCTTACCTCTAGACCAACCCGGTGGGTTAATAAACATTTAAACGAAGCATTTCCTGTATACACTTACAAATAAATTACAGTATATTTAAGAAAGAAAAGAAAAAAATATTAAAGATAGAAAGAAAAAATAAAATAAAATAAAAGAAAAAAAAGAAACAAAATGAGAACAGGAGCCGTGGAACAAAAATTCGAATTTAACTGAATACATTTTTTATAACTTAACTGATTGTCAAAAAAGGTCAATAATACTAACAAATTTTTAGTAAAGTCTTTTATAAATTGTAATATATTGTATAATACTGTTATTTATTTAAATGATGACTGATTGTCAAAAAAGGATCAATAATATTGTTACATTTATTATAAAGTGTCAGCATTTTATTTACGGGAGAATTATCACAGTACAGCGTTCTGTTTCTAGGAATGTAAAAAAATCTATTAAACCTAGGTCTTAATAATGGAGCACTTATAGAGATGTGCTCAATTACGCCTGGTATATCAATTTTATTGTTAAAATTTTGTAAATCAGTAAGAGTGAATTCAAGTCTCGTCTATTTTCAAGCGTCATTATATTGAACGATTTTCTCAGCTATGTTATGACCACTGGATTAGTGTTCTGGGGTTTGTAGGAAGATTATGGATGTTACAGATGAATTGGAAAAAAGAGAGCGATAAAGGGAAGATGGTTGAGCGATAGCCCAACCTGAGGTAACTAACCAAAGAGATAAAAGGGATGACGACATGATTATAAAAAAAACTATTTCAAAATAATACTTACATCAGGTTTAATTAATATTAATGTACCAAAATTAACGCTGCTTTTTGTCTAAAATCAAAAATACAAAAAAATAATTTCAAAATTGTGCCCATCATGTGGATTAAAAATGTACATTCAAAAATATATTATTAGCTTCAGGATCAGTTGTGAAAACTTGTCCTTCACAATTCTTTGGAGATGAACGTAGTACCAGAAGAGTTTTCTACCTTTAGTATTGTCAAATAACAAACTATTTTGTTCACTTTATTTAAATTTGTAACTCATTTCTAACGCGACCTACCAATTGCGATTTGTCCAAAAATTTATTTCTATAGCTATTATTCTGTATCTTGGTTGACACCGAAACCTGTGAGTCAAAAATCATTTAAAGCTTTAAATAATAAACTGAAGATTTACTTTTTAGTGTGAAATGATGTGAGATTATTTTACAAAACAGAATATAACATTCTTGTGAAGGTCGTACCTCCGCCAAAGTTTCCTAGAATACCATATTCTGGTGTAAAATTTGTCGTTAAAAGTGTCTCAAGCAAAATATGTCGGTTGTGTCCAGAAAACAAACATATTTTTACTTTCTCTTGCCTATATGAATATATAGGAAGGAAAGTATTGTTTTCATGTCGACTTTTCGAAATCGAGTTTTCACCGGATCTATACGTTTTCAGACCCCCTGAACCCAAAAAACATGTTTTTAGCGATTGGTCTGTGTGTGTGTCTGTGTGTGTGTGTGTGTGTGTGTGTCTGTTTGTGAACAGAATATCTCAAGAACGGAACATCGTACGAACTTGAAACTTAAAACTTAAGTTACATATCACTACCGAACCCGACACGAACATTTTCATCAAAATCGGTCAACTGGAAGTAGTAGTTTATTCGTATAATTTTTCACTTTTTTGCGATTTTCTCAAAAACTAGTCCTACGATTTTTTTTAAAATCAACTGGTTTACTACATTTTTTATGCTCTACAATATAGGGTAGGCGTCATGTTTGCTGAAATTCTGCTTGAGGCTGTTTTTACGTAAAAACATTTTCTTTTTAAGATTGCGGCTTTAATATGCATTTAAGCGCAAAACGTTATATAATAAAAGTTGTAGAGAATGTAAAATTCTACAACTTTTATTTCAAAAATTTTTTTGTATAACGCTTAGTTTAGCGGTAATTTGCGATTTTCTGTTTTTTTTTCTCACGAAAACGTGAGAAAAATCTATTTTTTTAACATTTCGGTCTTAGTATGCATTTTACGACAAAAGTGTATATAATTAAATTTATAGAAAATTAAAAGATCTACAACTTTTTTTTTAAAGCATTTTTCTCTACAGAGCCTAGTTTAGCGTGAAAGCGTGATTTTCCGTATTTTTAAACCAAACTGAGTTAGATTGTCATTTTGCGTCATTCACTCATGATTAAAATAAGGTTATGTTTTTGAGGTTAGTTTTTGTTTATTTCTAATATTTTATAATTAATGTTAGGTTTATTATTAATTATTTGCATTGGCAAGAGAAAGTTGTGTGAGTGTTTCACACCAGATTTTTAGTTTTCCTAATATTAAAAGCCAGACCCCCCCCCCCACTTTTCAAACTTACACATTACATACGATTATTATCGAACTTAAATCCTAATCATCTTGAGCCAAAACTATTTCATCATCACAAAACATAAGAGTATAGATGTTTCCATTTCCAATCCGAACGCACACTCTTCCTACATATTTGCTACTCCAGTTCTTAAGGAAAAATTTTATATATAGGGTGATTCAAAAAGAGCGCCGGTTTTGATATATCAAATTAAGAGATTTATTTTATTGAAAAACTGAAAATAAATACATCAACAAGTTCATCTTACCTTCCGATTTCATGTATGAAAAATGATGTCATGCATGTGTCCTCCTCTACTGCGCTGGCACGCATCAACTCTGTCCATGAAATTGGATATTACTGCACGACAAGTTTCGACTTCCATTTGCCCGATAACCCGTCGAATTTCCTCCTTCAAGTCATTGATGTTTCGGAGTTTATTGGCATACACCAAAGACTTCAGATGACCCCAAAGATGAAAGTCACAAGGCGTCAAGTCACACGACCTTGGTGGCCATTGATGGTCGGAATTACGAGAAATGATGCGATCCTGGAACCGTTCACGGAGCAACAACATTGTTTCTCGTGCAGCAACTGAATTTTATACGGGTGATATTGGAGATCGTACCGAAGAATTCTCCGTACAGACGAACATCGTAAACCCAATTGTTGAGAACGGCGACGTATTGATTTTGCTGGGCTAACAGCCACACTGTCACGAACCAACGCAACGTTCTGCTCAGTTCGGCCAGAACGACGACGTCCAGAACTTTTAAGGTCGACTGTTGAACCCGTCTCAAAAAACTTTTTCATGAGCCTGCGAACTGTTGATTCATTCGGTGCTTCATTACGTCCTAGAGTACCGCGAAGTCGCCTGACAGTAGCCGCATAACTCTCTCCACTCTGGTAAAATGTTTTGACGATTAACACTCGTTGTGCAATAGTAAACTTCTCCATGGTTAGACACAGACTGCGAGAGTACTACACTGCGAACAAGAGAAACTACAACTGAATCGTCAATCGGAATGTTCTCCGAAATAGAAATGAGGTCTAACAATGTTGCTAACCGATAAACAAAAATTTACCAGCCGTTTAAAAACCGGCGCTCTTTTTGAATCACCCTATATAATATTGTAACATAATCGACTAGATGGATCACGAATGTTCCAGAATTCCATTCATGGAGATAATTAGGGAATAATAAAATTATCAATTGTGAATGACAGTTTTACAATGATGACCATAAAAGTGTGTCTATTCACAAAAGTTGTAAAAACTCGTGTAGTACGCCTATTATAAAAGTTCAGGTATACTATTGTGTACAGCTATTTTTATGAAGTTGTTTATGAGGTTGTTTACGTTTCTATTTACAATAGTTGACTTGTTAACAAGGGGATTTTTCTAGCACTCATTAATAAAGTTATTTTTGTACTTGAGTAGATTTCACTACTTTGTTCTAGAACGATCTTTGTGAATGATTATAAAAGGAGGCCCCGAGCGCGGTCGAGTCAGTATTCGTGTGATCTTTGCCGTACGATTATTGGGGTGTGTATTTACAGGTTACACATCCGAGTATTGTAGTGATTCAAGATTGTTATACCGTCTCTTTGTTGTGTGTGTATTGGGTAAAGTTAATGTGTAGTTTTGTGAATTCAGTTTGTGTTGTATGTTAGTGTAATCTATAAAAGCGATTGTAAGTAGGCTAAGTAAGTTATTAAGTTATTTATTGTTTGTTATTTATTTTAAGTGAATTATTTAATCATTTATTGTATTTCTTAATTATAATTAGTTTAATCATTTATTTTGTAATCTTTTAGTGAAATAAATATCTGTAATTGTAAACTTTAGTCTATTAATTATTTAATAACCTAGATCCCGAAACGGACCTTAGCAATAAGTGTCACAATATTATACCAGGTGATTCATTTAAAAGTAGCCCGCTGCATTTAACAGCGGCCTTCAGCACTCAATTGGATTCAAATAGTAAATGAATAAATAGAACTACTTAATACATAATTTTACCTATTTATTTAAAATTTATATACAAATTTCAACTTCACCTTTCCATATCAAAAGCCAGTCCCTATCTCATATCAATCAGGCTTTTCCCATGCGAGTTGTTAGTAAAGATTTGTGGCCTCCTGGTTTACCCGATTTGAGTATGTGCGATTTTTTTCTATGGGGTTATTTAAAAGAAACTGTTTACCAAACAAACCCCCGCACTATACGTGAGCTAAAGAATAACATCGTGGCAGCCATTGAAGCTATAGACGTTTCCGTATTGCTTCGTGTGTACATTAACACGTTGACTGCTGTGTGACCCAAATACGTGTCACAAATGCCTTTGAAAATGGGCCACGTGCATCAAAAATGAGTCACAGTACATGAATTATTTTTTAGCCGTGTAATGTGGTTTGAAAAGCTACGGCTTCAGAGTGACATTGTACACTTAAACTTTTCAAATAGTTGGCCTTTTTCAAATAATAGGATATTGCGTTTGTGGGTAGTTTTCCTTGTTGTCCTGTACTAGAATGCTGCTATTATTTTTAATTTTATTATTTCTTTTGCTTATTTTGGTTGATTGAAATAGTCTAAAACTTTGTAACTTTACCCAGTTGTTTATTACATTTTTTATTGTGCCACAAAAAAGGATCATATGGCTCTGAAATGTAGAATCATTCCAGCAGGCCATGTTACCCAAAAGATTATTAAAACTTTATTTTACAAAAAAAAAGTTGTTATTAAATAAATTAACCCAAATAAATTAAGTTGTTAATTAATTATTTAACCCACCGGATTGGTCTAGAGGTAAAGTCGTTGCCAAAATCAGCTGTTTAACAGCTGATTTTCGGAGACGAAGTTTCCTGGTTCAAATCCTAGTAAAGGTAGTTACGTTTATACGGATTTGAATGCTAGACAGTGGTTACTGGTGTACTTTGATGGTTGGGGTTCAATTAACCATACTCTCTCAGGAATGGTCGGCCTGGGTCTGTACAAGACTACACCTCATTTACACGTCATACACATCATCCTCATCTCATTGGGTCATGGGGTTGCTTATTGTTCTCAATTGAACAGATTGCAACGTACACAAATTACGGATTATAAAAAAAAATTAAATAAGTAAAGTAAGAAGAAAAATGAATAAAATGTGAAAAAAGTACGATGGCCCAGCTGTAAGTTTCACAAAATTTAGTGTGGCAGTCAACGTGTTAATAACATTGAACGAGCGCAAAAATGTGTAAGCGTTCAAGGACGCCACTTTCAGCATCTACTGTAAAGGTGAAGTTGTATATAAATTTTAAATAAATATGTAAAATTATGTATTAAGTAATTCTATTTATTCATTTACTATTTGAATCCAATTGAGTGCCGAAGGCCGCTGTTAAATGCAGCGAGCTACTTTTAAATGAATCACCCGTTAGATTGCGATTTTTTTTTTACATCTGACTTCTGTTATTACTACTGATGCAGATGGTGAAAGATGAAATGATTTTTTGTAACGTATGAAAAAATGTCGCGCCTGAATGGGTTTCGAACCCAAGACCGCATGGTGAGAGGGGAGCACGTTACCAATTACGCCAATGCGGCCGACATTGCGCTTAGGAAACACAGTTTGGCATTCCTTACATCCTAACCACTATTCAACTCTATCTCGCCAGTCATCCTTCCTCAAATTTGTGAGCCTCATCGTAGGACTCACACTCTCCAACCATTACAATCTCTCTCTTCCACGCTTCATTTTTGGCATCCGCCTCCATATCGTCAGGGAACCTCCAGGCATCCTTTACACGTTTTGTCCCTTAATAGGGAAATTTACTGTTTCCTCAATACTGACATCAACTCCCTGACAAACTCATTACTAAGTCTGTCCAAATATTCCGCAACAGGAATCTATACCAAATGTTTTCAGGCGTTTCACATTTCTATCTGATATTCCCACACCTCTACTCCATAGATAGTGATATTTTAAATTTCTGCTTTATACTACCGCCTTTTGACTTTCATGGTTGTATTCCGGTTTCAAATTACAAAATATAACGATTTTATGGCAGGTCTTTCTTTTTCAAACGTAAATGCAATTTTCTTTGCACTCCCATAGTTCGCAGACACTCCATTAATTAGGTAAATAAACTCGTAGCATAGTGCACAATGGATCAATAATTTATTACTAATTGCGTATAATTCTGATTTGTACAACACAACTCTGAACCATTGGCTGATACATCTGAAATTTCTGTTACTTCTGATACTGCTTGACCAAAACAAGGTCTTCAATTTTTGTGTGGATTGTCTGGCGTGAGCAACCCGGTTGGAGATGTTTTCCTTTGAATTTCCCTCCTGTATTACCAAACTTTTCAGGTATCTTTATTCTTCACTTTTCTGACCAAATTTTCTTCTATTTTGACATATTTTGCCTCGCTTCCAGTCCTCACATAATGAAATTTGTCTTTTCGAAATTCATCTTCATTTCATTCCTTTCATAATTTCATCAAGTTTTCTCATCATCTAACTCATGTCATACTCGTCTCCGCTATGATCACCCGATCATTGGAAAAAAATAAAGAACAAATTTAATAATCCTCCTCCGGGCCGCATTATAGAGAAGGAGAAGGAGAAGGAGAAGAAGGAGGAGAAGAAGAAGAAGAAGAAGAAAAAAAGAAGAAGAAGGAGGAGAAGAAGAAGAAGGAGAAGAAGAAGAAGAAGAGGAAGAAGAAGTAGAGGCAGAAGAAGAAGAAAAAGAAGAAGAAGAGGAAGAAGAAGAAGAAGAGGCAGAAGAAGAAAAAGAAGGAGAAGAAGAGGAAGAAGAAGAAGGAGAAGAAGAAGAAGGAGAAGAAGAAGAAGAAGGAGAAGAAGAAGAAGAAGGAGAAGAAGGAGAAGAAAAAGAAGAAGGAGAAGAAGAAGAAGAAGGAGAAGAAGAAGAAGGAGAAGAAGAAGAAGGAGAAGGAGAAGAAGAAGAAGGAGAAGAAGAAGAAGAAGGAGAAGAAGAAGAAGAAGGAGAAGAAGGAGAAGAAAAAGAAGAAGGAGAAGGAGGAGAAGAAGAAGAGGAAGAAGAAGAAGAAGAAGAGGCCGCCCATAGCTTTCATGCACTTTTGCAGCTGACAAGATATCTTCTTTATTTATCTTCTCTATAAACAATGTCATCGTCGGTGACAAGTAACCTCGTTGGCGAAGAATGCATTTAATAGATTAATCGGCCTTCGGGCCAGCCCAGTCAGTCAGCTGGTAGAAAGTAACTTTTATTTGTTGAGTAACACCGGTTGGGCAAGCGACTTTGTATGGTGACCAGTTGACAGCATCCATGAACAAACTCTACTGGAGGTCCCTGTTCAAACTCATGTCTAATCCACGTCAAAAAAAAAAAAAATACAGCGAAAAACAGCGATCAAATTGGGTAGTTGTCAACAATGTACAGTTCCCGATAACAAATAAAAGCAAAAAAATATATAGATTAATCCAAGAATTAGAGATTTTATAACTATTTATAACTAACGATAAGGAAAATTATATTTACCGGGTAAACAAAAGCTTCTTGAATAATGGAATCAAACGTGCTATTTGTAGCGTTTATTTTGAAACTATGTGCAAATTTATCTACAACTGGTTTCAAATATGGCATTGAAAAATCTACAGCTTCTATTAAAGTCTTATTGTATTCGTGTACACGTTTGTAATTGTATGCTCCTTTGTATTTTGGGATCTGAAACAAGAATCACTTGTAATAATTTTTTCACGACTACACATAGGCTGTACAGTCGACTCCGGTTATAAAGTCGACTGTCGGTTATAAAGTAAGTTCGGCTATTAAATGAAAATCTGGTGTGAAACACTGACACAACTTTCTCTTGCCAATGCAAATAATTAACAATATAACCTAGCATTAGTAATAAAACATTAGAAATAAACAAAAAACTAACCTCTAAAAATATAACCTTATTTTAATCATGACTGAAAGACGCAAAATGGCTTAAAAATACGGAAAATCACTCTTTCACGCTAAACTAGCTATGTAGAGAAAAATGCTTTAAATAAAAGTTATATATCTTTTAATTTCCTATAAATTTGATAATATACACTTTTGTCGTAAAATGCATACTAAGGCCGAAATCTTAAAAAAATCGATTTTTCACACGTTTTCTTGAGAAAAAGACAGAAAATCGCTAATTACCGCTAAACGAAGCGTTATACAAAAAAGTGTTTGAAATAAAACTTATAGGATTTTAAATTCTCTACATTTTTTATTATAAATTCTTGCGCTAAAATGCATATTAAAGCCGTAATCTTAAAAAAACCAATTTTTTTACGTGAAAACAGCCTCACCGAAAATTTCAACAAACATGACGCCTACCCTATCTTGTAGAGCATAAAAAATTTAATAAATGAGGGGATTTAAAAAAAATCGTAGGACCGGTTTTTGAGAAAATCGCAAAAAAGTGAAAAATGACATGAATAAACTACTACTTCCGGTTGACCGATTTTGATGAAAATGTTCGTGTCGGGTCCTCTAGTGGTATCTAACTTAAGTTTCAAGTTCGTGTAATTTTCCGTTCTTAAGACATTTTGTTCACCCACAAAAGGTGGAAAGTAGATACTTTTTAGAGGGCCTGGCGTGCTGATAAGCATACTTTTCCATTCGGTGAGTTGTCTCTGACTCCTCATTTTACTTAATGAAGCATCTAGAGGTTCAAACAAACCAGCCTTTCGGCTGATAACCTACACAACAACAACCGTTGTTGTTGTTTAGGTCATCATGTTGTTCTGTTCTGGTTTGAACCTGTAGAGGTTTTACTAAGTAAATCGAGGAGTTCGGTGGTTTACCATTGCCTTCCTCACTGAGTGGAAAAGTACACTTATCAGCATGCCAGGCCCTCTGAAAAGCATATATTTTCCACTTTGCAAATGACACTTTCACTTTATTCACCACAGGGTCTGGCTGTATAATGAAATCCATTATTTTCAGACGAGATAACTCTGATTAGTGTCTTTTACACCTCTACCTTTTCTGTTCTAAAATGATTCAGTCATTTAATTGGCTGACCATGTGATAAGAAACAGAACTATTTATTTTAGCCCTGCAATGAACAGATGATAAACTAACAGATGATACAACAACCGTAATGATTGTAATTAATTGATTTGTTAATAAATATTTGTTATAAATTTAAGAGGAAGTTTTATCTGTTAGTAATAAACTGATCCCGAACAAACTTGGAATAAGTATTAGGCCTACAATACAGATGATTATTGTCCGACTGTTCTGCAATTACTGCTAATGCAGACGGTGAAGGATGAAATTAAATTTTTATAACTTATGAAAATATGCCGTGATTCGAATCCCATTCAGGCACGGCATATTTTCATACGTTACTAAAAAATCATTTCATCTTTCACCGTCTGCATTAGCGTAATTGCAGAACAGTCGGACGTTAAAAAAGATGATTATCTTACCGTGTGAAATATGCCACGGCAACTTTTAAGCCTAAACATTCCTGAGACAAAATAACTGATGCATAATATTAACATAAAAAATCCAAGTTGGAAATTCATTTTTCAAGAAAAATCATGTAATAATTTATTCAACTACACCAAGTAACTACATTAATAAGATATACGAAATTAATTACAATTTATTTATAATGTCGATTTTCTTTCATTATTATTACCTACCGTTTTCTACATAATTAATCTTAAAAATAAAATCTGTAATAAAACATTTTCGTTGTACAGATAATTACAGTATAAAATGATAAATTATTACTTAGTAAAATTAATTTTGTAATAAACAGGGTGTTACCTGTCAATTGATACAAACTCAAGGAGAGTCCGAATTCCTACATAATTATGCAATTTTAGCTTTTTGCTATATAGAATGTAAAGTAGCCTATTGTTTCCATGTTGATTTTTCGAAATCGAATTTTCACCGGAAATACAAGTTTTCAAATATCCGGAACCCAAAAAAAAAAATGTTTTTACCAATTAATCTGTGTGTTTGTGTATGAACCAACCGTTATCCTCAAAAGCAATACGTATTTGGTCTCAGGGCTTTTTTCAGCTTCAAATTTATGTTATTGGTCTGTTATTTCATGACCAAGTTTGTATATCCATCTCTTCTGAGGTCGTCCACTACTTTGTTTTCCGTTTGGCTTATAAGTAAACATCTGTTTTCGGCATGCTCAACAAATGACTATGCCATTATTCCCTGTATTTTCGAGTAGTTGATATCACACCTGGTACACCAAGTTCATGTCTAATATTTTATTTTCGTTTATGGTCCAACAAACGATACCCTCTAAGGATCTTAACAATTTTATCTCAGCATGATTTTCTCTCTCATGATTTTCCATAATTTAATAAAAATAAAACATTGGTTGTGCGCAAGATGTGACCACAAGATGGAAGTGAAAAGTTATACGAAGTGTGGCTATTAACTAACGAGACTGACGTTGTAAAAAAAAATTATTTTTATTTTATACATAAACACTTATTGTCACCTTTAATATACACTCCTTCTTTATCTCTACAACGGTGCATGCGAATTTTCCATTGTTGGAAACAGTGCTGGAAGTCATCTTCTGTCAGCTCCTTCAGGACATGTGCCGCTTTCTCTTTTACAGCTTCCACAGACTCAAATCTTATCCCTTTTAATGCAGATTTCACCTTAGGGAACAGGTAGAAGATAATAACATGTGATGAAACGTGGTTTTTTACTTATGATCCGAAAACGAACGGCCAATCCATGCACTGGAAGAGCCGCGACTTCACCGAGAGCCAAAAAAGCTCGAATGAGCAAGTCAAAATTTAAAGCAATGATGATTGTTTTTTTTTATATCCATTGGATTGTGTACCTTCACTGGGTTTCTGAAGGTCAAACAATTAATCAATATTACTACCTTGAGGTACTTTCTAAACTACGTCAAAGAGTAAGGAAAAAACGCCCCGAAATGTGGAAGGACGAATCACGGGTTCTCTACCAAGACAATGCGCCAGCTCATTCCGCGTTATCTGTCAAGAGGTTCCTAGCCAAGTACAGCAGCTCAGTGTTAGAACATCCAGGTTATTCACCAGATCTTGCATCAGGTGACTTTTACCTGTTCCCTAAGGCGAAATCTGCATTAAAAGGGACAAGATTCGAGTCTGTGGAAGCTGTAAAAGAGAAAGCGGCATGTGTCCTGAAGGAGCTGACGGAAGATGATTTCCAGCACTGTTTCTAACGATGGAAAATTTGCATGAAACGTTGTAGGGATAGAGAAGTAGTGTATATTGAAGTTGACAATAAGTGATTATGTATAAAGTAAAAATACAATTTTTTACAACGTCAGTCTCGTTATTTAATAGCCAAACCTCGTATGATATAAAATTATTATTTTTTATTTCTGTATTCATAAAGTAATATTAGATTCAAAATATGTATTATATTTGTGAAATTAATCATTTAGCGGAATTTTGCTTTGTTTGTTCTTCTTCATTGCTATTATATTCTAAGAATGAAACAATAGGTTTATAGTAACTGAAATATGTTACAAATACTTTAAAAATATCTCCGTCAAGCGTTGTTCCGTATTTAAATATTACACTGATTAGGCATATAATCGTATTCAATAACATACGCGTATTCTACGAGTATTAAATTACTCTCACATAAAGTAACACGCACAAAATAATGTAAACTCGTACACTTTAAATATTTATTACATACATACCGTATATTGTTGTTTAGATTATCAGATGAAAGGCTGTTATGAACCTCTATAGGCTTTACTATAATGTGTCCACAGCTCGGTGGCACCTAGGCCATAAACCGACCCTTACACACACAAGCAGCAACCCCTTACTATACGCGCGCCAGCTCATGATCTCTGTCGCTTGGGGAAGTGGGGCGGGTGGCGTAATAGAATGTGACTAATATATTTTGTCTTATCGTCCAGTACAAAAACATTTAGTCATCATGTAAATATTATTATTATGTATATGTATTTATTTATTATAGGCCTACGTATTATTGCTTTTCACAACGGATACACGTGTCACAATTTATAGTTGTGCATTTGTGGTAATGCGTCTCGGATATGTTAATCATTATTCATGATTTATGATCACTAAAGTGATTTTTATTTTGAAATTAAAGTGTGTTAACGTGCCAAAAGTTATTTGTTTTGTGTTAGGTAAATTTGAACGTGTATTTTTCATATCTTTTGTTTATTTTAATATGTCTTCCCGAAAAAATAAAGCGGTAATTCATTCGGAAGTGCGACAAATTATTGCATCAGTTATAAAAATCTGTGATGAGGAATCGCGTAAAGGAGCGTAGGCCCTACCTGCATCCCGTTAAATATACGCCTATAAATATTAATGTTATGAAATATATATATTTTAATTGATCCTTATTTTCTATGCTACGTGCATATTTCAATTCCTGAGGACTGCCTGACTCAAACTGTAAATAATTACTAAATATTAATAAATACAATGAAAGAAAAGTAAAAGAGTTAATACGAGTATATATTATAGAATAAATTGAAATAATAAAACAAAAGGTTACTTTATAATGACAAGAACATAATGATAAATGTTTTTTATATGAATAGTATAATCTTTCACTGCATGCCGTAACAGAAATTCCTCACACGGATCACGAGCTGACGCGCTTATAGTACCTGCCATAGCCTGCCTTACCAGTGTTCTTTATAGTTCAGTAGTGGACAATGTAGAACATCGCTAAGGCAGTGTAGAATAGTCTATCCTACATATCATCGTAGTTAATATTTAATTGTTGGATATTTTTAAAAAATAAATAATTTCAAATAATAATCAAATATAAACAATTTCTAATTAAAATTTAAATTATTCTGAATCAAAAACTAAATATATTAAGATAAATTAGAAGAAGAAAATATCGAATTTTAAATAATAATCCAGAAGCCAAATATCTAAACTTGAAACAAGAAAACAAAAGATAGTATAATTTTAAATTAAAAATTTGAACCAGTTAGAAAAGATTTAAAAGAAATTACAAGAATATCAAGATTTAATTTAATAATGGAACCAACTGAAACAATTTTGATTTTTTTAGAATATGCAGATAAAATTTAGATAAATTTATCAAAAACTATAAAACCAAGTGCAACAATGCATCAACGCCCCATTTGATCCCCGATCGATGGATGGACAAGAAGAAACCAGAGGACTGCAAGCAATCCAGAACAATTCGTAATTATATTTATTCATTAAATATCATTAGACAAACTTAAGATTTTCAGAATAATAAATTGTAATATATTTAGAACAGTAAATTCATTAACATAATTAGAAGTGTGACAAGAGTGTCATCAATAAATTCAATAAATTTAATAAAACAATTACAATTTCAATTTTTATATGTAAAGTTTAATTTATTTGTTCATATCAAAATATATTTCATTCACTCATTTATCTTGTGTTATCATTCATTTCATTTATTTATTCATTTATTATCACCCCTTTACAGCAGGTATAGGGGTGCTGCGTGCGCACGCGCGTGTTTGTGAAAGGGTAGGTTTATGACCTGGGTTTCACGGAGATGTGGACACATTATAAGTAAAACAAAGAGTGAGGTGGTTTACTATTACTTTCCTCACTGAGTGGAAAAGTATGCTTATCAGCATGCCATTTACTCTGAAAAGCATCTACCTATTTTCCACCCTGCAGATGACACCTTCACTTTATTCACTACAGGGTCTGGTTGTATAATGAAATTCGTTACTTTCAGAGGAGATGACTCTGACTAGTATCTTTTACATTTCTACCTTTTCTATTCTTAAATACTTCAGTTATAAATTTTATTTGGCTAACTATGTGATAAGAAACAGTATTTTTGTAGCCTTGAAATTAGCAGTCGAGTGAAAATAATTTAACACTCAATCTGCCTCTTGCGGGCAATTTTTTAATATAAATAAAATTAATTAAAACCACGGAAATGGTCAAAGAATTTCTTTATTGTTTTGTTTAACGTCTGAGTGTTTCGCAATTAATTCTATTACAGACGGTGAGAGGGATGATACATGAAGATGAGTGATGAAAAAATGCCAGATCTGACCGGGAATCGAACCTGGGATCACAACGTAGAAGCCAGTTGGGCTAACCCCAACGGGCCGGTCAAAAACAATAAGTAAGGACACTAATCAAAAGAGAAGTACTTTGGTGGCTTTACCACATCATTAGAACATCACAACACTTAAAAATACAAACTTATAGCATGTATTACAATGTAATACAATTTAATAATTATTACTTAATGTCATTAAATGTAATTATTTAATTGTAGAATACAATGTGTAAAAAGTAAAAATATGTTAAGAATAATTATATATATATATATAAATATTACGATACGAAGAAGGCAACTGAAAAATCTAATTCAAAATATCTTGAGACGAAACAAAGTCAATATCCTACCGGGTAAGAAAATATACCTCATTAATCCGTTTTATAACAAGAAAACTTTTTGCTCTACCAACGAGCATTAGTCGAAAAATAATAATCAACGGTCTGACAAAATGATGATATAATGGCCGATGTAATTTCGAAAAAGGTTTTCTGGCTTTACTCTTATTTCATTAGTTCCTCTATTTTAAGATGGATGAAATTTATTGTGGCTATAATGAAAAGGTAGAGTGTTAAACATTTTTTGCACGTAATTTGCTAGTTCCTGACCGTAAATATGTATTCATTTTTATCACAGGGTCAGCCAATTATATGACTAAAGCACGTAAGAACAGAAGAGGTAGAGGTATAAATGACACTAGTCAGAGTTATCTCATCTGAGATTCATGAATTTCATTTTACAATCAAACCCTGTTGATAATGAAATACAGGTGTCATTCGGAGTGTCGAAAGTAAGTGATTTTCCGAAGGACTGGCATTCTGATAAGTATAATTATAAACGCTGTGAGAAGACCATGTAAACCAACTCAAATCATCTCACTCAGAAAAGATTTTTGAGGTTCAAACCACCTTGTCCGCTGCTTACCTAAAATACAACTTTCATTGCACAACAATTTCAACAGCCAGCATTTTAGTTTACTGACAAATTGAATTGAAAATAAGTAATTTTATTAGCCTACCTTGCTTAAGAAAACGTATGAATTGTTCGGTTTCGGAACGTTAAAAAGTCGCATCTGATAATGCTTATAAAATTGTAATATTCGAACAAGCTGCCTACATAAACACTGATTACAGGCCTAAAACTCTATAAAATCACAGCTATCGGGATCGTAATTTTTCTGCTTATACTTTCGCTACGACAATTAAGCGAATGCTGTCGCCGAATTATTTTTTATTTATCTCATCTGTACGAATCAGGTGGTAAAGGTTATAGTTTTACACTGCCTGTGTTGAAGATATAAATACTGCTGATAAATTTCCCGTTAACTAACAGATCCTAAATCAACGAAAAATAGACTTGAAGACGTTACTTGACAAATCATTTTTGACCTACGCTATTATTGTGCTTAACAGAAACAAAAATATATGAATCAAAATATAACTGGTATTCAACAAACGATCTATTAGGGTTGCGTGAGTAAGTCGGGCCAAGTTGAGTTTGATGCGCATGTGACGTCAACGGCTCAGGTAATAATTGCCCAATTAGAGTCTCGTATTTTCGACCAATAACAAAGCCCAGTTTTAACCAATCAGATGTCTTCTTTTGCGTTATTTTAATTGGTTAATATTGTCCAATCAGAGAGTTTATATTACTGTACTACGTCAAACCGATGTCAACCAATGACAAAGTGTCTTGAGCGTTACGTCATTCGTCAGGATATGCTGCTTTCTGATTGGTCCGTACTGATTATGGGCGTCACGTCGAGTGTGATTGTAATATAAAGTCCACACCCAATGTCAACTTCTAGTTAACGGTAAGGCAGAACATATGAAGGTACCTGTTAATGAGATTAATAGTTTCTAGGTAAATATCACTTACGAAATATGTAGTACCCCATTGTAGAGATCTTTCGAGTCCTTAAGGAAATTAACAATTGGTTTCTGTTGCTGCTAAATGTTAACACGATTTTTTAAAAAATCACAAGTGTTCCTTCGATACCGACACTCGTCGGTATAAGAAAAAAAACAAAAGAGAGTTATCTATTTTTCCTAGTTTTTCGATTTTTGTAACCTAATTTTTAGCCAGTAATGTATCACATTTTTAAGGGAATGACTTTATACAACTGTAAATAAATATTACGATACGTAGAAGGCAACTGAAAAATCTAATTCAAAATATCTTGAGACGTAACTAAGTCAATATCCTACCGGGTAAGAAAATATACCTCATTAATCTGTTTTATGACAATAAAACTGTTTTGCTCTACCAACGAGCATTAGTGGAAAAATAATAATCAACGGTCTGACAAAATGATGATATAATGGCCGATGTAATTTCGATAAAGGTTTTCTGGCTTTACTCTTATTTCATTAGTTCCTGTATTTTAAGATGGATGAAATTTATTGTGGCTATAATGAAAAGGTAGAGTGTTAAACATTTTTTGCACGTAATTTGCTAGTTCCTGACCGTAAATATGTATTCATTTTTATCACAGGGTCAGCCAATTATATGACTAATTCACGTAAGAACAGAAGAGGTAGAGGTATAAATGACACTAGTCAGAGTTATCTCATCTGAGATTCATGAATTTCATTTTACAATCAAACCCTGTTGATAATGAAATACCGGTGTCATTCGGAGAGTCGAAAGTACATGATTTTCCGAAGGACTGGCATTCTGATAAGTATAATTATAAACGCTGTGAGAAGACAATGTAAACCAACTAAACTCATCTCACTCAGAAAAGATTTTTGAGGTTCAAACCACCTTGTCCGCTGCTTACCTAAAATACAACTTTCATTGCACAACAACTTCAACAGCCAGCATTTTAGTTTACTGACAAATTGGATTGAAAATAAGTAATTTTATTAGACTGCCTTGCTTTAGAGAACGCATGAATTGTTTGGTTTCGGAACGTTAAAATGTCGCATCTGATAATGCTTATAAAATTGTAATATTCGAACAAGCTGCCTACATAAACACTGATTACAGGCCTAAAACTCTATAAAATCATAGCTATCGGGATCGTAATTTTTCTGCTTATACTTTCGCTACGACAATTAAGCGAATGCTGTCGCTGAATTATTTTTTATTTATCTCATCTGTACGAATCAGGTGTTAAAGGTTATAGTTTTACACTGCCTGTGTAGAAGATATAAATACTGCTTATAAATTTCCCGTTAACTAACAGATCCTAAATCAACGAAAAATAGACTTGAAGACGTTACTTGACAAATCATTTTTGACCTACGCTATTATTGTGTTTAACAGAAACAAAAATATATGAATCAAAATATAACTGGTATTCAACAAACGATCTATTAGGGTTGCGTGAGTAAGTCGGGCCAAGTTGAGTTTGATGCGCATGTGACGTCAACGGCTCAGGTAATAATTGCCCAATTAGAGTCTCGTATTTTCGACCAATAACAAAGCCCAGTTTAAACCAATCAGATGTCTTCTTTTGCGTTATTTTAATTGGTTAATATTGTCCAATCAGAGAGTTTATATTACTGTACTACGTCAAACCGATGTCAAACAATGACAAAGTGTCTTGAGCGTTACGTCATTCGTCAGGATATGCTGCTTTCTGATTGGTCCGTACTGATTATGGGCGTCACGTCGAGTGTGATTGTAATATAAAGTCCACACCCAATGTCAACTTCTAGTTAACGGTAAGGCAGAACATATGAAGGTACCTGTTAATGAGATTAATAGTTTCTAGGTAAATATCACTTACGAAATATGTAGTACCCCATTGTAGAGATCTTTCGAGTTTTTAAGGAAATTAATAATTGGTTCCTGTTGCTGCTAATTGTTAACACGGTTTTTTTAAAAAATCACGAGTGTTCCTTCGATACCGACACAAAGAAAAATAAACAAAAGAGAGTTATCTATTATTCCTAGTTGTTCGATTTTTGTAACTTAATTTTTGGCCAGTAATGTATCATTTTTTAAGGGAATGACTTTATACAACTTTAAATAAATATTACGATACATAAAAGGCAACTGAAAAATCTAATTCAAAATATCTTGAGACGAAACAAAGTCAATATCCTACCGGGTAAGAAAATATACCTCATTAATCCGTTTTATAACAAGAAAACTATTTTGCTCAACCAACGAGCATTAGTCGAAAAATAATGTGACAGATCGAATTAAAGATTTTTCTCGTAGGTTCCAGAAATCCATTCATGAAATAGTATAGAGCGTGAAATAATAGTAACAACAAGAGAGAGTAATAAAGACAGAAATAACAACACACAATAGCCATAAAAGTGTGTCTATTCATTCATAAGTGTTGTAATAACTATCATAAAGTTTAGGTATTGTGTACAGCTATTATGAGGGAGGCAGGTTGTTTACGTTTTCTATTTACAAAAGACTTTTTGTTGACCTATTAACAAGATTTTTCTAGCATTCATTAATAAGGAGTTATTTTTGTACTTTATGATTTCTCTACTTTATTCTGGAACAATCTTTATGAATGAGTAGGTATAAAAAGAGACCCCCGAGTGCGGTCAGTCAGTATTCGTGTGATCTTTGCCGTGCGATTATCGAGGTGCGTAAACAGATTACGTATCCGAGTAAAATTGTTATACTGCCTTTGTTGTGTGCGTATTGTGTAAAGTTAAAGTGAATTCAGTTTCTCTGTTTTGTATGTTGTGTAATCTATAAAAGTAATTGTAAGTTATTTATTGTTAATTATCTATTTTAAGTGAATTATTAAATCATTTATTGTATTTCTTAGTTATAATTATTTATTTTGTAATCTTTTAGTGTAATAAATCTTTGTAATTGTAAACTTTAGTGTATTAATTATTTAATAACCTAGATCCCGAAACGGACCTTAGCAATAAGTGTCACATTGGTGTCAGAAGTGCGTGATCTAGAGTTTTTGGAACATTTGTAAGTAAAAGTTCATTTCAGTTAAGTTTTGTAAAATTATCGCATAGTTAATTAATGTTGTGTTTTTTTAAAATTTAGTGTTTGAAGTTTTGTAAAATCTCTTATCATTACTTAGAAAACTGTTTCATAAATTATCGTTATATTTGTTTGTATAGTTTTATTTGGCTTCTATATTAATATTTGTATCTGTACAAGTTGTTAATTGTTTTGTAATTAATTATAAATTGGTTTTAAAATGGCGAGTTCTGTAGACGTGAGCGTATTAATGCAAATGTTAAATGAGATTGAGGCAAGTAATGAAAAAACCAATAATAACGTACAGGCAATTAAAGATGAATTCAAATCTGAAAATGAGGAAACAAATAACCATATACATTCAATTAATGATAAAATACAAGCAATTGATGATAAAATTCAGTCAGGTAATGATGAGGTAAAGCCAGAGTTAAAAGTAGAGTTAGGAAAAATTAGAGATAATGTAGATAGTTTAAATGATAGGGTAGATTCAGTAGAGTTTAAGTTACAAGAAAATGTAGAATTTGTAGAATCTAAGTTAGAAGAAAATGTTAAGGAAGTAAGAAATAGTGTTGTAAAATTTGTAGAATCTAGGTTAGAAGAAGTAGATAAGGCTTTAGATATTAGGTTTAAGGACATTATTAAAACTGTGAAATCAAATGAAAATCGCGGCCCGGTAATTCACGCCGACAGTACATCGTCCGGGCGCGGAATTAGTGTGAAAGCGCCGAAATTTGACGGAAGTTCTTCGTGGCAAGTATTTCGACGACAGTTCGAGGCGGCGGCCGACTTCAACACATGGTCACCGGCAGAGAAAACAACGGTACTGATGACTTCGCTACAGGGCCAGGCAGCGGAAGTTCTACGCGCTGTACCGGCGACCGCAGGGTACGAAGAAATCATCGCAGCACTGGAACGGCGATACGGCGAGCATAACTTGGCGGCCATCTACAAGTGTGAGTTACGCGGACGAAGACAAAAGCCGGGCGAAACCTTGCAAGAATTCGCCCTGGATATTGAACAACTCGCGCAGAAGGCTTTTCCTGAACAGCCTGTCGGGTTTATCCAGGAAGAAGCGGCGCAGTGTTTCGGCAATGGGGTTCGAGATGCCGAAATGAAGAAACTCCTGATTCTCCAGGGCCATAGAACACTCAGTGAGGCTCTCACTCAGGCCCTGCGTATAGAAGCTATCACCGCATTTACAAAGACACCGGCGAAAATACGGAGGGTGACTGCCGAAGAGCACAACGGCTCAAATAAATTTGAGTCCCGGCCTAACCGAAGCACGCCGGGTCTAAACCGTCGACGGACACCGACCAGTGAAAAGCAGCTGTGCTGGCAATGTGGGAAGCCCGGCCACCTTAGAAGAGACTGCAAGCCGACATCCGACCAGGGAAACAACGAAAAGAGGAGACCACCGGCGCCGAAGATCTCTTCTCCTCCAGCTATCGTCAGTTTAGCCACCGTGCGAGAAGGATCAGACAGCCTCATCGCCGACGGATTATTAAATAACAGGCCATGCTCTATTACCGTGGACACGGGGACCTCTATTTTAGTAATTCGGCCGGACAAGGCGACCCGCTGCAAGAGAAGGAAAGTAAACCAGAAGTACGTCGTACAGACCGCTTCGGGCAGCACACTGCCTATTAAGGACGAAGCATTAGTTAATATAACACTCGGGTGTTACAAACTACAAGCCTGGGTGTTTGTCGCCGACATCGTAGACGAATTCATAGGGCTTGATATACTGAGATCGCACGACGCTGCAGTAGATATCGGACGCCACTTCCTGAAGATGGGACGGTGTGAAGTAGCGTTATGGAGTCCTTGCCTCAAGCCCAGCAATGCTGAAGTTCTACTAAAGGCGGACGAAGTGATACCTGCCCGATGCGAGAGGATTGTAACGGCCACACTGTCGAAGAATCTGGGCACCAACAGCGGCGTTACGGAAGCTGGTGAAATCACCGGAAAGGAAGGAGTGATCATCGGGTGAGCTGTAGTACCGAACAGCAAGACGATCTCCGTCCGGGTAGCGAATTTGGATTCCTCGGATAAGGTACTACCGAAGGGAACTGTTCTTGGTAACTGCGAACCAGTAACTTGGACATCTGAACCGCCAAGAGCACTAAATCAGGGAAGGGAACTAAATACACGGAAGGGACTTGACAACTTAATCAGGGACTTCCAAGACATATTTGCGACCGAAGAAGAAAGATACGGCCGTACTAATCAAGTGTACCATCGAATCGACACTGGAGATGCTCAACCGATACGCCAGCCGCCGAGACGACTACCGTTAGCAAAACAGGGAGAGGTTGATAAGATGGTGGAAGACATGAGAAGGCAAGGCGTCATCGAAGAGTCCGACAGCCCTTGGTCATCACCTGTAGTGCTAGTAAAGAAGAAGAACGGCGAGTTACGATTGTGCGTTGACTACAGGAAGTTAAACGATGTAACCAAGAAGGACTGCTTTCCTCTTCCCCGGATTGACGATACACTAGACACTCTTGAAGGAGCGAAATGGTTCTCTACACTCGACTTGAATAGTGGATACTGGCAGGTTGCGGTTCATCCAGAAGACAAGGAAAAGACTGCGTTTTCGACTGGACGAGGGCTTTGGCAGTTCACAGTGATGCCGTTCGGACTATGCAACGCGCCGGCCACTTTCGAGAGATTGATGGAGTCAGTTCTACGAGGATTGACGTTTGAATCCTGCCTCGTCTATTTAGACGACATTATTGTGCTAGGGCGCACAGAAGAAGAACACCTGCAGAATCTAAGGAAAGTGTTTCAGCGGCTGCGAGGCGTCGGGTTGAAGTTGAATCCGAAGAAATGTAATCTGTTTCGGCGAGAAGTACAGTACCTGGGCCATGTCGTGTCAGCAGCAGGCGTCGCCGCAGACCCCGACAAACTGAAGGCCGTGAAGGAGTGGCCTACACCACGAAACGAGCATGATGTCCGAAGTTTCCTAGGACTGTGCGCTGACATGGCTTCTTAACTTTAAGAACTTGGAAGGCCAAACCGCGCGCTGGGTCGAGCGCCTGCAGGAGTACAGCTACAATGCCGAGCATCGCCCTGGAAAAAAACACTCTAACGCGGACGCCTTGTCAAGAAGGCCGTGTGCTCAGGACTGTAAGCACTGTCTGAAAATCGAGCAGCGAGGTGACGAGGCTGAGGTATGGGTAATTACGACGGTGGCGGCAGATGGCTGGAGCGACGACGATCTTCGCGAGGAGCAGCGGCAGGACCCGGACATAGGACCCCTGATCAACGAGAAGGAGTCAGGCCAACGACCATCATGGGAAGATATAAGCTTGAGAAACCCGGAATGTAAAAGCTACTGGGCGCAGTGGGACTCATTCTCCGTAAGGGACGGCTTGCTGTATAGATAGTGGCAGTCAGTGGATGGCAGTAAGCGCGTCCCGCAGCTAGTACTTCCACGCACAAAGACCAAGGACGTTATGTCAGAACTACACAGCGGCACTTCAGGCGGACACCTCGGCGTCAAGAAGACTATGGAGAAAATTCGTCAGCGCTACTACTGGCTCCACTTACGGGACAACGTCGAGAATTTCTGCAAGTTGTGTGACACCTGTGCGGCTAGTCGAGGGCCCCGGACTCGAAGTAAAGGACAAATGCGGCAGTACAATGTGGGAGCTCCGTTCGAGCGTATCGCCATTGACATCGCTGGTCCGTTTCCCGTGACTGACGGCGGAAACAAGTATCTGTTAGTGACCATGGATTATTTCACTAAATGGCCGGAAGTATACGCCATCCCAAACCAAGAGGTGGCTACTGTGGCGGAAACCTTAGTGAACGAGCTGTTCTCCCGATTCGGAGTATCAAGAGAGCTACACAGTGATCAAGGGCGGAACTTCGAATCGCAGCTACTTCAAGAAGTACTGGAACGATTGGTCGTCCACAAGACAAGGACAACAGCATTACACCCGCAGTTGGATGGAATGGTCGAGCGCTACATCAAGACAGTTGAAGAGCATCTGCGCAAGGTAGTCTCTAAAAATCAACGAGACTGGGACCAGAAGCTTCCTCTTTTCTTAATGGCCTACAGAGCGGCGATACATGTAACCACCGGCTTGACACCCGCCAAGATGATGTTCGGTCGTGAACTACGGTTGCCCTGTGATCTGCTGTTCGGCGTCCCGCCTGACAAGCAACAACCAGCGGAACAGTACACCGCACAATTGGTAGCAAGTATCCACGAATCCACGAGTATGCACGGCAACATCTGCAAGTAGCCAGTGATCGAATGAAGGCAAAATACGAATTGATGGCTAACTCCACGGGATCTCAACCTGGTGACCGTGTATGGCTCTACAGACCGAGAAGGAAGAAGGGAAGGAGCCCTAAGCTGGAAAACCAATGGGAAGGCCCGTATGCTGTCCTAGATCGAATCAGCGATGTGGTCTACCGAGTACAGTGACGCCCAGGAACCAAGAAGATGGTAGTTCATCTCGATCGATTAGCACAGTACTTAGGGGCTACTCGGGACGAGCAGCTTTAAGAAGGGGGCAATGTGACAGATCGAATTAAAGATTTTTCTCGAAGGTTCCAGAAATCCATTCATGAAATAGTATAGAGTGTGAAATAATAGTAACAACAAGAGAGAGTAATAAATACAGAAATAACAACACACAATAGCCATAAAAGTGTGTCTATTTATTCATAAGTGTTGTAATAACTATCATAAAGTTTAGGTATTGTGTACAGCTATTATGAGGGAGGCAGGTTGTTTACGTCTTCTATTTACAAAAGACTTTTTGTTGACCTATTAACAAGATTTTTCTAGCATTCATTAATAAGGAGTTATTTTTGTACTTTATGATTTCTCTACTTTATTCTAGAACAATCTTTATGAATGAGTAGGTATAAAAAGAGACCCCTGAGTGCGGTCAGTCAGTATTCGTGTGATCTTTGCCGTGCGATTATCGAGGTGCGTAAACAGATTACGTATCCGAGTAAAATTGTTATACTGCCTTTGTTGTGTGCGTATTGTGTAACGTTAAAGTGAATTCAGTTTCTCTGTTTTGTATGTTGTGTAATCTATAAAAGTGATTGTAAGTTATTTATTGTTAATTATCTATTTTAAGTGAATTATTAAATCATTTATTGTATTTTTGGTTATAATTAGTTTAATTATTTATTTTGTAATCTTTTAGTGTAATAAATCTTTGTAATTGTAAACTTCAGTGTATTAATTATTTAATAACCTAGATCCCGAAACGGACCTTAGCAATAAGTGTCACAAAAATAATCAACGGTCTGATAAAATGATGATATAATGGCCGATGTAATTTCTAAAAAGGTTTTCTGGCTTTACTCTTATTTCATTAGTTCCTGTATTTTAAGATGGATGAAATTTATTGTGGCTTCAATGAAAAGGTAGAGTGTTAAACATTTTTTGCACGTAATTTGCTAGTTCCTGACCGTAAATATGTATTCATTTTTATCACAGGGTCAGCCGATTATATGACTAAACCACGTAAGAACAGAAGAGGTAGAGGTATATATGACACTAGTCAGAGTTATCTCATCTGAGATTCATGAATTTCATTTTACAATCAAACCCTGTTGATAATGAAATACCGGTGTCATTCGGAGAGTCGAAAGTACATGATTTTTGGAAGGACTGGCAATCTGATAAATATAATTATAAACGCTGTGAGAAGATCATGTGAATCAACTCAACTGATCTCACTCAGAAAATATTTTAGAGGTTCAAACCACCTTGTCCGCTGCTTATCTAAAATACAACTTTCATTGCACAACAATTTCAACAGCCAGCATTTTAGTTTACTGACAAATTGAATTGAAAATAAGTAATTTTATTAGCCTACCTTGCTTAAGAGAACTCATGAATCGTTCGGTTTCAAAACGTAAGAAATTCGCATCTGATAATGCTTATAAAATTGTAATATTCGAACAAGCTGCCTACATAAACACTGATTACAGGCCTAAAACTCTATAAAATTGCAGCTATCGGGATAGTAATTTTTCTGCTTATACTTTCGCTACGACAGTTAAGCGAATGCTGTCGCCGAATTATTTTATATTTATCTCATCTGTACGAATCAGGTGTTGAAGGTTATAGTTTTACACTGCCTGTGTTGAAGATATAAATACGGCTTATAAATTTCCCGTTAACTAACAGATCCTAAATCAACGAAAAATTGACTTGACAAGACGTTACCTGACAAACCATTTTTGACCTACGCTATTATTGTGTTTAGCAAAAAAAAAAAAAAATTCGTATCAAAATATAACTGGTGTTCAAAAAACGATCTATTAGGGTTGCGTGAGTAAGTCGGGCCAAGTTGAGTTTGATGCGCATGTGACATCAACGGCTCAGGTAATCATTGCCCAATCAGAGTCTCGTATTTTCGGCCAATAACAAAGCCCAGTTTTAACCAATCAGAAGTCTTCTTTTGCGTCTTTTTGATTGGTTAATATTGTCCAATCAGAGAGTTTATATTACTGTACTACGTCACACCGATGTCAACCATTGACAAAGTGTCTTGAGCGTTACGTCATTCGTCAGGATATGCTGCTTTCTGATTGGTCCGTACTGATTCTGGGCGTCACGTTGAGTGTGATTGTAATAAAAAGTCCACACCCAATGTCAACTTCCAGTTAACGGTAGGGCAGAACATATAAAGGTACCTTTTAATGAGATTTATAGTTTCTAGGTAAATATCACTTACGAAATATGTAGTAGACTATATTTTCGGATTCGTGAAAGACACAAATTGTGTGAAAGAAGTAAAAATTCGTTGAGTAAAGCTCTCTAATGATTATTTTTTTTGATTTAGGAACTGATAGTTAACTCAAAACGTGTAATAAAAATATACACATTCTGCGATAATAGTGTAAAACTCCAATCAGCAATTCATTCCTCTTTAAAAAACGTTAGAAAAATAGTTGTGCATTGCTCTTTGTTTATTATTACTTAAGTCAAAATTCAAGTACAAAAATTATAATAATTCTTAGAAATAAAACCGTGCGTATTTATGTACTACGCCTATGTTATTTAAGGAAGATGTTGGTTTGAATATTAAATTTAATAAACTCTTATAAGATTGTATTTTTTGTACGATTAGTAAAAGTAAATTTGTACGTTCTTTCATAACGACTTTGATAACATCCTTCCTTACAAATCTGATTTTTCAAGTTACTTAAAATTAGGTAAATAATGAGATGTTAAATACTCGGCACAAATAATTTGAGTTTTTAGATCATTAGAGTAGAAGTTAGTTCAAACATTTACAAGTTATCTGAAATAAACTGAAAATTAAATTGGGTTGCATTTTTTTATTTGTAACCGTATGTTTCAGTAGAAAAGTCATTTGATGAGCAAAGCAGGCCTTCTAAAAAATTTTCACTTCGCACCTTGCAAATGCGCCTTTAATATATTCACACTGTAAGGTCTAACTATATAAAAATCTACTGTCATATGAAGAAGGTCTAAAAGTGTTTATTTCACCAGTACTTCTTGTTTTGTTATAATGTTTTAGTCGAAAATTGTTTCATTCTTGAAGAAAACAGAAGTATTATTTTAGCCGTGGAAGTAGCAGTTGAAATTTAAAAAATATTTAGCAGTTTAATGTTTCGTATAGGCAATACTAATTTTCGCATCATAAAATAAAATAATGAAAAGAACTGCGAATAAACGCGGAGAAATGTCAAAAATATTGCCTAGAAAATTTTCATATCGTTAACCGTTTTTAGTGTGACTGATTGTCGTTAAAAGGGCACAATTAGTATTTTGCTCTTACAAGGTATTGTTCAAGTATATTCCAAATTTCAGTTTGGTAATGCCGGCGATTCTACTGACGATTACTTGACAAAAAAACTTCAGAGACGTCCTTATTAGAATAAACTTTAATATACAATGAAAAAATCACAATGTGTTACGTTCGTATAGGAGTGTTTACATGGTAGCCGAGAAAATAATGTCTTAAATTTAAGCAAGCTTGTATGTGTAAACGTAATCTATTCTTGTGCTTCCTTTTTGTGAATTTTACGTTTTCATTCTGTGAAAAGCAGTATAAATATACTGCTGTTTCATACAATTACCATAATAATTTCGTACTCGGAAGACCTTAACAAGTTAAAAATGTTTTTGGTAGGCGTTTTAATTCTGGAAAGTAAAGCATTTCAGTAGACGTTTTTTTTTAATATTCGGCCGTATCGTTAACTGGGTGGTGACAATGGGCGGATTTATGTAAAAATGTAAGTCGACGTCACGCGCAGGAACAGTACCGAACCAATCAGGAAGCTCGATACTGATAAATGACGTAATACTGATTGAGACGTTTTCATTGGTCAATATCGGATGACGTAGTGAACTATAATGAGCCTTCTGATTGGACAATATTAACCAATCAAAGTGACGCCTAATAAGACATCTGATTAGTTAGGTTTGGAGATTTTTCATTGGTTAAAAACACTTCACTCAGATTGGTCCTATATTATATCTGCCTTTGACGTAACACGCGCGTTGCCGTCATTGTAGGCCGCCTTACTTTGAAGACCTAAATAATTATTTTCCTACTGTACATCAGTTCTATTATATTTTAGTAGTATATTTTCGGATAGGCTATGTTAATGACACAAATAGTGCGATGGAAAAAAAAATTCGTTAAGTAACGCTCTCTAATGATTATTTCTTTGTTGATTTAGAAAGTGATAGTTAACTCAAAACGTAAAATAAAAATATACACGTTCTGCGCCAATAGTGTAAAACTCCAATCAGCAATTCATTTCTCCTTAAAAACCGTTAGAAAAATAGTTGTGCATTGCTCTCTGTTTATTATTGCTATAGTCAAAATTCAAGCACAAAAATTATAATAATTCTTAGAAATAAAACCGTGCGTATTGATGTACTACGCCTATGTTATTTCAGGAAGATGTTGGTTTGAACATTATATTTAATAAACTCATATCAAATGATATTTTTTGTACGATTAGTAAGATTAAATTTGTATGTTCTTTCATAACGACATTGCTAACATCCTTTCTTACAAATCTGAATTTTCAAGTAACTTAAAATAAGGTACGTAAATAATGAGATGTTAAATACTTGGCACAATTAATTTGAGTTTTTAGATCATTAGGGTAGAAGTTGGTTTAAACATTTACAAGTTATCTGAAATAAACACACTGCAAGGTCTAACTGTATAAAAATCTACTGTCATATGAAGAAGGTCTAAAAGTGTTTATTTCACCAGTACTTCTTATTTTGTTATAATGTTTTAGTCGAAAATTGCTTCATTCTTGAAGAAAACAGAAGTATTATTTTAGCCGTGGAAGTAGCAGTTGAAATTTAAAAAAATATTTAAGAGTTTAATGTTTCCTATAGGCAATACTTATTTTCGCATCATGAAATAAAATAATGAAAAGAACTGCGAATAAGCGCGGAGAAATGTCAAAAATTATGCCTAGAAATTTTTAATATCGTTAACCGTTTTTAGTGTGACTGATTGTCGTTAAAAGGGTACAATTTGTATTTTGCTCTTACTAGGTATCGTTCAAATATATTCTAAATTTCAGTTTGGTAATGCCGGCGATTCTACTGACGATTACTTGACAAAAAAAATTTCAGAGACGTCCTTATTAGAATAAACTTTAATTTACAATGAAAAAATCACAATGTGTTACGTTCGTATAGTAGTGTTTACATGGTAGCCGAGAAAATAATGTCCTAAATTTAAGCAAGCTTGTATGTGTAAACGCAATCTATTCTTGTGCTTTCTTTTTGTGAATTTTATGTTTTCATACTGTGAAAAGCAGTATAAATATACTGCTGTTTGATACAATTACCATAATCATTCCGTAATCGAAAGATCTTAACAAGTTAAAAATTTTTTTGGTAGGCGTTTTAATTCTGGAATGTAAAGCATTTCAGTAGATGTTATTGTTTAATATTCGGCCGTATCGTTAACTGGGCGGTGACAATGGGCGGATTTATGTAAAAATGAAGTTGACGTCTTGCGCAGGAACAGTACCGGACCAATCAGGAAGCTCGATACTGACAAATGACGTAATACTGATTGAGACGTTTTCATTGGTCGATATCGAGTGACGTAGTGAACTATAATGAGCCTTCTGATTGGACAATATTAACCAATCAAAGTGACGCCTAAGAAGACATCTGATTAGTTAAGTTTGGAGATTTTTCATTGGTTAAAACCACTACAATCTGATAGGTCCTATATTGTATCTGCCTTTGACGTCACACGCGCGTAGCCCTCATTGTAGGCCGCCTTACTTTGAAGACCTAAATAATTATTTTTTTTACTGTTCATCAGTTCTATTATATTTTAGTAGTATATTTTCGGATATGTTAAAGACACAAATAGTGCGATGGAAAAAAAAATTCGTTAAGTAACGCTCTCTAATGATTATTTCGTTGTTGATTTAGGAACTGGTAGTTAACTCAAAACGTATAATAAAAATATTCACGTTCTGCGCCAATAGTGTAAAACTCCAATCAGCAATTCATTCCTCCATAAAAAACGTTAGAAAAATAGTTGTGCATTGCTCTCTGTTTATCATCGCTATAGTTAAAATTCAAGCACAAAAATTATAATAATTCTTAGAAATAAAACCGTGCGTATTGATGAACTACGCCTATGTTATTTAAGGAAGATGTTGGTTTGAACATTAAATTTAATAAACTCTTATCAAATGATATTTTTTGTACGATTAGTAAGATTAAATTTGTATGTTCTTTCATAACGACATTGATAACATCCTTTCTTACAAATCTGATTTTTCAAGTTACTTAAAATAAGGTAAATAATGAGGTGTTAAATACTCGGCACAATTAATTTGAGTTTTTAGATCGTTAGGTAGATGTTAGTTCAAAAATTTACAAGTTATCTGAAATAAACTGAAAAGTTAATTGGGTTGCCTTTTTTTAGTTGTAACCGTATGTTTCAGTAGAAAAGTCATTTGATGAGCAAAGCAGGACTTCTAAAAACTTTTCACTTCGCACCTTGCAAATGCGCTTTTCATATATTCACACTGCAAGGTCTAACTGTATAAAAATCTACTGTCATATGAAGAAGGTCTAAAAGTGTTTATTTCACCAGTACTTCTTATGTTGTTATAATGTTTTAGTCGAAAATTGCTTCATTCGTGAAGAAAACAGAAGTATTATTTTAGCCGTGGAAGTAGCAGTTGAAATTTAAAAAATATTTAACAGTTTAATGTTTCATATAGGCAATACTAATTTTCGCATTATAAAATAAAATAATGAAAAGAACTACGAATAAGCGCGGAGAAATGTCAAAAATATTGTTTAGAAATTTTTCATATCATTAACCGGTTTTAGTGTGACTGATTGTCGTTAAAAGGGCACAATTTGTATTTTGCTCTTACTAAGTATTGTTCAGGTATATTCTAAATTTCAGTTTGGTAATGCCGGCGATTCTACTGACGATTACTTGACAAAAAAAACTTCAGAGACGTCCTTATTAGAATAAACTTTAATATACAATGAAAAAATCACAATGTGTTACGTTCGTATAGGAGTGTTTACATGGTAGCCGAGAAAATAATGTCTTAAATTTAAGCAAGCTTGTATGTGTAAACGTAATCTATTCTTGTGCTTCCTTTTTGTGAATTTTATGTTTTCATACTGTGAAAAGCAGTATAAATATACTGCTGTTTGATACAATTACCATAATCATTCCGTACTCGGAAGACCTTAACAAGTTAAAAATGTTTTTGGTAGGCGTTTTAATTCTGGAAAGTAAAGCATTTCAGTAGACGTTATTGTTTAATATTCGACCGTATCTTTAACTGGGCGGTGACAATGGGCGGATTTATGTAAAAATGAAGTCGACGTCACGCGCAGGAACCGTACCGGACCAATCAGGAAGCTCGATACTGACAAATGACGTAATACTGATTGAGACGTTTTCATTGGTCGATATCGGATGACGTAGTGTACTATAATGAGCCTTCTGATTGGACAATATTAACCAATCAAAGTGACGCCTAAGAAGACATCTGATTGGTTAGGTTTGGAGATTTTTCATTGGTTAAAAACACTACAATCTGATTGGTCCTATATTATATCTGTCTTTGACGTCACACGCGCGTAGCTGTCATTGTAGGCCGCCTTACTTGCATTACCTAAATAATTATTTTTTTCTACTGTACATCAGTTCATTTATATTTTAGTAGTATATTTTCGGATATGTTAAAGACACAAATAGTGCGAAAGAAATAAAAATTCGTTAAGTAACGCTCTCTAATGATTATTTCGTTGTTGATTTAGGAACTGGTAGTTAACTTAAAACGTATAATAAAAATATTCACGTTCTGCACCAATAGTGTAAAACTCCAATCAGCTATTCATTCCTCCATAAAAAACGTTAGAAAAATAGTTGTGCATTGCTCTCTGTTTATCATCGCTATAGTTAAAATTCAAGCACAAAAATTATAATAATTCTTAGAAATAAAACCGTGCGTATTGATGTCCTACGCCTATGTTATTTAAGGAAGATGTTGGTTTGAACATTAAATTTAATAAAAGTCTTATCAAATAATATTTTTTTGTACGATTAGTAAGATTAAGTTTGTACGTTCTTTCATAACGACTTTGATAACATCCTTTCTTACAAATCTGAATTTTCAAGTTACTTAAAATTAGGTAAATAATGAGATGTTAAATACTTGGCACAATTAATTTGAGTTTTTAGATCATTAGGGTAGAAGTTGGTTTAAACATTTACAAGTTATCTGAAATAAACTGAAAAGTTAATTGGGTTGCATTTTTTGGTTTGTAACCGTATGTTTCAGTAGAAAAGTCATTTGATGAGCAAAGCAGGCCTTGTAAAAAAATTTCCCTTCGCACCTTGCAAATGCGCCTTTAATATATTCACACTGCAAGGTCTAACTGTAACAAAATCTACTGTCATATGAAGAAGGTCTACAAGTGTTTATTTCACCTGTACTTCTTATGTTGTTATAATATTTTAGTCGAAAATTGCTTCATTCGTGAAGAAAACAGAAGTATTATTTTAGCCGTGGAAGTAGCAGTTGAAATTTAAAAAAATATTTAACAGTTTAATGTTTCATACAGGCAATACTAATTTTCGCATCATAAAATAAAATAATGAAATAAACTGCGAATAAGCGCGGAGAAATGTCAAAAATATTGCCTAGAAATTTTTAATATCGTTAACCGTTTTTAGTGTGACTGATTGTCGTTAAAAGGGTACAATTTGTATTTTGCTCTTACTAGGTATCGTTCAAATATATTCTACATTTCAGTTTGGTAATGCCGGCGATTCTACTGACGATTACTTGACAAAAAAAACTTCAGAGACGCCCTTATTAGAATAAACTTTAATATACAATGAAAAAATCACAATGTGTTACGTTCGTATAGTAGTGTTTACATGGTAGCCGAGAAAATAATGTCCTAAATTTAAGCAAGCTTGTATGTGTAAACGCAATCTATTCTTGTGCTTTCTTTTTGTGAATTTTATGTTTTCATACTGTGAAAAGCAGTATAAATATACTGCTGTTTGATACAATTACCATAATCATTCCGTAATCGAAAGACCTTAACAAGTTAAAAATTTTTTTGGTAGGCGTTTTAATTCTGGAATGTAAAGCATTTCAGTAGATGTTATTGTTTAATATTCGGCCGTATCGTTAACTGGGCGGTGACAATGGGTGGATTTATGTAAAAATGAAGTTGACGTCTTGCGCAGGAACAGTACCGGACCAATCAGGAAGCTCGATACTGACAAATGACGTAATACTGATTGAGACGTTTTCATTGGTCGATATCGGATGACGTAGTGTACTATAATGAGCCTTCTGATTGGACAATATTAACCAATCAAAGTGACGCCTAAGAAGACATCTGATTGGTTAAGTTTGGAGATTTTTCATTGGTTAAAACCACTACAATCTGATAGGTCCTATATTGTATCTGCCTTTGACGTCACACGCGCGTAGCCGTCATTGTAGGCCGCCTTACTTTGAAGACCTAAATAATTATTTTTTCTACTGTACATCAGTTCTATTATATTTTAGTAGTATATTTTCGGATATGTTAAAGACACAAATAGTGCGAAAGAAATAAAAATTCGTTAAGTAACGCTCTCTAATGATTATTTCGTTGTTGATTTAGGAACTGGTAGTTAACTCAAAACGTATAATAAAAATATTCACGTTCTGCGCCAATAGTGTAAAACTCCAATCAGCAATTCATTCCTCCATAAAAAACGTTAGAAAAATAGTTGTGCATTGCTCTCTGTTTATCATCGCTATAGTTAAAATTCAAGCACAAAAATTATAATAATTCTTAGAAATAAAACCGTGCGTATTGATGAACTACGCCTATGTTATTTAAGGAAGATGTTGGTTTGAACATTAAATTTAATAAACTCTTATCAAATGATATTTTTTGTACGATTAGTAAGATTAAATTTGTATGTTCTTTCATAACGACATTGATAACATCCTTTCTTACAAATCTGATTTTTCAAGTTACTTAAAATAAGGTAAATAATGAGGTGTTAAATACTCGGCACAATTAATTTGAGTTCTTAGATCATTAGGTAGATGTTAGTTTAAAAATTTACAAGTTATCTGAAATAAACTGAAAAGTTAATTGGGTTGCCTTTTTTTAGTTGTAACCGTATGTTTCAGTAGAAAAGTCATTTGATGAGCAAAGCAGGACTTCTAAAAACTTTTCACTTCGCACCTTGCAAATGCGCTTTTCATATATTCACACTGCAAGGTCTAACTGTATAAAAATCTACTGTCATATGAAGAAGGTCTACAAGTGTTTATTTCACCTGTACTTCTTATATTGTTATAATGTTTTAGTCGAAAATTGCTTCATTCGTGAAGAAAACAGAAGTATTATTTTAGCCGTGGAAGTAGCAGTTGAAATTTAAAAAATATTTAACAGTTTAATGTTTCATATAGGCAATACTAATTTTCGCATCATAAAATAAAATAATGAAAAGAACTACGAATAAGCGCGGAGAAATGTCAAAAATATTGCTTAGAAATTTTTCATATCATTAACCGGTTTTAGTGTGACTGATTGTCGTTAAAAGGGCACAATTTGTATTTTGCTCTTACTAAGTATTGTTCAGGTATATTCTAAATTTCAGTTTGGTAATGCCGGCGATTCTACTGACGATTACTTGACAAAAAAAACTTCAGAGACGTCCTTATTAGAATAAACTTTAATATACAATGAAAAAATCACAATGTGTTACGTTCGTATAGGAGTGTTTACATGGTAGCCGAGAAAATAATGTCTTAAATTTAAGCAAGCTTGTATGTGTAAACGTAATCTATTCTTGTGCTTCCTTTTTGTGAATTTTATGTTTTCATACTGTGAAAAGCAGTATAAATATACTGCTGTTTGATACAATTACCATAATCATTCCGTACTCGGAAGACCTTAACAAGTTAAAAATGTTTTTGGTAGGCGTTTTAATTCTGGAAAGTAAAGCATTTCAGTAGACGTTATTGTTTAATATTCGACCGTATCTTTAACTGGGCGGTGACAATGGGCGGATTTATGTAAAAATGAAGTCGACGTCACGCGCAGGAACCGTACCGGACCAATCAGGAAGCTCGATACTGACAAATGACGTAATACTGATTGAGACGTTTTCATTGGTCGATATCGGATGACGTAGTGTACTATAATGAGCCTTCTGATTGAACAATATTAACCAATCAAAGTGACGCCTAAGAAGACATCTGATTGGTTAGGTTTGGAGATTTTTCATTGGTTAAAAACACTACAATCTGATTGGTCCTATATTATATCTGTCTTTGACGTCACACGCGCGTAGCTGTCATTGTAGGCCGCCTTACTTGCATGACCTAAATAATTATTTTTTTCTACTGTACATCAGTTCATTTATATTTTAGTAGTATATTTTCGGATATGTTAAAGACACAAATAGTGCGAAAGAAATAAAAATTCGTTAAGTAACGCTCTCTAATGATCATTTCGTTGTTGATTTAGGAACTGGTAGTTAACTCAAAACGTATAATAAAAATATTCACGTTCTGCGCCAATAGTGTAAAACTCCAATCAGCAATTCATTCCTCCATAAAAAACGTTAGAAAAATAGTTGTGCATTGCTCTCTGTTTATCATCGCTATAGTTAAAATTCAAGCACAAAAATTATAATAATTCTTAGAAATAAAACCGTGCGTATTGATGTACTACGCCTATGTTATTTAAGGAAGATGTTGGTTTGAACATTAAATTTAATAAAAGTCTTATCAAATAATATTTTTTTGTACGATTAGTAAGATTAAGTTTGTACGTTCTTTCATAACGACTTTGATAACATCCTTTCTTACAAATCTGAATTTTCAAGTTACTTAAAATTAGGTAAATAATGAGATGTTAAATACTTGGCACAATTAATTTGAGTTTTTAGATCATTAGGGTAGAAGTTGGTTTAAACATTTACAAGTTATCTGAAATAAACTGAAAAGTTAATTGGGTTGCATTTTTTGGTTTGTAACCGTATGTTTCAGTAGAAAAGTCATTTGATGAGCAAAGCAGGCCTTGTAAAAAAATTTCCCTTCGCACCTTGCAAATGCGCTTTTCATATATTCACACTGCAAGGTCTAACTGTAACAAAATCTACTGTCATATGAAGAAGGTCTACAAGTGTTTATTTCACCTGTACTTCTTATATTGTTATAATATTTTAGTCGAAAATTGCTTCATTCGTGAAGAAAACAGTAGTATTATTTTAGCCGTGGAAGTAGCAGTTGAAATTTAAAAAAATATTTAACAGTTTAATGTTTCATATAGGCAATACTAATTTTCGCATCATAAAATAAAATAATGAAATAAACTGCGAATAAGCGCGGAGAAATGTCAAAAATATTGCCTAGAAATTTTTAATATCGTTAACCGTTTTTAGTGTGACTGATTGTCGTTAAAAGGGTACAATTTGTATTTTGCTCTTACTAGGTATCGTTCAAATATATTCTAAATTTCAGTTTGGTAATGCCGGCGATTCTACTGACGATTACTTGACAAAAAAAACTTCAGAGACGTCCTTATTAGAATAAACTTTAATATACAATGAAAAATCACAATGTGTTACGTTCGTATAGTAGTGTTTACATGGTAGCCGAGAAAATAATGTCCTAAATTTAAGCAAGCTTGTATGTGTAAACGCAATCTATTCTTGTCCTTTCTTTTTGTGAATTTTATGTTTTCATACTGTGAAAAGCAGTATAAATATACTGCTGTTTGATACAATTACCATAATCATTCCGTAATCGAAAGACCTTAACAAGTAAAAAATTTTTTTGGTAGGCGTTTTAATTCTGGAATGTAAAGCATTTCAGTAGATGTTATTGTTTAATATTCGGCCGTATCGTTAACTGGGCGGTGACAATGGGCGGATTTATGTAAAAATGAAGTTGACGTCTTGCGCAGGAACAGTACCGGACCAATCAGGAAGCTCGATACTGACAAATGACGTAATACTGATTGAGACGTTTTCATTGGTCGATATCGAGTGACGTAGTGAACTATAATGAGCCTTCTGATTGGACAATATTAACCAATCAAAGTGACGCCTAAGATGACATCTGATTAGTTAAGTTTGGAGATTTTTCATTGGTTAAAACCACTACACTCTGATAGGTCCTATATTGTATCTGCCTTTGACGTCACACGCGTGTAGCCGTCATTGTAGGCCGCCTTAAAGTTTATTCTAATAAGGACGTCTCTGAAGTTTTTTTTGTCAAGTAATCGTCAGGAGAATCGCCGGCATTACCAAACTGAAATTTAGAATATACCTGAACAATACTTAGTAAGAGCAAAATACAAATTGTGCCCTTTTAACGACAATCAGTCACACTAAAACCGGTTAATGATATGAAAAATTTCTAAGCAATATTTTTGACATTTCTCGGCGCTTATTCGTAGTTCTTTTCATTATTTTATTTTATGATGCGAAAATTAGTATTGCCTATATGAAACATTAAACTGTTAAATATTTTTTAAATTTCAACTGCTACTTCCACGGCTAAAATAATACTTCTGTTTTCTTCACGAATGAAGCAATTTTCGACTAAAACATTATAACAACATAAGAAGTACTGGTGAAATAAACCCTTTTATACCTTCTTCATATGACAGTAGATTTTTATACAGTTAGACCTTGCAGTGTGAATATATGACAAGCGCATTTGCAAGGTGCGAAGTGAAAAGTTTTTAGAAGTCCTGCTTTGCTCATCAAATGACTTTTTCTACTGAAACATACGGTTACAACTAAAAAAAGGCAACCCAATTAACTTTTCAGTTTATTTCAGATAACTTGTAAATTTTTGAACTAACATCTACCTAATGATCTAAAAACTCAAATTAATTGTGCCGAGTATTTAACACCTCATTATTTACCTTATCTTAAGTAACTTGAAAAATCAGATTTGTAAGAAAGGATGTTATCAATGTCGTTATGAAAGAACATACAAATTTAATCTTACTAATCGTACAAAAAATATCATTTGATAAGAGTTTATTAAATTTAATGTTCAAACCAACATCTTCCTTAAATAACATAGGCGTAGTTCATCAATACGCACGGTTTTATTTCTAAGAATTATTATAATTTTTGTGCTTGAATTTTAACTATAGCGATGATAAACAGAGAGCAATGCACAACTATTTTTCTAACGTTTTTTATGGAGGAATGAATTGCTGATTGGAGTTTTACACTATTGGCGCAGAACGTGAATATTTTTATTATACGTTTTGAGTTAACTACCAGTTCCTAAATCAACAACGAAATAATCATTAGAGAGCGTTACTTAACGAATTTTTATTTCTTTCGCACTATTTGTGTCTTTAACATATCCGTAAATATACTACTAAAATATAATAGAACTGATGTACAGTAGAAAAAATAATTATTTAGGTCTTCAAAGTAAGGCGGCCTACAATGACGGCTACGCGCGTGTGACGTCAAAGGCAGATACAATATAGGACCTATCAGAGTGTAGTGGTTTTAACCAATGAAAAATCTCCAAACTTAACTAATCAGATGTCTTCTTAGGCGTCACTTTGATTGGTTAATATTGTCCAATCAGAAGGCTCATTATAGTTCACTACGTCACTCGATATCGACCAATGAAAACGTCTCAATCAGTATTACGTCATTTGTCAGTATCGAGCTTCCTGATTGGTCCGGTACTGTTCCTGCGCAAGACGTCAACTTCATTTTTACATAAATCCGCCCATTGTCACCGCCCAGTTAACGATACGGCCGAATATTAAACAATAACATCTACTGAAATGCTTTACATTCCAGAATTAAAACGCCTACCAAAAAAATTTTTTACTTGTTAAGGTCTTTCGATTACGGAATGATTATGGTAATTGTATCAAACAGCAGTATATTTATACTGCTTTTCACAGTATGAAAACATAAAATTCACAAAAAGAAAGGACAAGAATAGATTGCGTTTACACATACAAGCTTGCTTAAATTTAGGACATTATTTTCTCGGCTACCATGTAAACACTACTATACGAACGTAACACATTGTGATTTTTCATTGTATATTAAAGTTTATTCTAATAAGGACGTCTCTGAAGTTTTTTTGTCAAGTAATCGTCAGTAGAATCGCCGGCATTACCAAACTGAAATTTAGAATATATTTGAACGATACCTAGTAAGAGCAAAATACAAATTGTACCCTTTTAACGACAATCAGTCACACTAAAAACGGTTAACGATATTAAAAATTTCTAGGCAATATTTTTGACATTTCTCCGCGCTTATTCGCAGTTTATTTCATTATTTTATTTTATGATGCGAAAATTAGTATTGCCTATATGAAACATTAAACTGTTAAATATTTTTTTAAATTTCAACTGCTACTTCCACGGCTAAAATAATACTTCTGTTTTCTTCACGAATGAAGCAATTTTCGACTAAAATATTATAACAACATAAGAAGTACAGGTGAAATAAACACTTGTAGACCTTCTTCATATGACAGTAGATTTTGTTACAGTTAGACCTTGCAGTGTGAATATATTAAAGGCGCATTTGCAAGGTGCGAAGGGAAATTTTTTTAGAAGGCCTGCTTTGCTCATCAAATGACTTTTCTACTGAAACATACGGTTACAAACCAAAAAATGCAACCCAATTAACTTTTCAGTTTATTTCAGATAACTTGTAAATGTTTAAACCAACTTCTACCCTAATGATCTAAAAACTCAAATTAATTGTGCCAAGTATTTAACATCTCATTATTTACCTAATTTTAAGTAACTTGAAAATTCAGATTTGTAAGAAAGGATGTTATCAAAGTCGTTATGAAAGAACGTACAAACTTAATCTTACTAATCGTACAAAAAAATATTATTTGATAAGACTTTTATTAAATTTAATGTTCAAACCAACATCTTCCTTAAATAACATAGGCGTAGTACATCAATACGCACGGTTTTATTTCTAAGAATTATTATAATTTTTGTGCTTGAATTTTAACTATAGCGATGATAAACAGAGAGCAATGCACAACTATTTTTCTAACGTTTTTTATGGAGGAATGAATTGCTGATTGGAGTTTTACACTATTGGCGCAGAACGTGAATATTTTTATTATACGTTTTGAGTTAACTACCAGTTCCTAAATCAACAACGAAATAATCATTAGAGAGCGTTACTTCACGAATTTTTATTTCTTTCGCACTATTTGTGTCTTTAACATATCCGAAAATATACTACTAAAATATAAATGAACTGATGTACAGTAGAAAAAAATAATTATTTAGGTCATGCAAGTAAGGCGGCCTACAATGACAGCTACGCGCGTGTGACGTCAAAGACAGATATAATATAGGACCAATCAGATTGTAGTGTTTTTAACCAATGAAAAATCTCCAAACCTAACCAATCAGATGTCTTCTTAGGCGTCACTTTGATTGGTTAATATTGTCCAATCAGAAGGCTCATTATAGTACACTACGTCATCCGATATCGACCAATGAAAACGTCTCAATCAGTATTACGTCATTTGTCAGTATCGAGCTTCCTGATTGGTCCGGTACGGTTCCTGCGCGTGACGTCGACTTCATTTTTACATAAATCCGCCCATTGTCACCGCCCAGTTAAAGATACGGTCGAATATTAAACAATAACGTCTACTGAAATGCTTTACTTTCCAGAATTAAAACGCCTACCAAAAACATTTTTAACTTGTTAAGGTCTTCCGAGTACGGAATGATTATGGTAATTGTATCAAACAGCAGTATATTTATACTGCTTTTCACAGTATGAAAACATAAAATTCACAAAAAGGAAGCACAAGAATAGATTACGTTTACACATACAAGCTTGCTTAAATTTAAGACATTATTTTCTCGGCTACCATGTAAACACTCCTATACGAACGTAACACATTGTGATTTTTTCATTGTATATTAAAGTTTATTCTAATAAGGACGTCTCTGAAGTTTTTTTTGTCAAGTAATCGTCAGTAGAATCGCCGGCATTACCAAACTGAAATTTAGAATATACCTGAACAATACTTAGTAAGAGCAAAATACAAATTGTGCCCTTTTAACGACAATCAGTCACACTAAAACCGGTTAATGATATGAAAAATTTCTAAGCAATATTTTTGACATTTCTCCGCGCTTATTCGTAGTTCTTTTCATTATTTTATTTTATGATGCGAAAATTAGTATTGCCTATATGAAACATTAAACTGTTAAATATTTTTTAAATTTCAACTGCTACTTCCACGGCTAAAATAATACTTCTGTTTTCTTCACGAATGAAGCAATTTTCGACTAAAACATTATAACAACATAAGAAGTACTGGTGAAATAAACACTTTTAGACCTTCTTCATATGACAGTAGATTTTTATACAGTTAGACCTTGCAGTGTGAATATATGAAAAGCGCATTTGCAAGGTGCGAAGTGAAAAGTTTTTAGAAGTCCTGCTTTGCTCATCAAATGACTTTTCTACTGAAACATACGGTTACAACTAAAAAAAGGCAACCCAATTAACTTTTCAGTTTATTTCAGATAACTTGTAAATTTTTGAACTAACATCTACCTAATGATCTAAAAACTCAAATTAATTGTGCCGAGTATTTAACACCTCATTATTTACCTTATTTTAAGTAACTTGAAAAATCAGATTTGTAAGAAAGGATGTTATCAATGTCGTTATGAAAGAACATACAAATTTAATCTTACTAATCGTACAAAAAATATCATTTGATAAGAGTTTATTAAATTTAATGTTCAAACCAACATCTTCCTTAAATAACATAGGCGTAGTTCATCAATACGCACGGTTTTATTTCTAAGAATTATTATAATTTTTGTGCTTGAATTTTAACTATAGCGATGATAAACAGAGAGCAATGCACAACTATTTTTCTAACGTTTTTTATGGAGGAATGAATTGCTGATTGGAGTTTTACACTATTGGCGCAGAACGTGAATATTTTTATTATACGTTTTGAGTTAACTACCAGTTCCTAAATCAACAACGAAATAATCATTAGAGAGCGTTACTTAACGAATTTTTATTTCTTTCGCACTATTTGTGTCTTTAACATATCCGTAAATATACTACTAAAATATAATAGAACTGATGTACAGTAGAAAAAATAATTATTTAGGTCTTCAAAGTAAGGCGGCCTACAATGACGGCTACGCGCGTGTGACGTCAAAGGCAGATACAATATAGGACCTATCAGAGTGTGGTGGTTTTAACCAATGAAAAATCTCCAAACTTTACTAATCAGATGTCTACTTAGGCGTCACTTTGATTGGTTAATATTGTCCAATCAGAAGGCTCATTATAGTTCACTACGTCACTCGATATCGACCAATGAAAACGTCTCAATCAGTATTACGTCATTTGTCAGTATCGAGCTTCCTGATTGGTCCGGTACTGTTCCTGCGCAAGACGTCAACTTCATTTTTACATAAATCCGCCCATTGTCACCGCCCAGTTAACGATACGGCCGAATATTAAACAATAACATCTACTGAAATGCTTTACATTCCAGAATTAAAACGCCTACCAAAAAAATTTTTAACTTGTTAAGGTCTTTCGATTACGGAATGATTATGGTAATTGTATCAAACAGCAGTATATTTATACTGCTTTTCACAGTATGAAAACATAAAATTCACAAAAAGAAAGCACAAGAATAGATTGCGTTTACACATACAAGCTTGCTTAAATTTAGGTCATTATTTTCTCGGCTACCATGTAAACACTACTATACGAACGTAACACATTGTGATTTTTTCATTGTATATTAAAGTTTATTCTAATAAGGACGTCTCTGAAGTTTTTTTTGTCAAGTAATCGTCAGTAGAATCGCCGGCATTACCAAACTGAAATTTAGAATATATTTGAACGATACCTAGTAAGAGCAAAATACAAATTGTACCCTTTTAACGACAATCAGTCACACTAAAAACGGTTAACGATATTAAAAATTTCTAGGCAATATTTTTGACATTTCTCCGCGCTTATTCGCAGTTTATTTCATTATTTTATTTTATGATGCGAAAATTAGTATTGCCTATATGAAACATTAAACTGTTAAATATTTTTTTAAATTTCAACTGCTACTTCCACGGCTAAAATAATACTTCTGTTTTCTTCACGAATGAAGCAATTTTCGACTAAAATATTATAACAACATAAGAAGTACAGGTGAAATAAACACTTGTAGACCTTCTTCATATGACAGTAGATTTTGTTACAGTTAGACCTTGCAGTGTGAATATATTAAAGGCGCATTTGCAAGGTGCGAAGGGAAATTTTTTTAGAAGGCCTGCTTTGCTCATCAAATGACTTTTCTACTGAAACATACGGTTACAAACCAAAAAATGCAACCCAATTAACTTTTCAGTTTATTTCAGATAACTTGTAAATGTTTAAACCAACTTCAACCCTAATGATCTAAAAACTCAAATTAATTGTGCCAAGTATTTAACATCTCATTATTTACCTAATTTTAAGTAACTTGAAAATTCAGATTTGTAAGAAAGGATGTTATCAAAGTCGTTATGAAAGAACGTACAAACTTAATCTTACTAATCGTACAAAAAAATATTATTTGATAAGACTTTTATTAAATTTAATGTTCAAACCAACATCTTCCTTAAATAACATAGGCGTAGTACATCAATACGCACGGTTTTATTTCTAAGAATTATTATAATTTTTGTGCTTGAATTTTAACTATAGCGATGATAAACAGAGAGCAATGCACAACTATTTTTCTAACGTTTTTTATGGAGGAATGAATTGCTGATTGGAGTTTTACACTATTGGCGCAGAACGTGAATATTTTTATTATACGTTTTGAGTTAACTACCAGTTCCTAAATCAACAACGAAATAATCATTAGAGAGCGTTACTTAACGAATTTTTATTTCTTTCGCACTATTTGTGTCTTTAACATATCCGAAAATATACTACTAAAATATAAATGAACTGATGTACAGTAGAAAAAATAATTATTTAGGTCATGCAAGTAAGGCGGCCTACAATGACAGCTACGCGCGTGTGACGTCAAAGACAGATATAATATAGGACCAATCAGATTGTAGTGTTTTTAACCAATGAAAAATCTCCAAACCTAACCAATCAGATGTCTTCTTAGGCGTCACTTTGATTGGTTAATATTGTCCAATCAGAAGGCTCATTATAGTACACTACGTCATCCGATATCGACCAATGAAAACGTCTCAATCAGTATTACGTCATTTGTCAGTATCGAGCTTCCTGATTGGTCCGGTACGGTTCCTGCGCGTGACGTCGACTTCATTTTTACATAAATCCGCCCATTGTCACCGCCCAGTTAAAGATACGGTCGAATATTAAACAATAACGTCTACTGAAATGCTTTACTTTCCAGAATTAAAACGCCTACCAAAAACATTTTTAACTTGTTAAGGTCTTCCGAGTACGGAATGATTATGGTAATTGTATCAAACAGCAGTATATTTATACTGCTTTTCACAGTATGAAAACATAAAATTCACAAAACAGAAGCACAAGAATAGATTACGTTTACACAACAAGCTTGCTTAAATTTAAGACATTATTTTCTCGGCTACCATGTAAACACTCCTATACGAACGTAACACATTGTGATTTTTTCATTGTATATTAAAGTTTATTCTAATAAGGACGTCTCTGAAGTTTTTTTTGTCAAGTAATCGTCAGTAGAATCGCCGGCATTACCAAACTGAAATTTAGAATATACCTGAACAATACTTAGTAAGAGCAAAATACAAATTGTGCCCTTTTAACGACAATCAGTCACACTAAAACCGGTTAATGATATGAAAAATTTCTAGGCAATATTTTTGACATTTCTCCGCGCTTATTCGTAGTTCTTTTCATTATTTTATTTTATGATGCGAAAATTAGTATTGCCTATATGAAACATTAAACTGTTAAATATTTTTTAAATTTCAACTGCTACTTCCACGGCTAAAATAATACTTCTGTTTTCTTCACGAATGAAGCAATTTTCGACTAAAACATTATAACAACATAAGAAGTACTGGTGAAATAAACACTTTTAGACCTTCTTCATATGACAGTAGATTTTTATACAGTTAGACCTTGCAGTGTGAATATATGAAAAGCGCATTTGCAAGGTGCGAAGTGAAAAGTTTTTAGAAGTCCTGCTTTGCTCATCAAATGACTTTTCTACTGAAACATACGGTTACAACTAAAAAAAGGCAACCCAATTAACTTTTCAGTTTATTTCAGATAACTTGTAAATTTTTGAACTAACATCTACCTAATGATCTAAAAACTCAAATTAATTGTGCCGAGTATTTAACACCTCATTATTTACCTTATTTTAAGTAACTTGAAAAATCAGATTTGTAAGAAAGGATGTTATCAATGTCGTTATGAAAGAACATACAAATTTAATCTTACTAATCGTACAAAAAATATCATTTGATAAGAGTTTATTAAATTTAATGTTCAAACCAACATCTTCCTTAAATAACATAGGCGTAGTTCATCAATACGCACGGTTTTATTTCTAAGAATTATTATAATTTTTGTGCTTGAATTTTAACTATAGCGATGATAAACAGAGAGCAATGCACAACTATTTTTCTAACGTTTTTTATGGAGGAATGAATTGCTGATTGGAGTTTTACACTATTGGCGCAGAACGTGAATATTTTTATTATACGTTTTGAGTTAACTACCAGTTCCTAAATCAACAACGAAATAATCATTAGAGAGCGTTACTTAACGAATTTTTATTTCTTTCGCACTATTTGTGTCTTTAACATATCCGTAAATATACTACTAAAATATAATAGAACTGATGTACAGTAGAAAAAATAATTATTTAGGTCTTCAAAGTAAGGCGGCCTACAATGACGGCTACGCGCGTGTGACGTCAAAGGCAGATACAATATAGGACCTATCAGAGTGTGGTGGTTTTAACCAATGAAAAATCTCCAAACTTTACTAATCAGATGTCTACTTAGGCGTCACTTTGATTGGTTAATATTGTCCAATCAGAAGGCTCATTATAGTTCACTACGTCACTCGATATCGACCAATGAAAACGTCTCAATCAGTATTACGTCATTTGTCAGTATCGAGCTTCCTGATTGGTCCGGTACTGTTCCTGCGCAAGACGTCAACTTCATTTTTACATAAATCCGCCCATTGTCACCGCCCAGTTAACGATACGGCCGAATATTAAACAATAACATCTACTGAAATGCTTTACATTCCAGAATTAAAACGCCTACCAAAAAATTTTTTAACTTGTTAAGGTTTTTCGATTACGGAATGATTATGGTAATTGTATCAAACAGCAGTATATTTATACTGCTTTTCACAGTATGAAAACATAAAATTCACAAAAAGAAAGCACTAGAATAGATTGCGTTTACACATACAAGCTTGCTTAAATTTAGGTCATTATTTTCTCGGCTACCATGTAAACACTACTATACGAACGTAACACATTGTGATTTTTTCATTGTATATTAAAGTTTATTCTAATAAGGACGTCTCTGAAGTTTTTTTTGTCAAGTAATCGTCAGTAGAATCGCCGGCATTACCAAACTGAAATTTAGAATATATTTGAACGATACCTAGTAAGAGCAAAATACAAATTGTACCCTTTTAACGACAATCAGTCACACTAAAAACGGTTAACGATATTAAAAATTTCTAGGCAATATTTTTGACATTTCTCCGCGCTTATTCGCAGTTTATTTCATTATTTTATTTTATGATGCGAAAATTAGTATTGCCTATATGAAACATTAAACTGTTAAATATTTTTTTAAATTTCAACTGCTACTTCCACGGCTAAAATAATACTTCTGTTTTCTTCACGAATGAAGCAATTTTCGACTAAAATATTATAACAACATAAGAAGTACAGGTGAAATAAACACTTGTAGACCTTCTTCATATGACAGTAGATTTTGTTACAGTTAGACCTTGCAGTGTGAATATATTAAAGGCGCATTTGCAAGGTGCGAAGGGAAATTTTTTTAGAAGGCCTGCTTTGCTCATCAAATGACTTTTCTACTGAAACATACGGTTACAAACCAAAAAATGCAACCCAATTAACTTTTCAGTTTATTTCAGATAACTTGTAAATGTTTAAACCAACTTCTACCCTAATGATCTAAAAACTCAAATTAATTGTGCCAAGTATTTAACATCTCATTATTTACCTAATTTTAAGTAACTTGAAAATTCAGATTTGTAAGAAAGGATGTTATCAAAGTCGTTATGAAAGAACGTACAAACTTAATCTTACTAATCGTACAAAAAAATATTATTTGATAAGACTTTTATTAAATTTAATGTTCAAACCAACATCTTCCTTAAATAACATAGGCGTAGTACATCAATACGCACGGTTTTATTTCTAAGAATTATTATAATTTTTGTGCTTGAATTTTAACTATAGCGATGATAAACAGAGAGCAATGCACAACTATTTTTCTAACGTTTTTTATGGAGGAATGAATTGCTGATTGGAGTTTTACACTATTGGCGCAGAACGTGAATATTTTTATTATACGTTTTGAGTTAACTACCAGTTCCTAAATCAACAACGAAATAATCATTAGAGAGCGTTACTTAACCCTCAACTGGTATCATGCGGTCTGTGAGACCGCTGTCATTTTTTACCCCTCCAACACTTCCCTCTCAATGGCCCGACATCACGTATATTTTGTATACCTTTCAACTGTTGTTTGAACTATGCGTGATCAAGATCATTTTCGGTACGAGCTAACAAGTTGCGAGTTATTTGTATTTTGTTTTCTACTGGCGGTCTCCTGGACCTATGATACCAGTTGTGTAACTTTTTGACGACTTTAAAACCAAGTAGTACATGGATTGTTTAAAGTTTTAATGAATACACAATAATTTTTCATACATCATTTCTTTGTTTAGTACTATTATAAAATATTTTCATATGTAATTTTATAAAATTTTCATTATGGATGATACATTTAAAATTTCTGAAGCGGCTTCAACACAACTAGATCCATCACGTAAACAAGTTGTACGTGTTAATGATGTGAATTTTTATTAACATAAAAATCTTTAAATTTTATTGTAAATAATCAAAAAGTAAAAAAAACAAATAAATTTTAATAAATGTTTGCCAGAGTATACTGCCCAACAATAGACATAAATAGCAAAACTCGGAACCAAAATGTAAGTTGTACATCAAAATTTTGTAAATAAATTTGTCTTTATCATATTAATTACTTATTTATTTATAATTATTAGACCACAGAATGTTTCTAGGGCCCAAAAATTTTATTGTTCTGTTCAAAATGGAAGTAAAAGTCAAAAAAATGCTTAGTGTTCGTTTTTTACTTTTTTAAATAGTAATTTTGAATTTATGCTAAGTATTTTACATTTACATCTTCGATTATACATGGTTTTATAAGTTTAATATTAAAACAAATTAATTAAATGAGTATGAAGAACTTAAAAAAAAAAACAAATTTGGAGGTCTGTCAGACCGCTGATACCAGTTATGTCACAAAAAATGATGATACCAGTTGAGTGTTAACGAATTTTTATTTCTTTCGCACTATTTGTGTCTTTAACATATCCGAAAATATACTACTAAAATATAAATGAACTGATGTACAGTAGAAAAAATAATTATTTAGGTCATGCAAGTAAGGCGGCCTACAATGACAGCTACGCGCGTGTGACGTCAAAGACAGATATAATATAGGACCAATCAGATTGTAGTGTTTTTAACCAATGAAAAATCTCCAAACCTAACCAATCAGATGTCTTCTTAGGCGTCACTTTGATTGGTTAATATTGTCCAATCAGAAGGCTCATTATAGTACACTACGTCATCCGATATCGACCAATGAAAACGTCTCAATCAGTATTACGTCATTTGTCAGTATCGAGCTTCCTGATTGGTCCGGTACGGTTCCTGCGCGTGACGTCGACTTCATTTTTACATAAATCCGCCCATTGTCACCGCCCAGTTAAAGATACGGTCGAATATTAAACAATAACGTCTACTGAAATGCTTTACTTTCCAGAATTAAAACGCCTACCAAAAACATTTTTAACTTGTTAAGGTCTTCCGAGTACGGAATGATTATGGTAATTGTATCAAACAGCAGTATATTTATACTGCTTTTCACAGTATGAAAACATAAAATTCACAAAAAGGAAGCACAAGAATAGATTACGTTTACACATACAAGCTTGCTTAAATTTAAGACATTATTTTCTCGGCTACCATGTAAACACTCCTATACGAACGTAACACATTGTGATTTTTTCATTGTATATTAAAGTTTATTCTAATAAGGACGTCTCTGAAGTTTTTTTTGTCAAGTAATCGTCAGTAGAATCGCCGGCATTACCAAACTGAAATTTAGAATATACCTGAACAATACTTAGTAAGAGCAAAATACAAATTGTGCCCTTTTAACGACAATCAGTCACACTAAAACCGGTTAATGATATGAAAAATTTCTAAGCAATATTTTTGACATTTCTCCGCGCTTATTCGTAGTTCTTTTCATTATTTTATTTTATGATGCGAAAATTAGTATTGCCTATATGAAACATTAAACTGTTAAATATTTTTTAAATTTCAACTGCTACTTCCACGGCTAAAATAATACTTCTGTTTTCTTCACGAATGAAGCAATTTTCGACTAAAACATTATAACAACATAAGAAGTACTGGTGAAATAAACACTTTTAGACCTTCTTCATATGACAGTAGATTTTTATACAGTTAGACCTTGCAGTGTGAATATATGAAAAGCGCATTTGCAAGGTGCGAAGTGAAAAGTTTTTAGAAGTCCTGCTTTGCTCATCAAATGACTTTTCTACTGAAACATACGGTTACAACTAAAAAAAGGCAACCCAATTAACTTTTCAGTTTATTTCAGATAACTTGTAAATTTTTGAACTAACATCTACCTAATGATCTAAAAACTCAAATTAATTGTGCCGAGTATTTAACACCTCATTATTTACCTTATTTTAAGTAACTTGAAAAATCAGATTTGTAAGAAAGGATGTTATCAATGTCGTTATGAAAGAACATACAAATTTAATCTTACTAATCGTACAAAAAATATCATTTGATAAGAGTTTATTAAATTTAATGTTCAAACCAACATCTTCCTTAAATAACATAGGCGTAGTTCATCAATACGCACGGTTTTATTTCTAAGAATTATTATAATTTTTGTGCTTGAATTTTAACTATAGCGATGATAAACAGAGAGCAATGCACAACTATTTTTCTAACGTTTTTTATGGAGGAATGAATTGCTGATTGGAGTTTTACACTATTGGCGCAGAACGTGAATATTTTTATTATACGTTTTGAGTTAACTACCAGTTCCTAAATCAACAACGAAATAATCATTAGAGAGCGTTACTTAACGAATTTTTATTTCTTTCGCACTATTTGTGTCTTTAACATATCCGTAAATATACTACTAAAATATAATAGAACTGATGTACAGTAGAAAAAATAATTATTTAGGTCTTCAAAGTAAGGCGGCCTACAATGACGGCTACGCGCGTGTGACGTCAAAGGCAGATACAATATAGGACCTATCAGAGTGTGGTGGTTTTAACCAATGAAAAATCTCCAAACTTTACTAATCAGATGTCTACTTAGGCGTCACTTTGATTGGTTAATATTGTCCAATCAGAAGGCTCATTATAGTTCACTACGTCACTCGATATCGACCAATGAAAACGTCTCAATCAGTATTACGTCATTTGTCAGTATCGAGCTTCCTGATTGGTCCGGTACTGTTCCTGCGCAAGACGTCAACTTCATTTTTACATAAATCCGCCCATTGTCACCGCCCAGTTAACGATACGGCCGAATATTAAACAATAACATCTACTGAAATGCTTTACATTCCAGAATTAAAACGCCTACCAAAAAAATTTTTAACTTGTTAAGGTCTTTCGATTACGGAATGATTATGGTAATTGTATCAAACAGCAGTATATTTATACTGCTTTTCACAGTATGAAAACATAAAATTCACAAAAAGAAAGCACAAGAATAGATTGCGTTTACACATACAAGCTTGCTTAAATTTAGGTCATTATTTTCTCGGCTACCATGTAAACACTACTATACGAACGTAACACATTGTGATTTTTTCATTGTATATTAAAGTTTATTCTAATAAGGACGTCTCTGAAGTTTTTTTTGTCAAGTAATCGTCAGTAGAATCGCCGGCATTACCAAACTGAAATTTAGAATATATTTGAACGATACCTAGTAAGAGCAAAATACAAATTGTACCCTTTTAACGACAATCAGTCACACTAAAAACGGTTAACGATATTAAAAATTTCTAGGCAATATTTTTGACATTTCTCCGCGCTTATTCGCAGTTTATTTCATTATTTTATTTTATGATGCGAAAATTAGTATTGCCTATATGAAACATTAAACTGTTAAATATTTTTTTAAATTTCAACTGCTACTTCCACGGCTAAAATAATACTTCTGTTTTCTTCACGAATGAAGCAATTTTCGACTAAAATATTATAACAACATAAGAAGTACAGGTGAAATAAACACTTGTAGACCTTCTTCATATGACAGTAGATTTTGTTACAGTTAGACCTTGCAGTGTGAATATATTAAAGGCGCATTTGCAAGGTGCGAAGGGAAATTTTTTTAGAAGGCCTGCTTTGCTCATCAAATGACTTTTCTACTGAAACATACGGTTACAAACCAAAAAATGCAACCCAATTAACTTTTCAGTTTATTTCAGATAACTTGTAAATGTTTAAACCAACTTCAACCCTAATGATCTAAAAACTCAAATTAATTGTGCCAAGTATTTAACATCTCATTATTTACCTAATTTTAAGTAACTTGAAAATTCAGATTTGTAAGAAAGGATGTTATCAAAGTCGTTATGAAAGAACGTACAAACTTAATCTTACTAATCGTACAAAAAAATATTATTTGATAAGACTTTTATTAAATTTAATGTTCAAACCAACATCTTCCTTAAATAACATAGGCGTAGTACATCAATACGCACGGTTTTATTTCTAAGAATTATTATAATTTTTGTGCTTGAATTTTAACTATAGCGATGATAAACAGAGAGCAATGCACAACTATTTTTCTAACGTTTTTTATGGAGGAATGAATTGCTGATTGGAGTTTTACACTATTGGCGCAGAACGTGAATATTTTTATTATACGTTTTGAGTTAACTACCAGTTCCTAAATCAACAACGAAATAATCATTAGAGAGCGTTACTTAACGAATTTTTATTTCTTTCGCACTATTTGTGTCTTTAACATATCCGAAAATATACTACTAAAATATAAATGAACTGATGTACAGTAGAAAAAATAATTATTTAGGTCATGCAAGTAAGGCGGCCTACAATGACAGCTACGCGCGTGTGACGTCAAAGACAGATATAATATAGGACCAATCAGATTGTAGTGTTTTTAACCAATGAAAAATCTCCAAACCTAACCAATCAGATGTCTTCTTAGGCGTCACTTTGATTGGTTAATATTGTCCAATCAGAAGGCTCATTATAGTACACTACGTCATCCGATATCGACCAATGAAAACGTCTCAATCAGTATTACGTCATTTGTCAGTATCGAGCTTCCTGATTGGTCCGGTACGGTTCCTGCGCGTGACGTCGACTTCATTTTTACATAAATCCGCCCATTGTCACCGCCCAGTTAAAGATACGGTCGAATATTAAACAATAACGTCTACTGAAATGCTTTACTTTCCAGAATTAAAACGCCTACCAAAAACATTTTTAACTTGTTAAGGTCTTCCGAGTACGGAATGATTATGGTAATTGTATCAAACAGCAGTATATTTATACTGCTTTTCACAGTATGAAAACATAAAATTCACAAAACAGAAGCACAAGAATAGATTACGTTTACACAACAAGCTTGCTTAAATTTAAGACATTATTTTCTCGGCTACCATGTAAACACTCCTATACGAACGTAACACATTGTGATTTTTTCATTGTATATTAAAGTTTATTCTAATAAGGACGTCTCTGAAGTTTTTTTTGTCAAGTAATCGTCAGTAGAATCGCCGGCATTACCAAACTGAAATTTAGAATATACCTGAACAATACTTAGTAAGAGCAAAATACAAATTGTGCCCTTTTAACGACAATCAGTCACACTAAAACCGGTTAATGATATGAAAAATTTCTAGGCAATATTTTTGACATTTCTCCGCGCTTATTCGTAGTTCTTTTCATTATTTTATTTTATGATGCGAAAATTAGTATTGCCTATATGAAACATTAAACTGTTAAATATTTTTTAAATTTCAACTGCTACTTCCACGGCTAAAATAATACTTCTGTTTTCTTCACGAATGAAGCAATTTTCGACTAAAACATTATAACAATATAAGAAGTACTGGTGAAATAAACACTTTTAGACCTTCTTCATATGACAGTAGATTTTTATACAGTTAGACCTTGCAGTGTGAATATATGAAAAGCGCATTTGCAAGGTGCGAAGTGAAAAGTTTTTAGAAGTCCTGCTTTGCTCATCAAATGACTTTTCTACTGAAACATACGGTTACAACTAAAAAAAGGCAACCCAATTAACTTTTCAGTTTATTTCAGATAACTTGTATATTTTTGAACTAACATCTACCTAATGATCTAAAAACTCAAATTAATTGTGCCGAGTATTTAACACCTCAATATTTACCTTATTTTATGTAACTTGAAAAATCAGATTTGTAAGAAAGGATGTTATCAATGTCGTTATGAAAGAACATACAAATTTAATCTTACTAATCGTAAAAAAATATCATTTGATAAGAGTTTATTAAATTTAATGTTCAAACCAACATCTTCCTTAAATAACATAGGCGTAGTTCATCAATACGCACGGTTTTATTTCTAAGAATTATTATAATTTTTGTGCTTGAATTTTAACTATAGCGATGATAAACAGAGAGCAATGCACAACTATTTTTCTAACGTTTTTTATGGAGGAATGAATTGCTGATTGGAGTTTTACACTATTGGCGCAGAACGTGAATATTTTTATTATACGTTTTGAGTTAACTACCAGTTCCTAAATCAACAACGAAATAATCATTAGAGAGCGTTACTTAACGAATTTTTATTTCTTTCGCACTATTTGTGTCTTTAACATATCCGAAAATATACTACTAAAATATAATAGAACTGATGTACAGTAGAAAAAATAATTATTTAGGTCTTCAAAGTAAGGCGGCCTACAATGACGGCTACGCGCGTGTGACGTCAAAGGCAGATACAATATAGGACCTATCAGAGTGTGGTGGTTTTAACCAATGAAAAATCTCCAAACTTTACTAATCAGATGTCTACTTAGGCGTCACTTTGATTGGTTAATATTGTCCAATCAGAAGGCTCATTATAGTTCACTACGTCACTCGATATCGACCAATGAAAACGTCTCAATCAGTATTACGTCATTTGTCAGTATCGAGCTTCCTGATTGGTCCGGTACTGTTCCTGCGCAAGACGTCAACTTCATTTTTACATAAATCCGCCCATTGTCACCGCCCAGTTAACGATACGGCCGAATATTAAACAATAACATCTACTGAAATGCTTTACATTCCAGAATTAAAACGCCTACCAAAAAATTTTTTAACTTGTTAAGGTTTTTCGATTACGGAATGATTATGGTAATTGTATCAAACAGCAGTATATTTATACTGCTTTTCACAGTATGAAAACATAAAATTCACAAAAAGAAAGCACTAGAATAGATTGCGTTTACACATACAAGCTTGCTTAAATTTAGGTCATTATTTTCTCGGCTACCATGTAAACACTACTATACGAACGTAACACATTGTGATTTTTTCATTGTATATTAAAGTTTATTCTAATAAGGACGTCTCTGAAGTTTTTTTTGTCAAGTAATCGTCAGTAGAATCGCCGGCATTACCAAACTGAAATTTAGAATATATTTGAACGATACCTAGTAAGAGCAAAATACAAATTGTACCCTTTTAACGACAATCAGTCACACTAAAAACGGTTAACGATATTAAAAATTTCTAGGCAATATTTTTGACATTTCTCCGCGCTTATTCGCAGTTTATTTCATTATTTTATTTTATGATGCGAAAATTAGTATTGCCTATATGAAACATTAAACTGTTAAATATTTTTTTAAATTTCAACTGCTACTTCCACGGCTAAAATAATACTTCTGTTTTCTTCACGAATGAAGCAATTTTCGACTAAAATATTATAACAACATAAGAAGTACAGGTGAAATAAACACTTGTAGACCTTCTTCATATGACAGTAGATTTTGTTACAGTTAGACCTTGCAGTGTGAATATATTAAAGGCGCATTTGCAAGGTGCGAAGGGAAATTTTTTTAGAAGGCCTGCTTTGCTCATCAAATGACTTTTCTACTGAAACATACGGTTACAAACCAAAAAATGCAACCCAATTAACTTTTCAGTTTATTTCAGATAACTTGTAAATGTTTAAACCAACTTCTACCCTAATGATCTAAAAACTCAAATTAATTGTGCCAAGTATTTAACATCTCATTATTTACCTAATTTTAAGTAACTTGAAAATTCAGATTTGTAAGAAAGGATGTTATCAAAGTCGTTATGAAAGAACGTACAAACTTAATCTTACTAATCGTACAAAAAAATATTATTTGATAAGACTTTTATTAAATTTAATGTTCAAACCAACATCTTCCTTAAATAACATAGGCGTAGTACATCAATACGCACGGTTTTATTTCTAAGAATTATTATAATTTTTGTGCTTGAATTTTAACTATAGCGATGATAAACAGAGAGCAATGCACAACTATTTTTCTAACGTTTTTTATGGAGGAATGAATTGCTGATTGGAGTTTTACACTATTGGCGCAGAACGTGAATATTTTTATTATACGTTTTGAGTTAACTACCAGTTCCTAAATCAACAACGAAATAATCATTAGAGAGCGTTACTTAACGAATTTTTATTTCTTTCGCACTATTTGTGTCTTTAACATATCCGAAAATATACTACTAAAATATAAATGAACTGATGTACAGTAGAAAAAATAATTATTTAGGTCATGCAAGTAAGGCGGCCTACAATGACAGCTACGCGCGTGTGACGTCAAAGACAGATATAATATAGGACCAATCAGATTGTAGTGTTTTTAACCAATGAAAAATCTCCAAACCTAACCAATCAGATGTCTTCTTAGGCGTCACTTTGATTGGTTAATATTGTCCAATCAGAAGGCTCATTATAGTACACTACGTCATCCGATATCGACCAATGAAAACGTCTCAATCAGTATTACGTCATTTGTCAGTATCGAGCTTCCTGATTGGTCCGGTACGGTTCCTGCGCGTGACGTCGACTTCATTTTTACATAAATCCGCCCATTGTCACCGCCCAGTTAAAGATACGGTCGAATATTAAACAATAACGTCTACTGAAATGCTTTACTTTCCAGAATTAAAACGCCTACCAAAAACATTTTTAACTTGTTAAGGTCTTCCGAGTACGGAATGATTATGGTAATTGTATCAAACAGCAGTATATTTATACTGCTTTTCACAGTATGAAAACATAAAATTCACAAAACAGAAGCACAAGAATAGATTACGTTTACACAACAAGCTTGCTTAAATTTAAGACATTATTTTCTCGGCTACCATGTAAACACTCCTATACGAACGTAACACATTGTGATTTTTTCATTGTATATTAAAGTTTATTCTAATAAGGACGTCTCTGAAGTTTTTTTTGTCAAGTAATCGTCAGTAGAATCGCCGGCATTACCAAACTGAAATTTAGAATATACCTGAACAATACTTAGTAAGAGCAAAATACAAATTGTGCCCTTTTAACGACAATCAGTCACACTAAAACCGGTTAATGATATGAAAAATTTCTAGGCAATATTTTTGACATTTCTCCGCGCTTATTCGTAGTTCTTTTCATTATTTTATTTTATGATGCGAAAATTAGTATTGCCTATATGAAACATTAAACTGTTAAATATTTTTTAAATTTCAACTGCTACTTCCACGGCTAAAATAATACTTCTGTTTTCTTCACGAATGAAGCAATTTTCGACTAAAACATTATAACAACATAAGAAGTACTGGTGAAATAAACACTTTTAGACCTTCTTCATATGACAGTAGATTTTTATACAGTTAGACCTTGCAGTGTGAATATATGAAAAGCGCATTTGCAAGGTGCGAAGTGAAAAGTTTTTAGAAGTCCTGCTTTGCTCATCAAATGACTTTTCTACTGAAACATACGGTTACAACTAAAAAAAGGCAACCCAATTAACTTTTCAGTTTATTTCAGATAACTTGTATATTTTTGAACTAACATCTACCTAATGATCTAAAAACTCAAATTAATTGTGCCGAGTATTTAACACCTCAATATTTACCTTATTTTATGTAACTTGAAAAATCAGATTTGTAAGAAAGGATGTTATCAATGTCGTTATGAAAGAACATACAAATTTAATCTTACTAATCGTAAAAAAATATCATTTGATAAGAGTTTATTAAATTTAATGTTCAAACCAACATCTTCCTTAAATAACATAGGCGTAGTTCATCAATACGCACGGTTTTATTTCTAAGAATTATTATAATTTTTGTGCTTGAATTTTAACTATAGCGATGATAAACAGAGAGCAATGCACAACTATTTTTCTAACGTTTTTTATGGAGGAATGAATTGCTGATTGGAGTTTTACACTATTGGCGCAGAACGTGAATATTTTTATTATACGTTTTGAGTTAACTACCAGTTCCTAAATCAACAACGAAATAATCATTAGAGAGCGTTACTTAACGAATTTTTATTTCTTTCGCACTATTTGTGTCTTTAACATATCCGAAAATATACTACTAAAATATAATAGAACTGATGTACAGTAGAAAAAATAATTATTTAGGTCTTCAAAGTAAGGCGGCCTACAATGACGGCTACGCGCGTGTGACGTCAAAGGCAGATACAATATAGGACCTATCAGAGTGTGGTGGTTTTAACCAATGAAAAATCTCCAAACTTTACTAATCAGATGTCTACTTAGGCGTCACTTTGATTGGTTAATATTGTCCAATCAGAAGGCTCATTATAGTTCACTACGTCACTCGATATCGACCAATGAAAACGTCTCAATCAGTATTACGTCATTTGTCAGTATCGAGCTTCCTGATTGGTCCGGTACTGTTCCTGCGCAAGACGTCAACTTCATTTTTACATAAATCCGCCCATTGTCACCGCCCAGTTAACGATACGGCCGAATATTAAACAATAACATCTACTGAAATGCTTTACATTCCAGAATTAAAACGCCTACCAAAAAATTTTTTAACTTGTTAAGGTTTTTCGATTACGGAATGATTATGGTAATTGTATCAAACAGCAGTATATTTATACTGCTTTTCACAGTATGAAAACATAAAATTCACAAAAAGAAAGCACTAGAATAGATTGCGTTTACACATACAAGCTTGCTTAAATTTAGGTCATTATTTTCTCGGCTACCATGTAAACACTACTATACGAACGTAACACATTGTGATTTTTTCATTGTATATTAAAGTTTATTCTAATAAGGACGTCTCTGAAGTTTTTTTTGTCAAGTAATCGTCAGTAGAATCGCCGGCATTACCAAACTGAAATTTAGAATATATTTGAACGATACCTAGTAAGAGCAAAATACAAATTGTACCCTTTTAACGACAATCAGTCACACTAAAAACGGTTAACGATATTAAAAATTTCTAGGCAATATTTTTGACATTTCTCCGCGCTTATTCGCAGTTTATTTCATTATTTTATTTTATGATGCGAAAATTAGTATTGCCTATATGAAACATTAAACTGTTAAATATTTTTTTAAATTTCAACTGCTACTTCCACGGCTAAAATAATACTTCTGTTTTCTTCACGAATGAAGCAATTTTCGACTAAAATATTATAACAACATAAGAAGTACAGGTGAAATAAACACTTGTAGACCTTCTTCATATGACAGTAGATTTTGTTACAGTTAGACCTTGCAGTGTGAATATATTAAAGGCGCATTTGCAAGGTGCGAAGGGAAATTTTTTTAGAAGGCCTGCTTTGCTCATCAAATGACTTTTCTACTGAAACATACGGTTACAAACCAAAAAATGCAACCCAATTAACTTTTCAGTTTATTTCAGATAACTTGTAAATGTTTAAACCAACTTCTACCCTAATGATCTAAAAACTCAAATTAATTGTGCCAAGTATTTAACATCTCATTATTTACCTAATTTTAAGTAACTTGAAAATTCAGATTTGTAAGAAAGGATGTTATCAAAGTCGTTATGAAAGAACGTACAAACTTAATCTTACTAATCGTACAAAAAAATATTATTTGATAAGACTTTTATTAAATTTAATGTTCAAACCAACATCTTCCTTAAATAACATAGGCGTAGTACATCAATACGCACGGTTTTATTTCTAAGAATTATTATAATTTTTGTGCTTGAATTTTAACTATAGCGATGATAAACAGAGAGCAATGCACAACTATTTTTCTAACGTTTTTTATGGAGGAATGAATTGCTGATTGGAGTTTTACACTATTGGCGCAGAACGTGAATATTTTTATTATACGTTTTGAGTTAACTACCAGTTCCTAAATCAACAACGAAATAATCATTAGAGAGCGTTACTTAACCCTCAACTGGTATCATGCGGTCTGTGAGACCGCTGTCATTTTTTACCCCTCCAACACTTCCCTCTCAATGGCCCGACATCACGTATATTTTGTATACCTTTCAACTGTTGTTTGAACTATGCGTGATCAAGATCATTTTCGGTACGAGCTAACAAGTTGCGAGTTATTTGTATTTTGTTTTCTACTGGCGGTCTCCTGGACCTATGATACCAGTTGTGTAACTTTTTGACGACTTTAAAACCAAGTAGTACATGGATTGTTTAAAGTTTTAATGAATACACAATAATTTTTCATACATCATTTCTTTGTTTAGTACTATTATAAAATATTTTCATATGTAATTTTATAAAATTTTCATTATGGATGATACATTTAAAATTTCTGAAGCGGCTTCAACACAACTAGATCCATCACGTAAACAAGTTGTACGTGTTAATGATGTGAATTTTTATTAACATAAAAATCTTTAAATTTTATTGTAAATAATCAAAAAGTAAAAAAAACAAATAAATTTTAATAAATGTTTGCCAGAGTATACTGCCCAACAATAGACATAAATAGCAAAACTCGGAACCAAAATGTAAGTTGTACATCAAAATTTTGTAAATAAATTTGTCTTTATCATATTAATTACTTATTTATTTATAATTATTAGACCACAGAATGTTTCTAGGGCCCAAAAATTTTATTGTTCTGTTCAAAATGGAAGTAAAAGTCAAAAAAATGCTTAGTGTTCGTTTTTTACTTTTTTAAATAGTAATTTTGAATTTATGCTAAGTATTTTACATTTACATCTTCGATTATACATGGTTTTATAAGTTTAATATTAAAACAAATTAATTAAATGAGTATGAAGAACTTAAAAAAAAAAAACAAATTTGGAGGTCTGTCAGACCGCTGATACCAGTTATGTCACAAAAAATGATGATACCAGTTGAGTGTTAACGAATTTTTATTTCTTTCGCACTATTTGTGTCTTTAACATATCCGAAAATATACTACTAAAATATAAATGAACTGATGTACAGTAGAAAAAATAATTATTTAGGTCATGCAAGTAAGGCGGCCTACAATGACAGCTACGCGCGTGTGACGTCAAAGACAGATATAATATAGGACCAATCAGATTGTAGTGTTTTTAACCAATGAAAAATCTCCAAACCTAACCAATCAGATGTCTTCTTAGGCGTCACTTTGATTGGTTAATATTGTCCAATCAGAAGGCTCATTATAGTACACTACGTCATCCGATATCGACCAATGAAAACGTCTCAATCAGTATTACGTCATTTGTCAGTATCGAGCTTCCTGATTGGTCCGGTACGGTTCCTGCGCGTGACGTCGACTTCATTTTTACATAAATCCGCCCATTGTCACCGCCCAGTTAAAGATACGGTCGAATATTAAACAATAACGTCTACTGAAATGCTTTACTTTCCAGAATTAAAACGCCTACCAAAAACATTTTTAACTTGTTAAGGTCTTCCGAGTACGGAATGATTATGGTAATTGTATCAAACAGCAGTATATTTATACTGCTTTTCACAGTATGAAAACATAAAATTCACAAAAAGGAAGCACAAGAATAGATTACGTTTACACATACAAGCTTGCTTAAATTTAAGACATTATTTTCTCGGCTACCATGTAAACACTCCTATACGAACGTAACACATTGTGATTTTTTCATTGTATATTAAAGTTTATTCTAATAAGGACGTCTCTGAAGTTTTTTTTGTCAAGTAATCGTCAGTAGAATCGCCGGCATTACCAAACTGAAATTTAGAATATACCTGAACAATACTTAGTAAGAGCAAAATACAAATTGTGCCCTTTTAACGACAATCAGTCACACTAAAACCGGTTAATGATATGAAAAATTTCTAAGCAATATTTTTGACATTTCTCCGCGCTTATTCGTAGTTCTTTTCATTATTTTATTTTATGATGCGAAAATTAGTATTGCCTATATGAAACATTAAACTGTTAAATATTTTTTAAATTTCAACTGCTACTTCCACGGCTAAAATAATACTTCTGTTTTCTTCACGAATGACGCAATTTTCGACTAAAACATTATAACAACATAAGAAGTACTGGTGAAATAAACACTTTTAGACCTTCTTCATATGACAGTAGATTTTTATACAGTTAGACCTTGCAGTGTGAATATATGAAAAGCGCATTTGCAAGGTGCGAAGTGAAAAGTTTTTAGAAGTCCTGCTTTGCTCATCAAATGACTTTTCTACTGAAACATACGGTTACAACTAAAAAAAGGCAACCCAATTAACTTTTCAGTTTATTTCAGATAACTTGTAAATTTTTGAACTAACATCTACCTAATGATCTAAAAACTCAAATTAATTGTGCCGAGTATTTAACACCTCAATATTTACCTTATTTTAAGTAACTTGAAAAATCAGATTTGTAAGAAAGGATGTTATCAATGTCGTTATGAAAGAACATACAAATTTAATCTTACTAATCGTAAAAAAATATCATTTGATAAGAGTTTATTAAATTTAATGTTCAAACCAACATCTTCCTTAAATAACATAGGCGTAGTTCATCAATACGCACGGTTTTATTTCTAAGAATTATTATAATTTTTGTGCTTGAATTTTAACTATAGCGATGATAAACAGAGAGCAATGCACAACTATTTTTCTAACGTTTTTTATGGAGGAATGAATTGCTGATTGGAGTTTTACACTATTGGCGCAGAACGTGAATATTTTTATTATACGTTTTGAGTTAACTACCAGTTCCTAAATCAACAACGAAATAATCATTAGAGAGCGTTACTTAACGAATTTTTATTTCTTTCGCACTATTTGTGTCTTTAACATATCCGAAAATATACTACTAAAATATAATAGAACTGATGTACAGTAGAAAAAATAATTATTTAGGTCTTCAAAGTAAGGCGGCCTACAATGACGGCTACGCGCGTGTGACGTCAAAGGCAGATACAATATAGGACCTATCAGAGTGTGGTGGTTTTAACCAATGAAAAATCTCCAAACTTTACTAATCAGATGTCTACTTAGGCGTCACTTTGATTGGTTAATATTGTCCAATCAGAAGGCTCATTATAGTTCACTACGTCACTCGATATCGACCAATGAAAACGTCTCAATCAGTATTACGTCATTTGTCAGTATCGAGCTTCCTGATTGGTCCGGTACTGTTCCTGCGCAAGACGTCAACTTCATTTTTACATAAATCCGCCCATTGTCACCGCCCAGTTAACGATACGGCCGAATATTAAACAATAACATCTACTGAAATGCTTTACATTCCAGAATTAAAACGCCTACCAAAAAAATTTTTAACTTGTTAAGGTCTTTCGATTACGGAATGATTATGGTAATTGTATCAAACAGCAGTATATTTATACTGCTTTTCGCAGTATGAAAACATAAAATTCACAAAAAGAAAGCACAAGAATAGATTGCGTTTACACATACAAGCTTGCTTAAATTTAGGTCATTATTTTCTCGGCTACCATGTAAACACTACTATACGAACGTAACACATTGTGATTGTTTCATTGTATATTAAAGTTTATTCTAATAAGGACGCCTCTGAAGTTTTTTTTGTCAAGTAATCGTCAGTAGAATCGCCGGCATTACCAAACTGAAATTTAGAATATATTTGAACGATACCTAGTAAGAGCAAAATACAAATTGTACCCTTTTAACGACAATCAGTCACACTAAAAACGGTTAACGATATTAAAAATTTCTAGGCAATATTTTTGACATTTCTCCGCGCTTATTCGCAGTTTATTTCATTATTTTATTTTATGATGCGAAAATTAGTATTGCCTATATGAAACATTAAACTGTTAAATATTTTTTTAAATTTCAACTGCTACTTCCACGGCTAAAATAATACTTCTGTTTTCTTCACGAATGAAGCAATTTTCGACTAAAATATTATAACAACATAAGAAGTACAGGTGAAATAAACACTTGTAGACCTTCTTCATATGACAGTAGATTTTGTTACAGTTAGACCTTGCAGTGTGAATATATTAAAGGCGCATTTGCAAGGTGCGAAGGGAAATTTTTTTAGAAGGCCTGCTTTGCTCATCAAATGACTTTTCTACTGAAACATACGGTTACAAACCAAAAAATGCAACCCAATTAACTTTTCTGTTTATTTCAGATAACTTGTAAATGTTTAAACCAACTTCTACCCTAATGATCTAAAAACTCAAATTAATTGTGCCAAGTATTTAACATCTCATTATTTACCTAATTTTAAGTAACTTGAAAATTCAGATTTGTAAGAAAGGATGTTATCAAAGTCGTTATGAAAGAACGTACAAACTTAATCTTACTAATCGTACAAAAAAATATTATTTGATAAGACTTTTATTAAATTTAATGTTCAAACCAACATCTTCCTTAAATAACATAGGCGTAGTACATCAATACGCACGGTTTTATTTCTAAGAATTATTATAATTTTTGTGCTTGAATTTTAACTATAGCGATGATAAACAGAGAGCAATGCACAACTATTTTTCTAACGTTTTTTATGGAGGAATGAATTGCTGATTGGAGTTTTACACTATTGGCGCAGAACGTGAATATTTTTATTATACGTTTTGAGTTAACTACCAGTTCCTAAATCAACAACGAAATAATCATTAGAGAGCGTTACTTAACGAATTTTTATTTCTTTCGCACTATTTGTGTCTTTAACATATCCGAAAATATACTACTAAAATATAAATGAACTGATGTACAGTAGAAAAAATAATTATTTAGGTCATGCAAGTAAGGCGGCCTACAATGACAGCTACGCGCGTGTGACGTCAAAGACAGATATAATATAGGACCAATCAGATTGTAGTGTTTTTAACCAATGAAAAATCTCCAAACCTAACCAATCAGATGTCTTCTTAGGCGTCACTTTGATTGGTTAATATTGTCCAATCAGAAGGCTCATTATAGTACACTACGTCCTCCGATATCGACCAATGAAAACGTCTCAATCAGTATTACGTCATTTGTCAGTATCGAGCTTCCTGATTGGTCCGGTACGGTTCCTGCGCGTGACGTCGACTTCATTTTTACATAAATCCGCCCATTGTCACCGCCCAGTTAAAGATACGGTCGAATATTAAACAATAACGTCTACTGAAATGCTTTACTTTCCAGAATTAAAACGCCTACCAAAAACATTTTTAACTTGTTAAGGTCTTCCGAGTACGGAATGATTATGGTAATTGTATCAAACAGCAGTATATTTATACTGCTTTTCACAGTATGAAAACATAAAATTCACAAAAAGGAAGCACAAGAATAGATTACGTTTACACATACAAGCTTGCTTAAATTTAAGACATTATTTTCTCGGCTACCATGTAAACACTCCTATACGAACGTAACACATTGTGATTTTTTCATTGTATATTAAAGTTTATTCTAATAAGGACGTCTCTGAAGTTTTTTTTGTCAAGTAATCGTCAGTAGAATCGCCGGCATTACCAAACTGAAATTTAGAATATACCTGAACAATACTTAGTAAGAGCAAAATACAAATTGTGCCCTTTTAACGACAATCAGTCACACTAAAACCGGTTAATGATATGAAAAATTTCTAAGCAATATTTTTGACATTTCTCCGCGCTTATTCGTAGTTCTTTTCATTATTTTATTTTATGATGCGAAAATTAGTATTGCCTATATGAAACATTAAACTGTTAAATATTTTTTAAATTTCAACTGCTACTTCCACGGCTAAAATAATACTTCTGTTTTCTTCACGAATGAAGCAATTTTCGACTAAAACATTATAACAACATAAGAAGTACTGGTGAAATAAACACTTTTAGACCTTCTTCATATGACAGTAGATTTTTATACAGTTAGACCTTGCAGTGTGAATATATGAAAAGCGCATTTGCAAGGTGCGAAGTGAAAAGTTTTTAGAAGTCCTGCTTTGCTCATCAAATGACTTTTCTACTGAAACATACGGTTACAACTAAAAAAAGGCAACCCAATTAACTTTTCAGTTTATTTCAGATAACTTGTAAATTTTTGAACTAACATCTACCTAATGATCTAAAAACTCAAATTAATTGTGCCGAGTATTTAACACCTCATTATTTACCTTATTTTAAGTAACTTGAAAAATCAGATTTGTAAGAACGGATGTTATCAATGTCGTTATGAAAGAACATACAAATTTAATCTTACTAATCGTACAAAAAATATCATTTCATAAGAGTTTATTAAATTTAATGTTCAAACCAACATCTTCCTTAAATAACATAGGCGTAGTTCATCAATACGCACGGTTTTATTTCTAAGAATTATTATAATTTTTGTGCTTGAATTTTAACTATAGCGATGATAAACAGAGAGCAATGCACAACTATTTTTCTAACGTTTTTTATGGAGGAATGAATTGCTGATTGGAGTTTTACACTATTGGCGCAGAACGTGAATATTTTTATTATACGTTTTGAGTTAACTACCTGTTCCTAAATCAACAACGAAATAATCATTAGAGAGCGTTACTTAACGAATTTTTATTTCTTTCGCACTATTTGTGTCTTTAACATATCCGAAAATATACTACTAAAATATAATAGAACTGATGTACAGTAGAAAAAATAATTATTTAGGTCTTCAAAGTAAAGCGGAGTACAATGACGGCTACGCGCGTGTGACGTCAAAGGCAGATACAATATAGGACCTATCAGAGTGTAGTGGTTTTAACCAATGAAAAATCTCCAAACTTAACTAATCAGATGTCTTCTTAGGCGTCACTTTGATTGGTTAATATTGTCCAATCAGAAGGCTCATTATAGTTCACTACGTCACTCGATATCGACCAATGAAAACGTCTCAATCAGTATTACGTCATTTGTCAGTATCGAGCTTCCTGATTGGTCCGGTACTGTTCCTGCGCAAGACGTCAACTTCATTTTTACATAAATCCGCCCATTGTCACCGCCCAGTTAACGATACGGCCGAATATTAAACAATAACATCTACTAAAATGCTTTACATTCCAGAATTAAAACGCCTACCAAAAAAATTTTTAACTTGTTAAGGTCTTTCGATTACGGAATGATTATGGTAATTGTATCAAACAGCAGTATATTTATACTGCTTTTCACAGTATGAAAACATAAAATTCACAAAAAGAAAGCACAAGAATAGATTGCGTTTACACATACAAGCTTGCTTAAATTTAGGACATTATTTTCTCGGCTACCATGTAAACACTACTATACGAACGTAACACATTGTGATTTTTTCATTGTATATTAAAGTTTATTCTAATAAGGACGTCTCTGAAGTTTTTTTGTCAAGTAATCGTCAGTAGAATCGCCGGCATTACCAAACTGAAATTTAGAATATATTTGAACGATACCTAGTAAGAGCAAAATACAAATTGTACCCTTTTAACGACAATCAGTCACACTAAAAACGGTTAACGATATTGAAAATTTCTAGGCAATATTTTTGACATTTCTCCGCGCTTATTCGCAGTTTATTTCATTATTTTATTTTATGATGCGAAAATTAGTATTGCCTATATGAAACATTAAACTGTTAAATATTTTTTTAAATTTCAACTGCTACTTCCACGGCTAAAATAATACTTCTGTTTTCTTCCCGAATGAAGCAATTTTCGACTAAAATATTATAACAACATAAGAAGTACAGGTGAAATAAACACTTGTAGACCTTCTTCATATGACAGTAGATTTTGTTACAGTTAGACCTTGCAGTGTGAATATATTAAAGGCGCATTTGCAAGGTGCGAAGGGAAATTTTTTTAGAAGGCCTGCTTTGCTCATCAAATGACTTTTTTACTGAAACATACGGTTACAAACCAAAAAATGCAACCCAATTAACTTTTCAGTTTATTTCAGATAACTTGTAAATGTTTAAACCAACTTCTACCCTAATGATCTAAAAACTCAAATTAATTGTGCCAAGTATTTAACATCTCATTATTTACCTAATTTTAAGTAACTTGAAAATTCAGATTTGTAAGAAAGGATGTTATCAAAGTCGTTATGAAAGAACGTACAAACTTAATCTTACTAATCGTACAAAAAAATATTATTTGATAAGACTTTTATTAAATTTAATGTTCAAACCAACATCTTCCTTAAATAACATAGGCGTAGTACATCAATACGCACGGTTTTATTTCTAAGAATTATTATAATTTTTGTGCTTGAATTTTAACTATAGCGATGATAAACAGAGAGCAATGCACAACTATTTTTCTAACGTTTTTTATGGAGGAATGAATTGCTGATTGGAGTTTTACACTATTGGCGCAGAACGTGAATATTTTTATTATACGTTTTGAGTTAACTACCAGTTCCTAAATCAACAACGAAATAATCATTAGAGAGCGTTACTTAACGAATTTTTATTTCTTTCGCACTATTTGTGTCTTTAACATATCCGAAAATATACTACTAAAATATAAATGAACTGATGTACAGTAGAAAAAAATAATTATTTAGGTCATGCAAGTAAGGCGGCCTACAATGACAGCTACGCGCGTGTGACGTCAAAGACAGATATAATATAGGACCAATCAGATTGTAGTGTTTTTAACCAATGAAAAATCTCCAAACCTAACCAATCAGATGTCTTCTTAGGCGTCACTTTGATTGGTTAATATTGTCCAATCAGAAGGCTTATTATAGTACACTACGTCATCCGATATCGACCAATGAAAACGTCTCAATCAGTATTACGTCATTTGTCAGTATCGAGCTTCCTGATTGGTCCGGTACGGTTCCTGCGCGTGACGTCGACTTCATTTTTACATAAATCCGCCCATTGTCACCGCCCAGTTAAAGATACGGTCGAATATTAAACAATAACGTCTACTGAAATGCTTTACTTTCCAGAATTAAAACGCCTACCAAAAACATTTTTAACTTGTTAAGGTCTTCCGAGTACGGAATGATTATGGTAATTGTATCAAACAGCAGTATATTTATACTGCTTTTCACAGTATGAAAACATAAAATTCACAAAAAGGAAGCACAAGAATAGATTACGTTTACACATACAAGCTTGCTTAAATTTAAGACATTATTTTCTCGGCTACCATGTAAACACTCCTATACGAACGTAACACATTGTGATTTTTTCATTGTATATTAAAGTTTATTCTAATAAGGACGTCTCTGAAGTTTTTTTTGTCAAGTAATCGTCAGTAGAATCGCCGGCATTACCAAACTGAAATTTAGAATATACCTGAACAATACTTAGTAAGAGCAAAATACAAATTGGGCCCTTTTAACGACAATCAGTCACACTAAAACCGGTTAATGATACGAAAAATTTCTAAGCAATATTTTTGACATTTCTCCGCGCTTATTCGTAGTTCTTTTCATTATTTTATTTTATGATGCGAAAATTAGTATTGCCTATATGAAACATTAAACTGTTAAATATTTTTTAAATTTCAACTGCTACTTCCACGGCTAAAATAATACTTCTGTTTTCTTCACGAATGAAGCAATTTTCGACTAAAACATTATAACAACATAAGAAGTACTGGTGAAATAAACACTTTTAGACCTTCTTCATATGACAGTAGATTTTGTTACAGTTAGACCTTGCAGTGTGAATATATTAAAGGCGCATTTGCAAGGTGCGAAGGGAAATTTTTTTAGAAGGCCTGCTTTGCTCATCAAATGACTTTTCTACTGAAACATACGGTTACAACTAAAAAAAGGCAACCCAATTAACTTTTCAGTTTATTTCAGATAACTTGTAAATTTTTGAACTAACATCTACCTAATGATCTAAAAACTCAAATTAATTGTGCCGAGTATTTAACACCTCATTATTTACCTTATTTTAAGTAACTTGAAAAATCAGATTTGTAAGAAAGGATGTTATCAATGTCGTTATGAAAGAACATACAAATTTAATCTTACTAATCGTACAAAAAATATCATTTGATAAGAGTTTATTAAATTTAATGTTCAAACCAACATCTTCCTTAAATAACATAGGCGTAGTTCATCAATACGCACGGTTTTATTTCTAAGAATTATTATAATTTTTGTGCTTGAATTTTAACTATAGCGATGATAAACAGAGAGCAATGCACAACTATTTTTCTAACGTTTTTTATGGAGGAATGAATTGCTGATTGGAGTTTTACACTATTGGCGCAGAACGTGAATATTTTTATTATACGTTTTGAGTTAACTACCAGTTCCTAAATCAACAACGAAATAATCATTAGAGAGCGTTACTTAACGAATTTTTATTTCTTTCGCACTATTTGTGTCTTTAACATATCCGAAAATATACTACTAAAATATAAATGAACTGATGTACAGTAGAAAAAAATAATTATTTAGGTCATGCAAGTAAGGCGGCCTACAATGACAGCTACGCGCGTGTGACGTCAAAGACAGATATAATATAGGACCAATCAGATTGTAGTGTTTTTAACCAATGAAAAATCTCCAAACCTAACCAATCAGATGTCTTCTTAGGCGTCACTTTGATTGGTTAATATTGTCCAATCAGAAGGCTCATTATAGTACACTACGTCATCCGATATCGACCAATGAAAACGTCTCAATCAGTATTACGTCATTTGTCAGTATCGAGCTTCCTGATTGGTCCGGTACTGTTCCTGCGCAAGACGTCAACTTCATTTTTACATAAATCCGCCCATTGTCACCGCCCAGTTAACGATACGGCCGAATATTAAACAATAACATCTACTGAAATGCTTTACATTCCAGAATTAAAACGCCTACCAAAAAAATTTTTAACTTGTTAAGGTCTTTCGATTACGGAATGATTATGGTAATTGTATCAAACAGCAGTATATTTATACTGCTTTTCACAGTATGAAAACATAAAATTCACAAAAAGAAAGCACAAGAATAGATTGCGTTTACACATACAAGCTTGCTTAAATTTAGGACATTATTTTCTCGGCTACCATGTAAACACTACTATACGAACGTAACACATTGTGATTTTTTCATTGTATATTAAAGTTTATTCTAATAAGGACGTCTCTGAAGTTTTTTTGTCAAGTAATCGTCAGTAGAATCGCCGGCATTACCAAACTGAAATTTAGAATATATTTGAACGATACCTAGTAAGAGCAAAATACAAATTGTACCCTTTTAACGACAATCAGTCACACTAAAAACGGTTAACGATATTAAAAATTTCTAGGCAATATTTTTGACATTTCTCCGCGCTTATTCGCAGTTTATTTCATTATTTTATTTTATGATGCGAAAATTAGTATTGCCTATATGAAACATTAAACCGTTAAATATTTTTTTAAATTTCAACTGCTACTTCCTCGGCTAAAATAATACTTCTGTTTTCTTCACGAATGAAGCAATTTTCGACTAAAATATTATAACAACATAAGAAGTACAGGTGAAATAAACACTTGTAGACCTTCTTCATATGACAGTAGATTTTGTTACAGTTAGACCTTGCAGTGTGAATATATTAAAGGCGCATTTGCAAGGTGCGAAGGGAAATTTTTTTAGAAGGCCTGCTTTGCTCATCAAATGACTTTTCTACTGAAACATACGGTTACAAACCAAAAAATGCAACCCAATTAACTTTTCAGTTTATTTCAGATAACTTGTAAATGTTTAAACCAACTTCTACCCTAATGATCTAAAAACCCTAATTAATTGTGCCAAGTATTTAACATCTCATTATTTACCTAATTTTAAGTAACTTGAAAATTCAGATTTGTAAGAAAGGATGTTATCAAAGTCGTTATGAAAGAACGTACAAACTTAATCTTACTAATCGTACAAAAAAATATTATTTGATAAGACTTTTATTAAATTTAATGTTCAAACCAACATCTTCCTTAAATAACATAGGCGTAGTACATCAATACGCACGGTTTTATTTCTAAGAATTATTATAATTTTTGTGCTTGAATTTTAACTATAGCGATGATAAACAGAGAGCAATGCACAACTATTTTTCTAACGTTTTTTATGGAGGAATGAATTGCTGATTGGAGTTTTACACTATTGGCGCAGAACGTGAATAATTTTATTATACGTTTTGAGTTAACTACCAGTTCCTAAATCAACAACGAAATAATCATTAGAGAGCGTTACTTAACGAATTTTTATTTCTTTCGCACTATTTGTGTCTTTAACATATCCGAAAATATACTACTAAAATATAAATGAACTGATGTACAGTAGAAAAAAATAATTATTTAGGTCATGCAAGTAAGGCGCCCTACAATGACAGCTACGCGCGTGTGACGTCAAAGACAGATATAATATAGGACCAATCAGATTGTAGTGTTTTTAACCAATGAAAAATCTCCAAACCTAACCAATCAGATGTCTTCTTAGGCGTCACTTTGATTGGTTAATATTGTCCAATCAGAAGGCTCATTATAGTACACTACGTCATCCGATATCGACCAATGAAAACGTCTCAATCAGTATTACGTCATTTGTCAGTATCGAGCTTCCTGATTGGTCCGGTACGGTTCCTGCGCGTGACGTCGACTTCATTTTTACATAAATCCGCCCATTGTCACCGCCCAGTTAAAGATACGGTCGAATATTAAACAATAACGTCTACTGAAATGCTTTACTTTCCAGAATTAAAACGCCTACCAAAAACATTTTTAACTTGTTAAGGTCTTCCGAGTACGGAATGATTATGGTAATTGTATCAAACAGCAGTATATTTATACTGCTTTTCACAGTATGAAAACATAAAATTCACAAAAAGGAAGCACAAGAATAGATTACGTTTACACATAAAAGGTTGCTTAAATTTAAGACATTATTTTCTCGGCTACCATGTAAACACTCCTATACGAACGTAACACATTGTGATTTTTTCATTGTATATTAAAGTTTATTCTAATAAGGACGTCTCTGAAGTTTTTTTTGTCAAGTAATCGTCAGTAGAATCGCCGGCATTACCAAACTGAAATTTAGAATATACCTGAACAATACTTAGTAAGAGCAAAATACAAATTGTGCCCTTTTAACGACAATCAGTCACACTAAAACCGGTTAATGATATGAAAAATTTCTAAGCAATATTTTTGACATTTCTCCGCGCTTATTCGTAGTTCTTTTCATTATTTTATTTTATGATGCGAAAATTAGTATTGCCTATATGAAACATTAAACTGTTAAATATTTTTTGTAATTTCAACTGCTACTTCCACGGCTAAAATAATACTTCTGTTTTCTTCACGAATGACGCAATTTTCGACTAAAACATTATAACAACATAAGAAGTACTGGTGAAATAAACACTTTTAGACCTTCTTCATATGACAGTAGATTTTTATACAGTTAGACCTTGCAGTGTGAATATATGAAAAGCGCATTTGCAAGGTGCGAAGTGAAAAGTTTTTAGAAGTCCTGCTTTGCTCATCAAATGACTTTTCTACTGAAACATACGGTTACAACTAAAAAAAGGCAACCCAATTAACTTTTCAGTTTATTTCAGATAACTTGTAAATTTTTGAACTAACATCTACCTAATGATCTAAAAACTCAAATTAATTGTGCCGAGTATTTAACACCTCATTATTTACCTTATTTTAAGTAACTTGAAAAATCAGATTTGTAAGAAAGGATGTTATCAATGTCGTTATGAAAGAACATACAAATTTAATCTTACTAATCGTACAAAAAATATCATTTGATAAGAGTTTATTAAATTTAATGTTCAAACCAACATCTTCCTTAAATAACATAGGCGTAGTTCATCAATACGCACGGTTTTATTTCTAAGAATTATTATAATTTTTGTGCTTGAATTTTAACTATAGCGATGATAAACAGAGAGCAATGCACAACTATTTTTCTAACGTTTTTTATGGAGGAATGAATTGCTGATTGGAGTTTTACACTATTGGCGCAGAACGTGAATATTTTTATTATACGTTTTGAGTTAACTACCAGTTCCTAAATCAACAACGAAATAATCATTAGAGAGCGTTACTTAACGAATTTTTATTTCTTTCGCACTATTTGTGTCTTTAACATATCCGAAAATATACTACTAAAATATAATAGAACTGATGTACAGTAGAAAAAATAATTATTTAGGTCTTCAAAGTAAGGCGGCCTACAATGACGGCTACGCGCGTGTGACGTCAAAGGCAGATACAATATAGGACCTATCAGATTGTAGTGGTTTTAACCAATGAAAAATCTCCAAACTTAACTAATCAGATGTCTTCTTAGGCGTCACTTTGATTGGTTAATATTGTCCAATCAGAAGGCTCATTATAGTTCACTACGTCACTCGATATCGACCAATGAAAACGTCTCAATCAGTATTACGTCATTTGTCAGTATCGAGCTTCCTGATTGGTCCGGTACTGTTCCTGCGCAAGACGTCAACTTCATTTTTACATAAATCCGCCCATTGTCACCGCCCAGTTAACGATACGGCCGAATATTAAACAATAACATCTACTGAAATGCTTTACATTCCAGAATTAAAACGCCTACCAAAAAAATTTTTAACTTGTTAAGGTCTTTCGATTACGGAATGATTATGGTAATTGTATCAAACAGCAGTATATTTATACTTCTTTTCACAGTATGAAAACATAAACTTCACAAAAAGAAAGCACAAGAATAGATTGCGTTTACACATACAAGCTTGCTTAAATTTAGGACATTATTTTCTCGGCTACCATGTAAACACTACTATACGAACGTAACACATTGTGATTTTTTCATTGTATATTAAAGTTTATTCTAATAAGGACGTCTCTGAAGTTTTTTTGTCAAGTAATCGTCAGTAGAATCGCCGGCATTACCAAACTGAAATTTAGAATATACCTGAACAATACTTAGTAAGAGCAAAATACAAATTGTACCCTTTTAACGACAATCAGTCACACTAAAAACGGTTAACGATATTAAAAATTTCTAGGCAATATTTTTGACATTTCTCCGCGCTTATTCGCAGTTTATTTCATTATTTTATTTTATGATGCGAAAATTAGTATTGCCTATATGAAACATTAAACTGTTAAATATTTTTTTAAATTTCAACTGCTACTTCCACGGCTAAAATAATACTTCTGTTTTCTTCACGAATGAAGCAATTTTCGACTAAAATATGATAACAACATAAGAAGTACAAGTGAAATAAACACTTGTAGACCTTCTTCATATGACAGTAGATTTTGGCGCATTTGCAAGGTGCGAAGGGAAATTTTTTTAGAAGGCCTGCTTTGCTCATCAAATGACTTTTCTACTGAAACATACGGTTACAAACCAAAAAATGCAACCTAATTAACTTTTCAGTTTATTTCAGATAACTTGTAAATGTTTAAACCAACTTCTACCCTAATGATCTAAAAACTCAAATTAATTGTGCCAAGTATTTAACATCTCATTATTTACCTAATTTTAAGTAACTTGAAAATTCAGATTTGTAAGAAAGGATGTTATCAAAGTCGTTATGAAAGAACGTACAAACTTAATCTTACTAATCGTACAAAAAAATATTATTTGATAAGACTTTTATTAAATTTAATGTTCAAACCAACATCTTCCTTAAATAACATAGGCGTAGTACATCAATACGCACGGTTTTATTTCTAAGAATTATTATAATTTTTGTGCTTGAATTTTAACTATAGCGATGATAAACAGAGAGCAATGCACAACTATTTTTCTAACGTTTTTTATGGAGGAATGAATTGCTGATTGGAGTTTTACACTATTGGCGCAGAACGTGAATATTTTTATTATACGTTTTGAGTTAACTACCAGTTCCTAAATCAACAACGAAATAATCATTAGAGAGCGTTACTTAACGAATTTTTATTTCTTTCGCACTATTTGTGTCTTTAACATATCCGAAAATATACTACTAAAATATAAATGAACTGATGTACAGTAGAAAAAAATAATTATTTAGGTCATGCAAGTAAGGCGGCCTACAATGACAGCTACGCGCGTGTGACGTCAAAGACAGATATAATATAGGACCAATCAGATTGTAGTGTTTTTAACCAATGAAAAATCTCCAAACCTAACCAATCAGATGTCTTCTTAGGCGTCACTTTGATTGGTTAATATTGTCCAATCAGAAGGCTCATTATAGTACACTACGTCATCCGATATCGACCAATGAAAACGTCTCAATCAGTATTACGTCATTTGTCAGTATCGAGCTTCCTGATTGGTCCGGTACGGTTCCTGCGCGTGACGTCGACTTCATTTTTACATAAATCCGCCCATTGTCACCGCCCAGTTAAAGATACGGTCGAATATTAAACAATAACGTCTACTGAAATGCTTTACTTTCCAGAAATAAAACGCCTACCAAAAACATTTTTAACTTGTTAAGGTCTTCCGAGTACGGAATGATTATGGTAATTGTATCAAACAGCAGTATATTTATACTGCTTTTCACAGTATGAAAACATAAAATTCACAAAAAGGAAGCACAAGAATAGATTACGTTTACACATACAAGGTTGCTTAAATTTAAGACATTATTTTCTCGGCTACCATGTAAACACTCCTATACGAACGTAACACATTGTGATTTTTTCATTGTATATTAAAGTTTATTCTAATAAGGACGTCTCTGAAGTTTTTTTTGTCAAGTAATCGTCAGTAGAATCGCCGGCATTACCAAACTGAAATTTAGAATATACCTGAACAATACTTAGTAAGAGCAAAATACAAATTGTGCCCTTTTAACGACAATCAGTCACACTAAAACCGGTTAATGATATGAAAAATTTCTAAGCAATATTTTTGACATTTCTCCGCGGTTATTCGTAGTTCTTTTCATTATTTTATTTTATGATGCGAAAATTAGTATTGCCTATATGAAACATTAAACTGTTAAATATTTTTTGTAATTTCAACTGCTACTTCCACGGCTAAAATAATACTTCTGTTTTCTTCACGAATGAAGCAATTTTCGACTAAAACATTATAACAACATAAGAAGTACTGGTGAAATAAACACTTTTAGACCTTCTTCATATGACAGTAGATTTTTATACAGTTAGACCTTCCAGTGTGAATATATGAAAAGCGCATTTGCAAGGTACGAAGTGAAAAGTTTTTAGAAGTCCTGCTTTGCTCATCAAATGACTTTTCTACTGAAACATACGGTTACAACTAAAAAAAGGCAACCCAATTAACTTTTCAGTTTATTTCAGATAACTTGTAAATTTTTGAACTAACATCTACCTAATGATCTAAAAACTCAAATTAATTGTGCCGAGTATTTAACACCTCATTATTTACCTTATTTTAAGTAACTTGAAAAATCAGATTTGTAAGAAAGGATGTTATCAATGTCGTTATGAAAGAACATACAAATTTAATCTTACTAATCGTGCAAAAAATATCATTTGATTAGAGTTTATTAAATTTAATGTTCAAACCAACATCTTCCTTAAATAACATAGGCGTAGTTCATCAATACGCACGGTTTTATTTCTAAGAATTATTATAATTTTTGTGCTTGAATTTTAACTATAGCGATGATAAACAGAGAGCAATGCACAACTATTTTTCTAACGTTTTTTATGGAGGAATGAATTGCTGATTGGAGTTTTACACTATTGGCGCAGAACGTGAATATTTTTATTATACGTTTTGAGTTAACTACCAGTTCCTAAATCAACAACGAAATAATCATTAGAGAGCGTTAATTAACGAATTTTTATTTCTTTCGCACTATTTGTGTCTTTAACATATCCGAAAATATACTACTAAAATATAATAGAACTGATGTACAGTAGAAAAAATAATTATTTAGGTCTTCAAAGTAAGGCGGCCTACAATGACGGCTACGCGCGTGTGACGTCAAAGGCAGATACAATATAGGACCTATCAGATTGTAGTGGTTTTAACCAATGAAAAATCTCCAAACTTAACTAATCAGATGTCTTCTTAGGCGTCACTTTGATTGGTTAATATTGTCCAATCAGAAGGCTCATTATAGTTCACTACGTCACTCGATATCGACCAATGAAAACGTCTCAATCAGTATTACGTCATTTGTCAGTATCGAGCTTCCTGATTGGTCCGGTACGGTTCCTGCGCGTGACGTCGACTTCATTTTTACATAAATCCGCCCATTGTCACCGCCCAGTTAACGATACGGCCAAATATTAAACAATAACATCTACTGAAATGCTTTACATTCCAGAATTAAAACGCCTACCAAAAAAATTTTTAACTTGTTAAGGTCTTTCGATTACAGAATGATTATGGTAATTGTATCAAACAGCAGTATATTTATACTGCTTTTCACAGTATGAAAACATAAAATTCACAAAAAGAAAGCACAAGAATAGATTGCGTTTACACATACAAGCTTGCTTAAATTTTGGACATTATTTTCTCGGCTACCATGTAAACACTACTATACGAACGTAACACATTGTGATTTTTTCATTGTATATTAAAGTTTATTCTAATAAGGACGTCTCTGAAGTTTTTTTTGTCAAGTAATCGTCAGTAGAATCGCCGGCATTACCAAACTGAAATTTAGAATATATTTGAACGATACCTAGTAAGAGCAAAATACAAATTGTACCCTTTTAACGACAATCAGTCACACTAAAAACGGTTAACGATATTAAAAATTGCTAAGCAATATTTTTGACATTTCTCCGCGCTTATTCGCAGTTTATTTCATTATTTTATTTTATGATGCGAAAATTAGTATTGCCTATATGAAACATTAAACTGTTAAATATTTTTTTAAATTTCAACTGCTACTTCCACGGCTAAAATAATACTTCTGTTTTCTTCACGAATGAAGCAATTTTCGACTAAAATATTATAACAACATAAGAAGTACAGGTGAAATAAACACTTGTAGACCTTCTTCATATGACAGTAGATTTTGTTACAGTTAGACCTTGCAGTGTGAATATATTAAAGGCGCATTTGCAAGGTGCGAAGGGAAATTTTTTTAGAAGGCCTGCTTTGCTCATCAAATGACTTTTCTACTGAAACATACGGTTACAAACCAAAAAATGCAACCCAATTAACTTTTCAGTTTATTTCAGATAACTTGTAAATGTTTAAACCAACTTCTACCCTAATGATCTAAAAACTCAAATTAATTGTGCCAAGTATTTAACACCTCATTATTTACCTTATTTTAAGTAACTTGAAAAATCAGATTTGTAAGAAAGGATGTTATCAATGTCGTTATGAAAGAACATACAAATTTAACCTTACTAATCGTACAAAAACCATCATTTGATAAGAGTTTATTAAATTTAATGTTCAAACCAACATCTTCCTTAAATAACATAGGCGTAGTTCATCAATACGCACGGTTTTATTTCTAAGAATTATTATAATTTTTGTGCTTGAATTTTAACTATAGCGATGATAAACAGAGAGCAATGCACAACTATTTTTCTAACGTTTTTTATGGAGGAATGAATTGCTGATTGGAGTTTTACACTATTGGCGCAGAACGTGAATATTTTTATTATACGTTTTGAGTTAACTACCAGTTCCTAAATCAACAACGAAATAATCATTAGAGAGCGTTACTTAACGAATTTTTATTTCTTTCGCACTATTTGTGTCTTTAACATATCCGAAAATATACTACTAAAATATAAATGAACTGATGTACAGTAGAAAAAAATAATTATTTAGGTCATGCAAGTAAGGCGGCCTACAATGACAGCTACGCGCGTGTGACGTCAAAGACAGATATAATATAGGACCAATCAGATTGTAGTGTTTTTAACCAATGAAAAATCTCCAAACCTAACCAATCAGATGTCTTCTTAGGCGTCACTTTGATTGGTTAATATTGTCCAATCAGAAGGCTCATTATAGTACACTACGTCATCCGATATCGACCAATGAAAACGTCTCAATCAGTATTACGTCATTTGTCAGTATCGAGCTTCCTGATTGGTCCGGTACTGTTCCTGCGCAAGACGTCAACTTCATTTTTACATAAATCCGCCCATTGTCACCGCCCAGTTAACGATACGGCCGAATATTAAACAATAACATCTACTGAAATGCTTTACATTCCAGAATTAAAACGCCTACCAAAAAAATTTTTAACTTGTTAAGGTCTTTCGATTACGGAATGATTATGGTAATTGTATCAAACAGCAGTATATTTATACTGCTTTTCACAGTATGAAAACATAAAATTCACAAAAAGAAAGCACAAGAATAGATTGCGTTTACACATACAAGCTTGCTTAAATTTAGGACATTATTTTCTCGGCTACCATGTAAACACTACTATACGAACGTAACACATTGTGATTTTTTCATTGTATATTAAAGTTTATTCTAATAAGGACGTCTCTGAAGTTTTTTTGTCAAGTAATCGTCAGTAGAATCGCCGGCATTACCAAACTGAAATTTAGAATATATTTGAACGATACCTAGTAAGAGCAAAATACAAATTGTACCCTTTTAACGACAATCAGTCACACTAAAAACGGTTAACGATATTAAAAATTTCTAGGCAATATTTTTGACATTTCTCCGCGCTTATTCGCAGTTTATTTCATTATTTTATTTTATGATGCGAAAATTAGTATTGCCTATATGAAACATTAAACCGTTAAATATTTTTTTAAATTTCAACTGCTACTTCCTCGGCTAAAATAATACTTCTGTTTTCTTCACGAATGAAGCAATTTTCGACTAAAATATTATAACAACATAAGAAGTACAGGTGAAATAAACACTTGTAGACCTTCTTCATATGACAGTAGATTTTGGCGCATTTGCAAGGTGCGAAGGGAAATTTTTTTAGAAGGCCTGCTTTGCTCATCAAATGACTTTTCTACTGAAACATACGGTTACAAACCAAAAAATGCAACCTAATTAACTTTTCAGTTTATTTCAGATAACTTGTAAATGTTCAAACCAACTTCTACCCTAATGATCTAAAAACTCAAATTAATTGTGCCAAGTATTTAACATCTCATTATTTACCTAATTTTAAGTAACTTGAAAATTCAGATTTGTAAGAAAGGATGTTATCAAAGTCGTTATGAAAGAACGTACAAACTTAATCTTACTAATCGTACAAAAAAATATTATTTGATAAGACTTTTATTAAATTTAATGTTCAAACCAACATCTTCCTTAAATAACATAGGCGTAGTACATCAATACGCACGGTTTTATTTCTAAGAATTATTATAATTTTTGTGCTTGAATTTTAACTATAGCGATGATAAACAGAGAGCAATGCACAACTATTTTTCTAACGTTTTTTATGGAGGAATGAATTGCTGATTGGAGTTTTACACTATTGGCGCAGAACGTGAATATTTTTATTATACGTTTTGAGTTAACTACCAGTTCCTAAATCAACAACGAAATAATCATTAGAGAGCGTTACTTAACGAATTTTTATTTCTTTCGCACTATTTGTGTCTTTAACATATCCGAAAATATACTACTAAAATATAAATGAACTGATGTACAGTAGAAAAAAATAATTATTTAGGTCATGCAAGTAAGGCGGCCTACAATGACAGCTACGCGCGTGTGACGTCAAAGACAGATATAATATAGGACCAATCAGATTGTAGTGTTTTTAACCAATGAAAAATCTCCAAACCTAACCAATCAGATGTCTTCTTAGGCGTCACTTTGATTGGTTAATATTGTCCAATCAGAAGGCTCATTATAGTACACTACGTCATCCGATATCGACCAATGAAAACGTCTCAATCAGTATTACGTCATTTGTCAGTATCGAGCTTCCTGATTGGTCCGGTACGGTTCCTGCGCGTGACGTCGACTTCATTTTTACATAAATCCGCCCATTGTCACCGCCCAGTTAAAGATACGGTCGAATATTAAACAATAACGTCTACTGAAATGCTTTACTTTCCAGAATTAAAACGCCTACCAAAAACATTTTTAACTTGTTAAGGTCTACCGAGTACGGAATGATTATGGTAATTGTATCAAACAGCAGTATATTTATACTGCTTTTCACAGTATGAAAACATAAAATTCACAAAAAGGAAGCACAAGAATAGATTACGTTTACACATACAAGGTTGCTTAAATTTAAGACATTATTTTCTCGGCTACCATGTAAACATTCCTATACGAACGTAACACATTGTGATTTTTTCATTGTATATTAAAGTTTATTCTAATAAGGACGTCACTGAAGTTTTTTTTGTCAAGTAATCGTCAGTAGAATCGCCGGCATTACCAAACTGAAATTTAGAATATACCTGAACAATACTTAGTAAGAGCAAAATACAAATTGTGCCCTTTTAACGACAATCAGTCACACTAAAACCGGTTAATGATATGAAAAATTTCTAAGCAATATTTTTGACATTTCTCCGCGGTTATTCGTAGTTCTTTTCATTATTTTATTTTATGATGCGAAAATTAGTATTGCCTATATGAAACATTAAACTGTTAAATATTTTTTGTAATTTCAACTGCTACTTCCACGGCTAAAATAATACTTCTGTTTTCTTTACGAATGAAGCAATTTTCGACTAAAACATTATAACAACATAAGAAGTACTGGTGAAATAAACACTTTTAGACCTTCTTCATATGACAGTAGATTTTTATACAGTTAGACCTTGCAGTGTGAATATATGAAAAGCGCATTTGCAAGGTACGAAGTGAAAAGTTTTTAGAAGTCCTGCTTTGCTCATCAAATGACTTTTCTACTGAAACATACGGTTACAACTAAAAAAAGGCAACCCAATTAACTTTTCAGTTTATTTCAGATAACTTGTAAATTTTTGAACTAACATCTACCTAATGATCTAAAAACTCAAATTAATTGTGCCGAGTATTTAACACCTCATTATTTGCCTTATTTTAAGTAACTTGAAAAATCAGATTTGTAAGAAAGGATGTTATCAATGTCGTTATGAAAGAACATACAAATTTAATCTTACTAATCGTGCAAAAAATATCATTTGATTAGAGTTTATTAAATTTAATGTTCAAACCAACATCTTCCTTAAATAACATAGGCGTAGTTCATCAATACGCACGGTTTTATTTCTAAGAATTATTATAATTTTTGTGCTTGAATTTTAACTATAGCGATGATAAACAGAGAGCAATGCACAACTATTTTTCTAACGTTTTTTATGGAGGAATGAATTGCTGATTGGAGTTTTACACTATTGGCGCAGAACGTGAATATTTTTATTATACGTTTTGAGTTAACTACCAGTTCCTAAATCAACAACGAAATAATCATTAGAGAGCGTTAATTAACGAATTTTTATTTCTTTCGCACTATTTGTGTCTTTAACATATCCGAAAATATACTACTAAAATATAATAGAACTGATGTACAGTAGAAAAAATAATTATTTAGGTCTTCAAAGTAAGGCGGCCTACAATGACGGCTACGCGCGTGTGACGTCAAAGGCAGATACAATATAGGACCTATCAGATTGTAGTGGTTTTAACCAATGAAAAATCTCCAAACTTAACTAATCAGATGTCTTCTTAGGCGTCACTTTGATTGGTTAATATTGTCCAATCAGAAGGCTCATTATAGTTCACTACGTCACTCGATATCGACCAATGAAAACGTCTCAATCAGTATTACGTCATTTGTCAGTATCGAGCTTCCTGATTGGTCCGGTACGGTTCCTGCGCGTGACGTCGACTTCATTTTTACATAAATCCGCCCATTGTCACCGCCCAGTTAACGATACGGCCGAATATTAAACAATAACATCTACTGAAATGCTTTACATTCCAGAATTAAAACGCCTACCAAAAAAATTTTTAACTTGTTAAGGTCTTTCGATTACAGAATGATTATGGTAATTGTATCAAACAGCAGTATATTTATACTGCTTTTCACAGTATGAAAACATAAAATTCACAAAAAGAAAGCACAGGAATAGATTGCGTTTACACATACAAGCTTGCTTAAATTTAGGACATTATTTTCTCGGCTACCATGTAAACACTACTATACGAACGTAACACATTGTGATTTTTTCATTGTATATTAAAGTTTATTCTAATAAGGACGTCTCTGAAGTTTTTTTTGTCAAGTAATCGTCAGTAGAATCGCCGGCATTACCAAACTGAAATTTAGAATATATTTGAACGATACCTAGTAAGAGCAAAATACAAATTGTACCCTTTTAACGACAATCAGTCACACTAAAAACGGTTAACGATATTAAAAATTTCTAGGCAATATTTTTGACATTTCTCCGCGCTTATTCGCAGTTTATTTCATTATTTTATTTTATGATGCGAAAATTAGTATTGCCTATATGAAACATTAAACTGTTAAATATTTTTTTAAATTTCAACTGCTACTTCCACGGCTAAAATAATACTTCTGTTTTCTTCACGAATGAAGCAATTTTCGACTAAAATATTATAACAACATAAGAAGTACAGGTGAAATAAACACTTGTAGACCTTTTTCATATGACAGTAGATTTTGTTACAGTTAGACCTTGCAGTGTGAATATATTAAAGGCGCATTTGCAAGGTGCGAAGGGAAATTTTTTTAGAAGGCCTGCTTTGCTCATCAAATGACTTTTCTACTGAAACATACGGTTACAAACCAAAAAATGCAACCCAATTAACTTTTCAGTTTATTTCAGATAACTTGTAAATGTTTAAACCAACTTCTACCCTAATGATCTAAAAACTCAAATTAATTGTGCCAAGTATTTAACACCTCATTATTTACCTTATTTTAAGTAACTTGAAAAATCAGATTTGTAAGAAAGGATGTTATCAATGTCGTTATGAAAGAACATACAAATTTAACCTTACTAATCGTACAAAAACCATCATTTGATAAGAGTTTATTAAATTTAATGTTCAAACCAACATCTTCCTTAAATAACATAGGCGTAGTTCATCAATACGCACGGTTTTATTTCTAAGAATTATTATAATTTTTGTGCTTGAATTTTAACTATAGCGATGATAAACAGAGAGCAATGCACAACTATTTTTCTAACGTTTTTTATGGAGGAATGAATTGCTGATTGGAGTTTTACACTATTGGCGCAGAACGTGAATATTTTTATTATACGTTTTGAGTTAACTACCAGTTCCTAAATCAACAACGAAATAATCATTAGAGAGCGTTACTTAACGAATTTTTATTTCTTTCGCACTATTTGTGTCTTTAACATATCCGAAAATATACTACTAAAATATAAATGAACTGATGTACAGTAGAAAAAAATAATTATTTAGGTCATGCAAGTAAGGCGGCCTACAATGACAGCTACGCGCGTGTGACGTCAAAGACAGATATAATATAGGACCAATCAGATTGTAGTGTTTTTAACCAATGAAAAATCTCCAAACCTAACCAATCAGATGTCTTCTTAGGCGTCACTTTGATTGGTTAATATTGTCCAATCAGAAGGCTTATTATAGTACACTACGTCATCCGATATCGACCAATGAAAACGTCTCAATCAGTATTACGTCATTTGTCAGTATCGACCTTCCTGATTGGTCCGGTACGGTTCCTGCGCGTGACGTCGACTTCATTTTTACATAAATCCGCCCATTGTCACCGCCCAGTTAAAGATACGGTCGAATATTAAACAATAACGTCTACTGAAATGCTTTACTTTCCAGAATTAAAACGCCTACCAAAAACATTTTTCCTTGTTAAGGTCTTCCGAGTACGGAATGATTATGGTAATTGTATCAAACAGCAGTATATTTATACTGCTTTTCACAGTATGAAAACATAAAATTCACAAAAAGTAAGCACAAGAATAGATTACGTTTACACATACAAGCTTGCTTAAATTTAAGACATTATTTTCTCGGCTACCATGTAAACACTCCAATACGAACGTAACACATTGTGATTTTTTCATTGTATATTAAAGTTTATTCTAATAAGGACGTCTCTGAAGTTTTTTTTGTCAAGTAATCGTCAGTAGAATCGCCGGCATTACCAAACTGAAATTTAGAATATATTTGAACGATACCTAGTAAGAGCAAAATACAAATTGTACCCTTTTAACGACAATCAGTCACACTAAAAACGGTTAACGATATTAAAAATTTCTAGGCAATATTTTTGACATTTCTCCGCGCTTATTCGCAGTTTATTTCATTATTTTATTTTATGATGCGAAAATTAGTATTGCCTATATGAAACATTAAACTGTTTAATATTTTTTTAAATTTCAACTGCTACTTCCACGGCTAAAATAATACTTCTGTTTTCTTCACGAATGAAGCAATTTTCGACTAAAATATTATAACAACATAAGAAGTACAGGTGAAATAAACACTTGTAGACCTTCTTCATATGACAGTAGATTTTGTTACAGTTAGACCTTGCAGTGTGAATATATTAAAGGCGCATTTGCAAGGTGCGAAGGGAAATTTTTTTAGAAGGCCTGCTTTGCTCATCAAATGACTTTTCTACTGAAACATACGGTTACAAACCAAAAAATGCAACCCAATTAACTTTTCAGTTTATTTCAGATAACTTGTAAATGTTTAAACCAACTTCTACCCTAATGATCTAAAAACTCAAATTAATTGTGCCAAGTATTTAACATCTCATTATTTACCTAATTTTAAGTAACTTGAAAATTCAGATTTGTAAGAAAGGATGTTATCAAAGTCGTTATGAAAGAACGTACAAACTTAATCTTACTAATCGTACAAAAAAATATTATTTGATAAGACTTTTATTAAATTTAATGTTCAAACCAACATCTTCCTTAAATAACATAGGCGTAGTACATCAATACGCACGGTTTTATTTCTAAGAATTATTATAATTTTTGTGCTTGAATTTTAACTATAGCGATGATAAACAGAGAGCAATGCACAACTATTTTTCTAACGTTTTTTATGGAGGAATGAATTGCTGATTGGAGTTTTACACTATTGGCGCAGAACGTGAATATTTTTATTATACGTTTTGAGTTAACTACCAGTTCCTAAATCAACAACGAAATAATCATTAGAGAGCGTTACTTAACGAATTTTTATTTCTTTCGCACTATTTGTGTCTTTAACATATCCGAAAATATACTACTAAAATATAAATGAACTGATGTACAGTAGAAAAAAATAATTATTTAGGTCATGCAAGTAAGGCGGCCTACAATGACAGCTACGCGCGTGTGACGTCAAAGACAGATATAATATAGGACCAATCAGATTGTAGTGTTATTAACCAATGAAAAATCTCCAAACCTAACCAATCAGATGTCTTCTTAGGCGTCACTTTGATTGGTTAATATTGTCCAATCAGAAGGCTCATTATAGTACACTACGTCATCCGATATCGACCAATGAAAACGTCTCAATCAGTATTACGTCATTTGTCAGTATCGAGCTTCCTGATTGGTCCGGTACGGTTCCTGCGCGTGACGTCGACTTCATTTTTACATAAATCCGCCCATTGTCACCGCCCAGTTAAAGATACGGTCGAATATTAAACAATAACGTCTACTGAAATGCTTTACTTTCCAGAATTAAAACGCCTACCAAAAACATTTTTAACTTGTTAAGGTCTTCCGAGTACGGAATGATTATGGTAATTGTATCTAACAGCAGTATATTTATACTGCTTTTCACAGTATGAAAACATAAAATTCACAAAAAGGAAGCACAAGAATAGATTACGTTTACACATACAAGCTTGCTTAAATTTAAGACATTATTTTCTCGGCTACCATGTAAACACTCCTATACGAACGTAACACATTGTGATTTTTTCATTGTATATTAAAGTTTATTCTAATAAGGACGTCTCTGAAGTTTTTTTTGTCAAGTAATCGTCAGTAGAATCGCCGGCATTACCAAACTGAAATTTAGAATATACCTGAACAATTCTTAGTAAGAGCAAAATACAAATTGTGCCCTTTTAACGACAATCAGTCACACTAAAACCGGTTAATGATATGAAAAATTTCTAAGCAATATTTTTGACATTTCTCCGCGCTTATTCGTAGTTCTTTTCATTATTTTATTTTATGATGCGAAAATTAGTATTGCCTATATGAAACATTAAACTGTTAAATATTTTTTGTAATTTCAACTGCTACTTCCACGGCTAAAATAATACTTCTGTTTTCTTCACGAATGAAGCAATTTTCGACTAAAACATTATAACAACATAAGAAGTACTGGTGAAATAAACACTTTTAGACCTTCTTCATATGACAGTAGATTTTTATACAGTTAGACCTTGCAGTGTGAATATATGAAAAGCGCATTTGCAAGGTGCGAAGTGAAAAGTTTTTAGAAGTCCTGCTTTGCTCATCAAATGACTTTTCTACTGAAACATACGGTTACAACTAAAAAAAGGCAACCCAATTAACTTTTCAGTTTATTTCAGATAACTTGTAAATTTTTGAACTAACATCTACCTAATGATCTAAAAACTCAAATTAATTGTGCCGAGTATTTAACACCTCATTATTTACCTTATTTTAAGTAACTTGAAAAATCAGATTTGTAAGAAAGGATGTTATCAATGTCGTTATGAAAGAACATACAAATTTAACCTTACTAATCGTACAAAAAATATCATTTGATAAGAGTTTATTAAATTTAATGTTCAAACCAACATCTTCCTTAAATAACATAGGCGTAGTTCATCAATACGCACGGTTTTATTTCTAAGAATTATTATAATTTTTGTGCTTGAATTTTAACTATAGCGATGATAAACAGAGAGCAATGCACAACTATTTTTCTAACGTTTTTTATGGAGGAATGAATTGCTGATTGGAGTTTTACACTATTGGCGCAGAACGTGAATATTTTTATTATACGTTTTGAGTTAACTACCAGTTTCTAAATCAACAACGAAATAATCATTAGAGAGCGTTACTTAACGAATTTTTATTTCTTTCGCACTATTTGTGTCTTTAACATATCCGAAAATATACTACTAAAATATAAATGAACTGATGTACAGTAGAAAAAAATAATTATTTAGGTCATGCAAGTAAGGCGGCCTACAATGACAGCTACGCGCGTGTGACGTCAAAGACAGATATAATATAGGACCAATCAGATTGTAGTGTTTTTAACCAATGAAAAATCTCCAAACCTAACCAATCAGATGTCTTCTTAGGCGTCACTTTGATTGGTTAATATTGTCCAATCAGAAGGCTCATTATAGTACACTACGTCATCCGATATCGACCAATGAAAACGTCTCAATCAGTATTACGTCATTTGTCAGTATCGAGCTTCCTGATTGGTCCGGTACGGTTCCTGCGCGTGACGTCGACTTCATTTTTACATAAATCCGCCCATTGTCACCGCCCAGTTAAAGATACGGTCGAATATTAAACAATAACGTCTACTGAAATGCTTTACTTTCCAGAATTAAAACGCCTACCAAAAACAGTTTTAACTTGTTAAGGTCTTCCGAGTACGGAATGATTATGGTAATTGTATCAAACAGCAGTATATTTATACTGCTTTTCACAGTATGAAAACATAAAATTCACAAAAAGGAAGCACAAGAATAGATTACGTTTACACATACAAGCTTGCTTAAATTTAAGACATTATTTTCTCGGCTACCATGTAAACACTCCTATACGAACGTAACACATTGTGATTTTTTCATTGTATATTAAAGTTTATTCTAATAAGGACGTCTCTGAAGTTTTTTTTGTCAAGTAATCGTCAGTAGAATCGCCGGCATTACCAAACTAAAATTTAGAATATACCTGAACAATACTTAGTAAGAGCAAAATACAAATTGTGCCCTTTTAACGACAATCAGTCACACTAAAACCGGTTAATGATATGAAAAATTTCTAAGCAATATTTTTGACATTTCTCCGCGCTTATTCGTAGTTCTTTTCATTATTTTATTTTATGATGCGAAAATTAGTATTGCCTATATGAAACATTAAACTGTTAAATATTTTTTGTAATTTCAACTGCTACTTCCACGGCTAAAATAATACTTCTGTTTTCTTCACGAATGAAGCAATTTTCGACTAAAACATTATAACAACATAAGAAGTACTGGTGAAATAAACACTTTTAGACCTTCTTCATATGACAATAGATTTTTATACAGTTAGACCTTGCAGTGTGAATATATGAAAAGCGCATTTGCAAGGTGCGAAGTGAAAAGTTTTTAGAAGTCCTGCTTTGCTCATCAAATGACTTTTCTACTGAAACATACGGTTACAACTAAAAAAAGGCAACCCAATTAACTTTTCAGTTTATTTCAGATAACTTGTAAATTTTTGAACTAACATCTACCTAATGATCTAAAAACTCAAATTAAATGTGCCGAGTATTTAACACCTCATTATTTACCTTATTTTAAGTAACTTGAAAAATCAGATTTGTAAGAAAGGATGTTATCAATGTCGTTATGAAAGAACATACTAATTTAATCTTACTAATCGTACAAAAAATATCATTTGATAAGAGTTTATTAAATTTAATGTTCAAACCAACATCTTCCTTAAATAACATAGGCGTAGTTCATCAATACGCACGGTTTTATTTCTAAGAATTATTATAATTTTTGTGCTTGAATTTTAACTATAGCGATGATAAACAGAGAGCAATGCACAACTATTTTTCTAACGTTTTTTATGGAGGAATGAATTGCTGATTGGAGTTTTACACTATTGGCGCAGAACGTGAATATTTTTATTATACGTTTTGAGTTAACTACCAGTTCCTAAATCAACAACGAAATAATCATTAGAGAGCGTTACTTAACGAATTTTTATTTCTTTCGCACTATTTGTGTCTTTAACATATCCGAAAATATACTACTAAAATATAATAGAACTGATGTACAGTAGAAAAAATAATTATTTAGGTCTTCAAAGTAAGGCTGCCTACAATGACAGCTAAGCGCGTGTGACGTCAAAGGCAGATACAATATAGGACCTGTCAGAGTGTAGTGGTTTTAACCAATGAAAAATCTCCAAACTTTACTAATCAGATGTCTTCTTAGGCGTCACTTTGATTGGTTAATATTGTCCAATCAGAAGGCTCATTATAGTTCACTACGTCACCCGATATCGACCAATGAAAACGTCTCAATCAGTATTACGTCATTTGTCAGTATCGAGCTTCCTGATTGGTCCGGTACTGTTCCTGCGCAAGACGTCAACTTCATTTTTACATAAATCCGCCCATTGTCACCGCCCAGTTAACGATACGGCCGAATATTAAACAATAACATCTACTGAAATGCTTTACATTCCAGAATTAAAACGCCTACCAAAAAAATTTTTAACTTGTTAAGGTCTTTCGATTACGGAAAGATTATGGTAATTGTATCAAACAGCAGTATATTTATACTGCTTTTCACAGTATGAAAACATAAAATTCACAAAAAGAAAGCACAAGAATAGATTGCGTTTACACATACAAGCTTGCTTAAATTTAGGACATTATTTTCTCGGCTACCATGTAAACACTACTATACGAACGTAACACATTGTGATTTTTCATTGTATATTAAAGTTTATTCTAATAAGGACGTCTCTGAAGTTTTTTTGTCAAGTAATCGTCAGTAGAATCGCCGGCATTACCAAACTGAAATTTAGAATATATTTGAACGATACCTAGTAAGAGCAAAATACAAATTGTACCCTTTTAACGACAATCAGTCACACTAAAAACGGTTAACGATATTAAAAATTTCTAGGCAATATTTTTGACATTTCTCCGCGCTTATTCGCAGTTTATTTCATTATTTTATTTTATGATGCGAAAATTAGTATTGCCTATATGAAACATTAAACTGTTAAATATTTTTTTAAATTTCAACTGCTACTTCCACGGCTAAAATAATACTTCTGTTTTCTTCACGAATGAAGCAATTTTCGACTAAAATATTATAACAACATAAGAAGTACAGGTGAAATAAACACTTGTAGACCTTCTTCATATGACAGTAGATTTTGTTACAGTTAGACCTTGCAGTGTGAATATATTAAAGGCGCATTTGCAAGGTGCGAAGGGAAATTTTTTTAGAAGGCCTGCTTTGCTCATCAAATGACTTTTCTACTGAAACATACGGTTACAAACCAAAAAATGCAACCCAATTAACTTTTCAGTTTATTTCAGATAAGTTGTAAATGTTCAAACCAACTTCTACCCTAATGATCTAAAAACTCAAATTAATTGTGCCAAGTATTTAACATCTCATTATTTACCTAATTTTAAGTAACTTGAAAATTCAGATTTGTAAGAAAGGATGTTATCAAAGTCGTTATGAAAGAACGTACAAACTTAATCTTACTAATCGTACAAAAAAATATTATTTGATAAGACTTTTATTAAATTTAATGTTCAAACCAACATCTTCCTTAAATAACATAGGCGTAGTACATCAATACGCACGGTTTTATTTCTAAGAATTATTATAATTTTTGTGCTTGAATTTTAACTATAGCGATGATAAACAGAGAGCAATGCACAACTATTTTTCTAACGTTTTTTATGGAGGAATGAATTGCTGATTGGAGTTTTACACTATTGGCGCAGAATGTGAATATTTTTATTATACGTTTTGAGTTAACTACCAGTTCCTAAATCAACAACGAAATAATCATTAGAGAGCGTTACTTAACGAATTTTTATTTCTTTCGCACTATTTGTGTCTTTAACATATCCGAAAATATACTACTAAAATATAAATGAACTGATGTACAGTAGAAAAAAATAATTATTTAGGTCATGCAAGTAAGGCGGCCCACAATGACAGCTACGCGCGTGTGACGTCAAAGACAGATATAATATAGGACCAATCAGATTGTAGTGTTTTTAACCAATGAAAAATCTCCAAACCTAACCAATCAGATGTCTTCTTAGGCGTCACTTTGATTGGTTAATATTGTCCAATCAGAAGGCTCATTATAGTACACTACGTCATCCGATATCGACCAATGAAAACGTCTCAATCAGTATTACGTCATTTGTCAGTATCGAGCTTCCTGATTGGTCCGGTACGGTTCCTGCGCGTGACGTCGACTTCATTTTTACATAAATCCGCCCATTGTCACCGCCCAGTTAAAGATACGGTCGAATATTAAACAATAACGTCTACTGAAATGCTTTACTTTCCAGAATTAAAACGCCTACCAAAAACAGTTTTAACTTGTTAAGGTCTTCCGAGTACGGAATGATTATGGTAATTGTATCAAACAGCAGTATATTTATACTGCTTTTCACAGTATGAAAACATAAAATTCACAAAAAGGAAGCACAAGAATAGATTACGTTTACACATACAAGCTTGCTTAAATTTAAGACATTATTTTCTCGGCTACCATGTAAACACTCCTATACGAACGTAACACATTGTGATTTTTTCATTGTATATTAAAGTTTATTCTAATAAGGACGTCTCTGAAGTTTTTTTTGTCAAGTAATCGTCAGTAGAATCGCCGGCATTACCAAACTGAAATTTAGAATATACCTGAACAATTCTTAGTAAGAGCAAAATACAAATTGTGCCCTTTTAACGACAATCAGTCACACTAAAACCGGTTAATGATATGAAAAATTTCTAAGCAATATTTTTGACATTTCTCCGCGCTTATTCGTAGTTCTTTTCATTATTTTATTTTATGATGCGAAAATTAGTATTGCCTATATGAAACATTAAACTGTTAAATATTTTTTGTAATTTCAACTGCTACTTCCACGGCTAAAATAATACTTCTGTTTTCTTCACGAATGAAGCAATTTTCGACTAAAACATTCTAACAACATAAGAAGTACTGGTGAAATAAACACTTTTAGACCTTCTTCATATGACAGTAGATTTTTATACAGTTAGACCTTGCAGTGTGAATATATGAAAAGCGCATTTGCAAGGTGCGAAGTGAAAAGTTTTTAGAAGTCCTGCTTTGCTCATCAAATGACTTTTCTACTGAAACATACGGTTACAACTAAAAAAAGGCAACCCAATGAACTTTTCAGTTTATTTCAGATAACTTGTAAATTTTTGAACTAACATCTACCTAATGATCTAAAAACTCAAATTAATTGTGCCGAGTATTTAACACCTCATTATTTACCTTATTTTAAGTAACTTGAAAAATCAGATTTGTAAGAAAGGATGTTATCAATGTCGTTATGAAAGAACATACAAATTTAATCTTACTAATCGTACAAAAAATATCATTTGATAAGAGTTTATTAAATTTAATGTTCAAACCAACATCTTCCTTAAATAACATAGGCGTAGTTCATCAATACGCACGGTTTTATTTCTAAGAATTATTATAATTTTTGTGCTTGAATTTTAACTATAGCGATGATAAACAGAGAGCAATGCACAACTATTTTTCTAACGTTTTTTATGGAGGAATGAATTGCTGATTGGAGTTTTACACTATTGGCGCAGAACGTGAATATTTTTATTATACGTTTTGAGTTAACTACCAGTTCCTAAATCAACAACGAAATAATCATTAGAGAGCGTTACTTAACGAATTTTTATTTCTTTCGCACTATTTGTGTCTTTAACATATCCGAAAATATACTACTAAAATATAATAGAACTGATGTACAGTAGAAAAAATAATTATTTAGGTCTTCAAAGTAAGGCGGCCTACAATGACGGCTACGCGCGTGTGACGTCAAAGGCAGATACAATATAGGACCTATCAGAGTGTGGTGGTTTTAACCAATGAAAAATCTCCAAACTTTACTAATCAGATGTCTTCTTAGGCGTCACTTTGATTGGTTAATATTGTCCAATCAGAAGGCTCATTATAGTTCACTACGTCACTCGATATCGACCAATGAAAACGTCTCAATCAGTATTACGTCATTTGTCAGTATCGAGCTTCCTGATTGGTCCGGTACTGTTCCTGCGCAAGACGTCAACTTCATTTTTACATAAATCCGCCCATTGTCACCGCCCAGTTAACGATACGGCCGAATATTAAACAATAACATCTACTGAAATGCTTTACATTCCAGAATTAAAACGCCTACCAAAAAAATTTTTAACTTGTTAAGGTCTTTCGATTACGGAATGATTATGGTAATTGTATCAAACAGCAGTATATTTATACTGCTTTTCACAGTATGAAAACATAAAATTCACAAAAAGAAAGCACAAGAATAGATTGCGTTTACACATACAAGCTTGCTTAAATTTAGGTCATTATTTTCTCGGCTACTATGTAAACACTACTATACGAACGTAACATTTTGTGATTTTTTCATTGTATATTAAAGTTAATTCTAATAAGCACGTCTCTGAAGTTTTTTTGTCAAGTAATCGTCAGTAGAATCGCCGGCATTACCAAACTGAAATTTAGAATATATTTGAACGATACCTAGTAAGAGCAAAATACAAATTGTACCCTTTTAACGACAATCAGTCACACTAAAAACGGTTAACGATATTAAAAATTTCTAGGCAATATTTTTGACATTTCTCCGCGCTTATTCGCAGTTTATTTCATTATTTTATTTTATGATGCGAAAATTAGTATTGCCTATATGAAACATTAAACTGTTAAATATTTTTTTAAATTTCAACTGCTACTTCCACGGCTAAAATAATACTTCTGTTTTCTTCACGAATGAAGCAATTTTCGACTAAAATATTATAACAACATAAGAAGTACAGGTGAAATAAACACTTTTAGACCTTCTTCATATGACAGTAGATTTTGTTACAGTTAGACCTTGCAGTGTGAATATATTAAAGGCGCATTTGCAAGGTGCGAAGGGAAATTTTTTTAGAAGGCCTGCTTTGCTCATCAAATGACTTTTCTACTGAAACATACGGTTACAAACCAAAAAATGCAACCTAATTAACTTTTCAGTTTATTTCAGATAACTTGTAAATGTTCAAACCAACTTCTACCCTAATGATCTAAAAACTCAAATTAATTGTGCCAAGTATTTAACATCTCATTATTTACCTAATTTTAAGTAACTTGAAAATTCAGATTTGTAAGAAAGGATGTTATCAAAGTCGTTATGAAAGAACGTACAAACTTAATCTTACTAATCGTACAAAAAAATATTATTTGATAAGACTTTTATTAAATTTAATGTTCAAACCAACATCTTCCTTAAATAACATAGGCGTAGTACATCAATACGCACGGTTTTATTTCTAAGAATTATTATAATTTTTGTGCTTGAATTTTAACTATAGCGATGATAAACAGAGAGCAATGCACAACTATTTTTCTAACGTTTTTTATGGAGGAATGAATTGCTGATTGGAGTTTTACACTATTGGCGCAGAACGTGAATATTTTTATTATACGTTTTGAGTTAACTACCAGTTCCTAAATCAACAACGAAATAATCATTAGAGAGCGTTACTTAACGAATTTTTATTTCTTTCGCACTATTTGTGTCTTTAACATATCCGAAAATATACTACTAAAATATAAATGAACTGATGTACAGTAGAAAAAAATAATTATTTAGGTCATGCAAGTAAGGCGGCCTACAATGACAGCTACGCGCGTGTGACGTCAAAGACAGATATAATATAGGACCAATCAGATTGTAGTGTTTTTAACCAATGAAAAATCTCCAAACCTAACCAATCAGATGTCTTCTTAGGCGTCACTTTGATTGGTTAATATTGTCCAATCAGAAGGCTCATTATAGTACACTACGTCATCCGATATCGACCAATGAAAACGTCTCAATCAGTATTACGTCATTTGTCAGTATCGAGCTTCCTGATTGGTCCGGTACGGTTCCTGCGCGTGACGTCGACTTCATTTTTACATAAATCCGCCCATTGTCACCGCCCAGTTAAAGATACGGTCGAATATTAAACAATAACGTCTACTGAAATGCTTTACTTTCCAGAATTAAAACGCCTACCAAAAACAGTTTTAACTTGTTAAGGTCTTCCGAGTACGGAATGATTATGGTAATTGTATCAAACAGCAGTATATATATACTGCTTTTCACAGTATGAAAACATAAAATTCACAAAAAGGAAGCACAAGAATAGATTACGTTTACACATACAAGCTTGCTTAAATTTAAGACATTATTTTCTCGGCTACCATGTAAACACTACTATACGAACGTAACACATTGTGATTTTTTCATTGTATATTAAAGTTTATTCTAATAAGGACGTCTCTGAAGTTTTTTTTGTCAAGTAATCGTCAGTAGAATCGCCGGCATTACCAAACTGAAATTTAGAATATACCTGAACAATACTTAGTAAGAGCAAAATACAAATTGTGCCCTTTTAACGACAATCAGTCACACTAAAACCGGTTAATGATATGAAAAATTTCTAAGCAATATTTTTGACATTTCTCCGCGCTTATTCGTAGTTCTTTTCATTATTTTATTTTATGATGCGAAAATTAGTATTGCCTATATGAAACATTAAACTGTTAAATATTTTTTAAATTTCAACTGCTACTTCCACGGCTAAAATAATACTTCTGTTTTCTTCACGAATGAAGCAATTTTCGACTAAAACGATATAACAACATAAGAAGTACTGGTGAAATAAACACTTTTAGACCTTCTTCATATGACAGTAGATTTTTATACAGTTAGACCTTGCAGTGTGAATATATGAAAAGCGCATTTGCAAGGTGCGAAGGGAAAAGTTTTTAGAAGTCCTGCTTTGCTCATCAAATGACTTTTCTACTGAAACATACGGTTACAACTAAAAAAAGGCAACCCAATGAACTTTTCAGTTTATTTCAGATAACTTGTAAATTTTTGAACTAACATCTACCTAATGATCTAAAAACTCAAATTAATTGTGCCGAGTATTTAACACCTCATTATTTACCTTATTTTAAGTAACTTGAAAAATCAGATTTGTAAGAAAGGATGTTATCAATGTCGTTATGAAAGAACATACAAATTTAATCTTACTAATCGTACAAAAAATATCATTTGATAAGAGTTTATTAAATTTAATGTTCAAACCAACATCTTCCTTAAATAACATAGGCGTAGCTCATCAATACGCACGGTTTTATTTCTAAGAATTATTATAATTTTTGTGCTTGAATTTTAACTATAGCGATGATAAACAGAGAGCAATGCACAACTATTTTTCTAACGTTTTTTATGGAGGAATGAATTGCTGATTGGAGTTTTACACTATTGGCGCAGAACGTGAATATTTTTATTATACGTTTTGAGTTAACTACCAGTTCCTAAATCAACAACGAAATAATCATTAGAGAGCGTTACTTAACGAATTTTTATTTCTTTCGCACTATTTGTGTCTTTAACATATCCGAAAATATACTACTAAAATATAATAGAACTGATGTACAGTAGAAAAAATAATTATTTAGGTCTTCAAAATAAGGCGGCCTACAATGACGGCTACGCGCGTGTGACGTCAAAGGCAGATACAATATAGGACCTTTCAGAGTGTAGTGGTTTTAACCAATGAAAAATCTCCAAACTTTACCAATCAGATGTCTTCTTAGGCGTCACTTTGATTGGTTAATATTGTCCAATCAGAAGGCTCATTTTAGTTCACTACGTCACTCGATATCGACCAATGAAAACGTCTCAATCAGTATTACGTCATTTGTCAGTATCGAGCTTCCTGATTGGTCCGGTACTGTTCCTGCGCAAGACGTCAACTTCATTTTTACATAAATCCGCCCATTGTCACCGCCCAGTTAACGATACGGCCGAATATTAAACAATAACATCTACTGAAATGCTTTACATTCCAGAATTAAAACGCCTACCAAAAAAATTTTTAACTTGTTAAGGTCTTTCGATTACGGAATGATTATGGTAATTGTATCAAACAGCAGTATATTTATACTGCTTTTCACAGTATGAAAACATAAAATTCACAAAAAGAAAGCACAAGAATAGATTGCGTTTACACATACAAGCTTGCTTAAATTTAGGACATTATTTTCTCGGCTACCATGTAAACACTACTATACGAACGTAACACATTGTGATTTTTTCATTGTATATTAAAGTTTATTCTAATAAGGACGTCTCTGAAGTTTTTTTTGTCAAGTAATCGTCAGTAGAATCGCCGGCATTACCAAACTGAAATTTAGAATATACCTGAACAATACTTAGTAAGAGCAAAATACAAATTGTGCCCTTTTAACGACAATCAGTCACACTAAAACCGGTTAATGATATGAAAAATTTCTAAGCAATATTTTTGACATTTCTCCGCGCTTATTCGTAGTTCTTTTCATTATTTTATTTTATGATGCGAAAATTAGTATTGCCTATATGAAACATTAAACTGTTAAATATTTTTTAAATTTCAACTGCTACTTCCACGGCTAAAATAATACTTCTGTTTTCTTCACGAATGAAGCAATTTTCGACTAAAACATTATAACAACATAAGAAGTACTGGTGAAATAAACACTTTTAGACCTTCTTCATATGACAGTAGATTTTTATACAGTTAGACCTTGCAGTGTGAATATATGAAAAGCGCATTTGCAAGGTGCGAAGTGAAAAGTTTTTAGAAGTCCTGCTTTGCTCATCAAATGACTTTACTACTGAAACATACGGTTACAACTAAAAAAAGGCAACCCAATTAACTTTTCAGTTTATTTCAGATAACTTGTAAATTTTTGAACTAACATCTACCTAATGATCTAAAAACTCAAATTAATTGTGCCGAGTATTTAACACCTCATTATTTACTTTATTTTAAGTAACTTGAAAAATCAGATTTGTAAGAAAGGATGTTATCAATGTCGTTATGAAAGAACATACAAATTTAATCTTACTAATCGTACAAAAAATATCATTTGATAAGAGTTTATTAAATTTAATGTTCAAACCAACATCTTCCTTTAATAACATAGGCGTAGTTCATCAATACGCACGGTTTTATTTCTAAGAATTATTATAATTTTTGTGCTTGAATTTTAACTATAGCGATGATAAACAGAGAGCAATGCACAACTATTTTTCTAACGTTTTTTATGGAGGAATGAATTGCTGATTGGAGTTTTACACTATTGGCGCAGAACGTGAATATTTTTATTATACGTTTTGAGTTAACTACCAGTTCCTAAATCAACAACTAAATAATCATTAGAGAGCGTTACTTAACGAATTTTTATTTCTTTCGCACTATTTGTGTCTTTAACATATCCGAAAATATACTACTAAAATACAAATGAACTGATGTACAGTAGAAAAAAATAATTATTTAGGTCATGCAAGTAAGGCGGCCTACAATGACAGCTACGCGCGTGTGACGTCAAAGACAGATATAATATAGGACCAATCAGATTGTAGTGTTTTTAACCAATGAAAAATCTCCAAACCTAACCAATCAGATGTCTTCTTAGGCGTCACTTTGATTGGTTAATATTGTCCAATCAGAAGGCTCATTATAGTACACTACGTCATCCGATATCGACCAATGAAAACGTCTCAATCAGTATTACGTCATTTGTCAGTATCGAGCTTCCTGATTGGTCCGGTACAGTTCCTGCGCGTGACGTCGACTTCATTTTTACATAAATCCGCCCATTGTCACCGCCCAGTTAAAGATACGGTCGAATATTAAACAATAACGTCTACTGAAATGCTTTACTTTCCAGAATTAAAACGCCTACCAAAAACATTTTTAACTTGTTAAGGTCTTCCGAGTACGGAATGATTATGGTAATTGTATCAAACAGCAGTATATTTATACTGCTTTTCACAGTATGAAAACATAAAATTCACAAAAAGGAAGCACAAGAATAGATTACGTTTACACATACAAGCTTGCTTAAATTTAAGACATTATTTTCTCGGCTACCATGTAAACACTCCTATACGAACGTAACACATTGTTATTTTTTCATTGTATATTAAAGTTTATTCTAATAAGGACGTCTCTGAAGTTTTTTTTGTCAAGTAATCGTCAGTAGAATCGCCGGCATTACCAAACTGAAATTTAGAATATACCTGAACAATACTTAGTAAGAGCAAAATACAAATTGTGCCCTTTTAACGACAATCAGTCACACTAAAACCGGTTAATGATATGAAAAATTTCTAAGCAATATTTTTGACATTTCTCCGCGCTTATTCGTAGTTCTTTTCATTATTTTATTTTATGATGCGAAAATTAGTATTGCCTATATGAAACATTAAACTGTTAAATATTTTTTAAATTTCAACTGCTACTTCCACGGCTAAAATAATACTTCTGTTTTCTTCACGAATGAAGCAATTTTCGACTAAAACGATATAACAACATAAGAAGTACTGGTGAAATAAACACTTTTAGACCTTCTTCATATGACAGTAGATTTTTATACAGTTAGACCTTGCAGTGTGAATATATGAAAAGCGCATTTGCAAGGTGCGAAGGGAAAAGTTTTTAGAAGTCCTGCTTTGCTCATCAAATGACTTTTCTACTGAAACATACGGTTACAACTAAAAAAAGGCAACCCAATTAACTTTTCAGTTTATTTCAGATAACTTGTAAATTTTTGAACTAACATCTGCCTAATGATCTAAAAACTCAAATTAATTGTGCCGAGTATTTAACACCTCATTATTTACCTTATTTTAAGTAACTTGAAAAATCAGATTTGTAAGAAAGGATGTTATCAATGTCGTTATGAAAGAACATACAAATTTAATCTTACTAATCGTACAAAAAATATCATTTGATAAGAGTTTATTAAATTTAATGTTCAAACCAACATATTCCTTAAATAACATAGGCGTAGTTCATCAATACGCACGGTTTTATTTCTAAGAATTATTATAATTTTTGTGCTTGAATTTTAACTATAGCGATGATAAACAGAGAGCAATGCACAACTATTTTTCTAACGTTTTTTATGGAGGAATGAATTGCTGATTGGAGTTTTACACTATTGGCGCAGAACGTGAATATTTTTATTATACGTTTTGAGTTAACTACCAGTTCCTAAATCAACAACGAAATAATCATTAGAGAGCGTTACTTAACGAATTTTTATTTCTTTCGCACTATTTGTGTCTTTAACATATCCGAAAATATACTACTAAAATATAATAGAACTGATGTACAGTAGAAAAAATAATTATTTAGGTCTTCAAAGTAAGGCGGCCTACAATGACGGCTACGCGCGTGTGACGTCAAAGGCAGATACAATATAGGACCTATCAGAGTGTGGTGGTTTTAACCAATGAAAAATCTCCAAACTTTACTAATCAGATGTCTTCTTAGGCGTCACTTTGATTGGTTAATATTGTCCAATCAGAAGGCTCATTATAGTTCACTACGTCACTCGATATCGACCAATGAAAACGTCTCAATCAGTATTACGTCATTTGTCAGTATCGAGCTTCCTGATTGGTCCGGTACTGTTCCTGCGCAAGACGTCAACTTCATTTTTACATAAATCCGCCCATTGTCACCGCCCAGTTAACGATAAGGCCGAATATTAAACAATAACATCTACTGAAATGCTTTACATTCCAGAATTAAAACGCCTACCAAAAAAATTTTTAACTTGTTAAGGTCTTTCGATTACGGAATGATTATGGTAATTGTATCAAACAGCAGTATATTTATACTGCTTTTCACAGTATGAAAACATAAAATTCACAAAAAGAAAGCACAAGAATAGATTGCGTTTACACATACAAGCTTGCTTAAATTTAGGTCATGATTTTCTCGGCTACCATGTAAACACTACTATACGAACGTAACACATTGTGATTTTTTCATTGTATATTAAAGTTTATTCTAATAAGGACGTCTGTGAAGTTTTTTTTGTCAATTAATCGTCAGTAGAATCGCCGGCATTACCAAACTGAAATTTAGAATATATTTGAACGATACCTAGTAAGAGCAAAAAACAAATTGTACCCTTTTAACGACAATCAGTCACACTAAAAACGGTTAACGATATTAAAAATTTCTAGGCAATATTTTTGACATTTCTCCGCGCTTATTCGCAGTTTATTTCATTATTTTATTTTATGATGCGAAAATTAGTATTGCCTATATGAAACATTAAACTGTTAAATATTTTTTTAAATTTCAACTGCTACTTCCACGGCTAAAATAATACTTCTGTTTTCTTCACGAATGAAGCAATTTTCGACTAAAATATTATAACAACATAAGAAGTACAGGTGAAATAAACACTTGTAGACCTTCTTCATATGACAGTAGATTTTGTTACAGTTAGACCTTGCAGTGTGAATATATTAAAGGCGCATTTGCAAGGTGCGAAGGGAAATTTTTTTAGAAGGCCTGCTTTGCTCATCAAATGACTTTTCTACTGAAACATACGGTTACAAACCAAAAAATGCAACCCAATTAACTTTTCAGTTTATTTCAGATAACTTGTAAATGTTCAAACCAACTTCTACCCTAATGATCTAAAAACTCAAATTAATTGTGCCAAGTATTTAACATCTCATTATTTACCTAATTTTAAGTAACTTGAAAATTCAGATTTGTAAGAAAGGATGTTATCAAAGTCGTTATGAAAAAACGTACAAACTTAATCTTACTAATCGTACAAAAAAATATTATTTGATAAGACTTTTATTAAATTTAATGTTCAAACCAACATCTTCCTTAAATAACATAGGCGTAGTACATCAATACGCACGGTTTTATTTCTAAGAATTATTATAATTTTTGTGCTTGAATTTTAACTATAGCGATGATAAACAGAGAGCAATGCACAACTATTTTTCTAACGTTTTTTATGGAGGAATGAATTGCTGATTGGAGTTTTACACTATTGGCGCAGAACGTGAATATTTTTATTATACGTTTTGAGTTAACTACCAGTTCCTAAATCAACAACGAAATAATCATTAGAGAGCGTTACTTAACGAATTTTTATTTCTTTCGCACTATTTGTGTCTTTAACATATCCGAAAATATACTACTAAAATATAAATGAACTGATGTACAGTAGAAAAAAATAATTATTTAGGTCATGCAAGTAAGGCGGCCTACAATGACAGCTACGCGCGTGTGACGTCAAAAACAGATATAATATAGGACCAATCAGATTGTAGTGTTTTTAACCAATGAAAAATCTCCAAACCTAACCAATCAGATGTCTTCTTAGGCGTCACTTTGATTGGTTAATATTGTCCAATCAGAAGGCTCATTATAGTACACTACGTCATCCGATATCGACCAATGAAAACGTCTCAATCAGTATTACGTCATTTGTCAGTATCGAGCTTCCTGATTGGTCCGGTACGGTTCCTGCGCGTGACGTCGACTTCATTTTTACATAAATCCGCCCATTGTCACCGCCCAGTTAAAGATACGGTCGAATATTAAACAATAACGTCTACTGAAATGCTTTACTTTCCAGAATTAAAACGCCTACCAAAAACATTTTTAACTTGTTAAGGTCTTCCGAGTACGGAATGATTATGGTAATTGTATCAAACAGCAGTATATTTATACTTCTTTTCACAGTATGAAAACATAAAATTCACAAAAAGGAAGCACAAGAATAGATTACGTTTACACATACAAGCTTGCTTAAATTTAAGACATTATTTTCTCGGCTACCATGTAAACACTCCTATACGAACGTAACACATTGTGATTTTTTCATTGTATATTAAAGTTTATTCTAATAAGGACGTCTCTGAAGTTTTTTTTGTCAAGTAATCGTCAGTAGAATCGCCGGCATTACCAAACTGAAATTTAGAATATACCTGAACAATACTTAGTAAGAGCAAAATACAAATTGTACCCTTTTAACGACAATCAGTCACACTAAAACCGGTTAATGATATGAAAAATTTCTAAGCAATATTTTTGACATTTCTCCTCGCTTATTCGTAGTTCTTTTCATTATTTTATTTTATGATGCGAAAATTAGTATTGCCTATATGAAACATTAAACTGTTAAATATTTTTTAAATTTCAACTGCTACTTCCACGGCTAAAATAATACTTCTATTTTCTTCACGAATGAAGCAATTTTCGACTAAAATATTATAACAACATAAGAAGTACAGGTGAAATAAACACTTGTAGACCTTCTTCATATGACAGTAGATTTTGTTACAGTTAGACCTTGCAGTGTGAACATATTAAAGGCGCATTTGCAAGGTGCGAAGGGAAATTTTTTTAGAAGGCCTGCTTTGCTCATCAAATGACTTTTCTACTGAAACATACGGTTACAAACCAAAAAATGCAACCCAATTAAATTTTCAGTTTATTTCAGATAACTTGTAAATGTTTAAACCAACTTCTACCCTAATGATCTAAAAACTCAAATTAATTGTGCCAAGTATTTAACATCTCATTATTTACCTAATTTTAAGTAACTTGAAAATTCAGATTTGTAAGAAAGGATGTTATCAAAGTCGTTATGAAAGAACGTACAAACTTAATCTTACTAATCGTACATAAAAATATTATTTGATAAGACTTTTATTAAATTTAATGTTCAAACCAACATCTTCCTTAAATAACATAGGCGTAGTACATCAATACGCACTGTTTTATTTCTAAGAATTATTATAATTTTTGTGCTTGAATTTTAACTATAGCGATGATAAACAGAGAGCAATGCACAACTATTTTTCTAACGTTTTTTATGGAGGAATGAATTGCTGATTGGAGTTTTACACTATTGGCGCAGAACGTGAATATTTTTATTATACGTTTTGAGTTAACTACCAGTTCCTAAATCAACAACGAAATAATCATTAGAGAGCGTTACTTAACGAATTTTTATTTCTTTCGCACTATTTGTGTCTTTAACATATCCGAAAATATACTACTAAAATATAAATGAACTGATGTACAGTAGAAAAAAATAATTATTTAGGTCATGCAAGTAAGGCGGCCTACAATGACAGCTACGCGCGTGTGACGTCAAAGACAGATATAATATAGGACCAATCAGATTGTAGTGTTTTTAACCAATGAAAAATCTCCAAACCTAACCAATCAGATGTCTTCTTAGGCGTCACTTTGATTGGTTAATATTGTCCAATCAGAAGGCTCATTATAGTACACTACGCGATCCGATATCGACCAATGAGAACGTCTCAATCAGTATTACGTCATTTGTCAGTATCGAGCTTCCTGATTGGTCCGGTACGGTTCCTGCGCGTGACGTCGACTTCATTTTTACATAAATCCGCCCATTGTCACCGCCCAGTTAAAGATACGGTCGAATATTAAACAATAACGTCTACTGAAATGCTTTACTTTCCAGAATTAAAACGCCTACCAAAAACATTTTTAACTTGTTAAGGTCTTCCGAGTACGGAATGATTATGGTAATTGTATCAAACAGCAGTATATTTATACTGCTTTTCACAGTATGAAAACATAAAATTCACAAAAAGGAAGCACAAGAATAGATTACGTTTACACATACAAGCTTGCTTAAATTTAAGACATTATTTTCTCGGCTACCATGTAAACACTCCTATACGAACGTAACACATTGTGATTTTTTCATTGTATATTAAAGTTTATTCTAATAAGGACGTCTCTGAAGTTTTTTTTGTCAAGTAATCGTCAGTAGAATCGCCGGCATTACCAAACTGAAATTTAGAATATATTTGAACGATACCTAGTAAGAGCAAAATACAAATTGTACCCTTTTAACGACCATCAGTCACACTAAAAACGGTTAACGATATTAAAAATTTCTAGGCAATATTTTTGACATTTCTCCGCGCTTATTCGCAGTTTATTTCATTATTTTATTTTATGATGCGAAAATTAGTATTGCCTATATGAAACATTAAACTGTTAAATATTTTTTAAATTTCAACTGCTACTTCCACGGCTAAAATAATACTTCTGTTTTCTTCACGAATGAAGCAATTTTCGACAAAACATTATAACAACATAAGAAGTACTGGTGAAATAAACACTTTTAGACCTTCTTCATATGACAGTAGATTTTTATACAGTTAGACCTTGCAGTGTGAATATATGAAAAGCGCATTTGCAAGGTGCGAAGTGAAAAGTTTTTAGAAGTCCTGCTTTGCTCATCAAATGACTTTTCTACTGAAACATACGGTTACAACTAAAAAAAGGCAACCCAATTAACTTTTCAGTTTATTTCAGATAACTTGTAAATTTTTGAACTAACATCTACCTAATGATCTAAAAACTCAAATTAATTGTGCCGAGTATTTAACACCTCATTATTTACTTTATTTTAAGTAACTTGAAAAATCAGATTTGTAAGAAAGGATGTTATCAATGTCGTTATGAAAGAACATACAAATTTAATCTTACTAATCGTACAAAAAATATCATTTGATAAGAGTTTATTAAATTTTATGTTCAAACCAACATCTTCCTTAAATAACATAGGCGTAGTTCATCAATACGCACGGTTTTATTTCTAAGAATTATTATAATTTTTGTGCTTGAATTTTAACTATAGCGATGATAAACAGAGAGCAATGCACAACTATTTTTCTAACGTTTTTTATGGAGGAATGAATTGCTGATTGGAGTTTTACACTATTGGCGCAGAACGTGAATATTTTTATTATACGTTTTGAGTTAACTACCAGTTCCTAAATCAACAACTAAATAATCATTAGAGAGCGTTACTTAACGAATTTTTATTTCTTTCGCACTATTTGTGTCTTTAACATATCCGAAAATATACTACTAAAATATAAATGAACTGATGTACAGTAGAAAAAAATAATTATTTAGGTCATGCAAGTAAGGCGGCCTACAATGACAGCTACGCGCGTGTGACGTCAAAGACAGATATAATATAGGACCAATCAGATTGTAGTGTTTTTAACCAATGAAAAATCTCCAAACCTAACCAATCAGATGTCTTCTTAGGCGTCACTTTGATTGGTTAATATTGTCCAATCAGAAGGCTCATTATAGTACACTACGTCATCCGATATCGACCAATGAGAACGTCTCAATCAGTATTACGTCATTTGTCAGTATCGAGCTTCCTGATTGGTCCGGTACGGTTCCTGCGCGTGACGTCGACTTCATTTTTACATAAATCCGCCCATTGTCACCGCCCAGTTAAAGATACGGTCGAATATTAAACAATAACGTCTACTGAAATGCTTTACTTTCCAGAATTAAAACGCCTACCAAAAACATTTTTAACTTGTTAAGGTCTTCCGAGTACGGAATGATTATGGTAATTGTATCAAACAGCAGTATATTTATAGTGCTTTTCACAGTATGAAAACATAAAATTCACAAAAAGAAAGCACAAGAATAGATTGCGTTTACACATACAAGCTTGCTTAAATTTAGGACATTGTTTTCTCGGCTACCATGTAAACACTCCTATACGAACGTAACACATTGTGATTTTTTCATTGTATATTAAAGTTTATTCTAATAAGGACGTCTCTGAAGTTTTTTTGTCAAGTAATCGTCAGTAGAATCGCCGGCATTACCAAACTGAAATTTAGAATATATTTGAACGATACCTAGTAAGAGCAAAATACAAATTGTACCCTTTTAACGACAATCAGTCACACTAAAAACGGTTAACGATATTAAAAATTTCTAGGCAATATTTTTGACATTTCTCCGCGCTTATTCGCAGTTTATTTCATTATTTTATTTTATGATGCGAAAATTAGTATTGCCTATATGAAACATTAAACTGTTAAATATTTTTTAAATTTCAACTGCTACTTCCACGGCTAAAATAATACTTCTGTTTTCTTCACGAATGAAGCAATTTTCGACTAAAACATTATAACAACATAAGAAGTACTGGTGAAATAAACACTTTTAGACCTTCTTCATATGACAGTAGATGTTTATACAGTTAGACCTTGCAGTGTGAATATATGAAAAGCGCATTTGCAAGGTGCGAAGTGAAAAGTTTTTAGAAGTCCCGCTTTGCTCATCAAATGACTTTTCTACTGAAACATACGGTTACAACTAAAAAAAGGCAACCCAATTAACTTTTCAGTTTATTTCAGATAACTTGTAAATTTTTGAACTAACATCTACCTAATGATCTAAAAACTCAAATTAATTGTGCCGAGTATTTAACACCTCATTATTTACCTTATTTTAAGTAACTTGAAAAATCAGATTTGTAAGAAAGGATGTTATCAATGTCGTTATGAAAGAACATACAAATTTAATCTTACTAATCGTACAAAAAATATCATTTGATAAGAGTTTATTAAATTTAATGTTCAAACCAACATCTTCCTTAAATAACATAGGCGTAGTTCATCAATACGCACGGTTTTATTTCTAAGAATTATTATAATTTTTGTGCTTGAATTTTAACTATAGCGATGATAAACAGAGAGCAATGCACAACTATTTTTCTAACGTTTTTTATGGAGGAATGAATTGCTGATTGGAGTTTTACACTATTGGCGCAGAACGTGAATATTTTTATTATACGTTTTGAGTTAACTACCAGTTCCTAAATCAACAACTAAATAATCATTAGAGAGCGTTACTTAACGAATTTTTATTTCTTTCGCACTATTTGTGTCTTTAACATATCCGAAAATATACTACTAAAATATAATAGAACTGATGTACAGTAGAAAAAATAATTATTTAGGTCTTCAAAGTAAGGCGGCCTACAATGACGGCTACGCGCGTGTGACGTCAAAGGCAGATACAATATAGGACCTATCAGAGTGTAGTGGTTTTAACCAATGAAAAATCTCCAAACTTTACCAATCAGATGTCTTCTTAGGCGTCACTTTGATTGGTTAATATTGTCCAATCAGAAGGCTCATTATAGTTCACTACGTCACTCGATATCGACCAATGAAAACGTCTCAATCAGTATTACGTCATTTGTCAGTATCGAGCTTCCTGATTGGTCCGGTACTGTTCCTGCGCAAGACGTCAACTTCATTTTTACATAAATCCGCCCATTGTCACCGCCCAGTTAACGATACGGCCGAATATTAAACAATAACATCTACTGAAATGCTTTACATTCCAGAATTAAAACGCCTACCAAAAAAATTTTTAACTTGTTAAGGTCTTTCGATTACGGAATGATTATGGTAATTGTATCAAACAGCAGTATATTTATACTGCTTTTCACATTATGAAAACATAAAATTCACAAAAAGAAAGCACAAGAATAGATTGCGTTTACACATACAAGCTTGCTTAAATTTAGGTCATTATTTTCTCGGCTACCATGTAAACACTACTACACGAACGTAACATTTTGTGATTTTTTCATTGTATATTAAAGTTTATTCTAATAAGGACGTCTCTGAAGTTTTTTTGTCAAGTAATCGTCAGTAGAATCGCCGGCATTACCAAACTGAAATTTAGAATATATTTGAACGATACCTAGTAAGAGCAAAATACAAATTGTACCCTTTTAACGACAATCAGTCACACTAAAAACGGTTAACGATATTAAAAATTTCTAGGCAATATTTTTGACATTTCTCCGCGCTTATTCGCAGTTTATTTCATTATTTTATTTTATGATGCGAAAATTAGTATTGCCTATATGAAACATTAAACTGTTAAATATTTTTTTAAATTTCAACTGCTACTTCCACGGCTAAAATAATACTTCTGTTTTCTTCACGAATGAAGCAATTTTCGACTAAAATATTATAACAACATAAGAAGTACAGGTGAAATAAACACTTGTAGACCTTCTTCATATGACAGTAGATTTTGTTACAGTTAGACCTTGCAGTGTGAACATATTAAAGGCGCATTTGCAAGGTGCGAAGGGAAATTTTTTTAGAAGGCCTGCTTTGCTCATCAAATGACTTTTCTACTGAAACATACGGTTACAAACCAAAAAATGCAACCCAATTAACTTTTCAGTTTATTTCAGATAACTTGTAAATGTTTAAACCAACTTCTACCCTAATGATCTAAAAACTCAAATTAATTGTGCCAAGTATTTAACATCTCATTATTTACCTAATTTTAAGTAACTTGAAAATTCAGATTTGTAAGAAAGGATGTTATCAAAGTCGTTATGAAAGAACGTACAAACTTAATCTTACTAATCGTACATAAAAATATTATTTGATAAGACTTTTATTAAATTTAATGTTCAAACCAACATCTTCCTTAAATAACATAGGCGTAGTACATCAATACGCACTGTTTTATTTCTAAGAATTATTATAATTTTTGTGCTTGAATTTTAACTATAGCGATGATAAACAGAGAGCAATGCACAACTATTTTTCTAACGTTTTTTATGGAGGAATGAATTGCTGATTGGAGTTTTACACTATTGGCGCAGAACGTGAATATTTTTATTATACGTTTTGAGTTAACTACCAGTTCCTAAAGCAACAACGAAATAATCATTAAAGAGCGTTACTTAACGAATTTTTATTTCTTTCGCACTATTTGTGTCTTTAACATATCCGAAAATATACTACTAAAATATAAATGAACTGATGTACAGTAGAAAAAAATAATTATTTAGGTCATGCAAGTAAGGCGGCCTACAATGACAGCTACGCGCGTGTGACGTCAAAGACAGATATAATATAGGACCAATCAGATTGTAGTGTTTTTAACCAATGAAAAATCTCCAAACCTAACCAATCAGATGTCTTCTTAGGCGTCACTTTGATTGGTTAATATTGTCCAATCAGAAGGCTCATTATAGTACACTACGTCATCCGATATCGACCAATGAGAACGTCTCAATCAGTATTACGTCATTTGTCAGTATCGAGCTTCCTGATTGGTCCGGTACGGTTCCTGCGCGTGACGTCGACTTCATTTTTACATAAATCCGCCCATTGTCACCGCCCAGTTAAAGATACGGTCGAATATTAAACAATAACGTCTACTGAAATGCTTTACTTTCCAGAATTAAAACGCCTACCAAAAACATTTTTAACTTGTTAAGGTCTTCCGAGTACGGAATGATTATGGTAATTGTATCAAACAGCAGTATATTTATACTGCTTTTCACAGTATGAAAACATAAAATTCACAAAAAGGAAGCACAAGAATAGATTACGTTTACACATACAAGCTTGCTTAAATTTAAGACATTATTTTCTCGGCTACCATGTAAACACTCCTATACGAACGTAACACATTGTGATTTTTTCATTGTATATTAAAGTTTATTCTAATAAGGACGTCTCTGAAGTTTTTTTTGTCAAGTAATCGTCAGTAGAATCGCCGGCATTACCAAACTGAAATTTAGAATATATTTGAACGATACCTAGTAAGAGCAAAATACAAATTGTACCCTTTTAACGACAATCAGTCACACTAAAAACGGTTAACGATATTAAAAATTTCTAGGCAATATTTTTGACATTTCTCCGCGCTTATTCGCAGTTTATTTCATTATTTTATTTTATGATGCGAAAATTAGTATTGCCTATATGAAACATTAAACTGTTAAATATTTTTTAAATTTCAACTGCTACTTCCACGGCTAAAATAATACTTCTGTTTTCTTCACGAATGAAGCAATTTTCGACTAAAACATTATAACAACATAAGAAGTACTGGTGAAATAAACACTTTTAGACCTTCTTCATATGACAGTAGATTTTTATACAGTTAGACCTTGCAGTGTGAATATATGAAAAGCGCATTTGCAAGGTGCGAAGTGAAAAGTTTTTACAAGTCCTGCTTTGCTCATCAAATGACTTTTCTACTGAAACATACGGTTACAACTAAAAAAAGGCAACGCAATTAACTTTTCAGTTTATTTCAGATAACTTGTAAATTTTTGAACTAACATCTACCTAATGATCTAAAAACTCAAATTAATTGTGCCGAGTATTTAACACCTCATTATTTACTTTATTTTAAGTAACTTGAAAAATCAGATTTGTAAGAAAGGATGTTATCAATGTCGTTATGAAAGAACATACAAATTTAATCTTACTAATCGTACAAAAAATATCATTTGATAAGAGTTTATTAAATTTAATGTTCAAACCAACATCTTCCTTAAATAACATAGGCGTAGTTCATCAATACGCACGGTTTTATTTCTAAGAATTATTATAATTTTTGTGCTTGAATTTTAACTATAGCGATGATAAACAGAGAGCAATGCACAACTATTTTTCTAACGTTTTTTATGGAGGAATGAATTGCTGATTGGAGTTTTACACTATTGGCGCAGAACGTGAATATTTTTATTATACGTTTTGAGTTAACTACCAGTTCCTAAATCAACAACGAAATAATCATTAGAGAGCGTTACTTAACGAATTTTTATTTCTTTCGCACTATTTGTGTCTTTAACATATCCGAAAATATACTACTAAAATATAAATGAACTGATGTACAGTAGAAAAAAATAATTATTTAGGTCATGCAAGTAAGGCGGCCTACAATGACAGCTACGCGCGTGTGACGTCAAAGACAGATATAATATAGGACCAATCAGATTGTAGTGTTTTTAACCAATGAAAAATCTCCAAACCTAACCAATCAGATGTCTTCTTAGGCGTCACTTTGATTGGTTAATATTGTCCAATCAGAAGGCTCATTATAGTACACTACGTCATCCGATATCGACCAATGAGAACGTCTCAATCAGTATTACGTCATTTGTCAGTATCGAGCTTCCTGATTGGTCCGGTACGGTTCCTGCGCGTGACGTCGACTTCATTTTTACATAAATCCGCCCATTGTCACCGCCCAGTTAAAGATACGGTCGAATATTAAACAATAACGTCTACTGAAATGCTTTACTTTCCAGAATTAAAACGCCTACCAAAAACATTTTTAACTTGTTAAGGTCTTCCGAGTACGGAATGATTATAGTAATTGTATCAAACAGCAGTATATTTATACTGCTTTTCACAGTATGAAAACATAAAATTCACAAAAAGGAAGCACAAGAATAGATTACGTTTACACATACAAGCTTGCTTAAATTTAAGACATTATTTTCTCGGCTACCATGTAAACACTCCTATACGAACGTAACACATTGTGATTTTTTCATTGTATATTAACGTTTATTCTAATAAGGACGTCTCTGAAGTTTTTTTTGTCAAGTAATCGTCAGTAGAATCGCCGGCATTACCAAACTGAAATTTAGAATATACCTGAACAATACTTAGTAAGAGCAAAATACAAATTGTGCCCTTTTAACGACAATCAGTCACACTAAAACCGGTTAATGATATGAAAAATTTCTAAGCAATATTTTTGACATTTCTCCGCGCTTATTCGTAGTTCTTTTCATTATTTTATTTTATGATGCGAAAATTAGTATTGCCTATATGAAACATTAAAATGTTAAATATTTTTTAAATTTCAACTGCTACTTCCACGGCTAAAATAATACTTCTGTTTTCTTCACGAATGAAGCAATTTTCGACTAAAACATTATAACAACATAAGAAGTACTGGTGAAATAAACACTTTTAGACCTTCTTCATATGACAGTAGATTTTTATACAGTTAGACCTTGCAGTGTGAATATATGAAAAGCGCATTTGCAAGGTGCGAAGTGAAAAGTTTTTACAAGTCCTGCTTTGCTCATCAAATGACTTTTCTACTGAAACATACGGTTACAACTAAAAAAAGGCAACCCAATTAACTTTTCAGTTTATTTCAGATAACTTGTAAATTTTTGAACTAACATCTACCTAATGATCTAAAAACTCAAATTAATTGTGCCGAGTATTTAACACCTCATTATTTACCTTATTTTAAGTAACTTGAAAAATCAGATTTGTAAGAAAGATTGTTATCAATGTCGTTATGAAAGAACATACAAATTTTATCTTACTAATCGTACAAAAAATATCATTTGATAAGAGTTTATTAAATTTAATGTTCAAACCAACATCTTCCTTAAATAACATAGGCGTAGTTCATCAATACGCACGGTTTTATTTCTAAGAATTATTATAATTTTTGTGCTTGAATTTTAACAATAGCGATGATAAACAGAGAGCAATGCACAACTATTTTTCTAACGTTTTTTATGAAGGAATGAATTGCTGATTGGAGTTTTACACTATTGGCGCAGAACGTGAATATTTTTATTATACGTTTTGAGTTAACTACCAGTTCCTAAATCAACAACGAAATAATCATTAGAGAGCGTTACTTAACGAATTTTTATTTCTTTCGCACTATTTGTGTCTTTAACATATCCGAAAATATACTACTAAAATATAATAGAACTGATGTACAGTAGAAAAAAAAATTATTTAGGTCTTCAAAGTAAGGCGGCCTACAATGACGGCTACGCGCGTGTGACGTCAAAGGCAGATACAATATAGGACTTATCAGAGTGTAGTGGTTTTAACCAATGAAAAATCTCCAAACTTTACCAATCAGATGTCTTCTTAGGCGTCACTTTGATTGGTTAATATTGTCCAATCAGAAGGCTCATTATAGTTCACTACGTCACTCGATATCGACCAATGAAAACGTCTCAATCAGTATTACGTCATTTGTCAGTATCGAGCTTCCTGATTGGTCCGGTACTGTTCCTGCGCAAGACGTCAACTTCATTTTTACATAAATCCGCCCATTGTCACCGCCCAGTTAACGATACGGCCGAATATTAAACAATAACATCTACTGAAATGCTTTACATTCCAGAATTAAAACGCCTACCAAAAAAATTTTTAACTTGTTAAGGTCTTTCGATTACGGAATGATTATGGTAATTGTATCAAACAGCAGTATATTTATACTGCTTTTCACAGTATGAAAACATAAAATTCACAAAAATAAAGCACAAGAATAGATTGCGTTTACACATACAAGCTTGCTTAAATTTAGGTCATTATTTTCTCGGCTACCATGTAAACACTACTACACGAACGTAACATTTTGTGATTTTTTCATTGTATATTAAAGTTTATTCTAATAAGGACGTCTCTGAAGTTTTTTTGTCAAGTAATCGTCAGTAGAATCGCCGGCATTACCAAACTGAAATTTAGAATATATTTGAACGATACCTAGTAAGAGCAAAATACAAATTGTACCCTTTTAACGACAATCAGTCACACTAAAAACGGTTAACGATATTAAAAATTTCTAGGCAATATTTTTGACATTTCTCCGCGCTTATTCGCAGTTTATTTCATTATTTTATTTTATGATGCGAAAATTAGTATTGCCTATATGAAACATTAAACTGTTAAATATTTTTTTAAATTTCAACTGCTACTTCCACGGCTAAAATAATACTTCTGTTTTCTTCACGAATGAAGCAATTTTCGACTAAAATATTATAACAACATAAGAAGTACAGGTGAAATAAACACTTTTAGACCTTCTTCATATGACAGTAGATTTTTATACAGTTAGACCTTGCAGTGTGAATATATGAAAAGCGCATTTGCAAGGTGCGAAGTGAAAAGTTTTTAGAAGTCCTGCTTTGCTCATCAAATGACTTTTCTACTGAAACATACGGTTACAACTAAAAAAAGGCAACCCAATTAACTTTTCAGTTTATTTCAGATAACTTGTAAATGTTTAAACCAACTTCTACCCTAATGATCTAAAAACTCAAATTAATTGTGCCAAGTATTTAACATCTCATTATTTACCTAATTTTAAGTAACTTGAAAATTCAGATTTGTAAGAAAGGATGTTATCAAAGTCGTTATGAAAGAACGTACAAACTTAATCTTACTAATCGTACATAAAAATATTATTTGATAAGACTTTTATTAAATTTAATGTTCAAACCAACATCTTCCTTAAATAACATAGGCGTAGTACATCAATACGCACTGTTTTATTTCTAAGAATTATTATAATTTTTGTGCTTGAATTTTAACTATAGCGATGATAAACAGAGAGCAATGCACAACTATTTTTCTAACGTTTTTTATGGAGGAATGAATTGCTGATTGGAGTTTTACACTATTGGCGCAGAACGTGAATATTTTTATTATACGTTTTGAGTTAACTACCAGTTCCTAAATCAACAACGAAATAATCATTAGAGAGCGTTACTTAACGAATTTTTATTTCTTTCGCACTATTTGTGTCTTTAACATATCCGAAAATATACTACTAAAATATAAATGAACTGATGTACAGTAGAAAAAAATAATTATTTAGGTCATGCAAGTAAGGCGGCCTACAATGACAGCTACGCGCGTGTGACGTCAAAGACAGATATAATATAGGACCAATCAGATTGTAGTGTTTTTAACCAATGAAAAATCTCCAAACCTAACCAATCAGGTGTCTTCTTAGGCGTCACTTTGATTGGTTAATATTGTCCAATCAGAAGGCTCATTATAGTACACTACGTCATCCGATATCGACCAATGAGAACGTCTCAATCAGTATTACGTCATTTGTCAGTATCGAGCTTCCTGATTGGTCCGGTACGGTTCCTGCGCGTGACGTCGACTTCATTTCTACATAAATCCGCCCATTGTCACCGCCCAGTTAAAGATACGGTCGAATATTAAACAATAACGTCTACTGAAATGCTTTACTTTCCAGAATTAAAACGCCTACCAAAAACATTTTTAACTTGTTAAGGTCTTCCGAGTACGGAATGATTATAGTAATTGTATCAAACAGCAGTATATTTATACTGCTTTTCACAGTATGAAAACATAAAATTCACAAAAAGGAAGCACAAGAATAGATTACGTTTACACATACAAGCTTGCTTAAATTTAAGACATTATTTTCTCGGCTACCATGTAAACACTCCTATACGAACGTAACACATTGTGATTTTTTCATTGTATATTAACGTTTATTCTAATAAGGACGTCTCTGAAGTTTTTTTTGTCAAGTAATCGTCAGTAGAATCGCCGGCATTACCAAACTGAAATTTAGAATATACCTTAACAATACTTAGTAAGAGCAAAATACAAATTGTGCCCTTTTAACGACAATCAGTCACACTAAAACCGGTTAATGATATGAAAAATTTCTAAGCAATATTTTTGACATTTCTCCGCGCTTATTCGTAGTTCTTTTCATTATTTTATTTTATGATGCGAAAATTAGTATTGCCTATATGAAACATTAAAATGTTAAATATTTTTTTAAATTTCAACTGCTACTTCCACGGCTAAAATAATACTTCTGTTTTCTTCACGAATGAAGCAATTTTCGACTAAAACATTATAACAACATAAGAAGTACTGGTGAAATAAACACTTTTAGACCTTCTTCATATGACAGTAGATTTTTATACAGTTAGACCTTGCAGTGTGAATATATGAAAAGCGCATTTGCAAGGTGCGAAGTGAAAAGTTTTTACAAGTCCTGCTTTGCTCATCAAATGACTTTTCTACTGAAACATACGGTTACAACTAAAAAAAGGCAACCCAATTAACTTTTCAGTTTATTTCAGATAACTTGTAAATTTTTGAACTAACATCTACCTAATGATCTAAAAACTCAAATTAATTGTGCCGAGTATTTAACACCTCATTATTTACCTTATTTTAAGTAACTTGAAAAATCAGATTTGTAAGAAAGATTGTTATCAATGTCGTTATGAAAGAACATACAAATTTTATCTTACTAATCGTACAAAAAATATCATTTGATAAGAGTTTATTAAATTTAATGTTCAAACCAACATCTTCCTTAAATAACATAGGCGTAGTTCATCAATACGCACGGTTTTATTTCTAAGAATTATTATAATTTTTGTGCTTGAATTTTAACAATAGCGATGATAAACAGAGAGCAATGCACAACTATTTTTCTAACGTTTTTTATGAAGGAATGAATTGCTGATTGGAGTTTTACACTATTGGCGCAGAACGTGAATATTTTTATTATACGTTTTGAGTTAACTACCAGTTCCTAAATCAACAACGAAATAATCATTAGAGAGCGTTACTTAACGAATTTTTATTTCTTTCGCACTATTTGTGTCTTTAACATATCCGAAAATATACTACTAAAATATAATAGAACTGATGTACAGTAGAAAAAAAAATTATTTAGGTCTTCAAAGTAAGGCGGCCTACAATGACGGCTACGCGCGTGTGACGTCAAAGGCAGATACAATATAGGACTTATCAGAGTGTAGTGGTTTTAACCAATGAAAAATCTCCAAACTTTACCAATCAGATGTCTTCTTAGGCGTCACTTTGATTGGTTAATATTGTCCAATCAGAAGGCTCATTATAGTTCACTACGTCACTCGATATCGACCAATGAAAACGTCTCAATCAGTATTACGTCATTTGTCAGTATCGAGCTTCCTGATTGGTCCGGTACTGTTCCTGCGCAAGACGTCAACTTCATTTTTACATAAATCCGCCCATTGTCACCGCCCAGTTAACGATACGGCCGAATATTAAACAATAACATCTACTGAAATGCTTTACATTCCAGAATTAAAACGCCTACCAAAAAAATTTTTAACTTGTTAAGGTCTTTCGATTACGGAATGATTATGGTAATTGTATCAAACAGCAGTATATTTATACTGCTTTTCACAGTATGAAAACATAAAATTCACAAAAAGAAAGCACAAGAATAGATTGCGTTTACACATACAAGCTTGCTTAAATTTAGGTCATTATTTTCTCGGCTACCATGTAAACACTACTACACGAACGTAACATTTTGTGATTTTTTCATTGTATATTAAAGTTTATTCTAATAAGGACGTCTCTGAAGTTTTTTTGTCAAGTAATCGTCAGTAGAATCGCCGGCATTACCAAACTGAAATTTAGAATATATTTGAACGATACCTAGTAAGAGCAAAATACAAATTGTACCCTTTTAACGACAATCAGTCACACTAAAAACGGTTAACGATATTAAAAATTTCTAGGCAATATTTTTGACATTTCTCCGCGCTTATTCGCAGTTTATTTCATTATTTTATTTTATGATGCGAAAATTAGTATTGCCTATATGAAACATTAAACTGTTAAATATTTTTTTAAATTTCAACTGCTACTTCCACGGCTAAAATAATACTTCTGTTTTCTTCACGAATGAAGCAATTTTCGACTAAAATATTATAACAACATAAGAAGTACAGGTGAAATAAACACTTTTAGACCTTCTTCATATGACAGTAGATTTTTATACAGTTAGACCTTGCAGTGTGAATATATGAAAAGCGCATTTGCAAGGTGCGAAGTGAAAAGTTTTTAGAAGTCCTGCTTTGCTCATCAAATGACTTTTCTACTGAAACATACGGTTACAACTAAAAAAAGGCAACCCAATTAACTTTTCAGTTTATTTCAGATAACTTGTAAATGTTTAAACCAACTTCTACCCTAATGATCTAAAAACTCAAATTAATTGTGCCAAGTATTTAACATCTCATTATTTACCTAATTTTAAGTAACTTGAAAATTCAGATTTGTAAGAAAGGATGTTATCAAAGTCGTTATGAAAGAACGTACAAACTTAATCTTACTAATCGTACATAAAAATATTATTTGATAAGACTTTTATTAAATTTAATGTTCAAACCAACATCTTCCTTAAATAACATAGGCGTAGTACATCAATACGCACTGTTTTATTTCTAAGAATTATTATAATTTTTGTGCTTGAATTTTAACTATAGCGATGATAAACAGAGAGCAATGCACAACTATTTTTCTAACGTTTTTTATGGAGGAATGAATTGCTGATTGGAGTTTTACACTATTGGCGCAGAACGTGAATATTTTTATTATACGTTTTGAGTTAACTACCAGTTCCTAAATCAACAACGAAATAATCATTAGAGAGCGTTACTTAACGAATTTTTATTTCTTTCGCACTATTTGTGTCTTTAACATATCCGAAAATATACTACTAAAATATAAATGAACTGATGTACAGTAGAAAAAAATAATTATTTAGGTCATGCAAGTAAGGCGGCCTACAATGACAGCTACGCGCGTGTGACGTCAAAGACAGATATAATATAGGACCAATCAGATTGTAGTGTTTTTAACCAATGAAAAATCTCCAAACCTAACCAATCAGGTGTCTTCTTAGGCGTCACTTTGATTGGTTAATATTGTCCAATCAGAAGGCTCATTATAGTACACTACGTCATCCGATATCGACCAATGAGAACGTCTCAATCAGTATTACGTCATTTGTCAGTATCGAGCTTCCTGATTGGTCCGGTACGGTTCCTGCGCGTGACGTCGACTTCATTTCTACATAAATCCGCCCATTGTCACCGCCCAGTTAAAGATACGGTCGAATATTAAACAATAACGTCTACTGAAATGCTTTACTTTCCAGAATTAAAACGCCTACCAAAAACATTTTTAACTTGTTAAGGTCTTCCGAGTACGGAATGATTATAGTAATTGTATCAAACAGCAGTATATTTATACTGCTTTTCACAGTATGAAAACATAAAATTCACAAAAAGGAAGCACAAGAATAGATTACGTTTACACATACAAGCTTGCTTAAATTTAAGACATTATTTTCTCGGCTACCATGTAAACACTCCTATACGAACGTAACACATTGTGATTTTTTCATTGTATATTAACGTTTATTCTAATAAGGACGTCTCTGAAGTTTTTTTTGTCAAGTAATCGTCAGTAGAATCGCCGGCATTACCAAACTGAAATTTAGAATATACCTTAACAATACTTAGTAAGAGCAAAATACAAATTGTGCCCTTTTAACGACAATCAGTCACACTAAAACCGGTTAATGATATGAAAAATTTCTAAGCAATATTTTTGACATTTCTCCGCGCTTATTCGTAGTTCTTTTCATTATTTTATTTTATGATGCGAAAATTAGTATTGCCTATATGAAACATTAAAATGTTAAATATTTTTTAAATTTCAACTGCTACTTCCACGGCTAAAATAATACTTCTGTTTTCTTCACGAATGAAGCAATTTTCGACTAAAACATTATAACAACATAAGAAGTACTGGTGAAATAAACACTTTTAGACCTTCTTCATATGACAGTAGATTTTTATACAGTTAGACCTTGCAGTGTGAATATATGAAAAGCGCATTTGCAAGGTGCGAAGTGAAAAGTTTTTACAAGTCCTGCTTTGCTCATCAAATGACTTTTCTACTGAAACATACGGTTACAACTAAAAAAAGGCAACCCAATTAACTTTTCAGTTTATTTCAGATAACTTGTAAATTTTTGAACTAACATCTACCTAATGATCTAAAAACTCAAATTAATTGTGCCGAGTATTTAACACCTCATTATTTACCTTATTTTAAGTAACTTGAAAAATCAGATTTGTAAGAAAGATTGTTATCAATGTCGTTATGAAAGAACATACAAATTTTATCTTACTAATCGTACAAAAAATATCATTTGATAAGAGTTTATTAAATTTAATGTTCAAACCAACATCTTCCTTAAATAACATAGGCGTAGTTCATCAATACGCACGGTTTTATTTCTAAGAATTATTATAATTTTTGTGCTTGAATTTTAACAATAGCGATGATAAACAGAGAGCAATGCACAACTATTTTTCTAACGTTTTTTATGAAGGAATGAATTGCTGATTGGAGTTTTACACTATTGGCGCAGAACGTGAATATTTTTATTATACGTTTTGAGTTAACTACCAGTTCCTAAATCAACAACGAAATAATCATTAGAGAGCGTTACTTAACGAATTTTTATTTCTTTCGCACTATTTGTGTCTTTAACATATCCGAAAATATAATAGAACTGATGTACAGTAGAAAAAAAAATTATTTAGGTCTTCAAAGTAAGGCGGCCTACAATGACGGCTACGCGCGTGTGACGTCAAAGACAGATATAATATAGGACCAATCAGATTGTAGTGTTTTTAACCAATGAAAAATCTCTACACATATCAGAGTGCGTGTCTTTTTTGGCGTCACTTTGATTGGTTAATATTGTCCAATCAGAAGGCTCATTATAGTACACTACGTCATCCGATATCGACCAATGAAAACGTCTCAATCAGTATTACGTCATTTGTCAGTATCGAGCTTCCTGATTGGTCCGGTACGGTTCCTGCGCGTGACGTCGACTTCATTTTTACATAAATCCGCCCATTGTCACCGCCCAGTTAAAGATACGGTCGAATATTAAACAATAACGTCTACTGAAATGCTTTACTTTCCAGAATTAAAACGCCTACCAAAAACATTTTTAACTTGTTAAGGTCTTCCGAGTACGGAATGATTATGGTAATTGTATCAAACAGCAGTATATTTATACTGCTTTTCACAGTATGAAAACATAAAATTCACAAAAAGGAAGCACAAGAATAGATTACGTTTACACATACAAGCTTGCTTAAATTTAAGACATTATTTTCTCGGCTACCATGTAAACACTCCTATACGAACGTAACACATTGTGATTTTTTCATTGTACTCGTATATTAAAGTTTATTCTAATAAGGACGTCTCTGAAGTTTTTTTTGTCAAGTAATCGTCAGTAGAATCGCCGGCATTACCAAACTGAAATTTAGAATATATTTGAACGATACCTAGTAAGAGCAAAATACAAATTGTACCCTTTTAACGACAATCAGTCACACTAAAAACGGTTAACGATATTAAAAATTTCTAGGCAATATTTTTGACATTTCTCCGCGCTTATTCGCAGTTTATTTCATTATTTTATTTTAGGATGCGAAAATTAGTATTGCCTATATGAAACATTAAACTGTTAAATATTTTTTTAAATTTCAACTGCTACTTCCACGGCTAAAATAATACTTCTGTTTTCTTCACGAATGAAGCAATTTTCGACTAAAATATTATAACAACATAAGAAGTACAGGTGAAATAAACACTTGTAGACCTTCTTCATATGACAGTAGATTTTGTTACAGTTAGACCTTGCAGTGTGAATATATTAAAGGCGCATTTGCAAGGTGCGAAGGGAAATTTTTTTAGAAGGCCTGCTTTGCTCATCAAATGACTTTTCTACTGAAACATACGGTTACAAACCAAAAAATGCAACCCAATTAACTTTTCAGTTTATTTCAGATAACTTGTAAATGTTTAAACCAACTTCTACCCTAATGATCTAAAAACTCAAATTAATTGTGCCAAGTATTTAACATCTCATTATTTACCTAATTTTAAGTAACTTGAAAATTCAGATTTGTAAGAAAGGATGTTATCAAAGTCGTTATGAAAGAACGTACAAACTTAATCTTACTAATCGTACAAAAAAATATTATTTGATAAGACTTTTATTAAATTTAATGTTCAAACCAACATCTTCCTTAAATAACATAGGCGTAGTACATCAATACGCACGGTTTTATTTCTAAGAATTATTATAATTTTTCTGCTTGAATTTTAACTATAGCGATGATAAACAGAGAGCAATGCACAACTATTTTTCTAACGTTTTTTATGGAGGAATGAATTGCTGATTGGAGTTTTACACTATTGGCGCAGAACGTGAATATTTTTATTATACGTTTTGAGTTAACTACCAGTTCCTAAATCAACAACGAAATAATCATTAGAGAGCGTTACTTAACGAATTTTTATTTCTTTCGCACTATTTGTGTCTTTAACATATCCGAAAATATACTACTAAAATATAAATGAACTGATGTACAGTAGAAAAATATTATTATTTAGGTCATGCGAGTGAAGCGGCCTACAATGACGACAACGCGCGGGTGACGTCAAAGGGCAGATATAATATAGGACCAATCAGAGTGTAGGATTTTTAACCAATGAAAAATCTCCAAACCTAACCAATCAGATGTCTTCTTAGGCGTCACTTTGATTGGTTAATATTGTCCAATCAGAAGGCTCATTATAGTTCACTACGTCATCCGATATCGACCAATGAAAACGTCTCAATCAGTATTACGTCATTTGTCAGTATCGAGCTTCCTGATTGGTCCGGTACGGTTCCTGCGCGTGACGTCGACTTCATTTTTACATAAATCCGCCCATTGTCACCGCCCAGTTAAAGATACGGTCGAATATTAAACAATAACGTCTACTGAAATGCTTTACTTTCCAGAATTAAAACGTTCCTAAATCAACAACGAAATAATCATTAGAGAGCGTTACTTAACGAATTTTTATTTCTTTCGCACTATTTGTGTCTTTAACATATCCGAAAATATACTACTAAAATATAAATGAACTGATGTACAGTAGAAAAAAATAATTATTTAGGTCATGCAAGTAAGGCGGCCTACAATGACAGCTACGCGCGTGTGACGTCAAAGACAGATATAATATAGGACCAATCAGATTGTAGTGTTTTTAACCAATGAAAAATCTCCAAACCTAACCAATCAGATGTCTTTTTTGGCGTCACTTTGATTGGTTAATATTGTCCAATCAGAAGGCTCATTATAGTACACTACGTCATCCGATATCGACCAATGAAAACGTCTCAATCAGTATTACGTCATTTGTCAGTATCGAGCTTCCTGATTGGTCCGGTACGGTTCCTGCGCGTGACGTCGACTTCATTTTTACATAAATCCGCCCATTGTCACCGCCCAGTTAAAGATACGGTCGAATATTAAACAATAACGTCTACTGAAATGCTTTACTTTCCAGAATTAAAACGCCTACCAAAAACATTTTTAACTTGTTAATGTCTTCCGAGTACGGAATGATTATGGTAATTGTATCAAACAGCAGTATATTTATACTGCTTTTCACAGTATGAAAACATAAAATTCACAAAAAGGAAGCACAAGAATAGATTAAGTTTACACATACAAGCTTGCTTAAATTTAAGACATTATTTTCTCGGCTACCATGTAAACACTCCTATACGAACGTAACACATTGTGATTTTTTCATTGTATATTAAAGTTTATTCTAATAAGGACGTCTCTGAAGTTTTTTTTGTCAAGTAATCGTCAGTAGAATCGCCGGCATTACCAAACTGAAATTTAGAATATACCTGAACAATACTTAGTAAGAGCAAAATACAAATTGTGCCCTTTTAACGACAATCAGTCACACTAAAACCGGTTAATGATATGAAAAATTTCTAAGCAATATTTTTGACATTTCTCCGCGCTTATTCGTAGTTCTTTTCATTATTTTATTTTATGATGCGAAAATTAGTATTGCCTATATGAAACATTAAACTGTTAAATATTTTTTAAATTTCAACTGCTACTTCCACGGCTAAAATAATACTTCTGTTTTCTTCACGAATGAAGCAATTTTCGACTAAAACATTATAACAACATAAGAAGTACAGGTGAAATAAACACTTGTAGACCTTCTTCATATGACAGTAGATTTTGTTACAGTTAGACCTTGCAGTGTGAATATATTAAAGGCGCATTTGCAAGGTGCGAAGGGAAATTTTTTTAGAAGGCCTGCTTTGCTCATCAAATGACTTTTCTACTGAAACATACGGTTACAAACCAAAAATGCAACCCAATTAACTTTTCAGTTTATTTCAGATAACTTGTAAATGTTTAAACCAACTTCTACCCTAATGATCTAAAAACTCAAATTAATTGTGCCAAGTATTTAACATCTCATTATTTACCTAATTTTAAGTAACTTGAAAATTCAGATTTGTAAGAAAGGATGTTATCAAAGTCGTTATGAAAGAACGTACAAACTTAATCTTACTAATCGTACAAAAAAATATTATTTGATAAGACTTTTATTAAATTTAATGTTCAAACCAACATCTTCCTTAAATAACATAGGCGTAGTTCATCAATACGCACGGTTTTATTTCTAAGAATTATTATAATTTTTGTGCTTGAATTTTAACTATAGCGATGATAAACAGAGAGCAATGCACAACTATTTTTCTAACGTTTTTTATGGAGGAATGAATTGCTGATTGGAGTTTTACACTATTGGCGCAGAACGTGAATATTTTTATTATACGTTTTGAGTTAACTACCAGTTCCTAAATCAACAACGAAATAATCATTAGAGAGCGTTACTTAACGAATTTTTATTTCTTTCGCACTATTTGTGTCTTTAACATATCCGAAAATATACTACTAAAATATAATAGAACTGATGTACAGTAGAAAAAATAATTATTTAGGTCTTCAAAGTAAGGCGGCCTACAATGACGGCTACGCGCGTGTGACGTCAAAGGCAGATACAATATAGGACCTATCAGATTGTAGTGGTTTTAACCAATGAAAAATCTCCAAACTTAACTAATCAGATGTCTTCTTAGGCGTCACTTTGATTGGTTAATATTGTCCAATCAGAAGGCTCATTATAGTTCACTACGTCACTCGATATCGACCAATGAAAACGTCTCAATCAGTATTACGTCATTTGTCAGTATCGAGCTTCCTGATTGGTCCGGTACTGTTCCTGCGCAAGACGTCAACTTCATTTTTACATAAATCCGCCCATTGTCACCGCCCAGTTAACGATACGGCCGAATATTAAACAATAACATCTACTGAAATGCTTTACATTCCAGAATTAAAACGCCTACCAAAAAAATTTTTAACTTGTTAAGGTCTTTCGATTACGGAATGATTATGGTAATTGTATCAAACAGCAGTATATTTATACTGCTTTTCACAGTATGAAAACATAAAATTCACAAAAAGAAAGCACAAGAATAGATTGCGTTTACACATACAAGCTTGCTTAAATTTAGGACATTATTTTCTCGGCTACCATGTAAACACTACTATACGAACGTAACACATTGTGATTTTTTCATTGTATATTAAAGTTTATTCTAATAAGGACGTCTCTGAAGTTTTTTTTGTCAAGTAATCGTCAGTAGAATCGCCGGCATTACCAAACTGAAATTTAGAATATATTTGAACGATACCTAGTAAGAGCAAAATACAAATTGTACCCTTTTAACGACAATCAGTCACACTAAAAACGGTTAACGATATTAAAAATTTCTAGGCAATATTTTTGACATTTCTCCGCGCTTATTCGCAGTTTATTTCATTATTTTATTTTATGATGCGAAAATTAGTATTGCCTATATGAAACATTAAACTGTTAAATATTTTTTTAAATTTCAACTGCTACTTCCACGGCTAAAATAATACTTCTGTTTTCTTCACGAATGAAGCAATTTTCGACTAAAATATTATAACAACATAAGAAGTACAGGTGAAATAAACACTTGTAGACCTTCTTCATATGACAGTAGATTTTGTTACAGTTAGACCTTGCAGTGTGAATATATTAAAGGCGCATTTGCAAGGTGCGAAGGGAAATTTTTTTAGAAGGCCTGCTTTGCTCATCAAATGACTTTTCTACTGAAACATACGGTTACAAACCAAAAATGCAACCCAATTAACTTTTCAGTTTATTTCAGATAACTTGTAAATGTTTAAACCAACTTCTACCCTAATGATCTAAAAACTCAAATTAATTGTGCCAAGTATTTAACATCTCATTATTTACCTAATTTTAAGTAACTTGAAAATTCAGATTTGTAAGAAAGGATGTTATCAAAGTCGTTATGAAAGAACGTACAAACTTAATCTTACTAATCGTACAAAAAAATATTATTTGATAAGACTTTTATTAAATTTAATGTTCAAACCAACATCTTCCTTAAATAACCTAGGCGTAGTACATCAATACGCACGGTTTTATTTCTAAGAATTATTATAATTTTTGTGCTTGAATTTTAACTATAGCGATGATAAACAGAGAGCAATGCACAACTATTTTTCTAACGTTTTTTATGGAGGAATGAATTGCTGATTGGAGTTTTACACTATTGGCGCAGAACGTGAATATTTTTATTATACGTTTTGAGTTAACTACCAGTTCCTAAATCAACAACGAAATAATCATTAGAGAGCGTTACTTAACGAATTTTTATTTCTTTCGCACTATTTGTGTCTTTAACATATCCGAAAATATACTACTAAAATATAATAGAACTGATGTACAGTAGAAAAAATAATTATTTAGGTCTTCAAAGTAAGGCGGCCTACAATGACGGCTACGCGCGTGTGACGTCAAAGACAGATATAATATAGGACCAATCAGATTGTAGTGTTTTTAACCAATGAAAAATCTCCAAACCTAACCAATCAGATGTCTTCTTAGGCGTCACTTTGATTGGTTAATATTGTCCAATCAGAAGGCTCATTATAGTACACTACGTCATCCGATATCGACCGATGAAAACGTCTCAATCAGTATTACGTCATTTGTCAGTATCGAGCTTCCTGATTGGTCCGGTACGGTTCCTGCGCGTGACGTCGACTTCATTTTTACATAAATCCGCCCATTGTCACCGCCCAGTTAAAGATACGGTCGAATATTAAACAATAACGTCTACTGAAATGCTTTACTTTCCAGAATTAAAACGTTCCTAAATCAACAACGAAATAATCATTAGAGAGCGTTACTTAACGAATTTTTATTTCTTTCGCACTATTTGTGTCTTTAACATATCCGAAAATATACTACTAAAATATAAATGAACTGATGTACAGTAGAAAAAAATAATTATTTAGGTCATGCAAGTAAGGCGGCCTACAATGACAGCTACGCGCGTGTGACGTCAAAGACAGATATAATATAGGACCAATCAGATTGTAGTGTTTTTAACCAATGAAAAATCTCCAAACCTAACCAATCAGATGTCTTTTTTGGCGTCACTTTGATTGGTTAATATTGTCCAATCAGAAGGCTCATTATAGTACACTACGTCATCCGATATCGACCAATGAAAACGTCTCAATCAGTATTACGTCATTTGTCAGTATCGAGCTTCCTGATTGGTCCGGTACGGTTCCTGCGCGTGACGTCGACTTCATTTTTACATAAATCCGCCCATTGTCACCGCCCAGTTAAAGATACGGTCGAATATTAAACAATAACGTCTACTGAAATGCTTTACTTTCCAGAATTAAAACGCCTACCAAAAACATTTTTAACTTGTTAATGTCTTCCGAGTACGGAATGATTATGGTAATTGTATCAAACAGCAGTATATTTATACTGCTTTTCACAGTATGAAAACATAAAATTCACAAAAAGGAAGCACAAGAATAGATTAAGTTTACACATACAAGCTTGCTTAAATTTAAGACATTATTTTCTCGGCTACCATGTAAACACTCCTATACGAACGTAACACATTGTGATTTTTTCATTGTATATTAAAGTTTATTCTAATAAGGACGTCTCTGAAGTTTTTTTTGTCAAGTAATCGTCAGTAGAATCGCCGGCATTACCAAACTGAAATTTAGAATATACCTGAACAATACTTAGTAAGAGCAAAATACAAATTGTGCCCTTTTAACGACAATCAGTCACACTAAAACCGGTTAATGATATGAAAAATTTCTAAGCAATATTTTTGACATTTCTCCGCGCTTATTCGTAGTTCTTTTCATTATTTTATTTTATGATGCGAAAATTAGTATTGCCTATATGAAACATTAAACTGTTAAATATTTTTTAAATTTCAACTGCTACTTCCACGGCTAAAATAATACTTCTGTTTTCTTCACGAATGAAGCAATTTTCGACTAAAACATTATAACAACATAAGAAGTACAGGTGAAATAAACACTTGTAGACCTTCTTCATATGACAGTAGATTTTGTTACAGTTAGACCTTGCAGTGTGAATATATTAAAGGCGCATTTGCAAGGTGCGAAGGGAAATTTTTTTAGAAGGCCTGCTTTGCTCATCAAATGACTTTTCTACTGAAACATACGGTTACAAACCAAAAATGCAACCCAATTAACTTTTCAGTTTATTTCAGATAACTTGTAAATGTTTAAACCAACTTCTACCCTAATGATCTAAAAACTCAAATTAATTGTGCCAAGTATTTAACATCTCATTATTTACCTAATTTTAAGTAACTTGAAAATTCAGATTTGTAAGAAAGGATGTTATCAAAGTCGTTATGAAAGAACGTACAAACTTAATCTTACTAATCGTACAAAAAAATATTATTTGATAAGACTTTTATTAAATTTAATGTTCAAACCAACATCTTCCTTAAATAACATAGGCGTAGTTCATCAATACGCACGGTTTTATTTCTAAGAATTATTATAATTTTTGTGCTTGAATTTTAACTATAGCGATGATAAACAGAGAGCAATGCACAACTATTTTTCTAACGTTTTTTATGGAGGAATGAATTGCTGATTGGAGTTTTACACTATTGGCGCAGAACGTGAATATTTTTATTATACGTTTTGAGTTAACTACCAGTTCCTAAATCAACAACGAAATAATCATTAGAGAGCGTTACTTAACGAATTTTTATTTCTTTCGCACTATTTGTGTCTTTAACATATCCGAAAATATACTACTAAAATATAATAGAACTGATGTACAGTAGAAAAAATAATTATTTAGGTCTTCAAAGTAAGGCGGCCTACAATGACGGCTACGCGCGTGTGACGTCAAAGGCAGATACAATATAGGACCTATCAGATTGTAGTGGTTTTAACCAATGAAAAATCTCCAAACTTAACTAATCAGATGTCTTCTTAGGCGTCACTTTGATTGGTTAATATTGTCCAATCAGAAGGCTCATTATAGTTCACTACGTCACTCGATATCGACCAATGAAAACGTCTCAATCAGTATTACGTCATTTGTCAGTATCGAGCTTCCTGATTGGTCCGGTACTGTTCCTGCGCAAGACGTCAACTTCATTTTTACATAAATCCGCCCATTGTCACCGCCCAGTTAACGATACGGCCGAATATTAAACAATAACATCTACTGAAATGCTTTACATTCCAGAATTAAAACGCCTACCAAAAAAATTTTTAACTTGTTAAGGTCTTTCGATTACGGAATGATTATGGTAATTGTATCAAACAGCAGTATATTTATACTGCTTTTCACAGTATGAAAACATAAAATTCACAAAAAGAAAGCACAAGAATAGATTGCGTTTACACATACAAGCTTGCTTAAATTTAGGACATTATTTTCTCGGCTACCATGTAAACACTACTATACGAACGTAACACATTGTGATTTTTTCATTGTATATTAAAGTTTATTCTAATAAGGACGTCTCTGAAGTTTTTTTTGTCAAGTAATCGTCAGTAGAATCGCCGGCATTACCAAACTGAAATTTAGAATATATTTGAACGATACCTAGTAAGAGCAAAATACAAATTGTACCCTTTTAACGACAATCAGTCACACTAAAAACGGTTAACGATATTAAAAATTTCTAGGCAATATTTTTGACATTTCTCCGCGCTTATTCGCAGTTTATTTCATTATTTTATTTTATGATGCGAAAATTAGTATTGCCTATATGAAACATTAAACTGTTAAATATTTTTTTAAATTTCAACTGCTACTTCCACGGCTAAAATAATACTTCTGTTTTCTTCACGAATGAAGCAATTTTCGACTAAAATATTATAACAACATAAGAAGTACAGGTGAAATAAACACTTGTAGACCTTCTTCATATGACAGTAGATTTTGTTACAGTTAGACCTTGCAGTGTGAATATATTAAAGGCGCATTTGCAAGGTGCGAAGGGAAATTTTTTTAGAAGGCCTGCTTTGCTCATCAAATGACTTTTCTACTGAAACATACGGTTACAAACCAAAAATGCAACCCAATTAACTTTTCAGTTTATTTCAGATAACTTGTAAATGTTTAAACCAACTTCTACCCTAATGATCTAAAAACTCAAATTAATTGTGCCAAGTATTTAACATCTCATTATTTACCTAATTTTAAGTAACTTGAAAATTCAGATTTGTAAGAAAGGATGTTATCAAAGTCGTTATGAAAGAACGTACAAACTTAATCTTACTAATCGTACAAAAAAATATTATTTGATAAGACTTTTATTAAATTTAATGTTCAAACCAACATCTTCCTTAAATAACCTAGGCGTAGTACATCAATACGCACGGTTTTATTTCTAAGAATTATTATAATTTTTGTGCTTGAATTTTAACTATAGCGATGATAAACAGAGAGCAATGCACAACTATTTTTCTAACGTTTTTTATGGAGGAATGAATTGCTGATTGGAGTTTTACACTATTGGCGCAGAACGTGAATATTTTTATTATACGTTTTGAGTTAACTACCAGTTCCTAAATCAACAACGAAATAATCATTAGAGAGCGTTACTTAACGAATTTTTATTTCTTTCGCACTATTTGTGTCTTTAACATATCCGAAAATATACTACTAAAATATAATAGAACTGATGTACAGTAGAAAAAATAATTATTTAGGTCTTCAAAGTAAGGCGGCCTACAATGACGGCTACGCGCGTGTGACGTCAAAGACAGATATAATATAGGACCAATCAGATTGTAGTGTTTTTAACCAATGAAAAATCTCCAAACCTAACCAATCAGATGTCTTCTTAGGCGTCACTTTGATTGGTTAATATTGTCCAATCAGAAGGCTCATTATAGTACACTACGTCATCCGATATCGACCGATGAAAACGTCTCAATCAGTATTACGTCATTTGTCAGTATCGAGCTTCCTGATTGGTCCGGTACGGTTCCTGCGCGTGACGTCGACTTCATTTTTACATAAATCCGCCCATTGTCACCGCCCAGTTAAAGATACGGTCGAATATTAAACAATAACGTCTACTGAAATGCTTTACTTTCCAGAATTAAAACGCCTACCAAAAACATTTTTAACTTGTTAAGGTCTTCCGAGTACGGAATGATTATGGTAATTGTATCAAACAGCAGTATGTTTATACTGCTTTTCACAGTATGAAAACATAAAATTCACAAAAAGGAAGCACTAGAATAGATTACGTTTACACATACAAGCTTGCTTAAATTTAAGACATTATTTTCTCGGCTACCATGTAAACACTCCTATACGAACGTAACACATTGTGATTTTTTCATTGTATATTAAAGTTTATTCTAATAAGGACGTCTCTGAAGTTTTTTTTGTCAAGTAATCGTCAGTAGAATCGCCGGCATTACCAAACTGAAATTTAGAATATACCTGAACAATACTTAGTAAGAGCAAAATACAAATTGTGCCCTTTTAACGACAATCAGTCACACTAAAACCGGTTAATGATATGAAAAATTTCTAAGCAATATTTTTGACATTTCTCCGCGCTTATTCGTAGTTCTTTTCATTATTTTATTTTATGATGCGAAAATTAGTATTGCCTATATGAAACATTAAACTGTTAAATATTTTTTAAATTTCAACTGCTACTTCCACGGCTAAAATAATACTTCTGTTTTCTTCACGAATGAAGCAATTTTCGACTAAAACATTATAACAACATAAGAAGTACTGGTGAAATAAACACTTTTAGACCTTCTTCATATGACAGTAGATTTTTATACAGTTAGACCTTGCAGTGTGAATATATGAAAAGCGCATTTGCAAGGTGCGAAGTGAAAAGTTTTTAGCATAGATGAGTCTTTATTACTCTGGAAAGGTTTATTGTCATTTCGACAATACTTACCACTAAAAGCAGCTAAATTTGGTCTGAAAACATTCGAACTTTGTGAATCTTTAACTGGATATACCTGGTCCTTAATATTATATACAGGTAAAGACATGACATTCGATTCACCACTTATCTCTTCCAAAGCAAACAAGTCTGAAAGTGTCGTTCTAAGTCTCGCACAAAACTTGCTTGGCATAGGTCACACACTGTGGATGGATAACTGGTATAATAGTCCAGAGTTGGCAAAAGTGTTAAAGAGTAACAAAACTGACTGTGTCGGAACTCTTCGTCTGACTAGGAAAAGTGTTCCCAAATCTTTCAAAGAAATAAAACTTAATAAAGGAGAAATTACTGCAGTTCATTCTGATGATGTATCTTTATTCAGGTGGCGCGATAAACGAGTTGTATCACTAATTTCCACATATCACAAAATTGAAATGAAAAATTACACATCAAAATCAAAGAAAACATCAATTAAACCTTCTATAGTTATAGATTATAATTCACACATGGGAGGAGTTGATTTGAGAGACCAGATGCTGAGTAGTTATCCTGTAGAAAGAAAACGTGAAACGAAGTGGAATGTTAAATTTTTTAAAAGACTCTTGAATATTGCTGTTTTAAATGCTTATATTATTTGGAAAGCTAACCATCCACAAGTCAACCACCTCTCATTTAGGTTAGCCCTAATCAGTGAAATAATACAAAAATATAAAACAATTGACAATACACCTGTACGTGGTCGCCCATCTCTTGAGCCTCGACCTTCAAGACTCACCGAGAGACATTTTATTGAAAATATTCCAGCGAAAGGGAAGAAAACCAAACCACAGAGAAGATGTGTAGTGTGTTCAAGAAATGGCAAGAGGAAAGACACAGTTTTTTGGTGTAAGGATTGTGATGTCGGCCTGTGTTTGCAGGATTGTTTTAAAATCTACCATACTCAAACTATAATTGCTTGAACTATAATTTAATAATATCAAAAATGTTTGATTTTTAAGTAGTTATAAAAGGTTGTATAACAAATAATTGTAAAATATTAAAAAACCACTCCATTTTTGACAAAAGTTAAAAATTCATCAAAAAACAGAAAAAAATGAGCCACATAGGGTATGAGGTAGTATAGAATAAATGGTCCGTTGAAGGGTTAAATTTGTATGTTCTTTCATAACGACATTGATAACATCCTTTCTTACAAATCTGATTTTTCAAGTTACTTAAAATAAGGTAAATAATGAGGTGTTAAATACTCGGCACAATTAATTTGAGTTTTTAGATCATTAGGTAGATGTTAGTTCAAAAATTTACAAGTTATCTGAAATAAACTGAAAAGTTAATTGGGTTGCCTTTTTTTAGTTGTAACCGTATGTTTCAGTAGAAAAGTCATTTGATGAGCAAAGCAGGACTTCTAAAAACTTTTCACTTCGCACCTTGCAAATGCGCTTTTCATATATTCACACTGCAAGGTCTAACTGTATAAAAATCTACTGTCATATGAAGAAGGTCTAAAAGTGTTTATTTCACCAGTACTTCTTATGTTGTTATAATGTTTTAGTCGAAAATTGCTTCATTCGTGAAGAAAACAGAAGTATTATTTTAGCCGTGGAAGTAGCAGTTGAAATTTAAAAAATATTTAACAGTTTAATGTTTCATATAGGCAATACTAATTTTCGCATCATAAAATAAAATAATGAAAAGAACTACGAATAAGCGCGGAGAAATGTCAAAAATATTGCTTAGAAATTTTTCATATCATTAACCGGTTTTAGTGTGACTGATTGTCGTTAAAAGGGCACAATTTGTATTTTGCTCTTACTAAGTATTGTTCAGGTATATTCTAAATTTCAGTTTGGTAATGCCGGCGATTCTACTGACGATTACTTGACAAAAAAAACTTCAGAGACGTCCTTATTAGAATAAACTTTAATATACAATGAAAAAATCACAATGTGTTACGTTCGTATAGGAGTGTTTACATGGTAGCCGAGAAAATAATGTCTTAAATTTAAGCAAGCTTGTATGTGTAAACGTAATCTATTCTTGTGCTTCCTTTTTGTGAATTTTATGTTTTCATACTGTGAAAAGCAGTATAAATATACTGCTGTTTGATACAATTACCATAATCATTCCGTACTCGGAAGACCTTAACAAGTTAAAACTGTTTTTGGTAGGCGTTTTAATTCTGGAAAGTAAAGCATTTCAGTAGACGTTATTGTTTAATATTCGACCGTATCTTTAACTGGGCGGTGACAATGGGCGGATTTATGTAAAAATGAAGTCGACGTCACGCGCAGGAACAGTACCGGAGCAATCAGGAAGCTCGATACTGACAAATGACGTAATACTGATTGAGACGTTTTCATTGGTCGATATCGAGTGACGTAGTGAACTATAATGAGCCTTCTGATTGGACAATATTAACCAATCAAAGTGACGCCTAAGAAGACATCTGATTAGTTAAGTTTGGAGATTTTTCATTGGTTAAAAACACTACAATCTGATTGGTCCTATATTGTATCTGCCTTTGACGTCACACGCGCTTAGCTGTCATTGTAGGCAGCCTTACTTTGAAGACCTAAATAATTATTTTTTCTACTGTACATCAGTTCTATTATATTTTAGTAGTATATTTTCGGATATGTTAAAGACACAAATAGTGCGAAAGAAATAAAAATTCGTTAAGTAACGCTCTCTAATGATTATTTCGTTGTTGATTTAGGAACTGGTAGTTAACTCAAAACGTATAATAAAAATATTCACGTTCTGCGCCAATAGTGTAAAACTCCAATCAGCAATTCATTCCTCCATAAAAAACGTTAGAAAAATAGTTGTGCATTGCTCTCTGTTTATCATCGCTATAGTTAAAATTCAAGCACAAAAATTATAATAATTCTTAGAAATAAAACCGTGCGTATTGATGTACTACGCCTATGTTATTTAAGGAAGATGTTGGTTTGAACATTAAATTTAATAAAAGTCTTATCAAATAATATTTTTTTGTACGATTAGTAAGATTAAGTTTGTACGTTCTTTCATAATGACTTTGATAACATCCTTTCTTACAAATCTGAATTTTCAAGTTACTTAAAATTAGGTAAATAATGAGATGTTAAATACTTGGCACAATTAATTTGAGTTTTTAGATCATTAGGGTAGAAGTTGGTTTAAACATTTACAAGTTATCTGAAATAAACTCAAAAGTTAATTGGGTTGCATTTTTTGGTTTGTAACCGTATGTTTCAGTAGAAAAGTCATTTGATGAGCAAAGCAGGCCTTCTAAAAAAATTTCCCTTCGCACCTTGCAAATGCGCCTTTAATATATTCACACTGCAAGGTCTAACTGTAACAAAATCTACTGTCATATGAAGAAGGTCTACAAGTGTTTATTTCACCTGTACTTCTTATGTTGTTATAATATTTTAGTCGAAAATTGCTTCATTCGAGAAGAAAACAGAAGTATTATTTTAGCCGTGGAAGTAGCAGTTGAAATTTAAAAAAATATTTAACAGTTTAATGTTTCATATAGGCAATAATAATTTTCGCATCATAAAATAAAATAATGAAATAAACCGCGAATAAGCGCGGAGAAATGTCAAAAATATTGCCTAGAAATTTTTAATATCGTTAACCGTTTTTAGTGTGACTGATTGTTGTTAAAAGGGTACAATTTGTATTTTGCTCTTACTAGGTATCGTTCAAATATATTCTAAATTTCAGTTTGGTAATGCCGGCGATTCTACTGACGATTACTTGACAAAAAAAACTTCAGAGACGTCCTTATTAGAATAAACTTTAATATACAATGAAAAAATCACAATGTGTTACGTTCGTATAGTAGTGTTTACATGGTAGCCGAGAAAATAATGTCCTAAATTTAAGCAAGCTTGTATGTGTAAACGCAATCTATTCTTGTGCTTTCTTTTTGTGAATTTTATGTTTTCATACTGTGAAAAGCAGTATAAATATACTGCTGTTTGATACAATTACCATAATCATTCCGTAATCGAAAGACCTTAACAAGTTAAAAATTTTTTTGGTAGGCGTTTTAATTCTGGAATGTAAAGCATTTCAGTAGATGTTATTGTTTAATATTCGGCCGTATCGTTAACTGGGCGGTGACAATGGGCGGATTTATGTAAAAATGAAGTTGACGTCTTGCGCAGGAACAGTACCGGAGCAATCAGGAAGCTCGATACTGACAAATGACGTAATACTGATTGAGACGTTTTCATTGGTCGATATCGAGTGACGTAGTGAACTATAATGAGCCTTCTGATTGGACAATATTAACCAATCAAAGTGACGCCTAAGAAGACATCTGATTAGTTAAGTTTGGAGATTTTTCATTGGTTAAAACCACTACACTCTGATAGGTCCTATATTGTATCTGCCTTTGACGTCACACGCGCGTAGCCGTCATTGTAGGCCGCCTTACTTTGAAGACCTAAATAATTATTTTTTCTACTGTACATCAGTTCTATTATATTTTAGTAGTATATTTTAGGATATGTTAAAGACACAAATAGTGCGAAAGAAATAAAAATTCGTTAAGTAACGCTCTCTAATGATTATTTCGTTGTTGATTTAGGAACTGGTAGTTAACTCAAAACGTATAATAAAAATATTCACGTTCTGCGCCAATAGTGTAAAACTCCAATCAGCAATTCATTCCTCCATAAAAAACGTTAGAAAAATAGTTGTGCATTGCTCTCTGTTTATCATCGCTATAGTTAAAATTCAAGCACAAAAATTATAATAATTCTTAGAAATAAAACCGTGCGTATTGATGTACTACGCCTATGTTATTTAAGGAAGATGTTGGTTTGAACATTAAATTTAATAAAAGTCTTATCAAATAATATTTTTTTGTACGATTAGTAAGATTAAGTTTGTACGTTCTTTCATAACGACTTTGATAACATCCTTTCTTACAAATCTGAATTTTCAAGTTACTTAAAATTAGGTAAATAATGAGATGTTAAATACTTGGCACAATTAATTTGAGTTTTTAGATCATTAGGGTAGAAGTTGGTTTAAACATTTACAAGTTATCTGAAATAAACTGAAAAGTTAATTGGGTTGCATTTTTTGGTTTGTAACCGTATGTTTCAGTAGAAAAGTCATTTGATGAGCAAAGCAGGCCTTCTAAAAAAATTTCCCTTCGCACCTTGCAAATGCGCCTTTAATATATTCACACTGCAAGGTCTAACTGTAACAAAATCTACTGTCATATGAAGAAGGTCTACAAGTGTTTATTTCACCTGTACTTCTTATGTTGTTATAATATTTTAGTCGAAAATTGCTTCATTCGTGAAGAAAACAGAAGTATTATTTTAGCCGTGGAAGTAGCAGTTGAAATTTAAAAAAATATTTAACAGTTTAATGTTTCATATAGGCAATAATAATTTTCGCATCATAAAATAAAATAATGAAATAAACCGCGAATAAGCGCGGAGAAATGTCAAAAATATTGCCTAGAAATTTTTAATATCGTTAACCGTTTTTAGTGTGACTGATTGTTGTTAAAAGGGTACAATTTGTATTTTGCTCTTACTAGGTATCGTTCAAATATATTCTAAATTTCAGTTTGGTAATGCCGGCGATTCTACTGACGATTACTTGACAAAAAAAACTTCAGAGACGTCCTTATTAGAATAAACTTTAATATACAATGAAAAAATCACAATGTGTTACGTTCGTATAGTAGTGTTTACATGGTAGCCGAGAAAATAATGTCCTAAATTTAAGCAAGCTTGTATGTGTAAACGCAATCAATTCTTGTGCTTTCTTTTTGTGAATTTTATGTCTTCATACTGTGAAAAGCAGTATAAATATACTGCTGTTTGATACAATTACCATAATCATTCCGTAATCGAAAGACCTTAACAAGTTAAAAATTTTTTTGGTAGGCGTTTTTAATTCTGGAATGTAAAGCATTTCAGTAGATGTTATTGTTTAATATTCGGCCGTATCGTTAACTGGGCGGTGACAATGGGCGGATTTATGTAAAAATGAAGTTGACGTCTTGCGCAGGAACAGTACCGGAGCAATCAGGAAGCTCGATACTGACAAATGACGTAATACTGATTGAGACGTTTTCATTGGTCGATATCGAGTGACGTAGTGAACTATAATGAGCCTTCTGATTGGACAATATTAACCAATCAAAGTGACGCCTAAGAAGACATCTGATTAGTTAAGTTTGGAGATTTTTCATTGGTTAAAACCACTACACTCTGATAGGTCCTATATTGTATCTGCCTTTGACGTCACACGCGCGTAGCCGTCATTGTAGGCCGCCTTACTTTGAAGACCTAAATAATTATTTTTTCTACTGTACATCAGTTCTATTATATTTTAGTAGTATATTTTAGGATATGTTAAAGACACAAATAGTGCGAAAGAAATAAAAATTCGTTAAGTAACGCTCTCTAATGATTATTTCGTTGTTGATTTAGGAACTGGTAGTTAACTCAAAACGTATAATAAAAATATTCACGTTCTGCGCCAATAGTGTAAAACTCCAATCAGCAATTCATTCCTCCATAAAAAACGTTAGAAAAATAGTTGTGCATTGCTCTCTGTTTATCATCGCTATAGTTAAAATTCAAGCACAAAAATTATAATAATTCTTAGAAATAAAACCGTGCGTATTGATGTACTACGCCTATGTTATTTAAGGAAGATGTTGGTTTGAACATTAAATTTAATAAAAGTCTTATCAAATAATATTTTTTTGTACGATTAGTAAGATTAAGTTTGTACGTTCTTTCATAACGACTTTGATAACATCCTTTCTTACAAATCTGAATTTTCAAGTTACTTAAAATTAGGTAAATAATGAGATGTTAAATACTTGGCACAATTAATTTGAGTTTTTAGATCATTAGGGTAGAAGTTGGTTTAAACATTTACAAGTTATCTGAAATAAACTGAAAAGTTAATTGGGTTGCATTTTTTGGTTTGTAACCGTATGTTTCAGTAGAAAAGTCATTTGATGAGCAAAGCAGGCCTTCTAAAAAAATTTCCCTTCGCACCTTGCAAATGCGCCTTTAATATATTCACACTGCAAGGTCTAACTGTAACAAAATCTACTGTCATATGAAGAAGGTCTACAAGTGTTTATTTCACCTGTACTTCTTATGTTGTTATAATATTTTAGTCGAAAATTGCTTCATTCGTGAAGAAAACAAAAGTATTATTTTAGCCGTGGAAGTAGCAGTTGAAATTTAAAAAAATATTTAACAGTTTAATGTTTCATATAGGCAATACTAATTTTCGCATCATAAAATAAAATAATGAAATAAACTGCGAATAAGCGCGGAGAAATGTCAAAATTATTGCCTAGAAATTTTTAATATCGTTAACCGTTTTTAGTGTGACTGATTGTCGTTAAAAGGGTACAATTTGTATTTTGCTCTTACTAGGTATCGTTCAAATATATTCTAAATTTCAGTTTGGTAATGCCGGCGATTCTACTGACGATTACTTGACAAAAGAAACTTCAGAGACGTCCTTATTAGAATAAACTTTAATATACAATGAAAAAATCACAATGTGTTACGTTCGTATAGTAGTGTTTACATGGTAGCCGAGAAAATAATGTCCTAAATTTAAGCAAGCTTGTATGTGTAAACGCAATCTATTCTTGTGCTTTCTTTTTGTGAATTTTATGTTTTCATACTGTGAAAAGCAGTATAAATATACTGCTGTTTGATACAATTACCATAATCATTCCGTAATCGAAAGACCTTAACAAGTTAAAAATTTTTTTGGTAGGCGTTTTAATTCTGGAATGTAAAGCATTTCAGTAGATGTTATTGTTTAATATTCGGCCGTATCGTTAACTGGGCGGTGACAATGGGCGGATTTATGTAAAAATGAAGTTGACGTCTTGCGCAGGAACAGTACCGGACCAATCAGGAAGCTCGATACTGACAAATGACGTAATACTGATTGAGACGTTTTCATTGGTCGATATCGAGTGACGTAGTGAACTATAATGAGCCTTCTGATTGGACAATATTAACCAATCAAAGTGACGCCTAAGAAGACATCTGATTAGTTAAGTTTGGAGATTTTTCATTGGTTAAAACCACTACACTCTGATAGGTCCTATATTGTATCTGCCTTTGACGTCACACGCGCGTAGCCGTCATTGTAGGCCGCCTTACTTTGAAGACCTAAATAATTATTTTTTCTACTGTACATCAGTTCTATTATATTTTAGTAGTATATTTTAGGATATGTTAAAGACACAAATAGTGCGAAAGAAATAAAAATTCGTTAAGTAACGCTCTCTAATGATTATTTCGTTGTTGATTTAGGAACTGGTAGTTAACTCAAAACGTATAATAAAAATATTCACGTTCTGCGCCAATAGTGTAAAACTCCAATCAGCAATTCATTCCTCCATAAAAAACGTTAGAAAAATAGTTGTGCATTGCTCTCTGTTTATCATCGCTATAGTTAAAATTCAAGCACAAAAATTATAATAATTCTTAGAAATAAAACCGTGCGTATTGATGTACTACGCCTATGTTATTTAAGGAAGATGTTGGTTTGAACATTAAATTTAATAAAAGTCTTATCAAATAATATTTTTTTGTACGATTAGTAAGATTAAGTTTGTACGTTCTTTCATAACGACTTTGATAACATCCTTTCTTACAAATCTGAATTTTCAAGTTACTTAAAATTAGGTAAATAATGAGATGTTAAATACTTGGCACAATTAATTTGAGTTTTTAGATCATTAGGGTAGAAGTTGGTTTAAACATTTACAAGTTATCTGAAATAAACTGAAAAGTTAATTGGGTTGCATTTTTTGGTTTGTAACCGTATGTTTCAGTAGAAAAGTCATTTGATGAGCAAAGCAGGCCTTCTAAAAAAATTTCCCTTCGCACCTTGCAAATGCGCCTTTAATATATTCACACTGCAAGGTCTAACTGTAACAAAATCTACTGTCATATGAAGAAGGTCTACAAGTGTTTATTTCACCTGTACTTCTTATGTTGTTATAATATTTTAGTCGAAAATTGCTTCATTCGTGAAGAAAACAGAAGTATTATTTTAGCCGTGGAAGTAGCAGTTGAAATTTAAAAAAATATTTAACAGTTTAATGTTTCATATAGGCAATACTAATTTTCGCATCATAAAATAAAATAATGAAATAAACTGCGAATAAGCGCGGAGAAATGTCAAAATTATTGCCTAGAAATTTTTAATATCGTTAACCGTTTTTAGTGTGACTGATTGTCGTTAAAAGGGTACAATTTGTATTTTGCTCTTACTAGGTATCGTTCAAATATATTCTAAATTTCAGTTTGGTAATGCCGGCGATTCTACTGACGATTACTTGACAAAAGAAACTTCAGAGACGTCCTTATTAGAATAAACTTTAATATACAATGAAAAAATCACAATGTGTTACGTTCGTATAGTAGTGTTTACATGGTAGCCGAGAAAATAATGTCCTAAATTTAAGCAAGCTTGTATGTGTAAACGCAATCTATTCTTGTGCTTTCTTTTTGTGAATTTTATGTTTTCATACTGTGAAAAGCAGTATAAATATACTGCTGTTTGATACAATTACCATAATCATTCCGTAATCGAAAGACCTTAACAAGTTAAAAATTTTTTTGGTAGGCGTTTTAATTCTGGAATGTAAAGCATTTCAGTAGATGTTATTGTTTAATATTCGGCCGTATCGTTAACTGGGCGGTGACAATGGGCGGATTTATGTAAAAATGAAGTTGACGTCTTGCGCAGGAACAGTACCGGACCAATCAGGAAGCTCGATACTGACAAATGACGTAATACTGATTGAGACGTTTTCATTGGTCGATATCGAGTGACGTAGTGAACTATAATGAGCCTTCTGATTGGACAATATTAACCAATCAAAGTGACGCCTAAGAAGACATCTGATTAGTTAAGTTTGGAGATTTTTCATTGGTTAAAACCACTACACTCTGATAGGTCCTATATTGTATCTGCCTTTGACGTCACACGCGCGTAGCCGTCATTGTAGGCCGCCTTACTTTGAAGACCTAAATAATTATTTTTTCTACTGTACATCAGTTCTATTATATTTTAGTAGTATATTTTAGGATATGTTAAAGACACAAATAGTGCGAAAGAAATAAAAATTCGTTAAGTAACGCTCTCTAATGATTATTTCGTTGTTGATTTAGGAACTGGTAGTTAACTCAAAACGTATAATAAAAATATTCACGTTCTGCGCCAATAGTGTAAAACTCCAATCAGCAATTCATTCCTCCATAAAAAACGTTAGAAAAATAGTTGTGCATTGCTCTCTGTTTATCATCGCTATAGTTAAAATTCAAGCACAAAAATTATAATAATTCTTAGAAATAAAACCGTGCGTATTGATGAACTACGCCTATGTTATTTAAGGAAGATGTTGGTTTGAACATTAAATTTAATAAACTCTTATCAAATGATATTTTTTGTACGATTAGTAAGATTAAATTTGTATGTTCTTTCATAACGACATTGATAACATCCTTTCTTACAAATCTGATTTTTCAAGTTACTTAAAATAAGGTAAATAATGAGGTGTTAAATACTCGGCACAATTAATTTGAGTTTTTAGATCATTAGGTAGATGTTAGTTCAAAAATTTACAAGTTATCGGAAATAAACTGAAAAGTTAATTGGGTTGCCTTTTTTTAGTTGTAACCGTATGTTTCAGTAGAAAAGTCATTTGATGAGCAAAGCAGGACTTCTAAAAACTTTTCCCTTCGCACCTTGCAAATGCGCTTTTCATATATTCACACTGCAAGGTCTAACTGTATAAAAATCTACTGTCATATGAAGAAGGTCTAAAAGTGTTTATTTCACCAGTACTTCTTATGTTGTTATAATGTTTTAGTCGAAAATTGCTTCATTCGTGAAGAAAACAGAAGTATTATTTTAGCCGTGGAAGTAGCAGTTGAAATTTAAAAAATATTTAACAGTTTAATGTTTCATATAGGCAATACTAATTTTCGCATCATAAAATAAAATAATGAAAAGAACTACGAATAAGCGCGGAGAAATGTCAAAAATATTGCTTAGAAATTTTTCATATCATTAACCGGTTTTAGTGTGACTGATTGTCGTTAAAAGGGCACAATTTGTATTTTGCTCTTACTAAGTATTGTTCAGGTATATTCTAAATTTCAGTTTGGTAATGCCGGCGATTCTACTGACGATTACTTGACAAAAAAAACTTCAGAGACGTCCTTATTAGAATAAACGTTAATATACAATGAAAAAATCACAATGTGTTACGTTCGTATAGGAGTGTTTACATGGTAGCCGAGAAAATAATGTCTTAAATTTAAGCAAGCTTGTATGTGTAAACGTAATCTATTCTTGTGCTTCCTTTTTGTGAATTTTATGTTTTCATACTGTGAAAAGCAGTATAATTATACTGCTGTTTGATACAATTACCATAATCATTCCGTACTCGGAAGACCTTAACAAGTTAAAAATGTTTTTGGTAGGCGTTTTAATTCTGGAAAGTAAAGCATTTCAGTAGACGTTATTGTTTAATATTCGACCGTATCTTTAACTGGGCGGTGACAATGGGCGGATTTATGTAAAAATGAAGTCGACGTCACGCGCAGGAACCGTACCGGACCAATCAGGAAGCTCGATACTGACAAATGACGTAATACTGATTGAGACGTTTTCATTGGTCGATATCGGATGACGTAGTGTACTATAATGAGCCTTCTGATTGGACAATATTAACCAATCAAAGTGACGCCTAAGAAGACATCTGATTGGTTAGGTTTGGAGATTTTTCATTGGTTAAAAACACTACAATCTGATTGGTCCTATATTATATCTGTCTTTGACGTCACACGCGCGTAGCTGTCATTGTAGGTCGCCTTACTTGCATGACCTAAATAATTATTTTTTTCTACTGTACATCAGTTCATTTATATTTTAGTAGTATATTTTCGGATATGTTAAAGACACAAATAGTGCGAAAGAAATAAAAATTCGTTAAGTAACGCTCTCTAATGATTATTTCGTTGTTGATTTAGGAACTGGTAGTTAACTCAAAACGTATAATAAAAATATTCACGTTCTGCGCCAATAGTGTAAAACTCCAATCAGCAATTCATTCCTCCATAAAAAACGTTAGAAAAATAGTTGTGCATTGCTCTCTGTTTATCATCGCTATAGTTAAAATTCAAGCACAAAAATTATAATAATTCTTAGAAATAAAACCGTGCGTATTGATGTACTACGCCTATGTTATTTAAGGAAGATGTTGGTTTGAACATTAAATTTAATAAAAGTCTTATCAAATAATATTTTTTTGTACGATTAGTAAGATTAAGTTTGTACGTTCTTTCATAACGACTTTGATAACATCCTTTCTTACAAATCTGAATTTTCAAGTTACTTAAAATTAGGTAAATAATGAGATGTTAAATACTTGGCACAATTAATTTGAGTTTTTAGATCATTAGGGTAGAAGTTGGTTTAAACATTTACAAGTTATCTGAAATAAACTGAAAAGTTAATTGGGTTGCATTTTTTGGTTTGTAACCGTATGTTTCAGTAGAAAAGTCATTTGATGAGCAAAGCAGGCCTTCTAAAAAAATTTCCCTTCGCACCTTGCAAATGCGCCTTTAATATATTCACACTGCAAGGTCTAACTGTAACAAAATCTACTGTCATATGAAGAAGGTCTACAAGTGTTTATTTCACCTGTACTTCTTATGTTGTTATAATATTTTAGTCGAAAATTGCTTCATTCGTGAAGAAAACAGAAGTATTATTTTAGCCGTGGAAGTAGCAGTTGAAATTTAAAAAAATATTTAACAGTTTAATGTTTCATATAGGCAATACTAATTTTCGCATCATAAAATAAAATAATGAAATAAACTGCGAATAAGCGCGGAGAAATGTCAAAAATATTGCCTAGAAATTTTTAATATCGTTAACCGTTTTTAGTGTGACTGATTGTCGTTAAAAGGGTACAATTTGTATTTTGCTCTTACTAGGTATCGTTCAAATATATTCTAAATTTCAGTTTGGTAATGCCGGCGATTCTACTGACGATTACTTGACAAAAAAACTTCAGAGATGTCCTTATTAGAATAAACTTTAATATACAATGAAAAAATCACAATGTGTTACGTTCGTATAGTAGTGTTTACATGGTAGCCGAGAAAATAATGTCCTAAATTTAAGCAAGCTTGTATGTGTAAACGCAATCTATTCTTGTGCTTTCTTTTTGTGAATTTTATGTTTTCATACTGTGAAAAGCAGTATAAATATACTGCTGTTTGATACAATTACCATAATAATTCCGTAATCGAAAGACCTTAACAAGTTAAAAATTTTTTTGGTAGGCGTTTTAATTCTGGAATGTAAAGCATTTCAGTAGATGTTATTGTTTAATATTCGGCCGTATCGTTAACTGGGCGGTGACAATGGGCGGATTTATGTAAAAATGAAGTCGACGTCTTGCGCAGGAACAGTACCGGACCAATCAGGAAGCTCGATACTGACAAATGACGTAATACTGATTGAGACGTTTTCATTGGTCGATATCGGATGACGTAGTGAACTATAATGAGCCTTCTGATTGGACAATATTAACCAATCAAAGTGACGCCTAAGAAGACATCTGATTGGTTAGGTTTGGAGATTTTTCATTGGTTAAAAATCCTACACTCTGATTGGTCCTATATTATATCTGCCCTTTGACGTCACCCGCGCGTTGTCGTCATTGTAGGCCGCTTCACTCGCATGACCTAAATAATAATATTTTTCTACTGTACATCAGTTCCATTTTATTTTAGTAGTAGGTCTACCCCATTGTAGAGATCTTTCGAGTTCTTAATGTAATTAATAATTGGTTTCTTTTGCTGCTAAATGTTAACACGGTTTTTTAAAAAAATCACGAGTGTTCTTTTGATACCGACACAAAGAAAAATGAACAAAAGTGCGTTATCTTTTTTTCCTAGTTGTTCGATTTTTGTAACCTAATTTTTGGCCAGTAATATATCATATTTTTAAGGGAATGACTTTATACAACTGTAAACAAATATGACGATACGTAGAAGGCAACTGAAAAATCTAATTTAAAATATCTTGAGACGAAACAAAGTCAATATCCTACCGGGTAAGAAAATATACCTCATTTATCCGTTTTATAACAAGAAAATTATTTTGCTCTACTAACGAGCATTAGTCGAAAAATAATAATCAACGGTCTGACAAAGTGATGATATAATAGTCGATGTAATTTCGATAAAGGTTTTCTGGCTTTACTCTTATTTCATTAGTTTCTGTATTTTAAGATGGATGAATTTTATTGTGGCTTTAATGGAAAGGTAGAGTGTTAAACATTTTTTGCACGTAATTTGCTAGTTCCTGACCGTAAATATGTATTCATTTTTATCACAGGGTCAGCCAATTATATGACTAAAGCACGTAAGAACAGAAGAGGTAGAGGTATATATGACACTATTTAGAGTTATCTCATCTGACATTCATTAATTTCATTTTACAATCAAACCCTGTTGATAATGAAATACAGGTGTCATTCGGAGAGTCGAAAGTACATGATTTTCCGAAGGATTGGCTTTCTGATAAGTATAATTATAAACGCTGTGAGAAGACCATGTAAACCAACTCAACTCATCTCACTCAGAAAAGATTTTAGAGGTTCAAACCACCTTGTCCGCTGCTTACCTAAAATACAACTTTCATTGCACAACAATTTCAACAGCCAGCATTTTAGTTTACTGACAAATTGGATTGAAAATAAGTAATTTTTTTAGCCTTCCTTGCTTAAGAGAACGCATGAATTGTTCGGTTTCGGAACGTTAAAAAGTCGCATCTGATAATGCTTATAAAATTGTAATATTTGAACAAGCTGCTTAAATAAACACCGATAACAGGCCTAAAACTCTATAAAATCACAGCTATCGGGATCGTATTTTAGCAGCTTATACTTTCGCTAAGACAATTATGCAAATGCTGTCGCCGAATTATTTTTTATTTACCTCATCTGTACGAATCAGGTGTTAAAGGTTATAGTTTTACACTGCCTGTGTATAAGATATAAATACTGCTTATAAATTTCCCGTTTACTAACAGATCCTAAATCAACGAAAAATAGACTTGACAAGACGTTACTTGACAAATCATTTTTGACCTACGCTATTATTGTGTTTAACAGAAATAAAAATATATGTATCAAATTATAACTGGTATTCAACAAACGATCTGTTAGGGTTGCATGAGTAAGTCGGGCCAAGTTGAGTGTGATGCGCATGTGACGATAACGGCTCAGATAATAATTGCCCAATCAGAGTCTCGTATTTTCGGCCAATAAGAAAGCCCAGTTTTAACCAATCAGAAGTCTTCTTTTGCGTCATTTTGTATGGTTAATATTGTCCAATCAGCGAATTTATATTACTGTACTACGTCACACCGATGTCAACCAATGACAAAGTGTCTTGAGCGTTACGTCATTCGTCAGGTTATGCGGTTTTCTGATTGGTCCGTACCGATTCTGGGCGTCACGTCGAGGGTGATTGTAATATAAAGTCCACACCCAATGTCAACTTCTAGTTAACGGTAGGGCAGAACATATGAAGGTACCTTTTAATGAGATTTATAGTTTCTAGGTAAATATCACTTACGAAATATGTAGTACCCCATTGTAGAGATCTTCCGAATTCTTAAGAAAATTAAAAATTGTTTTCTCTTGCTGCTAAATGTTAACACGGTTTTTTAAAAAATCTTCAGTGTTCATTCGATACCGACACAAAGAAAATAAACAAAAGAGAGTTATCTATTTTTCCTATCTATTTTTATCTATTTTTCCATTGGCAGCACTGAATTGGTTTGCAGTGGTTTATTCCGTGTAGTTATCTGAAAAATTATTAATTTAAATTGCAAATGGTTTGCTATTTTATACTGTAGTATAGCAGAGGGATCACCGACAAGGTTGTTTGCGGCGTAAAATAATAGGCTGGGCTTGGTGCGTAAGTATTAAGCTATTATTTGAATTTTGAAGTGTGCAAGTAAACATAACCTCGACAAGGATTGTCTTGAACTGGCGGAAAAGTTGTTAATAAATTCGTTGAGTTGGACTTTGGAATTATGGCGTACCAATATTGACCAAATAGCACTAGAAATAGTGTACGAGTAAAATACCTTTAGCGGACCGCCGGCAGGACTGTTAGCTTTCAGCGCTTATCTCTCATAGCGGTTCTTATCTTATCGGGATATTATTACTTGAGAGCATTACTATTATTATTATTATTAGAACATTATTATTGTTATTGTTATCATTATTATTATTATTACTGGACATTATTTTTATTATTTATTAGTTGATTTAAATAAAACATTCTTTTGGAATACGAGTATTTGTATTATGAATGGATTGGCTTATATGAGCGATAATAAGAAGGCTTAGAATAAAACTGTTAAAAGCATCGCAATATTAGTTTAACAATTATTGATACAATCTATCGTAGGCAGTTTTTTGTTTTATCGTTTTTTAATCCTTTTTAAATGGCAGTAAATGTAGAACAATTGGTCGACCTATTCAACAAGTTCAAACAGGACATGAAAAAAGATGTGGAGCAAATAATTAAAAATGAGATTGGTAAATTAAATATAAGTTCTATTTTAGAAAAGCAAACCAAGGAGATTGAGGCTTTGAAAGATCATAATAAGAAGCTTGCGGAGGAGTTAAAGGAACAGCACAAAGCTATAGAGACTTTCAGGCGGCAAAATAATTTAGTGTTTTATGGGTTCGCTGAAACTGATGAAAAGAATGACAATGATCTGCAAAATATTATTGATCTTTGCAAGAATGTGCTGAAATTGAGCCTAGAGGAATTTGAAGTAAATTTTGTTAGAAGGCTCGGAAAGTCAGGTGAGAAAGTAAGGCCGGTTTTAGTTTCATTGACCTCGGGGTTTAAAAAGGTGGCGATTCTGCGAAACTCAAATAAACTTAAGGGGAGTAAAATATTTATTGCGCCAGATCTTGACAAGGAAACTAGAGAGAGAAGGAGAGCAATTGGTAGAATCAGTAGTCAGTTAAGAAAATCGGGAAAGCAGACACGGTATAAGGGAAGTGGATTAATTGTAAATGGTAAATATATGGGTTACGATGACCTGATGAAATTGGACGAATGCTGTATGAAAGAGAAGGTGTTAACTGCAGAGGAGGATTTACAACCAAAAAAGAGAAAGGCTGATAAATCACCAGGTAACATAAAGGGTTTTTGTCGTGCCAGACGGGACTCAGACTCATCAGGAGCATCTCAAGCCACAATTTAAGCAGATAAAGGGAGGGGAAAATCTGAGACTCTTGGCATACAATGTTGCAGGATTGAAACGGAAAATGTATAACCCTGATTTTAGAAATTTTATTGCTTGTTATGATGTGTTTTGCCTATTTGAAACTTTTTTGTTTAGGGAAATGGATTTTGATAATTTCTGTAAAATGTTAAATGATTATGAATTGGAATGGGTACCAGCTGATAGTTCGCCTGGCCGTGGAAGACCTAGCGATGGAAGTATTATAGCCATTAAAAAAGACAAACGTAAATTATTTAGAGTAAGCGTTTTGTTGGAAATAAAAGTAATCAAGCTTTTGCATGGGCCTCAGGGAATTTACATTGTACCGGTGTATTTGCATCCGGACAACTGGCAAATGGATTTTACACGTTTGTGCGGGCTTGTATCAGTAAACAGGAATTCTAAATTTATAGTAATAGGTGATCTGAACTATCGGATTGGTGAACGGCAAAAAATTCCAAAACACATAGTACCTCACGCTTCTGGCATAGAATCTTGGACGAGAAGATCAAGGGACAGAGTGCTCAATGCAAATGGAAACAAGATGTTAAATTTTTGTGAAGATAACGATTTAGTAATACTAAATGGTCGAACAAATGGGGATATCAGTGGAAATTTCACATATATTTCACCGCAGGGCTCTTCTGTAATTGATGTTTGTATGGTGTCTACTTCACTAACAGAATTGATTGTAAGCTTCAAAGTGGAGAAGGAAATCTTCTCTGATCACCTCCCAATAACAGTTGAGATAAAAGTTCTCGAAGAAAGCAACATAGATTTGTTCTTGCCTTTACTTCCAAAGTTGAGCTGGAAGGACTCAAGGAAAGAGGAATATGTGGAGAGAGTCAATAGGATGGTGATAGAAGTTACGGGAAGTTCCGATGAGCTAAATATTGACAACATGTTGGATATAATACACAAATGTGCTCCTAGGCAATACTTTCCGCAAGATCGTGTGACTTATAGGCAGGTATGGTTCGATTCGGAATGCTCCAAAGTACGATCAGAGGTTTTCAGGCTCCTGAATTTATATAGGAGAACAAATTCACCGGCAGTAAGGGGGCAGTACCTAAACATATTGAATCGATTCAAGTTGATGTGTGAGGCTAAGAAAAAATGTCACTGGCGTAAATGTATTTCTGATCTAAACGAAGTGAAAGATTCTGCGGAGTTTTGGAAGTTAGTCAAAGTATTTAAGAATAAAGCTTTTGTAGCGTACAACGCGATTAGTAAGCATGAATGGTTTTATTATTTTAAAGAGTTGCTGACCCTACAATAGATAGCATCAGCATATCTTATGCTGAGCCCTCAATAAGAGATGAAGGTCTAGACGTGGAGTTTTGTATGTGGGAGTTGGCAAAAGTTTTAAAGAAGGCAAAGACTAATAAAGCACCCGGAGATGACAGAATCCCGTATGAATTTTTTGTCAATGCACCTGATATTTTTCTGCAGATTGCTGGATGTGTTTAATAAAATTTTTGAAATAGGAGTGATACCTGATGGATTCAAGAGAGCAATTATTTTCCCAATACATAAAAAGGGACCGTTATCAGATGTAAGAAATTATAGAGGAATCTCCTTCGCAAATACTGTAGGAAAATTGTTTACTGGTCTTTTATTGGGTAGACTTGAATCATGGGCAGATAGGAATAACGTAAGGAAGGAGTTTCAAGCTGGCTTTAGGAAAAATTATTCCACAGTAGACAATGTTTTTAACTTAATGAACATAATAAAAATCAGGACGTCTGAGAAGCGACAGAAGGTGTTTGCCTTCTTTGTAGACCTATCGGCAGCTTTTGATCTTGTTAACAGAAATGCTTTGGTATATAAACTGTGGGAAGCAGGAATTTCATCCAAAATGGTGACAGTGCTGAAAAATCTATATGATGGAACCACAGCAGCTGTTTGGAACAGACATGGAGTGACAGAAAGCTTTGTAACGGAAATTGGTGTTAAACAAGGTTGTCTTTTAAGCCCATTCCTTTTTTCAATGTTTATAAATGACGTAAAAGAGTGTATTGACGGAGGAATTAAGATTAGAAATATGAAGATAAAACTATTAGCTTATGCGGATGATTTGGTTTTAGTATCCTCGGATAGACTCTCTTTACAAAAAATGATAAATGCTTTTGAGGAGTACTGTGAAAAGTGGTGTCTAAAGGTAAATCTAAACAAATCCAAGGTCATGGTTTTTAGAAATGGAGGAAGAACTGGTAAGCATGAAAAATGGTGGTTTGGAAAAGAGAGAATTGAAGTGGTGAATAGCTATAAGTATTTAGGCATATGCTTGACATCGAATTTGTCCTTGACTAAACACCTCCAAGAGAAAGCTACAACTGCCAAATTTGCATTAAATGTATATAACAGTATTATTGTGAATAGGGATATAGGCTTTCCTGCGAAATTGAGGATCTTTGAATCGGTGGCGAGGTCAATTGTATGTTATGGAGCACAGGTGTGGGGGTATACAAATTACGATGTCATCGAGATGGTGCAACGATACTTTTTAAAACGAGTGTTTAACCTGCCTAATTATGCCCCAAATTACTGTGTGTTTATGGAAACAGGAGTCGAACCAATTTATTTGTTTGCATTGAAACTACACGACATATATTCAGAAATGCTACTTGTTGCCGTCAAATAGATACCCAGCTGTGCTAGTGCGGGAGGTAATTGATAAAAATATTTATTGGTATAAAGAGTGGAAGCAAATAGGCAGGCTGTATAATATACAAGACGGAGTGTTTGATATTAACACGATGAAAGTAAATGATGTATTAGATCACATCAAGATTGGACTGATCAGGAAGTTTGAAATGCGAAGACATAACAGCCAAACGCGCAATTTGTATAAACAATGCAATCTTGGGGTGAATTATATTTGCAGCCGGCGATCGGCATCACTTGTGAATTGATTTTTTAAGGCTAGAACCGAGTTGATTCAGCTTAACAAGTACTCTTATGTTGCCACTTCTAAGAAATGCTCTCTATGCAATACGAGAGAGGAAGAAGATGTTTACCATTTTGTAGCAAGATGTCCGATTCTGTCGGAATATCGAATAAAAATATTCAATAAACATGTCCTGAGTCTGGAAGAACTGATGGTGTACCTAAATGGTGAAAATTGGACTAGTATTAGTTACTATTGTCAAAAGGCTTGGCAGTATAGATTCCAAATAATCACGGAGTTCAATTATTAATGTTTTTAGCGCCATATATCAAGTAATTAAGGTTTTGTGTATTTTTTAATGTATATTTGTAATTTTGTTATTTTTGTTGAGGTTTTGATCATAATATATTTTTCCTTTCTTTTTATTTTTCATGTCAATCTCTCAGACGGTCAAAGGACCATAAGATTAATGTCTGCGTACTTTTGGTTAAAATATTTTCATTCATTTAAATAGGTATTGTAATATGTTTTGGTTTTATGTATATATATTTTTAAAATTATTTTGTATTATTGAAATAAAGACACTTTATTATTATTATTATTATTATAAACGCTGTGAGAAGACCATGTAAACCAACTCAACTCATCTCACTCAGAAAAGATTTTTGAGGTTCAAACCACCTTGTCCGCTGCTTACCTAAAATACAACTTTCATTGCACAACGATTTCAACAGCCAGCGTTTTAGTTTACTGACAAATTGGATTGAAAATAAGTAATTTTATTAGACTACCTTGCTTAAGAGAACGCATGAATTGTTCGGTTTCGGAACGTTAAAAAGTCGCATCTGATTATGCTTATAAAATTGTAATATTCGAACAAGCTGCCTACGTAAACACTGATTACAGGCCTAAAACTCTATAAAATCAGAGCTATCGGGATCGTAATTTAACAGCTTATACGTTCGCTAAGACAATTATACAAATGCTGTCGCCGAATTATTTTTTATTTATCTCATCTGTACGAATCAGGTGTTAAAGGTTATAGTTTTACACTGCCTGTGTAGAAGATATACATACTGCTTATAAATTTCCCGTTAACTAACAGATCCTAAATCAACGAAAAATAGACTTGACAAGACGTTACTTGACAAATCGTTTTTGACTTACGCTATTATTGTGTTTAACAGAAACAAAAATATATGTATCAAAATATAACTGGTTTTCAACAAACGATCTATTAGGGTTGCGGAGTAAGTCGGGCCAAGTTGAGTGTGATGCGCATGTGACCATAACGGCTCAGGTAATAATTGCCCAAACAGAGTCTCTTTTTTTCGGCCAATAAGAAAGCCCAATTTTAACCAATCAGATGTCTTCTTTTGCGTCATTTTGTATGGTTAATATTGTCCAATAAGAGAGTTTATATTACTGTACTACGTCACACCGATGTCAACCAATGACAAAATGGGTTTAGCGTTACGTCATTCGTCAGGGTATGCTGCTTTCTGATTGGTCCGTACTGATTCTGGGCGTCACACCGATTGTGATTGTAATATAAAGTCCCCACCCAATGTCAACTTCTAGTTAACGGTAGGGCAGAACATATAAAGGTACCTGTTAATGAGATTAATAGTTTCTAGGTAAATATCACATACGAAATATGTAGTACCCCATTGTAGAGATCTTTCGAGTTCTTAAGGAAATTAAAATTTGGATTCTGTTGCTGCTAAATGTAAACACGGTTTTTTAAAAAATCACGAGTGTTCATTCGATACCGACAAAAAAAAATTAACAAAAGAGAGTTATCTATTTTTTCTAGTTGTTCGATTTTTGTAACTTAATTTTTGGTCAGTAATGTATCATATTTTTAAGGGAATGACTTTATACAACTGTAAATAAATATTACGTTTCTAGAAGGCAACTGCAAAATCTAATTCAAAATATCTTCAGATGAAACAAGTTCAATATCCTACTGGGTAAGAAAATATACCTCATTAATCCGTTTTATGACACGAAAACTATTTTGCTCTTCCAACGAGCATTAGTCGAAAAATAATAATCAACGGTCTGACAAAATGTTGATATAATGGCCGATGTAATTTCGAAAAAGGTTTTCTGGCATTACGCTTTTTTCATTAGTTAATGTTTTATGATGGATGAAATTTATTTTGGCCACAATGAAAAGGTTGAGTGTTAAGAATTTTTTGCACGTAATTTGCTAGTTCCTGACCGTAAATATTTATTCATTTTTATCACAGGGTCAGCTGATTATATGACTAAAGCACGTAAGAACAGAAGAGGTAGAGGTATAAATGACACTAGTCAGAGTTATCTCATCTGAAATTCATGAATTTAATTTTACAATCAAATCCTGTTGATAATGGAATACCGGTGTCATTCGGAGAGTCGAAAGTACATGATTTTCCGAAGGACTGGCATTCTAATAAGTATAATTATAAACGCTGTGAGAAGACCATGTAAACCAACTCAACTCATCTCACTCAGAAAAGATTTTTGAGGTTCAAACCACCTTGTCCGCTGCTTACCTAAAATACAACTTTCATTGCACAACAACTTCAACAGCCAGCATTTGAGTTTACTGACAAATTGGATTGAAAATAAGTAATTTTTTTAGCCTACCTTGCTTAAGAGAACGCATGAATTGTTCGGTTTAAAAACGTTAAAAAGTCGCATCTGATAATGCTTGCAAAATTGTAATATTCGAACAAGCTGCCTACATAAACACTGATTACAGGCCTAAAACTCTATAAAATCACAGCTATCGGGATCGTAAATTTTCTGCTCATACTTTCGCTAAGACAATTATGCAAATGCTGTCGCCGAATTATTTTTTATTTATCTCATCTGTACGAATCAGGTGTTAAAGGTTATAGTTTTACACTGCCTGTGTAAAAGATATAAATACTGCTTATAAATTTTCCGTTAACTAACAGATACTAAATCAACGAAAAAAAGACTTGACAAATCATTTTTGACCTACGCTATTATTGTGTTTAACAGAAACAAAAATATACGTATGAAAATATAACTGGTTTTCAACAAACGATCTATTAGGGTTGCGGAGTAAGTCGGGCCAAGTTGAGTGTGATGCGCATGTGACGTCAACGGCTCAGGTAATAATTACCCAATCAGAGTCTCGTTTTTTCGGCCAATAAGAAAGCCCAGTTTTAACCAATCAAAAGTCTTCTTTTGCGTCATTTTGTTTGGTTAATATTGTCCATTCAGAGAGTTTATATTACTGTACTACGTCACACTGATGTCATCCAATGACAAAGTTTCATGAGCGTTACGTCATTCGTCAGGATATGCTGCTCTCTGATTGGCCCGTACTGATTCTGGGCGTCACGTCGAGGGTGATTGTAATATAAAGTCCACACCCAATGTCAACTTCTAGTTAACGGTAGGGCAGAACATATAAAGGTACCTGTTAATGAGATTAATAGTTTCTAGGTAAATATCACTTACGAAATATGTAGTACCCCATTGTAGAGATCTTTCGAGTTCTTAAGGAAATTAAAAATTGTTTTCTGTTGCTGCTAAATGTTAACACGGTTTTTTATAAAATCACGAGTGTTCATTCGATACCGACACAAAGAAAAAAAACAAAAGAGAGTTATCTATTTTTCCTAGTTGTTCGATTTTTGAAACCTAATTTTTGGCCAGTAATATATCATATTTTTAAGGGAATGACTTTGTACAACTGTAAATAAATATTACGATACGTAGAAGGCAACTGAAAAATTTAATTCAATATATCTTGAGACGAAACAAAGTCAATATCCTACCGGGTAAGAAAATATACCTCATTAATCCGTTTTATAACAAGAAAACTATTTTGCTTTACCAACGAGCATTAGTCGAAAAATAATAATCAACGGTCTGACAAAATGATGATATAATGGCCGATGTAATTTCGAAAAAGGTTTTCTGGCTTTACTTTAATTTCATTAGTTCCTGTATTTTAAAATGGATGAAATTTATTGTGGCCATAATGAAAAGGTTGAGTGGTAAAAATTTTTTGCACGTAATTTGCTAGTTCCTGACCGTAAATATGTATTCATTTTTATCACAGGGTCAGCCAATTATATGACTAAAGCACGTAAGAACAGAAGAGGTTGAGGTGTAAATGACACTTGTCAGAGTTATCTCATCTGAGATTCATGAATTTTATTTTACAATCAAACCCTGTTGATAATGAAATACAGGTGTCATTCGGAGAGTCGAAAGTACATGATTTTCCGAAGGACTGGCATTCTGATAAGTATAATTATAAACGCTGTGAGAAGACCATGTAAACCTACTCAACTCATCTCACTCAGAAAAGATTTTAGAGGTTCAAACCACCTTGTCCGCTGCTTACCTAAATAACAACTTTCATTGCACAACAATTTTAACACCCAGCATTTCAGTTTAATGACAAAATGGATTGAAAATAAGTAATTTTATTAGCCTACCTTGCTTAAGAGAACGCATGAATTGTTCGGTTTCGGAACGTTAAAAAGTCGCATCTGATAATGCTTTTTAAATTGTAATATTCGAACAAGCTGCCTACATAAACACCGATAACAGGCCTAAAACTCTATAAAATCACAGCTATTGGGATCGTAATTTAGCAGCTTATACGTTCGCTAAGACAATTATGGAAATGCTGTCGCCGAATTATTTTTTATTTATCTCATCTGTACGAATCAGGTGTTAAAGGTTATAGTTTTACACTGCCTGTGTAGAAGATATAAGTACTGCTTATAAATTTCCCGTTAACTAACAGATCCTAAATCAACGAAAAATAGACTTGACAAGACGTTACTTGACAAATCATTTTTGACCTACGCTATTATTGTGTTTAACAGAAATAAAAATATATGTATCAAAATATAACTGGTATTCAACAAACGATCTGTTAGGGTTGCGTGAGTAAGTCGGGCCAAGTTGAGTGTGATGCGCATGAGACCATAACGGCTCAGGTAATAATTGCCCAAACAGAGTCTCTTTTTTCGGCCAATAAGAAAGCCCAGTTTTAACCAATCAGAAGTCTTCTTTTGCGTCATTTTGATTGGTTAATATTGTCCAATCAGAGAATTTATATTACTGTACTACGTCACACCGATGTCAACCAATGACAAAGAGTCTTGAGCGTTACTTCATTCGTCAGGTTATGCTGCTTTCTGATTGGTCCGTACTGATTCTGGGCATCACGTCGAGTGTGATTGTAATATAAAGTCCACAGCCAATGTCAACTTCTAGTTAACGGTAGGGCAGAACATATGAAGGTACCTTTTAATGAGATTTATAGTTTCTAGGTAAATATCACTTACGAAATATGTAGTACCCCATTGTAGAGATCTTTCGAGTTCTTAAGGAAATAAAAAATTGGTTTCTGTTGCTGCTAAATGTTAACACGGTTTTTTAAAAAATCATGAGTGTTCATTCGATACCGACACAAAGAAAAAGAAACAAAAGAGAGTTATCTATTTTTCCTAGTTGTTCGATTTTTGTAACCTAATTTTTGGTCAGTAATGTATCATATTTTTAAGGGAATGACTTTATACAACTGTAAATATATATATATATATATATATATATATATTCATAAAAAATATAAAAAGTAAAAAGTAGATTTTACTTTTTCAGAGAAGTAAACCTACTCTGCATGTCATGGGAGTTACCGGTAATCTGTGTTATTGATAACATTGATTCCTGTATATATCTTATAGAAATTCAATACTATATACGCATTTATCGGACTTTTAAAGTTCGGACAAACAAAAGTGAACTCTTTTATTTCTGAAGTTTGGATGAGAATCCAATGGAATTAGAACAAATAGTACTCGTGGTGATTCAAGTCAACTTAACCGAACCATTTTATAACTTTTATTTTATTAACTTCAAATTATTAACAAATGGTTTTCAAAAGATACCTAATTAAACAAAAAATCGTCTTCATATCGTTTTTGAAGTTCCAAGTAAATTTTTCTCTGACCTAAATAAATATTCCATGAGTTTAATACTGATCCACAAGCCAAAACCGCTTTTTCAATAATTTATACTCTCGTTCATTTTTTGGTAACTTAAAATAAAAGGGACGAGCCCATTCAGGTCTTTCCGTTTTGTTGTTTCCTATATTATTGAGATCCAAAAAGGGGTTAGAACTTATACAATGTTTTGAAATTAAACTTTCTGGTTTTAATGTACCATTATTGGAATGTGCATTTATTAATAAACAACAATCTATAAATAATTTACGTTTCCATTTCTTCTGAATAATTTTTATCTGAAATAAAACAAAATATTAATGTTATTTTTAGAATTTCCCAAACATTTTTTAAACTTTCATCAATTTTTTACTTTTTTTGTATGAATTCTATTAAAAAATACTACTAAATAGGTAGAGGATATAAAACTTCATAATTTAGTAATATAGTAATAAGAATAATATTAACATTACAGCGAGAGGAAATGTTAATGTCATGCACTACCATAACACATTCTGTTTTAAATCATATCGAATTAAATAATATAATTTATGTTAAACGTAACACAAAAATTAAAAATCCCTCTCAAGAGACGACGCGTCTCATGGCTGGAGGCAATTTTTGAAAAAGGCTTACCTGTGACTTATGGAAAAAACCACTAGTAACTTTTGTATCTACTCTTTAACAGAAAATCGAATGACATTATTTTTTTTTCCAAATTTCGACTCGATTTCTTGACTTCCTGTTTTGCACTACTTCCTCTCAAAACAGGAACTTTAAACCCAATTCAGGTCCACTAACCTTTTGTGTAGATTACAAATATGAAAACCGTTTGCTGCTATATCTTGTAATTTCCGACTTTTCTTTCTTGATTTCCGGTTTTCGCCCACATCTGGTCACCACCGGAACTTTAAACCCAATTTAAGCCCAATAACTTTTTGTGCAGATTACGAATCCGAAAACCGTTTGTTGCTATCTCTCTATTTTATCTCTATCTGTGGTAGAATTTTTTAAATTTAAAAAAATAGACTGAGTAATGCGGGGGGGGGGGGGTGGCCACTACTATCCATGTTGCCAGTTTGTGTATGTGACATCCTGTCGGACTGTCTACCTGACTTGACAGACTGCATTATCAGTTCAGGTAGACAGCCAGATTCAGGTAACATGGATAGTAGTGCCCACCCTTCGCATTACCAAGTCTATTTTTCAAAATTTAAAAAATTCTACCACAACATTGGCCAATCAATATTTCATGTTATTAATATATTTGTACTAAGTTTTTTACGCTGAATATAACGATAGTTTGCCCGTGCCGAACGATTAAGCGGTTATCGAGATAGCAAGGGTTCAGAATAATGTTAATAAATCAAAATTTAAAAAATGTACGCATTTGAAATTTCATACACTTTGTAAGAATATAATTGTCTATGTTGTGTTAAAATTTCAAACTTTTCGGTCAAATAGCTACCGAGTTACACGCCTCTAAACGCATGAAATTTGTTGCGGTAGCAAAAAAACTGGGTCTTGTTTTCTTCCAATCTCAATATAGCAATTTTTAAACAATATTAAAAATATATGATTATTGTAGGTCAACGCAGAATGAAATGAGCTACATTTTGATGTAAAGTTTGTTGAAATCCGACTCATAATTTTGGAGATGCAAGGGTTCAAACTCGGGTGTCTATGATTATGAAACCGATAGTAGGTATACTGTTCGCCAACTACGGCGGCATGTAGGGAGGGTAGCGGGACAGAGAGAGAATGTGTTGCGTCAGCCTTTCCCCTCAACTCATTTCAATCAGTGCACGGTGTTCAAGCGCAATAATGAAAATACGCGGTACGGTAGGGCACTCTGCCGGCCAGTTTCGTTCACTACACTCTAACAAGCTCATTTTTCATCAAAAAATTCTGAAAATATTACTTTCGCTTCCTAATGGATCTTATTTTATTACACTAAAAATGTTATTATTATACTCTGATATTTATATAAGATAGGCTCGTACAAAGTTAGACGTTTAAATCTCATCGCATTTTTTGCGTATCACGTAGGCTAATATAGGCCCTAACTTCTTTTCCAGGATTACATAATATGCGTTTTATTATTTTGTTATAAAATATGAAATTTTATCTGTAATTTGATATACGTTGGGCAGAAAGAGAAATAATAAACGAGCTTGAAAAAATCACTTTTTGAAGGGAAGTCAAAGATAGATCATCGTGTCTGGTGTCTACTTCCTGTTAATATTCCAAGAAGCTGATCAATTATAATAGTTGTGAATTTTATACGAAACATACGTCAAATTTTAGAAATCAACTACACACGCACAATATCAGTTGTTTGACATTTTAACAAAATGAACCGTATAGTAAATATAACAGAATGAGGTTATGACGTACCTTTCTTTTGGGCCTGTCAAAACGTATGGTAGGTACATCATTTAGAAAAAAACTTATTGCCTATTACCGTAAAATGAATCGCAGGCATTTTCCCCGTATTTTGTGCGCGTGCAACTAATTTTGTCGGGGTGTGGCTTTCGACAGCGACACCAATGTCAAAACGATTACCGCATGAACACAACACAATGAGTAGTGAGTATTACTTTAGAGGCAGCCGGTATCAGGCTACGACGCTGTGGTGGGGGAGCTACTTACTGCGCATGTGCGGCCCGCATGCCACCGTAGTTGGTTATATTTATACCCACTTACTGTGTTTGATACCTAGGTAGGTACCTAAATGAAAGAAATCAGACAATATGCAAACAAACTTAATAAATAATTTTTTTATCAGTATTTGAATCAGATGTTGCAGATTGACGTTACGAGATAGGGTAACGAATATAAGAGTAAGAGAGATAATGGGCATTGAAGACTCAATAATAGACCGTATTGAGAGAAAACAACTGCACTGGTATGGTCACATGCGAAGAATGAGCAACGGACGAATCCCACTGAAGGCGTGGAACTGGAGACCGCAGCGAAATAGAAAAAGAGGAAGACCGAGAGGGAGATGGATGGAAGGTATTGGACAGAGCCATGGGAAGAAGAAACATGGAGGAGGAGTCATGGCAAGACATGCAAAAATGGCGTTTTGACTGCGACAAACGGCCCATAGTGTTGTAAATAGTCGCCACTATATATATATATATATAAGTATTTTTAAAAATACCTAACTTTAAAAAAAAAATTTAATACTACATACTCATATATCGGACTTTTAAAGTCCGGACAAACAAAAGTGAACTGTTTTAATTCTTAAGTTCAGATAAGAGATCAATGCGGATTGAACAAATAGTGTTTTAAGTGCTTAACCGTACGTGTTTTTAATGCTTACGGTACGAGAAGAAATACAAAGTTTCAGTTGTAAATACATCAAACGTCTAAACAACCACGTAAATCACTTAGGACTGAATCTCTTAGACAACAGCAATGATGTTCATAGACTAAAACGTGCTACAATACTGGATCTCCCAGTGCGATTCTAATAGTGTGATTTTACATTGTAAATAATATAATTTTAATATTCTGTAGATGACTGGCGTATTTGAGTGTGAATTTGTAAATAACTGAATGAACATTTTTAATTATCTCCGGTAAAGTTCGGTGTACTATTTTGGAATCATGTGCGTATTATTTATTACTTCTCATTCTGTTTTTTTCGTTTTAAAGGAGGTTTTGGTTATGTTATTTTATTTTTATTTTTATTTGTATTTTTTAAACTATCTAATTTTGATTGTAAATAATAATTAAGAGTAGTATCATATGTTTAATGTTATAATTTGTTAATTACACCAGTGGGTTGTAATTTGTTAATGTGTTAATTCTAAATTAATAAGTTGCATTTCTTGTTATACAACAGATTATGCATTAAAAAAAAGTTATATGAAAAAAAGTGCTTAATCGATCCTATTTATAACTTTTATTTTATTAACTTTAAATAATTAACAAATGGTTTTGAAATATCTAATTTCAAACAAAAATTAATTTTCATACATCGTTTTTCATGTTCCACGTAAATTTTTCTCCGACGTAAATAATATGTTCCATGCGTTTAATAGTGATCCACAAGTCAAACCGGTATTTTTTAAATAAACGTACTCTCGTTCGTTTTTTGATTGTTTAAAATAAGAGGGCCCATATGGGTCCATTTAAGACTTTCTTTTTTGTTTTCTACATTATTCAGATCGAAAAAGGGGTTAGATTTTATACAGCTTTTCATAAGTAAACTTTCTGGTTTTAATGAACCATTATTGCATTATTTAATAAAAGGAAATTTAATTATAATTTAATTTAATTTACTTTTCCATTCCTTCTGAACAATTTTTTTAAATGAAACAATATAATATAAAATGTAGGTATGTTATTTTTAAATTTCTCAAAAAGTTTTTAAACTTTCATCTATTTTTTACCTTCGTTTTTCTATGAAGCTTATTCGAAAATTGAAATAAATAAATAAATAAAGTATAAAATACTTTATAATTTTAATTATAAAGTATTATAAAGTATTTACTTTACTTTTTAATTTAGTATAAATAAAGTATAAAGTATAGGTCGGAAGAACGAAAACGCGACTTTTCCACGAAAATGAAAGAATACTGGGCGAAGAGGAAAGCACAGAAGAAAAACTGAGAAATCGCGGTCCTTTGTAGGCCATAACGTAAATAATAATAATAAAGTATAAAATGTTTCGCAAGAGAAAATGTTGCAAAAAGATGTGTTTACGCTAATGCGGATATTCCAATTTGACAATATCTTGTCAGAAGATTAAAACAGTGTTCACCAACTGGCGGACCGCCTACACATTATTTGTGAATCTTGAGCTCTAGAAAGTTTTTTGCAGAACTTATTTTCGTGTGTGATGTGAAGTTTCCACGTTTTAGCTGTGTGCATTCTAAGGGTAACTGGTGATATCAACACGGCAAATATACAAGTTACTCTGAAGAGAGTTGATGCTCACTGGACAAGTTTACGACCACGATCAGACTGAAAACTACTCGTGATAGCGCCGCGCTACAAAATATAACTTTTGGAAACCTTTCCAAAATCAACAATTAGTATTAACCCTTTATAGGTCTTTGGTAAGTATATTTACCACTGGCAATATGATCTATTTTTTTTTAAGAATAAGCTATGCAGTTGAACCCTATTGGCATTTTATGGTTTTATAGATGTTCTCTGATAAGTAGGCTATCCACATTTTGAAATTAATGCCCAGTGACCATTTGCTTTATGAGTTACATGAATGTGGTAAGGATTCATGCCAGCGTACGCAACAGTGTTGTTTTGTTGTTACTTTTGTACAGTGCTTAAAAATTTGACTTTTTTACAGGAAAGCAAGCATTCACGCTCATATTTTAAAGTTAAGATAAGTTATTCTACACATCTTTCTGTTATATAGGACTACAAGTTATTTAAATAAGCATTCTTAACACTAAACATTATGTGATTCCCATTTCAATAAACGTTCATTGGTAAGTATACTTACCAGGGCATAAAATAAAAAAATAAAAAAATATCTTACTGTTCTGGTACTAGAAATACATTATTCAAGTCTTTTGTAAAACAAAATTTAAAATTTTTTACAACTTGTATATTTTTCCTCGTAGTACTACCCTATAAAAGGTTAAGATTTAGCATGATTGCAGTATCTAAATTTCTACAGTCGGCAGGTAGGGCTAAGTAAAATTTTAACTAAACACCTCAAATTTGATAACCACTGGATTAGTGTTGTTACAGATGAATTGGAAAAAGAAAGAGGGAAGTTGATTTAGCAATAGAGAGTAATGGAGAGCAGTTTTGTTGGTCCGCCCTGACGAAACTTACCAAAGAGATAAAAGTGATTATAACGATATACAGAATGATTCAAAACTATACGACAATCTCTTGGAATCTCATTCTATAGCTAAAAAAAAGAAAAAAAGTTCATATAAACCTATGCCTGAAAACGCTTAGTTAGCGAGTTACGGCTAGCGAAAAATTTCACCTAGAACTCTGTACCCTCGGTGAAGTAAGGCCGTATAAAAATGTTAGAGGTAGTTACAAAGATACAAATACGATTATTTCTTACGTTTTTTTATCTGAAAAATTGAATAATTGGTTCCAGAGCTGTAAATGCAATACTTTCAGAGATATCTTACATAAAACACAAGAATTGGTGCAAAGAAATAACACATTTTTGTATTTAACGTAAGATTACGTCCATAAATGGTAAACAAAGGTGTATTTTTTCTTAAATAAATTTGTAGAAAATTTAATTCTGAAAAGATTCATGTGAATTACTCAGATAAAAATGAATAAAAATATTGAAATTTCGCTTTATTTAAAATCAAAACAGACGCACATTCGTAACTGCATAAATATTAGGTTGGGAGTAACAGCTGATCATCACACACACACACGCACACACGCGCGCGCGCACGCACGCACGCGCACGCACACGCACACACACACATCAGGTTTACCTACATAATTAGTTAATATACTCGTATTATGCAGTTACGAATGTCCGTTTATGTGCGTCTGTTTTGATTTTAAATAAAGCGAAATTTCAATATCTTTTATTCATTTTTTTCCTCAGTAATTCACATGAATCTTTTCAGAATTAAATTTTCTACAAACTTATTTTAAAAAAAAAATACACCTTTATTTATCATTTATGAAAGTAATCTTACGTTTAACACAAAAATGTGTTATTTCTTTGCACCAATTCTTGTGTTTTAAGTAAGATATCTCTGAAAGTATTGCATTTACAGCTCTGGAACCAATTTTATTCAATTTTTCAGAGTAAGAAACATAAGAAACAATCGTATTTGTGTCTTTGTAACTACCTTTAACATTTTTATACGGCCTTACTTCACCGAGGGTACAGAGTTCTAGGTGAAATTTTTCGCTAGCCGTAACTCGCTAACTAAGCGTTTTCAGGCATAGGTTTATATGAACTTTTTTTCTTTTTTTTAGCTATTGAATGAGGTCCCAAGAGATTGCTGTATAGTTTTGAATCACCCTATATTTAAGAGAATTATTTCAAAATATTACTTACATCAGGTTTAATTAATATTAATGTAGCAAAAGTAACGCTGCCATTCGCCTAAAATAAAAACATAAGAAACACATTACAAAATTGTGTCCATGTGGATTAAAATTGTTAATTTTTTATTAATATTATTAGCTACAGGATCAATTATTGAATCGGTCATTTCAGAAAACCCATAAGTCAAGAAAATTAACTTTTGGAAAAATTAAAAAAACTGCTAATTTACGTTTCAATAAAAAAAACTATATTAAAAAATAGAAACCTACCGGGTTGGTCTAGAGGTAAAGTTGTCGCCAAAATCAGCTGTTTAACAGCTGATTTCCGGAGACGAAGGTTCCTGGTTCAAATCCTAGTAAAGGTACTTTTATACGGATTCGAATGCTAGACAGTGGTTACCGGTGTACTTTGATGGTTGGGATTCAATTAACCATACTCTCTCAGGAATTGTCGACCTGAGTCTGTACAAGACTACACCTCATTTACACGTCATACACATCATCCTCATCTCATTGGGTCATGGGGTTACTTATTGTTCTGAATTGAACAGATTGCAACGTACACAAATTAGGGGTTACAAAAAAAAATAATTTGTTCAGAAGGTTTATTGTATAATGCATACTTTTTAATGATTGGCCAAAGCCTTTTGTTTAAAAAAATTAAAATTTTGATATAAAGAGTTTCTGAAACAAATTGAAGTAAAATGTTAACTTAAGTTCCTTTCCATAAATAAGTTGTTAGACGAGAAGAAAATTGTGTTATACAATACTACTCATTTATTTATTTCACTAGTTTACATTAGTTACTTTAAATAGCTTTTTGTAACAATACAAATTGAAATTCTTAACTTTAAGAAATAAAAATTTTGGTTTTTAGGACTATTCACGTTCTTCGTCATCGTCATCACAAACAGCCTCACCACAAATTTTCTTAAAAATATTTTGCATAGAAGCTTTGTGTAGCTTCTGCCACTAGAAAGTAGAGCTTAGGCTTCAAACAAATTATCCACTTTCATTTTTACTTTCTCTTGCCTATATGAATATATAGGAAGGAAAGTATTGTTTTCATGTCGATTTTAAGAAATCGAGTTTTCACCGGATCTATACGTTTTCAGACCCCCTGAACCAAAAAAAAACATATTTTTAGCGATTGGTCTGTGTGTGTGTCTGTGTGTGTGTGTGTGTGTGTGAACAGAATATCTCAAGAACCGAACATTGTACGAACTTGAAACTTAAGTTACATACCACTACCGGACCCGACACGAACATTCTCATCAAAATCGGTCAACCGGAAGTAGTAGTTTATTCGTGTCATTTTTCACTTTTTTGCGATTTTCTCAAAAACTGGTCCTACGATTTTTTTAAAAATCGCCTGGTTTACTACATTTTTTATGCTCTACAAGATAGGGTAGGCGCCATGTTTGCTGAAATTCTGCGTGAGGCTGTTTTTACGTAAACACATTTTTTTTAAAGATTGCGGCTTTAATATGCATTTTAGCGTAAAACGTTATATAATAAAAGTTGTAGAAAATGTAAAATTCTACAACTTTTATTTAAAACATTGTTTTGTATAACGCTTAGTTTAGCGGTAATTAGCAATTTTCTGTTTTTTTCTCACGAAAACGTGTGAAAAATCTATTTTTTTAAGATTTCGTCCTTAGAATTGAAAAGGAATTATTGAAAAGGTTTCAATAATAACCGGTAGATTATTTTCTTAAAACTTTCTTGTCATCTCCAGCGTCTCGGATTCCTACTTCACTGAACAACTCTGAACCACTGTCTTGGCGCATTGGCTTCTTGGCGCCAATGCGCCAAGAAGCCGCATTGGCGAAGTTGGTAACGTGCTCGCCTCTCATCATGCGGTCTTGGGTTCGAATCCCATTCAGGCACGGCATTTTTTCATACGTTACAAAAATCATTTCATCATTCACCGTCTGCATTAGCAGTAATTGCAGAACAGTCGGACGTTAAACCAAAAAAAAAAAAAAAAAAACTGTCCGATACACCCAAATTTTTATGCAACTTCTGATACTGCTTGATCAAAATAAGGAATTCAATTTTTGTTGCTTCTTTGATATGCGTAACCGTGTTGGAGATGTATTTCCTTTAATTTCGCTCCTGTGTTATCCAACTTCCCAGGTATTCTTCATATTTCCTGACCAAATTTTCTTCTATTTACAGATCTTTTCCATTTGCTAAAATCGTCAATAATTTGACTCCCCAAAATTTCTTGTCATTCCATTCCACTCATAAAAATCTGGTGTGAAACACTCACACAACTTTCTCTTGCCAATGCAAATAATTAACAATAAACCTAACATTATTAATAAAACATTAGAAATAAACAAAAAAGTAACCTCAAAAACATAACCTTATTTTAATCATGAGTAAACGACGCAAAATGAAAATCAACCTCAGTTTGGCTTAAAAATACGGAAAATCACTCTTTCACGCTAAACTAGGCTCTGTAGAAAAAAATGCTTTTTATAAAAGTTGTACATCTTTTAATTTCCTATAAATTTTATCATATACACTTTTGTCGTAAACTGCATACTTTGGCCGAAACCTTAAAAAAATCGATTTTTCACACGTTTTCGTGAGAAAAAAACAGAACATTGCTAATTATTGCTAAACTAAGCGTTATACAAAAAATGTTTGAAATAAAAGTTGTAGAATTTTAAATTCTCTACAACTTTTTTTTATAAAGTTTTGCGCTAACATGCATATTAAAGCTGTAATCTTAAAAAAACAACGTTTTTACGTGAAAACAGCCTCACCAAGAATTTCAGCAAACATGGCGCCTACCCTATCTTGTAGAGCATAAAAAATGTAGTAAACCAGGCGATTTTAAAAAAAATCGTAGGACCAGTTTTTAAGAAAATCGCAAAAAAGTGAAAAATGACACGAATAAACTACTACTTCCGGTTGACCGATTTTGATGAAAATGTTCGTGTCGGGTCCGGTAGTGGTATGTAACTTAAGTTTCAAGTTTCAAGTTCGTACAATGTTCCGTTCTTGAGATATTCTGTTCACACACACACACTCACAGACACACACACAGACCAATCGCTAAAAACATGTTTTTTGGGTTCAGGGGGTCTGAAAACGTATAGATCCGGTGAAAACTCGATTTCGAAAAATCGACATGAAAACAATACTTTCCTTCCTATATATTCATATAGGCAAGAGAAAGTAAAAATATTCCATATATAGCCTAATCCATGTCATACTCGTCTCCGCTATGATCACCCGATCATTGCCAAACAATAAAGAACAATTTTAATCATCCTCCACCGGAGCGCCCATAGCTTTCATGCACTTTTTCAGTCTGAGGAGATATCTTCTCTATTTATTTTAACATAGTCAGCGTTAGCGAGTAATGCATTAATTAGATTAAAATTCTAAAATTAGAGATTTACAACTATTTTGTAACTAATGAAAAGGAAATTATATTTACCGGGTGAACAAGAGCTTCATTAATGATGGAATTAAACGTGCCATTTGTAGCGTTTATTTTGAAACTATCTGCAGCTTTATTTACAACTGGTTTCAATAATGGCATTGCGAAATCTACAGCTTCAATCAAAGTTTTATTGAATTTTTCTATACGTGTATAATTATTTGCTACTTTGAGTTTCGGGCTCTGAAACAATAATCACTTGTAATTATTTTTTCCACGACTATACATAAGCTGTACAGTCTACTCCGGTTATAAAGTACATAATCGGTAATGAAGTAAGTTTGGCTATTAAATAAATAACAGTTTGGTCACACCGAATTCCCAAATGACACCACGTTTTGTGGCTCCGATTATAAAGTGACTTACCTCCAATTATAATTTTATTTGCTTATAGGTTTTATTCACAAAACGTGTAGATACTGATTTTATTGTAAGTTTTGTGATTTTTTTTTTAAATTTATTTTTTATTCCTAATTTGTGTACGTTGCAATCTGTTCAATTCAGAACAATAAGCAACCCCATGACCCAATGAGATGAGGATGATGTGTATGACGTGTAAATGAGGTGTAGTCTTGTACAGACCCAGGCCGACCATTCCTGAGAGAGTATGGTTAATTGAACCCCAACCATCAAAGTACACCGTTAACCACTGTCTAGTATTCGAATCCGTATAAAAGTAACTAACTTTACTACGATTTGAACCAGGAACCGTCGTCTCCGAAATTTATGAAATTTGTGAAATTTATTTCGGTTTTATTTATAACTAGAATCAGTAAATAACAGTTCTCCGTACACATATAAATATATTTTTTTAAATTTAATGTCCCACCGGGTTGGTCTAGAGGTAAAGTCGTCGCCAAAATCAGCTGTTTAACAGCTGATTTTCGGAGACCAAGGTTCCTGGTTCAAATCCTAGTAAAGGTAGTTACTTTTATACGGATTCGAATGCTAGACGGTGGTTACCGGTGTACTTTGATGGTTGGGGTTCAATTAACCATACTCTCTCAGGAATGGTCGACCTGAGTCTGTACAAGACTACACCTCATTTGCATGTCATACATATCATCCTCATCTCATTGGGTCATGGGGTTGCTTATTGTTTTGAATTGAACAGATTGCAACGTACACGCATTAGGGATTAAAAAAAAAATTAATGATTAATCACTGAAAACAGTAATTTTACATACAGTATCTTAAAGTGAGATTAATATTATCTTGCCTTAAATGAATTCTATCATACAGATATAATATACCGCCAATCTATGGGAACCCTTATTTTCTTAACCTTGTTTTCACGAGCCGTGTACCACGCGTGTAAATCACTCAACCGTGGAAGACGACTGGTGAGAACGGAGAATCGTGGAAATAGCCTGTGATGGCAACCACATAATATGCTTGATACGTGAATGAATCAGTGTTTAATTTTCAATCGTGGAACAAGGGTGAGTGGAGCAAAATCACGTCGCCTGAACAACATATTGTTAAATTAAATGACAACAAACCCCTTTGGTTTTTCGAATCTTTACTGCAATGACAAATTATTGTACGAAACCGCTTAGGTAGAGTATCACGATCGAGATTTAAGATTTTAAGTTTTTGTGGAGACAAAACGAATATGTCAAGAATTAAACTTGTCTGGATTTGGACCTGACGAAGTAACTATGAAATTTACAAATTTGAGAAATTCATATTACCAGGAGCTTAAGAAAATTGAAGCAAATACGCGATCAGGGGCGTTTTCTAATGAGATGTAGAAACCAAAAGTTGTATGGTATGAAAGGATGAACTCTTTCATATTTCCTCATGTAAACCTACAACAACAACAACCAACGAAGGCGGATTTTGTTCAAATCATTTATTTAATAATTGGAGTTACTTTACTTTACTAAAGTTACTTTAAACTAAGTAATGTAATTGTAATTTACCAGTAGTTTGTCGCCACCGGCTTGTAGTAGCGCAGTCTGTAGAGCTCATAGGACCGGCCGGGCATCCGGCGGCGTAGTTCAAAAGTAAAACTAGATGCTTGGGGAAGCCTTCGCCGCTACCTCAAAGAGGAGCAGCCGCTGGCAAGCGAAGGGGGAGGTCGTCTTTCTTCTTCTTCTTCTTCTGTTAGTGCCTATTCGTTCCGAATATTGGCGATCAGTCTGACTATGGCTATCTTATCTACAGCCATCCTGAAAAGTTCTGTTGTAGACTTGGAGAACCAGGTACGCAGGTTCTTCAGCCATGACATTCTTCTTCTTCCTGGTCCTCTTCTGCCATAGATCTTTCCTTGGAGAACGGATTTCAGCAGGCCGTATTTTTCTTCATTCCTCATGACATGGCCGAAATATGCAAGCTTCCTGCTCTTGATGGTGTTCATCACTTCCAAATCCTTATTCATTCGCTCCAATACAGCTTTGTTGGTCACTTTGTCCATCCATGAAATTCTCAACACTCTCCTATACAACCACATCTCAAAAGCCTTGAGTCTTTTCTCAGTTGATTTGGTCAATGTCCATGACTCCATCCCGTAGAAGAGTATTGAGAATATGTAGCAGTGGAGGAGTTTGATTTTGATGCACATGTTAAGGTTGTGACTCCTGAACAGTTTTGCCATCTGATTGAAAGGTCGTCTTTACCGCTGCCTAAATGATTAGGAACAGTTGCCGACGCAGCGTACACCTTTCACCGCTTCCTCCGAAGAGGGGCAGTCGCCGGCGAAGCAAAGCGGGGTCGTCTGTACCGCTGCCTAATCAAATAGGAGCAGTCGCCGACGCAGCGAGCACCTTTTACCGCTGCCTCCGAAGAGGAGCAGTCACCGGAGAAGCGAGGGGAAGGGAAGGGAGGTGTAGGTAAAAGTGATCGTGCAGAGCAAGAAATACTCAATGTAGAGTGCTAAATCTTCTCCATATCGACCCTCTCGTATGAGCGGATCGATACTGACTGTTCACCTTCTCAACTATCGCATTTGCCGGTGCGTAGATACATGTTGCCACTTGGTACATGCACTGCGAGAGGTGTGACCGCTGCGCTATCTATCGGCAGCAGCAACCCCATCACAGCGCCAACAGTGGGCAAAATATGAACTACGGACCGGCGTAAAAGTAGTACAGTATCAAGTTTGAGTCCAGTAGTTACGCACTCGAGTTTGTTTTAGGACGAAAACTGCGTCATTTTGGTTGATTTTATGGAATATGGGTTAACAATTACACCTGAAGTGTACTGCAAAACGCTTACCAAACTGAGACGTGCAATCCAAAATCGACGTCCGGTTTGATCTTTCTGGACGACACCGCGCGTCACACCACTGTCATAACCAAAAAAATGATTCAAGATTTTCGTTGGAAACTTTTTTTACCTCCCTCCAAACAGTTCCGACCTTGCACCCAGAGCCTACTTCCAGTTTTGGGATTTGAAAATTGGCTTGGTGGACAATGGTTTGAAAACGACGAGGAACTCAAGACTGCCGTTGTTGACTGGTTCAATTCCCAGGCGGCAACTTCAATGAAGAAGGTTTAAAGAAGCTAGTGCAGCATTTCGAAAAGTGTTTAGAACTAAATGGCGATTATGTGGAAAGGTAAGCCTAAGGTAGGAATGTAGTAAATAAAAACTGTCAATAAAATCTTTTCTCACAAGCTTATTTTTTTGAATGACCAAACAACTCTTACTTTTCCAATATACCTTGTATAACCGTAATAATTTGACCATAACAGGCGGTGCAATGTTAATTTGCTCTCAATCTGCTAGTTTTAGGGCTACCAAAAATAATTCTGTTTCTTACCATATGCTCAGCCAATTATATGACAAGCATTAAAGAACAGAAAAGGTAGAGGTGTAAAAGACACTAATCACAGTTATCTCCTCTGAGATTAATGAATTTCATTATACAGCCAGAACCTATGGTGAATGAAGTGAAGGTGTCATCTGCAGGGTGGAAAGTAGATGCTTTTCAGAGGGCCTGGCATGCTGATAAGCGTACTTTCCACTCAATGAGGAAGGCTATGGTAAACCACTTCAATCCACATTTTACTTAGTAAAGACTCTACAGGTTCAAACCAGCCTTTCGGCTGATAACCTACGCAACAAAAACAACCGTAATAATTGATTGTAATTAATTGATTTGTTAATAAATAAATGTTATAAATTTAAAAGGAAGTTTTTTCAGTAAGTAATAAACAGATCCCGAAAAAACCTGGAATACATATTACAATACAGATGAATATCTTACCATATGAAATATGCCACGGCAACTTTTGACCTTTAAAATTCCTGATACAAAATAACTGATGCATAATATTAACATAAAAAATCCAAGCTGGAAATTCATTTTTCAAGAAAAATCATGTAATAATTTATTCAACTACACCAACAATTACATTAATAAGATATACGAAATAAATACAATTTATAATGTCGTTTTGCTTTCATTACCTATTATTAACTATCGTTTTCTACATAATTAATTTTAAAAATAAAATCTGTGATAAAACAATTCATTATACAGATAATTACAGTAGGCTTTCAGTATATACGATTAAACAAATTACATAGTAAGCTAATAATAAAATAAAATAATTACGTACTTCGCAAAATTGATGTGTTAATAAATAGGGTGTTCCCTGTCAATTTATACAAATTTAAAGAGGGTCTGACTTCCTATACAATTATACAATATTAGCTTTTTGCCATATAGGCAGGAAAGTATTGCTTTCGTGTCGATTTTTTGAAATCAAGTTTTCACCGGAAATACAAGTTTTCAAACCTCCGTAACCGAAAAATTGTCTGTGTGTGTGCCACTGTATGAACAAATCATCATCATTAACAATTCGTACGAGGGTGTATCAACTGTTGTTGTTGTTTAGGTCATCAGCCGAAAGGCTGGTTTGAACCTCTAGAGGCTTTACTAAGTAAAACGAAAAGTGAGGTGGTTTACCCATTGCCTTCCTTACTGATTGGAAAAGTACACTTATCAGCATGCCAGGGCCTCTGAAAAGCACATATTTTCCACTCTGCAAATGACACCTTCACTTCATTCACCACAGGGTTTGGCTGTATAATGAAATTCATTACTTTCAGAGGAGATAACTCTGATTAGTGTCTTTTACACCTCTACCTCTTCTGTTCTTAAATGATTCAGTCATTTAATTGGCTGACCATGTTATAACAAACAAAACTATTTATTTTAGCCCTGCAACTAACAGATTGGGTGTAAATAATTTGACACTCCCCACCTGTCTGTTATGGACAGGGTGTATCAACTATAAATCGGAATGATGTTCTTAAAAGTTACTGTTGACCCACCGGGTTGGTCTAGAGGTAAAGTCGTTGCCAAAATCAGCTGTGTAACAGCTGATTTTCGGAGACGAAGGATCCTGGTTCGAATCCTAGTAAAGGTAGTTACTTTTATACGGATTTGAATACTACACTGTGGTTACCGGTGTACTTTGATGGTTGGGGTTCAATTAACCATACTCTCTCAGGAATGGTCGATCTGAGTCTGTACAAGACTGCACCTCATTTACACGTCATACACATCATCTTCATCTCATTGGGTCATGGGGTTGCTTAATGTTCTGAATTGAACAGATTGCAACGTACACACATTAGGGATTACAAAAAAAAAGTTACTGAGGGGTCCTAAACCTGAAAAGGGTTGATGTTGGCAGTCTGTACCGTTAGACAGTGAGGGGAGAACCATCCGAAATTCTCTCGGATCCCTTTAGTATCGAAAGAAACCTTGCGTGAAAAAGAAATGCTTGTCTCCGTGGAGCAGAGGATAATCAAGTTAGCCAAGGAGTGGGTAAATCTAATTGAAATTTTTCGGTGATTACAGACACAGTTTAGGGGCAGAACCTTGTCAGAACTTATGTATTTACTTCTCACAAAAAATTTCTGGTGAGTGTGAAAAGGTGAAGAACGAGAGTCTTGATCAATCCCTAGGTAATAATGTGACCGAGACCAACGTTGAGACGGTCCGATATCTTATCGTGTTGCTTATAACGGTGCTTTACATGTTGAGTTTTTCCAAGATCAACGGACAATTAATACGCAAGTCTATTTTAAAATACTAATTATTATACTTTTCACGGTTTATGAGCTCTACTGTTCCACACGTTTAGACCAATCAGAACGTTTGCCAGCGTTGTCAGATTGTACCTGACAAACAATACGCGCGCATATGTATAAGAGCTGCAATAGTACACTCTCGTCTCGCATCTCATACTGAACACATCGATTATAGAGCGCGTTAACATGCAATACTTTATAATAATCAGCTGATTGTATGTTTATAGGTTATAATTGTCATTGTAAGACCAAAAACAAGGCTGGCGAAATATTTAACAGAGTTACAAGAGCAAGTATTGGCAACGTTGCTGGGAAGTCATTGGCTAGCTATAAAGTGGGTAGGGGGCAATGCAAACGTTCAGAGCTCATCAGCCTTGACAAATAGTATAATTATAATTTTTGAAGGAAAAGGAAAAAGCAATCGGCTAGAAGTGTCATTTTTCTGCATGACAAGGCCAGGCCTCATGTGGTTAACTCTACGATGGTAGAACAAAAAAAGTTTCCGTTTTTGAAAACAGTTTACAGATTATGCAAAATTATTGGCCTATAACTCCGTAAATACTAAACAGATTTTATTGAAATTTAGTCAGAGTATAGGTAAGAATGTTTCTATTTTGTACACTGAATTCCAGGATGATATCTTTTTATTTTTTGCGCTTTTTGAAACACTTTCTTCTCTCGCCAAACGGTAACTTTCTGAATTCGGAACTGAGGCCGTTGGATTTGGAGTAGATTAATAACATAAATAAATAAATTATTCAATTCAGCGACAACTGGGTCTTTTGGAATGAATTTTTACTTTCTCTTGCCTATATGAAAATATAGCAAGGAAAGTAAGCCTATTGCATGTAAATTTTTCGAAATCGAGTTTTCACCGGATATACACGTTTCCAGACCCCCTGAACCCCAAAAAATACATGTTTCTAGTGATTGGTCTGTGTGTGTGTGTTTCAGTGTCTGTGTGTCTGTGTGTGAACAGAATATCTCAAGAACGGAACATCGTACGAAGTTGAACCTTGAAACTTAAGTTTGATACCACTAGAGAACAACCACTAGAGACGAACATTTTCATCAAAACCGGAAGTACTGTAGTAGGTTTATTTATGTCATTTTTCACTTTATTGCGATTTACTTAAAAACGGCTCCTACGATTTCTTTTTAAAAAATCGCCTCATTTACTAAATTTTTTTATGCTCTTTAAGATAGGGTAGGCGCCATGTCTGCTGAAATTTTTGGGGAGGCTGTTCTCTCGTAGAAATAAACGGTTTTCTTAAGATTGCGGCCTTGATATGCATTTTAGGGTAAAAGTTTAAATAATAAAAATTGTAGACAATTTAAAAATCTATTTTTAATTCAAACATTTTTTTGTATTACGCTCAGTTTAGCGATAATATGTGATTTTCTTTTTTTTCATGAAAATCAGAAAAAAATTGATTTTTTTAAGATTTCGGTCTTAGTATGCATTTTACGACAAAAGATTTCCATCAGTTTATAGGAAATTAAAAGATCTACAACTTTTATTTCAAGCATTTTTCTCTACAGAGCCTAGTTTAGTGTCAAAGAGTGATTTTCCCTATTATTAACCCAAACTAAGGTTGATTTTAATTTTGCATCATTCACTCATGACTAAAATGAGGTTATGTTTTTGAGGTTAGTTTTTTTTCTTTATTTCTAATGTATTATTACTAATGTTAGGTTATATTGGTCATTATTTGCATTGGCAAGAGGAAAGTGCAAGTGTTCACACCAGTTTTTTTTTTAATTGTAGACCATGCAGGGATGGGAAATCTCACTTATACTCGTACGTTGCCAGGTTGTGACAGACGCCTTGCATAATTTACCACTGAAGGGTTGGCTACTTACAATACTAAAAAATCTTTTTACAAAAATTCCATACCGTAGCTGGAGATCAATGGTGAGTCATCAGTTTAGTAGTTGCGTACGCACCCTGAAACACTAGATACGAGCGTATTACGAGCAATAACTCAGCACCCTCTACTTTTATTTAATAAAAATGCTTTTTTTTAAATTATTTAATTTCGTTTACTTTTTTATTCCTAATTTGTGTTCAGTTCAAATCTGTTCAATTCAGAACAATAAGCAATGAGATGCCCAATGAGATGAAGATGATTTATGTATGACGTGTAAATGAGGTGTAGTCTTGTACAGACTCATGCCAACCATTCCTGAGAGAGTATGGTTAATTGAACCCCAACCATCAAAGTACACCGGTAACCACCGTCTAGTATTTAAATCAGTATGAAAGTAACTACATTTACTAGGATTTGAAGCAGGAACCTTCATCTCCGAATATCAGCTGTTAAACAGCTGACTCGCACGTCGACTTTACCTCTAGACCATCCCGGTAGGTTTCATTTACTTTTTTAATTTTTTTATTCTGAATGTGTGTGTACGTTGTAATCTGTTCAATTCAGAACAATAAGCAACCCCATGACCCAATAAGATGAAGATGATGTATATGACGTGTAAATGAGGTGTAGTCTTGTACAGACCCAGGCCAACTAATTCCGAGAGAGTATGGTTAATTGAACCCCGACCATCAAAGTACACTGGTAACCATTGTCTAGTATTTAAATCCGTGTAAAAGTAACTACCTTTACTAGGATTTGTCTTTTCCTTTAAATCGATTTTGTATTTTTTTTTTGTCGCAATCCATTTAGGGTTTAATTTATTCATTCCGTAGATTTATTCATTTTTTAACTGTTAACACCGTCAGTAGATTGCTTTAATGAAAGTATTACACTGGGTGTTTCATAAAGTTGCACATTGTCAAAATTAAGTTGTGAATCAATAATGTATTTATTAACGATTTTATTATTAAAAATAGGTATAGAAATTGTTCCAATTATAAATAGGGGTATAGATATCAGATGAATTAGTGTCCCATATCCGAGCGAGTGAGAGGGAGATATGTGGCATAACTACGCATGCGCCCAAAGGTCTTTACCGTTATAATCCAAATCTGAAAACATATTGCAGTCGTTGTTGTTGTTGTTGTTGTTTAGGTCAACAGCCGAAAGGCTGGCTTGAACCTCTAGAGGTTTTACTAAGTTAAACGAGGAGTGAGGTGGTTTACCATGCCTTCCTCACTGAGTTGAAAGCGGATGCTTATCAGCATGCCAGGCCCTCCGAAAAGCACCCACTTTCCACCGTGCAATGACCTTCACTTCATTCACCACAGGGTCTGGCTGTACAGTGAAATTCATTACTATCAGAGGATATAACTCTGACTAGTGTCTCTGACTAGTGGCACCTCTACCTCTTCTGTTCTTAAATAGTTCAGTCATGTAATTGTCTGACTATGTGATAAGAAAAAGAACTATTTTTTGTAGCCCTGGAACCACAGATCAAGTGCAATTAATTTAACACTCCATCTGCCTGTTATGGGCATACTACAGTCGTTATCTTGCTTGTTAGTTTACTGCGTGCATAAGCGCTTGTTTACAACAATGAGTAAAATTATACAATGTTATTGGAATGGCTGTGCGAGTGAGAGCGCTATGCATTCTCTCACTCCCACGCCTAGGGGACTTTAGTTCATCTGAATACTGTATTCACTTTAACTCCGTCGTATTATCACCATTCACCGCAGGGTCTGGCTGTATAATGAAACTCATTACTCTCAGTGAACTTTACTCTGATTACTGTCTCGTAGACCTCTAACATTTTTTCCTAAACTGCTTTAGTCTGTAATTGATTTGTAATATTTTACCAGTAAATATAAGTGTAATAATTCATTGTAATTAATTATTTTATTGATTAATAGTTTTTATGAGTTTCAAAAGAAGTTTTTTTTGTCATTATTATTAATAACCAGATACCGAAAGAACCTGATTTAAAGTTACAATATTTTTACTTTCTCATGCCTATATGAATATATAGGCCTAGGAAGGAAAGTGTTGTTTTCATGTCGATTTTTTAAAATCGAGTTTTCACCGGATCTACACGTTTTCAGACCCCCATGAACCCAAAAAAAAAACATGTTTTTAGTGATTGGTCTGTCTGTGTGTGTCTGTGTGTGTGTGTGTGAACAGAATATCTCAAGAACGGAACGTCATACGAGCTTGAAACTTGAAACTTAAGTTACATACCACTACCGGACCCGACACGAACATTTTCATCAAAATCGGTCAACCAGAAGTAGTAGTTTATTCGTGTAATTTTTAACTTTTTTGCGATTTTCTCATAAACTGCTACTACGATTTTTTTAAAATCACCTGGTTTACTAAATTTTTTATGCTCTACAAGATAGGGTAGGCGCCATGTCCGCTGAAATCCTTGGAGTGGCTGTTTTCACGGAAAAAAATTGTTTTTTTTTTAAGATTGCGGCTTTAATATGCATTTTAGCGCAAAAATATATATGGCAAAAGTTGTAGAGAATTATAATTCTACAACTTCTATTTCAAATCTTTTTTTTATAACGCTTAGTTTAGCGGTAATTAGCGATTTTCTGTATTTTTCTCGCGAAAACGTGTAAAAAATTGATTTTTTAAAGATTTCAGCCTCAGCATGCATTTTACGACAAAAGTGTACATAATCAAATTTATAGAAAATTAAAAGATCTACACCTTTTATTTATAGCATTGTTCTCTACAGAGTTTAGTTTAGCGTGAAAGAGTGATTTTCCGTATTTTTAAGCTATGATTGATTTTCACTTTACGTCTTTCACTCATGATTAAAATAAGGTTATGTTTTTTGAGGTTAGTTTTTTGTTTATTTCTGTTTTATTACTAATGTTAGGTTATATTGGTCATTATTTGGATTGGCAAGAGAAAGTTGTGTGTGAGTGTTTCACACCAGATTTTTAGATATATGAAACACCCGTTACTTTTTGTTTATTATTATTTTTTAAATAAAAAAGGACAATTATTTAAATGTGCACGTTCAATTTTTATAACAGGAATTGAATTTATTTATTTATTAATTTTTTTCTTCTTTCTATTATTTTGAGTTGTTATCAATAATTGATTAGTCGGTGACCTAAATATTAAACATTTTCATTACGAACAAAACATTTTTACTCTAGGGAAACTGTTGTTAATATTTTTGTTGTAGTAACTTCAACGAGTAGATACCTGGCTGTGTTCGTAAATGAATTTAATCTATATTATAATTTCATTTTATATATTTCAATTTTATTTAAAAAAATCTATTTACCGATTTTAGATCTCTTCAACGGATTAAGTCTTTTATTATTAATTATTTAAACGTTTCAAAATTCATTATTTCCATATTCGATAATAATTCTATATCACAATAAAAATAACAAGTGAATAATAAACGATATTTTTAAAAATTAATGGCACGAAAATTAATGATTCAGGATTCAGGCACGAAAAATAAGATATTTTGTCGCTAATCTACCATGCATTGCATATACATTTTTTAAATTTCTAACGTGTGTATGTTGCAATCTATTCAAATTAAGAGCGTTCAGTAACTCCATTACCCAATTAAATGAGTTCAGGCCTATGTATGACGTGTATTATCTTGCGTTAAAATTCATTATTAAAATTAAAATATTAATAAAACTAGTTTTTCCGAATTTTGCCAGAAAATGTTTTGGACAAATTTTGGACAAAATGTTTTTGCGTTCGATAAAATTTTGGGAAAATTTTTCCGAACAAACTGTTCAGCAAAAATGTTATCCGGACAAAAAAGTTTTTCCAGCATCACCTGTAACAACTTTTTTAAACATTAAGAAGGCTCAATTTAAAACCTCAAGCTCAAACCCTCGCTCTTTAAACCTCTAAACCGTTAAACTTCAAACTTCAAAACGTTTCAAACTTTAGAACCTTCAACTTTAAACCGGTAAACTTAAATTTCAAACAATCGGTAAACCTAAACTTAGGTAGTCAGCGCCACGAAGTTTGCTTGTTGACTACCTGAAACCTTAAAAACTTTTCTTATCCACCCAACCCCTTTGGCGGCTGAACTTTAGCTTATGGCAAAGTGAATTCGCGCGGCACGCACTTTGCCATAAGGTAAAGTGCACGCACTTCTATGGTCCTGATCCACTTATGAAATCTGATCCACCTAATCCCCGTGGCGTGCTCGAAACGAACGCGGCTCTGAGCGCCGCGTGCGAGTTAAATTCTTGAATAGGGAATATAAATAAAGCTAATTATAAAATGAAAAAATAAAATTTAGTAGGCGATAAACGAAGCAAGATTTATGTTTATATATATATATTTTTTTCCGAGGGGGCTAGAAAAATTCATGTTCACTCACTCACGATGGGGAAAGTAGTGTTGGACTCAATTGAGGCATCCTCGTCCAGCCCCAAGGAGGCCGCAACCGCCTTACCAACCAAAAAACCCGCCGCCTGGCCACTTGATTCGACATCAGCAAACAACCCTCCACATCCCTCAGAACTGTTTATATAATACTACAAGGGAATGTTAATATTAATGTATATTATCAATCCGTAAGTGTAGCTGACTTGTTGCGGAACACCCTGCATGATTGGGATTGTGAATATATGAGATATTTAATAAGAACAAGTGAATATATTTTGTGAAATGGAATAAATAATATTATTTTATAAGTTACCCTATATACGACAATAAAGAGATCACAAAGGGTCTAATGAAATTTACCAGTTTTGTTCATAACATTTAGTCTGAACAAACTAAACGGATTGCTTCTCGTAAAGAGAATAGAGAATGGAACGCTGAAGGGGACGAAAGAGTACAGAGTGAAGTAATTTATCTTCTTTGTTGCCAGCAAGCCTCTCCTGTATATAAGTTGTGTGAGTATTCCGGGGGTCTCTATTTCTATTGGTATAGAGAAGGTTTACGCCGAACGTTGTTCTCTTCCACTTCTGTACCTACAGTTGAGTCCAACTATTACGGCGTGTGGTTGACCGTCACAGTTGTCCCTGGCGCTGGCAGCCCTCCTCATATCCACCGACAATAATTTATTTCATTTTATCAAGACAGTGAGTTATTAGGTCATGACCACTAAATTAATTACTTTTTCAGCCAAATTTTAAGTCTAACCTTATCTAAAAAGATCCCGTTAACGACAAGTTTTGCTATTACAGTTATTCTACACTTTTTGGCCCATTATTATCTCTTGCTGACCTTACCTTCAACATAGAAATGGTTTTTCTTAATCGTAACTGAAATATTATATTTCCTCTAATATTTAATCACATAATATTAATTTGTGGCTCAGTGGTTAGAGCACTAGATTATAACGTCCTGTAAAACAGAAGTTCTAGTGTTCGATTTACAGCTCTACGGCCTGGACATTTATAACCCAGAAATACCGTGATGATCTATCAGTGATGATCTATGAAAATTATGTTGAAAGTTTTCTTACACGATAAATAAAACATATTTAATTTTTGTGTAGACTATTACCAAATTCCCGTAGACCATAAAACATAATTATGGATTTATGTTTGATCCATGTAAAGGTCACAAATAAAAAAATTCTATAAAAGACATAAGTAACATACAATTATTGTAAATAAAGCAAGCGGAGATCACGCCGCACGAGTAATCAACCAGGCGGGAGAGATACTTCATAATTGCCCAGCATTGAATGTATTAAACCATTCCGACACCTTAGATCTTGTTTTATCAACCGGTTATCATGCATTGTATTCAGATATCCGTAAAATTTTTGCCTTCTTTTTCTAATGGTTTCCATTAATCCTTCATTTTCCTTGTAGGCATAGGTTACAGTTCTTCTCAACCTTCTAACATTTATTCAAGTTTCTGTGAGATTTAATCACAAAATATTTTTAATAAATCAAACTACATAAGAAAAAATAATATTAGTTATTTTCTTTTCAATTGCAGATTTTAAGCTACCTCGCCTTACAGACACGACGACGGTAATTGTGTGACAAAGATTTCATTGACGGTACTTAAAGGTTAAGGAATTATGAAGGTGAGGTCAATTGGACGGACGGTAATGACTACCGGATAATGACTACCAAGAATGATAGTATTAATCTCCGTTGAACGAGAAGGAATTATAGTAACCACTTCAACAGTTGATGACGCTCCTTCTTAGAACCAGAACAGTCTGCTTCCTCCCGGTAGAACAACACAAACATGGCTCTTTTCAGGACCACTATTTTAGTAAAGTTTTTAAACTCCAATCATTATTGTCACTATCCAATGATGACCCAGGATTTTTCAACGATATTTCGGGTTAAAGGTCCGGAATTTGATAAAAATCCTGGAAAAATCAGTATCATTGTATTTATATACAGTGAACTATTTATTGACTTATCCAACGATACAATACAACTATTGTATTCATTGTGAATACAGATAAATAATTTAAAATTAATATTCTATATTCATATGAGTAACTTGATTAACAGGTCAACAATATATCTTTTCAATGATTAGCAAATCAGAAATTGAAGTATTGGTAACATTGGAGGGGTGGATTGATAGGTGAGGGCGACCCAAGTTCCGATATCAGGCAGATACGTGGTCGACTGATAACAATCGATAGTTATTGGTTTGTTTAATAATGCGCCCTGTGTGTGTTTGTGTTCGATAGGTCGATGTAATGCTACACAACATGAGAGAGAGAGAGAGAGCGATATAACATTAATAATACAATATTGCGCAATACGTAGGATTCAGATGGTTTACGAATAAAAGGGTGAGGGAAGGGTTAACTACCCCTATTGCTTCATTCTATGATTCCTGTACTACGTTCCTATTACCTATACGTACACGTATCTCCTTCCTTTTTAATTGTTTTGTTGGCGCCGCAAAAGATAATTAATTGATTCCCCCTGCACATTGTCTGTAGGCCCGGTACTTATTCACAAACCTACGACCATGTGAATTTAACTTGATAATTCGTTTATAAAAACATACACCAACGACGACCTACATGCCTGATAAAAATGAAAACAATGTTGGTCTAATAAAAACTTATGAGTCAATTTCACTCTTTGTATATCGTTCATAGTTGGATTTTGTTTGTTTTTAACTGTCTCAATACAATTTTCGGAGAAAAAGGTTCCTGGTTCAAATCCTAGTAAAGGTAGTTACTTTTATACGGATTTGAATACTAGACAGTGATTACCGGTGTACTTTGATGGTTGGGGTTTAATTAACCATACTCTCTCAGGAATGGTCGGCCTGGGTCTGTACAAGACTACGCCTCATTTACACGTCATACACATCATCCTCATCTCATTGGGTCATGGGGTTGCTTACTGTTCTAAATTGAACAGATTGCAATGTACACAAATTAGGAATAATAAAAAAAAAAATTTTTTTACTTTCTCTTGCCTATGTGAATAGGCCTATATACTGTAGAAAAGAAAGTATTGTTTTAATGTCGATTTTTCGAAATCGAGTTTTCACCGGATCTACACGTTTTCAGACCCCCTGAACTCAAAAAACATGTTTTTAGCGATTGGTCTGTGTGTATGTGTGTGTAAACAAAATATCTCAAGAACGGAACATCGTACAAACTTGAAACTTGAAAATTAAGTTACATACTACTACCGGACCCGACACGAACATTTTCATCAAAATCGGTCATTTGAAGTAGTAGTTTATTCGTGTAATTTTTCACTTTTTTGCAATATTTTCTCAAAACAGGTCATACGATTTTTTTAAAAATCGCCTGGTTTACTAAATTTTTTGTGTTCTACAAGATAGGGTAGGTGCCATGTCTGCTGACATTCTTGGAGAGACTGTTTTTAAGTAAAAAATTGTTTTTTTAAGATTGCGGCTTTAAAACGCATTTAAGCGCAAAAAATTATATAATAAAAGTTGTGGACAATTTAAAATCCTACAACTTTTATTTCAAATATTATTTTGTATAACGCTTAGTTTAGTGGTAATTAGCAATTTTCTGTTTTTTCTCACGAAAACGTGTAAAAAATCTATTTTTTTAAGATTTCGGGCTCAGTAGCATTTTACGACAAACGTGAATATAATTAAATTTATAGGAAATTAAAAGATCTACAACTTTTATTTAGAGCATTTTTCTCTACAGAGCCTAGTTTAGCGTGAAAAAATGATTTCCCCCATTTTTAAGCCAAGTTGAGGTTGATTTTCATTTTGCATCTTTCACTCATGATTGAAATTAGGTTATGTTTATTGAGGTTAGTTTTTTTGTTTATTTCTAATGTTAAGTTATGTTGTTCAATATTTGCATTGGCAAGAGAAAGCTGTGTAAGTGTTTCACACCAGATTTTTTTGTAGTTCTGTAGTAAAAATACGAACTACTCTCATAGAACAATGACTAGATGTGTTGAAAGTGTTAATCATGAGTGAGTTCTTCCCCTCCTATCACTCTATATAATTTACAATAATTTTGTTGTGTTGTTCTGGACAGGGATAATAATGAATGAAATAAATGAAATAGTCATGTATTAAAATAAATCTGTAGGGTATAGTCTTCTGTGTGTTTCACTGTTGTCTAGGAGATTGATGGCTTTTGAATTTTGATCTCTATACTACACCCTACCAACCATAGACGTACGAGTTCCGTAATTTAATTTTCATATTTAAATTGTAAAATCAGTTTCTACAATATTTCTGTGTCTAGATTGTCTAAATTGGTCCCAACGTTGGGCGCCAATTTAGACTTTGGCTACGCAAAACTTGACCTTTTTTTGCCGACTTTATTTTTCCCCTATTTTCACTCATTTTATATGAACTCAGAACTGAACCAAGTCAACGAAAAAATAAACAGCTTTGAATAATATAAGACACTACATTAGAAATTAAATTTTGATCAATAGCAATATAGTAAACGATAAAAATAAATACATGAGATAGAACAACAAAAGTAGATTATAAAATTTGTGTAGAATAACACTTCACTTCAAAACTAACTTATCACTAACTAATTAATTATAACTAAATTCATCACTTCAGTACACTAAGGTTAGAACTCAACTACAGAATTGTCAAGTAGCACTACTAACGCACACCCTCTCTCCTTATTAAATGGACTTTTCCATACTGACTACTCCCACCAGCTTAGATTGGCCCAAGACACTGTGACGTCACTTTTTCCTTTTACATAATATTTTCACTATACTCCACTTTTGCAGTTCTTTCGCTTCTTAGAATTGTCAAGTAGCACTACTCACGCACACTCCTCTCCTTATTAAATGAACTTTTTCATACTGACTACTCCCACCAGCTTAGATTGGCCCAAGACACTGCGACGTCACTTTTTCCTTTTACATAATATTTTCACTATACTGCACTTTTGCAGTTCTTTCGCTTCTTTCTTGTTGTACAAATATTTCTTCAAGGCTTCTGATCAACGTAAAACACTGTTTTTCTTGCCATCTTTCCTTTCTGTTGGAATCTGGTTATTGGGTTTTTGATTTTGTAATAGTTTCCTCATTTAGTTTTTAAGTCATTTATTGAGATATTGAGTTCTGTACTATACAGGGTGAGGCATATGTTTGGGAACCCTTCAATAAGTTGGAAACTGTTGTAGATATAATACTATAACTTTCAGGATAAGTTATTGGTCAAATACTTTACCTTTTAACATTTTATTTTAATTATTTATCAGGCCTTCGGGCCAGCCCAGTCAGTCAGCTGGTGGAAAGTCGCTATTATTTGTTAAGTTACACCGATTGGGCAAGCGACTTTGTATGGTGACCAGCTGACAGCCATCCATGAAAAACTCTACTCGGGGTCTCTGTTCAAACTCATGTCTAATCCGCGTCAAAAAAAGAAAAGTAGCCTACAGCAAAAAGCAGCGATCAAATTGGGTAGTTGTCAAACAATGTACAGTTCCCAATAACAAATAAAAGCTTTTTTTTTTTTTTTTTTTTTTGACTTTATTTAAGAAAATAAACTACAACTGTGTAAGAAGTTAACACAACCAGCAGTTATATTGTCAATAGTTTTATATAAATGTCTTGATGTCACTTGTGTGAGGTAGTCGCCCAGCGGCAACCCCTCAGGACGATTCACAAAAGGTCTCTATTCCATTGCCTTTTCAGTCTTCTAAGTGGGTTGTGTGGTAGGTGAGGAGCGGACAATGACTGAATTTGTGGATTTGTGTGATAGTGTAGTTTGCTATGAAAACGTCTGTATAGTTTCTTTATTGTTTCGTCCACCGTTTCAATGTTAAGGTCTCTATGTAATGTTTTGTTACTAACGTATGTTGGACAGCCTGTGATGATGCGTAAAGTTTTGTTCTGGAATGTCTGAATACGTTTTATGTTAGATACTTTAGCTGATCCGTAGATCACAGAACCATAGGTCCAAATAGGACGAAGAAGTACCTTGTAACAGTTAAGTTTCTGAGTAATTGGAAGAGGAGATTTATGGTGAATAAGACTGTAGAGAAGTTTTAACCGCGCGTTAAGAGATTGCCTTTTGAGTCTAGTATGTGGATTCCATGTCAGTCTTCTGTCTAGTGTCAGTCCTAAGTATTTCACTGAGGTTTTTTGTGGGATCGGTGTATTGTGTAAATAAACTGGGGGACAAGTTTGTCGTCTGAGAGTAAATGTAATGTGTTGTGATTTTTCAGCATTAAGTTTAATTTTCCAAGTATTACACCAATGTTGTACAGTGTTTATGTGATGTTGAAGATTAAGCGTTACGTCTTCACACCTGGCTTCGCTGGCTAATATTGCTGTGTCATCGGCAAATGTTGCAGTTATAGTTTGTTGTGTGGTAGGAAAATCGGATACGTAGATGGAGTACAAAAGGGGTGACAAAACTGCTCCTTGGGGAACTCCTGCATTTATTGGACGACACGAAGATACAGCAGAACCTTGTTTTACAGAAAAGAAGCGATGTGAAAGAAACGACTTGATTACAAGATAGTACGTAGACGGTAAAATAGATTTCAATTTAAATAAAAGACCGTTATGCCAGACCTTGTCGAAAGCCTGACTTACATCAAGAAAAATTCCAGCCGAATACAATTTCCGCTCTAATGATGACGCTAAATTATCGACAATACGGTGTAATTGGTGAATAGTAGAATGGTTTGACCGAAAGCCAAATTGATGATCAGGAATGGCATGTTGTGGAAGAATAGTTAAAAGCCGTTTGTGTAAAATCTTTTCAAATATTTTGGAGCACAGTGGAAGGAGACTAATTGGGCGGTACGATGAAGGAACAGAGGGAGGTTTATTAGGCTTTAAAATCATACGAATTTGCGAATGCTTCCACTGTATAGGGAAGGTTGCTGTACGAAAGATAGAATTAAATAAACATGTTAGAAATACAATACCCTTTCGAGGCAATTCTTTGAGTACTTCGGAGCATATAAGATCATATCCAGGGGCTTTTCCAGTTTTTAAACCGGCTATTTCGCGTTTGATCTCAGAAGGTTTAATCGGATCATGGGGAAGCGAAACCGGCAAAGGTGTGTCTAGGGATTGTAGGACATAACCATCATGTATGACGTCTGCTAAGTCCTGATGTGGTTGGAATATCTGCTCTAAATGGTCAGCAAAGAGTTCTACTTGCTCTTCGTCTGTGATTCTCCACGGCTCCCCCTCGTTACGTATTGGAACACGCACTTGCGACTGTCGGAGCATAGCTCGTGTTTTCCTCCACAAGCTACCATCCCGACTGGAAAGTTGACTGATTTGTTCATCACGTTTATCATCTCGAAAAAGTTTTAGCTGAGTCTTAAGTAAATTAGTTAATTTAGTAAATATACGTTTGTCAGCAAGCAATCGAGTGTTTTGCCACCTTTTCCTGGCTCGCCGTTTGTCAGTGATAAGATTTTTAATGTATTGTGGGTAAATTGGGTACAATTTCGGAGGTTTACAGATTGAAGAGGTCCATACAGCCTGCTGTACAGTTTCGTTAAAGAATTCTATTGCCTTTTCTATTTCCTCTCCGGTTTTCAGTAAAATAGGTATATTTAACGAAGCGTTTAAAATTTCACGAAAGTTATTCCAATTCGTCTCTCCAGCGACTAAGGTTGGGTTGGTTTGGGAACTGGGTTCTGCCCACAGCGACAGATACACAGGAGAATGGTCAGATGATAAGTCCGGTGTAGACGAAATGTCGTATGGAACGTTCGTTAGGCCTTTTTGGAAGAACAGGTCAAGAAGGTCCGGAATTTTTCTAGGGGAGGTTGGCCAATAAGTGGGAGAATTCGGAGAAATTGCACGTACATTATTCACAGTTATACTACTAAAAAGATTTCTTCCTCGAGAAGTGCTCAATCGAGAGCCCCAATGAACATGTTTGGCATTAAAGTCACCACCGACTAGGAAGCACGAACCAAGTTTAGTAAAGAAGTCAGAAAACATAGCTCGAGAGATAACAAATCGTGGAGGACAATAAACAGAACCGATTGTAATATTTTTATGAAGAGTTTTTACTACGATGCAGGAGAATTGAATGCAAGGGGTGGAAATGTTTTGACAGGGATAATGAGTTAAAGATGATTTAATAATTACTGCAACACCACCGTGAGCTGTGTTGTCTGGATGGTCCGTTCTGTATGTTGTGTAATCTCGAATGAAGAACCTAGTTCGTGAAGTAAAGTGTGTTTCCGTAATTAAAGCTATATCAATACGTTTGTCATGCAATGTAAAGTCTAGTTCATTTCTGTGCTGGGCGAGACCATTTGCGTTCCATAGAAGAACTGACAGGGACCCACAAGTCAGTAAGTTATTTGGCATATGTGTGAGCGAGCGACTGTGTAAGATTAGTTAATTGTGAAAGAAGACTGAAAAGGGGTTGGATGAGTTTATTTAAATTTGTGATTAAACTTACTAAATCAGTTGATGTCTGTGAATGCGACTCGACAGGAGGCCACTGGGACGACTGGTTAGTGTTGATGTCTTCAGTGTTGCTGTATGTACTTTGTCGTGCTGTAGCTGGTTGTGAAGATTTTTGCCAAGCTGTGTTGTTGATTGTTGTGTTGTTTGGTAGCGGAGGGAAGTCTGTCTGGTTGAATGATGTGGTTGCTGCTGGTTGTGCTGGAGCAGAAGACGCTGTCCTTTGCTGTCGTTGATTGCGCAATGTTTGGTACACCTGACAACCTTTATAGTTGGCAGGGTGCGTGCCCCGGCAATTAGCGCATCTTGCAGGTGTCGTGCGTGTTTTTGTGCAGATTTTTGAATCATGCGCTTCACCACAACGTACACATCGAAATGGGTGGCGACAGTAGGTTTTGGTGTGAGCGAACGACTGGCATCTTGTACACTGTGGTATACTGCGTTTCTTTCGTGGTTCTTCAATAACAATTCTGTAGCTAAGAAGAGACTTCAGATCAAAAACCTTCTCGTCGTATGTGTCGCTGCTTATTTCTACAAAAAAGAGTGGTAAAGGTGTTCGGATGATTTCTTCTTCTTGTTTGTCATTCACAATTACTTTTCGGCGAGATAGTACATTTGTCACTGTAACAGCAGTGTATCCTAACTGACGAAAAGCTTCTTGGATATCTTCTGTTCTTGCAGAAGGATGTAATCCACGTATAACAACCTTTGGAAGTTTCTCCGAAGGCAGTTGATATGTATGAAAATTTGCGTTGTGTTGTTCAAGACACCGCACAAATATCCTGTAAGTTGCAGGCGAATTCGGGTAAACGATAACGTTAGAGACGCTGCTTTTTAAAGTAAATGAGTCCTGTCCTCCAACGTCTCTCAGGATTTTTATAAGACAGTTGGCATCTGCTACTCCCTTTAAATATATTGGAGGAACTTTGTCCTCTCGTAGTTCTGTTTCATCCATAGTGTTTGACAGAGGTGAAAATGAGTTAGAAAGACGCACTGTATTGTCAATTTCTTGTCTCTTCTTTAGGCGTGAATCTTGATCACTATTTGAGAGTGGTCTCTTTTTCCCGACCACGGTTTCCCATATTGAATCGCTGCCATTTGGTTCAACATCTAGGTTAGAGTTCTCCGTTGCCATGGCAACCGACGTTGATTGTTGTGGTAATTTAAATGAAATAAAAATGTCTTATTTAAAATAAATATCACACATAATGTCACATATCAAACGAAACTATATTAAATAATGAATGTCACAAACAAAAATTACCACCGGTATCGATAAAGAATAAACTATAAATTAAATAACAAATCGGAACGTAAGTTCGCGCACTGTTAGTCGATTAACAAAAATCAGCTGTCCCAAATAAAAGCTAAAAAAAAAATTATCATTTCTTTAAAAACTAAAACTTCAATCAGCCGCCATTTTGGATACAAATATCATAGAGAAATTTTATTTATGCCGTTTTTCTTGTATTTAAAAGGCCTTTAAAATGATGTACCACACAATGGGTGTTTACATTTAAAATATTTGAGTTACAACCCCTAGGCCACCCCCTTAGAAGGGGTTGAAATTCAGTTGTACGTCAAAAGGTAAAGTATTTGACCAATAACTTAACCTGAAAGTTACAGTATTATATCTACAACAGTTTCCAACTTATTGAAGTTATACTTATAAGTTATATAAGTTATACAACTTATCATTGTCGTTCAAAAATACGGAAACACATAGACCTATGTTTATTTTAAAAATCTGGTGTGAAACACTCACACAACTTTCTCTTGCCAGTGCAAATAATTAACAATAAACCTAACATTAGTAATAAAACATAAGAAATAAACAAAAAACTAACCTCAATAAACATAACCTAATTTTAATCATGAGTGAAAGACGCAAAATGAAAATCAACCTCAGTTTGGCTTAGAAATACGGAAAATCACTCTTTCTCTCTAAACTAGGCTCTGTAGAGAAAAATGCTCATATTAAAAGTTGTAGATCTTTTAATTTTCTATAAATTTAATTCTATACACTTTTGTCGTAAAATGCATACTAAGGCCGAAATCTTAAAAAAATTAATTTTTCACACAATTTCGTGAGAAAAAAACAGAAAATCGCAAATTACCGCTAAACTAAGCGTTATACAAAATATTGTTTGAAATAAAAGTTGTAGGATTTTAAATTCTCTACAATTTTTATTATATAAAATTTTGCGCTAAAATGCATATTAAAGCCGTAATCTTAAAAAAACAACGTTTTTACGAGAAAACACCCTCACCAAGAATTTCAGCACACATGACGCCTACCCTATCTTGTAGACAATAAAAAATTTAGTAAACCAGGCGAGTTTTAAAAAAATCGTAGGACCAGTTTTTGAGAAAATCACAAAAAAGTGAAAAATTACACGAATAAACTACTACTTCCGGTTGACCGATTTTGATGAAAATGTTCGTGTCGGGTTCGGTAGTAATATGTAACTTAAGTTTCAAGTTTCAAGTTCGTACGACGTTCCGTTCTTGAGATATTCTGTTCACACACACACACACTCACAGACCAATCGTTAAAAACATGTTTTTTGGGTTCAGGGGGTCTGAAAACGTATAGATCCGGTGAAAACCCGATTTCGAAAAAACGACATGAAAACAATACTTTCCTTCCTATATATTCATATAGGCAAGAGAAAGTAAAAATGAATGTTACTTGAGTGCTTTTTGTTTCATTAGTCTTGATCTAGAAGTAGGAACAACGTCGTTTATTATGTTGAATTGATCTTGTAGGCGTAACATTTTTATGTCGCTGATTCTAAATGTTTATGTGTCGCTCAATAACAATAATAATTTAGACTTAAATACTTGAATATTTAAGAGAAACAACGAAATTTGTAAGCTATATAATAAATTATTTTAAGGAAGTGTATAATTTATTGCGGAAAGGAATTTATATTAAAATTTGTAAGTTTGTTAAATGGGTTGAACTGATGTAGCATGTAACTACATGTGTGTAGGAACATCAGTCAAGAGATAATATAGTGAGACTAACGTCAGTAATCTACATGGTATGTAATATATATATATATATATATGACTTAGGGCTAAGGGCTAAGGGCTAAGGGCTGTTGGTAAGTCACAAACGCGGAGTAACGGCAACAGCAAATAAGTGAGGATGGAATATTTGTAAAGGAGTTTGAATTGTATGTAAGTTAGTCTGATGGTCTGCGGACAAGAGGCTGAGACTCCATTTCTCTCATTTCGCGGCTGTCAAACTGTGTACTTTGCTTTCTGTCTACGGTTATACACACTATACACACACATACACACTAATACAGTTACACTGTACCGAACTCATACCTCTCTTTATCCATTTGGTACTTCCTTCTTCTTCATAGCTCGACCCAAACCGCTTGGGATTCCACACTACTGTTACGTCGACCGCCCGCCCTTATTCTCCACTTTTCCCGGTTAAACATAGCTACAGTGAATTGTAATCTCAAACCGTTCTACTCAAGACGAGATTACAACTTTGCTTACGGCTAAGTTTCACTAAATCCCTTTTCTCTATGTTCAAGGAATCCTAACCGCTCGCCATTCCTAAAATCATCCACCATTCTATCGTATATATGTAGTATATATATTTTATACTTCCATGAAACGTAAGCTAATTCTAAGCAAATCTCCCTTATATATTATTTTCAGATTGTAAAATTGGTTGCTTATAAAGAATTGTAAATTTTTCAAAATATATTAATCTCAAAGATCAAAGGATTTGTATCAGAAAAATAATACATTTTCTTTTACAGAATGGAACAAAGAAAATAGTTCTTTGTACTTTTTTTAAGTTCATAAAGCGACAATTTTTTTGAAAGTATTTAAACTTTTGTTGTTTTGGTCATCAGATGAAAGGCTGGTTTCAACCTGTAGAGGCTTTACTCAGTAAAATGTGGTGTGAGGTGGTTTACCAATGCCTTACTCACTGAGTGGAAAAGTATGCTTATCAGCATGCCAGACTCTCAGAAAAGCATCTTCTTTTCAATAATTTTTCACTCTGCAAATGACACCTTCATTTCATTCACCACAGGGTCTGGCTGGAAAATGAAATAATGAAATTGATTACTCTTGGAGGAAATAATTGTGACTAGTGACTTTTACACCTCTAATTCTTCTGTTCTTAAATGCTTCAGTCATATAATTGGCTGACTTTGTGATAAGAAAAACAACTGTTTTTTTGTAGCCCTGGAACTAGCAGATTGAGAGTAAAATAACTTAACACTCCACCTTTCTGTTATGGATCAACCTATCAAACACTAGTACATTTTAACAATAATTTTTAAACAAAGATTGAGATTACACAAATATATATTTATATATTTTCATGCGAGGATTTACAGCCTCAGCTGTATCTCGCTTTCTAAGCACCACCTCTCTCTGTCTCGCCAGTTCCCATCGGAGAGCCGCCGCAAAGACATTGCCTCCTGCACCCTATCCAACCATGTCACTTCCGGCATATCCCTCCTTCTTCTACCGGCTGGCGTTTACTCCCACACCCTCTTTGGCCACCTACCATCCTCCATCCTCTGCAAATGACCAAACCATTTTAACTGCTTCCGGGATATGGTATATCCATGATCTTTCCTTAAACGCCGATTCTTCTCCTAATTTCAGAATTCGGAATTCAATCGATTCACGAGACACTACAGCTCCGCCTCCAGAAATCTATTTCACCGCTTTTAGGCGATCCTTCTCTCTCTTTGTCAATACCTACACTTCCGCAGCATAGGTACACAAACTCTCCAGGTTAGCATGAAAAAATTTATCCTTGTTTGATGGAGAGTATAATAATAATTCCACATATTATAATACAACAAAAGACAAAATACAAATATCAGTATAACCTAAATGAAATTACACTAATGCACTTTAAATTAAAAACAATGAAATGAAATGAAATTAAATTAAACAAAATAAGAATTTTGTATATAATTTGGAATTATTTATCTCCTATAGCAAAAGCTGTGATGGAGGATGCCATACATGAAAATACAATGTCAAAGATGTAGCAATGTACAGACTAGAATTATTGTTGTATTCTCCTTTAATGGTCATTTTAAAATATATTACTATTACCTTCGTTTTTTTATAACATATTACTTTTAGCTACATAATTATTGTTGTTGTTTACTTTACTTTATTTTATTATTGTTTGTGGCTGGTTTGAACTGTAGAGGTTTCTGCTAAGTAAAACGAGGAGTGAGTTGGTTTACCAGGCCTTCCTCACTGATAGGAAAAGTACGCTTATCAGCATGCCAGGCCCTCCGAAAAGCACCCACTTTCCACTCTGCAAATTACACCTTTACTTCATTCACCACAGAATCTGGCTGTATAATGAAATTCATTACGTTCAGAGGAGATAACTCTGATTAGTGTCTTTTACACCTGTTAAGGCAACTTATACTGGCAATAGCGTACTCAGATTCCCGCTACCTCGTATTTCAAATTCCTAAGTTAAAACAGTTCCTGTGACCTCACACACACGTCATTCTCCCTACCACCGTTCTATTACTTCCTTTCTTCCCCAAACTGCACTTGTAATCTGGCAATGAATGCAACAAGTCCATGCATTTTCGTTCCGGCCATAAGGGCGTCTTGTGGCCTAACTTTGTGATGAAAGCCAGGCGTTGGCATTCATTCGTTCGATCTCTACTTGAGAACTCTTATTGTGTGCTTTTTAAGTTGTGTATTGTGAAATTATAACTGTATAATTTGCAAATTATGTTTAGTGAATCTTCAATCTATCAATCACGTGTTATCGACAATTGCGAAACTATTCCAGACTTAATTAAGGTAAGTGCTGAATTTTGTTGTGTTTTATGTTAGTTACAAGTGCAATTCCTGTAAATTTCATGTTCCTTAATTCATTCTATTGTTCTTTTTGCAAGTCGTTCTTAATCGCCTTAAACTGCCATTACAACCAATCAATCGTTCAGCTGTGATTGCCAGCTATCTTATCAAAGCAATCTGGTCCTTCGGAAACAATCGTTTATTTGCCATTTTATTAAATTCAATAACCACGTCGTGCGTAATTTTTCATTGTCTAAAAATTCAAGGTTTCCCTCGCATCGGAAATCTAACAACACCTTTACCTCTTCTGTTCTTAAATGATTCAGTCATTTAATTGGCTGACCATGTGATAAGAAACAGAACTATTTATTTTAGCCATGCAACAAATAGATTGAGTGTAAATAATCTGACACTCCACCTGTCTGTTATGGGCAGACATAATTATTAGGAACACTAATTATATCTGGTACAATAGTAGACTGCCTCGTGGGTCAACCGGCAGTGTAATGTGCTAAGTTTTCTAGTTAAATTCCGATTGAAATCCGGGAAAATCTCACACTGAATCAAATTTTGTCCAATAACACAGTATGAGTTTGCCATTAATCATTAAATACAAATAAATAAATATTTAACATTAAATTTATCTTTATTTCTTATTACATTAGTAAAAATTTAATTTAATTTTTAGTATACATAATTAAAATTTTATTTCTTAAAAACTACTTAAGAAACCATTTAATATAAATAATTAAAAGAATAAAATAGTGGGTAATTTTCATGGAAAGAGATAATAAAATTCACATAAAAGAGAAGCCATAATTTATTTTTAATGACGTCATTTAAGGAGTGACTTTTCAGTTGTGTTTAGTTATTTATTAAGGTATTAAGTATTAATGGTAGATTATCCGTTTAGTTTAGGGATTAATTAGAGCGGATAAATTTCTGGAAGTAATAAGTCTCGTGTTTTAGAACTATACAACTATAGAGAAAACAGAACACAGGGATGCATCTAATGATATAACAACTAACTTAAGAGGGGACATACCAACTGATACTTTACTCCTGGGAGAGTATAGTTATTGTAGGCGTAAAATGCTTCTGCACGCAGCCACGCACTAGATAATACGTGGCTTGCGTGCTTTAGTAGCGATTTTAGTGAAAGTTCTGTTGTCAGGGCTTGCCGGTTTCTCAGCTGATAAACCCTACATCTTGCTATCCGTTACAAATCACCTCTTGGCTGTTATGTTGGCTCTCTCTCATCCTTCTCAGCATCCAATTTTCTTGACCTCTCGTCACAACTGCCTCTTATATAACCCTACCTCATAAAATATATTAACTCCACTAAAAATTTTGTCACTTACATCTTCTACTAAATCTTTTCTTTTGAGTACTTTTCACATAATTCTCTTAAAATGTTCTACATGCAGATGACCGTCCATTGAAAAAAGAACCGTGTCTTCACTAAACAAAATTTTCAGGAAAGCAAAAAAAAAAAAATAATTTAGGTCAAAAAAATGAGATTTTCTGTTTTTTTTTAAAGTATTACTTATTATTTTTTTGTATATTAATGTCCTTAATACGTATGTCCTTAATTCTAAGGATATTACTCAGATTTTCTCATATTTGCTTGAAGTTATTGTATTTATTAACTCATTGCAAAAGAAATACTACACTGTTAAAAAAATTGTGTATTAAATAACCTTATTTTATTTTATTTTGAATTACAAACCTGATTATTCTTCTCAGGATGCCTCTCCGTTCCGAATGTTGGCGACCATCATGGCAATACCTTACAGGTACCTATCTTGCAACAAACCTATCCTGTCATAGCTTCACCAATGTATCTATTTTTGGTGAAGTTAAGACACATTTTCTGTTGGATACGTAAAAGAAAAATTAAAAATTTTAGCTCAAAACATGAAAAAAGTAGAAAACTATTAGCGCTGGAGAATATCTTTCCAAGAAAATAGTCAAGATTATAAAATAGTCCCATTATCTTGCGGAGGATCTTTCTCTCAAATTTCTCTGCTTCTCTTAGACCAGCTATCCCGGTCATTCTAAGGCACTCACTCGCGTAACACAGATTATATCACTCACTCAGACACACAGATTTTGTCACAGTATTATAAAGTCTAATTTTGGCTTATCTTGAGAGTGCTTTCGTCTTATACAAGTGGTGAGTTCCTCGAAGTACACCGACCATCTTTCCTCATCTGTTGTTGTCGCTTCCTTTTTACTAGTGTTCTTTAGTTGTATTATCTCCCCGAGGTACTTGAAGCTATAAACTTTTACAATTTTTCCGTATTGTGTCTTCAGATGATGCAGGGCTGTTTTACTGTTCATTACGTATTTAGGTTTTCCGAAGGAAATCTCTAGTAGCCTACTGCTTTTTCTTTTTTTTGTAAACGTTCATTCGTTTTATTGCTCTTTTCGTGCTTATAGAAATGATTGATAGGTCACCTGCAAAAGTAAGACAGTTTATCTTTGTACAGTTCTTTTATCCTTCATTGTGTACTTGGTTTAACATTCTTTATTGGCAAGTTCCATTTCTTATTTTTGATTTTGATTTTATTTTTGATTTATTTTTTCTTCAGTAGACCTACACAGTTAAAATGAACCGGAGACAGTCTATTACCCGCCAAACTTGTTTTAATTTCAAACTCGTTTTAATTTCAAACTCTTTTGGGATTTCTTCAAGAAATTTTACTTTTGATCTTGTCTGTGTCAATTTTCCTTTAATGATGGCCGTTGTTTTGACGTCCAGCCTGATTGTTCTAAAATTTTCAGTAGTGTTTCTTGGATTGAATTTTAAAATTTCTTAAAATTAACAAACACTACCTCTATATCTCTTGAAATATAACTTTCCAATAGTCTACTCGTTTTAGGTTCCATATCTGTTCTCCGGAGGATCTTCCTTTCCTGAACTCGGCTTGATATGCGCCCAGTTTCTGATCTACTTGTTCTTCTACTCAAGATAAAAGTGCTTTGTAGAGTATTTTGTATGTCACGGGTAAGAAAAAAATTCCGCTGTAATTGTTTACATCCATTATATAACCTTTTTATGCAGTGGATGTTTTTTGTTTTCCATTTTCAGGGAATCTTCTCAGTTTCCCGGGTATTTTTTATTTTTTCTAAGTACATTAATGGTTACTTCTTGACCTTTTTACAACATTTCTGCAGTGATTGAGTTTTCTCAGGCAGCTTTGTTTGTAGTATTTATTCACAGTAAATACTAAAATATAAAACATAACTAGTAGGCTTATTTGATACTCGAAAAATATTTGATAAAAAATAAAAACTAGGCCTATGTGAGCTGGTGTTTTCATACAATATTATTTTATCGTAACGTAATTTTAATGATAGATAACTAAAATTTCTAAGTAAATAGTTAGATTGGAAATAAGTTATTGTAGCCATATAGTTTGTATGTATGATAATAAAAATAACATTTCTATAACACTGAAGGAGACAATTTTCTAATATCGTAGAATAGTAGAAGTAGAAGTAACAAAAGTAGTACTAGTAGTAAGTAGTAGTAGTAGTAGTAGAACATGGTGTGGCGGCCATGACCTAGTATATAAAACGTGGAACAATTTCATCCTAAGGGAAAGTCATCAGAAAGGAAGGAACTGTGCCGTTCCTCATCCCTGACGACGACAAAATGGAGTGATACTGTAGAACAGAGTAGACTGTAACAGAGAGATATTTTCACATCCTCCGGTTCAACTAAATTTCAATCATCCGTTTTGTTTCCCCCTAACTGCTCTACAATTGTCTTTTATAAACCATACATACTATACAAACATACTTAAAAAAAATACGACTTCTGTTTTCTTAAACTAGTTTTATTTTCTATACAATAGTTTTGTTTATTATATTTATAGTAAGAAAATATATTGTCTACACTCAATTTCTGCAGAAAAAAATATAAATTCTAAAATAAATACATAATGTAATATAAAAATGTAGGCCTATATATTACCCTATTTAAAAATATTTTTCTGTAGCGTAGTGGTAGCACGCTAGCTTACTACGCGGAGGTCCCCGGTTCGATTACCGGGTAGACTCTGAAAATTTTCACAAGTTAAAACTCACCATAGTCGTTAATAACCGAGCTGTGATTTTGTATAACTAAACTTAAAAAACAATAATTTAAAATTTTTATTGGAACATTTTTTCATATGTATAGGCTATTTTTTTAAAAATGGGTCACCATTGGGATCTGAAAGGCTATAAAAGTTACAAAAAAATATGTGGTGTGAAATACTCAAACAAATTTCTCTTGATAACTTAAATAATGAAATATGTACACTGTGTCTATCAGTAGTAAAAAAAAAACATAACTTAATTTTAATTATGAGTGAATGACGCTAAATGGAAATCAAACTCTATAGAACTTAAAAATACCGCAAACCATTAGGTAGGCTTAATTGACGGTAAACTAAGCTCTGTAGTAAAAATGCAAGATAAAAGTAATAGATTCTTTTATTTCCTATAACTCCGGAATCTGGCTAGTGATAAGGTCGTCTCTGCGATTCAGCTGTTTAACAGCTGATTTTTGGAGACGAAGGTTCCTGGTTCAAATCCTAATAAAAATATTAAACTTTTATACGGATTTTAATACTAGACAGTGGTAAGGGGTGTACTTTGATGGTTGGGGTTCAATTAACCATACTTTCTCGGCCTGGATATGTACAATATTACACCTCATTTATATGTCATCGATAAAATCCTCATGTTATTGGGTTATAGGAATGCTTATTATTTTGAAATTGAACAGATTGTAAAGTACACAATAGTGATTAAAAAAAAACATGACACAATACCTACTAATTTACAACACATTAATCACAAAATCTGCGTAGTTGGTATAAAAACGTTAAATCTTTTAAAACTAACAAAATTATAGGTCCGCCCATAACACACAGGTGGAGTGTTAAATTATTTGCACTCGATCTGCTAATTCCGGGGCTACAAAAAATAGTTCTGTTTCTTATCACGTGGTCAGCCAATTATATGACTGAAATATTTAAGAAGAGAAGATGTAGAGGTGTAAAATACACTAGTCAGAGTTATCTCCTCTGAGAGTAATGAATTTTACTATACAGCCAGACCACCCTGTGGTGAATGAAGTGAAGGTGTCATTTGCAGGGTGGAAAGTGGGTGTTTTTCAGGGTTTTCGGAGGGCCTGGCTTGCTGATAAGCGTATTTTTCCACTCAGTGAGGAAGGCAGTAGTAAACCACCTCACTCCTCGTTTTACTTAGTAAAACCTTTAGAGGTTCAAATCAGCCTTTCGGTTGTTGACCAAAACAACAACAAAAATTATAGGCCTATTTATTATTGTCTAGTGAGTTCACCGAGTTCACTATAGTAGTAATAGGAAGTTCATCAATGCCTGTGATGTTTAAGTTTCCAGTAGTGTTTTTTTCTTAACTTCTAGTCTCATTCTTACTTAACAACCAATGTATTAATCAAAATCATTCTTTAGAAATGGACATAATGGCAACAGACAGTGACTCGCCTTCACTTCCCTCTGTTTCAATTTACCTTCCCTTGGAATAATTTTCCGGGAACCCCATAGTACATGTGCCGCATCATTTATTATATCTGTTCATACTCCACTTAGACCATTTCATAAAACATCCGATTTCAAACTACTTTTGAGAAATAACCAATCAAATTCGATAGAAAGAAGTTACGCCCGTAACAGGCCAATGGAGTGTTCAACTGTTTTCACTCGATCTGCTAGTTCCAGGTCTACAAAAAATAGTTCTGTTTCTTATCACATAGTCAGCCACTTATATGACTGAACTATTTAAGAACAGAAGAGGTAGAGGTGTAAAATACACTAGTCACAGTTATCTCCTCTAAGAGTAATTTCATCATTATACAGCCAATATTGTGAATGAAGTGAAGGTGTTATTTGTAGGGTGGAAAGTAGATGTAATTCAGAGGGCCTGGCATGCTGATAAGCATAATTTTCCACTCAGTGAGAATTACATTGGTAAATCACCTGACTCCTCGTTTTACTTAATAAAACTTCTAGAGGTTCAAATCAGCATTTCGGCTGATGACCTAAACAACAACAACAACAACAGAAAGAAGCTAGTGCAGTGGCGGATTAACACATTTGCCGCCAGTAGGCTGTTCAAATTTTGCGCCTCTTGTGATCTCTGCATTTCGATACCCTACACGGAGAAAATAAGGTGGAAGAAAATGTCAAATTTTGTAATCAAAAAACTAAAAAATGTTATATATTTTTATTGGACTTACAGTTTAAAACAATATGCCTATTAAATTATGTATTAAGAATCCGCTTGATGATGATGATAATAAAATCAATTAAAATATAAAAATTTTAAATTACCTTTTTGCGCGATTTTATATTCGCAAAATCGTCAATTAAATCGTCGTATGAAATATTGTTCATAAGTTGTGACTCTATGCACAAAAGAGCTAAAGCATTTAGCTTTTCTTGACTTAATGTAGATCGTAGATAGTTTTTCACCCGCTTTAAGCAAGAAAAGCTTCTCTCACCCGAACAATTTGTCGCTGGTGTACACAAACACATGCGAACTGCTATATCCAAGTTATATCCCGCGACGTCATTTCAGCCAGACACTCAGCGAATGGTCATGTCATTCGTTACCGCACCGCAAATACGTAGTATAAAAAAAGTATTTGCAGATTGAAAAACGTCCAATACCCCACTTTGACAAATTAAGTAGTGAAACCTAATAACATTTAAGTAGGTATTTGTTTATTTCTGTAAGAAAAAAAAATTTTTGGGGCCGAATTTGCCGCCCCTAAAATCCGCCGCCCTAGGCTTCAGCCTACTCAGCCTGCTGGTAAATCCACCACTGAGCTAGTGGGTCATTTAGTTGAACCATTGTTATTTTATTCGTGATAATGTTCTCAAATACTAATCTCTTAACTATTTAGTAAGAAATTTAAGTTAACATGTATCTACTCTTTAAGAGGAATCTAGTGACACTGTTTTTTCCACATTCCGACTATGATTTTTTGACTTCCGGTTTTGGGCCACTTCCGGTCAAAACCGGAACGTCTAATTCAATCCGGGCCCACAAGATGTGAAGGACGGGTGGACAAAGGACAATGATGGATGACAATTATTTTAAAAATTCCCACCAGTAGGCTAGTAGTCTAGAATTTAATGAATTTAGGATTATGGAGACCCGGAATGCCTATCTCCGTAATGTTAATGTTAAGAACATTTTCTCAAAAACTGTTGAGTTATCTAGTCCAATTTTCATGTGGTTAATTTTCAGGCTATTCTACATCCACTGAGTTCTAGCATCTTGATATATTGTTAGGAAGATGACTTTTTTTTAAATTACCACTTTTGAAAATCATAACTTTTTCCTATTGAAGTGGAAAATAAATATTTAAACACATTATTACTATAATATTAATTCAGTACATTGAAATTATGGTATGAAAGGCTGTGCAAAAATTTCATTAAAATCCATTAAGTTGGCTGAGAAAATGTTCCTTATGCGTCAAAAATTGCAATTTACGGGAAACAAGAAAAATCTAAAGAGAACACATTATACGTTAAATAATTCAATATGCTATTATTTACAGTTCAGAGGTTAATATATTATTATATTCACAGGTGGTCTGGTGCTAACTTAAAGTTTTAAAACAAAAAATATTGCACAAAATAAAAAAAAATGTATTTATCTGTTGTCATTCAACAGAATCATGAATTTGTCTTCTAAGAAAGAAAGAAAAAGTACGTAAAGATTCAACATATTTTTAATTGAAAAAAAAATACTGCAGAACCCCCAAAAACTATATCGTTGGATGCAGAAAACTGTGAATTTTAACAATTTGCAAAAAACCGGAAATGTGAAAATTTTCAATTTCTTTCGTTCCGGGTACCATTAAAGCTTACAGTGACTGAATCTTATTGTACAAATTTAATTCAGTTTAACTTTACCTTCAGGATCTTCCGACTGGGTCATAACTTTAAAATACTCACTTAAATGGACTTGTATGAAGTCAGCAACATATTGCGAAAATGAACAGAAGACTGATTTCAAGAACGATACTTTTAGGTTTTAATCAAAGAGACAAACATCAGAACATTAAGAGAATTACATATTACATGTACCTACCTTATTTCGTCTCATTATCATTATTGCTTTAGTTTTAGCTCCCATTCGTTATTGTTTTCCTTTATTGAAGTTGGTACGTTCATTGAATGATAATATTTTCTTTTATGTATTTTTTGATTCTGTTCTAGATCCAGCGGTACAAATTTATAGTGAATTAAGCCTAATTAGGTCTGTATTTTGTTGTAATTTTAGAACAAATAACAGTAGTAGGCTATATTTTCTTCCAAATATTATCTATCTTATATAAGCTACTTCATGATTCATTTTTGACCAATCCTGAAATTGTGTACGTGTAAAAATAATTGTTAAGCTTGATTTAAAAAGCATTTTTTTATTACTTCTATAACCGCATTAGATCACTTTAAACACTTTAATTTCTATTGCCAGTTTTTTTTAATTATTTCAGATTTTTTGTGTAAAGGTTTTTATTTTAGTTACAAGTTGTACGCAAAATATTAGTAATGTTTTTAAGTAAAATTTAATATTTTCCAAAAAATATGATGTAGGTTCGTGACCACGACTATCTTCATTGTGTTGTTGTTTAGGTCAACAGCCGAAAGGCTGGTTTGAACCTCTAGAGGTTTTACTAAGTAAAAACGAGGAGTAAGGTGGTTTACCATTGCCTTCCTCACTGAGTTGAAAGAGTATGCTTATCAGCATGCCAGGCCCTCCGAAAAGCACTCACTTTCCACCCTGCAAATGACACTTTCACTTCATTCACCACAGGGTCTGGCTGTATAGTGAAATTCATTACTTTCAGAGGAAATAACTCTGATTAGTGTCTTTTACACCTCTACCTCTTCTGTTCTTAAATGATTCAGTCATTTAATTGACTGACCATGTGATAAGAAACAGAACTATTTATTTTAGCCCTGCAACGAACAGATTGAGTGTAAATAATTTGACACTCCACCTGTCTGTTATGGGCAGATCTTCATTGTATAGAAAAAAATTGAATAACAAACACAAGACAAATTTACACACAAAAAACATAGATTTAATTATATAAGAAAAATTTATAGGCCTACATCACAGGATCTACAAAATTTAACAATTTTTAATTATGTTTAATTAGAAAAATAAAAATAGCGCTTTAAGTTTTAATTATCAATGTTTTAAATATTCTGTACAGAAAATACATTACATTACATTCGTATTTCCTCATCTGAATAAAACCTTTTCTCTAGTTTTCTTGTTTTAACATGTAGGCTAGTTGTTTATTTTTGTCATTAATTACTTGCTTGTATTTTAGGGATTTTTATTTTAGGTCATTCATTTTTAGTTCGAGTTCTGTTACATTAGAAAGCAATTTAAGAAAAATAATTTGCAATTTTTTTTTAAAAGGACAGAATGTTATTCACGAATGACAGAATAGGAACACGAATAGAACAGAATGTTGCACGGCAATCTACCGGGAGCTGATAATATAGCTAAAAATTTTTTTTTAAGATTACGGCCTTACATTTTAGCGCAAAAGAGTATAAATTTTAAAGTTGCAGAAAATTTAACAACCTACTACTTTTATCCAAAAATTTCTTTGTATAACTCTTAGTTTAGCGGTAATTAGTAATTTTTCTGTTTTTTTCATAAAAACCTGTAAAAACTGGATTTTTAAAGATTTCGTCCTTAGCCATTTAACGACAAAAGTATATATAGGTAATCAAATTTAAAGGAAATTAATAGATCAAACCTTTTATTTTAGGCACTTTTCTTTACAGAGCCTAGTTTAGCGTCAAAGAGTGATTTTCCGTATTATTAAGCCAAACTAAGGTTGGTTTTCATTTTACATCATTTAGTAGGCCTACTCATGATTAAAATTAGGTTTTGGTTTTTTGTTTATTTCTAATATTTTATATTGTTCTTTATTTGTCTTGGTATGAGAAAGAGGTGTGAGTTTTTCTCACCAGACTTTTACTTTCTCTTGCCTAAGTATATGAATATATAGGAAGGAAAGTATTGTTTTCATGTCGATTTTTCGAAATCGAGTTTTCACCGGATCTATACGTTTTCAGACCTCCTGAACCCAAAAAAAACAGGTTTTTAGCAATTGGTCTGTGTGTGTGTATACAAAATATCTCAAGAACGGAACGTCGTACGAACTTCAAACTTGAAACTTAAGTTACATACTACTACCGGACCCCACACGAACATTATCATCAAAATCTGTCAACCGAAAGTAGTAGTTTATTCGTATAATTTTTCACTTTTTTGCGATTTTCTCAAAAACTGGTCCTACGTTTTTTTTTAAAATCGCCTCATTTACTCAATTTTTTATTCTCTACAAGATAGGGTAGGCGTTATGTTTGCTGAAATTCTAAGTGAGGCTGTTTTCACGTAAAAACATAGTTTCTTTAAGATTACAGCTTTAATATGCAATTTAGCGCAAAAAATTATATAATAAAAGTTGTAGAGAATTTAAAATTTTACAACTTTTATTTCAAACATTTTTTTGTATAGCGCTTAGTTTAGCGGTAATTAGCGATTTTCTAATTTTTTCTCACGAAAACGTGAGAAAAATCGATTTTTTTAAGATTTCGGCCTTAGTATGCATTTTATAATAAAAGTGTATATAATTGAAATTATAGAAAATTAAAAGATCTGCAACTTTTAAAAAAAATATTTTTCTCTACAGAGCCTAGTTTAGCGTGAAAGAGTGATTTTCCGTATTTTTAAGCCAAACTGAGGTCGATTTTAATTTTGTGTATTTCACTAATGTTTTTTGAGGTTAGTTTGTGTGTTTATTTCTAATGTTTTATTACTAATGTTAGGTTTATTGTTAATTATTTATATTGGCTAGAGAAAGTTGTGTGAGTGTTTCACACCAGATTTTTTTCTGTTATAATGTTGCGATAGGCCTATTAAAAAAACAAATATTTTAAGCGACAATTTTGATTTCGGTTCGAGTATTCAAAAAAATTAAATTTTAAGCCTAACTTTTATCAATTCTACTAAATATGTTTCCTACCAATATTAACGTTTGTCTAATAGTATTCCTAATCCGGAGTATTAGCCTAATTAAATTTTAAAGCATAAAAATTACTTAGAAAGGTATTTGTGTCTAGGCCTACCAAAATATGTTTCATCAGTCAAGTAGGGCCTATATTTTTAAATTTTAAAATAATACAGATGAATACCACAACCTTTTAAACTTCGTAGTAATTTTTAAAGTATTTTCTCCTTACATAGGTTTAAGTAGAGTAAAAATAAAATAACAAAGGTTGAAAATTTGTGATTACAGTTATTTTAGAATTTAATAAACTGTTACGATAAACAAGAGAAAGAGAAACCAAAATTTTCATAAATTATACTAATTAGTAAATTCCAATTAAAGACTAGGTAATAAAATACGTAGAAGATACCAGAACTTGTGAAATTTATGTAGCAAAGTTAAAATACCTTTGAGAACAATATATTTTTCTCAGGATGAATTAGAACGCGTAGCTAAAAGAAGTAAAATAAATATTAATGGAACGAATGGGCGAGGTCAGGTCAGGTCGAGTCAAATTATAAGCGATTAAATATTACTTCATGTTATTAATTTCTGCGGTAGGATAGACGAAGAAGAATTTCATTATCAGGCGAGTTTAATTGCATAACAAGTTATATTACCACTCATCTTGTCAAAAGATGAGGAAACTGAACTGTGGTTAAACGGTAGATTGGCAAATGCAAAAGCATGGTTATAATAAAATTTTGATCCAAGTGTTTTAAGTGTAGAGTAGGCTACTATAAATTATTCTTCTCAAAAAACGTATGAAAATATAAAAGAATTAAACTCAATAATAAGACATAATTAATAATTAAATATTGTAACATTAATCCAGATATCGTTATGAACGATATCAATACTACAAAATGAACAATAAATACGAGATAACAAAATTTTTTAAAATTAATTCCTAATATGTGTACGTTGCAATCTGTTCAATTTAGAACAATAAGCAACCCCGTGACCCAATGAGATGAGGATAATATGTATGACGTGTAAATGAGGTGTAGTCTTGTACAAACTCAGGTTGACCATTCCTGAGAGAGTACGGTTAATTGAACCCCAACCATCGAAGTACACCGGCAACCACTGTCTAGCATTCAAATCCGTATAAAGGTAACTATAGTATTCAGATGAATTGAAGTCCCCTAGTCGTGGGAGTGAAAGAATGCATAACGCTCTCACTCGCACAAGCCATACGCGCCGTTCCAATAACATTGTCTTTTATTTTACTCATTGTTGTGAGCAAGCGTTTATGCATGCAGTAAACTAACAAGCAAGATAACGACTGTAGTATGTTTTCAGATATGGATTATAACGGTAAAGACCTTTGAGCGCATGCGTAGTTATGCAACATATCTCCCTCTCACTCGCTCGGCTATGGGACATTAGTTCGTCTGATACCAATACCCTTACTAGGATTTGAACCAGGAACCTTCGTCTCCGACAATCAGCTGTTAAACAGCTGATTTTAGCGACGGCTTTACCTCTAGACCAACTCGGTAGGAAAGTTAATAGCTTCAAATAGCCTACAGGCTACTTCGGGGAGATAATGCAACCAAAGAACAGGGAAAAGGAACAAACGAGGAAGAAGGCCGGTGCACTTCGAAGAACACACTACTTGTTTAAGAAGAAAGCACTCTCAAGACAAGCCAAGATTGTTGTTGTTTAGGTCAACAGCTGAAAGGCTGGTTTGAACCTCTAGAGGTTTTACTAAGTAAAAATGAGGAGTAAGGTGGTTTACGATTGCCTTCCTCACCGAGTTAAAAGAGTATGCTTATCAGCATGCCAGGCGCTCCAAAAAGCACTCACTTTCCACCCTGCAAATGATAACTTCACTTCATTCACCACAGGGTCTGGCTGCATAGTGAAATTCATTACTCTCAGAGGAGATAACTCTGACTAGTGTCTTTTACACCTCTACCTCTTCTGTTCATAAATAGTTCAGTCATATAAGTGGCTGACATGATGTGATAAGAGACAGAACTATTTTTTCTTAGCCCTGGACCAAACAGATAGAGTGCAATTAAAATAACACTCCACCTGCCCGTTTTGGCCAAAGCTAAGATTAGACATTATAATACTGTGATAAAGCCAGTGTGTCTGTACGGGAGTGAGTGCCTTACAATGACCGGGAAGGCTGGTCTAAGAGAAGCAGAGAGATTTGAGAAACAGATCCTCCGCAACATAATGAATCAAAAGATTGTAGACGGAGAATATATAGGTTACGAGGTTGAGAAGAGCTGTACAAGAAAAATCTGGTGTGAAACACTCACACGACTTTCTCTTGCCAATGCAAATAATTAACAATAAAACTAACATTATTAATAAAAACTTAGAAATAAACAAAAAACTAACCTCAATAAACATAACCTAATTTTAATCATGAGTGAAAGACGCAAAATGAAACTCGACCTCAGTTTGGCTTAAAAATACGGAAAATCACTATTTCACGCTAAACTAGGCTCTGTAGAGAAAAATGCTTGAAATAAAAGTTGTTGATCTTTTAATTTCATATTAATTTGATTGTATACACTTTTGTCATAAATTGCATACTAAGGCCGAAATCTTAAAAAAATCGATTTTTTACTCGTTTTCGTGAGAAAAAACAGAAAATCGCTAATTACCGCTAAACGAAGCGTTATACAAAAAAATGTTTGAAATAAAACTTGTAGGATTTTAAATTCTCTACATTTTTTATTATAGGTAATTACAAAATTTTGTGCTATAATATACATATTTAAGCCGCAATCTTAAAAAAACACTTTTTTTACGTGAAAACAGCCTCACCAAGAATTTCAGCGAACATGGCGCCTACCCTATCATGTAGAGAATAAAAAATTGAGTAAACCAGGCGATTTTAAAAAAATCGTAGGAACAGTTTTTGAGAAAATTGCAAAAAATGAAAAATTACACGAATAAACTACTACTTCCGGTTGACCGATTTTGATGAAAATGTTCGTGTCGGGTCCGGTAGTGGTAGCCTATGTAACTTAAGTTTTAAGTTTCAAGTTTGTACGATGTTCCGTTCTTGAGATATTTTGTATATACACACACACACAGACCAATCGCTAAAAACATGTTTTTTGGGTTCAGGGGGTCTGAAAACGTGCAGATCCGGTGAAAACTCGATTTCGAAAAATCGACATGAAAACAACACTTTCCTTCCTATATATTCATATAGGCAAGAGAAAGTAAAAATGAACGATTAATGGCAACGATTAAAAAACGAAGGCTAAAATTTTACGAAAACCTGTAGCATAGAATGGATGACGACCGGTTGATAAAACAAAATTTTAAGACGCTAAAAATAGTTGTCAGATGCCTTAAAGAAGTCAGAAAGGATATTAAGAAAATTGGAATAAAACGAGAAAACTTAATGAACCGAACCAGATTCAGACAACTAAAATTACGCCTTTAAAAGGCTTCCATGAAGAGCAAAAACAGACAACGGGTGGAAAGAAGAAAGGAGAAAAGCATAGTTCTCAGTTCTTAGTGAAAATGCTGAGAATGTGGACTACAAAATGTGTTTTCAAAACCGTCTAAAGTCACCTCACCTCACGTGGTCGAAATTGGGCCTATACGAGAAAAATTAGTTTAGGATCTCGTTATAATAAAATGATAGGCAAACTTCTTTTTAAATTTACAGTAATTGTTTTTTAACGGAAAAATTTATTTTATCCCTAAAGTGTACGTACGCACATTCTCAAGACACAATAAAAGGAATATTGAAATATTTTGTTCACACACACAGACCAATCGCTAAAACACTTTTTTTGTGTTCAGGGGTCTGAAAACGTGTAGGCTATATCTGGTGAAAACTCGATTTTGAAAAAGTCGACATGAAAACAATATAGGCCTACTTACTTTCCTTTTTATATAATAATAATATTATTATTATTAATAATAATACATACATTACTCACATTAAATCTGTGATTAATCTACAAAAATCTTTTCTATAGGCCCTACACTATTAATGGTTACAAAAAGTGCGATCGTATGAGCCTGTTCCAGGAATTTGGAGTTCTTCCTTTAAGGCATTTATTTGTTTTCAAGGTTCTGATACAATTCTTTTGGGCTTGCGGTAACCGTGAAGTAATAATTGATCCCAATAAAACCAATTATGGTTCTAGCAACGCTGGAAAAATTAAGACTAGAAAACCAAATCTACATTTTTTCAGAACATCTATTAAAACATACACTAAAATATCATATAATATCGATCTGTGAGCAAAAACTTGAGAAACTTTTCCAGGTCTTAAAATAACTGTTTTATTAATTTTTAATTTTCTCTTTGCGACAGTTTAACTGTCTCTTTATGCTCATTTATTGAATTAATTTCGTATAAAGTTAAAATATTTACGTTGTGTTAGTTAAAATATATTATTGTAAAGTGGTTATAGTTATAAAATAAAAATTATAATATCGCTATTATAATATAGCTACCAGTAGTAATTTAACTTAGTAATTTTATAGTAGTTATAAGTATTGAAGTGAATTAATTGTTTTGTTCTGTATACTCCTATGCGCGGACAGAACTCTTTGTGAAGAAGAGTTTTTGCGTATAAGTATATTTAGTTTAAAATATTGTACATAGCTTAGTATAGTCATGAATTGTAATTTTAATGTAGCTCGTATTTTACTAAATAGTAAATAAAATAATAACAGTACTAATAACAATAACATGGCAAGAGAAAGTCAAATACAGGTGCAAATTATGTGAATTGGCTCGTTGAGTAGAGTCCTATTTTGCCGCCGGTTTGTAGTGCTATCCGTGTGTGACGCACACCCAAGCGGTCTTGATGAACGAATCAGCGATTGTTAAATCACAGCATGGACGTGCAATTGGAATATTGAGGAGTTGGTTTTTAGTACGCAGTCGTTCTCCGTTAGGGGTATTGCCTACTACTAGTTGCTTAGCAACAGATCAAGGGGTCGATATCATACGAAAAACATGGCCGCCGTATCGACCTCCTTACTTATGGACTATTGATTACTTTCCACGATCATAGATGGCGCTGTATGTCACTCATGCGTTTCGTCAATACCAAATCTGTATGTAACACAATTTAATAATGACCTTCTGTATAGCGTTATCGGCTAACTCGATATGATTTTATTATGTAATACTTAAATTATATTATATTAATCTATAATACAAGATTTGTTAGACCTATAGACCTATTATAAATTGTAATAATGATTTCAATATCAATTTTTTTATTATAAGCCAATTTTTACTTTCTCCTGTTCTTTATGAATATAAAGGTGTAGTGGTCAGCGCAACTGGCTACTATGCCGGGGTCCCGGGTTCGATTCCCGGTCAGGTCTGGCATGGGCGCGTTTACCTACGCACAAGCCCAAGGCTTATGTAGGCATCATCACTCAATAAAAAAAAAAATAAAAAAAGGGAAGAAAAGTATTGTCTCATGTCGATTTTCCGAAATCAAGTTTTCACTGATCACGTTTTCAGACTCCCTGAATCCAAAAAACATGTTTTTAGCGATTGGTGTGTGTGTGTGTGTGTGTGTATGAATAAAATACAGTAGGCCTATCTCTAGAACGGAATATCGTACGAAGTTGTAACTTGGAATTTAAGTTAGGTAGCCTTCACTGAAGGACTCGACACAAACATTTTCAACAAAATCGGTCAACTGGAAGTAGTAGTTTAATCGTACGATTTTTAACTTTTTTGCGAATTTCTCAAAAACGGCTTAGGCTATACGATTTAAAAAAAAATAACGCATCATTTATAACATGTTTTATGTTTTACAAGATAGGTTTAAATAGTGCTATGTCAGTTGAAATTCTTGAGGAGGCTGTGTTCTCGTTGATAAGATGTTTTTTTTTAAGATTGCGGCCTTAATTTATGCAATTTAGGGCAAAAGTATATAGCTATAGGCTAATCATCATTAAATACAACATAATTACATAATAGCACACTACTACAAAACATTCATAAGTAAAATTGTTGTTGTGTTAAGTCATCAACCGAAAGGCTGGTTTGTACCTCTAAAGGCTTTACTAAGTAAAACGAGGAGTCAGGTGGTTTGCAATTTGATTTTCTCACTGCGTGGTTAAGTATGGTTATCACCATGCGAAGCCCTCTGAAGAGCATCTACTTTCCACCCTGGCTGTATAATGAACTTCATTACTCCCAGAGTAGGTAACTGTTACTAGTGTCTTTTACACCTATACCTCTTCTGTTGTTAAATGCTTCAATCATAAAATTGGGTGATCATGTGATAAGAAACACAATTATTTTTTGTAGCCCTGGAACTTGCAGATAGAGTATAAATAATTTAACATTCCACCTGCCTGTTATGGGACAATTTTTTTTCTTATCTGATTGTAACTAAAAATTTATTAAAATGTAGGTACTGTAAATATTTTGGCGCATTTCTTTTTAAACTTTGATCTTTTCTTGAGTAATTCTGTTTTGTAGTAGATCTAATGTATTTGTCATATAATATTTTCTTACTTTATTCGGCTTTCTGTACCTACAAATGTTTTCGTTTTGGTTGATTTTGAGCTAATACGGTTTATCTCAGCCAATTAAAGTATTTTTTTCCAAAAATCACCTTCACCTCATTCACTACAGGGTCTGACTATAGGCTATAATGAAATTCATCACTCTGAGAGGAGATAACTGTGACTATTCTCTTTCACACCTCTGCCTCTTCTGTTGTTAAATGCTTCAGTCATATAATTGGGTGACCAAATGATAAGTAACACAACTATTTCTTATATCCTTGGAACTAACAGATTGAGTGCAAATAATTTAACACTCCACCTGCCTGTTATGGGTAAAAAATTAAATTATAATCGGAATAGAATTTGTCTAGCCCTATTTGTCTTTACTCACCAAAAGTTAGCAGTTACTTACAAGGAGCATTGTGTTAGCAAATGCTAAGTTCTATTTACTTCGGTAATGTATCAGGCAAATTTTTACCATTAAATGTCATTAACGGTTAATCACTTAATAATTTATTAGTTAATGAACTGCTAAAAAATATTAATATGTGATCGCTGTTCAAAAGTGATAATTGTGTTCATTGTTGTTAACTTATAAAATTAGAATTTGTTATTGGCCAATCCATTGCCTGACACAAAGCCCTATTATTATTGTTGTAAAGGATTTGAGCAGTAAACTGGCAGTTTCCTCTGCATTGCTGAGTACAAACAACTTATAGATTGAAGGATAGTTTAATGTGTTATTACTAAGGAAGTAACACATCATTTAACGCCATAAACGTCGTCATTTTACGTCAAAACACGATGTATCTTAAAATTTTTATTATGTTACACCTTCAGTCATCTCCATAAATATTTTAAATAAACCATTTAATATTTTTTTTAAATCTTCGTAAACAAATTATCGTTTTGCTTTCTCTTCCTTTAATTACATTAATAGCCTGTATAGGGAAGGAAAGTATTGTTTTCATATAAATTTTTCACCGAAAATACAGGTTTTCTGGCTCCCTGAACTCAAAAACATTTTTTAACGATTGATGTGTGGGTGTGGGTGTACTATCTGTGGCAAGAATGAAATATTGTACGAAGTTGAAACTTGAAACTTAAGTTAAGCACGAGAAAACTCGACATAAACATTTTCATCAAAATGGTCAAACGGAAGTAGAAATTTATTTTAATTTCTTTTGCGAGTTTATCGAAAACAGCTGCAACAATTTTTTTAAAAAAATTAGCTCATTTACTAAATTTTTAGCTGCTGTATTTTTTGTGCTCTGCAAGCATTAGATAAGCATGTAAGCTAACATTTTTGGGAGGGTTGCTCTCGCGGTATTTAATTTTTTAAAGAGTGCGATCTTAGAATTATTTTGTGGTAAAAATACATACAGTCAAAATTGTACAAAATAAAGAGCTTACAGCTTTTTATTTCAAACATTTATCAAGCAAGGTTGGTCTTGTGGTAAAGTTGTCGCCGTGAGTCAGCTGTTTAACAGCTGATATTCGGAAACAAAGGTTTTGTGGTTCAAATCCTAGTAAAGGTATCTTTACTAGGATTTGAATAATAGACAATGTTTACCGGTATATTTTGATGGTTCAATTAACCTTTCTTAGGAATGGTCAGCTTAAGTCTATACAAGACTACATCTCATTTAGGTACTTGTCATAAATAGACTATCATTCTCATCTCATTGGGTCATGGGGTTACTTATTGTTCTTATATTAAACAAATTGCAACGTACACATATTTTTTTAAAACTTAGTTTATTTATTCACAACTGCACAAAATACAACCAGTGAATGTGATGTTATTTACAAAAACAAAAATGGCGTTATGATATTAAGGAGACCGCCACTCAATAGTACCACTCCAACGGTGGATTAATATTGAGTAATAAATTGATAGAATTTACATCTGCGCAATGATATCTCTACTCCATCATCGTTTCAGTCTGCGTTGCAGATTTCCGGGTAAGTTTGGGGATGCCAGCGTTCTAATGAGATAATTTTTATGATACTCAAGTTTGCGTTTGAACCGAGAATAGATGTAAAATGTGTCGTTAATGTATGGAACACGTAAATCGTTGTGCAATGTGTGATTAGTAACGTAAAAGGGCGCGTCAGTTATTTGTCTAAGTAATTTGGATTGAAATCGTTGAATTCGTTGTAGAGTCGAATGTTTTAAGTCCAAATCGGGTTCAGAAAAGATTTATATACTTGTAGTTTTAAATGATGTGGAAGCTTTGATCGTCGTGATATCAAGGAAAATAGTTGTTTGCGTCTGTTATCCAGAGTCTGTTGTTTTATTTGAACGTGTCTGTTCCAGATCAAGCGTCTGTCAATGTACAGGCCGAGATGAATTGAATCGGTTTGCGAAAGCGGTTGACTGCGCAAGAAAACAGCGGGACATCTTTGTTTCATGAGAGTAAAAGTACACATATTAAGGATTATCATAAATAAAAACTGTTAGTTGTCAAAGTAAGAATGGACTCTTTAGGATTGCTTTAAGGTGAAAGATCTTCAAGGTGCTTTGTTAGATAAATTGAATTGCTGAATGCATTTCCATTTTGATGAAGAAGAGAGATGAGCTGGGAATAAAACAAGAAACAGATTATTCGCAATTTGCTACCGATAGAATTATCCATTTGTTAGAAAATAAATGAAAATTGTAAAAACAATCAATTTGTTGATAGAGAATCCAACTTTATTTATACAGAGGAAGGTTGATTACAGAAAGAATAGTTTCTAACATGAAACAAACTACTGTGAACAGATCTGACAAACACGGAAGAAAATGAATTGAAAACAAAGAGAACAAAATAAAGTAGTTGTATAAAAGAAGTAGCATGGAGGGTAGAAAAGAGTATAAAAAATCGGATGAAATAAGTGGGAGGAAGAAGGGGGATGTTTAAGATTAAGAGACAGGGAGAAATACAGGTTGGCAGGTGGGTGTTTTATCCGTTACACCCTCATCGCTCAATGTCGCCATATCGCTCACCTAATATCAGTGCAATATGTCTTCAACTTCAACACAACCTACTTCTTACATACATATCTTCACTCCGTCGACAACAGCTCACCTGAAATCGGTCTTGATGAAATATAATTTATTAGTCTTTATTGCAAAAACATAACCAGTTAGTATTATGAAATTGTAAATTTCTAGTAGTTAAGAATTATGCCCCTGTTCTTCTTCATGGGATTTCAAACGGAGCTTCCTTCGCACTTATTATTACGTTTCCTTACCCTATGTGAAAATATAATGAAGGAAAGTATTGTATTCATATCGATTTTTCAATAAACAAATGCACGTTTTTGGTCCCCGGAACCCAAAAAATGTTTTAGCGATTTGTTTGTGTGTGTGCGCATTACTAAAAGTAAACAAATAAAATCAGGCATTAAAGTAAAAAAACCATTCTCATAGTAGACATAAAAACAACATATAAAAAAAACGATAACACTTAGAGATAACACGACATAGAGATAACGTTAACACTTAGAGATTTTTTTGGTGTTAACTTTCCCTGTTAGTGAATATAAGCGTTTTAAAAGATAAATTAATAATGGTATTCATATCGATTTTACAAATCGAGTTTTCACTAAAAAATATACACGTTTTTAGTTCCCCTGAACCAAAAAAACATGTTTTTAGCGATTTGAGTGTGTGTGTGAACAAAATGTGTCAAGAACAATTAGCGTACGAAGTTAAACTTGGAATTCAAATTACCTACCATTAAGTGACGCAACTCAAATATTTTCATTAAAACCTATCAACCTAAAGTAGGCTACAATTTATTCCAAATAGCATGATAGTATTAATTAAATGGAATAAAGAACAGAGGAAATTTTGTAATGCGCTTATGCGTCAGTGTTACCACTTAGAGATTTTTTTGGTGTTAGGCTAACTTTCCCTGTTAGTGAATCAAAGCGTTTTAAAAGATAAATTTATAACGGAAAAGAAAAAAATGGTTTTCCAATAAAACATGGAACATAAAAATCAAATTTATTAATTAGTTATGATTGTATTATGTGTTGTTTAGGTCATCAGCCGAAAGGCTGGTTTGAACCTGTAGAGGTTTTACTAAGTAAAAACGAGGAGCAAGGTGGTTTACCATTGCCTTCCTCACTGAGTGGAAAAGTACGCTTATCAGCATGCCGGGCCCTCTGAAAAGCACATATTTTCCACTCTGCAAACGACACATTCACTTCATTCACCACAGGGTCTGGCTGTATAATGAAATTCATTACTTTCAGAGGAGATAACTCTGATTAGTGTCTTTTGCACCTATACCTCTTCTGTTCTTAAATGATTCAGTCATTTAATTGGCTGACCATGTGATAAGAAACAGAACTATTTATTTTAGCCCTGCAACGAACAGATTGAGTGTAAATAATTTGACACTCCAACTGTCCGTCATAGGCAGGATTGTATTATATTATTATTAATTAAAAATTAAATATTAATATTCGTATTAATTAATCAGGTCTTGTGTATGGAATGCATGAGTTACTGAATGCAAATGCCAGTAAAATAATTATGGCGGAAATTCTGTATCATTTTCAAAATTACAAAACAAAAATTTATATTATTTTTTGTAAGAATAATTAAAAGGGAAATTTTACTTTCGAAAAGGGACTTTTTATTTTGAAAAGTTACCATCATTCAGACACTTACTATCATGCTATTTTGAATGGACTGTAGTAGCCTAGTTTATTCGTGCAACTTTTTTAATTTTTTGCGATTTTGATGGTGACTTGCAAGACAAAGGGAGGTGGTTTGTAGGAAGCGAGATACGGCTTGGTTTGTAAATCCTCGAATGATTATTAATATTAAATATTTTTATTACAAAAAACCCTTAGGAACCCCCCTTACTTTACACACACGGCAGGTAGGCCTATATGGTTTATGCTGTTCTTAAACTGTTGAAAAAACCTTATTGCTATTACTTTGGTCACACTGGCCAGCCTCACCATTATTATTACGAGTATTTTAATTTTTTTCAATATTTTACTTAAAGTAGCATAAACTACATGGTTATTAGCGGCTACGGTGAGTTATGTATCTAGAACAGTGGGTTTTCACTCGTGAAAATTTCCAGATCCTAGCCGGGAATTGAACCCGGGACTTCCACGTTGTAAGCTAGCGCGCTAACCACTACGCTACAGAGTTAGCCCTATTTTAATTTTGATTTTGTCACCGGATGGTGACATTACGCGGCAAACCTTTTCTGTTTGGTGGCCCTGAAAAGGGCCGTTTAAGCGGTGGTCGTCTTGTAGGGGAGCGTCAGTCGTAGGCGTCGTGCCGGTCAAGGAGCGAAGTGACACGGCGTGTCGTCGTCCAATGGAGACATTATCTTCTTCCCTTGCAGTAGTGCGTCGATGGCTGCTTCGTCGGGTCTGGTGGGCGTAAGGCTTGGTCGAGGGACCACTGTGGGCATCGCTCGCGTCACAGGTGGTGACGGTCTGGTTGACGGCTTACGGTGACGGGTCGGCGAGCGGAAGCATCATCTTCTCTTTTGCGGGATCGTCGATTAGTCTTCGCTGGAGTCCGGCAGCCGTGTGCCGTGGTGGACGTCTTGTCTGCTGTCTGGATCGGTATTGAATCCCTCTGTGTCTTGATCGGAATTGAATCTCGGCTCAGTGGAGCGCTCTTTTTATAGTCGCCCAGGGCGCTATGGTAGGAGGCGGTTACTGGCTCGACCTTGATGACAAAGGCCTCTGTCAGTGCGCCGCCGAAAGGTTTGTCGGTATGCCGCCAAAAGGCCTACCGCGCAACACAGTAAATGATTAATTACAAGGGGTGGCGATGACATTTTGTAATACAAATATTATTTTGTAAATCGTATTTTTGTATTCCTCCTACTCCAAGCCGGCTGAGCTTTTTTTGGGGAGTTATGCTTGTAAATTTTCTTTATGTCTTTCTGTTTTGCAATTTCTGCTAACGCAGACGGTCGAGGATGATGATATATGAAAATGTGTAATTAAAAAATGCCAGAACTGACTTGGAATCGAACGTGGGACCCCGGCATAGAATGCTTGTAAATGAATAAATAAACGAAATTTATAAAAAAAACTGAAGTTTATATTAATAAAATCTAATAGAACTGATGTACAGTTGACAAATTATTTAGGTCTTGCGAGTAAGGCGGCTTACATTGACGGTGACGCGCGTGTGACGTCAAAGGCAGATATAATATCGGACCAATCAGAGTCTAGTATTCTCAACCAATGAAAAATCTCCAAATCTAGCCAATCAGATGTCTTCTTTTGCGTTATTTTGATTGGTTATAATTGTCCAATCAGAGAGCTTATTGTAATTCACTACGTCATCCGATATGAACCAATGAAATCGTTTCATTCAGTATTACGTCATTTGTCATAATGGACTTCCTGATTGGTCCGGAACTGTTCATGCGCGTGACGTGGACTTACATTTTTACATAAGATCCGCCCATTGTCACCGCCCAGTTAACGATACAGCCGAATATTACAGAATAACGTCTACTGAAATGCTATACGTTCCAGAATTAAAACACCTACCAAAAACATTTTAAAATTGTTAGAGATCTTCCGGGTTCCCAATGATTATGGTATTATTTTATGTAACAGCAGTATATTTACAGCTGCTTTTTACAGTATGAAATAAAAAAAGCCATGTGAAGGAAGCAAGAAAATAAATTGGGTTGTTACATACAAGCTTGCTCAAACTTAACAAATTATTTTGTCGGCTACCATGGAAACACTACTATACGAACGTTACAAATTGTGATTTTGTCACTGTATCTTAAAGTTAATTCTAATAAGGACGACAATGCCGTTTTTTTGTCAAAAATTGTTAGTAGAATCGCCGGCATTGGCAAAATGAATTTTAGAACATACTTGATCTAAACCTTATTAGAGCAGCATACAATTTGTGCCGTTTTGACGACAAACCGTCACATTAAAAACGGTTAACGATATGAACAATTTTTGGGCGACATTTTTCAACATTTCTTCGCGTTGATTCGTAGTTTGTTTCATAATTTTATTTTATGATGAGAAAATTTAGTATTGCCTGTAACAGGCAGTTAAACTTTAAATATTTTTTTAAATTTCATTTGCTACTTCTACGGCTACATTTATAGTTCTGTTTTTTTCACTAGAGAAGTTAAATTTAAACTAAATCATATTAAGTACAGAAGAGGTACTGGTGAAAGAAAAACTGTAATGAGCTTCTTCCAACGACAGTAGATTATTATACAGTTAGACCTTGCAGTGAATATTAAAAGCGCATTTGCAAGATGCAAACTGAAAGATTTTTAAAAGGCGTCCTATGCTCATGAAAACTTTTTTCTACTTAGTGATACGGTTATAAACCAAAAAATGTAACCCAATTATTTTTTCTGATTATTTCAGATAACATGTAAATGTTTGAACTAACTTCTAGCCTAATGATCTGAAAACCCAATTTAATTGTGCCGAAAATTGCACATCTCATTATTTACCTAATTTTAAGTTAATTGATAGACTGGATTTGAAAAAATGAATATTATCATCGTCGTTATGAAAGAACGTACAAATTAATTCTTACTTATTGTTCAAACAATATAATCTGATAATAGTTTATTAAATTTACTGTTCAAACCAACATCTTCTTTAAATAACGTAGGCGTAATCTAGTAATATGTACGGTCTTATTTCTCAAAATTATTATATTTTTTGTGCTTGAGTTTTGACTATAGCGATAATAATCAGAGAGCTATGGCAAAACTAATTTTTTAATGTTTTTTAAGGCATGAATTGATGATTGGAGTGCTACACTGTTGGCGCGGAACGTGTATATTTTAATTATACATTATGAGTTAACTATCGGATTCTAAATCAACAAAAAAATGAACATTACAGATATCGTTACTCAACGAATTTTTTTTCTTCTGCACTGTTTGTGTCTATACATATGCGAAAATATAAGAACGGCTCCAAGAAAAGGGCCTATGTTACACTTTTTTCAATTTTTTTTTTTACTGACATCATATGTTATATGAGTAGGTCTTTCATTTTGTGTTAAAAAGACCTATGTAACTCTAATAATAATAGCATACAATGGTATGGCTAAATTTCGTTTCAAGTTAAAAGGGCATATGTTACACACATCAGCTCTTTAAACATGAAACTCACGTTGGCACATTGACCTAGAAAACACAAAGTTAAATTGGATACACGTTCTTACGTACATCGGTGCTGCTTTTTTGTTGTGCAAGTCATAATATTTGTAACAAAATAACATGAATTCAAATGAATTAGTATGTGATATTACAACAAATGAAATACAATGGAAGAGTTAGCCAGAACTATATCAAAAGAAACATTACCAAAAAAACAACGACAACGGGAAATGCTCACATCAATCACAAAGGAAGAGCTATTGATATTTTTCAGCCAGTGGAACCTTGCAGGTAAGATTTTCTTATTTGTTAAATATTTATTAGGCATTAACAGATTCTAAACGATTTCAAAAGATTGAACAATTTTTCCCAGAAAGAGGCCATAGTTACTTGCCTTGTGATAAAGATTTCTCTATAATAAAAAGCAAGATCTCTCTTTATCTTCGAAGGCAAGATTGTTCATATACTGATGATCAGTTATCTGATTTGTCAACAATAGTAAAATTGAAAAATTTGCTGTTATGCTGATCAATGTCAACAGTATATTTTTGGACTTTAAATCATGGTAGCACAAATTGTACCAAGAAACTACAGTAACTGTGGAAACTATACATAAACACAGGAATGAGAAAGTTTTCATTGATATAAGCAGTTTCGTTCAATTTAAATTTGATCAAGACCGCCCTGGTGTATGCAAAACGCTGAGGTGCATTCGTGGTATAGTAGAACATTCATATTTGATGGCTAAAACACCAAGAAATCGACTACGGCTTCCTGAAAATATTTTATATGACAGAGGGGTGGCTGTGAAGAAATCAAAATTAGATGACATAAAAAATGCATGTAGGCTAATATATACCAGATGAGTGCAAAACATACTACGAAAATATCATTTCAGTTATTCTGACGGTCGGTGATGATGATGGTGATGATTAGAATATTGTCAATTCTAATATAATTTGGCACAATGTTTAATTTTTTTAATGTAAACAAGCTTGTATTTTTACTATTTTATTTTAGTATGTATAATAATAAAGAATATTCTTGTACAGAATATGTTTTTGTGTTTGTTTTCACTGCAAGTACCTCGTTTCATGTTAAAAGGACCAATTGTAATATATTTCTAGGGCTTTTAATTATTAATGTATGTAATGAAATTGTAATGTAACTCTATGATAACATTCATTTTAAGGCAACAAATCACTAAATTTTTGTAGCGAATCAAAGATTTATGCGCAGATATCATAAAACAGTTTTTCATGACTTGCCGTAAATTTAGTTTTGCGCACTTGAGCCCTTTTAACACGAAGCGATTTTATTAAATTAATAAAATCTAATAGAACTGATGTACAGTAGACAAATTATTTAGGTCTTGCGAGTAAGGCGGCCTACGTTGACGGTGACGCGCGTGTGACGTCAAAGGCAGATATAATATCGGACCAATCAGAGGCTAGTATTCTCAACCAATGAAAAATCTCCAAATCTAGCCAATCAGATGTCTTCTTATGCGTTAGTTTGATTGGTTATTATTGTCCAATCAGAGAGCTTAATGTAGTTCACTACGTCATCCGATATGAACCAATGAAATCGTTTCATTCAGTATTACGTCATTTGTCAGTACGGACTTCCTGATTGGTTCGAAACAGTTTCTGCGCGTGACGTCGACTTACATTATTACATAAGGTCCGCCCATTGTCACCGCCCAGTTAATGATACAGCCGAATATTACAGAATAACATCTTCTGAAATGCTATACGTTCCAGAATTAAAACACCTACAAAAAACATTTTAAAATTGTTAGAGATCTTCCGGGTTCGCAATGATTATGGTATTATTTTATGTAACAGGAGTATATTTACAGCTGCTTTTTACAGTATGAAATAAAAAAAGCCATGTGAAGGAAGCAAGAAAATAAATTGGGTTGTCACATACAAGCTTGCTCAAACTTAACAAATTATTTTGTCGGCTACCATGCAAACACTAATATACGATCGTAACACATTGCTATTTTGTCACTGTATATTAAGGTTAATTCTAATAAGAACGTCAATGCCGTTTTTTTGTCAAAAATCGTCAGTAGAATCGCTGGCATTGTCAAAATGAATTTTAGAACATACTTGACCTATACCTTGTTAGAACAACATACAAATTGTGCCGTTTTGACGACAAACCGTCACATTAAAAACGGTTAACGATATGAACAATTTTTGGGCGACATTTTTCAACATTTCTCCGCTTTGATTCGTAGTTTGTTTCATAATTTTATTTTATGATGGGAAAATTTAGTATTGCCTATAACAGGCATTTAAACTTTAAACATTTTTTAAAATTTCATTGGCTACTTCTACGGCTACATATATAGTTCTGTTTTTTTGCACTAGAGAAGTTAAATTTGAACTAAATCATATGAAGTACAGAAGAGTTACTGGTGAAAGTAAATTTGTTATGAGCTTCTTCCAAAGACAGTAGATTATTATACAGTTAGACCTTGCAGTGAATATTAAAAGCGCATTTGCAAGATGCAAACTAAAAGATTTTTAAAAGGCCTCCTATGATCATGAAAACACTTTTCTACTGAGTGATACGGTTATAAACCAAAAAATGTAACCCAATTATTGTTTCTGATTATTTCAGATAACATGTAAATGTTTGAACTAATTTCTAGCCTAATGATCTGAAAACCCAATTTAATTGTGCTGAAGATTTCACATCTCATTATTTACCTAATTTTAAGTTAATTGATAGACTGGATTTGAAAAAATGAATATTATCATCGTCGTTAGAAAAGAACGTACAAATTTATTCCTACTAATTGTTCAAAAAATATAATTTGATAATAGTTTATTGAATTTAATATTCAAAGCAACATCTTTAAATAACGTAGGCGTAATCTATTAATATGTACGGTCTTATTTCTTAGAATTATTATATTTTTTGTGCTTGAATTTTTACTATAGCAATAATAATCAGAGAGTTATGGCAAAACTAATTTTCTAATGTTTTTTAAGGCATGAATTGATGATTGGAATTCTACACTGTTGGCGCGGAACGTGTATATTTTAATTACACATTATGTGTTAACTATCGGATTCTAAATCAACAAAAAAATAAACATTACAGATATCGTTAATTAACGAATTTTTTTTCTTCTGCACTGTTTGTGTCTATACATTTGCGAAAATATATTAAAGAAAGATTTTCACGGTATCCATTTAGTGACTCAATTTATCAATCAGACAACTTTAAAAAAATATTAGGAGTCTCAAACTGTTTTATAAATGTTTAACATACTTTTTTCAAGTAAATTGAAAAGGAATGAAGCAAGTAAAGTGGATTTAAGATGAAAGTTTTACGATAAAGTTGACTACGCTTTTCTTTATTAATACGGAATTTAAAGGATGCAATAAAAGGCATATCTTACACAATCATCGAAATCCTTTCTTGTTCATAAGAATAATACTAAGCATGTTTTTATTTTAACTGTTTTTACTTACTCTGGCCCTAAATGTATAAGGAAAGAGAAGTGTTGTTTTCAATGCGACTTTTAGAAATCGAGTTTTCACCGGAAATACATGAACACAAATATAAATATAACACAAAAATATATACATAGGCTACATGTTGATGGAGTACAGACATAATGAAAATCACATTACAGTAGTTTTTTTTTCTATAGAGCCAATTTTTGACCAAGTGAGGTGACTTTAGACGTTTCTAGAAGCTGTTTTTGCAGCCCACATTCTCAGCATTCAGTCTCTGTACGCTTTTCTCCTATCTTCTGTCCACCCTAAGTTCGGTATTTTCTCTTCATGGAAACCTTTAAAGTCCGTAATTGGTTGCCTGAATTTTGTTTGGTTAACTAAGTTTTCTCTGTTTATTCTGGTTTTCTCAATATCCTGTCTGGCTTTATTAAACCATTTATCCGACACCTTAGGTCTATTGTTTAGTATCTTAAAAATTTGTTTTGTCAACTGGTTGTCATTCTACACAGGTGTCCGTAAAATTTTACATTCTTTTTTTATTTTTTTCCATTAATCATTGATTTTTCTTGCACAGATCTTCTCGTCCTTGTAACCTACATTGTCCGTCTACTATCTTCTAGCACATTACCTTGTGGGGGATGTTTCTCTCAAATTTCTCTGCTTCTCTTAGACCAGCCTTTCTGGTCATTCTAAAGCACTCATTCCCGTACAGACACACAGGTTTTATCACAGTATTATAGTATCTAATCTCGGCTTATCTTGAGAACATTGCTTAAAATAAAAGTTGTACTGTTTCTTACTTTCAATATTTTAGATTATGTATACTTTTCTTGTAAAATTTAGATATAGACTATTAAAGCCGCCTTCTTAAAAAACTAATTTGTACCACGAGAGCTTAGCCTCCGATGAATTTCTGCAGGCATGCGCTTATCTTTTTTTGTTGTACACAAAAATGTAGTTAGTAAACACTGTGATTTAAGAAAAAAGTAGAATTTTATAATTCTTTTTCACAAACTCAATGTTACACAACGACTTACAACTTCCATACGTAATTGATGTCGCGAAAAAACTGTTCAAGACGATGCATGACAAATTTGAATTACATGACAACCCTCTCATAGAAAATATGTACACTAGGGCGATACCGGGTGCTCAGTGCAGACGTTTGAAGCGCCTCTGGCCAAGAGACCTTCTCGGCCAACTGTAAGACTGTGGTGATATGACTACACGCTCCTTCAAGTAAAGCAAGTTTTGGAACATTAGCTTCACATTTAGAAATTGTTGTATTTATATAATAACAGATACTAAATTTCAATTGAAAGTGTCAAAAAAAGAAGAATTTTATAAAAAGAAAATTGTAAACAAACAATAAAACATGGCACGAATAAACTACTACTTTCGGGTGACTGATTTTGAAGAAAATATTCGAATCGGATCCTTGTATGATACTAAACTGAAGTTCCAAGTTTTAAACTTCGTACGATATTTTCACACTACACACAGACTAACCGAAAAAATACTTTTTGCATTCAGGGGACTTGAAATTGTGTATTCCGGTTAAAACTCGATTTTGAAAACTTGACATAAAAACGATACTTTTTTTCCCTATATATTAATATCTGCCCATAACAGACAGGTGGAGTGTCAAATTATTTACACTCAATCTGTTCGTTGCAGGGCTAAAATAAATAGTTCTGTTTCTTATCACATGGTCAGCCAATTAAATGACTGAATCATTTAAGAACAGAAGAGGTAGAGGTGTAAAAGACACTAATCAGAGTTATCTCCTCTGAAAGTAATGAATTTCATTATACAGCCAGACCCTGTGGTGAATGAAGTGAAGGTGTCATTTGCAGAGTGGAAAATATGTACTTTTCAGAGGGCCCGGCATGCTGATAAGCGTACTTTTCCATTCAGTGAGGAAGGCAATGGTAAACCACCTCACTCCTCGATTTACTTAGTAAAACCTCTACAGGTTCAAACCAGCCTACAGGCTGATGACCTAAACAATAACAACAACAAATTAATATATGACTATATATATATTCGTATAGGGCAAGAGAAATTAAAAAGTGCCCGATGAAAAATAAAAAGTTACAACATGCTGAAAAATAAGAGGATCAAAAGTAAAGCATTTTAAAGTCTCTACAATTTTTATCTGATATTATTTCTGTAATTATTATTTAAGAGGCTTTCTTTTTTTAAAAATTAGACTTAAAATTTTCCCCTAGTTTAATTTTCTTTGATGAAAAAATTTATTACGTCTAATACAATTTTTTAATGTTGAAAAGACTAACTTTTTTATTTGGCTTAAATTAGCTTAAACTGTTTTGTATTTTTAAATGTTTATTTAATGTCGCATCAAAAATAAAGTTTAGCAACCAGAATAAAATAACAAATTACAGAATTTTAATTACTAAAATTTCTTAAAATTTTTTTTTAATTACTAAAATTTCTTAACCCACCGGGTTGGTCTAGAGGTAAAGTCGTTGCCAAAATCAGCTGTTCAACAGCTGATTTTCGGAGACGAAAGTTTCTGGTTCAAATCCTAGTAAAGGTAGTTACTTTTATACGGATTTGAATACTAGACAGTGGTTACCGGTGTACTTTGATGGTTGGGGTTTAATTTACCATACTCTCTCAGGAATGGTCGGCCTGGGTCTGTATAAGACTACAACTCATTTACACGTCATTCACATCATCCTCATCTCATTGGGTCATGGGGTTTCTTATTGTTCTAAATTGAACAGATTGCAATGTACACAAAATAGGAATAAAAAAAAAAATTTCTTGTGTTGCTGTAAGTCTGTGAGGTGCAAGTCCACGTAGGCTATGTACACTCTTGATGTCCGTTAGCATGAATGTCGCATCTTGTGTTATACTTTTTTCATAGATTACGTAATCTTGAGCGTTGTATGAGTTAGTGATTTATTGTCAACGTAATACGTTGCAAAAATAACAGGTCAACGCATCAGTCTTTTGAAGTAAGTATTCGTGTGTGTGAGTCTGTTGCTGTTTAGGTCATCAGCCGAAAAGCTGGTTTGAACCTGTAGAGGTTTTACTAAGTAAACCGAAAATTGAGGTGGTTTACCATCGCCTTCCTCACTGAGTGGAAAAATACGCTTATCAGCATGCCGGGCCCTCTGAAAAGTACATATTTTCCACTCTGCAAATGACACCTTCACTTCATTCACCACAGGGTCTGGCTGTATAATGAAATTCATTACTTTCAAAGGAGATAACTCTGATTAGTGTCTTTTACACCTCTACCTCTTCTGTTCTTAAATGGTTCAGTCATTTAATTGGCTGACCATATGATAAGAAACAGAACTATTTATTTTAGCCCTGCAACTAACAGATTGAGTGTAAATAATTTGACACTCCACCTGCCTGTTATGGGCATGTGAGTCTAGAATGGCCAATTCGTAGGCGTGTTATAAGTACTTGATCTTGTCTGGAACTTTGTGATATTATTAATGGGCCTATGTCACGAGTGTTTTCTCTGAAGTCTGTAGAATAGCAATCTATGCTTCATAATATCGTTGATCAAATGTCAAGTTATAATTCATTGTTGAAGAATTGAAATAAATCATTAAAATAATCATGATAATAAATAATTTTTAATTAATATCCAAACATTCAAAATCAAAATTAAATTATAATAAATTAAATTTTAAAATGAAAATATAAGAAATATAAATAATTATTCCAAAAGTCAAAGATCCAAATTTATTAAAGATATAATAAAAACAAAAGAAGGTATAATTTTTAATAAATAATTTGAACTGATTAACAAATATTAAAAGGAAATTAGAAGATCATCAAGGTAGTACATTTGAATTATAAAACCAAATGAAACAACTTAACGATTTTTAAAACAAGCAGATAACATTTTAACAGAATCAGGCAGCATCTATAAAACCGGTGGCAACAATGTCTCGATGCCCCAATTGATTCCCAATCGATGGATGGACTAGAACTCAACTGGTAGACAGCTAACCACATGAAGAAATATTGTAACTATATAACATTACTAATTTTTGAGCTCATTAAATAATAATAATAAATTAAAATATTTTATACCCATATAATATATTATATATTCAATATTTCAATAATTTGTTTTCAATTTAGTCTTAACATAAGTAGAATTGTATCAAAGTGTCATCAATAATTATACAAAACTATATATAAAAAAATCAATTTAATTTTTTGTAATTTCAATTTTTTTTAGTTTATTTCAAAGTTCAATTTATTAAAATGAAAATTTTGTTTCATTTAGTTATGTTTTTTTTACTTGTACGTCCGCAGGGGACCACTTTAAGTCCAAATATAGCTAACTCTTTCAGTTCTTGAATTTTTTGAAGCACTTTTGTAGATCTTCTTGTGCTTCTTTTTTCTTTCGCCAGTAGTTCTTTAAGGCTACAGACCTTCTAAGCCTCTCTTCGTACGAAATCACCATTGTTTTTCTGTTTCGCATTTGCTCTTCAAATTTAGCTGTTTGTTGTTTGATTTTTTTCGTAGTTCCCTGACTTGGTTTTCAGATCGTCTACTGTGATATTCAGTTCTTCTATATCTTGTTTTACTCCCTATATCCAGTTTGGCGTTGTCTTCTTTTCCCAGAAAAAATCTATTAATCTTCTTAGTAGTCTTGTTTCCACCATTCTTATTAAATATCCTAGGAAATATATCCTTCTTTTCCTGATAATGCTGGTCAGTGGTTCTATTGTTTCATAGAGCTGTTGGTTTGGAACAATACAGAAGCTTCCGTTTTCACGGGACCATTTTCCGATACAATTTCTTGCTATTTGCCTCTCCACCTTTTCGATTTTGTCTTTTTCACCTATTCTTGTTGGACCAAATAGGGTTTCACTCGCATAGAGGACTTCAGGGAGTACAACGGTTTTGTAATTTAAATTTATGTAATCTATCGGAGCGTTACAAGTCGTCTGTTTACTTTGATGTCCTTTCCATAATGGTTCCACATTTCTTGTGCCTTCTTAAGTACAAATTTTGACAATCAAGAGGATGATACATATGACCTATCAATGATATTTTTATGTAGTCTTATATTGACTCAGTCCGTTGTTCCTCAGAGAGTATGTTTAATAGAACCCCAATCATAAGAGTACACGAGTAACCATTGTCTAATAATTTAATCCCTATAAAATTAACTACTTTTACTAGGCTTTGAATCATGGAACCAAGACCGTTAATAACGAGGAATTTTTATAACCGTAAAAATTTCAAAGGAAACCATTAGTGATTGAATTTTTTTTATATCATTGACTAAAATTTGCGTATTACTTTTTAAGGTAAGGACCAATAACTTCCAAGAAGAGAACAATGTCATAATATATTCAATTTTTTTTTCTTTGCAAATAACGAGTAGATTTAGTCTTCATATGTGTAGGCTTCGTATTTGAACAAAGTGGACAAAATATGAATCGTAAAAAAATTTCACGGTTTGAAAGGTATTCTGAAAAGTATTCACTTACTTCACAGAATCTGAAATCGATTCACAAATGGCCTATTATTATGATGTTCTTCGTATACAGGCTGAGTCAAAAGCTTGAATTCGATTTAACTATGAAACTTTATAAATATTTTATTTACATGTTGGAGTGAATTTTTAATTCAATTTTTAAAAACAATTAAGCCGATTCTCACGAAGCAATTTTTATTGATCAACTTTACTTGCTCAACTAAAATTGAACGATACGGTTCAATTGGAAAACCATTGGTCAATTTTAGTTTAGTTAATGAGATGTCATACATTTGGTGGCATGCCTCATCTAAGTGGCCAAGTGATGGAGACTAATAAAGATACTTTCAAAATAGCATTACACGTGAATAAGCATACATTTTTATTATTATTTATGATAAAAAAATCTAAAATCAATTTTTTTAATAAAATTTCATGTACTTAAAAGTTACATAAATACATATTTTTACGCCTACTGAGCCGTTGAAAATAAAACTATTGTTACGGTCATATCTTCAGTAAAATAAAACAATAAAAAAAATTTAGTTTTCCTTTTATTAGTAATATTTGAAAACTCAAACCGTAATGAAACTAAAAACTGCTCGCTATCTATACTAGTATAATAAAGAAGAAAGGTCTGTTTGTTTTTTTGTACGAGGTAATCTCAGAAACTAATCAATTGTATAGTTGTAAATAAAAATTAAATTGATGCCAAAAAAAAGTTAAAGGGAAGGAAAGTTTACTATATTAGAATAACATAGTAAAAAATTCCAATGCGCATGCGCCAACTGAAGACTGGAGAAGAGTTCCCTCTCTAACTGCCTCTTTGTGATAGTTGGAGTAGCGTCAGCAATGATTAACAGCTGGATCGACCTAACAAGAATAGTATCGATGCATAGGAATAGGAGAGGGGAAAACAGTAGGCACAAGCAGAGCAAGCCTCGTCTTACACGTATTTTGTTTAAAAATTGTGAGATAATACCCACTATTGACCTGTTGTTGTTGTTTAGGTCATCAGCCAAAAGGCTGGTTTGAACCTGTAAAGGTTTTACTAAGTAAATCGAGAAGTGAGGTGGTTTACCGATGCCTTCCTCACTGAGTGAAAAAGTATGCTTATCAGCATGCCGGGCTCTTTGAAAAAGCACATATTTTCCACTCTGCAAATGACACCTTCACTTCATTCACCACAGGGTCTGGCTGTATAATGAAATTTATTACTTTCAGAGTAGACAATTCTGATTAAAGTCTTTTGCACCTCTACCTCTTCTGTTCTTAAACGATTCAGTCATTTAATTGGCTGACCATGTGATAAGAAACAGAACTATTTATTTTAGCCCTGCAACTAACAGATTGAGTGTAAATAATTTGACACTTCACCTGTCCGTTATAGGCATGACTATTGACCTACGTCAGCATGAAACTGTTTTGCATTTACAAAAACAGTTGGTCTATTGTTGCAAATGTTTTGGATCACCGTATGCAACACAAAAATTTAGTCATATAGTATTGCCGAATAGATTTTCCTATTCATAAGATGGAAAACTATCTTAAAGAATTTTTTATAACAAAGTTTACAGAGAGAAGTAAGTAATTTGAAGAGGCAGGCATTTGAAACGGGCATAATGAATGTGTAAGGGATGTGTTATTGAGCTCATTAATCTAAAGGAGCGACATTTGGCGAGGTGCAAGTGTCAATTCCTCTTGTGCCAGTTCCGAATAATGACGTCTCCAACGTAACCAATCTCTCTCCCTCTCTTTAGAGTTCACCCCCCCCACTCTCTCACGTTCTCTTACCATGGAACTCAGTATTGTACCAAGTTCGTGTCACGTGTGACTGATTGGTTGACGGAAACATTTACATAAATCATATTGTTTTAAAAGACGATTTACTGAATTGCATATGTATGTAAAGCACTCACTCTCTCAATCGATTTCTTCTATTTAATGAAGAAAAACAACGAAATTTGGAAAAATTTTAAGCTGATTATTGTGATATATTGATTTAGTTTACAATTTTGTAACAATAAAAATGAAAAAGAGAAAGAAGAAAAACTAGGGCCATCTCCGTGGCCCAGTGGAGTGCTATGTGCCCAGTTAGCGTACTACGTTCGATTCCCGGCCAGGTTCTGGAAAATTATTACAAGTTCAAACCCACTGTGTCTCAACCTAAAGTAGTCGCTCATCATCATCTGTCAAGGATTAGGCTCACTGGCCTGTTCCGGCATCCATCTCTTTTTAGGTCTTCCCAAGCCTAGCTTCCCTCTAGCTTTATATTATTTCTATGTTCGCAGAGGAAGTCTGTGTGCTGGCATGCGAAGTAAATGATTGGACCAGTTTCTCTTATACTGTGTTGACTGTCACGTAGACAACATCACCCTCGAGGAGCTTCTGTTGGAGATAAAATAGTCCAGAAACAGGAAAGCTAATGGTATGGATGAAACAGATATAGAGCTAATCAAATATGGAGGTTCTTTTCTTCATTTAAGGTTGTTGGTCCTGTAAAATATGTGTTGGAAGGGGCTTGAAATATCAACAGCATCGGCCTGAGTAGTCGCTAATAACCAAAATGTTGATGCGACTCAAAATAAACTAGAAAAAACTAAAAGAAAAATAAGAATGCATAAATTTTCTGAGTGTAAATATGTATAATAAATTTTGTTGTTGTTTTTTGTTTTGGTTTTACAGCCGACTGTTTTATATATTATTAAATGAAAATGGGTGATGAAAAAATGCCAGACCTGACCGGGAACCGATACCGATACCCTCACTCTTGATGCTATCCCTGAGTGTTTTTCTTCTCACCGACCTCAAAAAACACATCAAAGCTGCTTCAAATTTCCTACCCTCAGATTTCCTTAGAAATTATGTTTAAGTAACGTACAACAAAAGAAGCAGTGCCATCTCATAATATAGCCTCAACTGCGTTTCTTTCCCCGCTCTCGCCTAAAATGTTCTGTTTATGTAACCGCAAACTTGTTCAAATCTAGAAAATTTTGTCATTACATAAAATTTCCATTCATATCGAACATCGAACATCCAAAATAGATCTTCTAAGTATAACACAAGGAACAAACACCTACTTCTTTCAGATAAAAAGAGAAGTGCGCTGTATAAGCGACACTTCTTCCACTTGGCCCCCAAATTTTATAACCTGATACCTAAACACATAACTGAACAGATGAAATTAAATTTAAGAATAAAATGCAGAAATGGGTAATTAATGTCGGAACGGACAACATGGAAGTGATGCTAGATAAAACACAAAGTTAACGGTGAGATCACTTATTATATTTTTTGTGGTAAATAGTTTAAAAAATTAATGAATTAATGTTTTTTTACATATCCGTGTACATGGTTTTTTAACCATAGTTAAATATCGTGATTTAATTCTATATCGTCAATTTCCACCGCCTCAGTTATTGGAATGAATGTGGTAATAGAAATGGATGTGTGTACAAAATTTATATAAAATATTAAGATTAAAACTGCATTTTTTTGGAAATAAAGTATTATTATGTCATATCACAAACCAAGTACTGAAAATGTAAAACCTGCTTCAACACTCTGTTCTCCATTACTATCTTCAACTTAATAGGTACCTTATTTAATTATTAATTTATTACAATTATTTAAAATTTCACCCTTGTTAATAGCCAAAAGGGATTATGGGTTATGGATTTCAGTTCGTAAAAGGACTGGGAGGGGTTATATTGTGACAGATTACTTATTATTTAAATTCATACTCCGCTAATGACACTGCATTGTAAGTCAGGTTACTTCTAGCATCCATACTAAGTTGTTAGATTTAGGTCATCAGCGGAAAGGCTGGTTTGAACCTCTAGAGGCTTTACTAAATAAAACGAGGAGTGAAATGGTTTACTATTGCCTCCCTCACTGAGTGAAAAAGTATGCTTATCACTTTAACAAACCCTCTGTACATCTATAGGGTGATTCAAAAAGAGCGCCGGTTTTGATATATCAAATTAAGAGATTTATTTTATTAAAAAACTGAAAATAAATACATCAACAAGTTCATCTTACCTTCCGATTTCATGTATGAAAAATGATGTCATGCATGTGTCCTCCTCTACTGCGCTGGCACGCATCAACTCTGTCCATGAAATTGGATATTACTGCACGTCAAGTTTCGACTTCCATTTGCCCGATAACCCGTCGAATTTTCTCCTTCAAGTCATTGATGTTTCGGGGTTATTGGTATACACCAATGACTTCAGGTGACCCCAAAGATGAAAGTCACAAGGCGTCAATTTTGTTTGCGAAGGTGTCATCATCCTGCCGTTTTCTCAATACCCAGTCAACAAACTGTCGTCTCTTCTGGTGGTCTGCCACTTTCAAATGTTGCGTCAACTGAATTTTATACGGGTGATATTGGAGATCGTACCGAAGAATTCTCCGTACAGAAGAACATCGTAAACCCAATTGTTGAGAACGGCGACGTATTGATTTTGCTGGGCTAACAGCCACACTGTCACGAACCAACGCAACGTTCTGCTCAGTTCGGCCAGAACGACGACGTCCAGAACTTTTAAGGTCGACTGTTGAACCCGTCTCAAAAAACTTTTTCATGAGCCTGCGAACTGTTGATTCATTCGGTTCTTCATTACGTCCTAGAGTACCGCGAAGTCGCCTGACAGTAGCCGCATAACTCTCTCCACTCTGGTAAAATGTTTTGACGATTAACACTCGTTGTGCAATAGTAAACTTCTCCATGGTTAGACACAGACTGCGAGATTACTACACTGCGAACAAGAGAAACTACAACTGAATCGTCAATCGGAATGTTCTCCGAAATAGAAATGAGGTCTAACAATGTTGCCAACCGATAAACAAAAATTTACCAGCCGTTTAAAAACCGGCGCTCTTTTTGAATCACCCGTTACTTTCCTACCTGCAAATGATACCTTCACTTCATTCACTATAGGGTCTGGCTGTATAATGAAATTCATTACTCTTAGAGGAGATAACTCTGACTAGTATTTTTACACTACCTCATCTGTTCATAAATTCTTTAGTCATATAATTGACTGATCATGTGATAAGAAACAGAACGTTTTTTTGTAGCCCTGGTACTAACAGATCCAGTGCAAAAAATTGTAACACTCCACCTGTCTGTTATGAGCAATACCATACTACGAGGCGTGTTCAGAAAGTAAGTACCATTTTTTTAAGAAAAAAGTAAAACTTTTTTTTCAACACAATTTTATTTATACATGAAAGCCCAAACCTTAAAATATTTTTCAACATAGTTTCCACCGATGTTCAAACACTTGTCGTAGCGGGTGATCAATTTGTTTATACCCTCTTCGTAGAAAGTTCCCGCCAACGAATGTAGCCGCGACTCCACTGCAGTTTTCACTTCATCGTCGGTTTCAAAGCGTTGGCCGCCTAGCTCGCGCTTCATGTGCAGAAACAAGTGGTAGTCAGACGGTGCCAAGTCCGGGCTGTAGGGCGGGTGATCGAATGATCACCCGCCCTACAGCCAACCAATGTTTGAGTGTCACCAGCGGTATGGGGCCGAGCATTGTCATAGAGCAACACAATTCCTTTACTGAGCATTCCTCTCCGTTTGTTTTGAATTGCCCGCCTTAGTTTTCTTAAGGTTTCGCAATACCTTGCCGCATGAAAGGTTTCACCTCTTGGGAGAAAATCAATCAGCAAAACACCTTTCCGATCCCAAAAGACAGTGCACATGATTTTTTGTGCAGACATTGTCGTCTTGAATTTTTGTTTCTTCGGGGATTGCGTGTGTCGCCACTCCATTGACTGCTGTTTAGATTCCGGTGTGACGTGTGACATGACGGACCCAAGTTTCATCACCTTTCACAATTTTGTTTAAAAAGTCCTCACCATCATCACTGTACCGTGTGAGAAAAGTCAAAGCACTTCCGAGTCTCTTGGTTTTGTGCACGTCAGTGGCGGGAACCTTCTACGAAGAGGGTATAGACAAATTGATCAACCGCTACGAAAATTGTTTGATTCGGTGGAAACTATGTTGAAAAATAGTTTAAGATTTGGGCTTTCATGTAGAAATAAAATTGTGTTGAAAAAAAGTTGTTTACTTGTTTTTTTTAAAACGGTACTTACTTTCTTAACACGCCTCGTATATCCTTTTATAAGTATCTGAACAATGAAATAATGGCAAAGAAGTCTTTTAGTTTAACATTTACTATGTTTGCATGATAAAAGAAACATTTTTCTGTCGAGGGAAACAGATTAGGTTACAGGAATATCAAACATCAGACCAACCATAACTACTGTAATAAATAGCAGTTTGAGGTCGTATCGGTACCTTTTATACTTCTTTTATAAGAATAATGTGCAACTGCTATATTTATGTAACCGAGTAGCATTTATAAGTTGTTTAAGTTAACAAGATTCAATGGTTTCTGATATAACAAGTCATGATTAAATAACAAAGGTCATATTAAATACCCGGTGTTTGAAAAGTTTAGAACGTATCGTTAATTAAAAAATTTGGTGTGAAACACTTACACATCTTTCTCTTGCCAGTGAAAATAATAGCGTATCATAGTTCGATGAATCAAAGATTTGGCGTAGAGGGTGTTGAGAAGCCATGAAACAAGATGGCCTCCAGGTCACTGATCCGGGAGTTTACAACGTATTTCTTCTGTATTTAAAAATTACTATAATTAATTAGTAATAATTGTCTTTTAATACGCGTTTTAATTTTATTTTTGATATAGACTTACAAAATTAGGTATCAGGCTAACAATTTAAAAAGAAATGTCTGTTCTTCTGGATCATTCAATGCTGTCCCGTGTTTGTAGGAGGTGGCAACAATATTACCTTCCAGTCTGCTGTGTAAAGTCTTGTTATCTGTAATAGAAACGATATTTTACATAAAGAAATTGTTATGAAATGCGTGAGTCTATAGAATTTTCTTAAGAGATTTGTAAAATGTGTTATTTGTTTCCGAGTAAATAACTTGAGTGTTTTGATCCATGGTGTTAGCAGGCCGTAAAAGCCAAGATGGCCTCTCGGTAACTTTTCCGGAAACATGATACTAACTTAATTTTAACAATCTTTACTAACATTATTTAAATAAATAATTTCTCAAAATTCGTTTTTAAATAACACTATCAAAGTAGATTTATAACATTTGATATTTTTGTAAAGTAAGTTGAAGTTTTAATGGGTCAAGCAATCGGTTATGCACTTGTCGGCAGCGTCTAGTTTACTTCCCGATTTCCTACTTAAAATCTCAATATTATTGTTTTATGATTCGTCTTAAAAATGATGAAATTACAGTTTCTTAAAAGAGTTATATAAGTTACTATTCGATATTTTATCAAAAATCTTATAGGGTTCAATAAATCAAACATTTGGCGTAGGGGCGTGTTGACTGAACTGAAACAAGATGGCCTCCCGGTCACTGGTCCGGGATTTTCCAACACATTTCTTCAGTCTTTAAAAATTATTTTAATTAATGCGTAAAATGTGTCTTTTAATATGCGTTTTAATTATATTTTTGATATAGAATTACAAAATTAGGTATTAGGCTTACAATTTAAAAAGAAATGTCTGATAATATGGATCTCTCAAAGCTGTCCCGTGTTGGTACGGGGTAGCAACTACATTGCCTTCCAGTCTTCAGTGTAAGGTCGTGTAATCTGTAGTAGAAACGATTTTCTACATAAAGATCGTCATGAAATACATGATTTAATATAATTTTCTTAAGAGATTTGTAAAATTTGTTATTGTTTTCGAGGAAACAACTTGAGTGCTTTGATCCCTGGTGTTAGCAGGCCGTAAAAGTCTAGCTGGCCTCTCGGTAACTTTTCCGGGAATATGGTACTAACTTAATTTCAACAATCTTTCCAAACATTATTTTAAATAAATAATTACTCTAAATTCGTTTTTAAATAACATTATCGAAGTAGATTTATAACAGTAGATAAAGTTGTAAAATAAATTGATATTTTGATGGCCCAATCAATCGGTTATTCATCGTGTCGGTAGGCGTGTCTTCCAGTTTACCTCCCGTTTTTCTACTTAAGATCTCAATATTAATTTCATATGATTCGTTTTAAAAACGACAAAATTCTAGTTTTTTAAAAGATTTATATAATTTTATATTCGATATTTTACTAAAAACTTATTAGGTTCGATGAATGAAACATTTGGCGTAGGGGCGTGTTGACAAGCCATGAAACAAGATGGCCTCCAGGTCACTGGTCCGGGAGTTTACAACGTATTTCTTCTGTATTTAAAAATTACTATAATTAATTAGTAATAATTGTCTTTTAATACGTGTTTTAATTATATTTTTGATATAGACTTACAAAATTAGGTATTAGGCTAACAATTTAAAAAGAAATGTCTGTTCTTCTGGATTATTAAATGCTGTCCCGTGTTTGAATTAGGTGGCAACTAGCCTATATTACCTTCCAGTCTGCTGTGTAAAGTCGTGTTATCTGAAGTAGAAACGATAGTTTACAATACGAAATTGTTATGAAATACGTGATTCGATAGAATTTTCTTAAGAGATTTGTAAAATTTGTTATTTGTTTCCGAGTAAATAACTTGAGTGCTTTGATGTCTCGTGTTAGCAGGCCGTAAAAGCCAAGATGGCCTCTCGGTGACTTTTCCAAGAACATGTTATTAATTAATTTAATTTCAACAACTTTTATAAACATTATTTTAAATAAATAATTACTCAAAATTCGTTTTTAAATAATATTTTCGAAATAGATTTATGATATATTTGTTTGAAAAAATGTAGGTGGTTTGATGGCCGAATCAATCGTTTAAACATCGCGTTGGTAGGCGTGGCTTCTCGTTTACCTCCCGTTTTCTTACTTCAGATCTCAATATTAATTTCATATGATTCGTCTAAAAAACGATAAAACTCCAATTTCTTAAAAGATTTATATAGTTTTCTATTCGATATTTTATTAAAAAACTTTATTAAAACTTTAAAGGGTTCGATGAATGAAACATTTGGAGTAGGGGCGTGTTGACAAGCCATGAAACAAGATGGCCTCCAGGTCACTGATCCGAGAGTTTACAACGTATTTCTTCTGTATTTAAAAATTACTATAATTAATTAGTAATAATTGTCTTTTAATACGTGTTTTAATTATATTTTTGATATAGACTTACAAAATTAGGTATTAGGTTTAAAATTTAAAAAGAAATGTCTGATAGTCTGAATCATTCTATGCTGTCCCGTGTTGGTAGGAGATGACAACTATATTACCATCCAGTCTGCTGTGTTAGGTCATGTTATCTGAAGTAGAAACGATTATTTACGAGCCGTATTTTTAAAGTAAGTACCGTTTGAAAATAAAAAATAAATAAAAGGAAATTTGCAAAAACTAATTTTATTTTCGGAATCTACATACTTTTATCTATTTTTCTACATAGTTTCCAAGTTTTTGTAAACACTTATCATATCGCACAACTAAATTTTGGAAACCTTCATAAAAACTTGCCGCCTGCTGTGATAACCAAGAATTCACGGCTGTTTTCAATTCGTCGTCATCGTCATAACGGCTGCCGCCCAAGTGATGTTTCAGATGACGGAAGAGATGAAAGTCGCTCGGCGCAAGGTCAGGGCTGTAGGGTGGGTGGTCCAAAACTTCCCAGCCAAAAGAGTCCAATGCAGCTCGGGTCTGAGCGGCAGTATGAGGCCGCTCGAGAGAGTTCAAAAGACTCGACAGTTCCTTGAATTTTTGTGATACGTTATGACGAAAACGGTGACGATATGCTGAGTCGGATCGTAACTGGAGACGAAACGTGGATTTCGCATTTCACTCCCGAATCGAAACAACAAAGCATGGATTGGAGACACACGCACTCTCCCGTAAAGGTCAAAGCCAAAGGTCAAATCACAGCAGGCGGCAAGTTTTTATGAAGAAGGTTTCCAAAATTTAGTTGTGCGATATGATAAGTGTTTACAAAAACTTGGAAACTATGTAGAAAAGTAGATAAAAGTATGTAGATTCCGAAAATAAAATTAGTTTTTGCAAATTTCCTTTTATTTTTTTTTTATTTTCAAACGGTACTTACTTTAAAAATACGCCTCGTACGTAAATAATCGTTGCTACTAAGAAATTTTCTTAAGAAAATTATTTTCTTAAGAGATTTCTAAAATTTGTAATTTGTTTCCGAGTAAACAATTTGAGTGTTTTGATTCCCCGTGTTAGCAGGCCGTAAAACCAAGATGAGCTCTCGGTAACTGTTCCGGGAACATGTTACTAACGAAATTTCAAAAATTTTTACAAACATTATTTTAATAAAAATTTTCTCAAAATTCATTTTTAAATACTATTATCGGAATAAATTATATACCGTCGAATAAAAGTTGTAGGTTTTTAATGTTTTTAATGTTTTTACTATGTAAAGGTTTTTGCCCTAGAATTATTCATTTTAAGGCCTCAATAATTAAATAAAAAAATAACCACGAGAGCACAGCCCCGTAAACGTTCAGCAAATATGTCGCTTACCCTATCTTGTAGAGCATAAAATATACAGTAGGACTATATGAGATGTTAAAAAAAAGTGGAAGCAGTTTTTGAGATAATCGCAAAAAAGTGAAAAATGCACGAATAAATTCTACCAATTTTAATGAAAATATTGTTGGATCTTCTTTTGGTTTTTAAGTTAAAAAACACAATTAGGTAGTAAAAAATTGAAGCCTTTTGTGAAAAATCCTTGCGTGTTGGAGAAAAATGGAGTTCATACGAGAAGTTATTATTCAAAATGTATAGGATCTAAGTCAACTATCAAAATTAAAAGAAATTTTTGAAAATTAAAACGCAGGACTTTTTAATCAGCCAGAATTATTCAGGTTTCCTAGTCACACTCATTTTTCTAAAATTTAATCGTTTCCAGACTTAATGGAGACTCTTTAAAGTAAACCGTTACCAATATAGATTTTTGAAGATAAAATATATTTCTTACATACAGGCTACAAAAAGAAGTGTTCGTTTGTTGAATAAATTTAGTGGAGCACATTTTTATTTTTGTCCTCAGCAGCAAACGAATCGATAAAGCCGGAAGTAAGTAAACTGTTAGAATATTTTGTTACTACTTCCTTCGTTCCTTTTTTTAAGGATAATTACTTTCTTTGTACTAACAACAAGAGTTTATTGTTGAAAAAGAGGTTACTTACAAAGCTTGTATGATTGAATATAAATTTAAATTTATTCAAGTGAACTAAAAACCTATTATTTGTAACGGTTTCTTTTAAAAGGGGTCTAACTTTATGGAAATAGGAAATAAGAATAGAAACCTTCAGGATCAGAATGTAAATAACATTTTACAACAAAGTAATTGAGGGAAATACAATTTCAAAAATATATAAATAATATTTTTATAGAAAATAAATAACTTTGACAATAATTTATGCTTTTTTATGTTTTCTTGCCTGTATGAATAAATAGGAAGGAAAGTATTGTTTTCATGTCGATTTTTCAAAATCAAGTTTTGAATTGAGTTTCTGATCCCAAAACACATGGTTTTAGTCATTGGTCTGTGTGTGTGTGTATGTGTGTGCGTGCGCGCTTGTTGTTTGTGAACGAAACATTGTACGAAGTTGAAACTTAAAACTTAAGTTAGATACCTTTAGAGGACCCGACACAAAAAAATTTCATCAAAATCGGTAAACCGAAGGTAATACTTTATTAGTTTAATTTTTTTGCAATTTTTTTCAAAAACAGTTCCTACGGTTTTTTTTTGTTAAAAACGCCTCGTTTACTACAGTTTTTCTGCTCTACATGACAGGGTCATGTAGAGCCATGTCTGCTGAAATTCTTGAGAAGGTTATGTTTATTGAGGTTAGTTTTTTGTTTATTTTTAATATTTTATTAATAATGATTAATGAACAATATAACCTAACATTATAATGTTAGGTTATATTGTTCATTATTTGCATTAGCAACAGAAAGTCGTGTTAGGTTTCACACTAGATTTTTCAAGTTAACATTAAACTATTTATTGAAAGTTATTAAATTTTTTAAAAATATTTAATTTAATGATGTTTATTTAATTTAATTATGTTTAATTAATTTAATAACATTAATTTTTTTAAATTACATAAATTTTATTTTTTTAAATGTTTTATCCAACATCCTATGTACTGAATTTTAGTGTAACATATCGAATAAAGATAAATGAGGTAAGTAGGTACGCAATGAGTTTATATTTCATTATTACATTGGCCTACAGTAACAATACTGAGTAAAAGGATTCTATTCACCCTACCTATATTTAACCTTAACTTGAAAAATATTGGTGTAGGATTTGTTTCAACTCACCGGGTTGGTCTGGACTCTAGACCAACCCGGATTTTTGCGACGACGTTACCTCTAGACTCTAGAGGTAACGTCGTCGCAAAAATCAGCTGTTTAACAGCTGATTTTCGGAGACCAAGGTTCCTGGTTCAAATCCTAGTAAAGGTAGTTACTTTTATACGGATTTGAATACTAGACAGTGGTTACCGGTGTACTTTGATGGTTGGGGTTTAATTAACCATACTCTCTCAGGAATGGTCGGCCTGGGTCTGTACAAGACTACACCTCATTTACACGTCATACACATCATCCTCATCTCATTGGGTCATGGGGTTGCTTATTGTTCTAAATTGAACAGATTGCAACGTACACAAATTAGGAATAATAATATAAAAAGGATTTGTTTTAAGTACGTATACTGTACGTATACTGTAATATTACATACGAAATATCCACAAAAAGTGACAAATTGTGGTGTGGAGGGATAACAAAAAAAACAGGAGGGATTAAGCTCATGTGAATTCACCCTCTCCTCCACCATTGACTGATATTAAAAGGTTTTACTAAAATAATAATAATTGTTTAATAAAGGAAAAAGAAAACAATTTTCCAACACATAGAAAAAAGAACGGAGGAAAGAAAAATTGAAAGTTCACAACTCTTATGATATTAAACTGATCGTTATGTTTGCAAACTGGGATTTGAAATATTATTCCTATTAGGAATATGAAAGAACAATATGGAATATGAAGGCAGGAAAGCAGGCTGGGCAGGAGGGCTTTAAAGCCAGATTCTTTGATTGCCTGTCAAAACATGTCGGAAAACTGCCGAAGCGTGTAACTATGTGAAACATGCAGCACTGTATAATATAAAGCAGTAGTATCTGATTTCGTTACGGGTTGTTACATGATTCCACCTATATGTAGATTCTTTATACCGTCATCACAAATTCTACCGTAGATATCTACCAGATGAAAATACTAAAGAATTTAAAATTTAAATTATACACTTATTTCTTTAAAGGATTTGTAATTTTGTCATTTTGGTTGAAAATTTCGATTGTATTTATTTCAAAAAACATTCTACAACAGTATTAATACTAGTAAAGTGAACAGAAAATGCATTTTTACTTTCTCTTGCCTATATGAATATATAGGAAGGAAAGTATTGTTTTCATGTCGATTTTTCGAAATCGAGTTTTCACCGGATCTATACGTTTTCAGACCCCCTGAACCCAAAAAACATGTTTTTAGCGATTGGTCTGTGTGTGTGTGTGTGTGTGTGTGTGTGTGTGTGTGTGTGAACAGAATATCTCAAGAACGAAACATCGTACGAACTTGAAACTTGAAACTTAAGTTACATACCACTACCGGACGCGACACGAACATTTTCATCAAAATCGGTCAACCGGAAGTAGTAGTTTATTCGTATAATTTTTCAGTTTTTTGCGATTTTCTCAAAAACTGGTCCTACGATTTTTTTTAAAATCGCCTATTTTACTCAACTTTTTATTCTCTACAAGATAGGGTAGGCGCCATGTTTGCTGAAATTCTCGGTGAGGCTGTTTTCACGAAAAAACGTTGTTTTTTTAAGATTACGGCTTTAATATAAATTTTAGCGCAAAAACTTATATAATAAAAGTTGTAGAGAATTTAAAAACCTACAACTTCTGTTTCAAACATTTTTTTGTATGACGTTTAGTTTAGCAGTAATTAGCGATTTTCTTATTTTTCTCACGAAAACGTGTGAAAAATCGATTTTTTTAAGATTTTGGCCTTAGTATGCATTTTACGACAAATGTGTATATAACAAAATTTATAGGAAATTTAAAGATCTACAACTTTTATTTAACGTATTTTTCTCTACAGAGCCTAGTTTAGCGTGAAATAGTGATTTTCCGTATTTTTAAGCCAGACTGAGGTTGATTTTCATTTTGAGTGTTTCACTCATGATTAAAATAAGGTTATGTTTATTGAGGTTAGTTTTTTGTTTATTTCTAATATTTTATTACTAATGTTAAATTATATTGTAAATTATTTGCATTGGCAAGAGAAAGTTGTGTGAGTGTTTCACACCAGATTTTTTTAGTTTAAAAAAATGTCTGAACGATTTGAATAAAAAAATTCTATAACAAGCGCTAAGTATATATACATCATTTTTGGTATACAAACGTATTGTTCCACCCCCTTACTAAACAAGTCTGAATTATTCTTCTCCGTTGGCACGCACATGTTGTTCAGGTGATCAGTCGAAAGGCTGGTTTGGATCTCTAGAGGCTTTACTAAGTAAAACGAGGAGTCAGTTGGTTTACCATTGCCTTCCTTACTGAGTGGAAAAGTATGCGTATCAGCATGCCAGGCTCTTTAAAAAGCATCTATAGGGTGATTCAAAAAGAGCGCCGGTTTTTAAACGGCTGGTAAATTTTTGTTTATCGGTTGGCAACATTGTTTGACCTCATTTCTATTTCGGAGAACATTCCGATTGACGATTCAGTTGTAGTTTCTCTTGTTCGCAGTGTAGTACTCTCGCAGTCTGTGTCTAACCATGGAGAAGTTTACTATTGCGCAACGAGTGTTAATCGTCAAAACATTTTACCAGAGTGGAGAGAGTTATGCGGCTACTGTCAGGCGACTTCGCGGTACTCTAGGACGTAATGAAGCACCGAATGAATCAACAGTTCGTAGGCTCATGAAAAAGTTTTTTGAGACGGGTTCAACAGTCGACCTTAAAAGTTCTGGACGTCGTCGTTCTGGCCGAACTGAGCAGAACGTTGCGTTGGTTCGTGACAGTGTGGCTGTTAGCCCAGCAAAATCAATACGTCGCCGTTCTCAACAATTGGGTTTAAGATGTTCTTCTGTACGGAGAATTCTTCGGTACGATCTCCAATATCACCCGTATAAAATTCAGTTGACGCAACATTTGAAAGTGGCAGACCACCAGAAGAGACGACAGTTTGTTGACTGGGTATTGAGAAAACGGCAGGATGATGACACCTTCGCAAACAAAATCATTTTCAGTGATGAGGAGCACTTCCACTTAAACGGTTTTGTTAATAAACAGAACTGCCGTATGTGGGGTTTAGAAAACCCCACGTACGGAAACTTGTCCCACAAAGTCGAAACTTGTCGTGCAGTAATATCCAATTTCATGGACAGAGTTGATGCGTGCCAGCGCAGTAGAGGAGGACACATGCATGACATCATTTTTCATACATGAAATCGGAAGGTAAGATGAACTTGTTGATGTATTTATTTTCAGTTTTTCAATAAAATAAATCTCTTAATTTGATATCTCAAAACCGGCGCTCTTTTTGAATCACCCTATACTCTCCACCCTACAATTGACACCTTCAATTCATTCACCACAGAGTCTGGCTGTATAATAAAATTCATTACTCTTAGAGGTGATAACTCTGACTAATAAAGCCAATATTAGTGTCTTTTGCACCTCTATCTCTTCTGTTCTTAAATAATTCAGTCATATAATTGGCGACCATGTGATAAGAAACAGAACTATTTTTTGTAGTCCTGGGACTAGTAGATCGAGTATAAATTATTTAACACCCGACCTGCCTGTTACGGGTAATTAAGTAAAAGGAAATCTAATTTGATTGGTCGAACATTTAATAAAAAAAACTTGTGTGAAACATTCTAACGACTTCCTCTTGCCAATGTAGGTAAATAATTTAAAGTATTGTATTCATTGAAATTTTTCTATATCGAGTTTTCACAGGATGTACACGTTTTCAGTTCCGTTAAACCCCCAAAAAAATGGTTTTACCCAGTAAACTCTGTGTGTGTTTGTCTTTGTCTTTGTGTGTGTGTACTATGTTTTATTATTCTCAGGAGAATGACAAAAGACGTGGAAGTCATTTCCACCATCAAGTGCAGGAAGCTCAAATATTTTGGACATATCATGCTGAATGACTCATGATATTCGTTACTATAAACCATTCTGCAGGGAAAAATAAAAATAGAAAACGCATACCTGGCAGAAGAAGAGTATCGTGGCTTCAAAATCTGAGATCTTGGTTTGGAAAGAGCTCAGAAGAATTATTTTGCAGTACAACGAACAATGTGAGACTTGCTATGATGGTTGCCAACATTCTAAACGGATAAGCACCTGAAGAAGAAGAAAAAGTGAGAGTGTGTGTGTGTGTGTCTGTGTGTCTGTGTGGAACATAATATCTCCAATACGGAGAACCCTATAAGGGGACTAGACATGATTATTTAAATTAAATCGGTCAACCGGATCTAGAAGTTTATTTGTGCGATTTTTAATTTTTTTGCAATTTGCTCAAAAACTGTTTCTGTTTTTAAATTGTGTTATTTACTACATTTTTGTGCACTAAAAGATAGGATAAGCGACATGTCTGCTAAAATTTGTGACATTCATAGTAAAAATGGGGTTCATTTGAAATTGCGCCCTTAATACTAGCCTAATCATATTAGCCCAAAAGCGTATACAATAAAAGTTGTAGAAAATTAAAAAACCTAGGCCAACATATTTTCTTATAACAAGCGATTTTCTACAGAGCTTAGTTTAGTGTTAAATAGTGATTTTGTGTATTTTTAAGTTCAAAAGCGGTTGATTTTCAATTAGCGGTCATTCAGTCATGATTAAAATTAAGTATTGTTTATTTTTTCACTTAAGATTTTTACTCATAATAAAACATAAGTTATACTTTCCTTCCATATATATTTCATAGCCCATAGGGCAAGAGAGAGAAAGTAAAAATTAATAAAAATTACATTTTATAATATCAATGTGCATGATGTGATAAATGGTTTTCTTTTGGTTATTTCATTAGGACAGTAGCCTTAATGCACGTAAGTAATGATTAATAGAAAACTGAGAAGAAAATTGATAAAAAGAAGAAGAAGAAGATGAAGAAGTGAGAGCCAAGGGCATAATGATCAGTCGACTGAAATAAAAAGTGAGTTGAAGAAAGAAAACAAACGAGGTAAACCAACTGTTGATTACATTTTTTCTAAAGAATGAAATGACGTGAAACCTCAGTAAGTACAAAGTGTACAGATTTGTCTTATATTTTCAAATACTTATAGTGAATTGGATCCGTCTTAAATTATTAAATCTTATGAATTATTTTAAAAAACCTGGAGTGAAACACTCACACGACTTTCTCTTGCCAATCTAAATAATTACTAATATAACCTATGTTTAATCTCGAGTAAATAATGTAATATGTAAAACAACCTAACTTTTTATGCCTATAACAAACAGGTGGAGTGTTAAATTATTTACACTTGATCTGCTTGTTCCAGGGCTACATAAAATAGTTCTGTTTCTTATCACATGGTCAGTCATGGTATATGACTGAATCATTTAAGAACAAAAGAGGTAAAGGTGTAAAAGACTCTAGTCACAGTTATCTCCTCTGAGAGTCATGAATTTCATTATACACTGAGACTCTGTGATGAATGAAGTGAAGGTGTCATTTGCAGGGTAGAAAGTAAGTGCTTTTCGGAGGACCTGGCATGCTGTTAAGCATACTTTCCTACTCAGTGAGGAAGGTAAGGTAAAAACCGCACTCCTAGTTTTACTTAGTAAAGCCTCTAGACATTCAAACTAGCTTTTCGGCTGATGACCTAAACAACAATTTAATTTAATCATGAGTGAATGATGTAAAATAAAAATAAACCTCTGTTAGACTTAAACATGCAAAAAATCACTGATTGACGTTAACTATGGTCTGTTGTTGAAATGAAACTTGTTGATTTTTTTATTTTCTATAACTTTGATTGTACTCTTTTGTCGCAAAATGAGTACTAACGCTGCAATCTTTAAAAAAATTATTATTTTTTACGAATTTAAATGAGCAAAATATTACAGAAATTCAGTAATTAGCGCAAAACTAAGCACTGTTGAAAAATGTTCAAAATAAACGTTCTAGGTTTTTTAATTTTTGACATTTTTAAAGTTATGGACACTTTTGGTCTAAAATTCATACTAAGGCTACAATTTGGAGTGTAGCATTATACGGAAGTGAAACTTGGTTGATAGGGGCTGTAGAAAAGAAGAGGATAGAAGCTTTTGAAATGTGGTGGAAAATGTTAAAGATTAGGTGGGTGGACAAAATAAGTAATTTAGAGGTTCTTAGGCGAGTGGATGAAAAAAGAAGTATATGGAAGCATCTTGCCAAAAGAAGGAATAGGCTAGTGGGGCATATCCTAAGACATCCAGGTATTGGGCTATTAATAATGGAGGGTAATATTGAGGGAGTAAATTGTAGAGGGAGGCAAAGATTAGAATATATAAAGCAAATTACAAAAGATGTAGGGTGTTACAGGTATGTAGATATGAAACGACTTGCACAAGATAGAAAGATTGGAGAACTGCATCAAACCAGACGAGAGACTGACGACAAAAAAAGGCTACAATCTTAACATATTGTATTCAGTAATTAGGTATTACCATATCTTCCATTGTTTGTATTTTACAATGGTACAACGTACACAGATGCCATCCTTAGAAGTGTTCTGATGTATGGCGCAGAAGCATGGGAGTTAACAAAAAAAAAATAAAGATAGACTGAATGCAGTGGAAATGGACTTCCTGAGACGCAGCTGCAGGGTATCTAGGATAGGGCACATAAGAAATGAAGAAATAATAAGAAGAATGAATCAACAGGAGTCAGTTGTTGAAGCAATAGAAAGTCGCCAACTGTTATGGTATGGACATGTAAAAAGAATGTCAGAAGCTAGATGGCCCAAGTTCATAATGGAATGGACACCTCAAGAAAGGAGAAAAAGGGGCGCCCTCCTAGAAAATGGGAGCAAGACATTCAAAACGCCATGAATTTGAGGCACCTGGCTCCTGAAGATGCACTGGATAGGGGCAAATGGAGGTTGAGATGCGAGAAACGGCCTGATGATGCTGTAAGAGACCTCGCTTAAGTAAGTAAGTACAATGTACACAGAACATGCAGTGGGCTGGTCGATCCGCTGAAATCTCTTCACTATTCGGGGAAGGCTGGGGAGAGCAAGGCGTGCACATTTGCCGCTGACTTCTCCGTTGTCAAGGTAACCGCTCACACTGGAAGAGAAGCGGTGGCCACCCGTCTAACTCTTCACTTGGGAATTTATTACGTATATCAAGGCCATTACAAGGGCTATTTAAAACATTAGAAGGTGTTCTAATGAAATAAAATAGTTTTATGTAATATTTTACACGACACTTGTTCATTTATTGTAAAACAAAAAATAATAACAACAGAAATTGAATCGCTTCATGCTAAATGGGTCTCAGTCCGGTAACCTAAACTTTCGAATAAATAAAAAACCGATTTCACGTCTAAAATAAACATATAATATCATTGCGATAAAATTCTAGAATTTTAGTTTTTGACTTGTTGTTTAGGTCATCAGCCGAAAGGCTCGTTTGAACCTGTAGAGGTTTTCCTAAGTAAAACAAGGAGTGAAGTGGTTTACCATTGCCTTCCTCTCTGAGTGGAAAAGTACGCTTATCAGCATGCCGGGCCCTGTGAAAAGCACATATATGTGTTCCTATCGGCAAATGACACCTTCACTTCATTCACCACAGGGTCTGGCTGTATAATGAAATTCATTACTTTCAGAGGAGATAATTCTGATTAGTGTCTTTTACATCTCTACCTCTTCTGTTCTTAAATAATTCAGTCATTTAATTGGCTGACCATGTCATAAGAAACAAAACTATTTATTTTAGCCCTGCAATGGTTGAGTGTAAATAATTTGACACTCCACCTGTCTGTTATGGGCAATGTTTTTGACTTAAGAAAATAATTTATTAAATAAAATGATAGTTTCATTGTTTAAATTTTGCTATACTGCCCTGAAAATGTGTGCGAGCTGAGGGCCTTTTTGCATGAATCCGAAATCTTGAATTTGATTTTATTTGCAAAACTTTACAAACGCAACAAACATCTAACTACTTTTGGACGCCCAAATCTTAAACAAAACTTTTCTTTAAAAAATTATAAAACGTAAGAAACCCTTCTTCGACGTATGGTATTTCACTTCAAATAAATCAAAAAATGTTTTTATATTTAATTTTGTATCTAAATACTAGGACTTTTTTTTTCTTTGTAAAGAGATATTTTAACAGTACAATTTTTAGAAGTTATAAAATATAAAACAGCTGATCGGCTGTTCAAGCAAGAGGGGCTTCAGTCCGTGACTGAGGCCCTTTCAGCATGAATTATTGTAAAAACATTACACATGTTTACAATCATTTACACTGCTTTCACGGAAGTTTTTTTATAATGAAATGTGCGTTTACGTATAAAGAATACAGAAATACTCAAAAGTCAATATCGTAAAAAATTGGACTGAGGCTCTTTTTGCATGAAGCGATTCAATTATACATATTATTTTCTGATTAATTTTTATTCCTAATTTGTAATCTGTTGCAATCTGTTCAATTTAGAACAATAAGCAACCCCATGACCCAATGAGATGAGGATGACGTGTATGACGTGTAAATGATGTGTATTCTTGTACAGACCCAGGCCGACCATTCCTGAGAGAGTATGTTTAATTGAAACCCAACCATCAAAGTACACCGGTAACCATGTCTAGTATTCAAATCCGTATAAAAGTAGTTACTTTTACTAGGATTCAAACCAGGAACCTTCGTCTCCAAAAATCAGCTGTTAAACAGCTGATTTTGGCGACGACTTTACCTCTAGACCAACCCGGTGGGTTATTTTATATTATATTTTCTGAGAGAAATAAATCTGGATACTATCCATAAAATAGGTGAAGAGGCTCTTCACCTATTTCACCTGAATAGTCGCCGCTGATATAGATAGCAGTGGAAGTCAGTAGTAGACCTACCTCATCATTCTTAAATTTGATTTGCTGATTAAAATGTCTTGATTTGTCTGGCAGTCAAAAGTAAAAGCACCTAAAAATATTGTTAACAATTATTTATCCAGCACAAACGGAATGGTAAATATCACTACAGAAATTTTTTTTATTAAGATTCACTTCTGTTTTTCTTTTGGAATTCTTGAGAAAACATGACAGAAGATTCTACTAAATTTAAAAATAGAGTAGCTACAAAATAAAAACTATTATTATTTACTAAATCTAACCTATAATGAAAACCGTGGCTGAATATATTGTAACAACATATTAAATCAGTTGTTGAAATTTCTGTCAGATATCCACAATATTGTTCAGAGATTTCAGGCCGTAGGCCACACTGGACAGTGGTTAATGCACGTGTCGTTTCGCCACAATGCGCTAATTCCTGTTAACATTACGCTAGTAACCTTTGTATGTATTGCAATAATAATATGTAGGTCAAATAATACAGCAAAATAAATTGCAATATGGAAATTAAAATAAAATCTAATACAAATTAAAACATATCAATTGTTTACTGCTAAAAGATTGTATGCGAGATATATTTTTTCAGTAAATGAAAACTTATTTTCGATATCGAATTTTTTTTAAAGAACTACAACATATTGTATAACTTTATAATTAGACCTAAGGAGTCTGATACATGGTTTAAAGAAGTCAGAGAGGATATCGAGAGAACCAAGAAAACTTAATAAACCTAACCAAGTTCTGTCAACTAATTACGGACTTTGACGGATTCCTTGAAGGGCAAAAACAGAACACCGGGTGGATAAAAGAAACTAGAAAAGCCTACAGTGAGCGAATGCTCAGAATGTGGGCTGAAAAAAGAGATTCCAGAAACGTCTAAAGTCACCTCACATGGTCTAAAATTAGCACTATAGAAGGGCAAAAATATGTATACATAAAGAAGGAAAGTATTGTTTTCATGTCGATTTTCGAAATCGAGTTTTCACCGGATACACACGTTTTCAAACCCTTTGAATTAAAAAAAAACCATTGTTTCAGCGATTTTCCTGTTTCTGGTGTGTACAAAATAAATTCCTGGACAAAATTAACGTATCAAGTAAGATTTTGGGCTAAGTACAAAAAAACATAATTTTCTTCAATGTGCCAGGTTCATATCTGTTACTGTTATTTTTTGTATCATAATTTTAAGCAAATTTAATATTTTTTTAACAAAAAATTTAGAGTTGTAGGCTAAGTTTGATTTATGGTATGTTAATGAAAAACCAAGATAATTAGCTTTAAAAACACAAAGTTTTATTTAACAAAAAGGGTTACTTACAGTATTGAATAAAAGTTTTCCATATTTAGTTCATACATAATGAAAAAAATGAAAGTAAATGATTATTATGTGATTTATAATGAATTAGTAATTTAGTAACAAGTACAGCCCCCTCTTGCCTTAATTACAGGTAGCATCCGTCTCAGCATCCTTGAATCAAGTTTTGGATTTCTTTCTGGTCGATTTTCTCCCATTATTCTTTCGCCACATGGCACAACTGATGAATATTCACTGCATTAAGTTGACGAAACCCACCAGGTTGGTCTAGAGGTAAATTCGTCGCCAAAATCAGCTGTTTAACAGCTGATTTTCGGAGATGAAGGTTCCTGGTTCAAATCCTACTTCTATACGGATTTGAATACTAGACATTGGTTACCGGTGTACTTTGATGGTTGGGGTTTTATTAACCATACTCTCTCAGGAATGGTCGGCCTGGGTCTGTACAAGACTACACCTCATTTACACGTCATACAAATCATCCTCATCTCATTGGGTCATGGAGTTGCTTATTTTTCTAAATTGAACAGATTGCAACGTACACAAATTAGGAATAACAAATTAAAAAAAGTTGACGAACTCTTTTTTTAAGCATAACCTGTACGTGCTCAATAGGATTTAAGTGTGGACTGTTGGCTGGCCAGATCATACGGTTAATACCTACTTCATCAAGAAATGATTTAAAATCGTTTAAATTGATGCATTATTTTTATCAACGATCATATCCAAAGAACGGAATATTGTACGAACTTGAAACTTGGAACTTATATTAAGGTAGTTGTTGTTGTTTAGGTCATCAGCCGAAAGGCTGGTTTGAACCTGTAGGGGTTTTACCAATTAAAACGAGGAGTAGGGTGGTTTACAATTTCCTTCCTCACCGAGTGAAAAAATTACGCTTATCAGCATGCCAGGCCCTCTGAAAAGCACATATTTCCACTCTGTAAAGGACACCTTCGCTTCATTCACCACAGGGTCTGGCTGTATAATGAAATTCATTACTTTCAGAGGAGACAACTCTGATTAGTGTCTTTTGCACCTCTACCTCTTCTATTCTTAAATGATTCAGTCATTTAATTGGCTAACCATGTGATAAGAAACAGAACTATTTATGTTCGATGCGGTAATCAAATGGTATTATGATTCCTACATCTGCTAGATTCGTTAGGGTGGTTGGATCGAGTACAACCGGGAAACAAAAGGCGCGATGTGACTTCGACGCGCACATTAGGCGTAACGCTTTGCTCGTTAAGGAGTAGGGAAGTTTGGAGGATAGACAGGAACATATACAGGGAATAACACTGCAATTAATGATGAGTTTAGCAGTACTTACTCAATTTTGAGTGCGTAGATTTCCCAGGATGCTTCAATTCGTTGACGCCGTTGTAGGAAAACACTAAATGTTCGATTAGATCTGTACAGATTTCACACAATAAACAAAGGCACGTTAAGAGTAAACATAAAGCACTGCTAACACTTGGATAATTGCAGTTAGGATAACGATTTACAAGTTCGAGGCACGAGGTAACACAAATTGCACAAAGTTCGGTAATTAACTGAATAAAAACCATGAGTAGTTCGTTACATAGCTGTAAGCGCGTTCACAATGAATAGCTTCGTTGTTTGGGGCCGTAATTAATACATTATCGGCAACATGAAGTTGGAATATCCAACGCGTTAAATGCAGGTGACGCCAGCACTCGAGGCTGCGAACGTTCGTTTAACCACGACCGAACGGTTAGCTGGTTTGACTTGAAGTGAAAGAGAATCGGGACGAAAGGAACAATGGCGGAGTGAGCACGGGAAATTGGTCTAATTTTGCTATTGGCGGAGCGCGAGCCACGTGATCAAGGATCACACATGCGTAGAACTAATTAGTGATGTAATCGATGCAGAATCAATATTACTGAATTAATCGAGCGGGAAGATTTATTCTGGAAGATTCGACGGCGCGCGGTATTTGAATCTATTGTAATACTGAAGAATTTATTTTAGCCCTGCAACGAACAGATTGAGTGTAAATAAATTAACACTCCACCTGCCTGTTATCGGCATATTAAGGTAGATATCAATTTTTAACTGTAATGTACAATTTACCGACCGAATGGGTTGATAACTTACGAAAAATTAACTTAAATAATATTTTTTATATTTATATATTTAAGGTCGTATCAATAATAAAATCATTTCAGTCCGCAAGTCAATATTGGTATAAATAAAATTTAGTATATTATGTAGTTTTTTTAAGTGGAATCGAATAAAATAATAAAAATAATTATCAAGTTTAACAATTTAGATAAAGTATTTTATATATTTTGCTACAGCATGTCATACTGTGGTAAATACTAAAAATAATATATTAAGAAATTTAATTAAGTTGCAAAAACGAGGAAAATTTTTATACTAGGTAAAACTATTACGGATGTTCTGAAAAAAAGTAAAAATAAAAGATTAACTCAAAATACCACATTCTTGTAACGTGACGAGTCGGTTATAAAAAGGTTACTACATCCGAAACAAGAAACGAGATGAAAAGGAAGACAAGACAGCTTATTTAATTAAAAAGGACAAAATTTATTTTATAAGAGAAACGAGGTTGAAGTAAGGACTTTTTCTCTGTTTATGTACAATCCAGCGAGTCTCTTTACCTTGTATAAAGAGTTGTGGATTAGTAGTCGGCACGGCGTTGATAGCAAGCACGTCAGGCGGGCGATAGCGGTGCCACTCCGCCAGGCGGCGGGTCGGTCGAGTGCTTGTTAGCAATGAAATCCATCACGTTTAGTTTGCAATTACCTAATGGCAGGTTTCTTCTTAGAATTTTTATTCCATTTATTTCATTTTATTGAAAGGTGAAATCTGATGACCTCTTTTATCAAAATGTTGAGTTTCTAAGCACCGGAAAATTTTTAAACTTAAGACCAAGATAAATTTATTGAAAAAAACCTTTGCTAATTATATTAGACTATTTTGACACTTATATCCAAGGTCCGTTTCGGGATTTAGGTAAATTAAATAATTAACAAACTATCGTTTAAAATCACAAACAAATATTTATTAACCACTATAAATTACATTATTAATGATGTTAATTAAATCAACGAATGAATTACAATATGACTACAAGTTAATTACTTACAATAAAAAAGTACCTCAATATACGTACGTCAAAGAGTAAGGAAAAAACGCCTCGAAATGTAGAAGGACAAATCATGGGTTCTCCACCAAGATAATGCGCCAGCTCATTCCGCGTTACCTGTCAAGAGGTTCCTAGCCAAGTACAGCATCTCAGTGTTAGAGCATCCACCTTATTCACCAGATCTTGCACTAGGTGACTTCTACCTGTTCCCTAAGGTGAAATCTGCATTAATAGGGACAAGATTTGAGTCTGTGGAAGCTGTAAAAGAGAAAGCGGCACGTGCCTTGAAGAAGCTGACAGAAGATGACTTCCAGCACTGTTTCCAACAATGGAAAATTCGTATGGAGCGTTGTAGGGATAGAGAATGAGTGTATATTGAAGGAGACAATAAGTGATTATGTATAAAATAAAAATATTTTTTTTACAACGTCAGTCTCGTTAGTTAGTAGCCACACCTCGTATAACTTTTCACTTCCATCTTGTGGTCACATCTTGCGCACAACCAATGTTTTATTTTTATTAAATCATGGAAAATCATGAAAATCATCCTATGAAATAGAGTAAACCATATTCCTACATTTGGTGACATAATTAGAAATGAATAAATAATTACTTCCTTAAAAATGTTTGAGTATAATAGAAGCATGCATTAGGACTTAAGAAAACAAGTATAACACTGCTAATCAGATAAAGGTTTGGGAAAAAGTAAAAGAAGACCGCACCCTGACGAGATAAAATATGGAAGGCGTGCGTCACAATTTGGCAACATAGAAGTGAGATTTCCTACCTCTGCATAGTCTACAATTTAAAAAATCTGGTGTGAAACACTCACACAACTTTCTCTTGCCAATGCAAATGATTAATAATAAACCTAACATTATTAATAAAATATTAGAAATAAACCAAAACTAACCTCAAAAACATAACCTTATTTTAATCATGAGTGAATGACGCAAAATGACAATCGAACTCAGTTTGGCTTAAAAATACGGAAAATCACGCTTTCACGCTAAACTAGGCTCTGTAGAGAAAAATGCTTAAAACAAAAGTTGTAGATCTTTTAATTTTCTATAAATTTAATTATATACACTTTTGTCGTAAAATGCATACTAAGACCGAAATGTTAAAAAAATCGATTTTTCTCACGTTTTCGTGAGAAAAAAAACAGAAAATTGCAAATTACCGCTAAACTAAGCGTTATACAAAAAAATGTTTGAAATAAAAGTTGTAGAATTTTACATTCTCTACAATTTTTATTATATAAGTTTTTGCGCTAAAATTTATATTATAGCCGTAATCTTAAAAAAACAACGTTTTTACGTGAAAACAGCCTCACCGAGAAATTCAGCAAACATGGCGCCTACCCTATCTTGTAGAAAATAAAAAATCGAGTAAAATAGGCGATTTTAAAAAAAATCGTAGGACCAGTTTTTGAGAAAATCGCAAAAAACTGAAAAATTATACGAATAAACTACTACTTCCGGTCGACCGATTTTGATGAAAATGTTCGTGTCGCGTCCGGTAGTGGTATGTAACTTAAGTTTCAAGTTTCAAGTTCGTACGATGTTTCGTTCTTGAGATATTCTGTTCACACACAGACACACAGACACACAGACACACACACAGACCAATCGCTAAAAACATGTTTTTTGGGTTCAGGGGGTCTGAAAACGTATAGATCCGGTGAAAACTCGATTTCGAAAAATCGACATGAAAACAATACTTTCCTTCCTATATATTCATATAGGCAAGAGAAAGTAAAAATTAATTCCAAAATACTCAGTTCTCGCTGAATTGAATAAATAATTGATTTATGTTATTAATATACTGCAAATAACAATAATTATACAGAAATAACAATATTTATACAGTCCATTGGAAATAGCATGATAGCATTGTGACGATATCGAGGAGGAGAGTGGTGCGAGAAATTTCTAGTAATTCATAGAATGTTAAGTAGCCACAACTCGTACATTAATGTCATCTAAAAATTGTTCTTACTTATTTTTGTAAAGAATCCTGAATCCTGAATCCTGGTTGAGAGGGCTGAGAAGCCCTATGATGGCGACATCGTGTTAAGGAACACCTGGTCGCTCGGGGAACAATTTTACCGAATAATTGCAACCTCATGAAATTTAGGGGGAATTTTATAGTTTAAAATTAGGAAATAGGATTCTGGCTCTTGCGGGATTGGGACTGGGACTTCAAAGGAGGTAATGTATTTTAAGAAGTTACTCATGGATGAAAATTTATATTAAGGGACAAGTGGGTTTAAGAGCGGCTCTTTTCTTTTTTTTTGTTTTTCAGTAGCCTTTTTCAGTTATGTGGGAGTTTTATTGTCTTGAGGAGGGGAAGGCACGCACCGTACTTAACGTGGACAAATGGTACAATTTTAGGTAGGGGTTAGTTTATGATTTTAGGGGAGACGGAAAGGGTAGAGTTTGGCATAATCACCGGCCTTTTATTTTCTAAGTGTTTAATAATTTAAAATGGCGGCTCTTTTCACCGTAGTGGAGTGATTATGCATAGGAACATGGGGACTACTACCAACTGGGGGGCGTGAGTCATACAAGTAGATGAAGGGGCATGGGTATATAAGAGGAATACAGGGCGGAATAAAAATGTGGCAACTCAAAATTTTGATAAGTGGGTCATACTGGAATTTAGATAAAGTCGTGGAATGGTAATGGCATAAAGACTTCGGGCGGATGTGGGCGTCGGTACAAGTCCTGAATGATCTGGGGTCCGTCAGTTTTCCCGGCGTCGTGGAGCCGTTTCGAGGTATTGTAAATAAAGTCCTCCATAGAGGGGAAGAGAAGGTGTTCGTGTACGATGCGATTGGAGATAAGATAGTGAAACTTTGTGATGCAACGGAGGACTTTGTTCTGGTATTTTTGTAAACATTTTATTGAATATCCACTTCTAAATAAGCATCTACATTATATTTTAATATTGTAGGTCAACACACATACATTAAAAAACAATTAAATTAAAGTTAAAAACAAAAAATAAACTTTACTGTTTGCAAACTGAATCAATTGTTTTAAAATATAAGAACATCGTATGATAGTTTAAAATTAATTAAGAAATTACATGTGTTTTTTTTATATTAGAATCAGTTTTTATGTTTCCAATTTGTTACAGACATTGATATCTTTTTCGTTTACTCAAAGCTGAGTGAGTGAGTGAGCGAGTGAATTGAGTAAGTAGAGCGCATTATTAGAACCAGTTACTTTCCTCTTAAGGAACTGGGATAGAATGAGGATGAAGGAAGGACCTATAAACCTTTTGTGAGTTGTGAGTGTAGCATAGGATGCCAGTCTTTGTTTGACAAGATTACACCTAAATGGAATTTCTTTCATCAGCAAATTAAAACCCTTTTCCATTATCTTTTGTCCTATTGACATAAAACTACAGCAAACTGTCTTATTCAATTAATATTTTCTTAATTCAATTTTAATGCAAGCGACACTGGATAAAAATAATTATATTACTTTCTAAACCTTTAGTAATATGTTACTGGATTGCTAAATTTATTCAATTTTTTTAATACTCTTTGTAAATCAACTGTTTAGGATGGGTCGGAACTTTTTAATCCTATTAAACCTCTTTGGAGAAACTGGAATTGCTCATTTTTATAAATGTATATAAAAAAAACATCTGGTGTGAAACACTCACCCGATTTTCTCTTCCCAATATAAATAATGAATAATATAACCTATGTTTAATCATTAGTGAACAATGTAAAATGACAATTTTAATCATGATTAAATGAAAATCAACCCCTGTTTGACTTCAAAATACGGAAAATCACTAACAATTGACACTAATCTAAGCTCTGTAGTAAAAATGTTTAAAATAAAAAATTGTAGATTGTTTAATTGTTTACAACTTTAATTACTTAATAGGCTACTGGTTTGTCGTAAAATGCATACTAAGTCCTACTGGGTACTCCATCTTACAATATAATTTAACACTACAATTTTTATAATGGTTACAGTTATTTAACAAATCTTAAAGAAAACAATTATAATTTTATCATACAAAATTATACAATTTTTACTTTCTCTTGCCTATATGAATATATAGGAAGGAAAGTATTGTTTTCATGTCGATTTTTCGAAATCGAGTTTTCACCGGATCTATACGTTTTCAGACCCCCTGAACCCAAAAAACATGTTTTTAGCGATTGGTGTGTGTGTGTGTGTGTGTGTGTGTGTGTGTGTGCGTGTGTGTGTGTGTGAACAATATATCTCAAGAATGGAACATCGTACGAACTTGAAACTTGAAACTTAAGTTACATACCACTACCGAACCCGACACGAACATTTTCATCAAAATCGGTCAACCGGAAGTAGTAGTTTATTCGTGTAATTTTTCACTTTTTTGCGATTTTCTCAAAAACTGGTCGTACGATTTTTTTTGTTAAATAGCCTGGTTTACTCAATTTTTTATTCTCTACAAGATAGGGTAGGCGCCATGTTTTCTGAAATTTTGGGTGAGGCTGTTTTCACGTAAAAAAATTGTTTTTTTAAGATTACGGCTTTAATATGCAATTTAGCGCAAAAATTTATATAATAAAAGATGTAGAGAATGTAAAATTCTACAACTTTTATTTCAAACATTTTTTTGTATAACGCTTAGTTTAGCAGTAATTAGCAATTTTCTGATTTTTTTCTCACATAAACGTGTGAAAAATCTATTTTTTTAAAGATTTCGGGCTTAGAATGCATTTTACGACAAAAGTGTATATAATTAATTTTATAAGAAATAAAACGATCTACAAGTTTTATTTAAGCATTTTTCACTACAGAGCTTAGTTTAGCGTGAAAGAGTGATTTTCTGTATTTTTAAGCCAAACTCAGTTCGATTTTCATTTTGCGTCTTTCACTCGTGATTAAAATAAGGTTATGTTTTTGAAGTTAGTGTTTTGTTTATTTCTAATGTTTTATTACTAATGTTAGGTTTATTGTTAATTATTTGCACTGACAAGAGAAAGTTGTGTGAGTGTTTCACACCAGATTTTTTATTTTTTTTTTCATTCAAAATATATATTATTTTTTTACACCACCAATAATACGGTAAACAGTAAACACTTACCAATTATAGCGCTTTCATGCATCCTATGCACATCTTCAGTAATTTTCAAAATTTAAAACATCCTACTTCCACCATGATAAGGATTCATAAGACATAAAGACATTTTTTTATTATCTTTACTAAAACATATACAAAAAGATATTATTTTTAGTAAGTTTAATTAAGCTTAATTTGATTTTACGCTTTTAATTGCTACGTATTTTTAACGACAATATTTTTAATTTCATTTTTTTGTCTAGGCCTGAATATTTTGTATTTGTTTTTTTTTAAAGAAAGAAGGTTGTTTTATTTAAATAAGTATTTTCTGTTGGATAATTAAGTCTAAATAATGTTTTTGTTAGAATAAATATATAAATTTAATATGATGTAAGGGTTACGCACGTAAACATTTGATATAAAATAAACAAAAGTCATAGAATCAATCTGTTTTTTTTTTATTCCTAATATGTGTGCGGTGCAATCTGTTCAATTCAGAACAATAAGCAACCCCATGACCCAATGAGATGAGGATGATGTGTATGACGTGTAAATGAGGTGTAGTCCTGTACTGACCCAGGTCGACCACTCCTGAGTGAGTATGGTTAATTGAACCTCAACCATCAAAGTACACCGACTTTCACTGTCTAGTATTCAAATCCTTATAAAAGTAACTACCTTTACTATGATTTGAACCAGGAACCTTCGTCTCCGAAAATCAGCTGTTAAACAGCTGATTTTGGCGACGACTTTACCCCTCTAGACCAACCCGGTGGCTTAATATCTGTTAAAACGTAAACATTTTCATAAAATCAGGGTAGATAAATTTAAAAAATTATAATGTTAACGTTTCAAAAATAAAAAAAAAGAATTTGAGTCTAATATTTTAATAAACGAGACCGATTGATAAGAACAAAAAATATAATTTTGGAACAGTGTTTTCGGTTTAAAAGAAAACAATTCAAATTAAATGTAATTATATGTTGCAAACTGAGAACAAAGTTTAACAAAATATAAATTTAGTTTTCGATGTGTGAACAGGACAATTTGTTTCTAATTACTTTGTTTAACAAAAGTGTGGAGAGATCGATTATTACGATTTAGAATTGTAATCGTGAACTGTTGCCGTACAATGTAACTGGGAATGGAATAAGACGAGTGAGTTTTGGTGGCATAATGTAGGCCTATGTCAATTTTTCATGTAAATTCTGTCCCAAATACTGGTACAACGAACATATGTAAATTGCGTCCATTCCTAATTCGGGGTTGGTTTTCCTAATTTCCGCCTCTTAATACTTCGTTTGCTTATAAATTGGGATCCCTTCATTTTCACAATTCCAAATGTAGTCTCTGCTGCCTTACCGATTCATAAATGGATTTGAAATTATACACAAATTATAACTTAGAATTATATAAAATAATAATTAATTTCCGCAATTGTGCATTCACAATGATAATTGAGTATATTGATTGCTTTTTAAAAGATTCAAATAATAAAACTAATTAGGTTTTCAAATACGAAGGTTATTTTATTCTATTTCTGATTGGTTATAAAAAATATACAGTCCAGCCTTCTTTAGTTTGCTCGTACTGTAAACAAATAATGACGTTACTGAGCATGCGCATTATATAAGAATGTGTACACGCTGATTAAAAGGTAACTACAAAATACTTTCAAAAGAATTTAAATACAAAATACTTTTAAAAGTATTTTTATAAATGAAATTGTTTGACCTACATCATATCATGACTGATGTTTTACGTAATTTAAGTAGTGCGGGTCCAAGCTCCATGTAGTTACGGGGTACGGGTGAAGTATAATGAATGAGTGACGCATGCTGGGAGAACGATTGTTGTAATACTCTTTTTTTTTAATTTCTAATTTGTGTACGTTGCAATCTGTTCAATTTAGAACAATAAGCAACCCCATGACCCAATGAGATGAGGATGATGTGTATGACGTGTAAATGAGGTGTAGTCTTGTACAGACCCAGGCTGACCATTCCTGAGAGAGTATGGTTAATTAAACCCCAACCATCAAAGTACACCGGTAACCACTGTCTAGTATTCAAATCCGTATAAAAGTAACTACCTTTACTAGGATTTGAACTAGGAACCTTGGTCTCCGAAAATCAGCTGTTAAACAGCTGATTTTGGCGACGACTTTACCTCTAGACCAACCCGGTGGGTTGTATTACTCTGATACAAAACATTCGTTTTCAAACTTTCCGTAATTAACATATTTGTTTGTATTTATTACATTTCTTTTATTTACATATTTTGATATGAATATGTAAGTAAAATATTATGAATCCGACCAAGTTAATAATTCGGTAGGTATTTTTTAAATTAATGCGCCGTATGATAAGAATATATTTTTAGTCTAGTTAGTACACACTACCACTACAAATGCATCAGCTGTGAAACACTACTAACTCATTCATTCTTCCACTGCTATAACAACCCACTGCATTCCTTCCAACTACACGGAGCTGGGATTCATGCAATACTTATAATTTAAAACATAGTTAACTTAATAGGAATACGACATCCATAAAGTGGCGGACCCTAGCGTGCACCCTGTAGTAGCTGGCTTTGGTTTGTTTACAGTAGGAGCAAACTTAGGACGGCTGAACTGTAACTAATGAGAATAATAAAATAAGTTTATTATCAAAAGTTACATACATCCTTGGTTATTTTTCAACATAATCACCATTTAAATTGAGTCATTTATCATACCGGTGAACAAGTTTTCCAATACCCTCTTCATAAAACATTTCCAACGGTTACTTGAAATGGATTTTCGCGGTGGCAAGGAATTCGTCGTCTGTTCGAAAGCTCTGCCCTTCTAATTACTTTTTCAATTCAGGGAAAAGGTGGAAGACGCTTAGCGCTAAGTCGACGTTATTCGCCGGATGATCAAAAATGTCCCATTGAAACTTGTCAAGAAGCCGTTTTGTTTCTGCAGCACTGTGAGGATGGGTTTTATCATGGAGTACCACAACTCTAGAAGTTCTTTTGTTTTAAGGGGAGACTGCATGATGGTTTTGACTGAAAATTCGGTTTTTTATGTTTTTCCTAGAGTTTAGACCTAGATCTACCACAAAAACATTAAATTACGACAAAAAATTATTTTAATGAAAAAAATTAAGTTTTTCTCATGTTTACCCTAAAAATTAACATGTCGCCGAGAACAAAATATTTTTCACATTTTTATATTGTTCGTTTTAGTGCAAAAATAATTTTAGTTTTTTTTAATATCTGCTTCACTATTTTTAATATTCTCCGCTGTTGGTGCAGCTTTCTCACCAATTGTTGATGAAAAATTAAACTTGTTTGTGTACATTTTGTTTTTATTTGTGCCTTTCCCGTAAATTTAGATTTGTAACACTTTTTTTCTCTCTTTAATCTTTTATTTACAACTGTAAAATGTTACAACAAGCAAATGTGATGATTATCGTGATTATGTAAATGACATGATAGGCATGAGAGGGGTAGGGCCCCCAGTGGTGCCTCCCCAAGAATGAAATTTGTATATCAAATTAGCATGTCTCTACTCCAGCGTCTTTTAAGGCGTCTAGGAGGATTATCAGGTAAATGGACGGAGGAAAGTGAACGCACCAGGGGGTTCTCGTGTTCGTGTGACTTGTCGTGAAAGCGTTTGTATAGGTATTCAATGGAATTTTGTACAAGTGGTGTTTTCAAATCTGTATGTAAGGTTTTGTTGCTAACGTAAAGAGGTAACACTTAACATACGTTTTTCTCAAAAACCATTTAACCTATCAGGCTGAAATGTTTACCAGTTAATTATCATGTGTATGCACATTTACAGACATTGTTTTTATTTCCTCAGGTGCTCAAAAATTTAGTAATATGCGAAATACATAGAAAAAAATAATTGTAAAAATTTTATGTTATTCGTTATTCTTTTAAAAACTTTATGATCCAACAGATTAAATTGAAAAAAATATCAGTAGTGAAAACCATCCTACAACTATAAGTGTGTAAAGTTTCGTTTTCCTATCTTTCACCAATCCTATGAAAAAATGTCCCTAAATGTATTTCATTGCGTTTGGCGGGATACAAAGTACAGTCTCTCCTTAAATGGCTCACCGCAACCGCTAAAAATTCAGGAGGTTACTGTGAAACTTTCCGACGGTTTTTGAGCTCCTGAACAGAGACGAACTCCAAAACACCGTAAAGACTCATTTCAAGTGACTGGCGGCAACATTTTATCAAGAGGTTAATGGAAAGCTTGTAAACCGGTTTGATCTGTCCGGTACGTAACTTTTAATATACATTTATTTTATTACTCTCATTAGTTTTATTTTTATAATCAATCGGAGGTTGAAAAAATAACCCTGCTACAAAACCATCCGGTAAAATCACCATTATATACAGAGTTTCAGGAGGAACTGGCATACAACATAAATTGATTCCTCTCATCAAAAACAATGGAAAAGGTTGACACAAACGTTGATTCTGAATTTCTTCGTAATTGAATTACAGCTAGCGAAATTCATTTAATTGTTGTAGTTTATGGAATAAATTAATTCAGTGTTTTTTTGTTTGATTTATTAACACCGAATTTGCTCAGAATTGAATCGTTTACATGTTTTATTTAAATTTTTGATGCACTTTTGTTATTTATCGTTTAGTACAACATTGAACTACCACACAACACAACAGTAAAATACTTGGGACTACATTTAGATCGTCGCCTTACATGGAAACATCACATATCAACAAAAAAGAAACAACTTGAGCTGACAGTACGTAAACTACACTGGTTAATTGGTAAACCAATTAACTCACCTTTGTCAAACGAATCAAAAATTAATTTGTATAAATCCCTTTTAAAACCCATGTGGACATATAGGCTTCAATTGTGGGGTACATCCAGCACTTCAAACATAAATATATTCGAAAGTTTTCAGTCAAAATTCTTACGGCGGGCCCTGCAAATTCCGTGGTACATCAAACACACTTAAATCTATGCCGATCTTAATATTGACTCAGTGAAACAAACTTCATCAAAATTCAGGTGTAAATATGAAGAAAAACTCAATCATCATCCAAACTTCTTGGCTCTGAATCTGCTAAATAACATTGATACCGGGTTTTCAAGACTGTAAAGACATAGTTTTTTTGATTTAGGTTATAGGTTTTAAAGAACATTGCTACATTTATTATCATTTTTTCTAATTAATTTATTACTACTTTCAATTTCTTTAACATTATAATGAAATTGTAATCATGTTAACTAACATTTATCAAAATTGCTGACTGTTCTATTTCATGTGAACAGATTGTAATTTTGCAGACTTGTAAAAAAAATTATCGTTTAGCAAAGTTGTGTCCCTTAAACCTTATTAAAACGTTTTTTAAACTACAAAACTATATTTTTATAAATCTATGTAATCGCGAAACGCTTAAAATTGGGGCAAATTTTTATTCCGCGAACCACGAAGCAGAGGAATTCATTAATTTAAAATTGAAAATTTATTATCTAAAAATATTTCATGTGTAAATTTGTGGTGATTTTAACAGGAAATATCAACAAATATATTAGGGTAATTTAAATGTATATTAACCTTAAATTAAGGTATTTAAGTATCGCTTTTAAGAGTTAGGATCGCTAAAGGGTAGAATTTTAGTAGCAGTTGACCAATTATGTTAACTGGTATAACCTATAACAATCTATTACAATTAACTGTTATCTAACTGGGCCAGAGTGAATGTAAACGCTCGGTGGCTCGCTTGCTCTATGCTCTTTGCTCTTTGCTCTTCCTGATCATTGTTGCGTGCGTTGCATACAAACTACACGTTCTGCGTGTAGACACTTCTCTCTGTTTATGTATTGTTATTACAAACATTAAACATATACATAATACCAACGAATTACCTAAACAAATTTGTAATTATTTCAATAGAGTAGCTATTTAATGATTTAGATATTACAGTCCCACCGGGTTGGTCTAGAGGTAAAGTCGTCGCCAAAATCAGCTGTTTAACAGCTGATTTTCGGAGACCAAGGCTCCTGGTTCAAATCCTAGTAAAAGTAGTTACTTTTATAAGGATTCGAATGCTAGACGGTTGTTACCGGTGTACTTTGATGGTTGGGGTTCAATTAATCATACTCTCTCAGGAATGGTCGGCCTGAGTCTGTACAAGACTACACCTCATTTACATGTCATACATATCATCCTCATCTCATTGGGTCATGGGGTTGCTTATTGTTCTGAATTGAACAGATTGCAACGTACACACATTAGGGATTAAAAGAAAAAGATATTACAAGGGTGGTTTTTATCAACCTCCGATAGGCCATAAATAAAAGGCAGGTGAAAATAGAAAAAATGTTTCATTACTTAAAGTTACGTACACTTATGGCTACTTTTTGATGTTGTTGTTTAGGTTAACAGCCGAAAGGCTGGTTTGAACCTCTAGAGGTTTTACTAAGTAAAACGAGGAGTGAAGTGGTTTACCATTTCCTTCCTCACTGAGTGAAAAAGTACGTTTTCAGCATGCCGGGCCCCCTCTGAAAAGCACATATTTTCCACTCTGTAAATGGCACCCTCACTTCATTCACCACAGGGTCTGGTTGTACAAAGAAATTCATTACTTTCAGAGGAGATAACTCTGATTAGTGTCTTTTACACCTCTACCTCTTCTGTTCTTAAATGATTCAGTCATTTAATTGGCTGACTATGTGATAAGAAACAGAACTATTTATTTTAGCCCTGCAACGAACAAATTGAGTGTAAATAATTTGACACTCCACTTGTCTGTTATGGGCAGTTTTTGATGTAATCACTTTGAATTGAACCATTTGTCGTAACTTTGGAAGTGCTTTTCAATGCTCTCTTCATTAAATTGATACTGTACTGTTTTTGGGCTGGTCCGTCGTTCGTGTTTTGCCCGCTGTTGGCGCTGTGACGTAGTTGCTGCTGCCGGTAGATAGCGTAGCGAGCAAACCTCTCACAGCAGCTATTACAATGGCGGGTACCTAACACCAACACAGGACTGAGCTGAATCGAGGAGAAGGAAGAGAAATGGAGTAGTCGAGAAGGTAATCAATCAGTATCGATCCTATCACTCGAGAAGGTTGATGCGGAGAAGTAATTGTCACTCATTGTCACACAGTACAGAAATCATTTGTTTGGAGTTCCGGTTTCCACCGAAAGTGGCTCAAAACCGGAAGTCAAGAAATTAAAGTCGGAATTTGGAAACAAAAATAGTGTCATTCTATTCCTGTTAAAGAGTAAGTACAGAGTAATCATTGGGTTTGAAATTCCGGTTCCCACCGGAAGTGGCTCAAAACCGGAAGTCAAGAAATTAAAGTCAGAATTTGGAAAACAAAAAGAGAATCATTCTATTCCTGTTAAAGAGTAAGTACAGAGTAATCATTGGGTATGAAATTCCGGTTTCGATCGAAAGTAGCTCAAAACCGGAAATTAAGAAATTAAAGTCGGAATTTGTAAACAAAAATAGTGTCATTCAATTCTTCTTAAAGAGTAGATACAGAAATCACTAATGGCTTTTACCATAAGTCAAAAGTAAGCTTTTTTAAAATTGCCACCAACCCCACAAAATGCGTCGTCTCATGAAAGGGATTTTTAAACTAAATTATTTTGTTTTTACGTGTGGTTTATTTTAATCGATTCATTGACCGTCTATTAAATTGATTAATTAATTTCTACAAGGGCTAAGATAAAGTAAAAATTTGTTAAAGATTGCAAAACGTAACAAAAATTATTTAATTACTTTTTTAATAAGAGTATAATAGAGAAAGCTTAATGTTATTTTCCATTACATTTGAAATGTATAAAAATATGACATTGTAGAGTGCGCTGTCAAATACAAAACTTTCATATGAAAAATACAATGTTATGTAACTTTTTCATGTTGTGTAACTTATATAGTATTAAAAGAATTTTTTTTTTTGGCTACTGAAAAAACAGAGGGCATTATCGTGGTTAAATCCTGTTTATTCTAACCCACACACATTTGACATTCTTTTAACAATGTAAGATTTTTTTTGTAGTTCGTAGATTTACATATGCGTTGCGTTTTATTTTTTATCCTTAGGCAATGTAAGAAAGAAAAAAGTAAATACAGTAGCTAGGCCTAGTAGATTTTGTTTCATAACAGCTATTACATACATATCCTACCAGCTCTACAATATTGCATTATTATTCTGTTCCATTTCAATTCTATTTTTATCTAATAATATGATAAAATTTGTAATATAATACATATAAATAATAAAACATGTAAATTTTCTTCTACAGATCTTTATCAAGCGTCAATTAACTAATGATTTTCCGTATTTTTAAGTCGAACAGAGGTTGATTTTCATTTAGCGTCATTCATTCGTGATTAAAATTAGGTCATGTTTTTCACTTCACTTTGTTTACTCATGATTAAACATAGATTATTATTGACATTGGCAAGTGAAAGTTGTGCGTGTGTTTCACACCAGATTTTAAGAGTTAATTTTTTTATCCCTAAATTGTGTAGTTGCAATCTGTTCATATCTTGTCTTTTACAGACACGGGCCAACCATACCTGAGAGAGTATAGTTCATTGAACTCCTAACCATCAAAGTACACCGATAAACACTATCTAGTACTATTCAAATCCATATAAAACAACTACTTTTACTAGGATTTGAACCAGGAACGTTCGTCTCCCAAAATCAGCTGTCAAACAGTTGGCTCGCGACGACGACTTTCAGAATTAATAGGATTTTTTTATTTTTTTATCCCTAATGTGTGTACGTTGCAATCTGCTCAATTCAGAACAATAAGCAACCCCATGACCCAATGAGGTGAAGATGATATGTATGACGTGTAAATGAAGTGTCGTCTTGTACAGACTCAGACCAACCATTCCTGAGAGAGTATAGTTAATTGAACCCCAACCATCAAAGTACACCGGTAACTACAGTCTAGCATTTAAATCCGCATAAAAGTAACTTCTTTACTAGGATTCGAACCAGGAACCTTCGTCTTCTAATCCTTTAATAGGATTAAATTATTCATTTTATTTATTTGTTAAAAAAATAATTTTATCTTTATTATTACTACGATTGGTTTAGAGTTAATGTCGTCGCCGTGAGTCAGCTGTTTAATACCTGATTTTGGCAGACGAACGTTACTGATTCAAATCCTAGTAAACTTTTACACGAATTTGAATGCTATACAGTGTTTACCGGTATACTTTGATACTTCGGGTTCAATTAACTATGCGGAATGGTCGGCCTGGGTGGGTACAAGACTTGTAACATTTATTTTTCAATGTTACAATTTATTTTAAATTAATTTTTCCTTGCATTGTTCTAATAGTATTAATTTTCGTTATCTGCTCTGTCGACGTTAATTAGTTATCTCTTAATTGATTTGCTCTTCTAGGCTTCTGTATTACCGTCGCTGCCATCTGCTTTATCTGCCGTCTCGGTTCTCCTTTTGGTTCTATCATGTTTTCTTTCATGATTACCCTGTTGGAGGGGACCCGTGACGTCAGGCCCGAGTTTTCCTTTTATGTAATTTTTGCGTATCTCGTTCTTCTTTCTGCAAATGGTCATGTCGCCGGACGTGTTTTTGGCTTTGGTGCCGTAATTAATTTTTATGTCTTTTCGGGGTGCGTTATGTTGCTGCTTGTCTTGACATTTTGCTTTCCCGTGTATCGGTAAGTTCTTCTCTTTTTATTTCTGTAGTTAAAACCCCAAAAGCCGAAAATGTTAAATTTAAATTTGTAAATTTTGTAAACCCTTTGGGTATTTTAAATTTTATTTAAATTTTTTTTAAATGCTTTTCTTAAAGCGAACTTTTCTAGTTGAGCCTATGGGATTTAGCTACCTTTTATTTTTGTGTTTTTGGGGTAGCCCTCATTTTTCTAAGTCCTGGTTTTTCTGCTCTTTGCAGGGACCCAGTGTGGGGCAGCTTTCACCCAGTGTGGGGCAGCTTTCACCCAGTGTGGGGCAGCTTTCACCCATTGTGGGGCAGCTTTCACCCAGTTTGGGAATGATTTAAATCTGTTTGGGATGGATCCTATTTCAAGTCCTGACAAATGCTAATTTGTTCGAAAATTAATGTAATCCTGTTTGGAGCAAATGGTATCCGCTATGAATTTGCATTTCGTAACCCGAAAACTTCTTGTCGGCGATATGATTCGACCTTTCTCTAAAATATCCATCTAGAAGCATCCGTTATATAAAATTATATTTTGCAAATAAATCAAAATCTCAACTTTAATTTATTACTTGTGATAATGAGTTTTTTTTACTTAATTCTATTTTAGTATGCTGCTAAGCATGGTATAGTGTGGAGTTAATCTGTTTCCATACTTCTTACTTTTAATCTTTTCTACATAAATTTTTTGGATAAAACATTATTTGTAAAAATTATGTTCTGTAATTTTGAAATTTTGTATTTGGTTTTTATCTAACTGGCTTTGTTAAATAAAAAAATCAATTCTTATTAAATAAAATAATAATTTATTTTATTATTCTGTATTTTCGTCTTAAAGCCAAATTAATTATGATTGCTTATAAAATTAAATTATTTTAACCTTATCTATTGGTTATTTAAAAGGCCTATTCAATTTAAATATTCAATCTATTGTTTCATTTTTATAATGAAATTTATTATTAATTATCAACCTTCTTTAATGAAATTATTTTTTTCTCTGGATCCAGTATTAAGTATTATATATATTATTATATTTTTTTGAGGAGTTTTGTCTTTTCTTAAATTTTGGCTATTTATGTTTTTTAAGATCATTTTTTTTGCGCTTGTGTAACTTTCTCCGTTAAATAATAATTTAATTGTAACTGTAATTCTTTAAGTATTTCATTTCATTCAACATTTTATTAAATATTTTTACTATTTTATTTTTCTCGATTTATTTTAATATCACATCACCGCAGTCTCTCCTGTTGGAGTTTATTTGTTCCCCGTGCCAATTTTGTTTCGTGGCGTTTTGGTTTCGCTCGAACAAAAGGGGTTACAGACTACACCTCATTTATAGGTTATAAGTTTCATATAATTCTCATCCGATTAGGTAATGGGGTTAGTTATTGTTCTAAAATGAACAGATTGTAAATTACACACATTAGGGACAAAACGATTATTACTGCATAAAAAAGAAACCAATTTTTTAAAACCTAAAAAAATCTGGTGTGAAACACTCACACAACTTTCTCTTGCCAATGCAAATAATTAATAATAAACCTAACATTAGTAATAAAACATAAGAAATAAACAAAAAACTAACCTCAACAAACATAACCTTATTTTAATCATGAGTGAATGATGCAAAATGAAAACCAACCTCAGTTTGGCTTAGAAATACGGAAAATCACTCTTTCTCTCTAAACTAGGCTCTGTAGAGAAAAATGCTTTAAATAAAAGTTGTAGATCTTTTAATTTTCTATAAATTAAATTATATACACTTTTGTCGTAAAATGCATACTAAGGCCGAAATCTTAAAAAAATCAATTTTTCACACATTTTCGTGAGAAAAAAAACAGAAAATCGCAAATTACCGCTAAACTAAGCGTTATACAAAAAATTGTTTGAAATAAAAGTTGTAGAATTTTTAATTCTCTACAACTTTTATTATATAAAGTTTTGCGCTAAAATGCATATTAAAGCTGTAATCTTAAAAAAACAACGTTTTTACGTGAAAACAGCCTCACCCAGAATTTCAGCAAACATGACGCCTACCCTATCTTGTAGAGAATAAAAAATTGAGTAAACCAGGCGATTTTTAAAAAAATCGTAGGACCAGTTTTTGAGAAAATCGCAAAAAAGTGAAAAATTACACGAATAAACTACCACTTCCGGTTGACCGATTTTGATGAAAATGTTCGTGTCGAGTCCGGTAGTAGTACGTAACTTAAGTTTCAAGTTTCAAGTTCGTACGATGTTCCGTTCTTGAGATATTCTGTTCACATACACACACACACACACACACACACACGCGCGCGCGCACGCACACACACACGCACACACACACACACACACACACACACACACACACACAGACACACACACAGACCAATCGCTAAAAACATGTTTTTTGGGTTCAGGGGGTCTGAAAACGTATAGATCCGGTGAAAACTCGATTTCGAAAAATCGACATGAAAACAATACTTTCCTTCCTATATATTTATATAGGCAAGAGAAAGTAATAACTAACTAATAAAATATTTACAAATATTAATTATTTAGACCTAATTTAAACTAAATTAAGATTGACAATTTCCGTAAAGTACGCAGTCATAAGTATACTATTCGCTAAAGAAATTACATTAAATGAATTTAACTATTATTGTATATTTTTCTTTTATGCAATTAAATCATTGTATGCCCATAACAGGCAGGTGGAGTGTTAATTATTTTCACTCAATCTACTAGTTCCAGAGTTACAGAAAATAGTTGTATTTCTCATCACATGGTCAGCCAATTATACGACTGAAGCATTTAAGAACAGAAGAGGTAGATGGTTTTAGTTATAAGTAAGTCTGTTTATTACTTATTATACCCAGAACCCGAACGGTGAATCTCTTTAGAAGAGGTAGTTGTTTTAAGCGGAGACTATACTTTGTATCCCGCCAATAATAAATTTTCTCTTTTTAGGTACATTGTTCATAGAGTTGGTAAAAGATAGGGAAATGAAAATTTACACACTTATAGTTGTCGTGTGTCTCTAACTACTGGCATGTTTTCAATTTAATCTTTTGGACAATAACGTCTTTAAAAAAGTAACGAATAACATACAAATTTTACAGATCTTTTTGTACGTTTTTCGCGTATTACTAGTTTTTGGAACACCAGAAGTCATAAAAATGTCGGTATATGTGAATATACAACATATTTAACTGGTAAAAATTTCAGTCTGGTAGGTTTATTGGTTTCTGAGAAAAATTTACCTAAGTGTTGAAAATCTAACTTTACAGGAAAATGCAAAAAGCAAGATGACACAAAAATCAAAAACAAAATATAAACAAACAAGTAAAGAATAATAAATAAATAATAAAGTAATAATATAATAATAAAATAATAAATAATAAACAAGATGCTCGCCTCTCATCATGCGGCCCTGGGTTCAAATCCCACTCAGGCATGGCATATTTTCATTCGTTACAAAAACCATTTCATCCTCCACTGTACAAAGTTACATCCCAACGTCGTCGCTAATGACCGTTGTAGTTGATGCGATGTTAAATAAATAAAAAAATATAAATAAACAAGTAAATTTCCCATCAACAGTTGGTTAGAAAGCTGAGCCAACAGCAGAAAATATTAAAAAAAGTGATACAGATATTTTAAAAAAACTAAAATTTCTTTTGCACTAAAACGAACAGAATAAAATTATAAAAATATTCGTTCTTGGTAACATGATAATTTTTCTGGGTAAACCTGATAAAAAACTATTTTTTTGATGTAATTTAATTTTTTTCTGGTAGATCTAGATCTAAACTATTAAAAAATATAAAAAAACAAAAAAAATCAGTAAAATCATCGTGCAATCTCTCCTTAAGTTTAACCCTTTATAGGGCAGTACTACGGGGAAAAATATAATACATGTTGTAAAATGTTAAATTTTGTTTTACAGGGGGCTTGAATAGTGTATTTCTAGTGCCAGAACAGTAAGATATTTCTTTTTTTTATGTCAAGCTCTGGTAAGTATACTTACCAAGGAATATTTACTGAAATGGGAATCACATAATATTTAGTGGTAGACTAAGAATGGTTATTAAAACAACTTGTAGCCATATATAACAGAAAAATGTGTCGAATAACTTAACTTTATATTAGCATGAATGCTTGCTTTCCCGTAAAAAACTTAAATTTTCTAAGCACTGTACAAAAGTAACAACAAAACAACATGTTAGCGTACGCTGTTATGAATCCTTACCACATTCGTGTAACTCACAAATCAAATGGTCGCTGCGCGCAAATATCAATATTTGGATAGCCTACTTACCAGAGAACATCAATAAAACCAAAAAATGCCAATATGGTTCAACTACATGGCTTATTCTTTAAAAAAATCGACCTTATTGCCAGTGGTAAGTATACCTACCACAGACCTATAAAGGGTTAAAGGAATTCTATTTATTTCTTATTATACATAGATCCTAAACGAACCTAGGCTTAGGTGTTACAATACAATATTTTTATGAATACTAAAAGAATACAACATGGAATTATCAAATATTAATACGTGATAATGATAATTGAATCAACGTCAGACATAATAATTAGATGATGATTAAGCTAAAATTTCAGTCCTTTAAAACAGGAGGATCAGAAGCAGTACCACTCAGCACGGCATAAAATTTGCCCCACCGTTTGTCTTTGTATGGTACAGAAACACGGACGCACGTACGCACTTGTACGTTCCAAGTAGAGTTATTAATATTCAGTTCTTTCGACGGAGAAGAGAAAGGCATGCCGATGTCGAGGCAGAGGCCGACGTATAACAGCTTGTACTTAATATACTCGTATAGGGCCTACCCTAATCAGCTTACACGTTGTATTTAAAAGGTACCTACCCGTATAATGTATAATCAACGCAACGAACACTGCGTTTTAAGTATTGCTTTTCAATTGATTCTATCTTTAACGTCGGTATAATACCTCCTTCTTAAAATGTACGCTTGTTTTACCGTTACCTTCCATAATCTCTACACGACAAATTATATTATACGAACAACAAAAATACACTTTAAATATTATTATATTTAGTAAGCAAAATAATCCCCAAAATTCCTCCCCAGTATAATGTATTAAATATTGAAGATTTTTGTTATTTCGTATGTCTATTAAATTAAGACGATAGCTTTGTTGTAAATTAAGTTATTGACTCAAGTGTAATTTTATTCGTTAACTTATAATTTTTAAGCCCACTTCAATACATTTTTCAAATAATAGGAAAAGTAATTAAGTCAGTGAATCAAGAATCCCTTTGTATACATGTGAGTGGAAATGTTAATTAAGATAGATTATTATTCTTTAATTAATTATGTTTTTAGAATACACCTCGTGAATTAATATTCTTACATTAATTAATTAATACCTAAACGTATCCTACATAAATGACATTTTCTTAAAACTCTATACAAAATTTAGGAAGAAACTCGTGAACTACCATAACCCATTTATATCAAATCTGGCTACGCAGACTCTCCCAAACAATCCAATAAGACATCTAAAACGTTGATGGACCCGGGATCTCATCTATTAACGTAGTACTGTAATTAACTATCCATTACAGTGTTCTAAATGCTGTATTTAATGCTACACTTATCTATTCACGTCGGAGTTCTGTCACAGGACTGTGTCTCCACTCACGTTTACTTAACATGTTAATTTTTTCCAAATTTTGTGTTATCTCATTCACTGATTGTTTCCAATAGATTGTGAATTTTCTAAATGGAGAAAAAAATTAATTTACAAATATGATTTTCTTTTTCATCAATTACTTGTCATTAAAAAGATAGGTTTTACCTGTCAGTCAGCTGGTAGAAAGTCGCTATTATTGGTTAAGTAACACCGGTTGGGCAAGCGACTTTGTATGGTGACTATCTGACAGCCATCCATGAACAAACTCTACTGGGTGTCCCTGTTCAAACTCATGCCTTATTCACGTCAAATAATACAGCGATCAAATTGGGTAGTTGTTAGTAATGTACAGTTCCCAATAACAAATAAAAGCTAAAAATTAAAGATAGGTTAAGCTACTATGGTATTTTTTAAATTTTTAAAAGTGATCGATTTATTTTTATCAAGTCAGTAAATAATTAGTTATAATTATTTAATAGAGTATTTTAAATAAATAAAAATACTCTCCGGGCTGTAGAAAAGCAGTCTATGTTCCAGTATGTCGTTGATCTAAGATCCAATACAATTTTATTTGTACAATTCAACAATTTTTCATTTCCATTAAACATTTTCATTTTTAAATTCATTTGGCGCAATTTTATTTATTCATTTAATAATTTTATTACAGGACATCATAGAAGAACGTCCATTACAGATGATCCTCAAAAATTGTTGATTTACATTGTAAAAAAATAAATAAATAGTTTTGAAATATTATGTTCAGGAATTAAATAACGTCAAAAATTTAACAATTACACAATATTTTAGTATCCTTAAATACATTAAGGCAAATTCTTAAATAATTATTAAATACATTAAGGAAAACAATTATATATAAACATTTCCGAACTTAAATTACCAGAAAACCTAAATAAATAAATAATTTTTATTGTCGCATCAAATATTATACATTATATTTATTGTGGCAAGTCAAAATAATACAATAAAATAAATAATTGTAAAATAATTTTAAATAATTTGCATTAGACCTACATTATGACGATTAAAACATAATTGCGATAGTTCTTAATCGTGTATAGTGTTCATATTTACAATACAACTTAGTCATCACATTAAACAAGGTTAGCATTACTTAATTAACAAAAAAAAAATTACGCATAACAGACAGGTGGAGTGTCAAATTATTTATACTCAATCTGTTAGTTGCAGGGCTAAAATAAATAGTTCTGTTTGTTATCACATGGTCAGCCAATTAAATGACTGAATCATTTAACAACAGAAGAGGTAGAGATGCACTGTGACACTAATCAGAGTTATCTCCTCTGAAAGTAATGAATTTCATTATATAGCCAGATCCTGTGGTGAATGAAGTGAAAGTGTCATTTGCAGAGTGGAAAATATATGCTTTTCAGAGGGCCTGGCATGCTGATAAGTGTACTTTTCCACTGAGTGAGGAAGGCAGGGTAAACCACCTCACCCCTCGTTTTACTTAGTAAACCGCATTTGACACTAATCGAAGTTATCTCCTATAAAACACTATAAGATATAAGTTATCTATAAGACACTAATCGGAGTTATCTCCTCTGAACGTAATGAATTTCATTACACAGCCAGACCCTGTGGTGAATGAAGTAAAGGTGTCATTCGCAGAGTGGAAAGTGGGTGCTTCTTGGAGGGCCTGGCATGCTGATAAGTGTACTTTTCCACTCAGTGAGGAAGGCAATTGTAAACCACCTCACTCCTCGATTTACTTAGTAAAACCTCCGCAGATTCAAACCAGCCAACCAAGCTGATGACCTAAACAACAAAAACAACAACAACAAAAAATAAAGATAAACAGCAAATAAAAACAATTATATGATAGAAAAGTTTAAACATAATAAATGATATACATTTTCAAACATTTATATTTGAATTAGTGAAACTTATACTAAATTAATTTTAAATTTTAAATAGGAATAATAGAAAGAATAACTTAATATAAATTGCAATTGTACGTAGAAAATTGTTTTTGTTTTATATTAACTTATTTATTTAAAGTCGCATCAGCATAACTAATTATTTTGGTATAGTCGGTTATTAGAGCCTCAACTGCATAAAAATTAGGTACTTTAAAAAAATATTGATAAAAAAATTATCAACGATTTACATAAAAAGATCAGATAGTACTGAGTAAAATTGATTGTCAAGAAATAATGAAATAAAACTACAAAAAGACAAGATAATTTACAGAAACATTACGCATGAAATAAGAAAGAACTAATGAAATAGTAGGCAGGCCCGTTGGCGTAGTGGTTGGCGCAACTGGATTCTACGCCGGGGTCCAGGGTTCGATTCCCGGTCAGGTCTGGCATTTTTCATCACTCATTTTCATTATCATCATTATCCATCGTCTGCATTAGCAGAAATCGCAGAACAGTCAGACGTAAAACCAAAAATAAAAGCTAATTAATAAAAACTGAACTTAACAAAAAAGTGAATATTTATTTAAAAAAAAAAAAATTAATATTTCATTATATAAAAACATTATTCTATGCAGTTTAAAATTTCCAAAACTTACAATGAACATCTACTAAATTTTTCGTGAAAAAAATCTTAAAACCGTTTTATGTTGTTCTTACTACAGTTTTCTTACACAGGAAATACAGAGTACAAAAATACTTAAAATTTCCAAAACTTACAATGATCATCTACTAAATTTTTCGTGAAAAAAATCTTAAAACCATTTTATGTTGTTCTTACTACAGTTTTCTTACACAGGAAATAAAGAGTACATAAATACTTAAAATTTCCAAAACTTACAATGAACATCTACTAAATTTTTCGTGAAAAAAATCTTAAAACCATTTTATGTTGTTCTTACTACAGTTTTCTTACACAGGAAATAAAGAGTACATAAATACTTAAAATTTCCAAAACTTACAATGAACATCTACTAAATTTTTCGTGAAAAAATCTTAAAACCATTTTATGTTGTTCTTACTACAGTTTTCTTACACAGGAAATACAGAGTACAAAAATACTTAAAATTTCCAAAACTTACAATGAACATCTACTAAATTTTTCGTGAAAAAAATCTTAAAACCATTTTATGTTGTTCTTACTACAGTTTTCTTACACAGGAAATAAAGAGTACATAAATACTTAAAATTTCCAAAACTTACAATGAACATCTACTAAATTTTTCGTGAAAAAATCTTAAAACCGTTTTATGTTGTTCTTACTACAGTTTTCTTACACAGGAAATACAGAGAAGTACAAAATACTTAAAAGTTTGATTAAATTTGACTCAGTTTAATTGTTAAGCTTGTTTACAACAAATTAGTCGTTACTTTGACTACCGTAAACAGCTTCGGGAAATGTTTAGACCTACATAGCCGCTTTTCATCTTTACTTCTACACATTTTTAACCTGCTTTAATTTTTTTAATAGTAAAACAAGGAAATTCTCTCAGAGAATATTGACTTTGCTTTTACATACAAAAAAAGTTAATTTTAGCTTTCAGGCAAAGAAATGTGGTTTCGTTTTAAATATTTCAGTTTCAAACATTACTGAAAAATACTTGTGAATATTTTTTATGTTTCCAAGAATTTATCATGTAAAAATTTGAATCGTTTGATCTAAGTTTACACATACACTTTTATTATATTAAAATGCGCTCATCAAATATTAGGGTGCAAAAGAAAATAAGAAGCATTTAAAATGTATCGACAATAAGGATTTTTACCAATAGGAATTCTTAGAACAGGTGGGAAGAAAATTTGACACATTTATAAGCAGCCTACTTCGACAAAGCCCTACTTAATGTGTGTACGTTGCAATCTTTTCAATTCAGAACAATAAGCAACCCCATGACCCAATGGGATGAGGATGATATGTATGACGTGTTAATGAGGTGTAGTCTTGTACAGCCTCAGGCCGAACATTCCTGATAGAGTAAGGTTAATTGAACCCCAACCATCAAAGTACACCGGTAACCACTGTCTAGAATTCAAATCCGTATAAAAGTAACTAACTTTACTAGGATTTGAACCAGGAACCATCGTCTCCGAAAATCAGCTGTGTAACAGCTGGTTTTGGCGACGACTTTACCTCTAGACCAACCCGGTGGATCTTGACAAAGTGAAGGAAAAAATTTATTTAGTAAACTTTTCAAGAAAATTAAGCTACTAACTTATAAAATTGCCCATAACAGGCAGGTGGAGTGTTAAATTATTATTTGCGTTCAATCTGCTAGTTCCAAGGCTACAAAAATAGTTCTGTTTCTTATCACATGGCCTCCCAATTATATGACTGAAGCATTTAACAACAGAAGAAATACAGCTGTAAAACACGTTAGTCACAGTTATCTCCTACGAGGATAATGCTTTTCATAATACAGCCAGACACTATGGTGAATGAAGTAAAGGTTTCATTTGCAGGGTGAAAAATAAATGCTTTTCAGAGGGCCTGGCATGCTGATAAGCATACTTTTCTACTCAGTGAGGAAACCGATGGTAAATCACCTCACTCCTGGTTTACTTAGTAAAGCTTCTAGAGGTTCAAACCAGCCTTTCGGCTGATGACTTAAACAACAACTTTAATAAATATTTTTTCTTTGGATTGAATAGCCAAATCATGTCCCAAAGTTTGACATGACCTTTTTCAAAAACCATTTATTACAAAGAAAGTTACAAAAAGTTATAATGTCCATGTTGTTGTTGTTGTTTAGGTCATCAGCCGAAAAGCTAGTTTGAACCTGTAGAGGTTTTACTAAGTAAAACGAGGAGTGAGGTGGTTTACTATTGCCTTCCTCACTGAATAGAAAACTACGCTTATCAGTATGCCGGGCCCTCTGAAAAGAACGTATTTTCCAGTCTGCAAATGACACCTTCACTTCATTTACCACAGGGTCTGGCTGTATAATGAAATTCATTACTTTCAGAGGAGATAACTCTGAGTAGTGTCTTTTACACCTCTACCTCTTCTGTTCTTAAATGATTCAGTCATTAAATTGGCTGACCATGTGATAAGAAACAGAACTATTTATTTTAGCCCTGCAATGAACAGATTGAGCGTAAATAATTTGAAACTCCACCTATCTGTTATGGGCAAATAATGTCCATAGTAAGTTAAAATGACTAAATATTAACATTGCCAATAAATGTTCTTCCAAAGAAATATCAAAAAGGGATTATGATGAGAATAGATTGAACGAACGACAATAAGAAAGGATAGAGTGCTGAAGTGAGGTGAGGTATAATAGGAAGTAGGAGGCATTAGAATAGGAGGGAAAGGATTATGGGCGGCGGCATTCTATTAATCTGATCACTACAGTGGCATAATCTCCAGAAGAGCACCGTGTAATAGACTCTAATTTCCATGTAGATTGTACCCTTATACTTGCCTTGCTTCAGACAACTTTTCCGACTCAGTTATAAGGCGTTTAACAGCGACTCTTTAGAGTTTAGACCCACCAATATTGGCTGCTCACTCAACCGTTTCCCTTCTTTTCTATTAAAAAAGAAAACTCTTGATTTTCCAAACTAACTCGTATTCTTTCCTAACTTTTTTTCTAAATCGTAAAAGTAAACTGTTATTCCATGTCTCTTGTTCTTTGAGGAGTACAATTAGAGTTTTTCCAAAGGAATATCCTTTATTTATCACTAAAACAAACAGAAATAAATGTACGTGCAAGGAAGTAAAACGAAGCGGTATGTTTCGTACTCCAAGAGAATATGTTCACCAGCTCAATGCCTCAAACACAAAGCAAATGAATTGTCTTCGTTTTGTTATTCTATTCGTATTCAAGATATCTTCAACAATTTGTCGTAAAACTGTTTTATTTTCGACAGTTTAACAACGGATGAATAAAAAGACAAATTCTTTGTTAACACTAATTCTGTTTGTTTTAGAAAAAAATTATTCTCCTTTAATCTTATTCCTATTGCTTTTAAACGAATTAACCTCTATTCTGTACACATTGAATTAATTTGAACGTTCAGACAGGTGGGGTGTCAAATTATTTACACTCAATCTGTTTGTTGCAGGGCTAAAATAAATAGGTCTGTTTCTTATCACATGGTCAGCCAATTAAATGACCGAATCATTTAAGAACAGAAGAGGTAGAGGTATAAAAGACACTAATCAGAATTATCTCCTCTGAAAGTAATGAATTTCATTACACAGCCAGACCCTGTGGTGAATGAAGTAAAGGTGTCATTTGCAGAGTGGAAAATATGTGCTTTTCAGAGGGCTCGGCATACTGATAAGCGTACATTTCCATTCAGTGAGGAAGACAAGGTAAACCACCTCCTTCCTTGTTTTACTTAGTGAAACCTCTACAGGTTCAAACCAGCCTTTCGGCTGATGACCTAAATAACACATTATTTTCAAATGCGATTTTTCAATAAAACTGTATTGGTATTTTTAACAAACATGAAAAACGGGAACACTATTAAATTCCTTCAAATAGCATTTCAGAGTAAGGTTGAGGACATTTGAGAATCTGATAGAAGAAGGGTCCTCGTTTGCTAATCTGAAGTTTTAGTTTGGTGAAACATTTTTGTGTTGCAGCAGCAACTGATTAACGTTCCTAATATTCAGTCATGCGTTCCCTCATACGAAAAAATTTTCAAAATTTTCAAAATTTTCAAAATTTTGAAAAAAATTTTGTAAAATTTTACAAAAAGGAAATGTGATGATTATGATAGTTGTTTAAATGACATGATAATCATGAGAGGGGTAGGGCTCCATTGGTGCCTCCCCATGAATAAAATTTATATATATATTAAATTAGTAAGTCTCTACTCCAGCATCTTTTAAGGCGTCTAGTGGGATTACCAGGTAGATGCAAGATGGAAAGTGAACATTCCTGTGGATTAACGTGTTACGTGTTTTCAAATCTGTATGTAAGGTTTTGTTGGTAATGTGAAGGGTTGCTTTGCTATAAGGCGTAAAGTTTTTGACTGGAATGCCTGAATTTGTTGCGAGTTAGAGGGTTTGTTTGAATCGTAAATTTGGAACCCGTAGGTCCATATAAGTTTCAAACTAGAAAAAACAATAGATTTGGCGATTAGCCTATCTTGTAGAGTAGAGCAAAAAAAATTATGAAATGAGGTGACTTTTTAAAAAACTCGTATGAGCCCATTTTTGGAAAAATCGTGAAAAGTGCAAAATCAAAAATAAACTACTACTTCCAATCAATTTTGATGAAAATGTTCATGTCACTTTTCCACTTGCTTAACCTAAGTTTCAACTTTGTACGAAATTCCGCTCTTGAGATATTTTGATGAAACACGGACTCAACTCCACAGTCACCGACAGAACTGAAAACGTGTAGGCCCTATTTCCGGTGAAAAATTGATTTAAAAAATTGACATAAAAACAATTCTTTTTTCTCCCTATATATTTATATAGAGTAAGAGAAAGTAAAAATTGTCTTTGGAATTTACAGATTTGTGATAATTCTATGCACATAATGTGGTTTATCTGGTTTATAAATTTGATGAGCAAAATGTTGGACCAAGTTATTGATCATTTCGTCATCAAATTTGTTTCCATAATGTGTGTAGCAGTGGTTGAATGGAAGTGACGTTCATAAGTGGCTACCGTTTATGCATAATAATGGGTTAACCTCAACTACGACCTTCTCGCAAGTAGGACACAGGGAAAAGGAGGAAGAGCACCGAAACAGGGCGTGGAGTTGGAGAATGCAAATACAGATGATGTTAGGAATGGAGAAGATAGAGAAAGATAGGGGAGGGAATCTGTGTCTCCTCCACCTAACGCTTTCAGTTCTCCTCGAGAATGGAAATAAAGGGGAGAAGTAAAAGTTTAAGGAGGGAGCGAGGTGGAAGGCGGAATGCAACCAGCCAGTTAGTTAATAAGCATCACCGCCTGGACCGAATTAATATAACTTACCTGAACTCTGTTTCTATCTTACAGACTATAGAATATTTCAAAACCATAACTTACAACAATTTGCACTAAAATTATTCCCCACAATACTACTACACCATGCGCTATTCCTACCTGGAATAATAATTATCAAACATTGTTGTATAAATTTACAAATTCTCTTATGAAAATTTACATTATATTCGTATTAAAATCTAAACCGATTTGCAATTTATAATAAAATTATTACTAGTAATTACGTCTTGCACGAATTTATTGATAGCCTCGGAGAAGTTAAATTAAAATTTGGTTAGCAAACATCACTACTAAACTTTTTTTACCCAAAACTAAATAATCTGATGTGAAACACTCACACGACTTTATTACCGGTCAATAATGAATAATATAATGTTTGTTTACTCATGAGTTGTTACAATGTAAAATTAAATAAATTTAACTTAATTTTAGTCATGAGTGACTGACGCTAAATGAAAATCAACAATTTAAACTAAGTCAAACGTTGTAGAAAGAACTATTTGAAATAATAGTTTTAGGTTTTTAATTTCCTACAACTTTAATTAATTATATAGGTAGGTCTTTGCTTTTGCTCTAAAATACAAAATTAAACCGCAATAAAAAAAAAACCCACGAGACTTAGGACTACCAAGAACTTCAGCAGACATGATGCTTACCTTATCTTGTAAAGCATAAAAAACGTAGTAAATAAAGCGATTTTTTAAACAAATAATAAGAGCCGTTATTAAGAAAATCTCAAAAAGGTGAAATTTGCACAAATAAGTTAGTTACTGCTTTCGGGTGATTGATTTTGATTAAAATGTTCGTGTTGGATCCCTTTGTAGTACCTAATTCAAATTCTAAGTTTCAGTTTTGTACGGTAATCCGTTCTTGAGATATTTTGTTCACAACACACACACACATACCCACAATCACACGGATTAGTTACTAAAAACATGTTTTCTTAGGTTTAGAGGCCCTGAAAATGTGCATTCCGATGAAAACTCGATTTCGAAAAATCCACATGAAAACAACACTTTCTTTCCGTATGTATATTCATATACGTCTAGAGAAAGTAAAATTAATTTGTGAAATTAAACATAAAAAGTTAGGAAATACATAAGACTAACAAAACGAAAGCAAGCACTAATGGGAACAGTCCTATAGATATCAAAGTCACGCACTTACTCAACTCAAAAATGTAGAACATTTTCATAGTCTTATTTACAGACCAATCGCTAAAAACATGTATTTTGAGTTCAGGGGGCTGAAACGTGTACTTATTTCCGATGAAAACTGAAATTTGAAAAATAGACGTGAAAACAATATTTTCCTTCCACATACTATATTCATTCATAGGCTATAGGGCAAGAGAAAATAAAAAAGTGCCTCTTTTGTTTCGTATCTCTGATGAATTACAAATTATTCCTTATTCAAAATAATAATAATTTTTTTTAAAATTTATTTATTTAACGTCGCATCAACTACAACGGTCATTGGCGACGACGTTGGGGAGTAACGTTTGTACAATGGAGGAGGAAATAATTTTATTTTTTGTAACGTATGAAAATATGCCGTGCCTGAGTGGGATTTGAACCCAGAACCGCATGATGAGACCGAGCAATTAATTTTAATTAATGAAAATGAATGTGTCGAATTAACTAATGTTTAAAAAATTTATATGGTATTTTTTTATGATACTTTTCGTTGTTGTTCACAGGCTTAAAAGTTTCTTTGTATACCGATGAAAAAATAAGTTTCATACTAAATATTTTAATGGTTATTTTGAGTTTTTATTTCATGAAATAATTAAAAGATGATAATAATATATCAAAGTATTTATAATTTATCATTAAAAACTGACAGATATTTTCAAATAATATATAACACAAATCGGTATTGATATAATTTTAAAAATCACACTAGTGGAAATTAAATGAAAAATATATTTCCACATAAGAAAAACTAATGAACTGTGTGGTCATGATGGAGGAAGGACAGTTGAAAAATACGAGACGGTAGTGTATTGGAATAGAGAATGTAGAGAAAGCGGGAAGGAAACCTAGGATGAGAAGAATGGAAAAGGAAAGAAGGGAGAGTGAGTAAGAAAGGACCTCAGCCATTTTGGTGGGTGACTTGAGTAAGGAGTAAGGTGTAATCAGGCGGATAGAGAAACCCTACCGACTGCAAATATTGACACTGCAAGCCTCCTAGCAATGTGGACTCTGGGGACTAGAACTCAAGTAGACCGGCCCGGCTACCTTCTTCCTTCGACTGACATTAATAATACCGAAAAGTATACTTTATACTTACCACAATAACACCATCTATCCCTACAACCAACCACCAAACAAAATATACACCCTATTTTCAACTCATAAACTTTCTCCGGAAATTTTGTAAACAAAACTAAAACCATTCAAAAATTTTTTCAGAATATTAAATACGGTGTAGCTTACATTAATTCTAAACTACTAACTCTCAAAATTCAACAAACTTTATCGGGTAATAAACTTATATTCCAATTAACATAATAACGACTTTGAGCCTAGCGGTTATAAGTTACTTGATTCAGTGTTTCTAGACTAATGGGTGCAAGTAAACAAATTCATCCCGAAACAAAATTGTTGCTTCACTCATCTGATTAAATAACCAACAGAAAATTTATAAAAAAATCTGGTGTAAAACATTTACACGACTTACGTTTTAGTCTGTTGTTGTTTAGGTCACTAACCGAAAAGTTGGTTTGAACCGTTAGAGGTTTTACTTAGTAAAATAAAGAGTGAGGTGGTTCAAATTTGTCTTTCTCAATGAGTTAAAAGTATACTTTTCAGCATCCCCGGCTTTCTGAAAAGCATGGAGTTTTCACCATGCAAATGACACTTTCACTTCATTCACCACAGGGTCTGGCTGTAAAATGAAATTCATTACTCTCAGAGGAGATAACTGTGGCTAGTGTCTTTTACACTTTTACCTCTTTTGTTATTAAATGCTTCAGTCATATAATTGGCTGACCATGTGATAAAATACAAAACTATTTTTTTTAGCCCTGGAACTAACAGATCGAGTGTAAATAATTTTTAACATTTGACCTGCCTGAATTATTTATTGGCAAAATTAATTATTAAACTTAGTCTACTAACAAATACAATGTCACACACATTAAAATATTATATTATTAAAATAAAAATAATATTTTTATTATTATTTGTACGGAATGATTAGACTAGTGTATTGGTTTGTATTAGATTGGGATAAATGATAGCGTAGAGATCATAGAAATTTACAGATTAAATAAATGATAAGTGCTTGTAAATGTGTAAAGGTTGAGAGACAGAGTGTGAAAGAAAGTGTTGAACCAAGAGAAATGTGTATAAAAGATTCGAGAGAGTGCTGGAAGTTTCGTTGAAACGAGAGAGTAGAAATGAGACGGAAAATAATTCTGATTGGCTAATTAGTGTTGTTGTTTAGGTCATCAGCCAAAAGGCTGGTTTGAACCTGTAGAGCTTTTACTAAGTAAAACGAGGAGTGAGGTGGTTTACCATTGCCTTCCTCACTGGGTGGAAAAGTACGCTTATCAGCATGCCGGGCCCTCTGAAAAGCACATATTTTCCACTCTGAAAATGACACCTTCACTTCATTCACCACAGGATCTGGCTGTATAATAAAATTCATTACTTTCAGAGGAGATAACTCTGATTAGTGTCTTTTACACCTCTACCTCTTCTGTTCTTAAATGATTCAGTCATTTAATTGGCTGACCATGTGATATGAAACAGAACTATTTATTTTAGCCCTGCAACGAACAGATTGAGTAAATAATTTGACACTCTACCTGTCTGTTATGGGCAGGGCTAATAAGTGTGTGACGCTAATGAGACGAACTGTGATTATGAGAGAGTATTGGTCAGTCGAACAAGATAGTGAGAAGTGAAACCCATGTAAGTCCGCTACAGTTTGTGTATTATTATTTTATAATCATTAACAAGTGCATTTTTTTAAGTTGTAATATGTATCACAATGGGCAATAATAATTATGAGTTACTTATTTAATATCATGGTAACAATTTTTGTAACACGAAACCGTGCATAACTTTAAAAACATAGTCATATTTTTCTTTTTTTTTCTTTTTTTTTAAAGTTATATTTAATTAATTTAACATATGTGTACATTATTATTAATATTTTCCAGTTGTTCCATTATTAAAACAGATCCACTCAAGAACTCAGCAACTTTGAATAAAAAAGAAACAAATAACTTTAATTAACAAACATTTTAAAGGCGTCCGTCAAAGTTACATTCATTATAGTATTAAATATTCAATAAAAAAATATATATAACTATTGCTCAAATTATATCACTCCTGGTCGTGATATTATAATAATTAGATTATTTTAATTTTATTATTCACAAAACTTAAGTTTTAATTAAACTTGTCTAATTTTAAGAAACTGTCACTTAATAATCAAAACAAATTATCTGTTCACAACCACTTCCTACCACCCGGATGCATACGCACAATTAACTATTATAGAACCGGTCCCGTAACGACACTATTTCGAAACGACCCGATTATACAGTAACTTCCCATTCACTATTCAAGTAACAATTGACTGACTACAAAGGCGCTAACTGTTTTTATACCTGCGGCTTGATTGTTTCTCAAATAATAAAGCTCTTTCTAATATTATGCTGGAACATTGTAGAATGAATAAAAAACAACTTTTTGCTACTTTTTAATTTTAAGAACTATTAAAAACCTTCCATTCATCGGATCGCACTATCCTTGTTCAATACAGAACACTTCATAGAATACAAAATTTCTTACAATGAACAAAATATTTCCTTAAACAGTTTTTAGAATATCACTGTTTAATGTTACAATATCATTACAAAACCTTTTAAGAATTTAAATTGACTTATAGACAAGGTTGTTGTTGTATAGGTCATCAGCCTAAAGGCTAGTTTGAACCTCTAGAGGCTTTTTTAAGTAAAAAGAGGGTGAGGTGGTTTACGATGCCTTCCTCACTAAATGGCAAAGTATGCTTATCAGTATGCCAGGCCCTCCAAAAGCATTTACTTTCCACCCTGCAAATGACACATTCACTTAATTCACCACATGGTCTGGGTGTATAATGAAATTCATTATATTCAGAGGAGATAACTCTGACTAGTATATCTTTTACACCTCTACCTCTTCTGTTCTTAAATGTTTCAATCATATAATTGGTGATCATGTGGTAAGAAATATAACTATAATCTGTAGTCCTGGAAATAGCAGATCGAGTGTAAATAATAAAACACTTCACCTGCCTTTTATGGGCAATTCATTATCCTTTCTCAATACACAATTCATAGATAAAGAAATTTCTTAAAATGAACAAAATATTTCCTTAGAGAGTTTAGAATAAAATAGTATAATGTTACACAATATCATATCAAAACATTTAAGTATTGAAATTAATTTATAGAAAGATTATAGTACAGAAAATATTAAAGTAGTTAAAAAAGAATCGAAATTAATAGACACATAAATTTGATTTTATCTCGTTAAAAAATCGGAGAAAAGAAGAAAATAGCGGTTTTTAAAAAATTATTTGTTTGTATATAATGGAGAAATTTGTGAAATGAAAGATATTCTTAGATAGGTAAATATTATAAAAAATAATAATATATAAATAAGGAAGATAAATATTTCATTAGTGGGGTAGTTTTATCTTGAGTAAATATAACTTATAGGTAGATAGTTTTTAATTATGTTTGTCTGGAGGGTGGTTCGTTTGTAATTGTTGTTTTTGAATGAAGTAAAGAAGGTAGCATCTTGAAGTAAAGGAGTGTTTCCGAGAAGTTGTATAAAATACACGGTAAATATAGTTAATTGAAAATAAGTAGAGTAAAATGTATAAGAGAGGATGCACGTTGGATGTGGTTTGATAAAATTCAAATGAAAACTGAAAGGAGTACAGAAAGAAGCAAATGTGTTGCTCGCAATCAGTTGTGTTTGCTTTTACCGTAGACTCTGTTTTCAGTTCATGGTATAGAATTTGTATTCGGGGCACGTTCTGTGATATGCTTTACAGTCCTGTACCCCTTTTCCTCATCCGTCTCTCCTTTTCCTCCATTTAACTTTCTATCTCTTTCTTAGAAATGCTTTAGAATGGCCGAATCAGATTTACCTAAATGATATTTTCTTGTTCTCCGAAGCAAATTAGTATCTGTAAATCGAACTAAAGGATATATACATTTAAACTAATCTACTTCAGTTCTTCGCTCAGAACATATCGGTATAGTTTATGCTTTCTCACAACTCTGTAATGTAGACTGATCAATATTCCATTCGTCAAAAATACTTAATTAAAAAATTCGATATTTAAGTAAAAATATCTTGGCAATCAATCGATATATACTACAAAATGCAATAAAAATAAAACAATTTTTTAATACAAACCCACTGGGTTGGTCTAGAGATAAAGTCGTCGCCAAAATCAGCTGTTTTTGCTGTTTAACAGCATGTGATTTAACAGCTGTTGAACAGCTGATTTTCGGAGACGAAGGTTTCTGGTTCAAATCCTAGTAAAGGTAGTTACTTTTATACGGATTTGAATGCTAGACAGTGGTTACCGGTGTACTTTGATGGTTGGGTTTCAATTAACCATACTCTCTCAGGAATGGTCGGCCTGAGTCTGAACAAGACTACACCTCATTTACACATTATACATATCATCCTCATCTCATTGAGTCATGGGGTTACTATTGTTCAGAATTGAACAGATTGCAACGTACACATATTAGGAATTAAAAAAAAGTTAATACAGAAGAGTCCCAGTTAACCGAATCCGGATTATCTAAAACCAGTAAATTTCCAATGTGCGTTATTTATATGTTGTTATCAGAACATCAGCCGAAAAATTTAAATTTAATGTTAATTTAAATTTATGTTGTATTTATGTAGGTTTGTAAACCACCTTAAATTTATGTTTAGGTGAACCCAATTAAGTCAACACAGGTTACGTTTACCTTACGACGTCAAACTTGTTCACATGTGATACTGAATAACATTCATATCCCCCAAGCCAGAGTGGTGCGATATCTTGGCTTGACAGGCGACTAACGTGGATGCAGCATTTGCGTACAAAACGTTAAGAACTTAACCACCGCCAGAAGCCCTCGATCGAAATTGAACCTTTATTCCAAAATGTTAATATACAAAACCCTTTTGAGACCAATCTGGAGTTATGGTGTCCAGCTCTTTGGAATAGGGGCAGAGAGTAATTTAAAATCGATCCAGGCTTTTTAATCAAAATTTTTAAGACTTGCTTCTAGCGCTCCTTTTATGTAAGCAATAAAACCCTCCACGACGATTTCAAAATTCCTACAGTAACGAAGCTAACCGCGTCCTTGTAAAGTAAATTTTACGAACAACTAGATGACCATCCAAATTAAGTAGCCCGTGATCTAGCTACAACTTTCTAACTGTGCGACGTTTAAAAGGAAAATGGAGTAGAGACCTTTTGGTCTAAATAACGGATAATACCCACAGTTTTAAACGGAGAATGTATCACTTGGTACCTCTTTTCCTTAAAGCAAAACTCCCCACCACCATTTAAATATCATATACGGATATTGTGCAGCTCAATGTACAGTACCGTAATAAAAATTCAAGACAAAAAGAAAATTATGTTTATATTCAACTTAAATTTTTGTGTATTAAACTGTTTCTTAAGTTAGTTTATTAGTTATAAGTTAGTTTAGTTAGTTTATTAAGCTGTTTATTAAGCTATTAGTTTATTAGTTAGTTTATTAGTTATAAGTTAGTTTAGTTAGTTTATTAAGCTGTTTCTTGTTTAGTTCATCAGCTGAAAGGCTTGTTTAAACCTCAGAGGTCTTATACTAAGCAAACGAAAAGGTGGCTTACTTTGCCTTTGTCACTCAGTGGAATTCCAGGTGCTCTGAACGAATCTACTTTCTACTCTGCAAACGACACCTTTAATTCGTTCACCACAGGATCTGGCTGTATAATAAAATTCATTACTCTCAGAGGAGATAACTGTGACTAGTATCTTTTACACTTTTACCTCTTCTGTTCTTAAATGCTTCAGTCATATAATTGGCTGACCATGTGTTCTGTATAACACGGTCAGAAAATTATATAACAGAAGCATTTAAGAACAGAAGAGGTAGAGGTGTAAAAGATACTAGTCAGAGTTATCTCCTCTGAGAGTAATGCAACCAGATACTGTGGTGAATGAAGTGAAGGTGTCATTTGTAGGGTGGAAAGTAGACGTTTTTCAGAGGACCTGGCATGCCGATAAGCATAATTTTCCACTCAGTGAAGAAGTCAGTAGTAAACCACCTCACTCCTCGTTTTACTTAGTAAAGAGGTTCAAACCAGCCTTTCAGCTGATGACCTAAACAACAAACAGTTTAATACACAAAATGGTAAATCGATTCCAAAAAACGATGAAGTTAAATACTTAGGTATACATTTGGACCAAAGGCTCATTTGGCGAAACCAAATACGGAAAAGAAACTTGGTCTAAAATTACGGAGATTATTTTGATTCTTAGGCAGTAGATACTAACTTTCTTTGGAAAACAAGGTTCTGTTATATAAAGTTGTATTAAAGCCGGTCTGAAGTTACGGGGTGCAAGCTATGGGGTACAACTAGTAGAACCAACCTCGACATCATACTAAGATTTCATTCAAAATGTCTGCGACTGATCACTGGAGCTCCATGATTGTTACCAACGAAATTATACATACTTAAACATCCCTTTTCTAAAACATGAAATTAAAACCCGCAATACAAAAAATCTGGAAAAATTGGAAAGACATAAAAATCCATCTGTAATCAATCTTGTTGACAAAAGCGACGATATTTACAGATTAAAACATTTCAAAATACAGTAATCCTTTAGTATCCGCGGGTTTAGGTTATCCGCGGACTTTGTCCATGGGCCTAAAACCTTAAAATACGTACATAATCTAACTTTGTGTACACCGTACTTGGTGGGAGGTGGAGAAGTCATACAATTCCGAAAACATGTGTTTGAATAAAAGTTTTGGCGTTCGTATCATGTTGATTCGCACACTAGTATGCCGATGGCCGCCATGAGCCAAGCTAGATTTCCACTACTGTACGTAGTTAGCGCGTAACCGGGCACCGGGCTCCACCAGAACAACCCCCACCCCTAACCACCATACGTACGCCCTGACGCCATACTGTAATTTCTCCGTATAGCTATAGGCGTCTCATCTGGCGTGCCGAGAGTTCAGCCTATAATACTATAAGGTATATCAAAAATGCCTACTTCAAAACAAAATGCGTGAAACAGTTTTCTATAAAGCGAACATTTATACAATAATAGACCCAAGTATAGACCTAAGTATAATTTGTAAAGCTATTTCTAAGAATATTTATACTTGAACAAAATTTCGGTAACAGTTTTGAAACAGCGCTAGGTAAATTTGTACTTTAACCTTAAAAATTAACAAATCAAAATAGGTAGAACTATAATCTAACACACACATGCACACTAACATACTATTCGATCTGCACACATGACAAAACCCTCGACACTGTATAACCGTAATGATTGTACTAAACGACAAAATTGATTAAACACTTAATGACAATATTCGCTGTGCGTTTCATTTGTTAGTTAGGCGTATGTAGTTGATGAGTCACCTGCTATCAAAACCAGTTTAATTTGTAAGTAAACTATGCATACATATAAGCCTATAACTGTATAATAACAATAATAACTGATGATTAATTATAAATACATCACTCCCCATTCGCTTTGTACTGTATTTACAATAAAAGAATGTCACTATAAAATGTAGAAACATGTATTTATTAGTTTTATGAACAGTCTATAACAATAGGTGAGAGACGGGTGGATGCAGTATATGCAAGATGATTCATTTGAAGCCTCCACGCGCCAGATGAAATGCCTATACTTATACGTTTTCCTCCATGTATCAGTCTAACTTCTTTGTACGTAAGTACAGTTCTTTGTTTGTTTGACGATCCTGAAACGAAGCCAAGCATTTCTTCACAAACTATAAACGAGATACTCAGCATGGCAACGTAGCTCGCTGATCACGTCATGGAAAGGGCCCTTCAATTCAAAAGAGAACTCCAGGAGTTGATGATACCATACGAAGAAGTTCACAAGGAGTTTGAAAAAACGAAGAAGCAAACAGCCAAAACTTACTATTTTAAAGTAACTTAAATTTTTTATACGTACAGTACTGTATTTATTGGAATGTTTCTAAAATTATTAAAAATTTAAAACGACTACAGGACTTTTCCTTAAGAACTTAAACCCCATCTTTTCGTTCACATAAGGTATCATTATCCGCGGTTTCACGAACCGCGGTAACCCTCGGGAACGTAACCCCTGCGGATACCGAGGGATTACTGTATTGAATTTACCTATTCGATTCACTTAACTGACAATCATCACAGTCATCTAATCATCGTATTCACCATCATCACTTTTTTTGAAAAGATCAAAATTTAATTAAATACTTAGTTGGTTTTCATATTTTTATCTTTTTAATGCACAGTACTTGGGTGTTGTATTTGTGTACTTTCAATGTTAAATTCACACATAGTTATAAGTTTTTCTTGAAGTTTTTGTGTTTACCAAATATTTAATTAACTGTTTGCAAAATAAATAAACTATTAAAAAATAAACAAACATTTAAGTTGAAGATAAACATAAACTTAAGATAGTTTACAAACAAACATAAATACTACATAAATTTAGTAATTAGATAAAAGATTATCATGTTTTTATTGTTTAAGTCGTATAAAAAAACAATAAAAATTAATATAATACCGTACTGGTATTATTTTTAAGGAAATAATGACTTCTGAAGTCATTACAATGACAATGAAATTGGCGGAAACAAAGAACGGATTTTAATAAAATTTCTAAAGCAATACATAGTATTAGATTTTATTAGCGTTTTATTGTTTCTTTCGAATTTATCAGCCTTGCTTGTTTTTGAATCAAGCCCATATTAGAGAAGTCTATATGTAAGTTATGTACGGTACTTTGATGTCGTAAATTTAAAAGGTCACCATAAATATTTCAAGAACCACTCATTTTATATTTAATCTGACTCTCCTCCTAATTCTCTGTTTTATTACAGTTAAGTGACATTACAGAAACTTCCAACTCCCATCGGATTCCCATAAAACACATAAAGATTTTATAAAAATACAACCTTCTTAAGCATTTCCTCTAACTTTAAACATTACTTATTTAATTTAGAATATTTTTATGGTAATAATACTTCTTCATTCTTCCTTTTCTTACCTGTTATAATTCATTTTTATTACAACGGATATTTATTTAGTTTCTTTTTTTATATTATTCTCTTCTTTCCGTTTGGCCATTACATCACATTACTTCCATTCGTATCCCATATATCTCTTAAAATAAACCCCGTTACTTAAGCCACGTTTACACTACGAGAAGAATTTAATTCTGTGTGACCGTACATTTAATAAAGAATGTAGCTTCTAAAAATAAGTAAAATTAATTTAAATTATTACATTTAATAAAGAATGGTTGAAGAATCATCTGAATGAAATTTAAAAGTTAAATAAAATATTAACACGTTGCTGCTACGTGACCGAAATATGTGTCACACCTGCCTTTAAAAATGGGCCTCGTGCATAAAAAATGAGTCATAGTAAATGGACTGATTTTTAAACCGTGTAATGTGGTTTCAAAAGCTACGGCTTCAAAGCCTCTAACTTTAAACATTACTTAGGTCTGACATTGTAACATTAGGCTCTTCAAATAGTTGGCCTTTTTCAAATAATAGGGTATTGCGTATACAGGTAGTTTTCCTTGTTGTCTTGTACTAGAATGCTGCTATTATTTTAATTTTATTATTTATTTTGCTTGATTGAAATAGTTTAGAATTTTGTAACATTTTTTTAAGTTACAAAGTTATGTTAAGTTAAAAATTTACTAAATTTAAATAATGTAACCAGTTGTTTATTACATCTTTTATTGTGCAACAAAAATGTGTCACATGGCTCTGAAATGTAAAATCATTCCAGCAGGCCATTTGACCCAAGAGTGTGTCACAACTTTATTTTACAAAAACAATTTTTGTTATTAAATAAAGTAAGTAGAATAAGAAGAAAAATGAATAAAATGTGAAAAAATTAAATAAAAAAGTACGATGGCCCCACTGTAAGCGTCACAAAATTTAGTGTGGTAGTCAACGTGTTAAAATAATAAAAAAATATTCATAGAACAGTATATAGTATATGGTTCTCAAACAGACATAAATACTAAATAAATTTAGAAAACAAAACAGAAATATTAAAAGTCTTAAGAAATAAGGAAAGTAGATTTGAAACAAAATCAGATGGAAGAAAAACCCAAGCAGGAAGAAACAAGCGGTCGTTTCAGAGGAAGTTCTTTTTTTCTTTTTTTTTTTGGTGCTTTAACGTCCGACTGTTTTGCAAATTGCTGCTAATGCAGACGGTGAAGGATGAAATGAATTTTTTGTAACGTATGAAAAAATGCCATGCCCGAGTGGGATTCGAACCCAAGACCGCTTGATGAGAGGCGAGCACGTTACCAACATCGCCAACGCGGCCGGCAGAGGAAGTTCGGCAAGCAAGATCAGCCCGAATGAAGGCAGACTGGCAGAACATCAAGCTAAAGAATATGAAAAGGAAGAAGCTTTCTAAATTTGACTAAAGTGGTCCACTGTGGTCATAAAAGACAAAACAAATTATATCATGGTATATAATTTTGAAATTATTTATTTACTAATTTTTTCATACCTATATAAAAATTTATTAATACTGTAAGAAATACTGGGTCATCGAGAAAGGTTGAATCCATTTTAAAAAAATACACTTTAAAAATACTGGTAACCCACCGGGTTGGTCTAGAGGTAAAGTCGTCGCCAAAATCAGCTGTTTAACAGCTGATTTTCGGAGACGAAGGTTCCTGGTTCAAATCCTAGTAAAGATAGTTACTTTTATACGGATTTGAATGCTAGACAGTGGTTACCGGTGTACTTTGATGGTTGGGGTTCAATTAACCATACTCTCTCAGGAATGGTCGGCCTGAGTTTGGACAAGACTACACCTCATTTACACGTCATACATATCATCATCATCTCATTGGGTCATGGGGTTGCTTATTGTTCTGAATTGAACAGATTGCAACGTACACATATTAGGAATTTAAAAAAAAAAAAAAAAATACTGGAGGTAGTCATAAATTTTTTTATTGTAAACAAAAAATATTAAAGTTTTTCAGTTGGTAGACTGAATATAGACTCTTGCTTATATGAATATACAGGAAGGAAAGTATTGTTTTCATGTCGATTTTTCGAAATCAAATATTCACCGGATCTACACGTTTTCAGACCCCCTGAATCAAAAAAACATGTTTTTAGCGATTGGTTTGCGTGTGTTTGTGTGTGTGTATGTTTGTATCTGTGTGTGCGTGAACAGAATATCTCAAGAACGAAACATTGTTCAAACTTGAATCTAGAAAATTAAGTTACATACCACTACCGGACCCGACACGAACATTTTAATCAAAATCGGTCAACCGGAAGTAGTAGTTTATTCGTGTAATTTTTCACTTTTTTGCAATTTTCTCAAAAACAGGTCGTACGTTTTTTTTTAAAATCGCCTGGTTAACTAAATTTTTTATGCTCTACAAGATAGCGTAGGCGCTATGTCTGCTGAAATTCTGGGTGAGGCTCTTTCACGTAAAAAAATTGTTTTTTTAAGATTTCGGCTTTAATATGCATTTTAGCGCAATAAAGTATGTAATAAAAATTGTAGAGAATTTAAAATCCTACAACTTTTACTTTAAACATTGTTTTTATAAAACGCTTAGTTTAGCGGTAATTAGCGTTTTTCTGTTTTTTTCTCACAAAAACGTGTGAAAAATCTATTTTTTTCAAGATTTTGGCCTTAGTATACATTTTACGACAAAAGTGTATATAATCAAATTTATAGTAAATTAAAAGATCTACAACGTTTAATTAAAGCATTTTTCTCTACAGAGCCTAGTTTTGCGTGGAAGAGTGATTTTCCGTATTTTTAAGCCAAAATGAGGTTGATTTTCATTTTGCGTCTTTCACTCATGATTAAACTTAGGTTATGGTCATTCAGGTTAGTTTTTTGTTTATTTCTAATGTTTAATTACTAATGTAAGGTTTATTGTTAATTATTTGCATTGACAAGAGAAAGTTGTGTTTGTTTTACACCAGATTTTTCATCTGGGGTTACATTAAAAACGATGTCTATAGAGAGAAGATTCGAAATATGAATAATTTACGACAACGAATAACTACTGGTGTTGCTTGGGTGACGCTCGATATGAGAGAGCGCACCTGGACAGAGGTCGACTATCGTTTAGATGTGTGCAGAGCAAACAACAGAAATTTATTTAGTTTTAATAAACTTTTAATATTTTCTGTTTACAACAAAAACAATTTATGAGCTTATCTCTAGTAGTTTTTAAACTATTATTTTTTAAAATGGATCAACCTTTTTTGATGACTCTGTACATAACAATGGAATTGTGTTTTTGCACCAAATGTTTATAAGTGTGTGTATATGTGTTTGTTTATTGAACTTAATTGTAGGTATTAATTTTTGTTACTTACCGATGAAACTTAAATAATATTTCTTTTTAGTTATTATATTGTTTTGATTTTTAAAATTAATTGTATTTTATTTCATTTAATTTTTATCATTTCATAATCATTAAAATCATTTTAAGGTCATCATTCATTAAGATCATTTCATAATCATTAAAACTGCCCATAACAGACAGGTGGAGTGTCAAATTATTTACACTCAATCTGTTCGTTGCAGGGCTAAAATAAATAGTTCTGTTTCTTATCACGTGGTCAGCCAGTTGAATGACTGAATCATTTAAGAACAGAAGAGGTAGAGGTGTAAAAGACACTAATCAGAATTATCTTCACTGAAAGTAATGAATTTCATTATACAGCCAGACCCTGTGGTGAATGAAGTGAAGGTGTCATTTGCAGAGTGGAAAATATGTGCTTTTCAGAGGGCCCGGCATGCTGATAAGCGTACTTTTCCACTCAGTGAGGAAGGCAATGGTAAACCACCTCACTCCTCGTTTTACGTAGTAAAACCTCTAGAGGTTCAAACCAGCCTTTCGGCTGTTGACCTAAACAACAACACAATCATTAAAAATATTATGAAATGTTAAGAATGAATTAATTTTTACTACATTTAATAAATAATGGTTAAGAATGATTTAAAAAAAAATAAGTAAAATTGATTCTTTATTAAATGAGCGGTCATCCAGAATTCACTGTATGATTTAAATTTGCTAACAAATTTTGTCAACAAAGTGCCCATACTGAAATATGCGACACAAGCGCCCAAACTACCCCTCTCCCTCTTTGTTTACATGTAGATTTTCGAAATTAGTTTTTACAAGATATACATGTTTTAAGGCTCCCTGAACCCAAAAAAACATGTTTTTAGCGATTGGTCTGTATGAATAAAATATCCCAAGAATGGAATATAGAACGAGGTTGAAACTAGGAACTTACGTTAGGTACCATTAGGGGATCCTACGGAAATATTTTCATCAAAATCGGTCAAACGAAAAAATAATTTTATTTCTGCCTATTTCACTTGTTTTGATGTTTTTGTGCCTATTTCATAAAATAATTACTTAGGAATTAATAGTAAACCAATGTATTTTAGTGGAAAAACAAAATTATTAAATTAAAAAAAAATATTTTGAATGTTTTTTACTGAAAAACAGCCTCTTTCAATAACAAAACTGTCCGGGATTGGAGTCCAGAAATTATAATAAGCCTAATACTTAAAGCATATTTTTAACAAATTTAGGATAAAACATAATGAATGTAGCTTACTGAAAATCAGTTGAAAAAGGTTAATAACTTCGCAGACAGATTGATTTCTCTAATGTAGCTAGTCGTAAGCCTGGATAGATTGTGATGGAAATCCGTAATCAATATTAATATACGAAATGTTGGCTGTGGGACAGTGAAGAGGAGGAGTCCATTGCACATATTTTTGAAAGATGTCCCTATTTTGGCCTCGACAGAATGGAGATATCTGAGAAGATAGACGTTGCACAGTGGATCCCAGAGAGAGTAGGGCCAAGGATGCTGCGGAATGAGAAGAGCTGGAAGTTGTTGCTCAGTTTGCGAAGAGGGTGGTCGGGAGACTACGGAAGGAGGAGACATTTGGAGATCAGTGGGATCGCCCTCTCCCACAGTAAATCAATCCGGTCCCGATGTCAGAGGGTAAGGTAGGTACACTAATTTCCTGAGCTGGTGATGAAACAGATGAATGAAAGTGAGAGAGTGAGTGTTGGTCAGTGACAGTGAGAGGGGAATTAGGCTACGGTTCCCTTCCACGCCCCGCTGACAGTATGTAAATTTTTTAACCTGACATTTCCCTTGTAGTATATATTGATATATACTATATATAATAATATTGTAGTATATATTATATTTATTCGCTTGTATTATATAAACAGTTCCGAGGGAGGTGGAGGGTTCTTTGCTGATGTCGGATCAAGTGGCCAGGCGGCGGGTTTTTGGTTGGTAAGGCGGTTGCAGCCTCCTTGGGGCTGAACGAGGACGCCTCAATTGAGTCCAACACTACTTCCCTCATCGTGAGAGAGTGAAAATGAGATTTTCTCGCCGCTTCGGATAAAATAAAAAATAAAGTACTATAATCTGAGCGCTTTTGTCGCGACACTGGCACCAATTAAAAATTTAAATAACTCTTTTGGCTACTACTTGAATTGAAATCAAAATTATCGCTTCAAAAGAAACTATTAATATACAAATACATTTTGAAACTAGCCTGGATCTATGGTATTCAGTATGCCTAACTGAAATACCCAAATAATTCAGTGTTTTCAGCGAAAGGTCCTCCGGGCTGTTACAGCTGCGTTCAGATACATCACAAACAATCACATTCACGGAGATCTTGTTATTTTAGCCCCTTGTGGGCAGAATTATTTTCATGTCACAGACGTATTTAATTATGGGTTGGGGTAAAAATATTTTCCTTAGAAAAATGTGTTTTCCTGGATAGGAAACTGTTTTTTAGGCTCATAACCCATGGTAATTTCATCAAATTAATTTTTTTTTCTCCACTTTCTCTTAATAATAATGGATGGGAATATATCTATTATCTATTTATTTACAATACATTGTTTACATTAGTTACTTCAGGCCAAAATAGCCCAATGATAGACAAACAATATTACACCCAAAATAAACAGTATTACAAACTAAATCACGATTGCACATCTCAATTAATATACGTACTTTACTCAAAAACAATAAATTAAGCAATACAAAATAATAGTAATAATAATAATAATAATAAAGAAAAATAAGAAATAAATAAAATTAATAATAAATAAATAATAAAAAGAAAAATAATTTGGAAAATTCTTGGACCTAGATGGACCAAAAACGGGTACAGATTACAAAGAACGTCTAAAATTGAAGAATATTCTAACATAGAGACAGACATGAGGAAAATACGCCTTCAATTTTATGGCCACTTAGTAATGAGGCTTCCTGACAATAGACTCACAAAGAGAATAGTAAAATATGTATCATCACATGTTAATGGGGGGGGGGGAATGGATACAAAATGTTAAAAAAGATTTCGAATTGGCCAAAATCACCAAAGAAATACTCATAAGAGACAATTTTAGAACAAAAGTTAAAAAATGGGAGGTTAAACCAGAGACAAAAGCTCCAAGAACCGGAACAAAATGGAGTGAACAAAGAAAAGCTGAATTCTCACAAAGAATGAAAAACTGGTGGGCAGATAAAAAGGACAAGAAATCCCTAAAACAAACCAGATTTACTTAGCGTCTTCCACTTCGGGAGCTTTACGACTAATAATAATAATAATAATAATAATAATAATTACGAAGTATGGCACCATAAAGAAGGTGGATCACTTTAAATACCTAGGTGAAATCATTGAACCCACAGGTACAGAAAGGCTAGCACAAAAAACACGTGAACTGAAAATGCGTAGAGCATATGGAAAGGTTGCAAACATCTACAACAAAAAATGTATGAGCATAAACACCAAAATTCGACACTACACGACTGTCATTAAACCTGAGTCTCTTTATGCCAGTGAGACCTTGAACCTCAACTTTAAAGGGGATCTTGAGAATATTAAGAAAGCTGAGAGAAAAATCATTCGGAAAATTCTTGGCCCAAAACTCACAGATGAAGGATATCGTCTACAATCGCACACAGTGATGGAAAATATTCAAACATTGAAGTTGATTTCCGTAAACGACGGCTGAGATTTTATGGTCATATAATGAGACTGGATGACTCTCGGCTTATAAAGAAGATTCTGATGCACTCACAGAAACTCAAAATTACAACCGTCTGGATCAAGCAAGTGCAATCCGATCTACGAGATGCAAATATCATACCTTCAGACCTCAAAGACCGTAAAACCTTCAGGCATAAAATTCACACCTGGGAAGTTGCATCAGAGGGTAAGCTGAAGAGACCTAGGGCAAAATGGATGGATGAACGTCGTGTTAGACACCGCGAATTTATGAAGGAGTACTGGAGAAACAAGAGGAATGGCGGCAACAGTTCATAATTGACTTTATGTGATCCTGAATGGGTCTAAACAATCTAAATAAATAAATAAATAAATAATAATAATAATAATAATAATAATAATAATAATAAGGGAAACGTAACTCAATTGGGTAGTGTCAAAATACAAGTTCAGTTCGAAGATAGAGAACAGTTTTAAAAGACAAACTTAAATAAATAAATAAAAAACACTAAAAGACGAAAAATATCGGGTAAATAAAATACATTTAAAAATTAAATAATTTTCATACAGAAAGCTCCAAAAATTATAGAATTTTTCATAGAACCTGATATACCTGACTTGGCCTATTAAGACAAATTTTAGTCAAACTATTTTTGACTTAATTTGCAAATGTACGCATAGGCGAGTATATCTGTTGATATTCGTGAAAGGTCGAAAAATAAATTTAAAAATTTAGTTTTAAATATGAAAAACGGCTTGAATCTCACGGAAATTATTTGATAATTAATTTGGACAGCAGTGGTAACAATAAGAAGGATTAACCATGGAGGAACTCGACAAACTATTTAAAAAAATGAAATAAAATATTTGCCTACCTTTTGTTTTACAAAATTGAGCTCCATTATATTTGTAATAAATAAACCGTAATTAATATGTAAGTTATTTTAAGTAATTTATTTATTAATGTTAGCCTCTGCCCATAAAAGACAGGTGGAGTGCCAAATTATTTACACTCAATCTGTTCGTTGCAGGTCTAAAATAAATAGTTCTGTTTCTTATCACATGGTCACCCATTTATGAATCATTTATGAACAGAAGAGGTAGAGGTGTAAAATCGGAGTTATCTCCACTGAAAGCAATGAATTTCATTGTACAGCCAGACCCTATGGTGAATGAAGTGAAGGTGTCATTAGCAGAGTGGAAAATATGTGCTTTTCAGAAAGCCCGGCATGCTGATAAGCGTACTTTTCCATTCAGTGAGAAAAGCAGTAGTAAAACACCTCACTCCTCGTTTTACTTAGTAAACCCTCTACAGGTTCAAACCAGCCTTTCAACTGATGACCTAAAAACAAAATGTTAGCTAATTTTTTGTTGTTGGTTGTAGTCAAACAAAATAGAAAGTAAGAAAATATATTATAGCACTGACAATGTGTGTTGTTTAGGTCAACAGCCGATAGACTGGTTTGAAACTCAAGAGGTTTTACACTAAGTAAAACGAGGAGGAGGTGGTTTACAATTACCTCTCTCTCTGAGTGGAAAAGTATGCTTATCAGCATTCCAGGCGCTCTGAAAAGCATCTACTTTCCAACATGCAAATGATAGACTGAAATAATACTAGTGCATGAAAACAACATTTCAATTTTTACAAGATTTTTAACATTGAATGGAGTGTTGACAACTGACATGAAAGGAGGTATAAAATTTACGTATTCGTTACTTCCGTTACTTCTACTTTCTGAATGTTATAATGTTACCGAGCGTCCTTTTTGAAACACCCGTTACAACGGACAATTTATGTTATAGCATTTTTTTACAAGGTGTAAAGTATTAAATCAATTTTATTATCACAAAATAATCGAAGAAAAGGTACTAAAGAAAAGGTAATAAAGGAAGAATAGGTTATATGAAGTAAAGGTATCTTACTTCATTCACCGAAGTATGACTGTATAATGAAATTCATTATCTCAGGGGAGACAACTCTGACAAGTGTCTTTTACACCTTTACCTCTTTTGTTCTTAAATGCATCAGTAATATGGCTGTTGATATGATTAGAAAGAGAATTATTTCTCGTAGTCTTGGAACTAACAGATGGAGCGCAAATAATTTAAACTCCACCTGCCTGTTATGGGCTGGGCAATGACTATTTTATATGCGCGTGTATAATAATATTCACAATTTTACATAAACTTGTTATAACGGAGGTTTTGCAACAATGTAAACGCGTCTTTGATCTGTATATATTCACCTGATAATTTATTGTAAAATATCTTCTTATTTCTTCGATTATTTTGTGATAATAAAATTGATTTAATACTTTTTACACCTTGTAAAAACATGCTATAAAATAAATTGTCCGTTGTAACGGGTGTTTCAAAAAGGACGCTCCGTAACATTTTAACATTCAGAAAGTAGAAGTAATGGATAGGTAAATTTTATACTTTTTTTCATGTCAGTTGGCAACATTGCATTCAATGTTAAAAATTTTGTAAAAATTTAAATGTTGTTTTCATGTACCAGTATTATTTCAGTATCCATTCGTCTCTATAATATGAACGATGTCATTTTCCAAATACGAAATTTTGTTTCGTTCTCTTGTCGATGAAATCGGTATAACCCAACTCAAACCACGTGGCCTCTCAGTGGTGGATGCGCAGTAGTCTATACTGAACTTGAACGACCGCGGAGCCGGCTGGTACAGTCCGCACTAAAATTACAAGCCGAATATCTCAGCAGCAACAATGTTATTTAGTATATTCCTTCAGCGTGAGTAGTTAACTTGGAGTGTCTTATTTCTAGTTTGATATCATTTTAAGTATTACGTTGATTTCTAGTAAATATTAATATTTATTTTCTGAGTAGTTCAGTTTTTAGTAGCATGAATAAAATATGTTTTCGAAACTTAGTTTAAATTTTCAATCAGACTGTACCGAGCGCGTCACAGTATTTCCATCTCTTCCTAAATAGCTCTTTCTCACACAGCTATTGTGCGCATGTCACAGGCCACGTGGTTTGAGTTGGGCTGTATTAAGGTGTTGGATTGTGTTTATTTTGGTGATGAACCGTGGATTCACTTGGATAGCTATGTTAACATTAAAATCTGCCGAATATGGAGCACTGAAAATCCTCACGTGTTTTCGAACGATCATTACACGCACGTTAAATTTGTGTTTGGTATGCGATCTCTCGACGTTGAATAATAGGGCTTTTATTTTTTGACAAATCTGTGGATGGTTTGGTTTATTACGACTTAATCTAATAGTTTATTGAAATATTAGATTAACACGAACGAGTATGTTTGTTCCGGCAGGATAACGAAACTTCCCATGCTTCCAATGATACGCTAGACATGTTACAGGATTTTTTCGCCATCGTTTGACATCGAAAAGATTGTGAACTTCAAGACCCCGAGCTTGTATACCAACAGACTTTTTCTTTTGGGGATATTTTAAACGTGTCACATTTAAAAACAATCCTCATAAACTTGAAGAATTGAAGGGGAACATTGAACGTGGTATTTCTGACATTAATGAACAACCCTTGTGAAAAGTAGCCACAACTGCAATCCATTCATAACACTTGCACGAAACTGCATTCGGGCAACAAGGATTCATTGCGAATGTCACTTTTTCCTTTTTTTAATCCCTAATTTGTTTGAGTTGCAATTTGTTCAATCTAAGAACAGTAAGCAAACCCATGACCCTATGAGATGAACGTGATATATATGACATGTAAATGAGGTTTAAAGATTCAGGCTGACCATTCCTTAGGTGTATTTGAGGGTGTTAACTGAACCTTAATTATCAGAGTACACCGGTAATCATTGTCTAGTATTCAAATCCTAGTAAAAGTGCTACATTTTTCTAGGATTTGAAGTAGGAAACTTCGTTTCAGAAAATATATATATATATATATTAGCGAGTTTGTTTTACAGCTGTCGCCGTCTCTCGCATCCTAATACCCTCCACATTTGTCTGTCCAAGCAGTCATTGTCTGTCAGTCCTCTCGCCTGCATCGCCACCTCCATGCCATACTGCCAGGAGTGCTTCGGCCTTCCTCTTTTCCGGCTTGACTCAGGGACCCAGTCCAATAATATCTTTGGCCATCTCTCAGGAGGCATTCTCTTCACATGCCCATACCACTTCAAACTCTTTGCCTCTATCCAATCGGCAATATTCTCAGTCAGACCCACCTTCCTTCGAATATCATCATTTCTCACTCTGTCCATTCTTGTATATCCACAACATCGCCTCCAATAATCCATTTCCAAAGCCTTGAGCTTAGCTTCATACCTTTTATTCACTTCCCAAGTTTCTGCACCGTATGTTCCAATGGTTTCAATGACTGTGCTGTAAATGCGAATCTTATTTTTCTTTGTTATTTTTCCATTCCATAGGACACTGTTCAACTGCCTTATTGCTGACCGCGCTTGACCAATTCTTGCATTTATTTCCTCATTGCTTCCCCCATTTGACGATAGCACAACTCCGAGGTATTTGAATCTTCTTGTTGCCTTTATGATTTCACCTCCAAGACTTAAATCCTTAGCATTTCCTCCAACAACCATATACTCTGTTTTCATTGTGCTTATTGATAGACCCCAGTTTGTGTACTCCTCATCCAGTTTCCATAGCATGTAGTCAATGTCTTGTTCATCTTCAGCTATAATAACCTGATCATCAGCAAAGTGCAATGAGTACAACATTTTATCTCCAACAAGGATACCCATGTTGCAACATTTCCTTCTCCAGACTTTCAATGCTTCATTGAAATATATTTTGAACAGTGTAGGAGCAATGCAACATCCTTGTCTTAATCCTTTACTAATGGGAATTGCATCTGTGATTTTTCCACGCACTTTGATATTTGATGTCATATTCTTATATAGTTGCTGGACAGCATGAATGTATTTCACACTTATGCCCTGATTTTTCATGGCCATCCATAACTTTGAGAGAGGGACACTAAGAAAATCACTTCAGAAAATCAGTTGTTAAATAACTGATTTGCGGCAATTACTTCACCACTTAACATACCAAGTCACTAAATAGTGTAAACTAATTTTGAACATTCCCATAATTCCAAAAATGAGTTTCTGTACCTTAAAAAAGGGTTTGAAAATTGTGTAAACCGCTAATACAGTATTGTGACACTTATCGCTAAGGTCCGTTTCGGGATCTGGGTAAATTAAATAATTAATACACTAAAGTTTAAAATTACAAGTATTTATTACAACTAAAAGACTTACAAAATAAATAATAAACTAATTATAATGAAACAATACAATAAATAACTTAAATAATTTACTTAGTACTACTTACAAACAATTATACAGAATGCACATACACAATAAATTTGAATAACAATAGTGCCCGGAACGTCAACGTTTTCTAACGTACCGATAGCACACGCGATAAACACTCGTCAAAGATCAATCGAATACTAACTCTCTGACCGCACTTGGGGCTCTCTTTATATAGGTGACTCAGAGAGATTTCTAGAAAGACAGAGAGAGATTCGATGCAATAATAAAATACAAAAATCCTTTTTATGGTTCTGGAAAAATCTTAACTAGTGTAAACAAGTCAAAATCGAATAAAAGGTGTCACACAAAAGACCAATTATCTATACAGGTAACCAACCAACTCTTTCACAAATAGTTGTACAACAAAGACCCTACCCTTCTATACACGGCCCTTTTTAAATATTCTTTTATAACTAAGTCTATTGTTACTTTGTCACTCTATTATTTACTATTTAAAATTATATGAATCTCTCGGTCCCCCTAGAAACCTCTCGAACACACATTCCTCGTCGATATTGTCCAGTATATTCAGTTACAAATCGAGAAATATTCTCTAGGAATACTCTTCTGAATAATTAATCCTGCATGAACTGTAAGCGAATTCATAAAACTGTTGTTAGAAACTTTTAACTGGTCGATTAAAGCGTAAAACAAACTATTTTATATTAATACATAATTTAGCTAAATAGACTGATAGGCCTATTCATTATACAAGTTCTAATTTAGTGAAGAAGATTATTCAAGCAAAGCATAGAGAAAGTTTTTATTTATTTTTAGATTATTTTATAAATTATTATATTTTCTCTTAGTTATTAAAAGTTAATTCGGAAGTAAACTGTAAAAAAATAGCAATGAGACGCTTCCTTAATTAAAATAATTTATACCAGAATTCTTCCTGATACTCTTTTTTAAAATTTAAATAATTGTTAATGTCTCTAATTGTCTGCTCAACAAACTTTTCCTGGTTGTAAGTTTAATTCTTACAACAAAAAATTCAAACTGAGTAACTTTTCTTTGATTAAAGTGTACTATAAGTTTAAATTATACCATTTCCATTGTAAACTATTAAATAATTGTTTTAATAATTTTTTATTTACTTTAAGGGAAGACTGTACTTTGTATCCCGCCAATGTTAAATTTGTTATTTTTAGGTACATTTTTCACAAGATTGGTAAACGATAAGAAAATGAAACTTTACTTACTTATAGTTGTCGGGGGTTGCTCGAGCTACTGACATTTTTGCAACTTAATCCGTTAAACCATAAAGTTGAAAACAGAGTAAGGAATAACATAAAAGATTTACAAATTATTTTACGGTATTTTACATACTAATAATTTTTGTAGCTTTTGAGAAAGTCATGAAAGTGCTGGAATATGTGAATGTACAAGATAAATAACTGGTAAAAATTTCAGCCTGGTATGTTTAATGGTTTCCGAGAAAAATGTACCTAAATGTTAACTACTCTCTCAGGAATGGTTAACCTGAGTCTGTACAAGACTACACCTCATTTACACGTCATACACATCATCCTCATCTCATTGGGTCATGGGGTTGCTTATTGTTCTGAATTGAACCGATTGCAACGTACACACATCAGGGATTGTAAAAAAAAAAAAAAATATTAAAAATCTAAATTTACGGGAACGGGCAAAAACACTAAAAGGCACAAATCAAAAACAAAATGTACACAAACAAGTAAATTTCCTATCAACATTTGGTTAAAAGCTGAACTAACAGCTGAGAGTATTAAAAACAGTAATGCAGATATTTTAAAAAACTAAAATTCTCTTTGCTGTAAAACGATCGGTATAAAATTATGCAAAATATTCGTTCTTGGTGACACGATAATTTTTCTGGGTAAACGTCATAAAAACTTATTTTTTCATTAAAATAATTTTTTCGCGTAATTTAACGTTTTTGTGGTTGATCTCGGTCTGAACTATTGAAAAACATAAAGAACCGAAATTCAAAATTTTGAGTTAAAATCATCATAGTCTCACCTTAATGAAGTATCCACCGTTAGTCTAGAGGTAAAATCGGCACCGCGTCTCAGCTATTTAACAGTAGATTTTTTCAGAGACCTAGGTTCCTAGTTCAAATCCTAGTAAAGGTAGTTACTGTTATACGGATTTTAATACTAAACAGAGGTTACCGGTGTACTTTGAAGGTTGAGATTCAATTAACCATACTCTCTCAGGAATGATCGGCCTGAGTCTATACAAGACTACAGCTCATTTACACGTCTTACACACCCTCATCACATTGGGCAATGTGGTTGCTTATTGTTCTGAACTGAACATATTGCAACGTACACACATTAGGGATTGAGAAATAACTTAAATGAAGTGAGAGAAGTTATAGTAAAAGATTAAAATAAATTTATTTTTTATTTTTTTTTTGTTTAACGTCCGACTGTTCTGCAATTACTGCTAATGTAAACAGTGAATGATGAAATGATTTTTTGTAACATATGAAAAAATGCCGTGCCTGAATGGGATTCGAACCCAAGACCGCATGATGAGAGGCGAGCACGTTACCAACTTCGCCAATGCGGCCGGCATTAAAATAAAGATTTTAATTGAAAGTTAGGTTAGGGTAGGTTAGATTTGACCGGAAGGGGCCGAAAACCGGAAGTCTAGAAATCAAAGTCGGAGTTTGGATACCAAAACTGTCATTTCTTCTAAAGAGTAGCCTACATACAGAAACCTCTGATAGTTTTCCATAATTCAAAAATAAGCCTTTTTAAACATTAGCATCAACCATGAGACGGAGGTTGTGTCATGAAAGGGATTTTTTAAAATTAATTGAGTTTATTTTATAATTGTTAGTAATATTTAGTTCAATCTGAATGCTGATTATGTAATATTGTAGAATATAGTGTAATTAGACCATTGTATTCAATAAAATATTATGTTTTTTTTTGCGTCCTGGAGACTCCAGGAGGAGTGTAAGACATGTCAGTTATAACACCTGAAATGCATATAAGAATCACACAATATATCACTACTGTCAAGAAAGAAATTCTTGTACGCTATAAAAAGTTTCACCGATCAAGTAATTTTTCAAAGTTTTTTTTAAAGGAATGTAAATTATCACAACATTTAAAAAATTGGGGTAATTTATTCATAAATTTTCTCTTTGCAAAAGTAGGTTTTTGTTCAAACAATTTTGTGGAGTGATTAGCCACATAATAATCATTTCTGTTTCTCGTGTTATGATTGTGAACATCGAAATTCTGCATAAAATTATTTTACCTAACATACATAATCACCTCAAAAATGTAGAGAGAGGGAACTGTTAGCAATTTAAGATCCTTAAATAGTGGCCTGCATGAGGTTAGTTGGTTAGCTCCCACCATACACCTAATAGCTTTCTTTTTGAATTTTAGAAACCCTATTTATATTACCCATGCTAGAATTACCCCATACTAAAATACCATAAAGGATATGAGACAGAATGAGGCCATGATTAGCTACCATTAGCAATTTTTTATCATTTAATCTGGCAATTTTTTACTTTCTCTTGCCTATATGAATATATAGAAAGGAAAGTATTGTTTTCATGTCGATTTTTCGAAACCGAGTTTTCACCGGATCTATACGTTTTCAGACCCCTGAACCCAAAAAACATGTTTTTAGCGATTGGTCTGTGTGTGTGTGTGTGTGTGTGTGTGTGTGTGTGTGTGTGCAAAATATCTCAAGAACGAAACATTGTACGAACTTGAAACTTGAAACTTAAGTTACATACCACTACCGGACCCGACACAAACATTTTCATCAAAATCGGTCAACCGGAAGTAGTAGTTTATTCGTATAATTTTTCACTTTTTTGCAATTTTCTCAAAAACTGGTCCTACGATTTTTTTAAAAATCGCCTGGTTTATTAAATTTTTTATTCTCTACAAGATAGGGTAGGCGTCATGTTTGCTGAAATTCTGGGTGAGGTTTTTACGTAAAAACAGAGTTTTTTAAGATTACGGCTTTAATATCCAATTTAGCGCAACAATTTATATAATAAAAATTGTAGAGAATTAAAAATCCTACAACTTTTATTTCAAAAATTTTTTGGTATAACGCTTAGTTTATCGGTAATTTGCGATTTTCTGTTTTATTCTCACGAAAAAGTGTGAAAAATTGATTTTTTTAAGATTTAGGCCTTAGTATGCATTTTACGACAAAAGTGTATATAATTAAATTTATAGAAAATTAAAAGATCTACAACTTTTATTGTGAGCATTTTTCTCAACGGAGCCGAGTTTAGTGAGAAAGAGTGATTTTTGGTATTTTTAAGTCAAACTGAGGTCGATTTTCATTTTGGGTCATTCACTCATGATTAAAATTAGGTTATGTTTATTGACGTTAGTTTTTTGTTTATTTCTAATGTTTTAATACTAATGTTAGGTTTATTGTTAATTATTTCCACTGGCAAGAGAAAGTTGTGTGAGTGTTTCACACCAGATTTTTTTAGTGCAAATACCCTAGATGATATTTTACTATAAACTTGATTGGTATAGAAGTCTTAAGACAAATATCTATCAAGAGATACTCCTAGGAACTTCACTGTTTCTACATGCTCTAAACTATTATTATGAATAAAGTAAGGTAAGTATGTTACTGGTTCATATAGTCTAAGTGATTAACAAATTTCTTATTTGTGAAATAGATGGTAAGTAAGAATATGTCTGATGCGGTGGTATACTGTTCGCCAATTACGGCGGCATGTAGGGAGGGTAACGAGACAGAGAGAGAATGTGTTGCGTCCACCGTTCCCCTCAACTCATATCAATCAGTGCACGGTGTTCAAGCACAATAGTGACAATACGCGGTACGGTAGGGCACTCTGCCGACTAGTTTCGTTCATTACACTTTAACAAGCTCATTTTTCATCAAAAAATTCTGAAAAAATTACTTTCGCTTCCTAATAAATCTTATTTTATTACGCTATAAATGTTATTATTATACTCTGATATTTAGATCCGATACGCTCGTACAAAGTTAGACGTTTAAATCACATCGCATTTTTGCGTATCACGTAGGCTAATATAATTTATTTTCCAGGATGACATAATATGCGTTTCATTATTTTGTTATAAAATATAAAATTTTATCTGTAATTTGATATATATAGGGCAGAAAGAGAAATAATAAACAAGCTTGAAAAAATCACTTTTTGAAGGGAAGTCAAAGGTAGATCATCGTGTCTGGTGTCTCCTTCCTGTTAGTATTCCAAGAAGCTGAATCATTTTTTATAGTTGTGAACTTTATACCAAACATACGAATTTTTTTAGAAATCAACTACACACGCAGAATATCAGTTGTATGAAATTTTAACAAAAAGAATCGTACAGTAAATATAACAGAATGAGGGTATGACGTACCTCTCTTTCGGGCCTGTCAAAACTTATGGTAGATACATCATTTAGAAAAAACTTATTGCCTATTACCCCAAAAGGAATCGCAGAAATTTTTCCCCGTATTATGTGCACGCGCAACTAATTTCAAAGGCGTGCGGCTTTCGACAGCGACACAAATGTCAAAACGATTACCGAATGAACAGAACACAATGAGTAGTGAGTACTAATTTAGAGGCAGTCTGTATCAGGCTATGACGCTGTGGTGGGGGAGCTACTTACTGCGCATGTGCGGCCCGCATGCCACCGTAGTTGGTTACATTTATACCGCCCAATCGGTCAACTCGCGTATCGGTGGGTCGTTATTACAAAATGGCCTTTCTGTCGCATTTCCGGGATCTTACAACTGAGTTTGACCAGTACGTAAATTATTATTTATTTAAAATGACACAATGGTACGATTTATAATTAGATTTTTGAAAGAAGCAAAAACATTTTACCTTCTGTTTCAACGCTTCGATGTGGACCTATCATCTGCAGTAAATCAGTTTGGATAGTTCACGAGGTCGAGATGGTCTGGCGCCAGTCTGGGTTCTCAACAATGAATTCATTTTATTTATTTACATATTTATTTATTTTATTTAGTAAAATATAGCTACATTAAAATTACAATTCATGACTATACTAAGCTATGTACAATATTTTAAACTAAATATACTTATACGCAAAAACTCTTCTTCACAAAGAGTTCTGTCCGCGCATAGGAGTATACAGAACAAAAAAATTAATTCACTTAAATACTTATAACTACTATAAAATTACCAAGTTAAATACTAAGTTAAATTACTACTGGTAGCTATATTATAATAGCGATATTATAATTTTTATTTTATAACTATAACTACTTTACAATAATATATTTTAACTAACACAATGTAAATATTTTAACTTTATACGAAATTAATTCAATAAATGAGCATAAAGAGACAGTTAAACTGTCGCAAAGAGAAAATTAAAAACTAATAAAACAGTTATTTTAAGACCTGGAAAAGTTTCTCAAGTTCTTGCTCGCAGATCGATATTATATGATATTTTACGTAGTTTTATGTTTTAATAGATGTGGTGACGTAATACTATTAATTCGTTCGTATACTAATAATTCGTTCAGTTAGTCTTGAAAAATAGTTGGTTTTCAATAATGCATCTTAATATATGTGACTGGAAGATTAAGTCTAAGTATATGTAACAAACCTCATATTTGAGAATAATTTATGTAAATAAAAACTACTGTACGCGCGCCAGCTCATGATCTCTGTCGCCTGGGGAAGTGGGGCGGGTGGCGTAATAGAATGTGACTAATATTTTTGTCTTATCGTTCAGTACAAAAACATTTAGTCATCGTGTAAATATTATTATTATGTCTATGTATTAATTTATTATAGGCTTACGTATTATTGCTTTTCACAACGGATACACGTGTCACAATATACAGTTGTACATTTGTGCCAGGTAATGCGTCTCGGATGTGTTAATCATTATTCATGATTTTTTATCACTAAAGTGATTTTTATTTTGAAATTTAAAGTGTGTTAACGTGCCAAAAGTTATTTATTTTGTGTGTTTTGTGTTAGGTAAATTTCAACGTGTATTTTTCATACCTTTTGTTTTATTTTAATATATCTTTTCGGAAAAATAAAGCGGTAATTCATTCGGAAGGGCGACAAATTATTGCATCAGTTATAAAAAAACCGTGATGAAGACCTGCTCCCGTTAAAAATAGGCCTATATATTAATGTTATGAAATATATATTTTTTAGTTTCCTTATTCATAGAAACATATTACGTACATATTTTAATTCCTGAGGACTGCATGACTCAAACTGTAAATAATTACTAAATATTAATAAATACTATGAAAGAAAAGTAAAAGAGTTACTATATTATAGAATAAATTGAAATAATAAAACAAAAGGTTACTAATAATGACAAGAACATTATGATAAATGTTTTTTTATGGATAGTATAATCTTTCACTGCATGCCGTAACACAAATTCCTCACATGGATCACGAGCTGACGCGCTTATTATACGTCTTGTGTGTTGGTACCGCCCATTTTGTTTGCTTACGTATCGATGGGTCGTTACTACAAGATGGCCTCCCTGTCGCCTGTCCAAGATCTTACAAACTGACTTTGACAAGTATTAAAAATTATCAGTTAAGTAAAAATGACAGAAATGTACGTTTTAAAATTAGATTATCCGAAAGGTTTAACACATTCAGTGGTAGAGAATCGACTAGCGGGTCATAGGTAGGTGTTACCACCAAGCTGCCGTCTCACCTAGCAGGTTCTTTTTTGTTATCATTTTAAGTAATTCTGGAGGGACAACAACCTTTCGGATATAAGTTTTTCGCTATTATGTGGCCCACAGAAAGGTTTTTTCTTTGTAACCGTGCAACTCGTTTTTAAATTTTCGTTACACGATCTTCTACCCTCGTATAGTATACTCGTTCAGTATTTTTAACGGGTTTTCAGGATACAGTTGAAGCCGTGAATTAAGTATCTTTGCAGGTATCGATTCAAAAAAGCTTACACTTTTAGATTTACTTTGAAAATGTAATAATTGTAGTTTAAAATTATATAAGAAATTACGCGCAAATCGTAACAGTAAATGCAAAACTTCAAAGAAGAAATACATTTATTATAACAGGCGAAAAAAACCTAAAAAACATTGAATTGTTTACTTTTATGTTTTATGTATTAGTAAACATAAATCCATGTATAGGTCGAAAATAAAATAAATCTTTAAAACCATAAGTAACATCCTCTCAAAATTACAATAAAATTGTAAACTGACCGGTAAGAGTTTTGCAGAAACTGCGTTGTACTAACAATTCAAAGGTGTAACAAAAGGTTAAGAATATCTGGAGTAGGTAAGAGTTTGAAAATATGGCTATATTCTTAACCTTTTGTTACACCTTTGAATTGTTAGTACAACGCAGTTTCTGCAAAACTCTTACCGGTCAGTTTACAATTTTATTGTAATTTTGAGAGGATATCATAACGTTTTGTTGAATATATTATATAATTTCTAAAAATAAATTGACTATTGATGCGACCGTTTCTGCAAAACTCTTACCGGTCAGTTTATACAATTTTATTGTAATTTTGTGAGGATAATTATGTTCTATCATAACAATACGCGAGATGATAAGTATGACGTTAAAAAATAATAATATTATTTATAATAATAATAATAAAAATAATAATAATTTATTATAGTTTTACATTTTTTGTAAATAAATTGTTTGTATAAAATTGATTTTATGAAGAAAAAAATTAACCGCCCAACGTGGGGCTCGAACCCACGACCCTGAGATTAAGAGTCTAATGCTCTACCGACTGAGCTAGCCGAGCATGCCAACTCACAGCAAAATTATAGCATATAAGACAGGGCAGCCGAACCGTAATATGTAACATGTATACGGTGCTGCCGCCTAACGTCAATCGGAGGAGGAGGACATTTTCCGAGATCCGATATAAAAAAACATACTAAATCGGGTCCCGCGGCATTAAAATTATTGAAAATAAATGTTTGCAGTTTGTTTTTAATACTGAAATGAAGACTAAATGTCGTTTAAAGTGAAACAATGTTATACTAAAGCACTGGAAACATGTTTTGATCAATAATTAAAAGAATAAAGATAAATGTGAAATTCGATCAAAGTTGTTAGCGCTAAATAAGCAGTTCGCTTGCGCCGGCTGCGAAAACTCTTACCGGGCGCATTTCAAGCGAAATGCTTAATAAATTGTAGGCCTTACTAAAGTAAGCGGAGAACACGCTGCACGAGTAATCAGCTGTGGTAGTCAGCTGAGGTGATTATGTATGTTAGGCAAAATAATTTTATGCAGGATTTCAATGTTCACAATCATAACACGAGAAACAAAAATGATTATTATGTGGTTAATCACTCCACAAAATTGTTTGAACAAAAACCTACTTATGCAGGGAGAAAATTTATGAATAAATTACCCCAATTTTTAAAATGTTATGAGGATTTGAATTCCTTTAAAAGGAATCTGAAAATTACTTGATCGGTGAAACTTTTTATAGCGTACAAGAATTTCTTTCTTGATAGTAGTAATACATTGATGAGATGTTATAGCTGACATGTCCTATACTCCTCCTGGAGTCTCCAGGACGCAAAAAAAGCTCGACGGGAGAGACACCTCATAATTGCTCAGCATTGAATATGTTATTTATATTTTAGCTTCTGTTTCAATGCCTGGACGTGACTTATCGCCCGCAGTACATCAGCTTTGGTGGGTGACGAAAATGAAATGGTCTGGGTTTTCACTATTGTATTCGTTTATTTTTAATCTTGAAAAATATTTGGTTTTATAAAATGTCTCAGGACCCTCCGGGTTTGTCTAGAGGTAAAGTCGTCGCCAAAATCAGCTGTTTGACAGCTGATTTTCGGAGACGAGGTTCCTGGTTCAAATTCTAGTAAAGGTAGTTACTTTTATACGGATTTGAATACTAGACAGTGGTTGCCAGTGTACTTTGATGGTTGGGGTTCAATTAACCATACTCTCTCAGGAGTGGTCGACCTGGGTCTGTACAAGACTACACCTCATTTACACGCCATACACATCATCTTCATCTCATTGGGTCATGGGGTTGCTCATTGTTCTGGATTGAACAGATTGCAATGTACACATATTAGGAACTAAAAAAAAATAATAAAAAAATAAAATGTCTCTAAAATAAAAAGAATAAATAAGTAAAGAAATGAAAGAAAGAGTGAATTAACGAATGAAATGAGAAAATAAATGAGTATAAAAGTAATTGTGTGAATGTTGTAGATGCGGTCATTATTAATAATTCCGTTCATTTATTAGTGTAGTGCAGTGTTTCCCAAACTTTTTGACCTCGCGGCTCCCTTGTGATTTTTTAAGGTTACGGCGGCGCCCCTCTACCTTACCAAGTGGCGGCTGGTGAGGTATTTTGTTGTGGGTTCACACCTTCCGGGGGGTCTGGGCTGGGGGTATGGAATTTTTGAAAATTAAACGTTCAAAAACAGCATTTTAATCATTTTGAGGCAAAAATTCAAGCTTCAAATAATATTTTTTTTCTAGGAAAACTGCTATTTTATAGGCTCTTGGCGGATCCGAGTGGCAAAAATATGATCGACAAGATGTGAGTGATATATCGGCGCGCGCTTCCTATTGGTTTGTCGGGATGGGGTTGGGGTGATATATGTAGTGTGTTCCATTTCCAGCAGAGCGCGTTCTCGGAATGCGGAAACGGGGCGAGCGCCGCCCGGCGCGCGCAGTCTGCTCGGCGCCGTCAACATTTTTATCATTTTATTGACTTAAATTAAAAGTATATGTACGAGTAAATTTTGCTAATACCAACAGGATAATTTTTTAATTTTAAAAAAGACTAACCCGTGGCCTGCGGCGCCCCTGGAAAGGTTCCGTGGCGCCCCGGGGCGCCGCGGCGTACACTTTGGGAAACACAGGTGTAGTGTATTTTAATCAATTTCGCATTATATGTTTTTAGAAGGGCTTTCATTCACAACCGTATTAGAAAGAACAGTGTTAGTTACTTAGTTGTTTGTACTGAGATATTAAGACTTATGGAACATGGACTTATTCTGTATGATACTCTTTTTGCTCAGTTTCATTGTAAAAATATTAAAACAAACGTTACTTCTCTCCTTTTGAAAATAGCTATTGTACTCATTCACGAGGCATACGTATTTTTAATGTTAAGTATCGTTTTTCAATTCCGCCGATGCAGCGCCGTGGTCAGTAAGTTATTTACCGCATACACGCTGTGTACCACTATCTATTTTTTATTTATTTATTTGTTTTATTTAGTTAAAAATAATACAATTATTATTATACTAAGCTATTTACAATATTTTTAACGAAATATAAGTTACTTATACGCAAAAACTCTCACAAAGAGTTCTGTCCGTGCACAGGAGTAAACAAAAAAAAATTATTTAAACAAATTTATAAATAGGCCTACTAATAACTACTATAAAAAATATTATTATAAAATCTAAATAAGGTACAAGAAATACATTAAACAGTTTTTGTTAAAAGCATTTAAAATAAACGATAAATGCCATTAAGTTCATATAAAAAGTATTAATAATGTTTTTGTTGTTTTTTTGGGGGGCTCCCAAACTCCCCTACACCCCGCCGTCACCAACCACTCCTATGGCTGGTCGCAAGGATGCGAGGTGGTACAGTAGAACAGCAATAGAATATCGCCTCAGTGTACTGCACCATTATAACTTAACGTAGTCATTCTTTCTTCACTAGAAAACAGTCAGCCGCCGAGCCCAACATACACTACATAAACACAAATAACATAAAAATACATAAAATAACATCAAGATCACGCAGTATTTACAGCCTTCCTTCACAGTATCCTGTATAGTTTTTCTTTAATTTTACCATCTCTGTGAGACAGATCTACCTCTCCATTTATTTCATTGGCTGTAGCTATACATCTATTGATTGGAGCTATTTTACTTCTTGTGGCTCCAGCAAACAGCCTGAAACTTCTTAAAGCTGTGCAAGGCACGCTCAGAAAAATTTTCGAGGTATTCGGAACATCAACTAGTGAATGCAGAATGTTGTAAACGTATAGAACCTCCATCACTCTACGCCGCGTGCTCAGACTCTGAAGCCCGTAGAATGAGAGGGCATCCTCATAGCCATCAAATTTTCTCCCAGATCTACATTCCAACTTATGAATTACTCTTTTCTGCACCCTCTCTAGTTCCTTTTCTATGACGTCTCTTCTATAGTTCCACACCGTCGAACAATATTCGAGGACGGAACTCACAAGGCTCTTATAAAGTCAAAGTACTGACTCTCAAATTTGAAATCACGACTAATCCAAGCTATGAGTCCTAAATTCCTTCGAGCTTTTGCAGCTATTGAAGCTACTTACTCACGGAATAATAGCTTGGAGTCAAACAACAATAATAATTTTAATACCAATAAAACTTTTAAAAATTACCTTAGATTATGTACAATTGTATTAATAGAGAAAAAACTTCTTTTTTTAATAACTAAAACTACTTTACAAGCTATTAGCAAGCCACAGACACTATTACAGAATCATTCGACCGGGTTTGCGTTTGTTGTATTTGAAATGTCTCCGCTGATTAAAAATCCCGCCGACTGTGAAAAACGATTTTCTTAGGACTAAAGAAATGAAAGCGGCTGAAATCCATCGTAAGACCAGTGAAGTGCATGGAGAAAACATTATGAGTGATGGGATGGTACGGAAATGAGTAAGAGCTTTTAAAGATGGCCGTAGGATTATGCATGATGAGGAACGAAGTATCATTTAAATTTAGGTATCATAAAATGAGACCTAAATTGTTAGGTATTATAACAACATGGGAGAATGTTTTAATTTAATTTTTTAATATTTAACACTATTAATATTAGTGTTAAAATAGTTAAGTGTTAATATTTGTAAGTGGAACTTCATCAGTTACAAACAAGTTATGTATTATGTATCATCAATTCACGTTAAGTACTGTACATAAATAGCCCCTGTACATCCTGCAACCCGCAATGGTTCGTTGTATTGTATGTTGCATTTGCAGTTTCTGTAGGCGCACTAACAAAGTTAGGGTCGTCAAACAGCTGTTAAGACCCGAAAATATTTGTACGTTTGAATTACAGTTAAATCTTGACAATCCGACAGATAGGCTACGGAGTAGGAAGGCAGTTGGATTACCAAAAACTATGGATTACTGAGGGTACCATTTAAAAGACTGATGGAAGGATTCTTGGGGGTGGATATACGTAGTTTAAAAAAATAATTTTTTAGACATGCATTTAATAATAACTACAATATTTTTTTTCATATAACTTTTTTAATGCGTAATCTGTTGAATAACAATAAATGCAACTAATAATCGATTAGATTTAACACATGAAAAAATTACAATACACTGGTGTAATTAACAAATCATAACATTAAAATATATTATACTGCTCTTAATAAGTATTTACAATCAAAATTAGATAGTTTAAAAAACCAAATAAAAATAAAATAAAATAACCGAAATCTCCTTTAAAACGAAAAAACAAAATGAGAAATAATAAATAATGAACACATGATTCCGAAATATATGTACACCGAACTTTACTACTGGAGATAATTAAAAATGTCAATTCAGTTATTTACAACATTCACAATTAAGCACTCCAGTCATCTACAGAATATTAACATTATATTATTTACAATTTAAAATCACACTATCAGAATCGCTCTGGGAGATCCAATACTGTAGCACGTTTTAGTCTATGAGCATCATTGCTGTTGACTAAGAGATTCAGCGCTAACTACAATATTAACATCAATTTAATATAAAAATTTAAAATACGCGCGCGCGCGCACACACATACACACACACACACACACACACACACCCACTCACTTTTCTCTCTATCTGCTTGTTCTTCTTTAGGTTCCTATTCGTTCCGGATGTTTTTCACCATACTGTTGTTTAGGTGATCAGCCGAAAGGCTGATTTGAACCTGTAGAGGTTTTACTAAGTAAAACGAGGAGTGAGGTGGTTTACCATTGCCTTCCTCACTGAGTGGAAAAGTACGCTTATCAACATGCCGGGCCCTCTGAAAAGCACATATTTTCTACTCTGCAAATGACACCTTCACTTTATTCACCACAGGGTCTGGCTGTATAATGAAATCCATTACTTTCAGAGGAGATAACTCTGATTAGTGTCTTTTACACCTCTACCTCTTCTGTTCTTAAATGATTCAGTCATTTAATTGGCTGACCATGTGATAAGAAACAGAACTATTTATTTTAGCCCTGCAACAAACAGATTGAGTGTAAATAATTTGACACTCCACCTGTCTATTATGGGCAGGTCACCATACTAACAATCTGAACCTTACCCACTGTTGCTCATTCTCAGAATTATTCAACCCGGAAATACGTCTTCTCCCTACATTACGTTGTCCAGCTATTCTTCCATGCAGTATAGATTACAGCAACCCATATCTTTTCTCGTTGTGCATTATATGTCCGAAATATTCGACCTTCCTAATCTTTATCGTGTTCATGACTTCTTTTAATTTCTCCATGCATCCCAATACTTCCTCATTATAGACGCGATCCACCCAGGAGACTCTTACCCTCCTTCTATAGAGCCACATCTCAAACGCTTCAAGTATTTTACTCATGAAATCATTAAGCGTCCAACACTCCACGACATAAAACAGAAGCGAGATAAAATAGCATCGGAATATCGCAATTGTGTTTTTTTTTGTAACAGTGTATTTATTTTGCAATAAGTTTATAAATACTAACACTTTAAGCAAGGATGAGAAAATCTGAGTAATTTGTGTTTTAATATTCAAATCGTGTTTTGAATACTTTACTGACTCTTTCTATTAAATGGCCAACGAGCTGTTTCAATGCGTATTCTAATTTCTTGAGAATGAATCTATCATTCAGTTTATTGCCAAATACATTACTTGTTTATTTTTTTAAATTGAATTGTTTACAACAAGCCAAATACGGCCCAATTACAGACACAATATTTCATTATAGAGCAAAGAAAATATACAAAAAAAAAGAAAAAAAAGAAAAGAATACAAACAAATATAGTCAATAATGCAAAAAAATTAAATATACTTCATAAAACAGAATTATTTACATAGATTTTACAAATAATAATAATAATTATTACAAATAATTTACAAATTATAAATTAATATTAATTAATATTAATATTATTATTAATTATAAATTATTATTATTTACAAATAATTTATTTAATTATTACAAATAATTTAATAATCAATTAATCATGATACAGGTCCAAAATAAAAAAAACAAAACAAAAAAAATAACACACTCATAATGTGGAACTGCTTGAGAACTTAAGTCTTGATAGACTTAAGAATGGCTCACCTATACGATGCTCGGCTCTGACAAAATGGATGTATTGTCGCAATTCTGTCCATGATATTATAAATAATTATCATGCAATTAATTGACGAATAACCTGTATAATTAAAGGAGGAAGATTAGTGACAAAACATGTTTTTTGAACGTTTATAAAAACTTGTGATGCGAAAAGGGATTTTTCCAAGCGTATAAGGATCATTTATTTCAGCACAGAATAATTATTTCAAATACATTAGTAAAGCTAATCGACGCCTGTATGTGTACTTTCTGTATCTAATACTATGTCTTTCGTACGTCCAGTGTAGGCACCGATAGTGAGAGTGCCTACAACCCATAATCATTAGTTACACCTGTCGGATTAACAAACTTGTCGAACTAACAAAAGTCGAATAGTTAAGACTCAACTGTATGTGAATACATAATCTTAATGATAAATTTTGTTAAAATGATATATTATTAATTTAATTTTGAGAGTGGGTCGGGCTAATAATTTGCTGGTTTACTTACTCCTACGCATTTCACACAATACCCGTATAATGTCCGACATTACAAATTTATATAGGATACATTACCCCATTTAGTTACAAAGGGTTGCCATTAGGAGTAATGTTAGTGTCATTATTGAGTAAAGCACTTGCTCCGCTATACACAAGTAAAAACTGTGTAGCACATACAGATGATTTCTAAATACATTTTAAAAATATTAATGAATATAAGCTGAAATTATACTTACGTTCCTCTCGAGAAAATTACCAACATTAATCATTCCATTAAGTCATTACGAGTTTTTACGAAGAATAAGAAAAATGCTTTCAGATTTTCCGGTTGTTCTTATCATTAATTTTGGTTTACATCTATCAATAAAAAGTACAATAAAGAGTACTATTATCTATTAATAATGAGTTATTAAGTAAAAATAATAATAATAATTTTTTTTTGATGGCCTCCACGTCAACCCTTACCTACTTAGTGGAAGAAAGGCAGCAGAACAGATCGAAGTCCTTAATTTGCTCCACACCTATCTTGGACTAAGGGGAGTCAAGACACACACAAAAGAATAAACACATAAAATAACTAAAGTTAAGTATTAAGTGCGGCACCTAACTCACATGGTGACAATACAAATTTGTAACACAAACAATAAAAAAATATCTACACCACAGATAACCAAAAACAAATAGTAATTAATAATAAAAAAAAAAATAATAATACTAATAATAATAATAATTACGACCCAAAACGAGGATGAGTTCGGAAAATCTTCTGTAATCGGTAGTCCAGTGTAACTTTGTAACACTGTCGGGCTACTCGCCGGGCTGTTGTTTAGGTCATTAGCCGAAAGGCTGGTTTGAACCTGTTGAGGTTTTACTGAGTAAAACTAGGAGTGAGGTGGTTTACAATTGCCTTCCTCACTGAGTGGAAAACTACGCTTATCAGCATGCCGGGCCCTCTAAAAAGCACATATTTTCCACTCTGCAAATCACACTAACTTCATTCACCACAGGGTCTGGCTGTATAATGAAATTCATTACTTTCAGAAGAGATATCTCTGATTAATGTCTTTTACACCTCTACCTCTTCTGTTCTAAAATGATTCAGTCATTTAATTGGCTGACCACGTGATAAGAAACAGAACTATTTTTTTTAGCCCTGCAACGAACAGATTGAGTTTAAATAATTTGAAACTCCACCTGTCTTTTATGGGGGAACTCGCCGGGCTATAATAATAATAATAATAATAATAATAATAATAATAATAAAGACATAAGAACGGAACTGATTGTTTACAACCTGAATGGGAAAATTGCAGAATTTTGAAATTGATGGATGGAGCACGTAGAGAGAAAGCCTGAGGGAAGGATACCCCTCAGTGTTTTGCAATACAGACCGGTTGGGAGCCCACGCAAAAGATGACAATAAATTCAACAGTTTGACGCTGTTGTGTACACGGAACAGGCGGAAGCCTAATGCTTTATTCTGAGAAGAAGAAAAGATCTATCAATAACTTTTCAAAATGTTAGCCTACAATACCACCTAAAACAAGTATTGTAACACATACCCCTAGGTTCGTTCGGGATCTATGTATAATAAATAATAAACAGACTTTTGGTAAATTTATAACAATTATTTATTATCACACTTTGTTAGTAAACTTAGACCATCATCAAATTAATTACAAAACTTAAAATTTATTATAAATTAGATCCCGTCACTTACCAATAAAAAACCATTGATTTACCTGTCAACAACCTCTTGTTACCATCCGTACGCTACGCACTATTAATGTAATTCAGAACTGGTCTTGTAAACACTATTTCGAACAGACCAACAAAATAAAAACTCAATTACTGACTGACTAAAAAGGCGCTAACTGGTTTTATACCTGCGGTCTGATAGTTTCTCCAAACTATCAAGAATATTGTAGATGGGATAACATAAAAACAAAAATTTCTATTAGTTTTGATTTCTAAGAATTCTTATTTAAAACATTCCACTCATAGCAATCTATTATCGTTATTAAATACAACCATAACACTTTATAAAATAGGCTTTACAAGTTCTTACAAACAACAGTTATTTATGCCATTACCATTTCTATAATATCACTGTACAATGTTAAAATTCAAAAGCCAGAACTGGGTTTTTGATTTGTTGAAAATTTTTCATACATGTTTTAAGTGTAGGCCTAAACTATGTTCAAATCGACGTTGAGGTCATTATATTGTTGCATAACTATAAATATCTTGGTACATTTTTATCCCTAGATGGTTCACCAAACAAAATTTACTAAAGAGTTGTCAGAGATTTGGTCACAACACAAATGTTACCCCCTGTTTTGTGGAGTATTAGACTGAATCGTATATCATGTGGCACTAAGATCTGAATTTTTTGTTTTGTTTTTCTTTCTCTTTGCCTGAATGTACTCTTTGCATGAATGTACGTTTTTTATATTACATTGTTAACTCATGGTTAAACATACCAGTAGTTATTTAGTTCAATATTTACAATGGCTCAGTTCAATTTTATTTACACTCAATCTGTTAGTTGCAGGGCTAAAATAAATAGTTCTGTTTCTTATCACATGGTCAGCCAATTACATGACTGAAACATTTAAGAACAGAAGAGGTAGAGGTGTAAAAGACATTAATCAGAGTTATCTCGTCTGAAAGTAATGGATTTCATTATACAGCCAGACCCTGTGGTGAATGAAGTGAAAGTGTCATTTGCAGAGTAGAAAATATATGCTTTTCAGAGGGCCTGGCTTGCTGATAAGTGTACTTTTCCCACTCAGTGAGGAAGGCAATTGTAAACCACCTCACTCCTCGATTTACTTAGTAAAATCTCTACAGTTTCAAACCAGCCTTTTGGCTGATGACCTAAACAACACCAATTTACAATGGCAATAGAACGTCGTGTGACTATTTTACACCAGATTTTTTTAGGTATACGGAGATAATTCCGAAATATCTCTCTGAGTTTGTTTGAGGAAACCTTAAATTTCAAATTTCCGCTAAATCAGTCCTACAGATTTTGTTTCGGAACAAATATACGGACGGATCATGAATTGAGAACATCCGTTAATATTCGGATGAGCAGCGGTTATTCAGGTGAAGAGTTAAGGTATCTTCACCAATGCACCGGATAGTATCGAAATTTATTTCTTACACAAAATAAGTATAATTTTTATATTATTTTTTGTTTAACAATAAATGAACAAGTATTGCGTAAAGAAGTACACAAAATTATTGTAATCTCCTTAGAGCGTTTTCTATGTTTAAAATAACCCTTGTACACACTGTGGACAATTCGAACTGGCACAACTCTTGCTCTACGTGTACACACAGTTCCGCATAAAGTATATATCCATAACCTATTCTTTCAACAAGGTCTACAAATTTTAATGTACGCAAATGCCTACAACCTTATTTCAATGCACAAATATACAAATAATTATTTAATTTTAATAGCGTATTTAATTTGTCCCAGTAAAAATTTAAATTATAAATTACAAGAACTAAACTGCAAAAAACTCACTAAACTATACTCTACAGACACATGCAAGTAACTAAACAAATTGGTCCGAATTTATAATATAATGAAGAAAAAATCATATATGAAAATAAATTAGCCACATCATTATATCTGGAATATTATTAAAAACTGTGAAAACAAAGCGTAGTGACCGTACGCGAGTCTCACATTACAGTAGCGATTATATAATTTTGTGACTGTACCATCGTTGCGTGGCGAGGAGTGAAGAGAAGGGTACATAAACATCGAAGCTCCTTGTGCCAATTCGAATTGCCAAAGGTATAATGGTCTTAATTTACGTGATAAATGCCCAAGTGGAAAGTTAGACGGGTGGTCACTGCTTCTCTTCAGGCGAGAGCGGGTTGCCATGACTACGGTGACGTTAGTGGCACATTCACACGCCTAGCTCTTCCCACCCATTCCCAAATAGTGAAGAGATTGTGGGGGTCGACCAGCCTACTGCATATTCTACAGTCCAGCCTCTGTTAGTTTGCACCTAATGTAAACAAATAATGACGTCACTGAGCATGTGCATTATATCAAATATGTACACGCTGATTAAAAAGTAACAACAAAATACTTTCAAAAGTATTTAAATACTAAATACTTTTAAAAGTATTTTTCTCAATGAAATTGTTAGGCCTATATCATATCATGACTGATGTTTTTAGTACTTTAAGTACTTATAATTTAAAAAATAGTTAACTTAATAGGAATACAACATCCGTAAAGTCGCAGACTCTAGCATGCACCCTGTAGTAGCTGGCTTTTGTTTGTTGACAGTAGGAGCAAACTAAGAATGGCTGAACTGTACACATTGGCCTACGTTAGTTAGTTTGTATTTGAGGTGTTACAGTTGTTTTGTATAAGTGTATTTTACATTTTTTTACTCTCGGAAATCTCGCGTATAGAATTACTTATTAGTATTCTAGTTTTTCTCGGTTTTTCTGCAAGTCTTCACCTACTTTTCAAGGCAAGAGCCGTCTCTGAATTGGATGTGTAATATTTAATCCTATTAGAATAGTTTCTCACTGTTTGCTGTAGATGAAGGCCGAGAAAGTAAAACTAGAGATGAAAGGAAATTACCTAGTTATTATTATTATTATGGTGTTAAAATACATTTTTTGATGTGTTTGTTATATTATTAAAAATTTCGGACGCTATGTTTATTTAGAAAAAAATAATGTACATGTAACATACAAAAGTAAAAGTAATTGAATTTTTTGAAATAGTCTGCAACTCTATACTTATTTAAAATTTGAACTAAACAAACTTAATTGTGGTAATTTGAAATTCTAAAAAATATATTTATGTAGAAAAAATAGCAATTTGTTATACAAAATGCGGTCATATAACGGAGAGAAGTCTAAAACTAACTCGTACATTAGACAAAGACAGGTATACTCCCAAAAGGCCTCAGTAAAATTAGATTTTCCGACCGCCCTCACTTACAACAGCATGAGTGCGGAAAGGGTTGTCGAGCTCTGTAGAGAATGGTTTAGAATTAGATTTAAGAATTTTTCGTTGCTCCGTAATTCTGCCTACAGAATATACCTAACGCTATATTGTACAATGATACGAAATAAAGCTCTATTTTATACGACACAAATTACACGCAACTTCACTTCATATTTAAATTATCATTTCTAACTTCATTTTTTCAAACTACTTATTGTTTAGAATATTATAAGAAAACATTCTTCTATTTCAAAATTTTGTGATGTAATTTTTCATTTATTTATTTTATGTTTTGTTGCTGCCCATAACAGACAGGTGGAGTGTCAAATTATTTACACTCAATTTGTTCGTTGCAGGGCTAAAATAAATAGTTCTGTTTCTTATCACATGGTCAGCCAATTAAATTACTGAATCATTTAAGAACAGAAGAGGTAGAGGTGTAAAAGACACTAATCAGAGTTATCTCCTCTGAAAGTATTGAATTTCATTGTACAGCCAGACCCTGTGGTGAATGAAGTGAAGGTGTCATTTACAGAGTGGAAAATATGTGCTTTTCAGAGGGCCCGGCATGCTGATAAGCGTACTTTCCCACTCAGTGAAGAAGGCAATGGTAAACCACCTCACTCCTCGTTTTACTTAGTAAAACCTCTAGAGGTTCAAACCAGCCTTTCGGCTATTGACCTAAACAGCAACATGTTTTGTTGCTATCTTATTGACAGATTGTAAACTAAACGATAATGTTTACAAGTTCCGGCAATAATACTCCCTTCAGCTATTGTAAATTAATTTTTTAATTCGTATTATGTGTACGTTGCAATCTGTTCAATTCCGAACAATAAGCAACCCCATAACCCAATGAGATGAGGATGATATGTATGACGTGTAAATGAGGTGTAGTCTTGTACAGACTCAGGCCGACTATTCCTGAGAGAGTATGGTTAATTGAACCCCAACCATCAAAGTACACCGGTAATCACTGTCTAGCATTCAAATCCGTATAAAAGTAACTACCTTTACTAGGATTTGATGACTCACCGGGTTGGTCAATCAATATAGTGGGTAAATCAATATTAAAAATCAGCTGTTAAACAGCTGATTTTTGGAGACGAAGGTTCCTGGTTCAAATCCTAGTAAGGTAGTTACGTTTATACGGATTTTAATGCTAGACAGTGGTTACCGGTGTACTTTGATGGTTGGGGTTCAATTAACCATACTCTCTCTCAGGAATGGTCGACCTGAGTCTGTACAAGACTACACCTCATTTACATGTCATACACATCATCCTCACCTCATTGGGTCATGGGGTTGCTTATTGTTCTGAATTGAACAGGTTGCAACGTACACAAATTAGGGATTACAAAAAAAAAGGATTTGAACCAGAAACCTTCGAAATTCTCCGAAAATCAGCTGTTAAACAGCTGATTTTGGTGACGACTTTACCTCTAGACCAATCCGGTGGGTATTCTAAATGACGAGAAAACTTTCTAACGTCATCTTGTCACAGTATTGCAAAACACAAAAAAAACAAATTCAATATTAAATCTATGTAAACTTTTTAAATTTTTAATCTGGTGTGATAGTTATATGCCATTAAAAGATTAATAAATACCTAATTAGGAAGACATTGTTTCATCTTCTTCTTCTCAGGGTGTCTCTCCGTTCCGAAAGTTGGCGACCATAATGTCAATGCTTAGTTTTTTGGTAGCTTCCGAAATAGTTCTTCTGAGCTTTTGTTAAACCATAACCTCGGTTGCCCATCCATGAAATTCTGCGTCCTGCTCCCCCTCTACTGTCAATTTTTCCAGGTTGGCCATCCATTAAATTCTGCGTCCTGCTCCCCTTCTACTGTCAATTTTTCCAGGTTGGCCATCCATGAAATTCTGCGTCCTGCTTCCCTTCTACTGTCAATTTTTCCAGGTTGGCCATCCATGAAATTCTGCGTCCTGCTCCCCTTCTACTGTCGATTTTTCCAGGTTGGCCATCCATGAAATTCTGCGTCCTGCTCCCCTTCTACTGTCGATTTTTCCAGGTTGGCCATCCATGAAATTCTGTGTCCTGCTCCCTTCTACTGTCGATTTTTCCAGGTTGACCATCCATGAAATTCTGCGTCCTGTTCCCTTCTACTGTCGATTTTTCCAGGTTGGCCATCCATTAAATTCTGCGTCCTGCTCCCCTTCTACTGTCAATTTTTCCAGGTTGGCCATCCATGAAATTCTGCGTCCTGCTCCCTTCTACTGTCGATTTTTCCAGGTTGACCATCCATGAAATTCTGCGTCCTGCTTCCCTTCTACTGTCAATTTTTCCAGGTTGGCCATCCATGAAATTCTGCGTCCTGCTCCCCTTCTACTGTCAATTTTTCCTTGCAGAATACGTTGGAGCAATTCATACCTGCGCTCATCACATATGATAATATGTTTACGTGCGAAAATTGTATCTTTTTTAGGGGTTTTCATTACGAGTCGATTCGTGGTTGTTAGAATTTTGTGCATTTGTAACACTTCCTATTGTAAGAACGAAATATCGTTAAATAGTTAACTAACAAAGTTAAAAAATAGTTATACTGCCAAAGTAAATATTAAGTTATATATTATAATATTAAGTTATAATACTAACAAAGTTAAAAAGTTGAAATTTTGAACCTAAGCTAGATACCATAACAAGCTTCAATATCTTGTTTAATTGTTATTTACTAAATTTACATAAACTTTATACGTGTTAAATTAAAAAAAATGATTGACTTAACGAAGCAGTTAAGAAATTTATTTTAAGTTAGACATAACAAACTGTTATTTTCTAGCCCTTTTTTATACTCACTTACCCTGTGCATTATTATAGACCTATAGCGAAGGAAAGGAAAGTGAAGGACTATTCCTGGAAGGATAGGCTAAGTAATACGGATATTCGGTATGAAATAGGAATTATTAGCCTAGATGAGAAAATGACACTTCATAAGAGTATCAGGTGCAGCCATTTGTGACGGTTGGGGGGGGGAGGGACATGGCGTACTTTATTTACAAGCTATTCAGTAATGGAAGGTGATGACGTCAGTTGGCTTGCCGACCAGCTGAATCAGTGTCATGCGTTCAATGTGTACGTGTTAGTTACAGTCCAGCCTCTCTTAGTTTGCTCCTAATGTAAACAAATAATGACGTTGTCACTGAGCATGGGCATTATCAAAATGTGTACACGCTGATTAAAAAGTACAACAAAATACTTTCAAAAGTATTTAAATACAAAACACTTTTAAAAGTATTTTCCTAAATTAAATTGTTAAGCTTACATCATATCATGACTGATGTTTTTAGTACTTTAAGTACTTATAATTTAAAAAATAGTTAACTTAATAGTAATACGACATCCGTAAAGTCGCAGACTCTAGCGTGCACCCTGTAGGAGGTGGCTTTTGTTTGTTGACAGTAGGAGAAAACTAAGAACGGCTGAACTGTAATTAATCCAGTGAAGTGATCGAAATATTAATTGTTATTAATATATAAATCACTTTATTTTACGGCCGCAATCTTTAACAATTCTTTTTTTACCACAAGAGCACACCCTCGAAGAATTCAAACAGATATGAAGCTTACTCTTTCTTATAGATCATAAAAAATAAAGTAAAATAGGAATTTTTGAAAAAATCAAAATAAGGAGAGGCTTTTGAGAAAACTGAAATACGTGAAAAATCACACGCATAAACTACTGCTTAATATGCAGTTACTTATGTTAAATGTTTGTGTTAATTATCCGAGAAGTGTTCATTTTCTTATAACTAACACAGAAAATTAATTTAGGTAGTTTATTAATTATAGGTATTTTGATTAAAAAGATGGCGCCGAAATGTTGTGAACCGGAATGTGAACGTAATTACAAATCTGACAAAATTAATGCTGGTTATTTGTCAGTTTTTGAGTTACCGAAGGAAGCAGACCATATAGAGAAATGGAACAAATTAATACCTTGACAGAATTTAGTAATTACTGTAAATACTGTTCTTTGAATAAAATATTTTGTGGGAGACTGTATTTCAACCAGTTATATCTATTAAAATAGTTCCGGTGAAACGGTAACATCTCATTATATCGACAAACGTTAAAGTACGGCTCTTGCCCAACTGTGTTTCCCAATCTTGCCCAACTGTATTTTCCAATCTCCCTACTTATTTAAGTAGGCCAGATCCTGTAAAAAGAAAAACAACATTTTTGAACAAAATTTAGAAGTAACCGATGAAGAAACCGATTTGAAGAAAAGCGAACAAGCGGAAACAAACGCTAAAAAAATCAAGGAAAAAGACAATAATTATCTATTACAGTAGAATCTCGGTAGTCCGGCCGTGCAGTAGTCCGGCACCTTCAGTAATCCGGCTCTTAAAATATTAGGCCTAAAAGTATGAAACCTCACCCAGGACAGATTTTGGTAAAAGATTTAAATTGAATTAGGGAAATCAAATCGACCTTATTACGGCGGATTTAATATAACATGTATGTTTAGGATTTGATTAAATGGAATAATTTTTGACCTTTTATCCAAAACCCAGAACTGGGCTATACTCTATACTTCATGACAACAAAACGTAATTATTCTGAGAACACGAGCACCCCCACACCGCATTAAGCGATGTGGATATCTGATATTATGTTTAGAGCAATGACTACAGAAGTACTCAGCAAACCTTTTTTAATTAGTTTATTTAATTTAAAATTACGTAGAAATCAATGCATATTCATTTTTTGTTTAAATTTATAATTTATAGTTCCAAAATTCGAACATATCCAGTAATCCGGCACTCTCTCGATCCCGAACAGGCCGGACTACTGAGATTCAACTGATAATGGTTTTTAGTTAAGTACATTTTTAACAAGTTGAACATAACAGATTATTCGAAACTTTTTGTGAAACGTATGTGGTCATGGTACTGAAATATCGTCAGTTTTGTCAAAAGCAATTAATGTTTTGCGTGGCGTTTTAAAAAAGGCTAGTAAACATTGACTACTCATAAATTTTTTTTTTTTTTTTGAATAACTGTAAATCTACGATCTGCTCTCATAGAACAATGAGTAGATGTGTTGTAAGTATAAATCTTAAGTAATACCCCTTGGTATTACTCTATAAAATTTCCCATTTTGTTGAAGTGATCTTGCGATCGTAAAATAAATTACACAATCACATATTAAAATAAATCTGTAGGGTGTAGTCTGCATAGTCTTCTGTGTGTTCCACTGTTGTCTAGGAGATTGATGGCTTCTGGATTCTGGTGATTTTCAAGTCTTGTTTGGTAACTGGTGCAAAATTTCTGTATAGCTTCGTGTACCGTGGGAGTGTTCGTGTCTCTGTGCAATATAGTGTTGGATATGTACCAAGGTGAGTCCATGATGTTTCGAAGTATTTTTGACTGAAACCGTTGAATTATTTCAATGTTACTGTGACTTGCTGTGCCCCAGAGTTGTATCCCATATGTCCACACAGGTTTAAGTACAGTTTTATAAATTAACAATTTGTTTTGTGCCGATAATTTGGATTTTCCATTAAGCATCCAATACAGCTGTTGGTATTTAAGATTTAACTGTTTTCGTTTGTTCCATATGTGAGTCCTCCATGTTAGACGCCTGTCCAGGTGGAGGCCAAGATAAATAAAAACTCATAAATAAAAACAAAAGACATGTGCGTAATTATTTGTCTGAATTTGGTTTTGTTCATTAAGTTTTCTCGGTTTATTCCGGTTTTTTCAATATCCTTTCTGACTTCTTTAAACCATTTATCCGATACCTTTGGTCTATTGCTTAGTTTCTTAAAAATTTGTTTTGTCAACCATTTGTCAACCATTTTAAGGACAGGTGTCCTTAAAATTTTAGTCTTATTTTTCTAATCGTTTCCATTAACCCTTTATAGGTCTTTGGTAAAAATACTTACCACAGGCAATAAGGTCGATTTTTTTTAAGAATAAGCTATGCAGTTGAAACCTTTTGGCAATTTATGGGTTTATAGATATTCTCTGGTAAGTAGACTATCCATATTTTGAAATTAGTGCGCAGCAACCATTTTCTTAATGAGTTACACGAATGTGGTGAGAATTCATACCAGCGTACGCAAACGTTTTGTTTTGTTGTTACTTTTTTACAGTGTTTTAAACATTTATGCTAATATAAAGTTGAGATAAGTTATTCTACACATTATTTCTGTTATATAGGACTACAAGTTGTATTAATAAGCATTCTTACCACTAAACATGATGTGATTCCCATTTCAATAAAGATCCTTGGTAAGTATTATACTTACCAGGGCTTAAAATCAACTAAAAAGAAATATCTTACTGTTCTGGCACTAGAAATACATTATTCAAGTTTATATAAAACAAAATTTAACATTTTACAACATGTATATTTTCCCCCGTAGTGCTCTCCTATAAAGGGTAAATCGGTCATTTCCTTGTACAGTTCTTCTCGACTTCGTAATCTATATTATCCGTCCGCTAACTTTGGACTCATTATCTTGCGGAGTATTTTTCTCTCAAATTTCTCTGCTTGTCTTACACCAGCCTTCCTGGTCATTATAAGGCATTCACTTGCATACAGACTCACAGGTTTTATCACAGTATTATAATATCTAAACTTAGCTTTTCTTGATAGTGCTTTCTTCTTATACTAATGGTGATTTCCTCGAAGTGCACCGACTATATTTTCTTGTCTGTTGTAGTTCGCTTCCTTTTCGCTGATCTTTGGTTGCATTATCTCCCCGAGGTACTTGCAGGAGTGGTTTCAGGGAAATACTAGGAAAACTTAAGTTTAATATTTTCTATAAGCCATTATTTCTAACAAAACTGGATCCCAATACTCGTACCTATCAATTAACGATAATTATTTTAGTATAGAAATGAGTCAAACAGAAAGTATCAATTTTTAAATAGTATTAAGATAACAATCAGTGTCAGTAGCCACTCGCATCCAGTCAGCGCCTTCATTTTTCAAGATTTTCTTGATTTACAAAGACTTTGACGTAGCGAAAATTTCTCAATGAATTAAAATTGTGGTTACAGCAATACAGCATAAAAGAGGACTTTTCAATGACTCAATTACAAACAGTAAGAGCTACATAAAACAAGATAGCCCCCCGAAAATCAGCCCTGTAACCGCCCCTGGGTGCTTGTAGCTATCACTTTCCCAATTTTTCTATATTGTGTCTTCAGGTTATGCGGGGCTGTTTTGATATAATTCGTATTTATTTAGTTTTCTCGAAGGAATTGTAGTCTACTTTTTCCCCTTGTTCTTTAAACACGTTGATTTGTTCCGTGTTCTTTATTAGATACTTATGTATTCAATTTAGAAATTCTTTTGAAATAAATTTTTTATATTTATTTTATTGATATATTTTCTCACGGTTAAATATTTATTAAAGTGACAAAAATAATTTTTTATTCACATCCATATTACTTTTAATATTTGGGGTGAATATAAACATTGAATATTGAATGCAGAATTTAAAATATAGAATTGTGAAACTGTTATTTATAAAAACTCAAATTCAAATTCAGACGCTAGAAATGCGGGATTACGTTTTGTATTATGTATGAGTTTTTTCTACCGGTAAAAATAGCGGATAACGAACGGAGAAGCACCCCTGTTTCTTTGGGATTTGCGCTAGAGGGAAACGAAAAAGACTGAAGACGTGATGCTTGTCTCTTGTAAGCTAATTGTTATTTATTCATGTTCAACAGATACACTCTTGATCAGTAAATAACTCCCTACAAAAGTTACTTTGATCTTATTCAACCCTACACTTTGCTCTGCTGTTTCTTGTGCAAATAACTTCTACTTTGGCAAGTTAAATTTCTCGGTCGATCTGTTACACATTTTAAATAAATAAACTAATTTGAAATTTAGAATGATGTCTCTGATTCTTAGTCGGCAAAGCGTTCGATAATAAAACCAAAAGTTTTGGGTTTAATTTCCAAATATTTTAACAGATTTTACATACAATACAAACAATTGTGACTGTGCTACATGCAAGCATATTACTAATCTCAGAAAAGTTGGAGTAAGTCTGCGGTTGAAAATAAATCAAAGGTGTTGGTTAAACAATTCTAGTTATTGTTTTTTAATACCTACAGCAAAATTTACAATCGATTCTTAAGTAGAATATTAAGTAGATGAGTTTTCTTTGTTTCATGACATTATTGAAAAAAACCCATAATGGAGGAACTTCTTTCAGTAGAGTATTCGGAGAGGTGAAACAACAGGTCTACAAGCCATGACATCGAGGTTTCTAAAAATTAAAAAAAAATAGTAAAATTATGTAAATAGTAATGTTAATAGTAATTTATAGTAAATTAATCTATGTTTATATTTTATTACAGCAAAATCTACAATAATATCTTCTAATGATTTCAATATAGCACTAAAAATACGTATATCATGTAGGCGTTATAATAAAACTTTCAGTAGGTTAATGCAACCTTCCAATATTCGGTGACGACTTTTTCGCTAGACCAACTTGGTTAGTTTTCCAATTAAGTTAATTAACTACTGTAAAAGTCATATTTGAAGGGTACAGGGGAAAAAGCAACTTAGTCCAAAAAATTCGAAACTTAGATTATTATGCCATTTGATACTCTTTGGTAAATATTTTCACGTACTGAAAGCTACAGGGGAAAAACTAATTTAATCACAAGATATAGCCATTTGAAATATTGCAGCACAGGGGAAAAACCAACTCAGTCCATTCGGATCAGGGGAATAACCAACTGAGTCCAATGCCAGCGACATAGGCGCTGGCCTTCTAATTTCTAAATTTCTCTTTCTCTCAGATCGTTTTAAACTTTGTTTTTGCTCTCCTGAAAAATTCCTGTTTTGTGACTTAGTTGGTTTTTCCCCTGCACCCTTCATTTGTTTTTTGGTAATTCAAAAATTATATCATCTGGTTCAGCGAAAAGTAACAATAAATTTTTTTGTTATTATGAAATTTTTCAGTATAATGTTTGATTTCATTTAGATTATAGGCCTGGAATCTTCACTGGGACTTACAATTTAGAAATTTAGAATATACCGAGTGTACCATCAAGGCGCCGAAAACTTAATTTATTTTCTTAGACAGATAAATAAATAAATAAATGAATGAAAAGTATTGTTTGTTCCTTTTAAAGAAATGTACTTTTAAAACAAAGGAATTATTTGCGAGTAAATTCGTAGAATTTCAAAGAAAAACAAAACAACAAAGTAATTGTCTGGAGAAAGTTTACAAATTGTGTTCCGTGGATATGTACACTTAAAAGCAGCAAGTGTATCCCGTTTGTTATAAATCTTGGCGCAACTATTTGGTAGGTGGTCTGGTTTTGGGGTGGGGGATTTTGGACTTATTACAGTGAGTAAAACTGAAGCAAAGCGACGGTGGTCTTATGCCATCAATTATACCTTCTCTAATAGACCTCACCCTTGCAACAAACTTTCTAAACGGATTAAACTGATATCTGTTCCTCGGTGAAAACCTATAAATCTTACCGGGCTCTCTTATTGCATCAACCGCTTTTCTTCTCTTCACTTTTCATTTGGAAACATATGTGAAGGAAGAGCTATGATTAGATCAATTATAACTGGATTATGAAACTGCTGAGTCGAATCAAACTGATAAAAACACGTTCATAACTTAAAACTATTTTCTAAACAGACCTAACTTTACATAAGATTTTATTTTTTTGTTTAACGTCCGACTGTTCTGCAATTAGGCCTACTGCTAATGCAGACGGTGAATGATGAAATGATTTTTTGTAACGTATGAAAATATGCCGTGTCTGAATGGATTCGAACCCAAGACCTCATGATGAGAGGCGAGCACGTCATGCGGCCTTGGGTTCGAATCCCATTCAGGCACGGCATGTTTTCATACGTTACAAAAAATCATTTCATCATTCACCGTCTGCATTAGCAGTAATTGCAGAACAGTCGGACGTTAAACAAAAAAAAAAAAACAAAATCTTATGTAAAGTTAGGTCTTTACATAAGAACATCAAACTAAAACAATTTAAGGAGAGACTGTACTTTGTATCCCGCTAATGTTAAATTTGCTATTTATCTGTACATTTTTCACAGAATTGGTAAAAGATAGGAAACTGAAACTTTACATCCGTATAGTTGTTGAGTTTTCTAGCTACTGACATTTTTTAAATTTCATCTGTTGGAACATAAAATTAAAAAAAAAATAACGAATAACATAACATTTTTATAAAATGTTTTTCTAAGTTTTTTTGCATATTACTAATTTTTGAAGCACCTAAGGAAGTAATAAAAATGTCGGTATATAAGCATGTACAAGGTAAATAATTGGTAAACATTTTAGCTCGATAGGTTTAATGGTTTCTGAGAAAAATGTACCTAAGTATTAAAAATTTAAATTTACGGGAAAATCCAAAAAACAAAAAGGCGTAAATTAAAAAAAAAGTGTACAAAAAGTAAATTACCCATCAATAGTTAGAAAGCTGAACTAACAGCTGAGAATATTAAAAACAGTGATGCAGATATTAAAAAAAAAATTCCCTATTATGCCAAACCATTTTTTAATGAAAGAAATTACCTTTTTATCAGGTTTACCCAGAAAAATTATCGTCACCAAAAACGAATATTTTCCATAATTTTTTATACTGCTCGTTTTAGTGCATAGGGAATTTTTTTTTTTAAATATCTGCATCACAGTTTTCAATATTCTCAGCTGTTAGTTCAGCTTTCTAACTATTTTTTTTTTATTTCTAATAATGTGTACGTTGCAATCTGTTCAATTTAGAACAATAAGCAACCCCATGACCCAATGAGATGAGGATGATAATTATGTATGACGTGTAAATGAAGTGTAGTCTTGTACAGACTCAGATCGACCATTCCTGAGAGAGTATGGTGAATTAAACCCCAACCATCAAAGTACACCGGCAACCACTGTCTAGTATTCAAATCCGTATAAAAGTAACTACCTTTACTAGGATTTGAACCAGGAACCTTCTAACTATTGATGGGTAATTTACTTTTTGTACATTTTTTTTAATTTACGCCTTTTGTTTTTTTGGATTTTCTCGTAAATTTAAATTTGTAACACTTAGGTACATTTTTCTCAGAAACCATTAAACCTATCGAGCTAAAATTTTTACCTATATTCTTCCCTAATTAAATATAGGGCAAAGAAAAAAGAAAAATAAATTTTGGACTGAAACCAGGAGATTGAACAAATCAGTGAACCAGTTCATGACACCGATCGGGAATAAACCAACGCGCAGCACAGGTGGAATTGTTAGAATACGATAAAAACGAAATAAAACTTTTATTGTTATATTTTGCATTATAAAAATATGTTTTAAATTAAAATACCCATTAAAACAATTAAATTTTAATAAGCGGTCACAAGCTGTACCTTACAAAATTAATCGATACTAAAAATGATGTAAAATAACCTAACCTACATCCTATGTTTAGTGTCCTGCTGTTGGTTGATTGTTCATATACAATATGACACGTACATGACATAAAACAGAACAGCCGAGAATGTATGTCGTAAAGACTTAGATGTACAGAATTATTTAATACATCTATATTCTATGTACATAACGGGAGGATAGGGTATATGTTAATATAGCCCTATGTTACAACAAACCGGTTAATAACCATGATGACAAAATACTGATAAATTCATCTACCTTCAATCTTGCTTTAAATTATCGTTAAGTATAAGCATGCGCATTTATGTTTATGATTACACTCATATATTAGAGTTTGTAACGTTAAATTTATAAATACATAGCTCGAGGTTAAGAAGTAGATTGTTTAAAACTGCTATAGAATTTATGAGATGAATCTTGATGGTTTTTGAGTTGGAGGCGTGCATATCAGCATGACATCTAGTAGTGTGAATATGTTAGGTATTATCAATAATAATCGAATAATATCAATTATTATTGATTGGCAGTGATTATTATTATTGATTATTATTATTGGCAGTGAAAGTTGGACCATGACGCAACGAGAGAGAACTCTAATACAAAGTGCCGAAATGAAGTTTTTAAGGGCGACGGCAGGCTATAACAGACTGGACATGAAACGTAATGAAAGTATTAGAGCAGAATTACAGGTCCAACCACTATTAGACGGCATTGCGCGCTACAATTCCAGGTGGTGTGAACATGTGAATAGAATGCGAGAGGAAAGACTACCAGTCCAAATATTAAGTTATGCCCCACGGGGTAGACGTGATAGAGGCAGACCGCTACGAAGATGGGTGCCGGAACAGGCTTTAGGCCTATCCGTGTTTGGGTGATGATGATGATGATCAATTATTATTATCAATAAGGTCGATATTGTGAACATCGATATAACGAAATCGATAGCCTAATCTTAGGAAAATATCGTTAAGTAATAGTATTCGTTATATCGAAGTAACAAGAATTCACAGTCGAATTTTTTTACGAATCGTTTTCTACATTGTATGATGAATAATATATAGGTGGAGTGTTAAATTATTTGCACTCGATCTGCTATTTCCAGGGCTACAAATTATAGTTCTATTTCTTATCACATAATCAGCCAATTATATGACTAAAGCATTTAAGAATAGAAGAGAAAGAGATGTAAAGGATATATACAGTCACAGTTATCTCCTCCAAGAACAATGAATTCCATTATACAGCTAGATTTTTTGGCTACCTCGGGGAGAAAATAAAACCAAAGACCTGCGAAAAGGAAGCGATCAACAACACACGAGAAAAGATGGCCGGTACCATAGAGGAACTCACTACTTGTATAAGAAGAAAGCACTATCAAACCAACCCAAGATTAGACATTATAATACTATGATAAAACCTGTGTGTCTGTACGCGAATAAGTGCCTTACAATGACTGGAAACACTGGTTTAAGAGAAGTAGGGAAATTTGAGATACAGATACTGCGCATGCGCAAGATAATGGGTTCAAAGATAGTAGACGGACAATATAGGTTACGACGTTGCGAAGAACTGTACAAAGAAAATAAAAGATTAATGGAAACGATTAAAAAAGAAGACTTAAATTTTAAAAACACCTGTAAGTATAGAATGAATGGCAATCGGTTGACAAAACCAATTTTTAAGATACTGAAAAATAGACCTAAGGTGTCGGATAAATGGTTTAAAGAAGTCCGAAAGGATATTGTGAAAACCGGAATAAACCGAGAAAACTTAATGAACCTAACCAAATGGCTTTTATGAAGAGAATACAGAACACCGGGTGGACAAAAAAAAGGAGAAAAGCCTACAGTGAGTGAATGCTGAGAAGAAATGTGGGCTGTAAAAAAAATTTCGAAAAATATCTAAAGCTACCTCACGTGGTCTAAAATTGTCTTATTACGAAAAGAAAACTGAAATAAACACTCATTTTTGAAGTTAGTAATTTTCATTATCTTGGTTTCACTTGAGATTTAGTGTAGGTTAACAAGGTTTTCATTAATATATTTTCTATATTAATAGTAAGGTCAGATGATGTAATATATTTTTGTAACCAGTCAAATAAATATTAATAAGATTTAGTGAAGAAATTTATGCAAAACTGCAAGAAGAAGGATACTGTTGTGATTTTTAAGAAAATACAAATATATGCCGTAGTATATCTTTGGGATCAGACACTATTGCAATTTTTATGTTTTATTGCACCTCTGTTATCTAGTGGAAGTTTTCAACCACCCTTCCCTTCGTTCACCATTCCTCCAATATCAGCCGAACGTTCATGCTTCGTGCCAAATTAAAAATTTATTGGCAAAATTTCCTACTTTGAAATATATTCGTGCATGTAAAATATATATGTATATATTCCAAAAAAGGAAGTATGGAAATTTGTGTATGAATATATTATTTTTCGTATTAAAGTTGAAAATATATGTTATTTTTGTTAATAAATAGACCTATATGTATTGGCTTCTCCTTTTGTTTTCTCAGAGACTGTGTTCTACTTAATTCTTAATAAATAAATTGATAAAACAGCTGTAATAAACACAGCTGACTGCAATATCGTTCTTGCACCATTATCTTTATCCTTAATGCGTGTACGTTGCAATCTGTTCAATTCAGAACAATAAGCAACCCCATGACCCAATGAGATAAGGATGATATGTATGATGTGTAAATGAGATGTAATCTTCTACAGACCCAGGCCGACCATTCCTGAGAGAGTATGGTTAATTGAACCCCAACCATCAAAGTACACCGGTAACCACTGTCTAGTATTCAAATCCGTATAAAAGTAACTACCTTTACTAATATTTGAACCAGGAACCTTCGTCTCCGAAAATCAGCTGTTCAACAGTGACTCGCGGCGACGACTTTACTTGTAGACAAACCCGGTCTAGCACCATTATACCACAAAATTATATCCTTTGGAATAATAAATAAGTTTTATTTCATGCTTTTTAAATACATAGACCTAAGCGTTTATTTAAATTTTCTTTATGTATTGAATCATAGCTAAGAACACTCTCGATCAAGTCACCTTTCAAACAAAAGAAAAAACTAAGTTAAAATAGGTTCCACCGCCGAGTTGGTCTAGAGGTGAAGTCGTCGCCAAAGTCAGCTGTTTAACAGCTGATTTTTGGGGACGAAGGTTGGGGTACGGGTTCGAATGGTAGACAGTGGTTACCGGTGTACTTTGATGGTTGGGGTTCAATTAACCATACTCTTTCAGGAATGGTCAACCTGAATCTGTACAAGACTACATCTCATTTACACGTCATACACATCATCCTCATCTAATTGGGTCGTGAGGTTGCTTATTGTTATGAATTGAACAGATTGCAACGTACACACATTAGAGATTACAAAAAAAAAAAATAGGTTCATCCGATTTGGAGCTATGATGTCACAGAAAGATACACAGGCTAAATTTATAACACCCCTCTTTTTCCATTGGGCGATAAAAATTAAATTTAAACAATGCGCGATCTAAAAAAAATGATTTGAACAATTTAAACCTCTTGCAAGTCGTGAGGATTTTCAGTGCTCCATATTCGGTATTTTTGACTAACTAAGATCGAGGTTGTATCACAATGTGCATGCTCGGTCGGTGTGGGGGTTCCTTGACGAGGTTACTACGTTCTACCGTCGTCAGATAGTTTAATAAATACAGTTGTCTCGGCTTTACTCTACCGGACTGCAGGAAAAATTTCTTTAAAATGGTGTTCAAGCACTTGCTGGATATATTAAGACGACTTCAAATCCTAACTTATTATTTAATTTAATTTAATCTTCTGACCGTAGTATGAAAATTAATAAGGAAAAATGAAAGTAGCCTATTGTAGAGCAGCAAGAGTGGTTTAGAGGAGATGGGAAACTTAAAAGTAGGCAACGAAACCATACAAGAAGTTGAGGAATTCTGATATCTAGGGAGTATAATAACAAAGGATAGTAGAAACAAACATTATGTCAAAATCAGGAAGCTAGAAGGGCATTTGATATGAAAAACAGTTGAGGCCTACTGACTGCAAACATTGATTTACAGATTAGGAAAAGTTTTGTAAAACACTACGTTTAGAGTGATACGGGAGCGAAACGTGGGTGATAGAGGCTGTAGTAAGGAAGAGGATAGAAGCTTTTGAAATTTTGGTTATAGAAAAATGTTAAAGATTTAGGTAGGTGGACACCATAAGTAATTTGGAGTTTCTTAGATGAGTGGACGAACGAAGAAGTATTATGGAAATATCTTACCAGAAGAAGGGAAAGGCTAGTGGGGCATATCTTAGCCCTTCCAATCCCAAATTGTTTAACTTTACACAAAAAAATATGTGTACATTGTTTCATACACTTTACTGACATTTAAGTGAAATAAAATCACTTTTAGACCCTCAGCCTTTTTTTGATGGCGTGACAAAAAAGTTTGACACATATGTCACATTGGGTTTGATGGTATCAAAGTTCCCAACAATATGAATAAGTAAAAATCATGTGCAGTCTTCCAAAACAAAATTCTCTTGCTTAGATTTGTAGCAAAGCATTATTTAAGACTTAAAAAAGGTTACAATTCAAAAATATTGGTAAAATGGACAAAATCAGTATTTACAGCCTAAAAAATATACTTGTATGTACATTCAACATACTCGAAGAAATGCTACTTTATTTTAGTAAATAAACACGAATATTTAACACTAAACCTAACTTTAAAAAGAAACAAGTGGTCGCGTCCGTGGCCTAGTGGTCAGCATCTTACACTGCAAAGCGGAGGTCTCAGGTTCGATTCCTGGCTAGGGTACAGAAAATTATTACACTTCACATCCAGCGCTCTTTAATCAAAAGTAGTCGCTAGCAATTAAAGTTTATATGTCTGTTATTTCAGTCCAATGTGACTTCTATGCCTCACTGGGTAAGAAAGGGTTAAGACATCCAGGTATTGCTCCATCAATAATGGGGGTAATATTGAGGGAGTGAATTTAGGAGGAGGCAGAGGTTAGAACAGTTAAAATGAATTACAAAAGATAGAGAGATGGTGCAGGTACATATGTAGACATGAACGACTTGTAGAAGATAGAACAGATTGGAGAACTGCATCAAACCAGTCGAGACACTGATGACAAATAAATGCATCAATTCAGCCTAAAAACAGATAACAGATCCTCTTTAATTTTCTTCTCGTCAATAAAATCACGGTTGGTCAAGAAAGAATTATATAGAGCCAGTTTTAAACATAATATAAAAAGTTTGATTTAAAGTGATAATTTTGAATACGGCCAGAAATTAATTAATTACAAAAATAATTTTGTAAAATAAAAATATTTAATTAATAACGCATCACATTTAAAACGTCTACCTGTTAAATGAACAAAAGGTTTAAAATGAACACAAAAGATTGTTTAAAAGAAAAAGAACGGAAAAAATTCAAGAAAGTTGTAAATGAGAAAAAGTTAATGAAGATGAATAAAAAATTAATAAAAGGTGAGTCAATCATAACTGTGTTGGCTTACTTAGTATCCTTTTTCTTTTTAATTTTCCATCGGAAAACAGGATTTTCCTCTCGTTAAGCAAGTTTAAAATATTCGTCAATTAATTAATTAATCGGAGACGAAGTTGGAGAATTACAATCAGTTATTTATTCCGTTTAATTTTTACTAATGAAAGACTTGTATTAATTAAGTTAATGGAGATATAAAAAAATGTGACGAGGTGGTTTTGGTGAAACGGTTGTAGTTTTTAATTACGTTGTCACACTCATTACTGATTTTATAAGATTATAAAAAATAAGATACTAAAACTATTACTACTACAAAAACCAAGGAGAAAATTACTTTAGAATAAATCTGGTGTGAGACACTCACACGACTTTCCCATGCCGTTGTAAATAATGTAAAACATAGCGAATGTTTAATTATGAGTTAACAATATAACACGAACGACATAATCTCAAATAAATCAAATCAATTCTCCATTGGACTCTGATTTTGATGAGAAAAATACGAAAATCAATAATTGACGGTAAAATTGAGCTTTGTAGAAAAAAGTTTTGAATAAAAGTTGTAATTTGTTAAGTTTCTACAATTTTAATTAACACACCTTTGCTCTAAAAATAATACCTTTTAAAGTTGCAATCTTAGAAAGAACCTTTTTTACCTCGACAGTACAGGCCCCCACGAATTTCAGCAGAAACGTTCTTTAATTCATCTTGTAGAAAACAAAAAATATAGTAAATGAGGCGATTTTAAACAGTATCGTGGGAAAACCTAAAAATTCTATTCCAATAATTTTTCAGAAGATTACGGCCTAATATGCAGTTTACGGGGAAAAGTGTATGTAATCAAAGTTGTAGAAAGTAAAAATCTTCACCATTAATTTAACGAATATGGACAACAATTTGCCCATAACAGGCAGCTGGAGTGTTAAATTATTTGCACTCGATCTACTAGTTCCAGGGCTACAAAAAACAGTTCCGTTTCTTATCACATGGTCAGCCAATTATATGAAGTTTAAAAGGACCTAGTCACAGTTATCTCCTTTGAGAGTAATGAATTTTATTATAGTCAGTTCCTGTGGTAAATAACGTGAAAGTGTCATTTGCAGCATGGAAGAAAGATGCTTTTCAGAGGGCCTGGCATGCTGATAAGCATACTTTTTCACTCAAAGAAGGAGGCAGAGATAAACAATCTTACTCCTAGTTTTACTTGGAAAAACTTCTAGAGATTCAAAGCAGCCTTATGCCTGATGACCTAAACAATAAATCAGCTAGAAATATAATTTTATCGGACCGTTCATTAAATATTGAAAACCGGGTTAACTCCTATCGAATAAAGTTTGTTACACAGTTATTAGGTTTTCAGAAAAGTTAGATATAACTATTTCTACTAAAATGGGCTTTTAAATGATGTATTAGTTTATCGGTTACCATCAATAACAAGTCTTTGTTTAAGTTGATAGTTTGGTTGGTTTTTATTTTCCATTAAATGAAAAAGAATAAAAGGTAAAAAAGATTTAGAACGAAATGTCACTAGAGAGTAATTTAAAAAAAAAGATCAATAGTAACAAAGAAAGATAGAGTGAGAGAGTTAAAGTTCAAGATTTCTCCCTCTTTTTTATCCTTATCGCTTCTTCTTTTTTTTTTGCTCATCATCAAATCCTCTAATGAGGTCCCCATTGACTCACGTGGTGGTGGTGGAAGAGGTGGTAGTAGTAGTCTATGGATGAAGCCTCGACTGAGCATACTCGCGTGCTCTCTAATTCACATTGTAGTTGTAATGATAGAGTTCCATGATATTTTAACTTGATTTATATAATTTAAATGGATATCATGTCGTTGTCATTTTTTTAAATAAAAAGTATTTTAAAAGGAATGCCAGTTTTTGATAAATGTATAAACATTTGTCACGAAAGAATTTCATGGGGTTGCTACCGTTTATTTATTAGAATCTATCACGTCTCATAAAATAATAAGTATTATGTATTTAAGTAATAAAGGAAGTTAACTCCATTTTTTTAATTTTTCAGAAAACCCAAAAACACGAAGTTTTTTGTTTTGTTTTTAAATTTCTGAAGGTGGGCCTCCGGGCCAGCCCAGTCAGTCAGCTGGTAGAAAGTCGCTATTATTTGTTAAGTAACACGGGTTGGGCAAGCGACTTTGTATGGTGATCAGCTAACAGCCATCCATGAAAAAACTCTACTGGGGGTGTCTGTTCGAACTCATGCCTAATCCACTTCAAAAATACAGCGAAAAGCAGCTGTCAAATTGGGTGGTTGTCAATAGTGTACAGTTCCCGAAAACAAATAAAGGCTAAAAAAAAATTCTGAAGGTGTTAGAATTTTTTTTAAATGAGTACCAAATATAACCTCTGATACAAAGATTTAATAACTAAAAAAATTTCTTAACATCTATTTTTCTCTGAAAACCCACAGAACTTGAGTTAATCAAACGAAAACAAAAATTAGACATAAGTTTAAAATGTGCTAACTCTATTCTGATAAAGAAACACCATTTTACTCACAACAATGTTTGAAAAAATTACAGAATTTAAGAAAATTCCGAGGCCTATTAGTAAGATAATAAAAACAAAATAATTCAAAATAAAATTTCTTACTGTCAATAACAAGTATACATTATTCAAGTAGAGTTAAAAATATTAGTGATTTTAAAAATCTTTCGCATCATATACAAAAGTGGAGTTAACGTGCTTACTGCAACTTTTAAAAAATGGAAGCAATTCAGATTCGGGTTAATACTTACTATAAACTATTAGATAGAGCATTTCTTGCTGATTTTCAAACTTAATTTTGCCAAAAATTGGAGTTAACACCCCTTTACCTCTAAGTCAACAATTATTATTGTTAGACTGTCAAGAAAGTGTTGTGATAAGTACCTATATACCATGGTTTCTTAAAAACTCATTAACGGTTCGTCCCTTCAAAAATAGGTGAGAGTTGCAAATAACCGATAAAAACTGATTTAAGTATCCATAAGACTACCGAGAGTAAAAATATGTAATATAAAAAATATAAAAAATGTAAAATATGTAAAATATGTAATATGTTGTACAAAACAACTTTTTAACACCGTAAATAGAAAATAACTAACGCACAAGTACATAAAACATACAGGTACAGAAGACGTGTCAACCTGCTGCAATCTCTTCACTTTTCGCGGACGGGTGGGCGTGTTTATTTACCGCTGACATCTCCGTTGTCATAGCAACCCGATTGCTTATGAAGAGAAGCGGCGGTCACCCGTCTAACTCTTCACTTTGGTATTTATTACGTATATTAAAGCCATTATAATACGGACTATTGAAAACATTAGAGAACACTCTAAGAAGATACAATAATTTCACGTATAGCATTACATTTATACCATTGGAACCATTATACCATTTCATCCACCATTTCATTATACCATTTCATTTTATACCATTTATAGCATTTACATGAGACTTCTTCATTTATTGTAAACAAAAAATTATCATAGCAGAAATTACTATACTCATTTTGTGAAATAAATAAATATCGATACTAGCCAGAAAATCTGCCCATAACAGACAGGTGGAATGTCAAATTATTTACACTCAATTTGTTCGTTGCAGGGCTAAAATAAATAGTTCTGTTTCTTAACACATGGTCAACCAATTAAATGACTGAATCATTTAAGAACAGAAGAGGTAGAGGTGTAAAAGACACTAATCAGAGTTATCTTCTCTGAAAGTAATGAATTTCATTGTACAGCCAGACCCTGTGGTGAATGAAGTGAAGGTGTCATTTACAGAGTGGAAAATATGTGCTTTTCAGAGAGCCCGGCATGCTGATAAGCGTACTTTTCCATTCAGTGAGAAAGGCAATGGTAAATCACCTCATTCCTCGTTTTACTTAGTAAAACCTCTAGAGGTTCAAACCAGCCTTTCGGCTGTTGACCTAAACAACAACAAGCCAGAAAATAGAAGAAGAGTCTCTTCAACTACTTCACCTGAATAGCTGCTTCTGTTAAAACTTCTTATGCTTGACCAAAAAAGTTGAAAATATGTCATCAGGAAAGTTTAAATAGAATGGCTAGTTTGAACCTGTAGAGGCTTTACTGAGTAAAACAAGGAGTAAGGTCATCAGCGTATAGTCACTTGAGTCACGAGTTTGCCCTTGTTTGCAACGAGGGGTAAAAAGGGAAGCATCAGTGCGCATGCGCGACTGCTTTAATTTCAGTACGACAAACATAACAACTTATACTATACCCAGAGCACATACATTATATCGTGGAACCTTTTGTACGTTAACTATATAAATATAACTGTTTGTTACCGTAAACAGGAATGTAGTTTATCGAAAACATGGGCTGACTATTCACGAAATCTAATATGCAGTAATGCTGTGAAGTTGAAAGTAAACAAAAATGCCTTTACCTGCCTCTTAACAAAAGCCATGAGCGAGTGGCTACCTACTATGATGTTTCTCTTTCTACAATTATTCGAAAAATAAAGAAGGAAATTAAAGTGTTGACACCTGGTAAAAAAAGGAAACGGTTCGGTAGATACTATTGAGACTGATAATAAAGAAGGCGATTCATTCGTATAAAACTTTGTTCCAATGGAATAAGGTAGCTTAAATTTACAGCAAATCAAACATTTACTCATGTAATTAAGCTATAGGCAATATTACAGGTCATATTTATTTCTTATAAGGTTTATGAAGAAAACATTTCTCGGAATAAACCGCAGCTTACAAAATGTATGTAGAAACTGCACGGTAGTGAAATGTACGAGTAGTGTCTGACTGTTGAGGTTGGCAGCACTGTCAAATGTTCACTTCCTTCCTCACAGCCCATCCATACGCAAAAGGCAATCTCGTGACTTCAGTATCTATACCAGGCCCTCTGAAAAGCATCTACTTTCCACTCTGAAAATGATACTCACTTCATTCACCACAGGGTCTGGCTGTATAATGAAGTTCATTACTCTCAAAGGCGATAACTGTAATTAGGTTCCTTTACACCTCTGCCTCTTTGTTGTTATATGCTTTAGTCATATAATTGGCTGACCATGTGATAAGAAACAAAACTATTATTCGTAGCCCTGAAAGTATTATCAATAATTAATTAATAATTATGAATACCCTGAAAGTATAATCAATAATTTAACAATCCATCTGCCTGTTATGGACATATTGTTGTCCATATTAAGGGGAGCTCATACCGCGTATCTCGCCAATGTTAAATTAGCAGACTTTGAGACCCATTATCTCAGTAACTATTATTATTTAAAAGCTGTAACTTTGAGTGATTATTTATGAATACAAGAAGATCCTACTGATCCTCACACATTAAAATAACACAACTTTTTAAAAAATCTGGTGTGAAACACTCACACAACTTTCTCTTGCCAATGCAAATGATTAATAATAAACCTAACATTATTAATAAAATATTAGAAATAAACAAAAACTAACCTCAAAAACATAACCTTATTTTAATCATGAGTGAATGACGCAAAATGACAATCGAACTCAGTTTGGCTTAAAAATACGGAAAATCACGCTTTCACGCTAAACTAGGCTCTGTAAAGAAAAATGCTCTAAACAAAAGTTGTAGATCTTTTAATTTTCTATAAATTTAATTATATACACTTTTGTCGTAAAATGCATACTAAGACCGAAATGTTAAAAAAATCGATTTTTCTCACGTTTTCGTGAGAAAAAAAACAGAAAATCGCAAATTACCGCTAAACTAAGCGTTATACAAAAAATTGTTTGAAATAAAAGTTGTAGAATTTTACATTCTCTACAACTTTTATTATATAACGTTTTGCGCTAAAATGCATATTAAAGCCACAATCTTAAAAAGAAAATGTTTTTACGTAAAAACAGCCTCACCAAGAATTTCAGCAAACATGGTGCCTACCCTATATTGTAGAGCATAAAAAATGTAGTAAACCAGTTGATTTTAAAAAAATCGTAGGACTAGTTTTTGAGAAAATCGCAAAAAAGTGAAAAATTATACGAATAAACTACTACTTCCGGTTGACCGATTTTGATGAAAATGTTCGTGTCGGGTCCGGTAGTGATATGTAACTTAAGTTTCAAGTTTCAAGTTCGTACAATGTTCCGTACTTGAGATATTCTGTTCACACACACACACACACACACACACACACACACAAACACACGCACACACACACACACACACAAACACGCACGCACGCACACACACACACACACACACACACACACACACGCACGCACTCACACACACACACGCACTCACACACACACACACACACACACACACTCACACGCACACACACACACACACAGACACACACACACACACACACAGACACACACACAGACACACACACAGACCAATCGCTAAAAACATGTTTTTTGGGTCTAGGGGGTCTGAAAACGTATAGATCCGGTGAAAACTCGATTTCGAAAAATCGACATGAAAACAATACTTTCCTTCCTATATATTCATATAGGCAAGAGAAAGTAAAAATTATGAATTTTTTCTGACGGGGACAATTTTTTTCATAAAATTTCACATGACAGTGCTGAATGAGAATCCACAGTACCAGTATAACCAACTGAAGACACAGTAAAAAATTCATTCATTTATGTTTAGTTATTTCTGACAAAATAGGTCTTTTGTAAGAAATTAAATGTTGACAAATGAAACTTAATAATATTCAGACATAATAAACACAAAATAACATCCAAAAAAAATAATTTTCCTCTTTTCAACCACTATACAAAATCAATATTATAAAATACAACTGTCAAAACATAACCTACAAATCCAATAAATAACGAGGAAAAAATGAAGTCTTCCTCATTTTCAGACATAAATAGCTATGTCTGAAAATTTCACTGTCCAAAATTCCGAATCTCCAGACCTATTGTAAAAAATATGTTTTGAGATCATACGCATATAAATTATATACCAAATTAAACCAAAAATCCCAAATAAAAATTGTTAAAAAACAAAAATTTGATTATGGAATCGAATTTTCGGTATGAACTCCTCTTAAGTATATAAATAGTGAAAAATTTTCGGTGTTCAACAATGTATGTTATAGATATACTCAACAATATTATATACTACATTATTTTTCCGTGCACACACAAAATATCCTCTTGCTAAAGAAAGTGTAAGGTAAAAAAGTGAGTCTATAAGAGAACGACCGAGTGAGTGAGTGGGTAAGTGAGTATATGTGTATTGATCAGAACCGGTGAGGAAGATTTGTTGGAATATCTAATATTCGTAGATTTATTTTCCCATAAGCGTGAGCCCCATACATGAATAGCAAATATGACAAGTCGAAATATATGAACGACCACCATTTATAAGAACTTCGACACAAAATAAAATACATTTTTGTTCGGACTACTGACCATCTCTTGGAAATATTTGATACATTATTTTAATGTATATTTCACGGTATTAAATTTATTAGCGTTAAATAAATATTGTTTACTTATTAACAGACAATCTACAATTTTCTCTTCACAGAACAAATCGGAATTTTGAAAAGAGAAATTATATGAAAAGATAACTTCAAGTAGAGATATCTTTTGAAAAATAGGCCTGCGCTTTACTTAATCTCTGTTGTTGTTGTTTAGGTCATGAGTCAAAAGGCTGGTTTGAACCTGTAGAGGTTTTACTAAGTAAAACGAGGAGTGAGGTGGTTTACAATTGCCTTCCTCACTGAATAGAAAAGTACGCTTATCAGCATGCCGGGCCCTCTGAAAAGAACGTATTTTCCAGTCTGCAAATAACACCTTCACTTCATTCACGACATGATCTGGCTGTATAGTGAAATCCATTACTTTCAGAGGAGATAACTCTGATTAGTGTCTTTTGCACCTCTACCTCTTCTGTTCTTAAATAGTTCAGTCATTTAATTGGCTGACCATGTGATAAGAAACAGAACTATTTATTTTAGCCCAGCAACGAACAGATTGAGAGTAAATAATTTGACACTCCACCTGTCAGTTATGGGCAGACTTAATCTCTATGGTTTGATATTTATTACAAATTACAAATAGTATAGTGAAAACTAATGTAATAATCTATAGAAGGTTTAATACTACATGTAATGGAATTTTAAGTTGAAAAAATTATATCAATTACATGAAATGTAAATTAATTTCATTACTAATTACTATCACTACTAATATCAAATTCAAAAATGTTTCTTTTTTACGTAACCAATCATACCCTTCACAAATACCTGAAAATTCCAACGGTTCGAGACATTGTCACCGCAACATACAACTCATTACACACAAAGACAATTGACCACATTAATCCAAATGTTCAATCTCTTTCAACTAACGATCTCCCTGTTAACAGACGACTGAAACGAAGGTGAAATAGGTATCTTCTCCGACCACCATAAAAAAAAATCAGTTTAACTTGTCATTCCTGTTTCATTTCATAAAAACAAAAAATCATTTCATATAAAAAAATCATTCATCATAGTTTATAAATCATTATCATTGAAAAATATTGGCACCACATTTCTTGCAAAATTTTACGCTGAAATCAGTCACTGGATCGATTTTTATTCACGTCACATTTCCGCCATTCCTCATTCATTCCATCTCTCATTTACTAGTTGTACTTTTAAAAAAATGTACTTGAGATCTCAATATTAATTTCTGATCTGCTAAACCTTTACACACGAAACGTATACAGGAGATTCAAAACAAGATTCTGCGAACGATAACGCAATGCCCCTTTTACATCACAAACTCAATGTTGCACAAAGACATACAAATCCCATACGTAATTGATGTCGCGAAAAAACTATACAAGAAGATACATGACAAATTTGAACTACATGACAACCCTCTCATATAAAACATTAGGGCGATACCAAGTACTCAGCGCAGACATTTAAAACGCTCCTGGCCAAGGGATCTCTTGGTCAACTGTAGGACTGTGGTGATGACTGCACGCTCCTTCAAGTAAATCAAGTTTTGGAACATTAGCTTCACATTTAGAAATTGTTGTATTTATATAATAACAGATACTAAATTTCAATTGGAAGTGTCATAAAAAAATGTACAGTTGTAAATAAAAATAAAGTTGAAGCCAAAAAAAAGAATGTTTCAGATCCAAAATTATTATTTTTCAGGTCAAAATAAATTTCATTATACTCCTCATGGTTTCCTACATTACTAACTCATCTCAAACTAATCAGGATTAGGCATAAGAGTTACAATATAATTACTTAGTAATAAATATGAAAAATCTGGTGTGAAACACTCACACAACTTTCTCTTGCCAATGCAAATGATTAATAATAAACCTAACATTATTAATAAAATATTAGAAATAAACAAAAACTAACCTCAAAAACATAACCTTATTTTAATCATGAGTGAATGACGCAAAATGACAATCGAACTCAGTTTGGCTTAAAAATACGGAAAATCACGCTTTCACGCTAAACTAGGCTCTGTAAAGAAAAATGCTCTAAACAAAAGTTGTAGATCTTTTAATTTTCTATAAATTTAATTATATACACTTTTGTCGTAAAATGCATACTAAGACCGAAATGTTAAAAAAATCGATTTTTCTCACGTTTTCGTGAGAAAAAAAACAGAAAATCGCAAATTACCGCTAAACTAAGCGTTATACAAAAAATTGTTTGAAATAAAAGTTGTAGAATTTTACATTCTCTACAACTTTTATTATATAACGTTTTGCGCTAAAATGCACATTAAAGCCACAATCTTAAAAAGAAAATGTTTTTACGTAAAAACAGCCTCACCAAGAATTTCAGCAAACATGGTGCCTACCCTATATTGTAGAGCATAAAAAATGTAGTAAACCAGTTGATTTTAAAAAAATCGTAGGACTAGTTTTTGAGAAAATCGCAAAAAAGTGAAAAATTATACGAATAAACTACTACTTCCGGTTGACCGATTTTGATGAAAATGTTCGTGTCGGGTCCGGTAGTGATATGTAACTTAAGTTTCAAGTTTCAAGTTCGTACAATGTTCCGTACTTGAGATATTCTGTTCACACACACACACACACACACACACACACACACACACACACACAAACACACGCACACACACACACACACACACACACTCACACACACGCACGCACGCACACACGCACACACACACACACACACACACACGCACGCACTCACACACACACACGCACTCACACACACACACACACACACACACACTCACACGCACACACACACACACACAGACACACACACACACACACACAGACACACACACAGACACACACACAGACCAATCGCTAAAAACATGTTTTTTGGGTCTAGGGGGTCTGAAAACGTATAGATCCGGTGAAAACTCGATTTCGAAAAATCGACATGAAAACAATACTTTCCTTCCTATATATTCATATAGGCAAGAGAAAGTAAAAATTATGAATTTTTTCTGACGGGGACAATTTTTTTCATAAAATTTCACATGACAGTGCTGAATGAGAATCCACAGTACCAGTATAACCAACTGAAGACACAGTAAAAAATTCATTCATTTATGTTTAGTTATTTCTGACAAAATAGGTCTTTTGTAAGAAATTAAATGTTGACAAATGAAACTTAATAATATTCAGACATAATAAACACAAAATAACATCCAAAAAAAATAATTTTCCTCTTTTCAACCACTATACAAAATCAATATTATAAAATACAACTGTCAAAACATAACCTACAAATCCAATAAATAACGAGGAAAAAATGAAGTCTTCCTCATTTTCAGACATAAATAGCTATGTCTGAAAATTTCACTGTCCAAAATTCCGAATCTCCAGACCTATTGTAAAAAATATGTTTTGAGATCATACGCATATAAATTATATACCAAATTAAACCAAAAATCCCAAATAAAAATTGTTAAAAAACAAAAATTTGATTATGGAATCGAATTTTCGGTATGAACTCCTCTTAAGTATATAAATAGTGAAAAATTTTCGGTGTTCAACAATGTATGTTATAGATATACTCAACAATATTATATACTACATTATTTTTCCGTGCACACACAAAATATCCTCTTGCTAAAGAAAGTGTAAGGTAAAAAAGTGAGTCTATAAGAGAACGACCGAGTGAGTGAGTGGGTAAGTGAGTATATGTGTATTGATCAGAACCGGTGAGGAAGATTTGTTGGAATATCTAATATTCGTAGATTTATTTTCCCATAAGCGTGAGCCCCATACATGAATAGCAAATATGACAAGTCGAAATATATGAACGACCACCATTTATAAGAACTTCGACACAAAATAAAATACATTTTTGTTCGGACTACTGACCATCTCTTGGAAATATTTGATACATTATTTTAATGTATATTTCACGGTATTAAATTTATTAGCGTTAAATAAATATTGTTTACTTATTAACAGACAATCTACAATTTTCTCTTCACAGAACAAATCGGAATTTTGAAAAGAGAAATTATATGAAAAGATAACTTCAAGTAGAGATATCTTTTGAAAAATAGGCCTGCGCTTTACTTAATCTCTGTTGTTGTTGTTTAGGTCATGAGTCAAAAGGCTGGTTTGAACCTGTAGAGGTTTTACTAAGTAAAACGAGGAGTGAGGTGGTTTACAATTGCCTTCCTCACTGAATAGAAAAGTACGCTTATCAGCATGCCGGGCTCTCTGAAAAGAACGTATTTTCCAGTCTGCAAATAACACCTTCACTTCATTCACGACATGATCTGGCTGTATAGTGAAATCCATTACTTTCAGAGGAGATAACTCTGATTAGTGTCTTTTGCACCTCTACCTCTTCTGTTCTTAAATAGTTCAGTCATTTAATTGGCTGACCATGTGATAAGAAACAGAACTATTTATTTTAGCCCAGCAACGAACAGATTGAGAGTAAATAATTTGACACTCCACCTGTCAGTTATGGGCAGACTTAATCTCTATGGTTTGATATTTATTACAAATTACAAATAGTATAGTGAAAACTAATGTAATAATCTATAGAAGGTTTAATACTACATGTAATGGAATTTTAAGTTGAAAAAATTATATCAATTACATGAAATGTAAATTAATTTCATTACTAATTACTATCACTACTAATATCAAATTCAAAAATGTTTCTTTTTTACGTAACCAATCATACCCTTCACAAATACCTGAAAATTCCAACGGTTCGAGACATTGTCACCGCAACATACAACTCATTACACACAAAGACAATTGACCACATTAATCCAAATGTTCAATCTCTTTCAACTAACGATCTCCCTGTTAACAGACGACTGAAACGAAGGTGAAATAGGTATCTTCTCCGACCACCATAAAAAAAAATCAGTTTAACTTGTCATTCCTGTTTCATTTCATAAAAACAAAAAATCATTTCATATAAAAAAATCATTCATCATAGTTTATAAATCATTATCATTGAAAAATATTGGCACCACATTTCTTGCAAAATTTTACGCTGAAATCAGTCACTGGATCGATTTTTATTCACGTCACATTTCCGCCATTCCTCATTCATTCCATCTCTCATTTACTAGTTGTACTTTTAAAAAAATGTACTTGAGATCTCAATATTAATTTCTGATCTGCTAAACCTTTACACACGAAACGTATACAGGAGATTCAAAACAAGATTCTGCGAACGATAACGCAATGCCCCTTTTACATCACAAACTCAATGTTGCACAAAGACATACAAATCCCATACGTAATTGATGTCGCGAAAAAACTATACAAGAAGATACATGACAAATTTGAACTACATGACAACCCTCTCATATAAAACATTAGGGCGATACCAAGTACTCAGCGCAGACATTTAAAACGCTCCTGGCCAAGGGATCTCTTGGTCAACTGTAGGACTGTGGTGATGACTGCACGCTCCTTCAAGTAAATCAAGTTTTGGAACATTAGCTTCACATTTAGAAATTGTTGTATTTATATAATAACAGATACTAAATTTCAATTGGAAGTGTCATAAAAAAATGTACAGTTGTAAATAAAAATAAAGTTGAAGCCAAAAAAAAGAATGTTTCAGATCCAAAATTATTATTTTTCAGGTCAAAATAAATTTCATTATACTCCTCATGGTTTCCTACATTACTAACTCATCTCAAACTAATCAGGATTAGGCATAAGAGTTACAATATAATTACTTAGTAATAAATATGAAAAATCTGGTGTGAAACACTCACACAACTTTCTCTTGCCAATGCAAATAATTAACAATAAACCTAACATTAATAATAAAATATTAGAAATAAACAAAAAACTAACCTCAAAAACATAACCTTATTTTAATCATGAGTGAATGATGCAAAATGAAAATCAACCTCAGTTTGGCTTAGAAATACGGAAAATCACTTTTTCTCTCTAAACTAGGCTCTATAGAGAAAAATGCTTTGAATAAAAGTTGTAGATCTTTTAATTTTCTATAAATTAAATTATATACACTTTTGTCGTAAAATGCATACTAAGGCCGAAATCTAAAAAAAATCAATTTTTCACACATTTTCGTGAGAAAATAACAGAAAATCGCAAATTACTGCTAAACTAAGCGTTATACAAAAAATTGTTTGAAATAAAAGTTGTAGAATTTTTAATTCTCTACAACTTTTACTATATAAAGATTTGCGCTAAAATGCATATTAAAGCTGTAATCTTAAAAAAACAAAGTTTTTACGTGAAAACAGCCTCACCCAGAATTTCAGCAAACATGACGCCTACCCTATCTTGTAGAGAATAAAAAATTGAGTAAACCAGGCGATTTAAAAAAAAATCATAGGACCAGTTTTTGAGAAAATCGCAAAAAAGTGAAAAATTACACGAATAAACTACCACTTCCGGTTGATCGATTTTGATGAAAATGTTCGTGTCGAGTTCGGTAGTGGTACGTAACTTAAGTTTCAAGTTTCAAGTTCGTACGATAATCCGTTCTTGAGATATTCTGTTCACACACACGCACACAGACCCACACACAGACCAATCGCTAAAAACATGTTTTTTGGGTTCAGGGGTCTGAAAACGTATAGATCCGGTGAAAACTCGATTTCGAAAAATCGACATGAAAACAATACTTTCCTTCCTATACATTCATATAGGCAAGAGAAAGTAAAAAGACTCGGAAAATTATAAATTGAGTACAGAAAATAATAATGTTTTCCGTTAAAAGAAGTTCTAACAAACATTATATTGTATTAGTAGTGGTATTTATTAGCTTGTAGTAGACGGAATCACATGTCAGATTGTTATCAGAGAGGGCCTATCAAGCAAGATCTAACTTATTACTCTCAGCAGGGAGCTAACTAAACACTCTACAGTAGGAGGCTCTAGCCTGCTTACGTCACAGTAGTTGGTTAATAGCATTACAACACTTAAGTAAGGATTTATACAACCAAACTACAATTATAACTAAAGTTCTTAGTTAGCCTACTTCATTTTCAAAGTCCTTTCCATCTAATACAATACAAAGTTCAACGAAAATCGACTCTTGAAATTTAGTCACATACTTAACGTACTACGTAATAACCTAAAATACAAAGCTAAAAAAAAAACCAACACCAAAATCTGGTGTGAAACACTCACACAACTTTCTCTTGCCAATGCAAATAATTAATAATAAACCTAACATTAGTAATAAAACATTAGAAATAAACAAAACACTAACCTCAAAAACATAACCTTATTTTAATCATGAGTGAATGACGCAAATGGAAATCGTACTCAGTTTGGCTTAAAAAAACGGAAAATCACACTTTCACGCTAAACTAGGCTCTGTAGAGAAAAGTTCTTTACGTAAAAGTTGTAGATCTTTTAATTTCCTATAAATTTTATTATATACACTTTTGTCGTAAAATGCGTACTAAAGCAGAAATCTTAAAAAAAATCGATTTTTCCTACGTTTTCGTGAGAAAAAATCAGAAAATCGCTAATTACCGCTAAACTAAGCGCTATGCAAAAAAATGTTTGAAATAAAAGTTGTAGAATTTTAAATTCTCTGCATTTTTTATTAGTATATAAATTTTTGCGCTAAATGCATATTAAAGCCGTAATCTTAAAAAAACAACGTTTTTACGTGAAAACAGCCTCACCAAGAATTTCAGCAAACATGGCGCCTACCCTATCTTGTAGAGAATAAAAAACTGAATAAACCAGGCGATTTTTAAAAAAATCGTGGGACCAGTTTGTGAGAAAATCGAAAAAAAGTGAAAAATTACACGAATAAACTACTACTTCCGGTTGACCGATTTTAATGAAAAGGTTCGTGCCGGGTCCGGTAGTGGTTTGTAACTTAAGTTTTAAGTTTCAAGTTTGTACGATGTTCCGTTCTTGAGATATTCTATTCACACACAGACACACACACTTACATACACACAGACACACACACACAGACCAATCGCTAAAAACATGTTTTTTGGTTTCAGGGGGTCTGAAAACGTATAGATCCGGTGAAAACTCGATTTCGAAAAATCGACATGAAAACAATACTTTCCTTCCTATATATTCATATAGGCAAGAGAAAGTAAAAATGTAACCCAATTATTTTGTCTGATTATTTCAGATAACATGTAAATGTTTGAACTAACTTCTAGCCTAATGATCTGAAAACCCAATTAAATTGTGCCGAAAATTTCACATCTCATCATTTACCTAATTTTAAGTAAATTGATAGACTGGATTTGAAAAAATGAATATTATCATCGTCGTTATAAAAGAACGTACAAATTTATTCCTACTAATTGTTCAAAAAATATAATCTGATAATAGTTTATTGAATTTTATGTTCAAACCAACATCTTTAAATAACGTAGGCGTAATCTATTAATATGTACGGACTTATTTCTTAGAATTATTATATTTTTTGTGCTTGAATTTTGACTATAGCAATAATAATCAGAGAGCTTTGGCAAAACTAATTTTCTAATGTTTTTAAGGCATGAATTGATGATTGGAATTCTACACTGTTGGCGCGGAACGTGTATATTTTAATTATACATTTTGAGTTAACTATCGGATTCTAAATCAACAAAAAAATAAACATTACAGATATCGTTATTTAACGAATTTTTTTTCTTCTGCATTGTTTGTGTCCATACATTTGCGAAAACATATTAAAGAGCTGCAATTGGTCACGGTTCCTTCTTCGTACATTTTTGAAGTGATAATGTACGTAAAGAAAAATACCTTTTTACAGAATTTAGATGTTCACAACCACTACACAAGAAACAGAATCGATTATTATGTTGCTAATCACAACACTAAATTGTTTGAACAAAAACCAACTTATGGAGGTTGAAAATACATCAATAAATTGCCTCAAGGTTTAAAAAGTTGTGACAATTTAAGTCGTTTTAAAAAAAAGCTAAAACAATATTTGATTGATGAAACATTTTACAGTGTGCACGAATTCCTTTCTAAATAGTTTTGGTATTTAACTTTAATTAAACAAATATTGTGTACAATTTGATACAAAGGGGTTCATGACAAGCCCGCTGAGTTAAGCAGTGGCAGGAGGATATTATTGGTAAGTGATGAATTTATCATTGTTTGATTTTTTTATTTTTCATTGTGTGTGATATTTGATTCAATAGGGTTCATGACAAGCCTACTGAAGTAAGCAGTAGCAAAAACAATTTTTAGTGGTAAGTGATGAATTTATGATTGATGATAAACTTTCAGTTTATCAGTTTTATCTTGACATGTCCTATACTCCCTTTGGAGTCTCCAGGATGTATAAAAAAAAAATTATAATTATAATAATTACTATTTTAAAACTATTTATTAACTTTATAATTATTTTATTTTATAATATAATTAATATATTATAATTTATTGTATTTATAATTTATTTAATATATTTATGGCTTTCGGGCCAGCCCAGTCAGTCAGCTGATAGAAAATCGCTTTTATTTGTTAAGTAACACCGGTTGGGCAAGCGAGTTTGTATGGTGACCAGTTGACAGCCATCCATGAACAAACTCTACTGGGGGTCCCTGTTCAAACTCATGTCTGATCCACGTCAAAAAAAAATACAGCAAAAAGTAGCGATCAAATTGGGTAGTTGTCAACAACGTACAGTTCCCTATACAAATAAACGTTAAAAAAAATAATACTATTTATATTTAATTTATAATTTTTTTTCAAATAATTGTGATCATAAAAAAATATAAACTAGAAAACTGAGTAGGTTGGAGTAAATTATTATTTCACGTTGGCGAATCGTTGAGTCCATTTTGTTGTAGGTCGACTTTGTGGTGGTCTTGTTACGACTAACAACAAGATGGCCTCTCAGTTTCATGTCAGATGGGACCGCCTCCTTTGTTTGAATAGTAGTGTATATTTTTCTATTTGATGACAAATGACAAGATGGCGTCTCGACCTTCTGTCTAAGTGTAACGCCTACTTTATTTGAACGGTCCTAAGCATTTATAGATTTGATTCTTACTTAGTTCCTAAGCTATTCCTTACTTTATTCTTATTCTTATTCTAGGTATTTCTTATTCTATTTCTTTATTTAATTATTTTTATTTAAGTTTTTAATTTTTGTATCTTATTTGTTATGGTATTCGTTAGTAACCGTTGGCCGACTATGATAACTGCAAAGCGTCATGGGCTACTGATTTCTTTTCATTTTCTCTTGCACTGTATGGATATAAAGAAAAAAAGTATTGTTTTCATGTAAATTTTTCGAAATCGATTTTTCACGGAAATTAGTTAGGTAATTACACGTTTTTAGGCTCAATGAACCAAAAAACATTGTTTTTAGCGATTGGTGTGTGTGTGTAAACAAAATATCACAAGAACGGAATATTGTATGAAGTTGAGACTTAAAAATTAAGTTAAGTACCACAAGGGGACCTAACACGAATATTTTCTTCTAAATTCGTTAACTGGCATTAGGCCTAATAGTTTATTCGTGTAATTTTTCACTTTTTGCGATTTTCTCGAAAACGGCACCTATGATTTTTTCATAAATTGCCTTATTTAAGTTATTAAATTTTTACGGTCTACAAAATAGCGTAAGCGGCCTGAAATTGGCTGAAAATCGTGGCGCGGGTCAGAGCCATCTTAGTAAAAATAGTTGTTTTTAGATTCTGGGTACATTTTACAATAAAAATATAGTCTACATAAGCCTATTTAAAGTTGTAAAAAATTAAAAACCTACAACTTACTTTTATTAATTCTGGGCAGATGTTTCCAATGTACTTTGATGATTAGGGTACACTAAACCATACTCTCTCAGGAATGGTCGACCTACCTCTGTACACCTTATTTACACGTCGTGCATGTTGTTTAGGTCAACAGCCGAAAGGCTGGTTTGAACCTCTAGAGGTTCAAGAGCCTCTAGAGGAACTTCTAGAGGTTTTACTAAGTAAAAACAAGGATTGAGGTGGTTTACTATTAATAGCCTTCCTCACTGAGTTGAAAGAGAGTGCTTATCAGCATGCCAGGCCCTCCGAAAAGCATCCACTTTCCACCCTGCAAATGACACCTTCACTTTATTCACAACAGGGTCTGGCTGTATAGTGAAATTCATTACTTTCAGAGGAGATAACTCTGACTGGTGTCTTTTACACCTCTACCTCTTCTGTTCTTAAATACTTCAGTCATGTAATTGGCTGACTATGTGATTAGAAACTGAACTATTTTTTGTAGCTCTGGAACCAACAAATTGAGTGAAAAATTTAACACTCTACCTGCCCGTTATGGGCATACTTCGTGCATATCATCCTCATTTCATTGGGTTATGGGTTTGCTTAAGTTTTAAATTGAACAAATTACAACACACAAATTATGGACTAAAAATACAAATTAGTATTTGATTCACTCAGGTGCAATCTGATTAATATAACTATACCAAGATAAAATATGACAGAAAAATAAATGAAAAGTTTTGGAATAATTAATAAATACTACAAAACATAATTGAGTAATGTCTCTCTGAATTTAATTTATAACTTAAAATTTTGTGGTTGAGCTCACTGGTAACTTTTTTTCTCACAAAGCTCCAGTTATTATATCATTTTCTGAAGTTATGTTGCATGTATTACGTGATTTTTAACTGATATAGATTTGGATAATAAACTTATTTCAAAAATATTACTATTGGTTTTTTAACTGTTGAGAACTTATGGTTTTGGGAATGACGAATCGAATGTAAAACCTACAACAATAGCCTACTGTGAGTAAATAAATCGTGATAAAAATTATTAGCTATGTCGACATTCGGAATGTTGTTGTTTAGGTCAACAGCCAAAAGGCTGGTTTAAACCTTTAGAGGTTTTACTAAGTAAAAACGAGAAGTGAGGTGGTTTACCATTGCCTTCCTCACTGAGTTGAAAGAGTATGCTTATCAGCATGCCGGGCGCTCTGAAAAGCACATATTTTCCACTCTGCAAATGACACCTTCATTTCATTCACCACAGGGTCTGGCTGTATAATGAAATTCATTTCTCTCAGAGGAGATAACTCTGATTAGGATCTTTTACACCTCTACCTCTTCTGTTCTTAAATGATTCAGTCATTTAATTGGCTGACCATATAATAAGAAACAGAACTATTTATTTTAGCCCTGCAACGAACAGATTGAGAGTAAATAATTTCACACTCCACCTGTCTGTTATGGGCAGTCATTCGGAATATATAATGGATATATAATTCGGAATAAATAATACGTTCGGAATATACAATGATTATTAATTAAGTAAGTTGGTAGGACTGCAATCGTTAGTGAAGTTGTATTAAAGCAATATAATTTGGATTTAGACAAGCAATAATAAAGGATATTAAAGGGTAGTAAGGTAGAGTAAGGATTATTTCAAGGGAGAAACAGTAGATCGTAAGCCAACGGGAGCTCGACTCGTTCCCTTTCGGTCCGGTCTTGTTTACAGGAGCACCTCTGTTCAAAATATAGTAACAAGTTTGCATGAAACCGCTTTCTGGCTTCCATTAAATGTTCTTATGTTTATGAGAAAACTTTTCCGACAATGAAGTTGTGAAGCGCAGCTGAGCGTTTCCAATATGGAGTCGACATAATTTGCAGATTATTGAGTGGTTTAAGTTACCGATTCCTTTACTTTTGTTCAAAGAATTCCTTCTATTCTGCCCGATTCCGTTTAAAATACCGCGGCTAACTTTCTACCGACTAAAAAATAATTTATAATACCGTTCACGCTTATATCCGTTTTCCCTCTTTCCACCATTATTTAGCTTCAGAAAAATTTTTCTCTTCTTTTTCTTTCTCGATGTAATTTATCCGGTGAGTTATTACCAAAAATTCTTTCTGAAAGATCCACCGTATAAAATATTATTCAATTTTTATAATAAATGTAAGGACGAGTATAATTTTATACTATCTATAAAGAAAACGTATTACTCAAAATATAATATGATAATTTTATTCTCGTTCGCGTTCTCGTTTTGCACTTCATATTTCAAATCAAATCACATACACTACTTTTTCGGTCACTTCATTTCAAATCGCTTTTTCTTTCTTTTTAACCTGTCAACATATTTTCATTATTATCTATATGGTTACAAAAAGCTTTATCATATCTTATAAACGATTTCTGTCAATAACTAAACAATTTAATTGCATTAAAATCTCGCTTATACGACCTTCGTTGATCCGGATCTCCGGATAATCCGGATCAGATTTGTAGAATTTTTAGAATTTAATGTTATCGTAGATAATAATTTTTAACAATGATAACAAAAAAAACCTATAAGTATGCCAGGATTCACATCTTATTTTGATTCCTGTATAGATTGTACAATAAATTATGGTAATAAAACGCTTTTTGTCGACTTTAAGAAAGCTCTACTAGAGTGTCATTCCAGCTGAACTATTAATGATAAAACGTTTGCGTGACCATACTTCAATCAAACGCCACACGTGCTTGAAATAGAAGACAGTGGACCAATTTTTTGTTAAGAAATTATATGAAAAGTTATTTTTATATTTTTTAATGTCTTTTAAATAATTCTATGTAATTTTGTAACAAAACAACTTTTTATCGCAATAAACGGTAAGTCAGCTTAATTAAGGATTTTTTTTTGCTTATTACCCGGATTATCCACATTTTAGATTTTCCGGATTGACTTTGGTCCCAGTTAGTTCGGATAAACGAAGTTATAATGTACTTATTTTTATTCTAATTGAAACCTTGCCCATAACGGACAGGTGGAGTGTCAAATTATTTACACTCAATCTGTTCGTTGCAGGGCTAAATTAAATAGTTGTGTTTCTTATCACATGGTCAGCCAATTATATGACTGAAACATTTAAGAACAGAAGAGGTAGAGGTGTAAAAGACACTAATCAGAGTTATCATCTCTGAAAGTAATGAATTTCATTATACAGCCAGACCCTGTGGTGAATGAAGTGAAGGTGTCATTTGCAGAGTGGGAAATATGTGCTTTTCAGAGGGCCCGGCGTGCTGATAAGCGTACTTTTCCACTCAGTGAGGAAGGCAATGGTAAACCACCTCATTCCTCGTTTTACTTAGTAAAACCTTTAGAGGTTCAAACCAGCCTTTCGGCTGTTGACCTAAACAACAATTGAAACCAGATGACTCCTGAGGAAGTACAGGACATGTCAAAAATTTATAAGTTAATACTTAATTTTTTCTTCTATAGGGCTAATTTTAGACCACGTGAGGTTAAAATCACCTTGGTGGGTTAGTTCACAACACATCATCAGAAATTAAACCGGACATAATGGTATCTCTAGCAAAAAAAAATTAATGTATCTAGGGTTAAAGTTAATAGACCACATTTTCAGGAAATGGAAATGGAAATGGAAATGCATTAGGTATCAAGTTGAATAATGAAAAATACCTGAACGCATTACTATTTGCAGATGACTTGTGGATTATTCAAGAAAACGAAGATAGCCTCCAAAAATCAATCCATGTCCTGAACAATTTATGTAAAGAGTATAATTTTAGAATCTCTAAAGAAAAAACAAAAATAATGGCATTCACTGGCAAGTTTCCCACTAGATCAAAAATTGTGGTGGATGACAAAGTGTTGGAACAAGTATCACAATACTGCTACCTCGGCTGCAATATCAGTTTTAAAGATGATTTAGATATTGAGAAGAAGATAGGGAAATTCCAATCAATATGTGGTAATATCAGCAGAACCCTGGGGAAAAAAGCGAGGAAAGAAACTACCATGAAGTTTTATAAAGTGATGGCTGCTCCGGTCCTCCTCTACGGAAGTGAATCATGGGTCACTACAAAACCGCTAGAGAGTAGAGTGCAGGCGGCAGAAATGAGATTCCTACGCAGGGTAAAGGGCTGTGACAGACGGGACCACATAAGGAACGATGATATTCGGAAAGAGCTGAATGTGTACAGCCTGAATGAAAGAGTGTTACAATACCGCAATCAGTGGAAGGAGCATGTTAAACGGATGCCAGCAGAAAGATTCCCTCTAAATATCTTAAATTACCACCCCGTAGGTAAAAGGGATGTTGGTAGACCGCGGAAAAGATGGCAGTAATAAAGGGAAATAAAATAAGACTCAATGCAAGTTGAATGATACAATATAGTAATTTAAATGATATAAATGTTAATAAGCTGATGTGAGTCGGAACAGGCAAAAGCCTAATCCTTGAAAGTAAGAAGAAGAAGAAGAAGAGGGTTAAAGTTATCACCGCGAGTCAGATGTTTAACAGCTGACTTTCGGAGACGAAGGATCTTGGTTCAAATCCTAGTAAAGGTATAGTTGGGATCTGACTTGTTTGCTAGTGCGGGATGAAGGGAAAGGGGGACTGGTGAGAGTGAGACGTGATGTTGTCATAGCAACGGTTGCTTTAAATCCACATGGCGACTTGTGTACTGTACATTCTAAAAATATTTACTCTTAATATGTGTCAGTTGTTACTGTGAGACCGTTCACTGTAAAGGTGTTAATAATTACGCTCGTGTTCCGTGAAGTTATTAATCTTATGTTATTATATGCAATCTAATATTGTTATACGCGGCCTATTTATAAACTGATATAAAACGTAACACTCGGTAGTAAAATATTAAAAACTAATACATTTTTTACTTTATTAGATTATTATAATAAAGTTTTAGTATATTAATAAAATATTTTAGAATATTATTAGTTCAAAATCTAATAAAATATTTTGGTACTACAGTAGTTATTTGAAATGGTTTGTGACTAATATCTTTAGGACAACACGTACTAATGGTATTATTACTACTACTAGGTTATAGGAGGAGGGAATCGTACAAACAATCCTCTCCAACCGAATTCCTTACGCTAGCAATCAAGTGAACTCCCATCTTTATTATCCATAAGGAGGCAGTAGGTCCGTACTTTTATACGGATCTGATTACTAGACAGTGATTGCTGGTATACTTTCATAGTTGGGGTTCATTTAACCATACTCTCTCAGGATTGGTCGACCTGGGTCTGTACAAGACTACATCTCATTTACAAGTCGTCGTACACATCAACCTCATCTCGTTGGGTCAATGGGGTTGCTTATTGTTCTGAATTGAACAGATTACAAAGTATACACATTAGAGATAAAAAATATGAAATAAATAAAATAATGACTGAATAGTGTAATTAAAACCGAAAACTGAAAAATTAATCCAGTTTTTCTATTAAACTTTATCTACTTACATTTTTTTTATAATGTTACAAGAATGGACATTTACATTTAATGTGTTGTGGTTTAAAAGACAAAGAGGTATTGAGTTTGAAATTGGCAGGAAAAACGAAATTCTGAGATCCGACATAACCATAACAATATAAGGGTAATATATACATGTAGTACATTTTTAGTGAAACAAGAAGAGAGATTATGTAAGACAACCGAGGATTGAGGTACCATAAGAACCATAACGGAGAGGAGTAGACGACCAATGCCTCCTGGTTCGCTTAATGCAAAGCAACCTAATTAAAGAGCTAAGCTCACTGTTGGAGAGAGAAACCGTTTACATTTATAATTCTTCCTTCCCTTACCTTACCTTAACCATTTTGTATGAACCTCAAATAAAATTACTGTAAAAACACTCTGACAAATTACCTCAGTAAACCTATTAAACAGATTAAAAATTAATTAATCGGTTATGCTAACTCTAATAAATTATAAAAACATTTTGTGTTCGTTCGACTTACAAATATTTTATTACATTTATTTATCTATTTAACGTTAATTTATTACATTCTTTATTTATTTACTGTAGGTATAATTAAAAATGCTAATTACATCCGTATATATATTTTTATAATTAATTAGAGAATTTTTTTAAATGAGAAAATTTGCATACGATTACTCCTTCTGCATTTAAAATATCTTAAATTGAAACGAATAAAAGTTTCCAAGCACACCTGATGATAATTACTATTATTATTATTATTAGTATAAGTTAGTTCATTTTACTTAACTCGTTACTGTTTATTTATTCCTTTCAAGATAAAGATAAATTTTATTGTTCAAGATAAAAATAAAAAATAATGGTTACAAACTTTTGAATTGTAATTACACGTACAGCAATTTCATTCCCAATTAAATCTACAATAATATTAATTAGAATTTCTTTGAACTTGATTTATCTAGTTAAATGAAACATTAAATTAAAAGGGGAGTATACCTTAAAAACATTATTTGTTTTGGAATTGGAAAAATGTTTATTGGCAATTAATATAGAGCGAATGGTTGTGAAAAATAGAATAATTATTTTACTTATGTTTTTTTACATATTGTGACACTTATCGCTAAGGTAAGTTTCGGGATCTAGGTTATTAAATAATTAATACACTAAAGTTTACAATTACAAATATTTATTACACTAAAAGTTTTACAAAATAAATAATTAAACTAATTATAAGGAAGTAATACAATAACTAATTTAATAATTTACTTAAAATAAATAATAAACAATAAATAACTTAATAATTTACTTAGCACTACTTACAATCAATTTTCTAGAATACACATACAAAATGAAACTGAATACACAAAAACTGAATTTAATACAGGTACACAATAACTTTTCACAATACACACACAACAAAGACAGTATAACAATCGTTGACCAACACAATGCTCGGAGCGCGCCCTGCACAAACGCCCGAAAGCAACTCGTCAAAGGCCAAACGAATACTAAGTCGTTCGGAGTTCTATTTATATACTCATTCAAAAAGATAATTCTAGAGAAACTCCATGCAAATACAGAGTGATTCAATAAGATGGAAACAATTTCAATAAGCTGTATTTCCTGAACTACATGTTATATTTTAATTCTGTAAATTACATTTTGAAAGAGAAAGTTTTAAATTTTAATTTACATACATGAAAGTTTATATTTAGTTTATATTTCCTAAATGAATCCATACGTCAACGATGGATAGGTCGCATGGCGAATGACGACTCTGCACTTCAGTTTTGGCCACCAAGGTCTCCAGGTCTCACACCCTGTGACTTTTTCTTGTGGGGGTTCGTAAAAAGTGCAGTTTACATACCACCTCTTCCCACCAATTTGAATGAACTAAGGAATCGTATCACAGCTGCAGTCAACTCAGTGACCCAAGACATGCGTCAGAGTGTTTGGGATGAGTTCAGTTACCGTCTAGATGTTGTACGTGCAGCCGGAGGAGGACACATTGAACATCTATAAACTTTCATGTATGTAAATTAAAATTTAAAACTTTCTCTTTCAAAATGTAATTTACAGAATTAAAATATAACATGTAGTTCAGGAAATACAGCTTATTGAAATTGTTTCCATCTCTGTAATAAAGTACAAAAAATAACCCTTTATAAATGAGTGCTAGAAAAATCTATTGTGAACAAGTCAACTATTGTAAATAGAAAACGTAAACAACCGGCCCCTTCACAATTAGCTGTAGACAATACCCGACCTTTTATCATTCACAATAGCGCAGTTATTTCAAACAACCTTCATGAATAGGCATATTTTTATTGTCATTATTGTCCTATTGTCACTTAATGTTACTATTTTTATGAATGAATCCAACTAGAAATTTCGAGAACCACACCTTCCTTCGATATTGTCACAATATTGTTGTTGTATAAGTTATCAGCCGAAAGGCTGATAAACCTTTAAAGGCTGATAAAGGCTTTAAACCTTTAGAGGCTTTACCAAGTAAAACCAGGAGTGAGGTGTTTACCATTGCCTTTCTTACTGAGTGGAAAATATGCTTATCAGCATGCCAGGCTCTCTGAAGAGCATCTACTTTCCTTTCCACCCTGAAAATGACACCATCTTTTCATTCACCACAAGAGACCTTGTGGCTGAACGAGGTGTGGCTACTAAACAACGAGACTGACGTTGTAAAAAATTTTATCTTTATTTCATACATAATAACTTATTCCCACCTTCAATATACACTCCTTCTCTATCCCTACAACACTCCATGCGAATTTTCCATTGTTTGAAACAGTGCTGGAAGTCATCTTCTGTCAGCTCCTACAGAACACGTGCTGCTTAAAAATGTTTGAAATGCAGCTCGCAAAAATGTTTGTACTAACACTTTGATTGCGATTTAAAATGACCCAATTTTTTTGGGAACGATAATAACATGTAATGAAACGTGGTTTTTTACTTATGATCCGAAAACAAAACGCCAATCCATGCACTGCAAGAGCCGAACTTTACCGAGAGCCAAAAGAGCTCGAATGAGCAAGTCAAAATTTAAAGCAATGATGATTGTTTTTTTTTTTGATATCCATGGGATTGTGTACCTTCACTGGGTTTCTAAAGGTCAAACAATTAATCAATATTACTACCTTCAGGTACTTTCTAAACTATGTCAAAGAGTAAGGAAAAAACGCCCCGAAATATGGAAGGACAAATCATGGTTTCTCCACCAAGACAATACGCCAGCTCATTCCGCGTTATCTATCAAGAGGTTCCTAGCCAAGTACAGCATCTCCGTGTTAGAACATCCGCTTTATTCACCAGATCTTGCTCCATGTGTGTTCTACCTGTTCCCTAAGGTGAAATCTGCATTAAAAGGGATAAGATTTGAGTCTGTGGAAGCTGTATAAGAAAAAGCGGAACGTGTCCTGGAGGAGCTGACAGAAGATGACTTCCAGCACTGTTTCCAACAATGGAAAATTAGCATGGAGCGTTGTAGGGATAAAGAAGGAGTGTATATTGAAGGTGAAAATAAGTGATTGTGTATAAAATTAAAATTAAATTTTTTACAATGTCAGTCTCGTTATTTAATAGCCACATCTCGTATATAATTTTTATTTTGCTTCAATAAGTAAATAAAAACGAGGTTATATTATCTAATGAAATCAACAATTTTTGTGAAACTTTTTAAACTTAAGTTTTTTCTTCAAAGATTAAAAAATGTTAATGTTGGTTTTTCTTCTTATAGTACCGACTCCAGTATTGAATATTAAGCACAACCCAATTGAATCTCTCTCTATAATAAGTCACTCACAAAAGAATGTGCGTACTCAAGTTTGTACAGTCTCTAATTCTCTTCAGATGAACCTGCGCGGATATCCGATTGTTTATTATATTCCGGAATATTTTACTAAAGAAAAATCCAGAATTAGGTTGTAATAACAAAGAAATCTGCCCATAACAGACAGGTGGAGTGTCAAATTATTTACACTCAATCTGTTAGTTGCAGGGCTAAAATAAATAGTTCTGTTTTTTGTCACATGGTCAGCCAATTAAATGACTGAATCATTAAAGAACAGAAGAGGTAGAGGTGTAAAAGACACTAATCAGAGTTATCTTATCTGAAAGTAATGAATTTCATTATACAGCCAGACCCTGTGGTGAATGAAATGAAGGTGTCATTTGCAGAGTGGAAATATGTGCTTTTGAGAGGGCCCGGCATGCTGATAAGTGTATTTTTCCATTGAGTGAGGAAGGCAATTGTAAACCACCTCACTCCTCGTTTTACTTAGTAAAACCTCTACAGGTTCAAACCAGCCTTTCGGCTGATGACCTAAATAACAAACAACAACAACAAAGGAATATCAAGGGTTCATCAGTGGAGTGACTTTTTGTTACCTTATTCGTCCTATACCGTTGATAAATAGATTCATCCGCCTTTTGGGAAAGTTTTCCACCTTAAGAACAAGAAAAAACCCTACTCTTTAAATGCTCATCCACCGTGACAGAGATCATTAGCACTTGATAAATAGAATCTCCTCATCCCAGGAGATTTTCGTTACGAACGTTTGTCGGCCGTTTGGAACACAAATGTTGCCCCGTATGCTTATGCAAAATTAGACCAGACAAAAAAAAATCACAGATACTCCAATAATGGGTGGTCTTCTTTCTTATATAATTTTTGTATTATCGTCACCATTACTTTAATGGTGTCAATTTTTAAAATTGTCATCTATAAATTTCTGATGTCCGTCCAGATGAAAGAAACTAAGTGATATCAATAAACGGTTTTCGGATTCGTAATCTGCACAAAACTTTAGTGGACCTGGATTGGGTTTGGAGTTCCGGTTTTTACCAGAAGTACCGAAAACCGCAAGTCAAGAAATCAAGTCGGAATTTGGAAGCAAAAATAGTTTCATTCAATTCCTGTTGGAGAGTAGATACAGAAATCACTAATGGTTTTTGCCATATGTCAAAGGTAAGCCTTTTTCTTTCTTACAAAAGCTAAATGGGCGTTATTTCTTACAATTTCTTTAGAAAAAATCTGGTGTGAAACACTCACACAACTTTCTTTTACCAATGCAAATAATTAACAATAAACCTAACATTAGTAATAAAACATTAGAAATAAACAAAAAACTAACCTCAAAAAACATAACCTAATTTTAATCATGAGTGAAAGACGCAAAATGAAAATCAACCTCAGTTTGGCTTAATACGGAAAATCACTCTTTCACGCTAAAATTTCACGCTTAGTAGAGAAAAAATGCTTAAAATTAAAGTTGTAGATCTTTTAATTTCCTATAAATTTGTTTATTATACACTTTTGTCGTAAAATGCATACTAAGGCCGAAATCGTAAAAAATCGATTTTTCACACGTTTTCGTGAAAAAAAAAAAATCGCTCATTACCGCTAAACTAAGCATTATACAAAAAAATGTTTCATATGGTAAAAGTTGTAGAATTTTAAATTATTTACATTTATTACATAAATTTTTGCGGTAAAATGTATATTAAAGCCGCAATCTTAAAAACACTATTTTTCACGTAAAAACAGCCTTACCAAGAATTTCAGAAAACATGGCGCCCTATCTTGTAGAGCATAAAAAATTTAGTAAACCAGGTGATTTAAAAAAAAATTCGTAGGACCCGTTTTCGAGAAAATCGCAAAAAAGTGAAAAATTACACGAATAAACTACTACTTTCGCTTGACTGATTTTGATGAAAATGTTCGTGTCGGGTTTAGTAGTGGTGTCTAACTTAAGTTTCAAGTTCGTACGATGTTCTGTTCTTGAGATATTTAGTACACAAACACACACACATCAATCGCAAAAACCATGTTTTTGGGGGTTCAGGGGGTCTGGAAACGTGTAAATCCGGTGAAAACTCGATTTCGAAAAATCTATATTAAAACAATACTTTCCTTCCTATATATTTATATGACCCACCGGGTTGGTCTAGAGGCAAAGTTGTCGCCAAAATCAGCTGTTAAACAGCTAATTTTCGGAGACGAAGGTTCCTGGTTCAAATCTTAGTAAAGTAGTTACTTTTATACAAAGTTGAATACTAGACCGATTACCAGTGTACTTTGATGGTTGGGGTTCAATTAACCATACTTCTCAGGATTGGTCAGCCTGGATCTGTACAAGACTACACCTCATTTACACATCATTTTCATCTCATTGGGTCATGGGGTTGCTTATTGTTCTGAATTGAACAGATTTTAACGTACACACATTAGGGATTAAAATAATATATATATATATATATATATACAGAACTGATGACAACAATAAAAGGTATAACGGATAAGGCATTGAAAACCAGGATTAAGAAATTGGATCTGGCATATTTAGCTACTAAAAATATTTACAACAAAAAATGTTTCTCAAGAACTGCAAAGTTAAGACATTACGAAACAGTAGTAAAGCCTGTGCCTTTATATGCATCGGAGACATTGACCTCGGAAAATAAAGGACTTATAGAAGGTGTTGAGAAGAGAGAAAGAAGGATTCTGAGAAAGATCTATGGGCCACGATATGATGAAGAGCACAATACCTATAAAAACGTTTCAAACACCATATTGTATGAACATGTAGAGAGGATGTCAGAGACTTTCAGAAGAAGGAGAACACGATTTTACGGGCACGTAAAGAGGATGAGCAATGACAGACTGTGCAATCTGCAAGAAGAGAGGGTACTGGTGGGAGGTGGACGGATGAGAGAAGAAAGGAGCATTCCGAACGAATGAAGGCTTTTTGGGCAGATAAGAGGAATGACATCCTGAGAAGAAGAGACCAAAATGCATAGTGCTTAACGTGATCCTTAGTCGGTCGATCAACGAATTAATAATAATATATACATTATATATTCATATAGGCAAGAGACAGTAAAAATTGTCACCAGCCGTAAGACGTATCGTCTCATGAAAGGGATTTTTGTAATTGTAAAACAATGCACACGCACAAATCTACGTAGGTATAATAAGGTCAACAAAATTATATTACAATTAAATTAATTCTCTTAAAAAAATAATGATACAATTTTTAAAAGTAGTAGTAATAATTTAGGCGTATCTTGCAACAGGTTTGCAATTTATTTTAAAATAAGATTTGTAAAGATTGTGATTCTTTAGGTTTTTTATTTTAGCTTTATTTGCTGTGTTCCTTTCTTTGTTTTTCAGTAAAGAGGTTTTGGTAGTCTAACGTACAGGGGGTAGTCCTCTACGACTAGGAACAGCTTTCGCAATTTTTTCTCGTTTTATCTTTTTAGTTAATAACGTTCTTTTATATTTAGTAATCCTATCTTAGTACGTATATTTAAGATGGCAGAAAATCCGTTTGAAAAACAATGCTTGTTTTTAATGATTTTCAATCTATCTTTATTTCTCTAAGGTTTGTTTTAAAGTTATTATACTTTAAAACAAACATATATTTTCGATGTTCTTTTTTAACAACAGTAATTTTTCAAGTACGTGCACTAGAGGTAAGTGAGGGTGAGATGGTGCAATTTTTTAACAATTAGTTGTGTAGGTCATGAAATACAAATAAATAAACATTTTTTTTAATAACAAAGTACTGTATATAGTTTTATTGTGAAAGTACATAATGAGAAATAATAAATAAATAATTATAAATTAAAAAAAATATTTAAAAAATAGTTGCAATGCGTCATTTGTAGAACAAATTACGGCAGCTGGAAAAATATTATATTTATAAATTATTTTTTTTTATATATATCCGTAATTTGTGTACGTTGCAATCTGTTCAATTCAGAACAATAAGCAACCCCATGACCCAATGAGATGAGGATGATGTGTATGACGTGTAAATGAGGTGTAGTCTTGTACAGACCCAGGCCAACCACTCCTGAGAGAGTACGGTTAACTGAAACCAACCATCAAAGTACACCGGTAACCACTGTCTAGTATTCAAATCCGTATACCTTTACTAGGATTCGAACCAGGAACCTTCGTCTCCGAAAATCACCTGTTAAACAGCTGATTTTGGCGACGACTTTACCTCTAAACCAACCCGGTGGGTTATTTATAAATTTAAAAATAAAAAGGAAAATTTAATGAACAGCCAGACAGACTTTGATAACGACAAATTATTTTAAATTTTTACTAAGTCGCGATGAGAAATAAAACTAGGAACAAATGATTATGCGCGGTTATTCGGCCGTCGGCCGAATAACCGCGCGCGGTATGGTTGTTGTAATAGTTTAGTAATTTACATGGTCTTCGACCATATTTGTTTTTTTTCATCATCATCTTACAAGGATTAGGCTCTATTGGCCTGTTCCGGCATCCATTTTTTCCTCGGCCTTCCACATCTCGTTTTCCTATAGGTTTGTACTCCCATGCCTGCAATGGAAGTCTATTGGGTGACATTCGGAGTAGATGACAAGACCAGTTATCACGACTTTTTTTCAAAATACTCAGTAGAGGTTCCACTTGTAATTCAGCTCTTATGTCTTCATTCCTTATCTTGTCTAGTCGAGTGCAACCTTTAACCGCTCGTAAAAACCTCATTTCAGCAGCTCTTATCCGAGACTCAGTTCTCTTCATAGATACCCATGTCTCGCTACCGTATGCTATTAGCGGTACTGCCGTTGCTCTATAAAATTTCAGTTGGGTATCATGTCTTGTTCTCCTACCCAAGGCTCTCCTTATTCTACCACAAACAGAACTGAATCTCGCTATTTTTTCACCAACATCATCATTTACATCAAATGAAATGTGGCATCCCAAGTAACTGAAACTTCTTACTTGATCCAATGTGTGGTTGTCAAGCACATTTTCGATCTAACTGGCCACTTCCCTCTGAATGCCATTATCTTGGACTTTTGGGGTGAGATCTTCATGCCAAAGTCTGCTCCAATTTTGTTAAGTTTGAATATTCCATATTGTAGTTTCTCTTCTGTGTCGAAAATGATTACAGTGTCGTCTGCATAAAGTAAAGAGTTTACAAAGGCATTATTGGAAAGTTCAATGCCTGAGTCAACATATCGATTCCAAATATCTAGAATCTCGTCAGTATATATATTGAACAAAGTCGGGGACATTGGGAACCTTGTCTTACACCTTTATTTATTATAATTTTCTCTGTTTTCCTATTGTTTCCAAATGTGATTATAATGTCTGTATTGATGTATGCCCCCGCAATTGCAGCAACGAGATGTTTGGGATATCCTTTTTTGAGCATTATATCCCACAATTGGGCTCTTGAAACATTATCGAATGCTTTCTGCCAATCTATAAAAGCCATGTGAGTTTCGCAATTGTATTCACGATTCTTCTCAATAATCTGTTTTAATGTGAAAACAGCATCCATACATGACCGACCTCGGCGAAATCCCATTTGTTCTTCTCCTATCAACGTCTCGGCAATAACTCTTAAGCGCCTGTTCAGTATGGCAGCATATAACTTGTATGCAATGTTCAGAAGGCTTATTCCACGATAGTTCTCTGGATTAGTTCTATCTTTTTTCTTGTGAATGGTCACAACTTTAGATGTTCCCCACTCTGCAGGTACTCTATGGTTCTTCCAGCACATATTGTACAACACTAATAATATCAAATGTAGGAGAATACCTCCATACTTAATGAGCTCCATATTTACTCCATCGAGACCACTTGCTTTTCTATTTTTTGATAGTTTAATCACTAACAGCAGCTCATCAATGGTAATGTCGTCCACTTGGCATTCAACACATTGTACCACACTCTGTCTTGCACTGATTCGTCGAACCATAGGTTTTTATAGTGTTTTACCCATTCTTGTCCAGATATACAATCGATTTTTACATTTTCTTTTCTTATTGACTCGAGAAATTTATAGGCAAATTCTTGTCTTCCATGTAAATCGTTTTCAACGTTTGATATGAAGACGAAGACATCCCAAGCTTGTTGAGTTGCTTGCCTTGTAACTGTTTTTGCATTATTTCTTGCCTGCTTATAGATTTCTTTGTTATTATCTGTTGGGTTATTCAGCCAATTCTTGTACAATTTTTGCTTTTCATTTATTGCGTCCCTAATGTCATCATTCCAAATATTTAATCCTTTACGGTTTTGACGTTTTATTCGAGTACCAAGTGCTTTTGTGGCAGCCTGTTTGATTATATTTTGTAGACTTTCCCATTCCTCATCTATGGTGTCCATTGTTGGCGTTCTAGATAGGTAGGTGATTAATTGATTCTGGTACAGATGTTTGATACTCTCCTCTTGCAATTGACTAACCTTGAAAACATTTTCATCAGTCAATGTTTTTGGAGTTGAGGTATGATACCATTTAGCAAACAAATCGATTTTTCCCACCAGCAAGTAGTGATCAGAGTGAATATCTACACCTCTGAAAACCCTGACGTCTCGTACTTGTTTTGCTAGTCGCTGATTCACCATGATGTAGTCAATTATCGATCTACTTCCTCTTGCTGACCACGTGAATTTATGGATATCTCGCTTTCTGAAAAATGTGTTAGTGATTTTCAACTGGTTGTAGGACACAAAATCACGAAGTTTCTCTCCATTCCTGTTCATGACCGCTTCCCCAAAGGTGCCTACACATTTGGGCAATGGCTGTTTTCCTACTCTCCCATTCATATCACCCAGCACAAGAAGATCATCTTGATCTTTTACCTTATCGACAACCTTCTGTAGCTGTACATAGAACACCTCTGTCTCTTCTTTTTTCTTAGGGTCTGTGCTGTCTTCAGGAGCATACACACCAATAATTGAAAAGTGTCCTCTGTCATGTTTAATTCTCACTGTAACAATTCTCTCATTTACAAACTTATAATCTTTTATCTTTGATTGCAGATCTTTAGCTATGAAAATGGCAACTCCCTTGCTAGCTCTCTGTTCTTTCTCTACCCCGCTGTATATTACAATATAGTTTCCAATGTATTTGGATCCTGATAACTTCATTTTCGTTTCTGTTATAACAGCTATTTTTATACCAGATTTTTCTAAAACATTTGCTAGTTCAACTTCTTTTGAAAAAAGTCCTCGCACATTCCAAGTAGCTATTTTAATTGTTTCCGTAATCCCTTTATTCTTTAAAAATGATTTTCCAGTATATCTATTCCTTAAAGTCCGGTCCCGATCCGAGGCTAAATTGTGATGCTTGCCAGTAGTTGAAGATATCCCCTGGCCGCGGTGCGAACGCTGCGCAGGTTGAGTTCAATGGTGGGGCCGCCACCTTGCTGCGTCTAAACTCACAGGATTTTGTAGGGTTTTCTCCTCTAGACGAGTTGCTTTCACTACAGCTACGAGCCTTGTCTTCCCGTTGATTCTCTCTTCACAGTCATATTTCCTTTGTGCCTGCTACTTCCTGAGACGCTACTGGTGTTAGGCAGCCTTCAGGTTGAGAGAATCTGCTACTGTAAGTAAACTCACAGCCCCCAGCACTGATCTGCTTGTCGACTCAGCTTCCCGCCTGGATTGGTTACCCGACCTTTCACTGGGTTGCTCGACGTAACAGGGGGCACCTCTTGTAGGTTACATGCTGGAGTTGAAGTGTGAGAGGCTAGAGGAAATCTCTTGCATGAAGTCCTTAGATTACGCATCCGATGTTAGTTGCTTACGCATCAACACTTCCATTGCCCAGAGCCATAGCTCCCCCTAGGTTGATTCCTAGAGCCCTGTTTTTTTTTATTTTTATTTTATTTTATTTTTTTTGCCGGCCGCATTGGCGAAGTTGGTAACGTGCTCGCCTCTCATCATGCGGTCTTGGGTTCGAATCCCATTCAGGCACGGAATTTTTTCATACGTTACAAAAAAAATCATTTCATCATTCACCGTCTGCATTAGCAGTAATTGCAGAGCAGTCGGACGTTAAACAAAAAAAAATATTTGTTTGAAATGTTATATGTGTTTAGTGTTTGGTATAATAATTCCTGACGTCTCCGAGAGAGACGAAAGATCCCAAATGAATGTAATACTCCGAGGTGAGTGTTATATTTAATTAGTTTTGTTTTTTCTATTCATTATATATCATATATGTAGTGGTGCAAACAAAGGAAAAATAATGTTTAATAAAATAAAAGTAACTATTTATATATCACACGCTTACACAAAGTACCAAGTTTTACAGCAATATGTTGTTGTTTAGGTCAACAGCCGAAAGGCTGGTTTGAACCTCTAGAGGTTTTCCAAATAAAAACGAGGAGTGAGGTGGTTTACTATTTCCTTTCTCACTGAGTGGAAAAATATGCTTATCAGCATGCCAGGCCCTCCGAAACGCAACCACTTTCCAACCTGCAAATGACATCTTCATTTCATTCACCACAGGGTCTGGCTGTGAAGTGAAAGTTATTAATCTCAGAGGAGATAGCTCTGACTAATGTCTACCTCTTCTGTTCTTAAATAGTTCAGTCATATAATTGGCTGACTATGTGATAAGAAACAGAACTATTTTTTGTAGTCCTGGAACCAACAGATCGAGCCCAATTAATTTAACACTCCACCTGCCCGTTATGGGCCAACAGCAATATAACAAACTCATAAATCCATCAATTTCAATGACGGCAACTAATATCAGTCAATATTTTTATTTAATGTTTAAACGAATGCTGTATCAAAATATGTAAAATGTTAGAAGTAAAAGAAAGTTTGTAAGTTTTTCATAAAATACATTTTTATTTTTGATAAATTCAAGAAACGACTTTTTTCGATTGCAATTTAAATAGTAGATTTCCACTTTCATGTAAGTGTAAAATCGATCACGCCTAAAAGAAAAAGTCAAGTAATTTTAAATTCGTTGCAATTTAAATTTGAGTTTAAAATACCCAAAAACGTTAAATAATTTAAACATTTAATTTCTATTACGATGGGATTCCGAGTTCAGATGAATTTCTTTCAGAATAAACGAAATACTTTCAACTCTTTTTGTTTTAAAATTAATCTTCGTTTTAGAATAACAAGTTTAAAATACGAACATTGCAATTCAGAACACTTAAATAAGACATTGAAGAAGCCTGATCTTTATTTTTACAGTTGGGCTGTTACAGATAAAGAACTCTAGGTTTTCAAAGTACGTCACCAGATTTAAATAATGCCTCTCATGAAAATTCCTTTTGTTTTTTGTCTCGTATTTTTAAAAAGTTTTCCTTTTCTTTCATCTTAAGCAGAAACGAACAAATGTCTAAGTAAAAAAGAATCTTAGAAGGGAATATTTTCACAGCATCTGTGTCCCAAAATAGCAAACATCAAATCCAAAACTAGGAAATAAACAAACCAGTCAATTACTAGTCTAAATATAACCAAAGGAATTATTCTAATCATTTATCAGATTTTAAAAATATTTGATGAACATTTCGTTATAGCTACTTGAACAAAAATCTGGTGTGAAACACTCACACAACTTTCTCTTGCCAATGCAATTAATTAACAATAAATCTAACATTAGTAATAAAACATTAGAAATAAACAAAAAAACTAACCTCAATAAACATAAACTTATTTTATTCATGAGTGACACGCAAAATGAAAATTAACCTCAGTTTGGATTAAAAATACGAAAAATCACTATTTCACGCTAAATTAGGCTCTGTAGAGAAAAATGCTTTATATAAACGTTGTAGATCTTTTAATTTCCTATAAATTTTATTATATACAATTTTGCCGTAAAATGCACACCAAGGCCGAAATCTTAAAAAATCGATTTTTTACACGTTGTCGTATAAAAAAACCGAAAATCGCTAATTACCGCTAAACTAAGCGTTATACAAAAAAATGTTTGAAATAAAAGTTGTATAATTCCAAATTCTCTACAACTTTTATTATACTATATATATATATTACGATGTCAATATCCTACCGGATAATAATCAGAAAAGATTTTAGAGGTTCAAACCACCTTGTCCGCTGCTTACCTAAAAAACAACTTTCATTGCACAACAATCTCAACAGCCAGCAATTTAGTTTACTGACAAATTGGATTGAAAATAAGTAATTTTACTAGCGTACCTTGCTAAAAAGAACGCATGAATTGTTCGGTTTCGGAACGTTAAAAAGTCGCATCTGATAATGCTTATAAAATTGTAATATTAGAACAAGCTGCCTACATAGACACTGATTACAGGCCTAAAACTCTATAAAATCACAGCTATCGGGATCGTAATTTGGGTTCGAATCCCATTCAGGCATGGCATTTTTTCATACGTTACAAAATATCATTTCATCCTTCATCGTCTGCATTAGCAGTAATTGCAGAACAGTCGGACGTTAAACCAAAAAAAAAAAAAAAAAAAAAAAAAAAAAAAAAAAAAAAAAAAAAAAAATATACTTTCTCTACGACAATTAAGCGAATGCTGTCGCCGAATTATTTTTTATTTATCTCATCTGTACGAATCAGGTGTTAAAGGTTATAGTTTTACCCTGCCTGTGTAGAAGATATAAATACTGCTTATAAATTTCCCGTTAACTAACAGATCCTAAATCAACGAAAAATAGACTTGACAAGACGTTACTTGACAAATCATTTTTGACCTACGCTATTATTGTGTTTAACAGAAATAAAAATATATGTATCAAAATATAACTGGTATTCAACAAACGATCTATTAGGGTTGCGTGAGTAAGTCGGGCCAAGTTGAGTGTGATGCGCATGTGACGTCAACGGCTCAGGTAATAATTGCCCAATCAAAGTCTCGTATTTTCGGCCAATAAGAAAGCCCAGTTTTAACTAATCAGATGTCTTCTTTTGCGTCATTTTGATTGGTTAATATTGTCCAATCAGAGAGTTTATAATACTGTACTACGTCACACCGATGTCAACCAATGACAAAGTGTCTTGAGCGTTACGTCATTCGTCAGGATATGCTGCTTTATGATTGGTCCGTACTGGTTCTGGGCGTCACGTCAAGTGTGATTGTAATATAAAGTCCACACCCAATGTCAACTTCTAGTTAACGGTAGGGCAGAACATATGAAGGTACCTTTTAATGAGATTTACAGTTTCTAGGTAAATATCAGTTACGAAATATGTAGTACCCCATTGCAGAGATCTTTCGAGTTCTTAGGGAAATTAAAAATTGGTTTCTGTTGCTGCTAAATGTTAACACGTTATTTTAAAAATTCACGAGTGTTCATTCGATATCGACAGAAAGAAAAAAAACAAAAGAGATTTATCTATTTTTCCTAGTTGTTCGATTTTTGTAACCTAATTTTTGGCCAGTAATGTATTATATTTTTAAGGGAATGACTTTATACAACTGTAAATAAATAAATATATATATATATATATATATATATATTGTGGTAAAATGCATATTAAAGCCGCAATCTTAAACAAAAACAATTTTTTTACGTGAAAACAGCCTCACCAAGAATTTTAGGAAACATTGCTTCTACCCTATCATGTAGAGCATAAAAACGTAAGTAAATGAGGCGATTTTAAAAAAAGTCGTAGGACCGGTTTTTGAGAAAATCGCAAAAAAGTGAAAAATTATACGAATACTTTACTACTTCTGGTTGACCGATTTTGATGAAAATGTTCGTGTCGGGTCCGTTAGTGGTATGAAACTTAAGTTTCAAGTTTCAAGTTCTTACGATGTTCCGTTCTTGGGATATTCTGTTCACACAGACACACAGACACACACACACACACACACACAGACTAATCGCTAAAAACATATTTTTTGGGATTCAGGGAGTCTGAAAACGTGTAGATCCGGTGAAAACTCGATTTTGAAAAATCGACATGAAAACAATACATTCCTTCCTATATATTCATATAGGCAAGAGAAAGTAAAAAACAGATTTTACAATTAATTGTATTCCTATGTTGTTCGGTGATCAGCCGAAAGACTGGTTTGAACCTCAAGAGGCTTTACTAAGTAAAACTAGGAGTTAAATGATTTATTCCCTTCCTCACCGAGTGTAAAAGTCAAGTTGCTTGCTGGCCCTCTAAAAAGCATCTATTTACACCCTGTAAATTACACCTTCACTTCATTCACTATACGGTCTGGCTGTATATTGAAATTCATTACTCTCAGAGAAGATAACTTTGACTAGTGTCTATTCTTTCTTTTGGCACTTCTTAAGTCCAGCGTCTCGTAGTTTGCTCCTAATGTAAACAAATAATGACGTCAGTGAACATGCGGATTATATCAAAATGTGTACACGCTGATTAAAACGTAACAACAAATTACTTTCAAAAGTATTGAAATACAAAATACTTTTATCGGCGTTTCAGTCGTTTTTGTGCGATTCCTGGTAGGTCCGCATAATTCATATTATATATTAAGGGATTGTTATGATTTTGAAGTTTGTCTCTGAACCTGCGGTACAGTTTTGTATATTTGTCGTTCACGTAAGGAACGCGTAAGTCATCGTGTAGTGTTCTATTGTATATCCTACGTAACTCGGGCAATTAGAAATCAGTCGTAAGAATTTACTTTGAAAACATTGTATTCGTGAAATTACTGATGGCTTTGCTGCACCATAAATTTGACTACCATACATCCAGATCGGTTGAAGCATCTCCTTGTACATCAAGAGTTTTGAAGCCATGGGTAGTTTTGACCGCTTGGATAAACCTAATTTGTAAACAATATTACTATGTCTTTGAAGTCATAGAGTTATTCAAAATTTTACAATTATTAAAAAAAATACTTTAAATAAAACTTATTTTAAGTATAACTTGAAACCTAAAGTTATGCAATTATTTAATTTTATTACAATCTAAAATTAGCAGCTGTAATAAATGTAAGAAAACCCAAACAATATAGCATATTGAACCAGAAAACATATGTAAAAATAAGTGAGCCAAAAAACTTTATTTTCATCGTATTCTTTCTATTTATCTCTTCCTACATTAATTATATCCATTCTTGGACACTACTTTTAAAATCCTATTATTCATATGGACATCGGTACCGTTTACTTTGTTTTTGGTTTAAGAGAAGAATCGATACGTTACATTAAATTTACGATTATTTTTTGAAATTGATTGTGGAAGTTGAGATTAGTTTTCTGTTATGTAAGCATACAGCATTGAGAATATATTTTTTATCTTTTTTTAGTGAAAAGATATTTACCATAAGGTTGATATTTACTGATGTACTAATGTAACAGTAACAGTATGTATGAATACTTTAGCTATAGTTTTCTCAGCGAGTACATACGAGGATATTCAATTCCCTTATGTTTGTACTGTTCTTTGGATTTGAATTCTATTTTCTTGTTGCGCTTCTGCTCTATTTTTATGTTACCATACTATACTATATATTTTACTTTACATTGTACTCGATGAGAGGTGGTTTGAGTCTTCACGCTTGTTTCAATTTACATATCATTTTTATTTAAAATGAAAAATGTATTTCAATTGCAAGGTTATTATCTATATTTCTTTATTACCTACTGTATATGTTCAATACTGCTTATAATAAGAAATTTGTTTTCTATTGTACAAGAAAAATTTATGTATAACCTAAGTTATTTAATTCTTCTCCTCCTCATCAGCTCATCCTCCTTTTCCTTCTTCGCTCCTCTTTCTCTCTTTGTTTCTCCTACTCCTCCTTGATGCTCTCCTTTTTCTTCTCCATCTTCTCTTCTTCTGCTCCTCCACCTTTACTCCCTCTTCTTGTCCTACTCCCCTCCTTCTTCTCCCATTTACCCTTAGCTTTCCCTTCCTTCTCTTCTCCTTCTTCTACTTCACCTGGTCCCCCACCTTTTGCTCCCTCTCCTCTTCCTACTCCCTCTTTATCTTCACCTTTTTACCTTTTCACCTTTTACCTCTTACCTTTTTGGCTTTCCCTCCTTCTCTTTCCCTTTTTATTCTTCTTCTCCTACTCCTCTACCTTTTTCTCACTCTTCTTCTACTACTCCTCCATCTCCTCCCTCTTCCCCTTTGCCTTTCCCTCCTTCTCTTTCTCCTTCTACTTTTTCTGCTCCTCCACCTTTTTCTCCCTCTTTTTCTACTACTCCTCTTCCTTCCCTCTTTCCTTGTCGTTTGTCTACTTCCCCTCCTTGTATTACTTTGCCTTCCTCTCATTCTATTCCTGCACCTCCTTCTTCCCCTGATAATTGAAATAAAATAAGAACATAAGGACATATCCTCTGGAATGACTCGCAAAATTCATTATTACAAGCCATTCTGCAGGGAAAACCATTTATGAAAAACGAGGACCTGGCAGAAAAAAGGGTGTATTGGCTTTGAATTCTTAGAACTTGGTTTGGAAAGAGCTCAGAAGAGCTTTTTTGCAGTGCAATGAATAAAGAGAGAATTGCTATGATGGTCGCCAACATTCGGAACGGATAGAAATCTTAAGAAGAAGGAGAAGAAGAAACTTCATTGCAATTTGAATATTATTGCATAAAATTATAATAAGTATTTCATTAATTTAATGTATTTGTACTGGGTTCATATCTGGTAAAAACGAGCTTCATCCTCTTTGAAACACCTGTATATGAAGAATTTTGTTTGGTAGCATCATATCTACGGATGTGGGTCACCTCTAACTAACTAGTCATGATTCTTTCCAGTATGAAAAGTGATGTTGTGTATGCGTATAACAATTCAGAATTAATACTTCATTAATTAATCCTATTATTACTTTCTCTTGCCTATATGAATATATAGGAAGGAAAGTATTGTTGTCATTACGATTTTTAGAAATCGAGTTTTCGAGTGTGTCTGTGTGTGGGTGTGTGTGTGTATCTGTGTGTGTGTGTTTGAACATAATATCTTAAGAACGGAACAACGTACGAACTTGAAACTTGAAACTTAAGTTACATACCACTACCGGACCCGACACGAACATTTTCATCAAAATTGGTCAACCGGAAGTAGTAGTTTATTCGTGTATTTTTTCACTTCTTTGTGATTTTTTCAAAAACTGGTCCTACGATTTTTTTAAAAATCGCCTTATTTACTCAATTTTTTATTCTCTACAAGATAGGATAGGCGTTATGTTTGCTGAAATTCTTGGTGAGGGTGTTTTTGCGTAAAAACGTTGTTGTTTTAAGATTACGGCTTTAATATGCAATTTAGCGCAAAAGTTTATATAATAAAAGTTGTAGAGAATTTAAAAATCTACAACTTTTATTTCAAGCAATGTTTTTGTATAACGCTTAGTTTAGCGGTAATTAGCAATTTTCTGTATTTTATCACGAAAACGTGTGAAAAATCGATATTTTTAAGATTTCGGCCTTAGTATTCATTTTATGACAAAAGTGTATATATTCAATTTTATAGAAAATTAAAAGATCTACAACTTTTATTCAGAGAATTTTTCTCTACAGAGCCTAGTTGAGCGTGAATGAGTGATTTTCCGTATTTTTAGGCCAAACTGAGGTTGATTTTCATTTTGCATGTTTCTCTCATGATTGAAATAAGGTTAGTTTTTTATTTATTTCTAATGTTTTATTACTAATGTTAGTTTTATTGTTAATTATTTGCACTGGCAAGAGAAAGTCGTGTGAGTGTTTCACACCAGATTTTATTTACTTACAAATTTGTTACTTATAATTATTGTCATAAGTTTAGTATTTAACATTTCACACGTTCATAAAATATGACGAGGAGTGAAAAGCAAAACTATCTGAAGGCAAGCAATTAATTGAAGAGTGTTTCGTTTTTGAAATTCTCAGGGTTGTAAATTTATTAATATTATACCGGTAGTTATTCCGTAAAAATCGTTCTATTTTAAGATTATGAAAAATTGAGTTAGTTTTATGAATTCACAAGAAAATGATGTCATAAGGGACTGGAATATACTGATAAGAAAACTCTAACCATTTTACTTCTAACTATAAAATATCAATACCACACGAGAGAATGATGTGGTCATCACTGATGTGAAGTGTCTTTTAACTTCAGGTCACTTCACTAAGTGTTCTTAACCGTAAAAACGACTGCATTCAAGTAAAATCGATTTCATATGAAATCATTTTTATGACCGATATTTTTTAATATTATTTGTGTACTGTATTGCAAAGAAATAACAATGAAATTTCATCTGTGGGGGAATCATTTAAAATGTTAGATTACTTAACTGTTAAGTTGAAAGTGTCTGAAAATATATTGATAAATAAAAACACAACGATGGTTTACCACAATTTATTTAAATAATGATTAATTTAATTTTTACTTACTCTTGCCTATATGAATATATAGGAAGGAAAGTATTGATTTCATGTCGATTTTAAGAAATCGAGTTTTCACCGGATCTATACGTTTTCAGACCCCCTGAACCCAAAAAACATGTTTTTAGCGATTAGTCTGTCTGTCTGTCTGTGTGTGTGTGTGTGTGTGTGTGTGTGTGTGTGTGTGTGTGTGTGTGTGTGTGTGTGTTTGTGTGTGTGTGTGTGTGTGTAAGTGAGTGTGTGCGTGTGAGTGTGTGTGTGTGTGTGTGTGTGTGTGTGTGTGTATGTGTGTGTGTGTGTGTGTGTGTGTGTGTGTGTGTGTGTGTGTGTGTGTGAACAGAATATCTCAAGAACGGAACATCGTACGAACTTGAAACAGTTACATACCACTACCGGACCCGACACGAACATTTTCATCAAAATCGGTCAACCGGAAGTAGTAGTTTATTCGTATAATTTTTCACTTTTTTGCAATTTTCTCAAAAACTGGTCGTACGACTTTTTTAAAAATCGCCTGGTTTACTCAATATTTTATTCTCTACAAGATAGGATAGGCGCTATGTTTGCTAAAATTCTTGGCGAGGGTGTTTTCTCGTAAAAACGTTGTTTTTTTAAGATTACGGCTTTAATATGCATTTTAGAGCAAAAATTTATATAATAAAAATTGTAGAAAATTTAAAATTCTACAACTTTTATTTCAAACAATTTTTTGTATAACGCTTAGTTTAGCGGTAATTTGCGATTTTCTGTTTTTTCTCACGAAAACGTGTGAAAAATCGATTTTTTTAAGATTTCGGCCTTAGTATGCATTTTACGACAAAAGTGTATATAATCAAAATTATAGAAAATTAAAAGATCTACAACTTTAATTAGAGCATTTTTCTCTGAAAAACCTAGTTTAGTGTGAAAGAGTGATTTTCCGTATTTTTAAGCCAAACTGAGGTCGATTGTCATTTTGCGTCTTTCACTCATGATTAAAATTAGGTTATGTTTATTGAGGTTAGGTTTTTGTTTATTTCTGAAATTTTATTACTAATGTTAGGATTATTGTTAATTATTTGCATTAGCAAGAGAAAGTCGTGTGAGTGTTTCAAACCAGATTTTCTGATATATGCTGGTTAAAATCAGTCTAATAGATCAGTGGATTGCAACCGGGGTGCCGCGGTAGTCGCTAAATAGCAACAATTTTGTTGGAGCATCTAATTAAAAAGAAGTTCTTAAGCAGATAAAAAAGATAAGGTAACAATTTTTGGATAAATAATAATTAAGGTTAAATATGATTGAATCCGAAATCCTTTAAAATATGATTTTGAGCTTCTAGAACAGGAGGAACTATCGACCTAAAAATGATGGTACGCTTCATATAACATTTAATGAACTTTCACTAAAAATGCTTTGAATTTCACTTGAAAATGAGTTCCGGATGTCAAAAACATCTATCTCTATGTTGCTACAATTCTCAACTAGCTGGCATTGTGAGGACGGAATTTTTCCACTAACAAATATCAAAACCAAAAACAGACAGAAACTGACTGCAATCTTGAAAATAACTTGCGTTTGAGCCTCTCAATTAACCAACGCAAAATTTTAAAAAACCATTAAGGAAAAGTTTCTCATTAAATTGCAAGTAATTTTATTTGAAATATTTATAACTAAAAATTATTTAAACATTTTTTTTTAAGGTTATCAGCCGAAAGGCTGGTTTGAACCTGTAGAGGTTTTACTAAGTAAAAAGAGGAGTGAGGTGGTTTACCATTGCCTTCCTCACTGAGTGAAAAATTACACTTATCAGCATGTCGGGCCCTCTGAAAAGCACATATTTTCCACTCTGCAAATCACACCATCACTTCATTCACCACAGGGTCTGGCTGTATAAGGAAATGCATTACTTTCAGAGAAGACAACTCTGATTAGTGTCTTTTGCACCTCTACCTCTTCTGTTCTTAAATGATTCAGTCATTTAATTGGCTGACCATGTGATAAGAAACAGAACTATTTATTTTAGCCCTGCAACGGACAGATTGAGTGTAAATAAATTGACACTCCACCAGTCTGTTATGGGTAAATTTAAACATTACTAAACTATTTTTTAAACTTTATTAAAACCTAGTAGCTAATTAACACTATTACCACACTATTGTTAACCACACTATTGTGGAGCCAATAACAACTTATGGGGCAGAGTGCTGGCAAATAACATCAAAAATAGACAGCCAGCTTAAAGCAATTGAAATGGACTTTCTGCACCGTGCATGTAGAGTGTCCAGGTTGGACCATATCCGGAATGACGACATCAGGAAAAGAGCTCATGTAGAAGATACCATTGTGGATAGGATAGAGAGACGACAACTGATATGGTATGGTCATGTGCAGAGAATGGGTGATGAGAGGTGGCCAAAAAGAATGTTGTCTCATGTCCCAACCAACAGAAGGAAGAAAGGTAGACCAAGGAAAACGTGGAAAAAGGGAATACAGGAAGCCATGAGGGAGAGAGGGATGGATGAGGGTGATTGGGAGGATAAAAGAGAATGGAGATTGAAGTGCGGGAAGCGGCGCCGGCCGTAGGAACCCCGGAAAAAAAAGAAAAGCTAATTAACAATATAATATTAGGGTTATGAATTATTTCTATTGGTAAGGGTGCCGTGAAAAAAAGATGTTATGCACCCCTGTGAAAAAGAATCTTATAAAATTTCCAAACTTGTAACTACCTCTGTTAATTCTTAAGTGACTTAATCAAGTAATCATGTTTATTATATAGCACCATGTGTAGTTAGTTACGGGCTCCAGTACAGATTTTTTTTGTATCCAAGGCGGTGAGAAAAGCTCACGTTCACTTCTTTACGTTGGGGGGGGGGGAAGTAGTGTTGGATTCTATTGAGGCATCCTCGTTCGGCCACAAGGAGGCCGCAACCGCCTACCAACCAAAAACCCACCGCCTGGTCACTTGAATCGGCATCAGCACAAAACCCTCCACTTCTCTTGGAACTGTTTATATAATACTACAAGGAATAGTCGGGTTAAAAAATTTACACATGTCAGCGGGGTTGAAGGGAATCGTAACCTAATTCCCGTAATTTACCGAATTAAGAGTTTCATGAGGTTACATGAAACGTAACCCTCTCGCTGTCACTGACCAACACTCACTCTCTCAATTTCATTCATCTCTTGCAACACCAGCTCAGGAATTAAGTGTGCCTACTTTATGAGTTTGGGACAGAATTGATTTACGGTGGGAGAGGGCTATCCCGCTGATCTCCAGATATCTCCTTTCTCGCAGTCTCCTGACCACCATCTCCGCAAACTGAGCAACCAACTTCCAGCTCTCCTCATCCTGCAGCATCGCTGCCCCTACTCTCTCTGGGATCCACTGTACAACGCCTATCTTCTCAGAGATCTCCAATCTGTCGAAGCCAAAATAGGGACATCTTTCAAAAATATGTGCAATGGACTCCTCCTCTTTACTGTCGCATAGTTGACATTTCGGTACTTCACTAAGTTAACTCAGTTTGTACAAATGTATTTTTACAAAATATTGAAATAAGGACAATAAACTAGCTATGAATAAAAGAATGTTTTTGATTAGGATTCTCGGAATTGCCAGTCGACCTAAATTTAATTGTCCCTTAAAATACGGTAAAAAGGTTTAATTACATAATTTATTAATTCTTTAATTTTGTTCTACAGATTGTTCTAGTCAAACTTTAAAAGGTTTTAGTAAGATCTGTTGTCCTCTAATTTTTTATATATCTTCCCCTTTCTATATACGATTACGACCTCATGCTTATAAGCTGCTGGCCCCTTTTGTGGGCCATTTCTAGTAGTACTACTCGGACTTTGAATGAAATCTGTGTAGTAGAGTTGTTACGAGGAACTATACAGTGAGTGTCGGACATTTCCGAGATAGTGTCAAGCGGTTGTGTGAGTTACGGAACCAGTTGTAATTACGATAATAGTGTATGCGCGTAAGAGTGATAGTGAGTGGTTGAAGATATCGTTTTAATTGTTACGTAACCATATGTTATTTATTTATAGTTGAGTTTAGTTTAAGCTTTTAGTTTTTCTAAACAAAATTTTGTAATTAATCTAGTAATTGGTGATAGTTTGTAAAATTATCATCTATCAATTTTTTTGTCCGTCCGCCCGTCACACCCAGATGTTAGAAAGTACGAGAGATAGCTACAAACGGTTTCCGGGTTTGTAATCTAAACAAAAAGTTAGTTTAAATTTCCGGTTTTGACAGAAAGTGATTCAAAACCGGATGTAAGGATGTACAGTCGGAATTTGAAACAAAAATAGTGTCATTTGACACTATTTATACTTTCAGTATTATTAGTGATGTCACTATTATTAGTGGTGTCACTATTTATTAGTGTGTTTTTATTAGTGTCACTTTTTTACTTTCTCTTGCCTATATGAATAAATAGGAAGGAAAGTATTGTTTTCATGTCGATTTTTCGAAATCGAGTTTTCACCGGATTTATACGTTTTCAGACCCCCTGAACCCAAAAAACATGTTTTTAGCGATTGGTCTGTGTGTGTGTCTGTGTGTGTGTGTGTGTGTGTGTACACAAAATATCTCAAGAACGGAACATCGTACGAACTTGAAACTTGAAACTTAAGTTACATACCCTTATCGGACCCGACACGAACATTTTCATCAAAATCGGTCAACCGGAGGTAGTAGTTTATTCGTATAATTTTTCACTTTTTTGCAATTTTCTCAAAAACTGGTCCTACGATTTTTTTAAAAATCGCCTGGTTTACTTAATTTTTTCTTCTCTACAAGATAAGGTAGGCGCCATGTTTTCTGAAATTCTCGGTAAGGTTTTTTTTACGTAAAAACATGGTTTTTTCAAGATCGCGGCTTTATTATGCATTTTACCGCAAAAATGTATATAATAAAAGTAGTAGAGAATTTAAAATCCTACAACTTTTATTTCAAAAAATTTTTTGTATAATGCTTAGTTTAGCGGTAATTAGCAATTTTCTGCTTTTTTCTCACGAAAACGTGTGAAAAATTGATTTTTTAAAGATTTCGGCCTTAGTATCCATTTTACGACAAAAGTGTATATAATCAAATTTATAGAAAATTAAAAGCTCTACAACTTTTATTCCAAGCATTGTTCTCTAAAGAGCCTAGTTTAGCGTGAAAGAGTGTTTTTCTGTATTTTTAAGCCAAACTGAGGTCTACTTTTATTTTGCGTCTTTCACTCATGATAAAAATAAGGTTATATTTTTGAGGTTAGTTGTTTGTTTATTTCTAATGTTTTATTACTAATGTTAGGTTTATTGTTAATTATTTGCATTGGCAAGAGAAAGTTGTGTGAGTGTTTCACACCAGATTTTTTTAATAATAATTAAAAAATGTTCTGATATGTATTTTATTTGTTACTGAGAATTAGAGCTATAAAACAGTTTTCAGAAATAGGTCAATTAGACAGCACTATTTGACGTTATCTAGAATAAAATTACCCTATTGTATAAATATAAATGTCATACAATTTAAAATTAAATTTTTAATGCAGTGTAACTATATTTAACATTTAACTAAATAAGCTAAATTTTATTACAATCAAATTGTTTAAAAGGATTAAAGTTAAAAATTTTAATTTAATTGATCCAGAAAAAGGGAAGTAACATAGAACGTGTCAAATTGACAGTACTGTCAGCTGTGCAGCAGTAGTGTTTATTTGTTTAGTCTTCCTACAGCATAAGCCCTATTAATGACCATTACTGACAATTTATCTTCGATTCTTTCTACTGATCTCTACTGTCCAATCGTTTTTCTAAAATAAAATGTAAGAAAAACATTCCCTCTATCTCTTTTTTGATTTAAAACTTTATCGAGAAAAATTACTGAATTATAATTTAATTGAAATTTTATTAGCGAGATTAAACATTCTTTTGGTCATTTGTGAAAAAAAACTTAAGTGTGAAACATTAAACGATTTTCGCTTGCTATTGTAAATAATGAAAAACGTAACCTATTGTCACCGGAAATGGCGACATTTAGTGGCGAACCTTTGCCACTTAAGGTAGTTCATTTGAGAATTTGGTGGCCCAGAAAAGGGCCGGTTAAGCGGTACCTAGTCGTCTGTCGTAGTCGTCGTGGCGGTCGAGAAGCTGGGCGACACGGCGTGTCGTCGTCCAGCGGAGACGTCATCTTCTTCCCTCACAGTAGTGCGTCGATGGCTGTTTCGTCGGGTCCGGTGGGCGTAAGGCTCGGTCGAGGGACCGCTGTGGGCATCGCTCGCGTCAGCGGGCGATGACGGTCCGGTCGACGGCCTACGGTGACAGGACGGCGAGCGGAAGCATCATCTTCTCTCTTGCGGGGTCATCGATTAGTTCTCGCTGGAGTCCGGCAGCCGTGTGCCGTGGTGAACGTCTTGTCTGCTGTCTGGTTCGAAGTGAAGCTCTCGGTGTCTTGATTGGAATTCAATCTCTGCTCAGTGCAGCACTCTTTATATAGCTGCCGGGAGCGCTGTGATAGAGAGCGGCTACTGGCTTGGCCTTGATGACAAAGGCCTTTGCGGTGTGCAGCCGAAAGCTTTGTCGCTATGCCGTCAAAGGCCGGAAGAACTATTGAAGCCGGTAACACAGTAAATGATTTATTAGAATCGGTGGCGGTGACACTATGTTATATAATTAGTAAACAATGTAAAACGAAAAATTTATATTCCTTTATATTCCATTACATTTGTATGTATATAAATAATATTATATTTATATATAATATTATATTATATATTATATTTATATATTATATTATATTATATTATATATTATATTTATATATAATATTATATATTATATTTATATATAATATTATATATTATATTTATATATAATATTATATATTATATTTATATATAATATTATATTATATATTGTACTTATCTCGCCAGTCCCCATCGGACATTGGTGAATAATAAATTTCCTCTTTCTGTGGAATTACTGTACCGTTAAGGCGATTAAAAAAAATCTGGTGTGAATACTCACACAACTTTCTTTTGTCAATGCAAAAAATTTCAACAATATAACCTAACATTAGTAATAAAACATTAGAAATAAACAAAAACTAACCTGAATAAACATAACCTTATTTTAATCATGAGTGAAAGATGGAAAATGAAAATCGACTTGTTTGGCTTAAAAATATGGAAAATCACTCCTTCACGCTAAACTAGGCTCTGTAGAGAAAAATGCTCTGTTGGAGATATTTTAATTTTTTATAAATTTAATTATATACACTTTTGTCATAAAATGCATACTAAGGCCGAAATCTTAAAATAAATCGATTTTTCACACGTTTTCGTGAGAAAAAACAGAAAATTGCTAATTACCGCTAAACTAAGCGTTATACAAAAAAGTTTGAAATAAAAGTTGTAGAATTTAAATTCTCTACATTTTTTATTATAGCCTATACATTTTTGCGCTGTAATACATAATTAAAGCCGTAATCTTAAAAAAAACACATTTTTACGTAAAAACAGCCCTACCAAGAATTTCAGCAAACATGGCGCCTACCCTATCTTGTAGAGAATAAAAAATTGAGTAAACCAGGCGATTTTTAAAAAAATCGTAGGACCAGTTTTTGAGAAAATCGCAAAAAATTGAAAAATTACACGAATGAACTACTACTTCCGGTTGACCGATTTTAATGAAAATGTTCGTGTCGGGTCCGGTAGTGGTATGTAACTTAAGTTTCAAGTTCGTACGATGTTCCATTCTTGAGATATTTTGTGTACACACACACACACACACACACACAGACCAATCGCTAAAAACATGTTTTTTGGGTTCAGGGGGTCTGTAAACGTAGAGATCCGGTGAAAACTCGATTTCGAAAAATCGACATGAAAACAATACATTCCTTCCTATATATTCATATAGGCAAGAGAAAGTAAAAAATTGTAGGAGACGTTTTTGAGAACTTAAGTTCCAAGATTCAACTCTTACGATATTCCATACTTAAGATAATTTGTTCACACAAAATTTATTAAATTTATAAATTTTTTATTTAAAAATTGATCGAGGAAAATTACTGAATTAATTAAGTAAAAAATTGTATTAGCGAGATTAAACGTAGTCTATTCTTCGATCATTTGTGTACAAAACAAAAAGAATAGGCTGCTTTTTATAGTTGGAAAAACGTTTCAACATTTTGGAATAAATTTACAAAGGCCTAATAGAAATAAAATTTAAATAACACAAAACAACAAAAAGGTAACATAAAAAGTTGTTAATCTATCCAGCATGGAACACAATTACCATTTCACTTTTTATTTTTCACCTAATTTAAATTACACTTCCGTCCTAAAATTTATTTACAAAACCATTTGCGACGCAACTATATATGTATATTATGTTCAACCGCTTTTTACTAATTAAACAGAAGCAAACTATACTAAAATTTTACTAAAATTATTATCTAAAGACTTGTTTTAAAAATGGATTTGTAATAATTTTTATAGTATAGCAGTAGAGAGTGTTTAAAGTCGACCCAGGCCTTTCAGTCAAAATTCTTAAGGACTGTTTCTGGCGCTCCCTTTTATGTACGCAATAAAACCCTCCACAACGATTTTTAACTTCCGACAGTGTACGAATAGCAGTGTCATTACACATAAATTTCACGATCGATTAGATAACCACCCTAAGCAACAATTTTTTTTTCATCCAGACATAAAGATCTACCCAACAATACGAACCCTAAATATTGTAGTAAAGATCGTTTTTCTTAAGAACTCATTGAAAAAATATTTTATATGTTTTGTTTTAAATTGTCAAGTAGAACGCACCTTGGGTAGTTGGCTAGTTCACATTTTAACAGATGAACCGTAGGCAAATATAATTTGAATGAATTTGACAGCACCGGGTTTTCTGGTTGCAGTAAGTTTTTGGGTGGGGTTTTTAACGGAATTTCGACGACAAAAAACTAGGAAAAATTCTACCTCCAGGGCACAGCCCCAATAATTTCAGCAGACATGCCCCTAACCCTATCTAGTAAAGCATACAAAATTTAGTAAATGAGGTGATTAAAAAAACCGTCGTTTGTGGGAAAATCACAAGAAAGTTAAATCACAATAAACAACCGGTTGACCGATTTTGACGAAAATGTACGTATCTGTTACCCTTCTGATTGGCAACTTAAATAATTCTAAATTTCAACTTTGTATGATATTCTATTCTTGAGATATTTTTTTCATACACAGACGCACGCACATCATCGATGAAAACATGTTTTTTGGGTTCAGGGGGCCTGAAAACGTGTATTTTCAGTGAAAATTTTATTTTGAAAAATCAACTTGAAAACAATGTTTTCCTTCCCTATCTACATATACTGTACTTCTATAGGGCACAAAAAAGTAACAGTTCATTCTTATCACCTAAAAAGCTTATTGTCAGTTTCGGTTTAGAAAATTTTTGGATATATATTTGATAAATATTAATAATTCTATTAGTTAATAAATTGCTTTCAAGATTATTTGCCTAGGAAATAGACCTGAAATATTTGGCTTACAATTAACTTAATTCAGTTGTCTACTAACTGAGGTATAGAGCAAATAAATTAAGAAAATTGTAACTTAATTTTATTAGAAATTTACTGATCAGTTTAAAAGTTTTCTAAACTATTTAAGTAAAGTAATAATATATTAAATTAACGATTTAGTTAGTTTTATGAACAAAAAGTTAGTTACATTTATTTTGTTATAAGTTTTAATTGTGGTAAAATCTATGTCATTCACAATTAAAGGAATTGTAAAAGTCTTTATAAGGAAGTTCATCTAATATGATATCTCTTTCAACGGGCTAACTGAACAATAAAAAAAAGTATTGCAATTTAGAGAAATTTAATAACCAAATATCGAAAGTTTTTCATGTTTTATGAACTTTAGAGATAAAACATTTTAAGGTATTTGGCTCTTTAGTATCGTGAAAAATTAAACATAATGAAATCGTGCCTTCAATAGCCTGAAGCAGTGGTTTTCAACCTTTTAGACACAACGACTTCCTTTTTAGATTGAGTATTTTGCCGTCTTCCTCTGAATTATAGTCTTAAAAAAAATTTAAAAATCTACAATAGTTGTAATTTTTAATTAAGTATATGAGTGGATATTAGTCAATCTGTTTAATGAGCAAGCTGCACATAATGCTGAGCTAAGTGTTTCTCTTTTTGATCGACTGATACAGCCATCAAGTAATCATGCAATGAAATTAAATTTCAACAATGCTTGTGCTGACAAATTTTGGAAATGTATAAAAAGTGATATCCAGAATTTTCCAAAGCAGTATTGAAAATTCTGATACCTTTTGCCACGTACTACCACTGTGAACAAGGATTTTCCATAATGATGAAAACCAAATCAAGAAATCGTTTAACACTGGTAAATGACATCGTTTTGTGTTACAAAAGTAAATCCAGGCTTTTAAAAATTGGTTATTTACAAACAAGCCCAAGTTTTACAGTAATTGAATTAGAAAAAGTTGTAAAAGTAATGTACAATTTTGTGTTTCTTTTTCAAATAAATAACTATAAAAATAACTTTTTATAATCTTCTCGTATTTCGGGACCCCCTGAAACAAGTCCTGCGACCTCCTAGGGGTCACAACTCACTTTTGAGAAACACTGGCCTATAAGTTAGATATTTTAAAGTAAAGCAAGATAATGGCATCTCAGTTAGTCTATATCCAGTTAGAGTTGGCTTACCCCAAGGTAGCGTCCTTAGTCAAGTGTTACACGCGGTTAGAACTTGTGATGTTCCTACTCAGCCATGGAAAATATTTGCTGATTATAAAGCGATATTGTCAAAGGCTGCTGAACCGGCAGAAGCAAGAAGAAGGAATAATTCGCATCCATTTTAAATGTTGTTGTTCAGTACATCAGCCAAAAGGCTGATTCGAACCTCCAGAGGTTTTAATAAGTAACACGAAGAGTGAGGTGGTTTACAACTGCCTTCCTTAACTGAGTTGAAATGTATGCTTATGAGTATGCTAGACCCTCTGAAAACCACAAATCTTCCACCCTGCAATGGCCACCTTCACTTCATTCACCACAGGGTCTGGCTGTATAATGAAATTCATTACTTTCAGAAGAGATAACTCTGATTAGAGTAAATCACCTCTACCTCTTCTGTTGTTAAATACTTCCGTCTTATAAATTGGCTGACCATGTGTAGAAACAGAACTGTTTTTGCAGTCCTGGAACTAGCAGCAGATCGAGTTCAAAAAATAACTTAAAAATTCACTTTCCTGTTATGGACAAACCCATTATTTAAAATAAATTAAAGGGGAAGAGCTTACCTTGAAAAACAAAACAGGAACTTTTTTAGCAAATTTTTGTTTTTTGACTAAATTTGTAGCTCAAAGGTTTCTGAATAAATCGGTAAAATTAATTTGTTTCTAAGCCATGTGGAAATATTAAAAAAAATTAATGGTTGAAGTTTTAACACGGTAACACTTAGTACGGTACTCAACACGGTATAAGAAATAAATAACACACACAACATAAAAATTGTAACACGGTACAACAAAACGGTACTCAGTGGTTTTTTTCACGGAATTTTTTTTTTTTTTTGGTTTAACGTCCGACTGTTCTGCAATTACTGCTATGCAGACGGTGAAGGATGAAATGAGTTTTGTAACGTATGAAAATATGCCGCGCCTGAATGAGATTCAAACCCAAGACCGCATGATAAGAGGCGAGCGCGTTACCAACTACACCAATGTGCCCGGCTTTTTTCACGGAAATTTGCTCGTATTCAAACTTCAATATCTTTTTTTTTGTAACTGCCGTATTCCAACATACTTTATTTTATTCGAAAGCCCGCTTTTTCTATTAGTATTATTAATTTATACATTCCGTATAAAATAATAATAATAATAATAATAATATTATTTTAATTTTCTTTATAGTTATAAGTGACAAAATAATTATAGAAGATCAAGAAAATATCTAGTGTAATAAGAGCAAAAGGCAACACAAAAAAAATTTTCTATGTTTTTCGAAAACCCTTGCTACATTTCTGAAAACGCATTTTACTCAAAAATTTTCGCTACGGAATAATACATTTTATTGTACTACGAGTGCTTTGAAAACGTCTATACCAATGTTCCGGATGCTGAAATTTTTAGATATGGAACATTCTGTTGTAGGTTGACATGAATAAAATATAATATCAGTTAGATATTCTAGTTCAATAAATATAATACAATAAAATAAATAAAAGTTAAAATAATTTCATTCGAAGTGATTTAATAAGTTTAAAACAAACGTATCCCCAATAATCATGTTACTGCAATACAACATATTTTATCTGTTTAAAATCGATAAGTCAAATTGCAAAGAGGGAAAAAGTTATAAAATATTGTAGCGCAGGTTTTAAAACAAAACCATTTTCTTCACGAAAGGCAAGGGAAGTGGGTCAGAAAACTGGAGCTCGCCTCTATAAAATAGATTCCAAAAGAATTATGGAGGTCCGGTTAGGTAGCGTTCACGGCGGATGAGATTTCTACTTCTACAACGCGTTCAATCTTCCTCGGTTACTATAATTTTTTACTTTTTACAGTTTTCTTTATATTTCTTAAATTGAACGCTGACTTTAAAAATTTACTTGTGCTGTATTAAATTATTTAGTCACAATTATATTCTCTATCTTTAAATATTTTTTATTTTTATCTTTAATGCCTTTATTTTTATCTTTATTGGCGTAGTTGGTAACGTGCTCGCCTCTCATCATGCGGTCTTGGTTTCGAATCCCATTCAGGCACGGCATATTTTCATACGTTACATAATATCATTTCATCTTTCACCGTCTGCATTAGCAGTAATTGTAGAACAGTCGGACGTTAAACAAAAAAAATCTTTAATAACTTACAATTCTAGTAATCTACTTCTTTTTTTTATTATTCCTAATGTGTGTACGTTGCAATCTGTTCAATTTAGAACAATAAGCAACCCCATGACCCAATGAGATGTGAATGATGTGTATGACGTGTAAATGAGGTGTAGTCTTGTATAGACTCAGGCCGACCATTCCTGAGAAAATATGGTTAATTGAAACCCAACCATCAAAGTACACCGGCAACCACTGTCTAGTATTCATATCCGTATAAAAGTAACTACCTTTAGTAGGATTTGAACTAGGAACCTTCGTCTCCGAAAATCAGCTGTTTAACAGCTGACTAGCGGCGACGACGTTACCCTTAGACCAACCCGGTGGGTTAAATCTACTTCTTAAAACATTATCAAGAAACTTTAAACATTATCAAAAATTAGTATTTTGGTGTTTCAATTTAATTTAAACAATAAACAACACTAAATATTTCACGAACATTTATTTACCTTTTTCCTACTTTTTTTTACCTACCACCTTGTACTGCCGCAGTATACGAAGCCACGTTTTCCAGTTCTCGCTTCATCATGCCAACGTCTTCATCTCTATCCAATTCTGCGTTCATATGCCCAACAGATGTAGACTTTTGAGTAAGAATATTTTTTTTTGTTTTTTGATAAGATGTAATTATTTTATAATCTTTTTACTTTCTCTTGCCCTGTATAAATTTATAGAAGGAACGAAGGTATTGTTTTGATGTCAATTTTTATAAATCGATTTTTCACCGGATTTACACGTTTTGAGGCTCCTGAACTCATCACCATGTTTTTACCGATTCGTTTGAGTGTAAACAAAATATCTAAAGAATAAAATAGCGTACGAAGTTGAAACGTGGAACTTAACTTAGACACCCCTGTTGGACTCGACACAAACATTTTTCTCAAAATCGGTCAACCGGAAGTAGTAGTTTATTCGTGCAATTTTTAACATTTTTGCAAAATATTTTATAAAACGGTCCCTATAATCTTTTTAAAAATAACCTTATTTACTACGTTTTTTAATGTTCTACAAGATAGGATAAGCACCGTGCTCTCGTACGAAAAATTGTTTTTTTTTTAAGATTTCGACCTTAATATGCATTTTAGGGCAACGATGTAATAAACGTTGTAGAACTATAAAAAAACCTACAACTTTTTTTATAACATTTCTTTTTACAATACTTAATTTAGCGATAACTAGTGATTTTCTAAAAGTTTTTCATCAAAATCTGTAAAACAAAGGATTTTAAAATCGCGGCCTTAGTATGCATTTTATGACAAATTTATAAGAACTGAAGTTATAAAAAATAAAAGAACTATAACTTTTATTTCAAGCAGTTTTCTCTGCAGAGTCTAGTTTAGCGTCAATTAGTGATTTTCCGTATTTTTAAGTCAAAGGTTTATTTTAATTTAGCGTCATTATCTCATGTTTAAAATTAAGTTAAGTTATTCATTATACATTTTTTACTAAAGATTAAAAATAGGTTTAATTTTTCATTATTCACATTGGCAGAAGTAGATCATGTGAGTGTTTCACACCAGATTTTCTTCATTATTCTATTTTTCGGAGTCCTGATTAAACGTTCAAAGTTATTCTCTTTTCCTTCATCGTGCTTAATATTGGTACTATATTGAATTTTTAATTATAATAAAAATAAGTGAATATTGGACTAAAAAAAAATAAAAAAATAAAGGTAAATTTTAGAAAAACGGCATTTATGTTAATTATAAAATTCGCACAAACCCAATTAAATCTTAACTGTTTCAAACACCTTGATACAAAGAGCTACTACGTATAATTATCTGGGTACATGGATAGAACTGATAGGAGTGCAAACATGAAATAAGCATAAAATATTTTTTTATTAATTTTTTTTTATTTAGTAAATTATAGCTACATTAAGATTACAATTCATGACTATACTAAGCTATGTACAATATTTTAAACTAAATATACTTATACGCAAAAACTCTTCTTCACAAAGAGTTCTGTCTGCACATAGGAGTATACAGAACAAAAACATTATTATTATTATTATTATTTTTTTTTGTTTAACGTCCGACTGTTCTGCACAATTACTGCTAATGCAGACGGTGAATGATGAAATGATTTTTTTAACGTATGAAAAAATGCTGTGCCTGAATGGGATTTGAACCCAAGACCGCATGATGAGAGGCGAGCACGTTACCAACTTCGTCAATGCGGCCGGCAACAAAAACATTAATTCACTTAAATACTTATAACTACTATAAAATTACTAAGTTAAATAGGCTACTTAGTTAAATTACTACAGTTAAACAGAATTAAAAAATAGACATAAAATAGATAAATTCAATTATATTTTACATAAAATATCAAAAATCAATATTATATTTTAATTTTAATAACATTATTATTAATTTTAATAAAAATAAGAACAAGGATAGAAACTGAGAGATCGTTATTTGTGTCGCTAAAGAAATTGCTGTGTGGTCAAGATCTTGGCATTCAGCTCAGAATAAGAATGCTGCGATGTTGTCTTCTGTGTTCTGCTGTACAGGATGGAGGTGTGAATACTCAAGAAGATCCAATTAGAAATGATAGAAGTCTTTGAGATGTGGTGCATTCCGTAGGCACACCGAATAACAAATAGAGATATACTTGATGAAATGGGCAAAGAATGTGATTTGGTTGACTCAGTAAAAACGAGGAAACTTCAATATCTAGGACTTGTGATTAGAGGGCCTAAATATCACATCTTTCAATTAATCATACAGGGAAAATAAAGAGCAAACGGAACGTTGGCAGACGTAGGGCATCCTAGTTGAAGAAACGAGGGACTGGTTTTATTGCAGTAATACGGAACTGTTCCAAATAGCGGCGAAAAGGTCCGTATAATGATGATGATATCCAATAGGAGAGGGACTTTACGAAAAAGAAACATTGAACTAAAAAGTTATGAGGGGATCGAAAAATAACCGGACTGAGAGCGCGCTGTCATTTTTAGTCGTAGTAGAGAGTTCTCCCGCTAGTTGGAACTAGTAGAGATCTTCAATAAAGAACTACCCAGACGGCGTCAGTTTTTAGGTTAACTTTTGATCTTAGTATTGTATTTCTCTTACTGTTGTCATGTTCCACCTGCGTTATTTTTAAGCTTTAAGGGGGTAGTCAACTCAAGAAGATGATTTTTTTAAAAATTCGATTGGTTTTTGCATTTATTTGAAGTTTAAAATTTTCTGAAGCACAACATTCGTTTACTTTGTTTGTATGTTGACAGAAAGTTATACAAACTGTTTAAAATAAAGCTCACTAGCAAGGCGAGTGAAATTATTCCTTACACTTTAAGTTTTCCGGAAATGTAGTTTTTGCATGATTGTACATTCTTGGGACAAATATTTTGGTTTGTATTTTAGATATTTAGATCATGTTTTTTTCAAATGTTCATAATTTCTTGCTCTATTATCTGTAGAATGATTATTACAAAAACCTTAATAGGGATTTAGTTAAAAAAATAATTATTGGTGAATACATAAAATAAATGTTTTTGAAAATTTGGTTTTTCTTCAATTAATTTCTTGTAAGAAAATATACAAACAAGTGCTTACAACAGATAATAGACAGCAATTTTCCGTATTTTGTAGCATAAGAATCATGTTGATATCTTTCTTGGTTCCTGAGATATTTGATTCGCCGTAAAAGCCCGCTGTACCAACCTCATCCTTATATTAAGGGCTGTAATTAAATTTTTTGGCTTGGTTCAAATGGTAGATCATCACTAGTATACTCTTTCATTTAAAATAAATAATGATAAATTATAGCCAGAAGTTTTGATTTTCATTTGCTGGGTTGCCTCTCCTTAAGCCAATCTTCCACTGGCTTGACGCTTGCTTGGTTTCTGGATTAAACCCGTAACACCAACTCTTATCACCTGTAATGACTTTCGTCAAAAACTTTGGAACACTTTCAATCTCGTTTTTCAAGTTTTCACTCAAATTCAATCGAATGATCCTGTTTGAGAAGGCGAAAACAAATTCAGCGGCAACACGTCTAATTTGAAAATCCTCAGTAAAAATCTGCTGGCACGAGCTCCAACTCACGCCTGTCTCTTCAAAAATTTCATCGAACGTGAAATGACGATCCTCGTTGATTTTTTGGCGGATTTTTTCAAGTTTTCATTGTTTCGAGATGTTGAAGGGTGCCCAAATCGAACATGGCTTTTAACATTCATCTCATTATGTTTAAAGCGCCCCAACCACTCGAAAACTTGTGTTCGGGTCATAGTATTCTTCTTAAAAGCCTGTTAAAACATTTGATAAACTTCCGTTGTCGATTTTTCAAGCAGAAAACAAATTTTAAACACATTCTTTGTTCTTTTAAATCTGCCTTATCGAAACACAGACGAAACATGACAACAGTAAGAAAAATATAACACTATGATCAAACGTTAATCTACAAACTGACGCCGTCTGAGTAGTTGTTTGTTGAAGGTCTCTGCTAGCTTCATTCAGCGGGAGAGCTTTCAACTATGTCTACGAATGACAAGGGTTTTTGTGGTTTTTTTTGGGTCCCCTTCTATGTAAAGAACAAATATCTCAAACCGGTAGTTATCCTTTAATTGAAATAAGGTGAGGAAAAAATTAATTTAAAACGTTAGGGGCTGAGTAATAAATATAAATTTTAATCCGATCAATGTACAAAATTAAATCCTACAGTGTAACTTATTTCAAAAAGTTAATAGAAAAAAAGCGTTGATCGAGAAAAAGTGAAGTGAGTATTGGAACTGATGATGTGTAGTATTTATGGTATTTACAAAACATTGGGGCCTAGAAAAATGGTGAGTATTATTTTAATGAAAGAAAGTTTTGATTTAAAACGTAGAAAGTTAAGCACTTAAATAAACATTTCAGAAACATTGTCCAGTCAAATAGATTTTGCTGAATTTTCTAGTCGGTAGCGATAAATCACAGGTTTACTAGAAAAGTTCAAAGAGAGAATTTTCGTCGCTTGATTGCCCTATGTAACATAGAGAAATCTCTATAAAGGCTTTCTACAAAATAGAAACGGTAGGCTTTCCCCGAGAGAATTTATTGGTCAAGAGTGATTTGTGAGAGTTGTATTTATTTGATGCTGTAGCTGAAAGTTGAACTTCAACCGTTATTCTTCATATGTGTGTATAAATACATGTTCATATACTTAGACACAAACGTTTGCGCCTTCTACAAAATTTTGTTATGCGTTAACACACAAAATGTTTTCGTACGTAATCATGAATTATTAAAAAAGATGTTCCTTTAATTTATTGAAATTATGTTCAAAAAATTATTCAAAAATAAAGTTTTGTAAACTTTTTCAAAACAAATGTAGGCCTATATACTACTACTGTAGAATCGAAAATTATTTTCTCCATGTTAGCTGTTTTTGTTTCTGAGATTTATTACTACCTTCTCCGTTTTAAATACTGTGTGCTCTAAACTCTCTTTCCTTCATCTTCTTCATTTTACACTTTTTCATCTTCTCCTCTTTGACGTATCCATTTTTATGGTTTACTTCTATTTTTTCTAAGTATTTATTCTCATTTAATTTTTACTATATCATCCACGATATCCTTGCATAACGTTAGTGCTCTTCACAGTAGTTTAGCCTGTATTTAATAATAATAATAATAATAATAATAATAATAATAATAATAATAATAATCAGTTCATATATATTATATAATATATATATAATATATTATATAATATATATTATATAATATATTATATATAATATTAATCAGTAATATAATATAATCAGTCAATTAGTCAGAGGGTGACCAGGTTCAAATACCTTGGCGAATGTATTGAACCAAACAACAATGAAAAATATGCAATAGAAAACCGAGCCAACAAGTTTGAAGTAGCGTGCAGACTGACGTCTCAGTTATACAATAAAAAATCCATCTCCAAAAATGCAAAAATAAGACATTATCATACAGTGATTCGACCGGAAGTTCTCTACGCATCAGAATGCCTCGCACTTAGACAGAAGGCTCCATTAGAAAAACTAATCCGTAAAGAAAGAAGGATCATCCGCAAGATTTTAGGGCCCAAATACAAAGAAGGAGAATATAGACTCCGCAGCAATGAAGAAGTCTACCAACACACAGAAAAAATCACATCCATCATGAAGAAACGAAGAATTGCTTTCTACGCACACACAGTGAGAATGAACGAGCATAGGCTCTCAAAACAAATCCTGAACTACAAAGAAAAATTGAAAAATCCCGATGGATGGCTCAAAGAGATAAAAACAGACTGCAACAAACTCCAAATAACGGAGACGGACATCATACAAAGAACACCTCTCAGACATAAACTCAAACTAGTGCTCCAGGAAGAGGACAGTAAAAGATCAAGACCTAAATGGTCGGAAGAACGAAAACGTGACTTTTCCAAGAAAATGAAGGAATACTGGGCGAAGAGGAAAGCACAGAAGAAAAACTGAGAAATCGCGGTCCTTTGTAGGCCATAACGTAAATAATAATAATAATAATAATAATATTAATCCGTTAGGTTTGTTAGCAACGATGTTTTTCTTCGATCTAGATCACGTCTACCTGCTTTCTTGCCTTGCTAGAATTTGTTCATCAAGAAATACATAAAATAAAATTTATGGAAAACTGAAATTAAACACAGAAAGTCAGAACTGTTCGAAACCATAGTTGATCCCAATAAAACCAATTATGGTACTAGGAACAATGGAAAAATTAAGACTAGAAAACCAAATAAGTTAGTACATTTTTTCAGAAGTCATTTCTGTATCTTGAAAGGCGATTCGTTAACGTACTTCCACCCCATATACACAGTATTATGTCACCACATCTGTTAAAACATAAACTAAAATATCATATAATATCGATCTGTGAGCAAGAACTTGAGAAACTTTTCCAGGTCTTAAAATAACTGTTTTATTAGTTTTTAATTTTCTCTTTGCGACAGTTTAACTATCTCATTATGCTCATTTATTGAATTAATTTCGTATAAACTTAAAATATTTACGTTGTGTTAGTTAAAATATATTATTGTAAAGTAGTTATAGTTATAAAAAAAAATTATAATATCGCTATTATAATATAGCTACTAGTAGTAATTTTATAGTAGTTATAAGTATTTAAGTGAATTAATGTTTTTGTTCTGTATACTCCTATGCGCGGACAGAACTCTTGAGAAGAGTTTTTGCGTATAAGTATATTTAGTTTGAAATATTGTACATAGCTTAGTATAGTCATGAATTGTAATTTTAATGTAGCTAGGCCTATATTTTACTAAATAAAATAAATAAATAAATAAATTAAAAAAATAAATTAACCCGTTAAACCTGGTGGCCCATAAGTCATTTGTCATTTCCAATCTTTAGATTTTGTTTTGCCTAGCGTAGTGATACTCAGTTGCTAACTTGACTATAGTATATCCCACAGAACCGTGCAGCAGACATAAATAGACTAAGGGTTGAAAGTTAGTAAAAAGGATGAGTAATCATGTTTCACTCTACCAACGCCTTCAATCAAAACAACCGGCGACAGACCGATAATAGGCCTATGAATTCTTTCTATTGGTACTGTCGTATTTTGTGTTTAGAATATGTTTCAATTAGTATATAGCACGTTTTACCTGATAAGCAAAGACAATTTTTTTGTAACTCAGATGGATCGCGCTAAGTTCAATCACAATTTTAATACATTTATGTTTTGACGTGCTGCACACGGTTCCATGGGATAGAGTATAGTGCGTAATACTCAAAAGTCAGTTGAGGAAATCAGTTTGAGCACTGAGCAGTTACGGAAAAGTTGATGCGGCAACAACATAGAACAACCCTGCATTATGGAGTTATTGTGAAAGACTTTCTAAATGAAAACTTTGATTGGCAGACGAGATCCTATTGAATGGCCTCCACGATCGCTAGATATCACACTCATCGATTTTTTAGTCTGAGGTATACTAAAAATTTAGGTTCATTCCGTCAAGGTTCGTGATATTGAGCATTTGAAGGAACTGATCCAATCAGAATTTGAAAACCTGCAGTCCCAGAAGATTTTAAAAAAAATTTGTAAACGAGTTTTGAAAAGATGCACTGGTTGCTTAGAATAGGATGGAAACCACTTTGAGCATATTTTGTAGGTTCATTGAAGTCTATATGTGTTTCTGTGTTTATAATTTTTTTAAGTTTTTCTTTGTTTTATTTTGCAACTGTAAAAATACAACTAGAAAAAAATGTTTACATTTTTTGTCAAAACTAACCGCTTTTTAATGGCTTTGAGTAGGACACCACCCAGTGGTATCTCTCCAGATAACGAAAAATGTGTTAAGTTTTAATTTCCACCATGACCTGAGCATACCTACGGTGAGAGAAGAAACTAGCAGTCGGAGTAAAAAGTATTTAACCAAGTTAGATTCTCATTCTAATCATTTGGCTATAAATCTTCTCGACAATATTGAAAATCAAAGACTCAAGAAGGCGAGAATATTATATCTTCCATTCCGTTTCACCTGATCAAAAATGTTTAACCATCCATTCAAGATTAAAAGCACAAAATTATATTACGGATGGTCAACTCATATCAATAAATTAAATCTTGATAACACTCATTAATCTAAAATTAATCATCAAATAGATATTCAATCATCAGTCACACAGATCATCGGTATCACGTCTTCATTCTCTACTTTTCACACCTTCATTCCCTTCATCCGTATAAAGAAAAGTTGTACTTCGCCAGGACCCAAGAAGAAACCCTTTTATCACTTATATCCAAACGATCACACGGAAGCAACGCTGCTGAGTGCTGTCTTCTTCAAGTTATATTCATTGTTAAAACATTTACTGAAAGTGTTTGTTAAACTGTTTGTAAATAATTCTAACTGTTAAAAAAAGTTGAATTTCATGTTTTTGTTCACTTAGTTACTATTTGATTCGTGTTAGTGTATCATGTCTCTACTCCATCGGCGTTTCAGTCGTCTTTGTGGTATTCCTGGTAGGTCTGAAAAATTCATGTCACGTATCAAGAGATTATTATGATTTTTAAGTTTTTCTCTGAACCTAGATACAAAATTTTAGAAACGTGTCGTTGACGTTTAGGTGATCGAGTAGTTTAATTTTATTTATTGAACCAAATCCATTTTTGAAACTGACTTACGGGCTACTCTGTATACTTACATTTTCTCTCTTTACAGGTTTACAAACTGATCTTTCATTTTCTATTTCTTTCTTTAATACCCTATCTAAAATCTTTAATTTACTTATCGTTTTCGCTGAAATATATTAACTTAAGTTATTTTGTCCACTAAATAAAGTAGATATCTGTTAACGTGCTTATTCAAATATTACTTTCTCACTACCTAATTTTTTGTTATAACATATCTGATGTATTAAAATGTGAAAAATAATAGAAAATTACAAAAATAAATCCAATTTTTTGACTTGAATAAACCCCTAAGAAAGAAAATTACATTTACCCAGATTTTAGAGTTGTTTTAAACTGAATAACTTTGGGGTATGTTAAGTTCCTATCCGGGAATCGAATTGTGGACTTTCTCTTTAGTTGTCGATTAAATTACTAAGTTATGTAACAAGTCGGTCAAATCTATGTTAGATTAATACGATTATAAGATTAGAATATAAATAGAGAAAAGCTGGTGGATAATAGTAAAACTTATTAATTAAACTTGCGAGGAAATGATAGTTTGAATGCCCTTGGTCCTTCGTCCTGCCCAAAGGGATTCGTACACAACCGAGTTTGTAGTAAGTTTAAACCTGGAAGATCCATCGGCCGTTATCTAAGGTTGTACACGATCAGTGCTTAAACGGTTTACGTCGGTTAGACCTTTACTAGGCTTTCTTACGACCTAAGCATGAGCATACTCACAGTCAACAAATCTAATCTAAGAAAGGATTGCCTCAACCAAATTACTAACGATGTTTGTTGGCGGATTTGTAAAATGGTTTATTTGAAATTTAACCAAAGGTAAGACTATTATTAATTTACAAAATTAGAATCTAGTAAAGCAAAGTAAAGCGTCTTCAATTCTCTAGTAATTGGATTTCATCTACTGACTCTTCTAGTGTATTAAGCCTATGTCAACCTTGACTAAAACTAAGCGGTTATGTCTTTACCTGATATTATTGTTTACTATTTAAATTTAAGAGCATGTAAACAATTTTAAAATAACATTATGTTTACTGATTATCCAAGAAATTTTCACAGTCACACAGAATATACAATTAGAGAAAGATTTAGTTTGTTTATTTCTTTAAGAAATGTCTTTTCACTAAAAATTCTGATGTGAAAAATTCACACGACTTTCTTTTGCTAATGTAAATAATGAAAACATAACCTAATTTGAATCATAAGAGAATACGCTAAATGAAAAACAACTTCCGTACAATTTAAAATACGGAAAATCATTATTTGTGAAATACATAATAAGGCCGTGATATTAAAAAATTCCATTTCTTTACGAACTTTGATGGATAAAAATAAAGAAAAATCACTAATTGGCGCTAAACTGGGCTATGTAAAAATATGTTGGAAATAAAAGTTGTTCGGTTTTTAATATCTTACAACTTTAATTAGCCTTTTTACACTTTTGACCTAAAATGAATATTAAGGATGCAATCTTAAAAAAAATATAACACTTTTTACCAAGAGAGTACAGGTCATTTATTCTAGCTAGAAGCTTTCCCTCCAACGCTGTGTGCCGCTGAGCTGTTCTATTTAGTGGTGGGGGAAGCACCTCGTAGTTGTAACAGTAGTATACAGTTAGTAAGAGAGGGAATGATTATTAAGTGAGAAGGAGACAACACTTGCCTCTTTGAAACTACCCCTACTCTACCTACTCGCCCACCCCTTACAAGCTTCTTCCTAAAACAAACGTACTATACAAGCCCTCAAGAATTTCAGCAGGCATGCCCTTACTTTTCTTGTAGAGTACAAAAAAATGTAGTAAATGAGATGACTTTTTTCAAATTTTAGAAACCATTTTTGAGAAAATAATCGTATATAGTTGAGAAAAAAGTGTATATCGTATGAATAAACTATTACTTCCGGTTGACCGATGTTGATGAAAATGTTCGCGTTGGGTCCTGTAGTGATACCTAACCTAACTTCCAAGTTTCAACTTCATAGGTATTCCGAGTTTAATTTCACAGGTGCGATATTCCGTTCTTGAGAATTTTTTCACACCCAGACTAATCGCTTGAAACATGTTTTTTGTTTGTTTCAGGGGCTTGGAAACGTGTATTTCAGGACAAAACTTGATATCGAAAAATCTATTTCAAAACAATACTTTCTTTTCCATGAATTCATATTAGGCAAGAATAATATTCGGTTTGAGATTTATGGTTCATCAAAACCATCTGTCATGGCCAAACTTTAACGGTTTCAATGAAAATTGCTTTGTATTCTATTTAACGCTATATTTTTTCTGTCAAATCACACTTCACGCGGACCTAAAAATTCTTTTTATTAATGACACCGTGCATGAAATTTATCAACGTTTTAGATTAAAATTACTTAACAACTCGAACCCATTGATTCGTGACTAAGTTCTTCACATTTACCAGGCAATCCATTTCGTCGGCTCAGCAGGAGGTGGAGGAGACACTTCGGTTAACTTCATTCAATAGACTTCAAATTTAATTACGCTTAATAAAATCTTAAGAAATAATTTAACTTTTTATTATTAATTAAATAATCGTAATGATTCAATTGTGAAAAGGCCAACGGTAGTAATTGACTGGGAGAGTCAAACCGCACGGTTGTAAATAAAAATTAAGTGAAAAAAATATTGGGCAAGAGAAAGTAAAAATTGATATTCACTGCTCCAAGAAGTTTGGTTATAAATTGTTATAACTAGATCCAAAAAAATAAAAAATAAAAAATAAACGTTATAATATTAAATCGAGTCAAGTATAGATCACATATATGTTTGTGCGGCCTTCAGAAAGAGCAAAAGTAGGACAGATTAATTACGAGTATAAAAAATATTTAGGCTTCTAGCTTTAACGTTAACAAAATCCTATCTTAATTTAAATTTGTTCCACAAAGAAATTAAAAAAAATATCTTGTTTAGATTATTATAGTGAACACGAAGAAGTCCGTTGTGTTTGAAGAGCTCTATTTCAAAAATGTCAGTTTTAACGCTACAACAAATTAAATCGTGTTCTTTCATGCCTTGATTCGTTTAACTTAAATTTTTTATTAAAAAATTGTTAGAGATACAGCAATTTACGTATACAAAAGTACCCAGTTATTAGCCGGTTTTCTGTTAGTGTGCATTTAAACGTCTGGTACTCATCCAGGCTTTACGTATAAAATCGTACTTTCAGTATGTTAAAGATCACAATTTTCTTTATAATGTTAATATTTAAAAGGTAAAATCCGATATTCCGTTTTAATACAGTTGTCATTTAAAAACCGTGCTATTTGGGTTCCACGTAAAGATTAGGAAATGATTTTCCGACTGAATCATGCATTTTTACAACGGTATTGTGCCAAGTATAGACTTTTGCATTTAAAACTACAATTTTTTTTAACATTAGAGTATTTCTTTTGCAATCAGTTAATAAATACAATAACTTTAAGCAAATATGAGAAAATCTGAGTAATGTCCTTAGAGTTAAAACACAAACGGCACTCAGTAGTGTGTTTGAAAAAGACCAAACTGTGAAGAAACAAAAAAATATCTATACAAATCAAACTTGATGAACCGTGAATCAACATCCCGAAACACAAAGTGTTGAAGTTGGAGATGACAATGACGTTGGTAGAGATTAAAACGACGCCAATTATGAGATGCCGAAGATTAGGAGTTGAAGTAGAAAAGATAAAAAAATTTAAATGACTAACAAAACTACAAATAAAACAGAAATAGGACTTGTGATTTACATCGAACATTTTTATTAAATTGGTTGAGGGCTAACATGTCTTCTTAGCGGACTTCTTTCGTGGCGTGGCCTAGAATACTAAAATTAATATTAATAACAACAGCGAAGATACTCACAGACTGAAACGTTTTAAAACACTAGACTTAACTCTAAGATTTTGTTTATCATTTAACTTTTTTCCTTTCCACTTCTACTACTAATCATGGTTATCTCATAATAGGCATCGTTATCATCTATTTCATCGTTATCATCTCCAGCTTTAACAACGTTGTGTTTCAAGATGTTGATTCACAGTTCAACAAGTTTAGTTTTGTTCATATACATACGCCGGCCGCATTGGCGAAGTTGGTAACGTGCTCGCCTCTCATCATGCGGTCTTGGGTTCGAATCCCATTCAGGCACGGCATTTTTTCATACGTTACAAAAAATCATTTCATCATTCACGGTCTGCATTAGCAGTAATTGCAGAACAGTCGGACGTTAAAACAAAAAAAAAGTTAATATACATAGAGTAATAATTAGTGATGCGTAGAGTAGAGTTGGTTTACATGGTTGACATCGGTGTGACGTAGTACAGTAATATAAACTCTCTGATTGGACAATAATAACCAATCAAAATGACGCAAAAGAAGACATCTGATTGGTTAAAACTGGGGTTTTTATTGGCCGAAAATACGAGACTCTGATTGGGCAATTATTACCTGAGCCGTTGACGTCACGTACGCATCACAATCAACTTGGCCCGACTTACTCACGCAACCCTAATAGATCGTTTGTTGAATACCAGTTATATTTTGATAAATATATTTTTGTTTCTGTTAAACACAATAATAGCGTAGGTCAAAAATGATTTGTCAAAAAAACGTCTTGTCAAGTCTATTTTTCGTTGATTTAGGATCTGTTAGTTAACGGGAAAATTATAAGCAGTATTTATATCTTCTACACAGGCAGGGTAAAACTATAACCTTTAACACCTGATTCGTACAGATGAGATAAATAAAAAAAAATCGGCAACAGCATTCGCTAAATTGTCGTAGCGAAAGTATAAGCAGAAAAATGACGTTCCGATAATTGTGATTTTATAGAGTTTTAGGCCTGTAATCAGTGTTTATGTAGACAGCTTGTTCGAATATTACAAGTTTATAAGCATTATCAGATGCGACTTTTTAACGTTCCAAAACCGAACAATTTATGCGTTCTCTTAAGCAAGGTAGGCTAATAAAATTCCTCATTTTCAATCCAATTTGTCAGTAAACTGAAATGCTGGCTGTTGAAATTGTTGTGCACTGAAAGTTGTATTTTAGGTAAGCAGCGGACAAGGTGGTTTGAACCTCTAAAATCTTTTCTGAGTGAGATGAGTTGAGTTGATTTACATGGTTTTCTCACAGCGTTTATAATTATACTTATCAGGATGCCAGTTCTTCGGAAAATCATGTACTTTCGACTCTCCGAATGACACCTGTATTTCATTATCAACAGGGTTTGATTGTAAAATGAAATTCTTGAATCTCTGGTGAGATAACTCTGACTAGTATCATTTATACCTCTACCTCTTCTGTTCTTACGTGCTTAAGTCATTTAATTGGCTGACCCTGTGATAAAAATGAATACATATTTATGGTCAGGAACTAGCAAATTACGTGCAAAAATATTTTTAACACTCTACCTTTTCATTATGGCCACAATAAATTTCATCCATCTTAAAATACAGGAATTAATGAAATAAGAGTAAAGCCAGAAAACCTTTTTCGAAATTACATCGGACATTATAATATCATCATTTTGTCAAACCGTTGATTATTATTTTTCGACTAATGCTCTTTGGTAGAGCAAAATAGTTTTCTTGTTATAAAACGGATTAATGAGGTATATTTTCTTACCCGGTAGGATATTGACTTTGTTTCGTCTTAAGATATATTGGATTAGATTTTTCAGTTGCCTTCTTCGTACGTAATACTTATTTACAGTTGTATAAAGTCATTCCCTTAAAAATATGATACTACATTACTGGTCAAAAATTAAGTTACAAAAATTGAACAACTAGGAAAAATAGATAAATCTCTTTTGTTTTTTTTCTTAGTGTCAGTATCGAATGAACACTCATGATTTTTAAAAACCGTGTTAACATTTAGCAGCAACAGAAACCAATTTTTAATTTCCTTAAGAACTCGATAGATCTCTACAATGGGGTACTACATATTTCGTAAGTGATATTTACCTAGAAACTATAAATCTCATTAAACGGTACCTTCACATGTTCTGCCCTACCGTTAACTAGAAGTGACATTGGGTGTGGACTTTATATTACAATCACACTCGACGTGACGCCCAGAATCAGTACGGACCAATCAGAAAGCAGCATATCCTGATGAATGACGTAACGCTCAAGACACTTCGTCATTGGTTGACATCGGTGTGACGTAGTACAGTAATATAAACTCTCTGATTGGACAATAATAACCAATCAAAATGACGCAAAAGAAGACATCTGATTGGTTAAAACTGGGGTTTTTATTGGCCGAAAATACGAGACTCTGATTGGGCAATTATTACCTGAGCCGTTGACGTCACGTACGCATCACAATCAACTTGGCCCGACTTACTCACGCAACCCTAATAGATCGTTTGTTGAATACCAGTTATATTTTGATAAATATATTTTTGTTTCTGTTAAACACAATAATAGCGTAGGTCAAAAATGATTTGTCAAAAAAACGTCTTGTCAAGTCTATTTTTCGTTGATTTAGGATCTGTTAGTTAACGGGAAATTTATAAGCAGTATTTATATCTTCTACACAGGCAGTGTAAAACTATAACCTTTAACACCTGATTCGTACAGATGAGATAAATAAAAAAAAATTCGGCCACAGCATTCGCTAAATTGTCGTAGCGAGAGTATAAGCGGAAAAATGACGATCCGATAATTGTGATTTTATAGAGTTTTAGGCCTGTACTCAGTGTTTATGTAGACAGCTTGTTCGAATATTACAATTTTATAAGCATTATCAGATGCGACTTTTTAACGTTCCGAAACCGAACAATTCATGCGTTCTCTTAAGCAAGGTAGGCTAATAAAATTACTTATTTTCAATCCAATCTGTCAGTAAACTAAAATGCTGGCTGTTGAAATTGTTGTGCACTGGGAGTTGTATTTTAGGTAAGCAGCGGACAAGGTGGTTTGAACCTCTAAAATCTTTTCTGAGTGAGATGAGTTGAGTTGATTTACATGGTTTTCTCACAGCGTTTATAATTATACTTATCAGAATGCCAGTTCTTCGGAAAATCATGTACTTTCGACTCTCCGAATGACACCTGTATTTCATTATCAACAGGGTTTGATTGTAAAATGAAATTCATGAATCTCAGATGAGATAACTCTGACTAGTGTAATTTATACCTCTACCTCTTCTGTTCTTACGTGCTTTAGTCTTATAATTGGCTGACCCTGTGATAAAAATGAATACATATTTACGGTCAGGTACTAGCAAATTATGTGCAAAAAATGTTTAACACACTACCTTTTCATTATGGCCACAATAAATTTCATTCATTCTTTTAAAAATAGAGGAACTAATGAAATAAGAGTAAAGCCAGAAAACCTTTTTCGAAATTACATCGGCCATTATAATATCATCATTTTGTCAAACCGTTGATTATTATTTTTCGACTAATGCTCGTTGGTAGAGCAAATTAGTTTTCTTGTTATAAAAACGGATTAATGAGGTATATTTTCTTACCCGGTAGGATATTGACTTTGTTTCGTCTCAAGATATTTTTGAATTAGATTTTGCAGTTGCCTTCTACGTATCTAAATATTTATTTACAGTTGTATATAGTCATTCCCTTAAAAATATGATACATAACTGGCCAAGAATTAGGTTACAAAAATCGAACAACTGGGAAAAAATAGTTAACTCTCTTTTGTTTTTTTTCTTAGTGTCGGTATCGAATGAACACTCGTGATTTTTTAAAAAACCGTGTTAACATTTAGCAGCAACAGAAACCAATTTTTAATTTCCTTAAGAACTCGAAAGATCTCTACAATGGGGTACTACATATTTCGTAAGTGATATTTACCTAGAAACTATAAATCTCATTAAACGGTACCTTCACATGTTCTGCCCTACCGTTAACTAGAAGTGACATTGGGTGTGGACTTTATATTACAATCACACTCGACGTGACGTCCAGAATCAGTACGGACCAATCAGAAAGCAGCATATCCTGACGAATGACGTAACGGTCAAGACACTTTGTCATTGGTTGACATCGGTGTGACGTAGTACATTAATATAAACTCTCTGATTGGACAATAATAACCAATCAAAATGACGCAAAAGAAGACATCTGATTGGTTAAAACTGGGCTTTCTTATTGGCAGAAAATACGAGACTCTGATTGGGCAATTATTACCTGAGCCGTTGACGTCACATGCGCATCACACTCAACTTGGCCCGACTTACTCACGCAACCCTAATAGATCGTTTGTTGAATACCAGTTATATTTTGATACATATATTTTTGTTTCTGTTAAACACAATAATAGCGTAGGTCAAAAATGATTTGTCAAGTAACGTCTTGTCAAGTCTATTTTTCGTTGATTTAGGATCTGTTAGTTAACGGGAAATTTATAAGCAGTATTTATATCTTCTACACAGGCAGTGTAAAACTATATAACCTTTAACACCTGATTCGTACAGATGAGATAAATAAAAAAAAATTCGGCCACAGCATTCGCTAAATTGTCGTAGCGAGAGTATAAGCGGAAAAATGACGATCCGATAATTGTGATTTTATAGAGTTTTAGGCCTGTAATCAGTGTTTATGTAGGCAGCTTGTTCGAATATTACAATTTTATAAGCATTATCAGATGCGACGTTTTAACGTTCCGAAACCAAACAATTCATGCGTTCTCTTAAGAAAACTTTTATATCCAATTTAAATTTTGTTTAAAAGCCGTTCATGTATTAGAAGTTAATGGATAGTTAACAATTAAGGAGACTGAGTTGGTCTGGTTAAAATCCGCTTCTATTTTAAAATATGTCGTAGCAAGTTAACTTAAATACATAGTTAACAAATGTTTTATAACCAACAATATTCCTATTTTCCTAAACAAATAAGAACCATACACCTTAAAAACAAATTGAGAAAGGACATTCGAACTTATATACCTATATGTATTTTGTCCATTTTTTAGTTTCTCTTGCCTATATGAATATATAGGAAGGAAAGTATTGTTTTCATGTTGATTTTTCGAAATCGAATTTTCACCGGATCCACACATTTTCAGACCCCTGAATCCAAGAAACATATTTTTAGCGATTGGTCTGTGTGTGTGTCTGTGTGTGTGTGTGTCTGCGTGTGTGTGTGTGTGTGTGTGAACAGAATATCTCAAGAATGGAACATCGTACGAACTTGAAACTTAAGTTGCATACCACTACCGGACCCGACACGAATATTTTCATCAAAATCGGTCAAGCGGAAGTATCAGTTTATTCGGGCAATTTTTAACTTTTTGCGATTTTCTCAAAAACTGGTCTCACGATTTTTTTAAAAGTCGCCTGGTTTACTAAATTTGTTATGCTTTACAAGATAGGATAGGCGCCATGTTTGCTTAAAATTTTGGTAAGGCTGTTTTCACGTAAAAAAATTGTTCTTTTAAGATTGCGGCTTTAATATTCATTTTAACACAAAAAATTAATTATATTAACAAAAAATGTAGAGAATTTAAAATCCCAGAACTTTTATTGCAAACATTGTTTTATATAACGCTTAGTTTAGCGGTAATTAGCTATTTTCTTTTTTTCTCTCAAGAAAACGTGTGTAAAAATATGTATGTATAAAAAGAGTAAAAAATATGTATAAAATTATGTTTTAATTATTCTATCATAATTATTTTTCGTGTTGTATTTTTACTTTCTCTTGCCTATATGAATATAAAGGAAGGAAAGTATTGTTTTCATGTCGATTTTTGGAAATCGAGTTTTCACCGGAGCTACACGTTTTCAGACCCCTGAACGCAAAAAACATGTTTTTAGCGATTAGTGTGTGTGTGTGTGTGTGTGTGTGTGTGTGTGTGTGTGTGTGTGTGTGTGTGTGTGTGTGTGTGTGTGTGAGTGCGCGTGCGTGTGTGTTTGTGTTTGTGTATGTGTGTAAGTGTGTGTGTGTGTGTGTGTGTGTGTGTGAACAGAGTATCTCAAGAACGGAACATCGTACGAACTTAAGTTAGACACCACTACTGAACCAGACACGAACATTTTCATCAAAATCGGCCAACTGGAAGTAGTAGTTTATTCGTGTAATCTTTCACTTTTTTACGAATTTCTCAAAAACTGGTCATACGATTTTTTTAAATCGCCTGGTTTACTAAATTTTTTATGCTCTACAAGATAAGGTAGGCGCCATATTTGCTGAAATTCTTGGTGAGGCTGTTTTCACTTGAAGAATTAGTTTTTTTAGTATTACGGCTTTTATATGCATTTTAGCGCAAATATTTATAGTATAATATAAAAGTAGAGAATTTAAAATTCTACAACTTTTATTTCAAACACTTTTTTGTATAACGCTTAGTTTATAGCGGTAATTAGCGATTTTTTTTCTCACGAAAACGTGTGGAAAAATCTATTATTTTAAGATTTCAGTATTAGTATGCATTTTACGACAAAAGTATGTAAGCAAATTTATAGAAAATTAAAAGATATACAACTTTTATTGAGAGGATTTTTCTCTGCAGAGCCTAGTTTAGCGTTAAAGAGTGATTTTCCGTATTTTTAAGCCAAGCTGCTGTCGATTTTAATTTTGCCTCTTTCACTCATGATTAAAATAAGATTATGTTTTTTGAAGTAAGTTTTTTGTTTATTTCTAATATTATGTTATATTGGTCATTATTTGCATTGGCAAGAGAAAGCGTGTGAGTGTTTCACACCAGATTTTTTTGTATTTGATTTTGATCATCTTATACTAAAAATACAGACAGCAGGCCTACAGTTTTTGATGCCTATTCTTGATCCTTTTTTATGAAGTAGAGTTATGATTGATTTTTTTAGGCAAGTAGGACATTTTTCGGTAAAGAAAGATTAATTTATTAAATATGTCAGTGGACGTAAAACTTACGATGAAACACTGATTACAACCTATGCGAGGCATAGTTAGAAATCACGGTTCTGAAATAGAAGTACAAAGAATAATGAAACACCTGTAGATAGTAAAATAAGGAAGTCTTGCTGACGAAACATGGAAACTATGAATAGCCAAGGAGACAATGCCAAGTCAGTCACAATAGACCAGCTGTGTTGCCAAGCTTATGGCTGCCCTATTGTTAGCAAAGTGGTTAAAATATACATAGTGTGAATATACACAACTGACGGTGTCACTCCTAGCGGAATAATCATGAACTGTAGTATACAATTTCTATTCACTCTGCTATCTTTATGGGCACCAGCAAGATTTTATAAAATATTTTTTTGCAAATCTAGGAACCTTCCTGAACCAAAATTGATGCAATACACAAACAGAAGGGTTCGTTTCCAACACCAGGGTATAGTTAAATTTTTTTTTACCTAACATGGACGAAAATAACATGGGTTGCAATGTGGCAGCCATATATGGCTGCCATATGCACCCGGCTGCCACTTTACATACAATGCGAAATGTACGGTCTCCGTATTGATAGCAAGATGTGTGTGTGTATATATATATATATATATATATATATATATATATATATATATATATATATATATAAAATATTATAAAATGAATGTATAGGTAGTTATTTTCTCATTCTACATTGCATGAAAATTTTCACAAATTCTCATTTATCTGTTCCGAATTTCACGTCTTTGAACAGATTATTTTAATTTCAATAACTTTTTTTTCAATTTATATTATCAGGAATCGCACAAAGACGACAGAAACGCCGATGAAGTAGAGACATGACATATTAACGCTACTGTAACATTATTACGTACACAAAAATATAATTTTAAACGAACACATTTATCGTTATCTGGAGAGCTATCGCTGGGTGGTGTCCTCCTCAATGTCATTAACGTGGTTGGTTTTAAAATTTTTTTTTTGTTATTTGGTAATTTATTTGTGAATGTTTTTGCTAGTTTTTCATGAGTATTGTCTTTTAGAATTTAAGGAAAAATATTGTAATAGCTCAATTGTAACTGAACAAAAATAAAATAAAGACCTTTATATATATATATATATATAACTTATATATAAATTAAAATGGGGAATATATTTATAAGTTTTGAACAATGGTAAATTGATACTATTAAATTAGATTGTATTAACTAGTAGATACTAAAACACTATTCAGTTAGCACTTTGTAATACTATTCATCTAACTTTCTAATAGTTTTCCTCTTGTAAGTTTACCCTAAGTTTATACGAGCTGTACTATAGTTCTAGTTGAAAATAGTTTCCGGAAACTAGAAGAGAAATATGTAAGTTCTGTTAGTTGTGTGGTTTGAACCAACTTTACACTGACCAAGGAGATAGAAATTTATTCTGCTGTTTATAAACTTGCATATTTTTCAGTTAGGTTAGTTACGCTTTGTAAAGTTTATTTTATATTTTTCTTAAATAAATCACGTAGTAAAACGTTTTTTTAATTTATGTTTTATTCCCTGGAATCTCAGTTCATATTTATGTTAGTTTTATTCTTCTACAATACATTATGCTGCTTGGCCGCAAATCGAAATTGTCCACTTCCAATAAAATTCTCATATATAAAACGATTTTGAAGCCCGTATGGACATACGGCATTCAGCTCTGGGGATCTGCGAAGAGAACCAATTTAAATATAATAGAGCGATTTCAGACAAAAACGTTGCGACAGTTACTCAATATACCTTGGTATATTTCTAATAAATACATATACAAAGATTTAAAGATGAATTCTATTCAACAAGAAATTAAAAACTTCAGTGTTCGGTATCAAAGACGGCTTGAGGTCCATCCAAATTATTTATCAGTGAACTTATTAGACAATAGTGTAAATAATTTTGTGAGACTGAAAAGATTTAACGTTTTAGACCTTGTAACTTACATAGATTTAGTGTGTAAAATATGTAAAATGTACGTATTAAGAGTGGTTGCGTGAGTATGTGTGTGTGTGTGTGCGTGTTTGGTGATGTACGTGAGTATGAATGTTCTTGTTTACTAAGATTAATATCATTGTTAACATTACTAATATTATTGTAAATGATAGTATACATTTAAGTTAGTGGCTACAACAGTAATCACTGGATTGCTGATGTGAATAACTGTTTCTTTCTACTCATCGTAATTACTTATTGTTCATGATTGAATAGATTGTAATTTTGCAGAATGTCAAAAAAAACAAAAAAAAAACAATACATTTTGTACAAAAGTATTTATAAGTTACAACATTTCATACCAAATATAATAGTAATATACTAATAGTAATTATATATAATAATATATTTATAATGGTTGATTTAAAAATTTGTCTGCACCTTTATCTTTTCTACTATTTCGTACTATACTGGTTTCTACGTCGGGGTCCCGGGTTCAATTCCCGGTTAGGTCTGACATTTTTTTATCTCACATATTTTTGTATCATCCTTCTCACCTTCTGCATTAGCAGCAATTGAAAACAGACGTAAAACAAATTCTATTCCCTCTTCCTTCATCCTCTTTTTCCCCACCATCACCTCTTCCTTCACCCCCCCCCCCACCCCACCACCTATCACCACCTCTTATTACTTCTTCTCTTCACGGTTAGAGTACATTTATTCTAATCCAGAGTAAAAATGTAGTCATAGGGTCATCTGTTTTATGCCCCGCTCTCTATTAGTGCGCCTAGAACACTGAAAATGCAACATGCAATACAATTTACCATTGCGGGTTGCAGAGTGTACAGGATGTATTTTTATACTGCACATGCATTGATTATTAAACAACATGATAGAAACCTTGTTTGTAAGTGATGAAGTTGCGCTTAAAAATATTAACACTTAACTATTTTAACACCAATATTATTAGTGTTAAACTATTAACAAATTAAATTAAAACATTCACCAATGTTGTTATGATTTAATCCCATACGAAACTGATTTCATGAAACGTCTATCCAAGACGACGGACATCAAATTTGAATTTGAATTACGCCTTTGACCAAAAGATCTTCTTGGCCAATTGTAGGACTGTAATGATGACTGCAAGCTCCAGCCAGTAATTCAAGAATTGGAACCTTATATTTAGATTATTATAATATTGTTATAACTATACAATATTTTTACTTTCTCTTGCCTATATGAATATATAGGAAGGAAAGTATTGTTTTCATGTCGATTTTAATAAATCGAGTTTTCACCGGATTTATACGTTTTTAGACCCCCTGAACCCCCAAAACATGTTTTTAGCATTTGGTCTGTGTGTGTGTGTGTGAACAGAATATCTCAAGAACGGAACATCGTACGAACTTCAAACTTGAAACTTAAGTTACATACCACTACCGGACCCGACACGAACATTTTCATCAAAATCGGTCAACCGGAAGTAGTAGGTTATTCGTATAATTTTTCACTTTTTTTGCGATTTTCTCAAAAACTGGTCCTGCGATTTTTTTTTTTAAATCGCCTGATTTACTCATTTTTATATGCTCTACAAGATAGGGTAGGCGCCATGTTTACTGAAATTCTCGGTGAGGCTGTTTTCACGTAAAGAAATAGTTTTTTTAAGATTACGGCTTCATTATAAATTTTAGCGCAAAATACTATATAATAAAAGTTGTAGAGAATTTAAAAACCTACAACTTTTATTTCAAACATTTCTTTTTTGTATAACGCTTAGTTTAGCGGTAATTAGCGAATTTTCTGTTTTTTCTCACGAAAACGTGTGAAAAATCAATTTTTTTAAGATTTCGGCCTTAGTATGCATTTTACGACAAAAGTGTATAATAAATTTTATAGGAAATAAAAAGATCTACAACTTTTATTCGAAGCATTTTTCTCTACAAAGCCTAGTTTAGTGTGGAAGAGTGATTTTCCGTATTTTTAAGCCGAACTGAGTTTGATTTTCATTTTGCGTCTTTCAGTCATGATTATAATAAGGTTATATTTTTAGAGGTTAGTTTTTTGTTTATTTCTAATGTTTTATTACTAATGTTAGGTTATATTGTTAATTATTTGCATTGGCAAGAGACAGTTGTGTGAGTGTTTCACACCAGATTTTGAACAATATATTTTATACAATACAATATTTTTATACAATATTTTTTATACAATTTTTTTTTAAAGCACACCTAGCAAAAATGACATGATAAATATTAAGGAATGGCGTGAATGTGGATCAATCCAGTGACCGATTTCGGGGTGAAATTATGTAAGAAATTTGGTGCCAATATTTAATGATAATGATTTATTAACTATGATGATGGATGATCTTTTTTTGTAAAATGATTTCAAACAGGCATGACAAAATAATTTGAAATGTGTTTTACGGTGGTCGGAGAATATCTCTATTCCACCTCCGTTTCAGATGTATGTTAACATGGAGATCATTAGTTGAAAGAGATTGGACATTTGGATTTTTATGGTCAATTATCTTTGTGTGTAATGGGTTGTATGTTTTGTTTAAAATGTTTAGAACCGTTGGTATTTTCAGGTGTTCGTGAAGGTTATGATTGGTTACGTAAAAATGTGCGTTTTTTAGTGCTCTAATTGCTTTTGACTGGGGTCTTTGAAGAATATTCAGTGTTGTATTGTGACAGGCTCTAAAAATTGGTCCATCATATAGCCAAATTGGCCGTTATAGTGATTTATAGAGGATGACTTTTAAGTGTAGAGGTAGTGAGGATTTGAGACTTAAGACGCCATACAACATGAGAAACCGTGAGTCTGAGATTGCTGTGACTTGTGCAACGTGTGGTTTTCACATGAGACGTCTGTCAAGTATTAAACTAAGTAGCCAATATTTAAATTCTGATTTTAGGAAAGTGACTTTTCAGGTCATTATGTCAAATTATAAAGGTTTATATTATTTGTGATACCCCAGTTTTAGTTTGAGCTTACAATTGTTACGTTATATATAAATTAGTTGTTGTGAGATTTTCGTGGAAACCCGTTCGTGTATGTTACTAAAATTAATTGGTTTAGTTGTAGGCAGATTTGCTTCGCAAAAGTAAAGTATTAGTCAAATGTTACTGTTTACATTTGGCATTAATTTAAACGGCTGTTTAATATCATTAGAAATGTAAACGACCGGGCGGCGGGGGTTCTGCTGCTGAAATTTAACTTAAATGTTAGGCGATGTCTACTATTGTAAAGAACTTAACACGAGATTTGACAGATACGAAAATTATAAATTGTAAGTACTTCTGCAATAAGCTAATTTTAAACTAATGTAGGTGTATTGGATAGGAATTGATGCTAATATTTATCATGATCATTATGGTTATGCGATCGAATGACCTTCATCATCACCCTTGTCTTAATTCATCTATACAGTGTAACTTTGCTCAACCGCTTTATTAGTTTTAGGCTGCTCTGTGGTGTAGTGGTTAGAGCAGCTGGTTTTTGTGCAAGGGGTTTCGGGTTCGATTCCCGGTCAATTCTGGTATGTTTTCATCAATCATTTTGATCATTCACCCTTCATCTTCTGTACTTTAATTACATGGCGCCCAACGTGGGATAATATTACATTTATGTGAATTTATTTTAAAATTTTACAGTACTACTTTTTTGGCTAATAACAGGCAGGTGAAGTGTAAAACTGTTTGCACTCGATCTGCTAGTTCCAAAGCTACACAAAATAGTTGTGTTTCTTATCACATAGTCCGCCAATTATGTGACTGAAGCATTCAGAACAGAAGAGGTAAAGGTTTAAAAGTCACTAGTCACAGTTATCTCCTCTGAGATTAATGAATTTCAATATACAGCCAGACCTCGTGGTGAATGAACTGAAGGTGTCAATTGCAGGGTGGTAGTAGATACTTTACAGAGGGACTCACATAATGATAATAAGCTTACTTTTTACTCAGTAAAAAAGGTAATATAAACCATCTGACTCCTCGTTTTACTTAGTAAAGCCTTTAGAGGTTCAAACCAGCCTTTCGGTTGATGATCTAAAAAGCAGTAATTTTTAAAACAGTCGGACATACAAAACAAAAATTAAATGTTTTTAATCCTTTCAGTACCAACGTACGGAAAAAAGGACGTTGATATATTTTACGTAGTTCATCCGGTTTAACGGAAGTCCGGAAGTTATGCATAAAGTGCCAACGTCCGGATAACCGAACATTTCCAAAAAAACTTTCAATCACAAATTAATGGAATAATGTATTTTGAAACCACCTCCGTGGCGTATTAATTGACGCGCTAGCCTACAAAGCGAAAGGTCCCGGGTTCAATTCCCGGCTAGGGTCTGAAAATTTTAACACGTTAAAACCACCGTTAAGGTACCGAAACCCAACAGTAGTAGCTAATGACCAAGCTATCGATGCAAATTTAAATAAATATTAAAAAGTATTTTGAATATTTTTAGTGTTAGAAAGATTTCTTTTTATAGGAACGCAATAAAAATAAATTTTTAACAGTAAATTTTATTTTACTGTAACGTTGAAATTATGGTCGGCAATGGCAGGCTTACAGCTGCAAGTTTTCGAAATAAGTGCTGGAAATTTTTGTACACCCTTATTCAAATTAAATGGCACTTAAAATCAAACTTTTAAATTTTTTTCGCCACTGAAAGGGTTAACAAAACACTTTGCCGATCATTTGTATTTCTAGTTGCTTCTTACGAGTTATCTCTTATCGCGCAATCTCTTATTCGATTTAGACAGTTTTAAAACTTGATAAGTTGTTTAAGAAGTTAAGCCTGTGTTAAGATCGCCAGTATAAATGTTACTGACAGTTTTATTTATTTCAATATCGTTTTATTAGAAATTGATCTGTGGAGGTAGCGAATTTTATTCGCGTGTTGTTTTTTTAGTCATATTTAGTTTTTTTATCTAATTCAGGGTTTAAACAAACACTTTCCTCCCAAAACAAGCATTTGATTCCACCCCACAAAGCTTCCACCAAAATATACCAAAGGTAATATAGTTATTCAGCTTCTAAACTTTTAAAACTTATGCCTATTGATATCAGAAATATGCCAAAAAACATAAAGTTTGAAAAATTAGTTCAGTCTGTAGTTTCTTAGCTAAGGTAGGCCCGAAATCCACCGGATGTTGACTCCTAATCCTTAACTGGTTCACTTGCTATATTTTTTAGCTAAAATATCGGACTTCTACTCTAACGGGAAGCACTTATCAAGTCTACATTAAAACGTAGCTGTCCTGTACTTGGGTAGGTTGATTTCCCTCGTATCATAATTATAAATTTTTGTAAATAATAAAACCATTAATAATAAGAGTAATATATTTTATTATTTATGTTATATTTTTTAACCCTAATGTGTGTACGTTGCAATCTGTTAAATTTGAGAACATTAAGTAACAACTAAGACATTAAGACATCCAGGTATTGGGCTATCATGGAGGGTAATATTGAGGAAGTAAATTGTAGGGAAAGGCAAAGATTAGAATATATAAAGCAGATTACAAAAGATGTAGGGTGTTACAGGTATGTAGATATGAAACGACTTGTGCAAGATAGAACAGCTTGGAGAACTGCATAAACCAGTCGAGAGACTGATGACAAAAAACACCTTTTAAATCTCGGTTCTCCTATAGAATTCTCGAACATTCTTTCCTTTCACAATACATTAGAAAGAAAATCAATAATATGATTAAATTTCAATTTTTTCATAATTAAATTTATAAGTGGTCGTTAAATACAATAAATTGATTGTTTTAATTTCCATTTTCGAGGTAATTTGAACATAAGATGGGCTGAAACAATTTCTCACGGTAGTTGATGGGGTCGCTAAAAGTATGGCCAGTTAATAAAACGATCTGAAAACCTGGGTAGAGATTTTAAAAGGCACTTTCTATGCAAAACAGGAGTGTATTCCATTAAAGAAAGAGGCCGTTTCTTCGTCGTGCGACATATGCTACGCACGCTTGCCTTTAGCCATTAATTAAAGGAAAGAGGTATTTGACGGCTAAACTCTTGTAACGGAAGCAAAGGAAGCTATGCAAAGGTTTCATCGTTTTGTTTGTGATAATCTTCCTTTAGATTACCTAGCTTTTGTTTGCTAACGTCCTTTAATAATACGCTGCGAATTCTCGTTTCATTTTACATCTACCTATTATTATTTAAAGAATGTTGAATTTACATATTACGCACGGCGTGCGGCACGCTGCACGTGTTCACAACACATTTTTATACTTATTAAACCACCCTTTGTATATTATGAATAATAAAGTTACCTACTTGTTTAAAATTTAAAGCGACTTTGCGTCTTCTCGAATAAATATGGATTACCTTTTGTTTTAACTCTTTAATTAATGGATGGGAAAACTGAAATATATTTTTTACTAATTTTCTAGTTGTATTACTTTTTTACTCACACTATGCGATGTAACCAGCCTAAGTTATAGAAGTTAAAGTGATCTATATGGATTTAAGTAATCAATTTGGAACTACTGAACATAAGCTACTGTGACACTTATCGCTAAGGTCCGTTTCGGGATCTAGGTAGTTAAATAATTAATACACTAAAGTTTACAATTACAAATATTTATTACACCTAAAGGTTTACAAAATTAATAAATAACTAATTAAAATAACTTATTACAATAAATAAATTAATAATTTACTTAAAATAAATAATAAACAATAAATAACTTAATAATTTACTTAGCACTACTTACAATCACTTTTATAAGATTACACATACACAATGAAACTGAATACCCAAAAGCTGCACATTAACTTTACACAATACATACACTCACAAAGACGGTATAAAAATACCTCGGAACCGTTGTTGTTTAGGTCATCAGCCAAAAGGCTGGTTTGAACCCGTAGAGGTTTTACTAGGTAAAACGAGGAGGGAGGTGGTTTACCACTGCCTTCCTCACTGAGTGGAAAAGTATGCTTATCAGCATGCCGGGCCCTCTGAAAAGCACATATTTTCCACTCTGCAAATGACACCTTCACTTCATTCACCACAGGGTCTGGCTGTATAATGAAATTCATTACTTTCAGAGGAGATAACTCTGATTAGTGTCTTTTACACCTCTACCTCTTCTGTTTTTAAATGATTCAGTCATTTAATTGCCTGACCATGTGATAAGAAACAGAACTATTTATTTTAGCCCTGCAACGAACAGATTGAGTGTAAATAATTTGGCACTCCACTTGTCTGTCATGGGCAGTTGTCTGTCTCCACTTGTCTGTCTCGGAACCGTTAACCTGAAATAACGTCCCGATAATCGCTCGGCAAAGATCAGACGAATACTAACTGCTGACCGTACTCGGGGGTCTCTTTTATAGTGAATCAAAAGAACCTTCCCGAACAACACTAAACTTCTACAAACAATAGAGAACAAAAAATAACCCTTTATAATGAGTGCTAGAAAAATCCACCGTGAACAAGTCAACAATAGGTCTTTTTGTAAATAGAATAAAAGTTGTTACGGGTCCCTTTCATAACAGTTGTATCATACCCGACATTTTATCCTACACAATAGTGCAGTTAGCTCTCATGAATAGGCACACCTTTATTGTCACTATTGTTCTGTTGTCAATTATTATTACTATTGTGTTATTGTTATTTTTGTCCTATTATTCATTTTTACTTTCTCTTGCCTATATGAATATATAGGAAGGAAAGTATTGTTTTCATGTCAATTTTAAGAAATCGAGTTTTCACCGGATCTATACGCTTTCAGACCCTCTGAACCCAAAAAACATGTTTTTAGCGATTGGTCTGTGTGTGTTTGTATGTGTGCGTGCGTGCGCGCGCGCGCGCGCGCGTGTGTGTGTGTGTGTGAACAGAATATCTCAAGAACGGAACATCGTACGAACTTGAAACTTAAGTTACATACCACTACCGGACCCGACACGAACATTTTCATCAAAATCGGTCAACCGGAAGTAGTAGTTTATTCATGTAATTTTTCCCTTTTTTGCGATTTTCTCAAAAACTGGTCCCATAAAAACTGGTCTACGATTTTTTTTAAAATCGCCTGGTTTACTCAATATTTTATTCTCTACAAGATAGGGTAGGCGCCATGTTTGCTGAAATTCTTGGTGAGGGTGTTTTCTCGTAAAAACGTTGTTTTTTTAAGATTGCGGCTTTAATATGCGTTTTAGCGCAACAATTTATATAATAAAAATTGTAGAGAATTTCAAATTTTACAACTTTTATTTTAACAATTTTTTGTATAACGCTTAGTTTAGCGGTAATTTGCGATTTTTTGTTTTTTCTCACGAAAATGTGTGAAAAATCGATTTTTTTAAGATTTCGGCCTTAGTATGCATTTTACGACAAAAGTGTATAAAATTAAATTTATAGAAAATTAAAAGATCTACAACTTTTATGGAGAGCATTTTTCTCCACGGAGCCTAGTTTAGTGAGAAAGAGTGATTTTGCGTATTTTTAAGTCCTACTGAGGTCGATTTTTTTTGGGTCTTTCACTCATGTTTAAAATTAGGTTATGTTTATTCACGTTAGTTTTTTGTTTATTTCTAATGTTTTATTACTAATGTTAGGATTATTGTTTATTATTTTCATAGGCAAGAGAAAGTTGTGTGAGTGTTTCACAACAGATTTTTCACTCTATTATCTACTCTGTACCATTTCATGAAAACACTAGAACCTTCGCGGACCATCTTTTTCTTTAATGTTGTCACAATACCATTGAACAATTTATTTGTACCTTAGTTTATTAAATTATTTGAGTCACTGAAAAACAATGTACAATCTGTTCACATGGAATACTGAATAGATAAATTGATAATATAAAATTTAATTAATTAAATGAAAAACAGAAATTTTCAATACAGTTTCCGTAAATATTATACGTTTATGAAACTATTGTTATAATTAGGTGTCGTCTTAAACGGGAAACATGTCTACCAGTATTTTTAAAACAATTTCCATGTTTTATAATTCGATAAAACAAAATATATTGGCCTCACCTGGACAAATGTATAACACAGAGAATAGAGAACTTACATCTGAAACAAAATATAGCAGCTTTAATTTTAATTTGACCCACTGGGTTGGTCTAGAGCATGGCGTTCTCTAGTAATTAGAGAACGCCATGTTCTCTAATTACTAGTAATTAGAGAACGCCATGTCTAGAGGTAAAGTAATCGCCGCGAGTCAGCTGTTTAACTGCTGATTTTCAGTGACGATGGTTCCTGGTTAAAATCTATAAAAGTTACTACTTTTATACGGATTTGAATACTAGACCGGTGTACTTTAATGGTTAAGCATCAATTAACCATATCCTCTCAGGAATGGTTAGTCTGGGTCTGTTACATGACTACATCTCATTGGGTCATGGGGTTGCTTACTGTTCTGAATTGAACAGATTGCATTCTGCACACATTAGGGATAAACAAGTTTTAATTTATAATTTTTTTATTATTCCTAATTTGTGTACGTTGCAATCTGTTCAATATAGAACAATAAGCAACCCCATGACCCAATGAGATGAGGATGATGTGTATGACAAGTAAATGAGGTGTAGTCTTGTACAGACCCAGGCCGACTATTCCTGAGAGAGTATGGTTATATATATATATATATATATATATATATATATATATATAACCTGAGAGAGTAAAATTATATCATGTAATTTTTTTATTTTTGTTTATTGTTTGTTCAAGCCAAGTGGTCTAAACTACCCATGACTTCAAAACTCATGACGTACTAGGCGATGCTTCAACCAATCTGCATGTATGGTAGGCAGATGTATGGTGCAGCAAAGCCATCTGTCATTTCACGAATACAACGTGTCCAAAGTAAATTCTTGCGACTCATTACTAATTCCCCGAGTTACGAATCCAGTGGAACAGTACACGATGACTTATGCGTTCCTAACGTCAACGATGCAATGAAATTGAAATTGTACCGTAGCTTAAAAGACAAACATACCTATTAGTTCCTTGATATGGAACATGAATTCTTCAAACCTACCTGAAACACCAAAAAGACGACTGAAGCGCCTAAGGAGTAGAAACATGATATATTAACACGAGTCTAACAATTTTTACAATTTGATTTTTTTACCCTAATTTATGTACGTTGCAATCTCTTAAAATTAAGAACAAAAGCAACCCCATGACCCAATGAGATGAGGATGATGTGTATGACGTGTAAATGAGGAGTAGTCTTGCACGGAGTTAGGCCGACTATTCCTGAAAGAGTATGGTTAAATTGTACCCCAACTATCAAACTACACTGGTAATAACTGTCTAGAATTTTAATCCGTATTAAAGCAACTACCTTTACTAGGATTTTAACTAGGAACCTTCGTCTCCGAAAACCAGCTCTTAAACAGCTGACTCGTTGCGACGACTTCTAAATCTAAATATAAATCACAAAAATATGAAATTAAAATTGAACATAGGCCGCCTCATTAGCATAGTGGTAGCGCGCTAGGCGCAGAGGAGGTTCCTTGTTCAATTACCGGCTAGGATTTTGACTCTTTTCACAAGTTATAACCCACTGTAGTCGCTAATAACCGAGATATTAATGTGACTTTAAATAAACTAAAAAAAATTTGAACAAATGTTTTGTTATCTGGAGAGCTGTCACTAGGTGGTATCCTTCTCAGAGCCATTGACAAGTTTTGTTTTAAAGGACGTTTATTTTAATTTGTTTGGAGAATTGTTTTTAATTGATATACAATATTTTTTTTATTATTATTTTATTGAATAATTACTATACACAATCAGTAACAAGCTAATATAAGTGAATGATATAATACAAAATAACTTGAAGGAGAGGGCTTCCATTATTCCCCTTCCATAAATAAAGCAACTAAAAATATATTTTATGCAATATTTATTTATTTGTATTTTTTATCCTAAATTGTTGTTAAAAATCTTTGTATTAATAAAATATTTAGCCTGTTAGTTATTTAACTTTTATGTCAATGATGTTTTATTTTAGTTTTTTATTTTTCATTTATTTAGTTTTTGTTTCTTTACAATCTGTCACGGAGATTCAAGACATGATGCCGTTTTAAACCTCTGGTGATTTGACTATTATCTAATAAATTAAAGCCAAATGATTTATATGTGTTGACAATTTGATGTGATATTTTTCGCTGAACCTTCTTATTTTATCTTTTTTTTTACTTCACTTGTGGATGATTTTTGAACACATGCGTTGGGTATGCCAAAGTCTTTGCAAAATTTAAATTTACAATATACTTATTTATATTATTTTATGATCTAAAAAAAAATTAATAGATTTTATATAACATTCAACTTTCTTCCTTATTGGCGTAGGTGAAACCTAATTCTCGTCTCATAACGATCATACTCAACAAAAAGGTATTTATATTCCAAAATTGTCAAAAATTGAATAATATGAATAATCCATTCCACTGGTATTTATTTCAATAAATTTTTTCTTATCTTAACATTTTGTTCTTTATTATTTCTTAATATTAGGCATTTAACATCTCTTAACCCTTTCTAACATCATTATCGACCTTACAAAAGTGTAAATTAGTACACTTGCATTAAAAATTCTAGTGATAATAAAAATACTATCTACAACAATGGTAATCTATAAACATTATCAAACAAAATACTGACAATAACTGTACAATGATATACAAAATATATTGTACATGGCTTGAGTACAAATGACATTTTATCTTTAACAAATGAAATGTTTAAGTAAACATGAATGGAATGATACACAATGTATATATTTTTGATGGTTGTATTTATATAGTTGTAAAATAAAATAAGTAATATACAAAAAATGTTTGTTCAACAATTTAGTCGTTATGAATTTTTTAACAGCTCCTAATAAAAAACTAAAGTTTAAAAAAATACTAAACTGGGCAAACAAGCCGTTATCCTTTAAACCTGTAGGCCTAGATTAAAATCTCTACTTAGGATTATCTTGTGGAGATTATTCATTTGTATTTTCATTTAAGTGAGCTTGATGTAGGTTATGCGAAGCTAGCCTATATTGGTAGGGTTGGAGCGTCGGAATAAACTCATGTAATGTGTGCTGTTATAGTGGAACATGTAAAATGTTAAGCGTACGCGTTTTATGTTTAAAGTGCATATTAATGCACATGTATTCGGTAATCTACGCACAGCTAGTAACTAGAATAACCGATGTAGAATATAAAGCGAAGCGAGTATTGCATGGTTGGCCCTACCAACCCTAATGCAACGGAATCATCTATGCGTACCAATATATACTGGGGGCCTCACCGGTAGTGTTACAAAATTAAACTTTTACGATAAATTACATTTTTTCCTCTTATAGGGCCAAGTTTAGATTATTTGAGGTGATTTTAGACGTTTCTGGAAACTATTTTTGGAGCCCATTTTCTCAGCAGTCGTTCACTGAACACTTTTCTCGTTTCTTCTGTTTTTACTCTTCATGGAAACCCTTAAGGGGAGACTGCACTTTGTATCCCGAAAATAATAAATTTTCTTTTTTTAGGTACATTGTTCATAGAATTGGTGAAATATAGGGAAATGAAACTTTACGCCTTCATAGTTGTCGTGTGTACCTAACTACAGACATGTTTTCAATTTAATCTTTTGGACCATAACATTTTTAAAAAAAGTATCGAGTAACATAAAATGTTTACAGATATTTTTGTACGTTTTTTTCGTATTGCTAATTTTTGGACCACCCAAGGAAACATAAAAATGTCGGTATATGTGGACATACAAGATATTTAACTGGTAAAAATTTCAACTTGGTAAATTTATTGGTTTCTGAGAAAAATGTACCTAAGTGTTAAAAATCTAAATTTACAGGAAAAGGCAAAAAGCAAGACGGCACAAAAATCAAAAACAAAATACACCCAAGTAAATTTTCCATCAACAGTTAGTTAGAAAGCTGAGCCAACAGCTGGGAGTATTAAAAACAGTGATACATTTGTTATTTAAAAAAAAAACTAAAATTTCTTTTGCACTAAAACGAACAGAATAAAATTATGAAAGCCGGCCGCATTGGCGCAGTTGGTAACGTGCTCGCCTCTCATCATGCGGTCCTGGGTTCGAATCCCACTCAGGCATGGCATATTTTCATACGTTACAAAAAATCATTTCATCCTCCTTGAATATAGTTACACCCCAACGTCGTCGCTAATGACCGTTGTAGTTGATGCGACGTTAAATAAATGAATTAAAAAAAAATTATGAAAAATATTCGTTCTTGGTAATATGATAAATTTTCTGGGTAAAACTAATAAAATAAACTATTTTTTTGATGTAATTTAGTTTTTTTCTGGTAGATCTAGGCATAAACTATTGAAAAACATAAAAAAACAAAAAACAAACATTTTCAGTAAAACCATCGTGCAGTCTCCCCTTAACGTGTCCGTAATTTATTTATTTATTTCATTTATTATTCCTACAAAAGAGCCAAGCCCGTTCTTTGAGGAGGATTATTCAAATTACAAAAAACTCATCATAAACCACTATCATAATTAGAATACTACAATAATAGCAGTGCTAAAAAAAGCAATTAACACTAATACATCACCTACTACATAAAAATCACAAAAAAGAGAAAATTATTAAATAAGCATAAAAAAAATTAGTAAAAAATAAATAACAATAGACAAAAATTAAATAGTTAGCAAAATTAAATTGTGGTTTCAAAACTGGAGGAGATTGAAATTAACGCTGCTAAAACTGTAAAAGTCACATTTCCTTTACAAAAATAACTTTGTCCTTCAGTCTATTTGTACGGTGCGCCACTTCCTAAAAATGACAGAATAAAATATCTAGGTCTCTACATCGACAAAAGACTAACGTGGAACCAAAATGTTAACGAAATGCGAAAAACTTTGGGAGCTAGACGTAAACAACTGTATTATTCGTTAATTTCCAGATCTTCTAAATTCCCACTTCATCTAAAACAACTAGTTTATAAGTATTACCTTAGACCCGTTTGGATATATAGCAGCCAAATTTACTGTTGTGCCAAACCGTCGGTCATTTTGAAAATGCAACGCTTTCAGTGCAAACTGTTAAGACAGATAACTAGTGCTTCCTTTACGTAACGAATTATACAATACACAAAAATTTAAACGTTCCACCTATTAACGATGTGTTCCTACGCACATACACACGATTTAAAAAGAGTATACACAATAATTCAAACCAGCTCATCGGTGACCTAGACACACCAGATTTACCAACTGCCCCTATACAAAGAAGAGTGAAACGACTCTGGAGTAGGGATGTCATGAGACGTCAAAATTAAAAAAATACAAAATAAAATAATTAAAAAATAATGAACTAACTTAATGATTACGGTTGGGCAGCGATCTCCTCAATGTCTTAAAATTTGCCAATATTTGTATCCTCTTTTTACCAAATTTGCTCGTTAATTTTCTACAGTTACAAATAAAGATAACTTGTACGGTTAAAAAAACATGAAAACAAATTTAACCTCTACTACTTTTAAATTTAACTGTAAAATATAATATTACTTCTTAAACATACAATACAAATACATTTAATAAACACTTAATTATACGAATAAAAGACATAATAAATATGATATTAACGCACAATAACAAACAAAATATGATAAACTTTAATATAAATATACATAATTCAACTGTAACTGTGAGTAATATTTTAGTGAGCCAATAATACCCAGTTAACCCTATAGGTGAAGAGAAATTATTGACTCCAAATGAGAGTTCTGCCCCAGCTGGATTAGAAATTTGTTTAGCAAGAGTTTGAAATTCTATCTACGAGATCTGTCTCTAACATAATTCGGAAGCAAGTTGTAAAACTTAGGTGTGGCTGATGACCTAAATGACAACAAATTTATTGTAATCGTTTTAATTGATTTTTTAAATGTATTTAAAATTATTCTTCAGAATTTTGAATGTTAATGTTATTCGTTTTGTAAATTATTTCAATCTAAATTAAGCAAACAATGTTCAGTTTTATACAAGTGACTGAAGATGTACCATCTTCTGTAAATTTTAAATAAATGTGAAAAAATTTTTTAGTTTCAATTTTTCATTTACTCTGATGATGGTGGATCCACCGAAACACGTGTAAGTAGAAATTACAATAAAGGTGACGCAGTTTAAAAAGAAGGTTAGTGAAATTATTATATTAATTCATTATATGAAATAGAAATAATTTCAAACTGCAGGATGCATTATAAAGATTTATTTTTGAATGTTCGGTACGTTGCGCTATATTTAAATAGGTGGTTGACGTGGAACAAGCACGTCAACGAAAAGCGACTCCAGCTAAATAACAGACTGAAACAGTTGTACAGGCTATTATCCAAGCGGTCAAAACTACCCATGGCTACAAAACTCTTGACGTACAAGGCGATGATTCAACCGATCTGGATGTATGGTAGTCAAATTTATGGTGCAGCAAAGCCATCAGTAATTTCAAGAATACAACGTTTTCAAAGTAAATTCTTACGACTGATTACTAATTACCCGAGTAACGTATCCAATAGAACACTACACTATGAATTACGCGTTCCTTACGTCAACGACACATCTAAAACTGTACCGTTGGTTCAGAGACAAACTACACAATCATAACAATCCCTTAATATATATGTAATATGAATTCTGCGGACCTACCAGGAATCGCACAAAGACGACTGAAACGCCGATGGAGTAGAGACATGATACATTAACGCAACTGTAACTTTATTACGTACACAAAAATTTAATTTAAATGAACACATTTATCGTTATCTAGAGAGCTATCGCTGGGTGGTGTCCTCCTCAAAGTCATAACGCGGTTGGATTAAAAAAATTTTTTTTTTGTAATTTAGTTGTGAATGTTTTTGTAAGTTGTTCTTCTTGTTAAAAATGCAACATAAATAAAGTAAAAAGAAAGAAAAAAATATAAATTAAGAGGAGTCTTTACGGAGAGGAGACTTTACGGCTAAATTTTTGGTTCAAGAATCATTGAAAATTTTAACAATGTTCCTTTTTCAAAAATAATATAAATTTTTTAAAATGTCTATCATGGTGTGACGCATGTCATGGCTGGTGGCAACTTTTTAAAAAGGCTTACGTTTAGCTTATGGTAAAAATCATTAATGGTTTCTGTTATCTACTCTTTAAGAAGAATCGAATGACAACAGTTTTCTTTCCACATTTGAACCTTTAAAAAACCTGTTTTTAACTTTTTCTCAAACTTTTTTGCACTTTTTACACATGTGAACAATTTTTTATTTCCGAATATGAAACTTTGATTTATACACTTCCAGATGTAGGCCACTTCCGATCAAAACAGGAACTCCAAACCCATTCCAGGCCCACTTCCTCTTTCGGTAGATTACGAATCCGAAAACTGCTTGTTGCTATCTCTTGTAGTTTCTGACATAAGAGTGTGACGGGAGGACGGATAAAGGAAAATGATTGGTGTACAATTTAAAAATTGCCACCAATGAATTTAAAATTCTCAACAATTGTTTTGATATCAAATTACATCAAAAAATTTAAAACATAATAAATATACTATTTTTAATAAAAATTACAATATTTAACTACTTTAAATTTCTTGAGTTTCAAACGGTAGATGTATAATCACAAGAAACCTATTAATAAAAACGGTGGGGAGAGGTACGTAAGTCATAGGCCTACTGGTTAATTTCTTATCAAATGTCGGTGTTTCCTGATTGGTCAAAGGCCTATCACGGACCAGTGAAGATACAAATACTAATATTATTAACATACAAGTATCCCAGCTCGTTGAGCGTTCGAGAATGTTACCATTAAGTTTTCACAGCGGTAATTATGTTCGATAACAAACAATGACGGTTGTAAAAATCCAGAAACTTTGCAATTACTCTCGAGTGAGAGAACAAACTATTTATTTCAATCCACAGCCGCTACAAGCTAGCCGATTGGTAGGGAGCGGATCAATCAGTTTCCTTGTTACTAAACTCGCTCGCTGATTGGTCGAAGGAGTAGCCTAGCCGGTCACGTCATCTACCATAGAGGAAGACCGAAAGTCTCAGAATTCTAACTTCAATAGAAAAAAACAAAATGGCGGTGGCGCCAGACTCTTGTCTACATATTATATATATAATACATAATACTATATATAGTAGGCATAATATGTATGATATTACAATATATATACATAATATAGGTCATTATGTTCGATAAGAAACAATGGCGGTTGCAAGAACCCAGGAGCTTTGCAATCACTCTCAGGTGAGGGAACGTACTATTTATCTCAATCCACAGCCGCTACAAGCCAGCCGATTGGTAGTGGGCGGATCAATCAGTTTTCTTGTCACTAAACTCGCTCGCTGATTGGTCGAAGGCGTAGCCTAGCCGGTCATGTCAAATACTACAGAGGGACGGACATAAGAATACCGATTGTCCCAGCTCTCTAACTTCGATAGCAAGAAAACAATATGGCAGTGCGCCGGACTCTTATCTATAAATTTAATTTATAATACATAATAATACGCTGTAGAAAAAAGTGGAGTTTAACATAACTTTGTAAGGTTAAAGGTTAATAAACCTTTTTTAAATGCTAGGTCAAGCATAAAGAAACACTAAAATTAAGTTGATTTTTTTGTTTTGTTTAAAATCTGACTGTTCTGCAATTACTGCTAATGCAACGGTGAAGGATGAAATGATTTTTTGTAACGTATGAAAATATGCCGTGCCTGAATGAGATTAAAATTAAGTTGAAATTAAAATTAAGTTGAAAGTGTCCACAATATAATATTTGAAACAAATAAAAAGTAGGATCAAAAATATGCAAAAATCATTTGGAGCAAAAACAACATAGACTAACTCAGATGGAAAAAGTAGAAAGTCAAAAACCTATAAATTCTGACTTCAAATAGTTCTACAGTACTTAGTTTAGCATAAATTTGTGATTTTCCGCATTTTGCCCAGTGCAATCGGTAATATTGTATTTTTTTAAGATTATGGTCTTAATATTCATTTTAGACCGAAAGTGTTCATGAATTGAAGTTATAGAAAATTTTAAAAACCCGATAAATTTCAGTTGAAGCATTTTTTCTATGAAGTTCAGTTCCGCATCAATTAGTTATTTTCTGTGTTATTACGTCAAACAGCGGTTGATTTTCATTTAGCGTCATTCACTCATGTTTAAAATAACGTTAAAGGCCGGCTCCGTGGCGTAGTGGCCACAACATTATCGTACAAAGCGGAAGGTCCCGCCTTCGACTCCCGGCTAGAGTCTGAAAATTTTAACTCGTTTTAACGTGTTATTTACGTGGGTTTTAACCCACCATTACAGTACCGAAACCCACAGTAATTGCTAAGACAAACATTTCGATGCGACTTAAAAAAAGTACGTTATGCTCTTAGTTTTACAATGTTTACTATGATTAAAATCATAGTTATGTTGTTTTTGTTTTTTAGGTCATCAGCTGAAAGGCTAGTGAACCTCTAGAGGCTTTACTAAGTAAAACGAGGAATGAGGTGATTTACCATTAACTTTCTCATTGAGTGGAGAAGTATGCTTATCAGCATGCCAAGCCCTCTGAAAAGCATCTACTTTTCATCCTGCAAATGACAATGCATTACTTTCAAAGGAGATAACTGTGACTAGTGTTTTTTACACCTGCACTTCTTTGGTTCTTAAATGCTTCAGTCATACAAATGGCTGACCATATGATGAAAAACAGAACCATTTTTTAGCCCAATGTTTTGTAATAGGTTATATATTTAATTATATCCATTGACAAGAAAAAGTCGTGTGAGTGCTTCACACCAAATTTTTTGATTTTTTTTTGTTTGGTGATAATTGACTAAAGGTAGCCTACTGTTAGTTTTATACCACCTGGAATCCTGTGAAATACTTTTGAATTTACAAAGTTTTCTGCCTTTTTGTAATAGCATGTTATAAAAGGTGATGTAAACTGTGAAATGGTGTTTACTTACGCTTATGTAAATTGAAACAGTTTTTATGAAACACCTAGTGTGCGTAAATACACGTAAACATGGATGTGTAATGCACATAGAGAATATTAGCAGATGATCCCTTGGAAATGTTCATTCGAGTGATAATCCTCTTCTATGTTCACACACTACTCACTAATACTCTCCCTGTTAGGTCTCATTTAATTTACACATTTCTCACTACATAACCTATTATAATTCCATAAAATATTAATTTTAAATTTATATATTGCTTTCTGTGATTTTACATAACATAGCTTAATTAAACCATAATAATTAATTAGTTATTTAATGGTTTTCGCTATCTATAAATAATGTGTATTAGGTCCATAATGTATTGTGATATAAATACAAAAACCGAGTAATTGATCACGGATTTTCAAGCACTAAGTGTTCATCAACTTTAGGTTTATTAATACTAGCGCACAAAAGTGCAGCAAACTTTACTAAACGTATACACAACTACATTAAAACAATAAAACTTTTGATTTTTTCCGTAGAACTATAAGAACTTTATTGAAACAGTTTTTTTTCTGCAGAGCTTAGTTTCTCAACAAAATATCCAAATTCAACAGAGAGGTCCTCTAGCTTTCCACCCTGCAAATTGCACCTTCACTTCATTCACCACAGGGTCTTGCTGTATAATACAATTTATTCCTCTCAGAGGAGATAACTCAGACTAGTATCTTTTACATCTCTACCTCTTCTATTCTTAAATTTTTCAGTCATTTAATTGTCTTATAATTGTCTAAACTGAATAAGTTTAGAACAATTTGCGGGACAATACATCGAACTTTGAAAAATAAGACAAGAAAGGATACAAGAATTAAACTGTACAAAACTATAGCAGTCCCGGTTTTGCTGTATGGCAGTGAAAGTTGGACCATGACGCAACGAGAGAGAACTCTAATACAAAGTGCAGAAATGAAGTTTTTAAGGGCGACGGCAGGCTATAACAGACTGGACATGAAACGTAATGAAAGTATTAGAGCAGAATTACAGGTCCAACCACTATTAGACGGCATTGCGCGCTACAATTCCAGGTGGTGTGAACATGTGAATAGAATGCGAGAGGAAAGACTACCAGTCCAAATATTAAGTTATGCCCCACGGGGTAGACGTGATAGAGGAAGACCGCTACGAAGATGGGTGCCGGAACAGGCTTTAGGCCTATCCGTGTTTGGGTGATGATGATGATGATGATGATAATTGTCTTAAATTGTGTTAAGAAACAGAATAATGTTTTGTAGCCCTTGAATTAGCAGCTCAAGTGATAATAATTAAACAATCCACCTGCCTGATATTGGGATTTGTTTTGCATATCAATTTTAATTGTAGAATACATATGGAGGAAAATATAACAATCTTCAAAAATAAGACGGTGATTTATTTTATAACAGGATACATTTTGAAAACTGTAGTCTATCATAATTTAAAAATATATTCCACTTTATAGTATTTATTTTAAAATGTAATTTTATTGGTTGAATTCAATGTAGTGGTTTGAGCAAGCAGCGTGAACCCTATTGTCCTTTTGAGTTTTGTTGTTATAGCGTATTTTGTAGCATTTTATATAGAATGTTCCATAACAAAGTAGAACATTTGATTGCTGGGATTGTCTTGTTCAATGTGAGATCCCATCTCATACCTGTAATATCTATCGTATTTCTTTCTTTATGTTTATCTTTTTCTAACATATAATACCATAGTTATCTTTTTGTTTGTTTTGTTTGTTTTTTCATTTATTCTTCCATAAGAAATAAAAAAAAGAAGATATAAAATATGAGACCATTATCTTTGTTCCGTTTTCCTTCCTTATTTACAAATCTTATACGAATATCATCCGGTTAATTTGAAAACCTTGCAATTTCAAACTTATGTCTCTTTAAATAACTTAATCTCTTATTCCAGATATGTATTTTTCATTCTCTTTAACGGTTTATCCTTTTCTGAGAATTTTTAGGAGAGTGAACATGAAGAGAGGATATAAAACTTGTAAATAAATAAATAAATAAACTGGGCGTCTTCGTGGCCTAATGACTAGAGTTTTAAACTTGGTTGCCCAGTGCAGAGCTGAAGGTCCCGGGTTTGATTACTGGCCCGTTTATTTCTGTACCGTAACCCACAATAGTCACTAATAACCAAAGCAGTTGGTGTGAGTTTAAATAAATTTTTTTTATCCTCTTCACGGGTTAGGCATTTCTATCTCTTTCGGCACCCATCTTTTCTTTGACCTGCCAATATGTCTTCTTCCTGCTGGTATGTATTCTCTTCACAAACCAAGAACGCGGCGTTCTGGTATTCTATTAAATGGTCGACCTATTGAGCACGGTAAAATTTTATTGTTTCATTGAGTGGAGAAATTTTCAATTGTTGCCTTATATCTTCATATCTGACTTGTGTAGTCTTGTACATCCCTCGAAACACCTTAAGAATTTCATTTTTGGAGTTTGGATGTTTCTTTCCTTTCTTCTTCTCATCACAGATGCTTCACTGTCGTATATCACGGCTGGAACTGCCACCGTCTTGTTGTTAAGGTCAACAGCCGAAAGGCTGGTTTGAAACTCTAGAGGTTTTACTAAGTAAAAACGAGGAGTGAGGTGGTTTACTATTCACTTCCTCATTGAGTTAAAAGAGTATGCTTATTAGCATGCCACGTCCTCCGAAAAGCACCCACTTTCACCCTGTAAATGACACATTCACTTCGTTCTCCACAGCGTCTGGCTGTATAGTGAAATTCATTACTCTTAGAGGAGATAACTCTGGCTTGTGTCTTTTACACCTCTACCTCTTCTGTTCTTAAATAGTTCAGTCATAAAATTGGCTGACTATGTAATAAGAAACAGAGCTATTTTTTAATTTAGATAGCTTTTTTCACGTCAAAGTCATTTTTATTTTAGACATTAGTTCAAGTTATAGTGTTTACCTTGCTCTAGCAGTCTATGTGTCCATTAATTTGGATCTAATTGGATCCAATTTAGATCTTATCGAGGTCTTTCTACAGAGTTCAATTAAAATAAACTAAACAAAAAAATAATAATAATAACAAACTGTATTGTTACGCAAAAAATATATTGGCCTATATTGTGCTTGACAAGTCAAAAAAAGTTTTCCGGAGGCAAAGGTTCCATGGTTCGAATCCTAGTAAAGGTAATTATTTTTATATGGAATATAATAATATATATGGGTTATCGGTGTACTCTGACGATTTTAATATAATGAACAATACTTCTCAAGAATAGTCAGCCTGAATCTGTACACGGATACATCTCATTTACACGTCATACATGGATGACGTCACCTAAGCTTATTGGTTCATTGGGTTACTTTTGTTCTAAATTGAACAGATTGCAACGTAAACATTGCAACACGTTTTTTGAAAGTATGGTTAATTGAACCCCAACCATCAAAGTACACCGGTAACCACTATCTAGTATTCAAATCCGTATAAAAGTAACTACCTTTACTAGGATTTGAACCAGGAACGTTCGTCTCCGAAAGTCAGCTGTTAATCAGCTGATTTTGGCGACGACTTTACCTCTAGACCAACCCGGTGGGTTGTTAAAATTTAAACCTGTTAGATTTTTTAGATGGTTCAATATTGCAGTTTTATTAACCCTTTATAGGGCAGTACTACTGTAATATGAGACACCTACACAGACACACAACAGACAGTACACACATTAACAATACTCAAACGTAAACATAAACATAACTTTACAGCATCAACATCAACCAGATGACCTCGCCTACAGATGTGAGAATAACAAAAAAAAAAGAAAGAAAAAAGAAAATTTTATTAAGCTAATAAAAAATGGATTGTTGGATCATTCGTTTTTAAAACTTTTAAAGAAAAAGGTCACTGTATACAATTTTTATAATAACAAAAAACAATTTGAAGAATTTATCGATTTAAAAGTTTATACTGAATTTAAAAAATAAATTTTAGAAGATTTAGATAATAAGATTCAACGATTTTAAGAAGTTTTAAAGAATTTTAAGATTTTTAATTGTTTTTAAATATTTTAAATACCTAATAACGATTTTTAAATAAAGAAGTTGAATTTTAATAATATAAAACCTTTTTTGGATTTTTTTTTTTATTACGAACCTCTGGGTTAACACTACTTTATAGGGGAAAAATATACATGTTGTAAAATGTTAAATTTTGTTGTATAGGGACTTAAATAATGTATTTCTAGTGCCAAAACAGTAAGATATTTCTTTTTTTTATGTCAAGTCCTGGTAAGTATACTTACCAAAGAATGTTTATTGAAATGGGAATCACATAATATTCAGTGGTATGAATGCTTATTAAAACACCTTGTAGCCCTATATAACAAAAAATATGACAAATCTTAACTCTCTATCACCATGAATGCTTGCTTTCCCGTAAAAAAACTGGAATTTTCTAAGCACTGTACAAAAGTAACAACAAAACAACATGGTAGCGTACGCTGGTATAAATCCTTACCACATTCGTGTAACTCACAAAGCAAATGGTCGCTGCGCGTTAATTTCAATATGTGAATAGCCTACTTAACAGAGAACATCTATAAACCATAAGATGCCAAGAAGGTTCAACTGTATAGCTTATTCTTTAAAAAAATCGACCCTATTGCCAGTGGTAAGTATACCTACCACAGACCTATAAAGGGTTAACAGATTTTTTGGTAATCCGATCAGGACTTTCCTCTTTCAAGATGGTTGAAAGAAAGAGAGAGGGATTGAGAGAGTTGACTGTAATTAAATATCTGTGTCGAGTAAATCAATAACAGCGTATGTGTAAGTACTCATTAAAGAGGGTTATATACTTTTAAGGTTTAGTTGTGTTCAAAAGTAATTAAGCACACTGAAATATATTCTGTAGCAAAGATAATTTGCGTATTTAGAAAAGAAACAATGAACAGAGGGAGTGAGTTAGTGAGTGAGGTTAAAGTGAGTCTTCTTAAACAATTAAAAGTTGTTCGGATGAATTCTACTAGGTTAACAACAGTAAGCCTGGTTGTTAAACGAGGTTAATGCGAGAAGTTTAATTCTTAGGATGTAAAAACCGACATAAATAATTTACATGGGGCTAAAGGGTAAAGATTAACCTGAAACTAACAACTAAAGGTTCATGCTACGATAAAAACATGTTTACTGGTATTATTAAGTAGCCTATTTAACAAATATTAAATCTTTCTTATGCTATTACTCAGGTTAACTACTCGTTACTTCGTGAAAGTAACTTTTATGTTTGAAATTTAAGTTATAAACGTTTCATTTTAGTGACTGAAATATTTCTGCTTAATTATTTTATTAAGATAAAAAATAATAAACTTTCCTCTAAAATTATAAAGTTCTAAAAAAATTTAAAAAATTAATTTTTTAGCTTGTTTCACATCAAAAGCTCAGTCATTAGTAACTACAAGAGACTATGGTACGAAATAAATGAATTATAATGCTCTTCCAGTACAATTTAGAACACGCCTTAGATATCCCATTATCAATTAAAACGGACACAGAGGTAGATGATGCTATTGATTTATTTACTACCTCTGTTCAACAGTGTGCATGGAAGGCATCACTGCCATACCGTCCAAATGTCCCAGACGCCCCTCACTATCCCACCCATATCAGAGAACTTATTCGTGAAAAACGCCGCGCCCGTAACACTTGGCAGAGAACTCGCCTACCATCTGATAAACGTCGCTTAAACCGGCTGACAAACGAGCTGAAACAGCAAATTCAAACACACAACACCCGCTTATACGAAAATTATACTGGAACTCTGAACGAGAAGGATGGTAGTCTATGGCGTAGCACAAAACGCCTACTACGGCATCACACGACATCGATGCCCCTTAGGGTGGGTGACGGACCCTGGCCAATAACTGATGACGACAAAGCTGAATGCTTTGGTAGACATCTTTCTGAAACATTCACTCCCCATAATGACATCCAATCTGTACATCACCAACGCGTTACTCAGTCACTAGATGAACCGCTTCAATTATCCCTTCCGCCGAAATACTTTCACCCCTCCGAAGTAAAATCTGAAATTTCGAGATTACCACGTAAAAAGTCACCGGGATATGATTTAATAACAGCTGAAATACTTAAACATTTACCGCGGAAAGCGCTCGTTCTTACTACAATCTTCAATAGTATATTGCGCACGACACATTTCCCCACTCAGTGGAAGTATGCAGAAATAGTAATGATACAAAAACCGAACAAACCTTTTCATTTACCTTCCTCCTACCGACCAATAAGCCTCCTCTCAGTACCTTCAAAAATTTTCGAAAAACTCCTTTACAAGCGCATTCTTCCGCTGGTTCATGATACACTACCTCCACATCAATTCGGATTCCGCACTCAACACTCCACCACACAACAACTGCACAGGGTGACTGATTACATAGCTTCGTCTATGGAACAAAAGATATATGTGTCCGCAGGTTTCCTGGATGTCGCTCAAGCTTTTGACAGAGTTTGGCATACAGGTCTCTTACACAAACTGAAAGAAATACTACCATTTACCTACTACCTTATCATGAATTCCTTCCTATCTGACAGATTCTTTAGAATTCGTTTAGGATCGTCTTACTCAAATTTCTTTCTTGTCTTAGCCGGCGTGCCTCAGGGCTCAATTTTAGCCCCACTTCTCTATTCTGTATACACTTCAGACCTACCGACCCTACCCCAGACCCTCACTGCTACCTACGCTGACGACACAGCGATATTAGCCCGAGACCAAAACTCTATACACGCTTCACTAACACTCCAACATCATCTCAATCTTATACACGAATGGTGTAAAACATGGAAAATAAAACTTAATACGACAAAATCCCTTCACGTAACTTTCACACTCCGCCATGGTGATTGCCCACCAGTATACATAGACAATGAACCTCTCGCAAAGACAGATACGGCCAAGTATCTCGGTCTGACTTTCGATAAACGACTAACTTGGAGCACACATATCAAACGGAAACGTTTATTACTGAATTCCCGACTTGAACTTCTATATTCCCTACTTCACAAACGATCAAAATTACCAATGGCACAAAAATTACGAATATATTGTTCTCTTTTGAAACCTATTTGGACCTACGGATCCCAAATTTACGGTTCAACCAAACCCTCTAACTTGCAACGAATTCAAGCATTCCAGTCAAAAACATTACGCCTTATAGCAAATGCACCTCTTTACGTTAGCAACAAAACCTTACATACAGATTTGAAAACACCACTTGTACAAAATTCCATTGAATACCTATACAAACGCTTTCACAACAAGACACACGAACACGAAAACCCCCTGGTACGTTCACTTTCCTCCGTCCATTTACCTGATAATCCCCCTAGACGCCTTAAAAGACGCTGGAGTAGAGACCTGCTAGTTTGATATACAAATTTCAATCTTGGGGTGGCACCAATTGGGGCTCTACCCCTCTCATGCCTATCATGTCATTTACATTATTATCATAATCATCACATTTGCTTGTTGTAACGTTTTACAGTTGTAAATAAAGAATTAAAGAGAAAAAAAAAATGCTTTACACGGTTGATAAACTCTGCTGTTTCACGCATTTAGACCAATCAGAACGTTTGCCAGCAATATCAGATTTTACGAATTTTTCAGCGTGACAAACATTACGCGCGCATGCGTATAAGAGCCACAGTAGTTCACTCGTGTTTTGCATCTGGTACTGAACACATCGATTATAGCGATTATAGAGCGCTTTAACATGCAATAAACCCACCGGGTTGGTCTAGAGGTCAAGTCGTAGCCAAAATCAGCTGTTTAAGAGCTGGTTTTCGGAGACGAAGGTTCCTAGTTAAAATCCTAGTAAAGATAGTTGCTTTAATACGTATTAAAATACTAGACAGTTATTACCAGTGTAGTTTGATAGTTGGTGTACAATTTCACCATACTCTCTCAGGAATAGTCGGCCTAAGTAAGTGCAAGATTACTCCTCATTTACGCGTCATACACATCATCCTCATCTCATTGGGTCATGGGGTTGCTTATTGTTCTGAATTGAACAGATTGCCACTTACACAAATTAGGAATTACAAAAAAAACATGCAATACTTAATAGTATAATCAGCTGGTTGTATGTTCATAAGTTATAATTTTTGTTGAAAGACCAACAAAATGGCTGAAGAAATATATAACAGAACTACAAGAGCAGGTGTTGAAAACGTTGCTGGCAAGTTATTGGCTAGCTATGAAGTGGGTAGGGGGGGGGCAATCCGTACATTCAGAGCTAATGAACCCTGAAAATAATATAGTAAACTTTATTGGGTTTATACCCTTGAAACCAACTCCATTGTGCATAAGTGACAGGTTGATGTGGCATGTCAAACTTATGAATCATTGACCCTTTATTTTAAAGGTAATTGGTGTTCCAGTAACTAAATAAATAAATGGCTCAACAGAAAAACGTTGCAAGTGAAAAAATTTACACAAGTTAGGTTTTAATGGAATACGTTCTATAATCTTTTATTTGATCATAATAGTGAATTCTAACGGGTAGAATTGTAACTAAAATCTCGAAAATTCTTTTGTTTTTTGTTAGCTTTTATATGTTTCCGGGAACCGTACACTATTGACAACCATCCACTTTGATAGCTGCTTTTTGCTGTATTTTTAAAGTGGATTAGGCATGAGTTTTGAACAGGGACCCCTCAGTAGACAGTAGAGTTTCTTCATGGATGGCTGTCAGCTGGTCACCACACAAAGTCGCTTACCCAACCGGAGTTACTTAACAAATAATAGCGACTTTCTACCAGCTGACTGACTGGGCTGGCCCGGAGGCCCGGAAATATCATTGTCTGGAGTACAATCTGCCGTTAAAAGTGTGACCAGATATTTATATGTTATTTTTTTCAACTCAATAAACCTTTTCCGGTTTGTATATTGTGGCCTGACCTCCAACGACCATTTATAAATTATTATTCATCTTCTTAAAGTGCTTATCAGTTAAAAATGTTGGCGATAATCATGGAAATTCACATTTTGTCAACAGCAATACGAAAGAGTTGTTAGGAGGATTTGTTGAACCAGGTTGTAAGATTTTTTAACCGCGATATCCTTCTTCTTTTCCTCTTCCTCCGAAGATCTTCTTTTGCAAAATACAATGAAGCAAGGCATATCTGGCTTCGTTCCGCATAATATGATCCGTATACTGCCGATAAATTACCGACCATAAACTAATTACCGTATGAAAAGTAATTATATAATTGTAATCCGTTATAATAATATCAAAATAAATTGAATAAAATCTAAAGCTCAGTTTTGGTGAACAGTGTTTGGTGTAACAAAAAATAAAACTGTAATTGAATGTCAAGAAGCGCTTTTAAAATTCTTTAGCAAAACAATACGATTTCCAAGGTTAAAAGGCCAGCGTTAAGGCTCAGGATATCTTCTCTATTATTTAACAAAAGGACTGTAAATATTTTATGTGACATGGTAGTCTCATTTACTAATTTAAATTTAATCCCTTGACACGTTGACATAGAGACGAATTTTAGAGTAACCAAACATTGCTGAAGAATAATATATTTTAACAACCATAGTTTTTGCCTACTGGAACAAGAATTTCATTTTGAAATCGCTAAAAATACCGTGTTATCATAACCACGTAAAAACAACTTTAAACATGTTTTAATTTTGAGGTAAAAGCATGAAAAGTTGTTGACAATTTCTACTGATTCACCTTTTTAAAAATTAATCAATATATACTATTAAATTTCTTTTATGAAATTTTTTTGTAAAATTTAAGTTTTCGTTTAATATCGCGTCTTTGGCGCATTGAATAGCGCGCTAGACTACAAAACAGACGATGCCAGGTTCGATCCTCGTCTAGGTTCAGAAAATTTGAACACGTTACAGTACCCATCGCTACAGTACCAAAACCCACATTAGTAGCTAATGACCAAGATTTCGATTCGACTTTAAATAAACGCATCCCGGTAGTTAAACTTCAAAAAAATTGGGCAAAGAAGTCGGAAAAGGTCAAAGGATCATGACAGGAAGAAGAAGAAGTCTCTGAAATCCTTAATTTTTATTTTATCTGTTGATATTCTGAAATTATAGGCCTTACAAAGGCCTATTTCAGTAAAGATAGGTCTTTGAAAGTTTCCTAGATTAGCAAATAGTCCTGATATAATTAGTATTTAAGTAACTAACATGTAGTTGTAATTACTAACACACTAATAGATTACCGGAGTTGTTCAGTAGTTAATAAACAAACAAGTACTGAATTGATCTTCCCTTGAACAAAACCATAGTTGGAAAACCACATTTGGGTGGATTAATTTTCTCACTACGAATTAAAATAAATAGTTTTATATTTTCAAAGTATAATTAAGGAAATTAACATTAATATTGTAATGATATTTTCTTGTAAGCGATGGGAAAATAACTAAAATAAATAATAATAAAAATAATAAATAATGATATTTGACTCTAAAATTCATAACTTTAGTCTCGTTTATTGATACTTTAAAATAAAATTGTAGTCTTCACAAATAAGTATTTCGGAATATAAAGAGTCGTTTTTGAAAATTATCCTGAAATTTTACCAACATAACAACATCGTCTGCGATGAAAATAAAAACAATAAGAAATAATAAATTTTTAAAGAATGACCTACATTATAAACGAATAATAAAATATAAAATATTTAGAACAGATATAGTTTCTATTAGAATAATATAAAACTTAATTAGGTTAGGTTACTTCAATTAAACGACCGGCAAACAAGTATATTAATATAAGCGAAATTACTAATTCGCCTGTTAAACAAAAGGGCAGAGAAAATATTTAAATTTTTACTTGAATTTATGAATACCAATTGAATGCAAAGAGGTATGTTTTACGTTTTACTGCCTCCCCCTACCATCCCTTCACCACCGCCTAACATTCATACATGCAAACTTAGTTAAGTCCATTTGAACAGTGCGTATGGTGATTCGTGTATTAATTTATGGCTCAATTACTGACATTGTTATTTAATAACGAAATTTTATTACTCTACATTTCTTAGTGGTTTCTTTTTCAACGGTCATTTATCAAAATAAGTAACGCAGCAAAACAACTACAGGGTAGGCCCATTCATTTAATTTTTTTAACAGTAAAGGAAAACGTATTGTGCTGTATTTTTTCATAATGATAACCTGTCAATCATTGTCTTTTAAATCAATCATTTTTCGTCAATGCATGTGTTTTTAATCATATCATTAATTTATTAGTTTGTACTGTAATTTGAATGAAAAATCTGTTAATTATAATTAAGTTTTTACTTTCTTTTGCCTGACATGAATATAAATATGTACAGTTCAGCCGTTCTTAGTTTGCTCCTACTGTCAACAAACAAAAGCCACCTACTACAGGGTGTACGCTAGAGTCTGCGACTTTACGGATGTCGTATTCCTATTAAGTTAACTATTTTCTAAATTATAAGTACTTAAAGTACGAAAAACATCAGTCATAATATGATATAGGTCTAACAATTTCATTTAGAAAAATACTTTTAAAAGTATTTTGTATTTAAATCCTTTTGAAAGTATTTTGTTGTTACTTTTTAATCAGCGTGTACACAATTTGATATAATGCGCATGCTTAGTGCCGTCAATATTTGTTTATATTAGAAGCAAACTAAGAGAGGCTGGACTTTAAAAGAAAAGTACTGATTTCATAACGATTTTTCAACGGAAATAAACGTTTTTAGGCCCCTGAACCCCAAAAAAATGTTTAAACAATTGGTATGTGTGTGAACAAAATATCTCAAGGATGAAATATTGTACTGAAGTATTTTTTTGATATATTATATTAGACCGAGTGATTGCCGGTATAAGCGATCCCCCACTTATTGGCCAACGGCTTCGGGCGGATGAGCTTATAAGTGTAAGGGCACTCTTTTGTCCTGAGATTGGGAAACTGGTCTCAAAGGCGGATGAACCAAATGGTCAACGGCATAAGGATGCAGAAAGCAACAGGAAACTACTGCATTAAAGATCTATGGATATCCTTAGTATAAATCATCATGGCGAAGTTCAGAACTAAATTATCCGGAGCAATAAGTTCCCCAATCGGATCTCCGGGGGGAACAGTAATGAACAAGACTGTGAGAGTAGATAAATTAAAAATTGGCACATGGAATGTAAAATCCATGTATGAATCGGGAAAGATGCATAATGTTATACATGAAATGCAAAGACTGAAAATCAATATCTTAGGAATCAGTGAAACAAGGTGGCCTGGACATGGTCAGATACCAACAGCTGGAGGCATGTTGTACTTCTCTGGAAATGACGGTAATCATCACAGACATGGCGTGGCAATTGCAGTCTCAAGAGACATTGTGGCATCTGTTATCAGCTTTGTGCCTATCTCAGACCGTGTCATGCTTTTGCAACTACAGTCCAACTCAAGGAAACTAAACATAATACAGGTTTACGTTCCTACTGCAGACAAGTCGGAAGAAGAAATTGAACAATTTTATGACCTAATCAGAAGGACACTGAAGTCACTAAATCGAAGGGATATCAATTTAATTCTTGGAAATTTCAATGCAAAGGTCGGCAGTGAGAGTTGTGATAAATACGTAGGACAAAATGGATTGGGGACAAGAAATGAAAGAGGTGATAGGCTTGTACAATTTTGCATAGAGGAAGATATGGTAATAACAAATACTTTCTATAAGCTCCCAAAGCGACGTCTATATACATGGAGATCACCACGGGACAATGATCAGAACCCAATAAGAAATCAGATAGACTTCATCTTAATAAGTGCAAGATACAGAAACAATATCACATCAGTTAAGACATACCCAGGTGCTGACGTCTCCTCAGACCATAACCCATTGGTAGCTCAGATGCATATCAAACTCAAAAGAATTCCAAAGAAAAAAGAAGCTCGAATAAATATAGAACTACTGAAAAACCATAGCATAAAGAATGAGCTACAAATAAAAATAAATGAAAACCTGAAAACCCTAGAAAGCGAGGAGGATTATCAAAACTGTAGAAGTATTGATGAAGGATGGCATAGGATTAAATAAGTTTTATTGGAACCATCCATAAGCACTTTGAAAAAAGAAAAGCCCAAAGGAAAGAAAGAATGGATGAATAATGAAATCCTTCATCTAATGGATAAAAGAAGAGAATGTAAGGGGACAAATGAGCAACAATATAAAGAAATACATAAAATACTCCGCTCAAAAATCAGGAAAGCAAAGGAAGAATACTACAAACAAAAATGTGAAGAGATTGAAGAATTGCAAGTAAAGCATGACAATTTCAATGTACACAAAAAAGTCAAAGAACTCGTTGGTACAAATAGACAAAAGCAGTTCAATATATTGTATGATAACAATGGAAAAATAGTGACAGATATGGAACACAAAATGGAGTTATGGAAGAATTACATTACTCAACTCTTTGAGGACACGAGGCAGCAGGCTAATTTTGAAAATATGGAAGGTGAGTTAGGTCCAGACATAATTAAAGATGAAGTGATGTATGCACTAAACACTCTAAAGAACAAAAAAGCTACAGGTCCAGATCAACTGCCTGCAGAAATTCTCAAATTGATTGAGGAAGATCAAATACATGTTCTGGTTGAGTTAATTAACACAACAGGAACAATACCAAATGAATGGTTGCTATCAACGTTTATAACCCTCCCTAAAAAGAAAAATGCAAAGTACTGTTCTGACTACCGTACAATAAGCTTGATGGGACATGCATTGAAAATCCTGTTGAAGGTGATCCATAATAGAATATTCAGAAAGTTAGACGTAGATATCAGTGACACACAATTTGGGTTTCGTAATGGCCTAGGAACAAGAGAGGCACTGTTTGCTCTCAATGTACTATCTCAACGGTGTCTGGACATGAACCAAGAACTACATGTGTGCTTCATAGACTATAAAAAAGCCTTTGATAAAGTTAGGCATGATCAATTCATTGAAACATTAATAAAGAGAAGAATAGATCTCAGAGACATAAGAATAATATCGAACCTGTACTATGGCCAAAAAGCGGCAGTGCGGATAGAAGACATGACATCCGAGGAAATAGAAATACAGAGAGGTGTTAGACAGGGGTGCATACTTTCACCTATCCTGTTTAATGTATACTCGGAAGATATAGTAAATAAGGCACTTAATGAGCTGGACACAGGCATTAAAATCAATGGCATGACGATAAATAATTTGAGATTTGCTGATATTATAGCTGGAACACATGAAGACCTTCAGATGCTAATAAACAGAGTGGCCACAATTAGTGAAGAGTACGGTCTTTCACTTAATATTAATAAAACAAAGTATATGTTAATAGCTAAAGCTTATCAGAACGTTGGTAGGATATATGTAGGGAACCAATGCATTGAAGGAGTCCATGCTTACAAGTACCTAGGCACAACTGTTAATGAAAACAATGACAGCTCTCAAGAAATTCGCATCAGAATAGAACAGGCCAGAAAAACATTTATAAAGATGAAGAAACTGTTCTGCTGCCGAGATTAAAGCCTTGAATTAAAAACACGTCTCCTAAGATGCTATGGCCTATCCGTACTGTACTATGGGATGGAGGCTTGGACAATGAAGAAGATTGATGAAAAGAGACTAGATGCATTTGAGATGTGGCTGTACCGGCGAATTCTGAGGATTTCATGGGTGGAAAAGATGACGAATGTGGAGGTGTTGAGACGTATGCATAAAGAAAGAGAAGTACTATTAACAGTGAAGAAAAGAAAATTATTGTATATGGGACATGTCATGAAAAATATAAAATATTACAAGTGATTGTCCAGGGGAAAATCCAAGGAAAGAGATCCTTGGGAAGAAGACGAAAATCCTGGCTGAAAAACCTAAGAGATTGGTATGGTTGCAGCAACAACGAATTGTTTAGGGCTGTGATATCAAAGATAAAAATCGCTCTGATGATTGCCAACCTTCGAAGCGGAGATGGCACGTGAAGAAGAAGAAACAATATTGTTACAGAGATGCTTACCAGAACTGTAATAAAATAAAATTTAGATTGCGCCTATAATTACTCTCTTCTGTGCCCCACGTTGGACGCCAAAATGTAATGAAATGAAATTTAGATTATTAATAATGAAATAAATGCAAACAAATTGAAATTGATGATAAATTTATTGAAAACGATAGAAAATGAAAAAAAAATTTACTGACAAAATTGAATTTTACTGATCTTGAATTTTAATTTATTGATTACACTCTATTCTACAATTAATTCTAAATATTTGCTAAATTATATTTATAACATTAAAAGTTAAATTATTTTGGTCTTACTAGCAGATACCGACATATTATACTCTTTACATATCTTGTCGAGCATATGAATAGACCTTTGCAGTTCATCTTCACTTTCTTGGAGGATTAATTGGTCATCCGCGTACAACAACGTATTAAAGTAGAAACCTTCTCCTAACTCGATACCAGATCCAGCCCCCTGCTTTCATTTTCTACAAACATCATCGATGTAGATATTAAATAATGTTGGAGAGAGGCTACAACCTTGTCTAACTCCTTGATCAATCTTCTGCCAACTTTCGTCACCTTGAAGAAGAAGAAGAAGAAGAAACAATATTGTTACAAAGATGCTTACCAGAACTGTAATGAAATAAAATGTAATGAAATAAAATCTTCTTGAATTCTGTGGTAGTATTGCCTACTTTTACTGCTATGGCTGTATCCTTGTATAGACTTACCACAATGTCAATTAGATGTTGCGGGTAACCTCTCTTTCCCATTATATACCATAACTTGGAGCGCCGTACTTTATCGAAAGCTTTCTCATAATCTATGAAAGCATAGCCGGAGAGAACACATTAGAAGTAGCGTGATTCGAGAAGAACTGAAGAGAGACGAAACAATCATTGATAAAATGTGGAGGTACAGAAATAGGTGGCAGGAACATGTACTTAGGATGTCACCTGATAAAGCTAGTCTTCAGGCGCTGAAGTATCGCCCTCGAGGAAGGAGATGTTTGGGGCGTTCAAGAAAGAGATGGTGTGATGTTGGAACAGGCGATTGGCCTAATCCGTAAAGGAGATGATGATGATGATGAAAAGTTAAATTGAATTTATAATTTTTTAATTCTATTGAGCTCAAAATATTTAAATAATTAATTAATAGTTACAATTCTTTATATTTCTTGAAGTCTCTGCTGTACCATGTGCCTTGTTCCATTGACCGGGATCGAATAGGGGATTTCACCATTGTTACAATTATTGGGTTTTTAGTATCTATTCGATTCTCTTATAATTTTATCTGCTTGTCTTAAAAATCATTAAGTTGTTTAATTCAGTTTTATAATTCAATTGTCTGCCCATAACAGACAGGTGGAGTGTCAAATTATTTACACTCAATCTGTTCATTGCAGGGCTAAAATAAATAGTTCTGTTTCTTATCACATGGTCAGCCAATTAAATGACTGAATCATTTAAGAACAGAAGAGGTAGAGGTGTAAAAGACACTAATCAGAGTTATCTCCTCTGGAAGTAATGAATTTCATTATACAGCCAGACCCTGTGGTGAATGATATGAAGGTGTCATTTGCAGAGTGGAAAATATGTGCTTTTCAGAGGGCCCGGCATGCTGATAAGCGTAATTTTCCACTCAGTGAGGAAGGCAATTGTAAACCACCTCACTCCTCGTTTTACTTAGTAAAACCTCTACAGGTTCAAACCAGCCTTTTGGCTGATGACCTAAACAACAACAACAACAATTCAATTGTATCTTGATGTTCTGCTAATATCCTTTTTATTATTTGTTAATCTATTCACATTATTTATTTAAAATTATACCTTCTTTTATTTTATGACTCCACTTCCAATAAATTTGAATCTTTGGCTTCTGGAATAATTATTTATGTTTCTGATATTTTATTCTTAAAGTTTAGTTTAATATATTTAATTTTTGATTTAAAATATTTGGATAATAATTGGAAATTATTTATTCTGATGATTTATTATGATGATTATTTAATTATTTATTTAAAATTCTTCAACAATTGATTTCTAAGCTTGATCTTCGATCAACGATATTGTGAATCATAGACTGCTATTCTACAGAACCTCGGTAATTAATTTAAAATAACTCAACGAGTACATTACTCTTATACTGTGTACTAAAACCTAACACTAATTCTAATCGTGCACTAACACTGCTCTGATTTCTCACAATGACACTACACAAGCTCAAATGGTTTCTTTCTTTTTAGCCTTCGCACCAGATCATCGTTGTCAAGCAGCTGGATTGCTTCAACGTTGTTATGGTGGTGAAGTCTTTTCTCATGCTTCTGTGCGAACCTCTGGATTTTGCTGGAGAACAAGTTCACCCATAAGTCTCTGTGGAAGTCGTTAATTTTTTGAACCAGGGTGCGTCGACAATATTTCTCAGCACCCTGTTTTGGAAACGTTAAAGGATGTTTATATAGGGTGTTCAATTTAAAACAGAACCCGTTGCTAATATAAAAATAATAAAAATAGGCGTGTGGTGTGCGGTTTCAAGGCGAAGAATAATAGGACCTTTGTTTTTTTAAACAACTGTGAATGCTGCCGTCTACCAATACATTATCCAACAGTTCATAGCCTTACTGCAAGAGGGTGAGCGTTACTGCTGGCTGCAACAGGACGGTGCCACTTGCCATACAGCTCGCTCTAGTATGGAGATGCTACAGGAATTTTTTGATGGAAGGATCATTTCAACAGGATTGTGGCCACCACGATCCCCTGATCTGTCTAGCCTTGACTTCTTTCTGTGGGGCTACTTAAAAGAAATTTTTTACAGGAGCAATCCTCATACCCTACAGGAATTGAAGACAAACATTACTAATGCTATTAATGAGATAGACAGAGAAAAGCTGAAAAGAGTGGCCAGGAACATGGTGAAACGTGTTGATAAGTGCATTGAAATGGATGGACAACATTTTCAACATCTGCTGTAATTTCGTAATGTAAGTGTTTGTCAATAAATTGTTATTTACACACTGAACTAAGAGTTGGGTTCTGTTTTAAATTGAACACCCTTTTATTACTTTGTTTCGTACATTACAAGAGTTGGGTACCATTCGTCCAGACGGGCTTTATCATCTGTTTATAGAGCAGAAGTTTGTTACATATTAATAATGATGATCTTCATCCCAGCAGGCAGTACAATTTTTGATACCTTAGTCCAAGTTCCTCTCTTTCATTTTGAATATGGGCTTACCAGGGTACGAAGGTGAAACTTTGAACTAAAGTTGGGTACCACTAGGTGACCCGACACAAACATTTTCATCAAATCATGTCGATTTTTCGAAATAACATTTTTAATGAATGCAGGTTTTTAGGCCCCTGAACCCAAAAAAACATGTTTTTAACAATTGGTTGTGTGTGTGAAAAAAATATCTCAATGATGAAATATTGTACAAAGTTATATTAATGTGGGTATCAATAAGAAACCCGACACAAACATTTTCATCAAATCGGTCATCCAGAAGTAGTAGTATATTCGTGCTCTTTTTCACTTTTTACGATTTTCTCAAAAACGGGTCGTACGATTTATTTAAAAATCACCTCAACACTACATTTTTTTACAAGATAGGATAAGAGCGGAATTCTTAGGGCGGCTGTGCTTTCGTGGTAATTTGTTTTTAAGATTTCGGTCTTAATAAACGTACTTGACTGTGAATGGATTTTGTGTTGCGGGTCGTTTCAAAATAGTGGCGCTGCGGGACAGACACTAAATTAAGTTTGTAGTAAGTATGCGTATAGGTGGTAGCAAGTTTTTGTGGGCAGGTAAATCAATGTTTTGATTGTTATATTTTTTTATATTACTTATAATTAAGTTTAGAAGCTCAAATTTTGTAATTTATTAAAATTGAAATAATATAATATTGAATTAGTAGTCTAAGTTAAGTTAGGTATTAATATTGTAATTATTAAATATGTTAAAATAATATTGTTATGAGTTTAAAGAAAGTCCGTTTGGTATTAATTATACCCAGATCCCGAACGAACCTAGGATTAGGTTATTAAATATAATTACATTTTTTTTTAGAAAAGTTTGAATCGATTCGGTGTTGTAAAAAATAATTTTTTATCCCTAATATGTGTAGGCCAACGTTGCAATCTATTCAATTCAGAACAATAAGTAACCCCATGACCCAATCAGATGAGGGTGATGTGTATAACATGTAAATGATGTCTAGTCTTGTACGGATCCAGGCCTGGTCTTCGTTGGTAGTACTGTTGTTGAAGATTGTAGTGGTGTGTATTTGTTATTGTATTTTTACTTTCTCTTGCCTATATGAATATATAGGAAGGAAAGTATTGTTTTCATGTCGATTTTTCGAAATCGAGTTTTCACCGGATCTATACGTTTTCAGACCCCCTGAACCCAAAAAACATGTTTTTAGCGATTGGTCTGTGTGTGTGTGTGTGTGTCTGTGTGTGTGTGTGTGTGTGTGAACAGAATATCTCAAGAATGGAACATCGTACGAACTTAAAACTTGAAACTGAAGTTACATACCACTACCGGACCCGACACAAACATTTTCATCAAAATCGGTCAACCGGAAGTAGTAGTTTATTCGTATAATTTTTTCACTTTTTTGCAATTTTCTCAAAAACTGGTCCTACGATTTTTTTAAAAATCGCCTCATTTACTCAATTTTTTATTCTCTACAAGATTGGGTAGGCGCCATGTTTGCTGAAATTCTGGGTGAGGCTGTTTTTACGTAAAAACATAGTTTTTTAAGATTACGGCTTTAATATGCAATTTAGAGCAAACATTTATATAATAAAAGTTGTAGAGAATTTAAAATCCTACATCTTTTATTTCAAACACTTTTTTGTATAACGCTTAGTTTAGCGGTAATTTGCGATTTTCTGTTTTTTTCTCACGAAAACGTGAGAAAAATTGATTTTTTTAACATTTCGGCCTTAGTACGCATTTTACGACAAAAGTGTATATCATAAAATTTATAGAAAATTAAGAGATCTACAACTTTTATTCAGAGCATTTTTCTCTACAGAGCCTAATTTAGCGTGAAAGTGTGATTTTCCGTTTTTTTGTAAGCCAAATTTGAGTTCGATTTTCATTTTGCGTCATTCACTCATGATTAAAATAAGGTTATGTTTGTTGAGGTTAGTTTGTTTTGTTTATTTCTAATATTTTATTAATAATGTTAGGTTTATTATAAATTATTTGCATAGGCAAGAGAAAGTTGTGTGAGTGTTTCACACCAGATTGTTTTTGTATATTAAAGTGGTTTAGATACAACTGATCGTTTTTTATGTGATGGTACTTTATCTATGTAAGTGTGTGATTAGGTGGTGCTAAAAAGTATTGTGGTAAGAAACTGTGTATGACTTTTTAATCAAAAAATCGCATAGTAGAATGGGTTTCAGTACGAATTAATTGGATAAGAGTTACGGTAATATTTTAAAAAACTGAACTTTGTACTAGGAGCTGCCAATCTTAAAGTTTTAAGAAATAAATGAACGGGTTGTAATGACCAATACTGCACAGATTTATTCAAACAAAGGATTTAATTAGAGAGGTAGATAAGCCTACTTTAATATTTATAACAGATTATGTACTGAATTTGATAAGAAAATAGGCGGTATCGGATTTTATTTTGCTTTAATTGGATTAAGGTAAAATCTATTCATTATAATTATTTTATCATTTAATAGTCTGTATTTTTTGATTAAATTTGTATTCCTTTCATTTTCATTTGCCGTCCACTTTGTTTTTACTGTCATAATTACCATGGGCCTTCTTTTGTGTTCCCATGCCTTGGTAGCCCTCTAGGCGTATCCAGCAACTCCTGTGTGCCTGTTTCCTTATGGGTTTTGAATAATTGTGTGTCAGGGTGAATGTTAATCTGCAGTCTTATAGGTTTGACGGTAAAACTTGCATTATATCAGGGAGAGCAGTAGATGTCAGATAAAAAAATCAGCCAGTACTTTACTCCGGGGAAGCGCTTAAGGTCCTGAGAGAGTATGTTTAATTGAACCCCAACCATCAAAGTACACCAGTAACCAGTGTATAGAAAAAGATAATGAAAAGAAAAATTATTTTAAATATACGATTGTTATTAATGAATTATTTACTTGTTATTAAAAGTAATTGTTAAGTGACTGTCAATATTGATTACTTCTGTTTCTTTCTTTTATGATGAATTCATGAATGAAAATAAATTTTATCAATTTATTAATTTATCGACTGACCTAAATAAAACTAAATAACTTATATAAAATAAGAATAGATGTATTTAACTAATAAGATTTTCATGCAAAATTAAACTTTAAGATTCATTTCTCATAAATCAGAGTGTGAATGCGAATAAAAAAAGAACCCTTTTTTAAAGCACTTTTAGCTAAAAAGGGATTTGAATTGAAGAGCATGTTAAAAAATCGGTTCGGTTTCTATTTCATGTTTATCAGCGTTATGAATACAGTAGTTACGTTGAATACTGTATTCAGGATTGACTAGCTTCATCTGAACTCAATCATATTCAAATGAAAAATATTTCTAGTTAGGAGAAAGAAATCAAGAAAAAGAAGAAAATTGAATACGTAGATAAGAGTTGAAGTATTTCCAATTGATTATATCATTAAATATATTGAATGTGAAAATACTCACTAATACATAATACAAGGTTATTTGATCATTACTATTATTGTATGCATATAGAAATACTAACACGCTTTTTTTTACCAAAGAAAAATCTAACTTTAAAAAGAGATAATATTTTTTTTTGACACTTTTTATTGGAAATTTAATATCTGTTATTACAAAATATAACCGTATCTAAATATGACGCTAAAAGTTCCAAAACTTGAATTATTACTTGCTGGAGTTTGCAGTTATCACTACAGTCCTACAACTGGCCAAGTAGATTCTGAGGCATTTTAAACGATCTGTGCTGAGTATATTACCCTATTGTACATGTCCGTATCTAAATATAAAATATAAAATAGAAGGAGAAACAGCGGGCATTGTCATGAATGGTACTTCTATAAACAACCTACGGTACGCAGACGACACGGTATTGCTCGCCGAAAGCATAGAAGGCCTGCAAAGAATGCGGAACAACATAATTAAAGCCAGTGAAGAGTATGGGCTCGCATTAAACGCTAAGAAGACAAAATACATGGTCATTACTAAGCTAGACAATCCACAGGAACAACGTTTTGCTGGCCAAGACAGAATCGAACAAGTGGAAGCCTATAATTATCTGGCAACCCGAGTCAATTGCAGTGCAAGCCACCTGCCAGAAATAAAGATCAGAATTGAAAAGGCCAGGGCAGCATTCCTAAAACTAAAACCTCTTCTATCGGCCCGCGACCTGAGCCTCGAAACTAGGACCCGCCTCTTGAAGTGCTACGTCTTTCCCATCCTCTTGTATGGGGTAGAGGCGTGGACACTCACCAAAGAATGTGAGACCCGTCTACAAGCGTTTGAAATGTGGACCTACCGGAGGATGCTTCAAATACCGTGGACGGACAAGGTCACAAGTATGGAGGTCCTAAGAAGAATGGGGAAAGAGCTGGAAATCCTGCAGAGCATGAAGATAAGAAAACTGATATACCTTGGACACATCATGAAGGGGTCTAAATATGAGATTCTGCATCTCATAATTCAAGGAAAACTCGTTGGTAAACGCTCGGTGGGACGCAGACGAATATCCTGGTTAAGAAACCTGAGAGAAGCGTTTAACTGCTCGTCGCATGACTTTTTCAGAGCAGCAGTGGACAAGGTACGACTGACCATGATGATAGCCAACCTTCATAATGGATAAGGGACCTAAAGAAGAAGTATTTAAATATGACGCTAAAGGTTCCAAAACTTGAATTGTTACTTGCTGGAGCTTGCAGTCATCACTACAATCCTACAATTGGCCAAGAAGATCCCTTGGCCAGAGGCGTTTTAAAATAACTGTGTTGAGTACCCGGTATCGCCCTAGTATACCATGTTTTCTATGAAAGGGTTGTCATTTAATTCAAATTTGTCGTGCATCATCTTGTATAATTGTTTCACAACGTCATTTACGTATGGGATTTGTACGTCTTTGTGCAACATTAAGTGAGTCGCGTAAAAGGGGTATTGCGTTATCGCTCGTAGAATCTTGTTTTGAATCGCTTGTATACGTTACATGTGTGAAGGTTTAGCAGATCCCAAAGTTGAACTCCATGTATCCAGATTGGTCTTAAAACTGTTTTTATTATTATTATTATTTATTTATTTATTTAGATTGTTTAGACCCATTCAGGATCACATAAAGTTAATTATGAACTGTTGCCGCCATTCCTCTTGTTTCTCCAGTACTCCTTCATAAATTCGCGGTGTCTAACACGACGTTCGTCCGTCCATTTTGCCCTAGGTCTCTTCGGCTTACCCTCTGATCCAACTTCCCAGGTGTGAATTTTATGCCTGAAGGTTTTACGGTCTTTGAGGTCTGAAGGTGTGATATTTGCATCTCTTAGATCGGATTGCACTTGCTTGGTCCAGACGGTTGTAATTTTGAGTTTCTGGGAGTGCATCAGAATCTTCTTTATAAGCCGAGAGTCATCCAGTCTCATTATATGACCATAAAATCTCAGCCGTCGTTTACGGAAATCAACTTCAATGTTTGAGTATTTTTCCGTCACTGTGTGTGATTGTAGACGATATCCTTCATCTGTAAGTTTTGGGCCAAGAATTTTCCGAATGATTTTTCTCTCAGCTTTCTTAATATTCTCAAGATCCCCTTTAAAGTTGAGGTTCAAGGTCTCACTGGCATAAAGAGACTCAGGTTTAATGACAGTCGTGTAGTGTCGAATTTTGGTGTTTATGCTCATATTATTATTATTATTATTTTTTTTTTTTTTTTTTTTACTTGTGAGGCCACAATGGACCACTTCAGCCCCAACATGGAAGACTCTACTTCGATCTCTGAGCCTTGATCTTTACCCAGTATTCCCTCATTCTTTGTGATCTCTGAGCCCGGAGTTCTTCCGTCACCCTCTGCACTCTTCTAGTCTTGGTTTCCGGTTCCAAAGCCAGATCCTTCAACTTTCTATAACTCTTCAACTTTCTATAACTCTCAGACTTGAACCTCACATCCTCCAGCGTCAACCCAAACCTTTCCAAGTCCTCCTTGACCTCCTTCGTCCAGTTCAAACCGATTTTAAAATCCCAGACACTTTCAATAAGTCGTCTAAGTACTCTGTTCTCCGGTGTTCTAAGGATATGGCCCAAAAAGGAGATTCGTTTTTTCCTAATTGTGTCTAGTATTGGCTCCGAAATTTTATAGACTTCATTATTTGGTAGCAGTCTCCAACTATTATCTTTGTATATTCTCTTACCAATGCAGGTTCTAAGGATTCTTCGTTCTAACGTCAGGATTCTGTGGGTTTTAGTTTTTTGTGACAGTTTTGTTAGGGTCTCTCCACAGTAAGTCACTGCAGGTTGTATTACCGTTTTGTAATGTCTTACCTTTGTATTTACCGACATTGACTTCTTGTTGTATGTGGTGTGGGTGATGAACTGAGCTCTCATTAACTTTTTGGTCCTTTCCGCCCATGCTTCCCTGTCATTACAACTCATGTTCAATACCTCCCCCAAGTACTTGAAATTCCGTACCACTTCTATTACTTGACCTCCCACTGAAATCCTGGGGTCCATGTTAGTGTTCCCAATTATTTTCGTCTTCTCGAAGGAGATCTTGAGTCCAAACCTTCCCGCTAACCGTCCTAAGCTTGTTACTTGTTTCTTTAGTTCCTCTACAGATTATCTTCTTTAAGATTGGCCGCCTCCGTAGCGTAGTGGTAGCGCGCTGGCCTACCACGCGGAGGTTCCGGGTTCGATTCCCGGCTAGGGTCTGGAAATTATAACAAGTCAGAACCCAAACTTCCACAACCCACTGTAGTCGCTAATGACCAACATGCTGATGCGACTTTTTTACATTTTGGTCTTCTTTGAACCGCGTTGAAGGTGTTCTGTTCCCTTTTCCTTTCTTCCCAGATCCTCTTCATCCTTTCACTCGTCATCTTCTTTCTATCCTCTGACCACTTTTATGCTAATTTCTCAGAATCAGTCTTTCGACTTGTAAAAACTTTGAAGTCGTCAAGGCCTTTCTAAATGTGCCTCTGTCCTGGATGGCATTTTTCTGTATTCCGATTTCCTCGAGGTCTCTTTTCATTTATTTAAACCATCCAGTTTGTCATGATCCCATTTAAATATGAGAATATTCTTTTAGTAAACCTACTGTAATCCATTTGGTTGAGATGTCCGTGAAATTCCCTACCGCCATTTAAATATCATATACGGAAGTTGTGCGGCACAATGTACAGTACCGTAATAAAAATTAAAAACAAAAAAAATGTTCAAATGTATACATAGTTTTTATGAAAAACAAACACCCAAAAATTGAAATAAACACTATGTATTGTACCTCCAACATAAAACCATAATATTTTCTTACAGAAAAACAATAAATGTCATATAAAACAATTTAAACAGGGAAAGATGATGTATCGATATATGGTAAAATCGAAAAATAGGTTTTGTTTTAAATTAAAATCGGTCGCTTTCCTTACAATTACGGAAAATTAATTGACGCTATACTAAGCTATGTAAAAAAATTATCGTTCTTAAAATAGAAGTTGGTGAATTTTAAAATTTCTATAACATCAATTTTATTATAAATAAAATTATTGAAAAGCACCAAAAACGGCTGAAGAATGACTAAACACTTACCAATTAAGTAATAATTTTGTGGCTTTACCTCAAGTCAGGTCTTCACAATGATTAAAATTATACAAATAAATAACATTTTTATTATATTATTAGAGATGTAAATTTCATCTGTAGGTTTCTGACATGACAATATTACAGGAACTTTACTATTTACAATTAAATTCCTGTAATTGTCACAATAAACAGAAGGAGGTTTACCTCTCTGATAAAATACATGTTTTTTTAAAGTACTGTAATGAGGTGACGATGTTGTACAGCCACGAAAGAACTGTTCAATTGGTAAGTGTTCTTACTCATTCTTAGACCGTTACCGGTGGGTTTTAATAATTTTATTATATTAAAAAAAAATAAAAACCTTTAGTAATTATAAAAATGTACTTTTGTCGTAAAATGCATGGACTATTAAGGGAGCGATCTTATAACAGCCCCATTTTTACCGATTTTATTGAGAAAATACGGAAAATCTCTAATTAAAACTAAAAGTGTTGAAAAATATTCTTTAATTAAAAATTGTAGATTTTTTAAAAATTTTCTACAACTTTGATTCTACATACTTTTATCCTGAATTGAGCGTTGGGGTGCAAACTTAAAGAAAACACGTTCTTTTCTACAAGAGTTTGGCCACACGAATTTCAGTTGACATGCCCCTTACCCTATCATACAGAACAAAAGAAAATTTAGTAAATAAGTTTATTTAAAAACGCCGAAAGAGCCTTTTTTGAGAAAAATCGCAAAAAATTGAAAATTGCAGGTATAAACTACTACTTTCGATTGCCCGATTTTGATGAAAACGGTCTTGTCGGTTCCTATTAATTGTACCTTACTTAAGTTCCAAGATTAAACTTCGTACTGTATTTTGTTTTTGATATATTTTGTTCAAACTCGCACACATGAGCGCGCGCGCGCACACACAAACAAATTGCTAAGAACATGTTTAAACAAAATACAGGTATTTCAATCAAGATATTTAAGGCTTGCCACTGGAGCACCTTGGTATGTGAGAAACGACACCCTTCATTCCGACCTTCGTATTCCCTACGTAAAAGACGTTGCACGACAACTTTATCAAAGATTCTTTGATAAATTGCAAAATCATCCAAACGATCTCGCTCGACAAATGGCCATTCAAAATTTTCCAAATTTTCGACGACTTCGCCGGCTATGGTGTAGGGATCTTCTTCGATAACATTCTGTTACCGTTCTTCCATTATTTTCATTTCATTATCTTCAACATAACATCTTCTTAAGTTCGTCACCGTTGGGTTTTCATTTTCATCAAGATTATCTCCATCATAGTATGATTACGTCATCCTGGAGGATACACTGCTGGGTGTGACCCCTCCTTCCACGCCTAATAATGACTCTCATCAAATCTAGTGATTGTGCTTTAATGTATAGTATAGTGTTCTAGATTTTAAAATTAAAGACAAAAAAAACATGTTTTATTTTTGGATTCAGAGGGCCTATAAACGTGTATTTCCAGTGAACATTTGTTCCGAAAAATCGACTTGAAAACGATACTTTTCTTCCCTATATACTATATTCATACAGGGGAATAGAAAGTAAAAAAAAAAACGAGTATTTCAATTATTTATTAAGTACAAAATTGTATAAAGTTTGATATTTTCATATATAAAAGAAAATAAAATAATTTTATAACACTTGAGATTACTTTACTAATAAATTTAGTGAACCGAATGGATTTTGATATTTAAATTTAATTAGTTAAAAGGAAAATATATTTTTAATGATCTCCATTATTTTATTTATATTTAAAAAATTATTTAATACATAAATCTATTCCTTCTTTTTTGATTTTATTCTGACGTTCCCAATATGTTAGCTTCTGTTTCATCTCGCAACTGGTACTTGAGCTTTTGCTTTTAACAAGCGTTCGTTCATGTTTCCTGACTGATGTTTATTAATTGATATAGTGGTGTAAACGTAAACGTACGGAAAGGTTTAGCCAGTCGTTCGTTTATGTAATTACAAGGGATTATTCTGCATCATAGCTAACAGATTAATTTAGCACACAAATCCAATTTTCAGTTTACTATGTATTATAAAAATATATATAATAAATACATTTTTCAATAAATTAAATGAATATTGCCATTTATAAATATTAGATTTAATCCATATTTACAGACAAGCAATTACCACAGAAAGCTTTTGTTGATATAACCTACAATATACTATTAAATCGTTTGAAAATTGATTTAAACAAATTTACTTCCTAAAGTACCTTCTATTTTAGATAAAATTTAAGCTTATTTTTTACTTACTCTTGCTTTGCATGAATGTATGCGTGTAATGAAGAAAAGTGTTATTTTCATGTCAACTTTTTAAAATTAAACACTGAAAATAAACATTTTCAGGACTCCTGAACCCAACAAAACATGTTTTTAGAATGTGTGTGACATAATATCTTAAAATCGGAATACTGTACGGAGTTGAAACTTGGCGCTTAAGTTAGGTACTACAAGAAAACCCAAAATTTGAAGAAATTCGTAAAAATTGTGAATCACTCGTAACAAGCTTGTTAAACCGTACAAAAATAACAAAGGGTATCATTTAAAAATTATCAAAAGTTGTAAACATGTATAAATAAAGAATTTTTTTTCATATAATTTATTGGTTGGCCTAGGGGTAACGTCGTCGCCGCTAGTCAGCTGTTTAACAGCTGATCTTCGGAGACGAAGGTTCCTGGTTCAAATCCTAGTAAAGGTAGTTACTTTTATACGAATTTGAATACTAGACAGTGTTTGCCGGTGTACTTTGATGGTTGGGGTTCAATTAACCATACTCTCTCAGAAGTGGTCGACCTGGGTCTGTACAAGACTACACCTCATTTACACGTCATACACATCATCCTCATCTCATTGGGTCATGGGGTTACTTATTGTTCTGAATTGAACAGATTGCAACGTACACATATTAGGAATGAAAAAAATTTTATTTATTTACAATCAGCCTTTACAATGTGGCTTTAACCAAATCATTATAGAAAGAAAGTGACTTGAGTGAAGTAGACATTCTTTACTGTCACTTCAAAATAAAATTATAAAATAAAGTTAATAACAAAAAAAAGTTGCAAAGAATATGTACAAAATTAACAATAACAATGTGAATGAATAGAGAAGTAAAAAAAAAAATTTGAAATTTCACTTTAGATTAAAAAGTCGTTATTAAGATGAATGGTGAATTTAATTTTGCGTATGGATTAAACAAGTTAGTCAAAATCGAGGATTTTGAGGTCAAAATCGAGGATATCTTTTGAGGCGCTTCCTTTCCTCACTGTTATCCAGCAAATTTAATGCTAGGTGGTTCTGGTGATCGTTTAACCTTAGCTGGTACCGGAGGCTCAGCTCCCTTATCTCTTTTGTTATCGTACGGGTACGAAGATGGTCATGTATTTCTGAGTTTCGTAAAAACCACCCAGCATTACTCTATTATAATAAATAATGACATTGTTTTGATTTCTTTCCATGAGTCTTATAATTTGCTTACCTTTGTGCATTTTTTTTACTTATGATTGGTGGAAATTTTCAAATTGTCATCTATCATTTTCCTTTATCCGTCCGTCCATCATACCCAGATATTAGAAAATGCAAGAGACAGCAGAAAAAGGTTTCAGATTCCTAATCTACACAAAAAGTTAATGTGCTTAAATTGACTTTAAAGTTCCGGTTTTGACCGGAAGTCAAAAAATCAAAGTTGGAATCAGAAAACAAAAATAGTGTCATTCGATTCCTCTTAGGCTAAAGAGTAAACACAGAAATAATTGGGTTTGAAGTTACAATTTCGACTGGAAGTGGCAAAAAACCAGAAGTCAAGAAATCAAAGTCGGAATTCGGAAACAATAATAGTATCATTCGAATCGTCTTGAAGAGTAGATACAGAAATCATTGGGTTTAAAGTTCCAGTGTCGATTGGAAGTGGCTCAAAACCAGAAGTCAAGCTATCAAAGTCGGAATTATGAAAACAAAAATATTGTCATTCGATTCCTCTTAGGCTAAAGAATAAATACAGAAATAATTGGGTTTGAAGTTCCAGTATCGACCGGAAGTGGCCCAAAACCAGAAGTCAAGCAATCAAAGTCGGATTTTAAAAACAGAAATCATCATCAATTCCTTTTAAAAAGTAGATACATGAACAGTTGGGTTTGAAGTTACGGTTTCGACTGGAAGTGGCCCAAAACCAGAAGTCAAGAAATCAAAGTCGAAAATTATAAACAAAAATATTGTCATTCGATTCCTCATGAAGAGTAAATACAGAAATCATTAATGGTTTTAGCCACATGTCAAAGGTAAGCCTTTTTAAAAATTACCACTAGTCATGAGACGCGTAGTCTCATGAAATGATTTTTAAACAAAGATTTGTTCATTACCTACATTAGCAATATAAAGTCATGTGAGTGAATCAAACTCGATTTTTCAATAAAGTTACAGTAATAATATTGTTATAAGATTATTTATAATAAAATGAGGTAATAATGTATATAACGATAGTGTCATAATGGTGTATAGGTATAAATACATGATTACCCTACATCCTGGGTATGTTTATGTTACCCAGAAGCCTAAGTAGATAACTAAAATGATATGACATTAATAGGGTGCTAACAGGGATACGTGGATGAGACATTGATTATATGAATTGGATAATATTTGTTGATGATATACCCGTGAATTATTTGATTAGCCACTGATCTCGATCCATCCGCCCGTGTTGCATTATTATTATTATTATTTTGTGTATTATATACTTACTACTGTTTAGTAATTTAGTTAACGACAGTGTATTAATTACCAATTTGACAGAAATTATTATGTAAATAACATTTGTGTACATTCTGTTACTGAATAAATATCTAATTTCAGGTGTTATTCAAATATTGTTCATCTCTGATATATCGGTTATTATGTAATTATACATTGATTTTTCTAAATATAATTAATTTCTTCGTATTGGGTCAACTCGTGCAGTGTTTTGACTCTGAACTAAGTAGGGGGTAAGTTTAATCTTGTGTGAAACACTGAGAGCAGGAGCTTTATTCCCAACACGGCACGTCCTAATGGCTAATAGGGGACGTCCTACAGATATTCACGACAGGTACGAATAATCAAATAAGTACAATATAAGCTCGCTAATCCGAACTCTCCATTAATCCGAACTCTAAAAAATATTTGTTTTTATGTATGTAGCGACGATGATTTCCTACGGTACGATTATTTTTTTAATGTTTTAACACGGTAATCAGATGCCGAAATCGTAAATATGACTGCAGAATGATGATGTCAATGACGAAAACTACTGGAAAATAAATAAACCATAAAGTGGCAATTTCAAGTTTTAATAAGTGTATAGAATGGGCTAAGGAAACTGATAAGCCGTTTCATAAAATATTATTGCTTATGCAGCTTCACGATGAAGCATTCGAACAAAGTTTGGCTTCATGAATCGAAGAAAATATGTGACTCTTTTTGTGAAGAAAAAGGTTAATGCAGTGTTTAATGTACGTGTTTATTAAACGCTTTTATTTAACTTACTCTTGGATCCATCAAATCTTGCAACTTAAAATTTTAATACTTCTACCGTATCAATATGAATCAAACTTTGCACACTTGTTTATCTTCGATGACAATACGCTGTGGAGGTGTTTGTAAAAAAAATTTTAAAATTTAAAAAAAAAATTTTAAGAAAAAATTTAAAAAACGCTTTTATTTAACATTACTTAAAAAATTAACTAAAAAGAAAAAAATTTACAAAAAAATAAAAAAAAAATTAAAAAAAAAATTTTAAGAAACGCTATTATTTAACAATTAATAAAAAAAATGAACTAAAAATAAAAAAATAAAAAAATTTACAAAAAAAAAATCACAGACATTACAGTTAAAAATAAAAGCGTGGCGCATTAATATATATAATATTTATTGTAAAATATTCGATGTAAAATATTATATATATTAATGCGCCACGCTTTTATTTTTAACTGTAATGTCTGTGATTTTTTTTTGTAAATTTTTTTCTTTTTTTCTTTTTAGTTCATTTTTTTGATTAATTGTTAAATAATAGCGTTTCTTAAAATTTTTTTTTTAATTTTTTTTCATTAACACGGTAATCAGATGCCGAAATCGTAAATATGACTGCAGAATGATGATGTCAATGACGAAAACTACTGGAAAATAAATAAACCATAAAGTGGCAATTTCAAGTTTTAATAAGTGTATAGAATGGGCTAAGGAAACTGATAAGCCGTAAAACGAAATAAATGAACAATAAACTAAATTTGTAAATACAGTATATGCAGTAATTAAAATATTATGTACGGTTGTTTATTTTGCAAAAACCTAATTCAATAAAAATTTACAAAAAAATCAAAAAAAAAATTAAAAAAAAAAATTTTTAAGAAACGCTATTATTTAACAATTAATAAAAAAAATGAACTAAAAATAAAAAAATAAAAAAATTTACAAAAAAAAAAATCACAGACATTACAGTTAAAAATAAAAGCGTGGCGCATTAATATATATAATATTTATTGTAAAATATTCGATGTAAAATATTATATATATTAATGCGCCACGCTTTTATTTTTAACTGTAATGTCTGTGATTTTTTTTTGTAAATTTTTTTCTTTTTTTCTTTTTAGTTCATTTTTTTGATTAATTGTTAAATAATAGCGTTTCTTAAAAAATTTTTTTTTTAATTTTTTTTTTGATTTTTTTGTAAATTTTTATTGAATTAGGTTTTTGCAAAATAAACAACCGTACATAATATTTTAATTACTGCATATACTGTATTTACAAATTTAGTTTATTGTTCATTTATTTCTTTTAATGTGGAAAAAACAAGTAAGGTCAATTCATTGTACGTATAATTAATATTATTAAATTAATTTATTACAACATAAACAATTGTATTTTACTCATTTTAAACATCAATATTGCCTTTTAAAAAAACTGTTCTTCTATGTTAAATTTACTGTTTAAGGAAGGGCACACGTATATATTCAGTTATTTAATTGTTATCTGTTTTGCTAGTAATTGATAAAAAGAGAACAGAATATTTTTCAGCTTATCATCCAGCTCTTCAGTACAAGTAAATTATTACAGGGTGGTGAGAAGCACAGAGTTTATACGCCCGTTTGATACGTACCCTATACTCACAGAAAAAGAAGAAGAATAAGAAGAAATTTTCTATTCCTAATTTGTGTACGTTGCAATCTGTTCAATTTAGAACAATAAGCAACCCCATGACCCTATGAGATGAGGATGATGTGTATGACGTGTAAATGAGGTGTAGTCTTGTACAGACTCAGGCCGACCATTCCTGAGAGAGTATGGTTAATTAAACTTCAACCATCAAAATACACCGGCAACCACTGTCTAGTATTCAAATCCGTTTAAAAGTAACTACCTTTACTAGGATCTGAACCAGGAACCTTCGTCTCCGAAAATCAGCAGTTAAACAGCTGATTTTGGCTACGACTTTACCTCTAAACCAACCCGGTGGGTCAATAATAAGAAGAAAGGAAAAATTTTTTGGAGTTTTACCTTTATGTATTATAAAACTTACTTGAACAACTGAGTTTGTAAAAAAATCAGATTCAGCTTAAAATTTAAAAATATTTTTCTTGCTATAAAATTCAATGTAAATCAATATTAAATGTATTTCATGAAATAATATTATGGTTTCATTAGAAATTCTCATAAAATTTTCCATTTGATTAGGTTGTATCAAATTTATTTCAGAATTCATTGTAGAATGCGGATAAGTTAAGGTATGGGCGTTTTCTTATCCATTTGAAAAGGTTTTTCTTTTTTTTTTGAATCCGTTAGACATTCCATTTGGTTTCGAGTGTTGGAATACCTCATTTTTCCCTTATCTACTGTTCTATTATACTCCTTTTTTGCAAAATTGAAGTGTGAGGTGAGAGTAGGAAAGTGTAGGATCTAATGCAATAAGAAGGCCTGGTCGATCAGGTTCAAGCAGACGTTAATCAATCGTTCCCATCCAACTGTTGAGTTCGTTTTGCCTGCTTTCCCGCTTTTCCTTTTCCCGCCCTTACGTTGTGAGGTTATAAAAGCAAAAGGGAAAACTCCCTTATTTTATATCGCATTCAGCTTCTTATCGACCTCGTTTTTCAAACGATTCAATTATAGAAATTGTTTCTTTTATCGCAACTTGTTGGTAATCGCTAATAAAGATTTTTCTGATTTCATTATACTTTCTCTGAATTTGTTCTACCTGTTTACCTTTTTTTACTACAATAAAAATATTCAAAAATATAAAATAAATGTATACAAAGGCAGTAGCGTAACTAGTTTGACTGCGCCCCAATGCAAGTATTCCCTTTGCGCCCCTATTCGTTGACTCACTCCATCCCCCCCCTAACTTCCAACGAAACTAACGACATTTCTCCGTACTTCCACACTTCCTGGATACAATTTCACTACACACTACATTTTACAAGCTCTATCCAATTAGAGAAAGATTATTCAAAGAAATATAATTTATTATGTACCGTAATTTTAAAGTTAATTATTAAAAAAATCTGGTGTGAAACACTCACACAACTTTCTCTTGCCAATGCAAATAATTTACAATATAATTTAACATTAGTAATAAAATATTAGAAATAAACAAAAAACTAACCTCAATAAACATAACCTTATTTTAATCATGAGTGAAACACTCAAAATGAAAATCAACCTCAGTCTGGCTTAAAAATACGGAAAATCACTATTTCACGCTAAACTAGGCTCTATAGAGAAAAATACGTTAAATAAAAGTTGTAGATCTTTAAATTTCCTATAAATTTGGTTATATACACTTTTGTCGTAAAATGCATACTAAGGCCAAAATCTTAAAAAAATCGATTTTTCACACGTTTTCGTGAGAAAAAATCAGAAAATCGCAAATTACCACTAAACTAAGCGTTATACAAAAAAATGTTTGAAATAAAAGTTGTAGGATTTTAAATTCTCTACAACTTTTATTATATAAATGTTTGCTCTAAATTGCATATTAAAGCCGTAATCTTAAAAAAACTATGTTTTTACGTGAAAACAGCCTCACCCAGAATTTCAGCAAACATGGCGCCTACCCTATCTTGTAGAGAATAAAAAATTGAGTAAAATAGGCGATTTTAAAAAAAATCGTAGGACCAGTTTTTGAGAAAATTGCAAAAAAGTGAAAAATTATACGAATAAACTACTACTTCCGGTTGACCGATTTTGATGAAAATGTTCGTGTCGGGTCCGGTAGTGGTATGTAACTTAAGTTTCAAGTTTCAAGTTCGTACGATGTTCCGTTCTTGAGATATTCTGTTCACACACACACACACACACACACAGACACACACACACACAGACACACACACAGACCAATCGCTAAAAACATGTTTTTTGGGTTCAGGGGGTCTGAAAACGTATAGATCCGGTGAAAACTCGATTTCGAAAAATCGACATGAAAACAATACTTTCCTTCCTATATATTCATATAGGCAAGAGAAAGTAAAAATTATTATTCAAAAAATTAATTGAAAGTAAAATTAAGTTACTAAACATTTCCAAACACCATTAACAACATTCTGTTGTGACTGTAACGGAATAAAGTACAACGAATATTTTTATTACATTTATTTTTGGTAAGCTACAGGGAGTTTTGCTTCAACATATTTTTTTGCTAAAAATTTTCCAGAATATCAGTTTTTTGCGCCCCCCTAAGGCCTGCGTCCCAATGCACCGCATTGGTTGTATTGGCGTTAGTTACGCCACTGTACAAAGGCTACAGTTAAGTTTTTACAAACGACCAATATATGGCGCTTTTGAGATGTGACTAATACTTTAGTAAAATTTAAAATTTTTACTTTCTCTTTCCTTGTTACTAAATAACATAAGCAAGGAAAGTTATGTTTTCGTCTCAGCTTACGAAATCAAGTTTTCCCTTGAAGTCTACATTTTCAGGTTACGTGAGCCAAAAAAAAAACAAACAGATTTTTACAATTTATTTTTTGAAGAGGTGGGGGAATTTCTCAAATTTCCTACCTCTTTTTTTGAAAATCAGGATTTTCGCTTTTATTTATGTCGTAGTTTAAACAAACTTCAGGACGGTAAATCAAAGAGATGCTGTACAAAGAATTGTGCCAAATTTTTTTTATTTGTTTTAATGTAAACTTTAACAGGTATTTTAAAGCTGGTAACTTTAATAGTATTTAAGTGATATTTCTTTCAACTTTACAAAACTAAATTCTGAAAAGTGATTCATCATATTACAGTCATTAAAGTAAAATGAATTTGATTCAGGTGTAATTTGATGTGGTTTCATTGATTTGATAAATATAGTTACAAAAAATTTAATAAAACGTAAAAATTTAGGTCTGAGTTTATCGTAGGATTGTAGTACATTGAAATACATACGTTGCGTGAAGCCTAAACTTTTCTGTTTTTTTAATATTTGGACTACAATAGCTACGTAATAAAGGTATACGGACGGTGACGAATTTTGTACAGCTTTGTTGTTGCGGTCGGCATTGCTATAGCCGATGTGTGTACTTGTTATACATAAATTTTATGTAAAAAAACAACTTATCTAAAAACTGTTGTCCGATTAGGAAATGTAAATTTTCCTATTTTGAATTTTTCCTCATACTCTTTGTAGGCTATGTTGTTTTTTGTTTACAAAACAAATAACAATTTACCATGAGTATTTTAATTTAAAAATACATAAAACATCGTGACAAATTTAGTATTATAATTGTCACAAATATGAATTTAAATAATTTCATTAATTATCAGCATCTCATAATTGGCGTCGTTTTCATCTCTACCATCGTCATTGTCATCTCCAACTTCAACACTTTTTTGTTTTGGGATGTTGATTCACGGTTCATCAAGTTTGATTTTGTATAGCTATATTTTTTGTTTCTTCACAGTTTGGTCTTTTTCAAACACACTACTGAGTGTCGTTTGTGTTTTAATTCTAAGGACTTTACTCAGATTTTCTCATATTTGCTTAAAGTTATTGTATTTATTAACTGATTGCAAAAGAAAACTATACTGTTGAAAATTTAAAAAAAAATTTTATAACAACCATATAGTTGTATTTCGATTGTTGTTGTTGCTTAGATCATCTGCCGAATGACTGGTTTGAACCTTTAGAGGCTTTACTAAGTAAACGAGGAACGAGGTGGTTTGCATTTGCCTTTCTTACTGAGTAGCAAAGCACGCTTATCAGCATCCCAAGCCGTCTAAAATTCATCTACTTTCCACTCTGCAAATGACAACTTTATTTCATTCACCTCAAGGTCTGGTTGTATAATGATGAATTTATTACTCTCTCTCTCTCTTAGATCGCTCTCTCTCTCTCTCTCTCTCTCTCTCTCTCTCTCTCTATAACTCTTTCTCTATACTCTTTCGATAACTCTTGACTATAAAGCTTTTCATGGTTGATGCGCACTGCTGTTCTACGCGTTTAGACCAATAAGAACGTTTGCCAGCGTTGTCAGATTGTAAGAATGTATCAGCGTGACAAACATTACGCGCGCATGCGTGAAAGAGCCGCAGTAGTTCACTCGTGTCTTGCATCTGGTACTGAACACATCGATTATAGAGCGCGTTAACATGCAATACTTAATAATATAATCAGCTGGTTAGTATGTTCTCAGGTTATAATTGTTATTTAAGGACAAAAAAAGTCTGACGAAATTTATAACAAAGCTACGAGAGACAAGTATTGGCAACGTTGCTGGTAAGTCATTGGCTAGCTGTGAAGTGGGTAGGGGGCAATGCAAATGTTCAGAGCTCATCAACGCTGAACATTGTGTAGTCTTTTACTCCTGTACCTCTTGTGTTCTTAAATGCTCCAGTCATATAATTGACTGACCATGTAATAAGAAACAGAACTATTTTTTGTTGCCCTGGAACTAGCAGATCGGGTGCAAATTATTTAAAACGCCACTGGCCACCATCTGTTAAGGGAAAATATTTCCATTATTAATATTAATTTATTTTTAAGTTATGCCTTAATCATAATTAAAGCCCCGCACTCTGTTAGCGTGCCTACACAAATCGCAAATGTAACATTTTTTTGTTTGTTTTGTTTATTTTGGTTTAACGTCCGACTGTTATGCAATTACTACTAATGCAGACGGTGAAGGATGAAAATGAATTTTTGTAACGTATGAACATATGCCGTGCCTGAATGGGATTCGAACCCAAAACCACATGATGAGAGGCGAGCACGTTAACATTTTTGAAAAATTGTCAGATAAAGGACTCGGTTGAAAAGAGTATATTGTAACACCTACAATATACACATACAAACAATGAATTTTTGTAACGTATGAAAATATCCCGTGCCTGAATGGGATTCGAACCCAAAACTGCATGATGAGAGGCGAGCACGTTAACATTTTTGAAAAATTATCAGATAAAGGACTCGGTTGAAAAGAGTATATTGTAACACCTACAATATACAGATGGAAACAATGAATTTTTGTAACGTATGACAATATCCCGTGCCTGAACGGGATTCGAACCCAAAAGCGCATGATGAGAGGCGAGCACGTTAACATGTTTGAAAAATTATCAGATACAGGACTCGGTTGAAAAGAGTGTATTGTAACACCTACAATATACACATACAAACAATGAATTTTTGTAACGTATGAAAATATCCCGTGCCTGAACGGGATTCGAACCCAAAACCGCATGATAAGAGGCGAGCACGTTAACATTTTTGAAAAATTATCAGATAAAGGACGCAGTTGAAAAGAGTATATTGTAACACCTACAATATACACATACAAACAATGAATTTTTGTAACGTATGAAAATATCCCGTGCCTGAATGGGATTCGAACCCAAAACTGCATGATGAGAGGCGAGCACGTTAACATTTTTGAAAAATTATCAGATAAAGGACTCGGTTGAAAAGAGTATATTGTAACACCTACAATATACAGATGGAAACAATGAATTTTTGTAACGTATGAAAATATCCCGTGCCTGAACGGGATTCGAACCCAAAAGCGCATGATGAGAGGCGAGCACGTTAACATGTTTGAAAAATTATCAGATACAGGACTCGGTTGAAAAGAGTGTATTGTAACACCTACAATATACACATACAAACACACACGCTGATACAATTACGTAACCAATGAATTCCACTTCAGATAAACAGTAATAAATAACACACATCCTGTCAGAAACTGTTCAATAATACTAGACAAAACATCCAGATTATTGGCCTCAGATTTAATATATAACATACCAGTACATGGCTAGTGGATATCTTGTTATAATGTTATAACGCTTGTTACAAACAAGGTATCTATCATTTTGTATCATCAATGCACGTGAAGTATATAAATACCCCCTTTATACCCTGCAACCAGCAATGGTGTATTGTGTTGCAAGTTGCATTTGTAGGTTTTGTAGGCGCTATAACAGAATGCGAGGCGTGTAACATGTTGTTTACGTCATCAGCCCGAAAGGCTGATTTGAACGTGTAGAGGTTTTACTAACTAAAGCGAGGAAAGAGGTGGTTTACAATTGCCTTCTTAACTGAATGGAAAGTATGCTTATCAACATGTCAGGCCCTCTGAAAAGCATATATTTTTCACTCTGCAAATGACACATTCACTTCATTCACCACACGTCTGGCTGTATAATGAAATTAATTACTTTTAGAGGAGATAGCTCTGATTAAAGTTTCTAGAGCTCTGATTAGTTTCATTTACTCCTGTACCTCTTCTGTTCTTAAATGATTCAGTCATTTAATTGGTTGAACATGTGATAAGAAACATAACTATTTTTTTATAACTATTAGCCCTGCAACTAACATATTAAGTGCAAATAATTTGCCTTGGAAATAAATTGCACTTGAAAAAATAAATAAATAAATAATTTGAAAATAATTTATCTTTGATTATGGCTTGACAGGCGACTAACTTGGAAGCATCATCTGCGTACTAAACGTTTAGAACTTAACCGCCGCCAGAAGCTACTCTTCTGCTTAATTAACCCTCAATCGAAATTGAACCTCCATTCCAAAATTTTATTGTACAAAACCCTTTTGAGACCAAACTGGACTTATGGTGTCCAGCTCTTTCGAGTAGCGGCAGAGAGTAATTTAAAGTCAATCCAGACCTTTCAATCAAAATTCTTAAGATTTGCTTCTGGCGCTCCTTTTTATGTAAGCAATAAAACCCTCCACGACGATTTCAAAATTCTGACAGTAAAGGAGCTAACCGCGTCCTTGTATAGTAAATTTCACAAACGACTAGATGTCCATCCAAACCAACTATCCCGTGATCTAGCTACAAGGAACTTCCCACCTGTGCGACGTCTAAAGCGAAAATGGAGTAGAGACCTCTTCGTCTAGATAACGGGTAATACCCATAGTTACAAACGGAGAATGTACCACTGGGTACCTCTTCTCCTTAATGCGAAACTCCCCACCACCATTTAAATATCAATTACGGAAATTTTGCAGCTCAATGTACAGTACCGTAATAAAAATTAAAGACAAAAAAACTATTGGCACCACATTTCTGGTATAATTTCACGCCGAAATCGGTCACTGGATCGATTCACATCCACACCCATCCTCTTTCATTCCATCTCATTTACTAGTTGTGCTTTAAAAAAATTGTACAGTTGTAAATAAAAATAAAATTAAAGCCAAAAAAAATCGTAAAACAAATTCAAAGAATTTGTATTTGATTTGTGAAAGCGTTTTTGGAGGAATCTTTAAGTTGTATGTATTGTTATAGAGGTAGGCATTGTATAAAGCGGAAAAGAATTTTGTTGAATGAGAAAAATACACAGAAAAAGATTTCCTCCAAGGCGTATTTATTGAAAGAGACAGTGATTGTGTGATGAGTGACAGTTCAATAGAAATGGCAGCCAGGAAACGTGATCAGAATATTGACTGATCCTCTTTGTTCTTGATACGAAAATAGGAAAACATTTATTGTCTTTCCAAAAACTTTCTTTTTCTTTCAACTTTTGCACTTGACAATCAGCACAATCGGTGGAATATTATGCCGCGCCGATTCATCACCACAATTCCCACCTTCTTATTTTTTTTTATCGAAAATAGACGCAGTTGTGTTTTGATAATATTGGTCAGATCTTGCTCAATTTTTGTTCATCTGGAACAGATTCGAAAATTTTTTTATTACTGTTTTTATGATGATTATTATTTCTCTATTTATTCTACTTTAGTACTTTCTCTTGCACTATTACCCTGTACGGAATATAGGGAAGAAAATATTGTTTTCACGTTGATTTTTAGAATTAAGTTTAACGGAAATAAGTACTACACGTTTTAGGTACCCTGAACCAGAAAAGCATGTTTATATCGATTACTGTGAAAGTGTAAACAAAATATCCCAAGAACAGAGAATGGTAAGAAGTTACAATTGGTACTTTAAGTACCATGAAGGGGCATGACACGAACGTTTTCATAACAATCTGGTGTGAAAAATTCACGTGACTTTCTCTTGCCAATGTAAATAATAAACAATATACCCTATGTTTAATCATCAGTAAACAATGCAAAATGAAAAACATAACCTAATTATAATCCTGTGTTAATTACCTTAATTGAAACAACCTGTTTGGCTTAAAAATACGGAAAATCACAAATTGACGCTAAACTAGGCTCTGTAATAGAAAATGCTTGAAAAAAAGTTGTAGTTTTTTATGTCCTACTACTATAACCTATTACTAGTAGTAATAGTACTACTATTTTATACATGACATGCACTTTTGTTGTAAAATGCATACTAAGGCCACAATATTAAAAAATCCCATTTTCTACCGATTTTGATGAGAGAAAATAGATAACCACTAAATGACGCTACACTAAGACGTGTACAAAAATAGTTCAAAATAAACATTGTAGGTGTTTAAATAATATTCTACAACTAACTTTAATCATTTATACACCTTTGCCCTAGAATGCATAATGAAGGCCGTAATCTTAAAAAAAAAACGATTTGTTTCAACGAGAGCACAGCCTTGCCAAGAATTTCAGCAGATATAGAACTTATTCTACCTTGTAGTGCATAAAAAGTTTAATAAATGAAACAATTCTTTAAAAAATCTTAGAAGCAGTTTTTGAGAAAATCGGAAAAAGCAAAAAATCGCACCCAGAGACTACTATCTTAGTTCTAGTTGACCGACTTTTATGGAAATGTTTGTGTTGGGCCTTCTAGTGGTACCTAACTTAAGTTTTGGGTTTCAATTTCGTACGTAATTTTTTTCTTGAGAGATATTTTGTTCACAAACAGTAACATATGTCGGGTACACACAGACCAAATGCTACGAACATGTTTTTTGGGTTCAGAGGGTCTGAAAACGTGTATTTCCGGTGAAAACTCTGTTTCAAAAAATCAACACATAATAATAAATTTCTTTCCTATATATTTCTATTGGGGGAGAAAAAGTCAAAAACTGTTAGTATAAATAGTCGCAAGTTTTTTTTTAATTAATTCCAACCAGGTCATTAAATACATATGAATGAGATTGATATTTATATATTTTTTTAAAAATAATTTCATAGGCTATATATTGTTTTGTAGAAGTTAAAAACTCTGTATAATATTTTCTACACCTCGTCATTGTAAATAGTTGTAAATGCTTTATAGCTTTTGGAAAAAATTTGATGGGTAAGTATTGTGAAAAATATGGAAATAAAGTTTTATTATTATTATTAATATGATTAAATAAAATATAAATGTAGGTAGTAGATCCATAACAATTGAAACGATAGTAAAGGCTTTTAAATTTGAAAATATTAGAGCAATAATAATATGAAGTTAAACTAAGTTAAGTTGTAATGGTAAAATGATATTGGAATTATGGAAGGGGCGATGGTAGGTTATAATACCTAGCAGTTACTAGTTACCAAATGTAGTTGAAATGGAAAGAGGATTGTTCCACGACAAGTTACCAATTAATGAAGCTATACCGTCGGCAATAACCGCATTCAAATTTGATGCTTTTACATTGAGCCACCTAAATATTCTAGTTGCCTAAATTCTAGTACTGTAGATGGAGAGATACCTACGTTACAGTTGTCTATGATCTGCTCATTGACTCAGCTCCAATTCTCCCTCTCTCACTCTAATTAATGCAGAGAGAAAGTTAGGTTATGTTAGGTTAGGTAGCTTTACGAATTGAGTCAAGGTGGTGAGTAGTGACTGTGAGTATCCCACTATCCCAAATACTCACATCCTTTTCACCCAATTTTCCATTCCGTTCTCAATTTCCAATTACTGTGACCCCCAACCATTTGTAATTGGAATACGACTAAGACTTTATTAAACCGAAATAAACCTTCACTATCACATATTTATATATAAATTTCTACTCTGTTCGATTATTACTTCTCATATCTAACCCTTATTTGTTCATAAGTATTATTCAAATTATTAGACCTACATAATATTAAAATATTAATATTACTGCCCTTAACAGGGTGGTGGAGTTTTATTGAGTATGTGCTCTCGATCTGCTAGTTACATGGCTACAAAAAATAATTCTGTTTTTTATCATTTGGTCAGCCTGTTATATGACTGAAGCATTTAAGAACATTGCATAAAAATATTATTATTATTATTATGAGTTTCTCTCACAATTCGCTGTTATAATGTAATTCATCTGCCCAAAACAGACAGGTGGAGTGTCTAATTATTTACACTCAATCTGTTCGTTGCAGGGCTAAAATAAATAGTTCTGTTTCTTATCACATGGTCAGCCAATTAAATGACTGAATCATTTGAGAACAGAAGAGATAGAGGTGTAAAAGACACGAATCAGAGTATTCTCTTCTGAAAGTAATGAATTTCATTATACAGCCAGACCCTGTGGTGAATGAAGTGAAGGTGTCATTTGCAGAGTGGAAAATGTGTGTTTTTCAGAGGGCCCGGCATGCTGATAAGCGTACTTTTCCACTCAGTGAGGAAGGCAATGGTAAACCACCTTGCTCCTCGTTTTTACTTAGTAAAACCTCTACAGGTTCAAACCAGCCTACTACAGGGTGATGACCTAAACAACACAACATGTAATTCATCTTATTGAAGTAATTTAATTGTAATTTGTTATAAATCTAATGGCCCATTAGAATTAGGTGAAGTGTTAAATTATTTGCACTCGATCTGCTAATTCCAGGACTAAAAATATTTCTGTTTCTTATCATATGATTAGCCAACTACATAACTGAAGCATTTAAGAACCAAATAAGTGGACTTTTTTTGGTTTTACGTCTGACTGTTTTGCCATTTCTGCTAATACACACGGTGGAAAATGATGATATATGAAAATGAGTGATGAAAAAATGCCTGACCTGACCAGGAATCGAATCCGAATAGGTAGAGGTGTAAAAGACACAGAGTTACCTCTTCTAAGAGTAATGAAATTTTTTATACAGCCAGACCCTGTGGTGAATGAAGTGAAGGTGTCATTTGCAGGGTTTAAATCAGATGCTTTTCAGAGGGCGTAGCTTGCTGATATGGATACTTTTCTACTCAGTGATAAAGGCGTGGTAAACCACCTCATTTTTCGTTTTACTTAGTATAAAGCCTCTAGAGGTTCAAACCAGTCTTTCGGCTGATTACCTAAACAACAAAAAACTTAACTGTTTTTAAAATATCACTGTTATAATTACAATATTTTTATATATTTTCTTTATACATACTCCAGTTGCTCATATAGTGTAAAATTACTCAATTTACTCTAATTAACGGTTATTAAATTTTAATTTACAATAAATTCTTCTATAATTAATTAATAGACTATTCATCCATGCCAGTTTAATTATAACAATTAATATTAAATTGTAATTAATATTGCTCAGTTACAGATTTTAAATTTAAATTCATTTTATTTTGTTTAATATCACTAAAGGAATCATCATTCATATTTTTAGACATTGATCTGCAGTTTTACCGCTATTTAATTTTATCAAATTAAATTAAATTTTAGTTAAAAAGTTTCATTGAAACTATTTTCCACTGAAAATATTAATTAAGTCGTACAATAAAAATTATATACCTACACATGTTTTGCATTAAACTCAAATTGGACGCCACTATGGTGCAGTAGTTCGATTCCAATTTAATTAAAATATATAGGGTGATTCAAAAAGAGCGCCGGTTTTGATATATCAAATTAAGAGATTTATTTTATTGAAAAACTGAAAATAAATACATCAACAAGTTCATCTTACCTTCCGATTTCATGTATGAAAAATGATGTCATGCATATGTCCTCCTCTACTGCGCTGGCACGCATCAACTCTGTCCATGAAATTGGATATTACTGCACGACAAGTTTTGACTTCCATTTGCCCGATAACCCGTCGAATTTCCTCCTTCAAGTCATTGATGTTTCGGGCTGTATTGGCATACACCAATGACTTCAGATGACCCCAAAGATGAAAGTCACAAGGCGTCAATTTTGTTTGCGAAGGTGTCATCATCCTGCCGTTTTCTGAATACCCAGTCAACAAACTGTCGTCTCTTCTGGTGGTCTGCCACTTTCAAATGTTGCGTCAACTGAATTTTATACGGGTGATATTGGAGATCGTACCGAAGAATTCTCCGTACAGAAGAACATCGTAAACCCAATTGTTGAGAACGGCGACGTATTGATTTTGCTGGGCTAACAGCCACACTCTCACGAACCAACGCAACGTTCTGCTCAGTTCGGCCAGAACGACGACGTCCAGAACTTTTAAGGTCGACTGTAAAACCCGTCTCAAAAAACTTTTTCATGAGCCTGCAAACTGTTGATTCATTCGGTGCTTCATTACGTCCTAGATTACCGCGAAGTCGCCTGACAGTAGCCGCATAACTCTCTCCACTCTGGTAAAATGTTTTGACGATTAACACTCGTTGTGCAATAGTAAACTTCTCCATGGTTAGACACAGACTGCGAGAGTACTAAACCGCGAACAAGAGAAACTACAAGTGAAAGGTCAATCGGAATGTTCTCCGAAATAGAAATGAGGTCTAACAATGTTGCCAACCGATAAACAAAAATTTACCAGCCGTTTAAAAACCGGCGCTCTTTTTGAATCACCTGTTATATAAGACAATTTACTATTATTTTACAATTTAAATATTATTTGGAGGACGTGGCTTGCTCTGCTTGTACTATTTTCGCCTCCACTCCTGTGCATCGATACTATTCCCCAGCTGTTAATCATCCCTAACGCTGCTCCAACTATCATAAAGAGGCATTTAGAGGGGAACTCTTCCCCAGTCCTTCAGTTGGCGGATTATGTAGTTCTGTTATCAATTTATCTTCTAATTACCACATAGACTTGTTTGTATGGGAGAATGAGTTGTATATTTATTCATATAATTCTGTAACATTTAATCCAAGTTCTTCCAGTATGTGGTTATAATAAACGCTAGACAAACTTCTTTTTAAATTTACAATAACTATTTATTTCCAAGATAATAGATTAGTATAATTTATTATCCTTATAACTACTGGTAATTATATTTTAACAAATATTACCAGGAAGTAGCTTTAAAACTTAAACAACAGATTAAGGAAACAGTGGGATGTTATGATCCAAAAGGTAACAAGGTAGTTAATCAATTCTTATTTAGCCTAGTTTCAAGGGAGGAATTAGAATCAGTTATTGATAGTTTGAAAAGTAAGAAAACATGTGGGTTAGATGGGATTTCTAGTATAATTGTTAAAGAATGTAAACATCTTTTAATTACTCCTCTCCTTCATTTGATTAACTTCTCACTTGAAGCAGGTGTATTTCCAAACAAACTGAAGGAGGCAAAAATATTGCCTATATTTAAGAATGGAGATAGCCAGTTAGTTGAAAATTATAGACCCATAAGTATTTTAAACACAATCAGTAAAATTTTTGAAAAGGTAGTATTTATTAGGTTAATCAGTTTCTTGACTGAAAACCTAATCATCTCAGAGGATCAGCATGGTTTCCAAAAAGGTAGATCAACTAAAAGTGCAATTGTTTCACTTGTGGAGCAAGTAGTTGATATATTGGACGCCGGGGAGAAAGCATTGGCAGTGTTTCTGGATCTGAGTAAAGCTTTCGATTGTGTTGATCATGAAATTTTATTGAAAACACTAGAGTCATTAGGCGTTAGGGATGTAGAGTTGAAATGGTTTCAATCTTACCTTATTAATAGATTACAGTGTGTGGAGTTAACTAGGGTTGTTAGAGGGAAACTTACAAAAGTTGTATCTGGAAAGCTTGAAGTCAAAGCAGGCGTTCCACAGGGGTCAGTTTTAGGTCCAATTCTGTTTCTATTGTACATTAATAGGTTACCAGAAGTCATACCTAATGGCAGAGCTTTGTTGTTTGCTGATGATACTTCAGTAATCAGTAACAGTTCACTGGTAGATGCTCTTGAAGTAAATACACTAACATAGAGTCCGTAGTGCAGTTCTTGAATCAAATGTTATTAACAGTTAATGGGAAAAAGTGTCAGTACTTGCAGTTCAAAAATAAACATAACGTTAAAGAAAGTAGAGAAGTGGATGTATTTATTCATAATAATAGTTTAGAGCATGAGCATTTATATTGTTGTATTACTCTGACACAAAACATTCGTTTTCAAACTTTCCGTATCTACCATATTTGTTTGTATTTATTACAATATTTATTTACATGTTTTGATATAAAATGGTAAGTCAAATATTATGAATCCGACCAAGTTAATAAACCGGTAGGTATTTCTTAAATGAATACGCCGGATGATTAAAACATGTTTTTAGTCTAGTTAGTACAAGCTACCACTGCAAATGCCGCTGCTGTGAAAAACTACTAATTAATTCTTACACTCATTTATTCTCCCACTACTATAGCAACGCACTGCATTCCTCTAACTACACGGAGCTGGGACTGAAGCAGTAGTTACTTTTGTACGGATTTGAAAACTAGACAGTGGTTACCGGTGTACTTTTATGGTTGGGATTCAATTCAATTGGGATGGTTCAATTAACAATACTCTCTCAAGAATCTTTAGCCTAGGTCTGTATAAGACTTTACCTCATTTGCACGTGATACACATTATCCTCATCCTATTGGATCATGGGTTGCTTATTTTTCTGAATTAAGCAGATTGCAACGTACACACATAAGAGGTAAAAACGAAAGATCCGATTTTAAAAAATCTGGTGTGAAACACTTACACAACTTTCTCTTGCCAATGCAAATAATTAATAATAAACCTAACATTATTAATAAAATATTAGAAATAAACAAAAACTAACCTCAAAAACATAACCTTATTTTAATCATGAGTGAATGACGCAAAATGACAATCGAACTCAGTTTGGCTTAAAAATACGTAAAATCACGCTTTCACGTTAAACTAGGCTCTGTAGAGAAAAATGCTCTAAACAAAAGTTGTAGATCTTTTAATTTTCTATAAATTTAATTATATACACTTTTGTCGTAAAATGTAGGCCTATACTAAGACCGAAATGTTAAAAAAATCAATTTTTCTCACGTTTCCGTGAGAAAAAAAACAGAAAATCGCTAATTACCGCTAAACTAAGCGTTATACAAAAAAATGTTAGAAATAAAAGTTGTAGAATTTTACATTTTCTACAACTTTTATTATATAACGTTTTGCGTTAAAATGCATATTAAAGCCGCAATCTTAAAAAGAAAATGTTTTTACGTAAAAACAGCCTCAAGCAGAATTTCAGCAAACATGGTGCCTACCCTATATTGTAGAGCATAAAAAATGTAGTAAACCAGGCGATTTTAAAAAAAATCGTAGGACTAGTTTTTGAGAAAATCGCAAAAAAGTGAAAAATTATACGAATAAACTACTACTTCCGGTTGACCGATTTTGATGAAAATGTTCGTGTCGGGTCCGGTAGTGATATGTAACTTAAGTTTCAAGTTTCAAGTTTCAAGTTCGTACAATGTTCCGTTCTTGAGATATTCTGTTCACACACACACACACACACACACACACACACACACACACACACACACACACGCACGCACGCGCGCGCGCGCGCACACACACACACACACACAGACACACACACAGACCAATCGCTAAAAACATGTTTTTTGGGTTCAGGGGGTCTGAAAACGTATGGATCCGGTGAAAACTCGATTTTGAAAAATCGACATGAAAACAATACTTTCCTTCCTATATATTCATATAGGCAAGAGAAAGTAATAAAAAGAGAGTTGTAAAATAGTAGAAAAAGAAGACATTATTACGATATATATGGTATGAACAAGGAAATACATTTTTTTATTGAGAGGAAGATTATTATGCATTTTTACAGATATACGTATTTAAGTCGGTAACAAAAAACTAATTTTGAATAAAAAACTGAATTTTGAAAACAAATTAAATTTTTAATGAAACTTAAAATGAATTTAATACAATAAATTTTTTTATAAATTTGATCGATTTAATTATTGGTCAGATTTATTGATGACAGAACTGTAAATTCTAATAAAATTATTAAGTTAATTATGTTACAAAGTTAATAAAAATGTTATCAATAGTTATTTAAAATTGTAATGCATTTGATAATTGTTTTGATGAGCTCAATAAATAGATTTTAATTTAATAGTTACGAAATGATTTCTTGTAGTCCGTTGTCGGTTAGTTCTTGATCCCTTCCATCTATAAAATGGGACTTTTTTAAGTCATTGTTACATTTGGTTTTATAGGTTTTGTTTAAGGCTTAACTTCTTTCTTCATAAATCCTTTTCTTCCTCCATCATGTTTTTAAATTCAATTTTATCTGTATTCTGTTCTTATTTCTTTTTAACATACTACTGATTACTTTTAAATATTTATTCGGAATCGTAACTTCCTATACTTCGTGATCCCATCTTTGATTTAATTTGAATATTATAATCTCTGGTAAAATTACTTGAATTTAGAATTTTTCTTTTAAATTTTAATTTAAAATGTTTATCTTGATTGAAAATATCTTGAAATTACTTGGAAGTCTATTTTAAAAGTTTTTCATTTGATGATTATTTTTTTATTAAATTTTTCAACAATGCAATTATTTATTTAGTCTTCACATCGTTGATCCGGTGAAATATTGACTGCTATTCTACAAGTCTGAGATTGTAAATGAAAGACATTTCAAATTATTATTGGTTAATGACTCAATTTATTTATTTTATATTGAAACATATTGTTACTTTCTCTTGCCTATATGAATATATAGGAAGGAAAGTATTGTTTTCATGTCGATTTTTGGAAATCGAGTTTTCACCGGATCTATACGTTTTCAGACCCCCTGAACCCAAAAAACATGTTTTTAGCGATTGGTCTGTGTGTGTGTCTGTGTGTGTGTCTGTGTGTGTGTCTGTGTGTGTGTGTGTGTGTGTGTGCGCGCGTGTGTGTCTGTCTGTGTGTGAACAGAATATCTCAAGAACGGAACATTGTAAGAACTTGAAACTTGAAACTTAAGTTACATATTACTACCGGACCCGACACGAACATTTTCATCAAAATCGGTCAACCGGAAGTAGTAGTTTATTCGTGTAATTTTTCACTTTTTTGCGATTTTCTCAAAAACTGGTCCTACGATTTTTTTTTAAATCGCCTCATTTACTCAATTTTTTATTCTCTACAAGATAGGGTAGGCGCCATGTTGGCTGAAATTCTGGGTGAGGCTGTTTTGACGTAAAACATAGTTTTTTTAAGATTACGGCTTTAATATGCAATTTAGCGCAAACATTTATATAATAAAAGTTGTATAGAATTTAAAATCCTATAACTTTTATTTCTAACATTTTTTTGTATAAACCTTAGTTTAGCGGTAATTTGCAATTTTCTGATTTTTTCTCACGAAAACGTGTGAAAAATCGATTTTTTTAAGATTTCGGCCTTAGTATGCATTTTACGACAAAAGTGTATAGAATTAAATTTATAGAAAATTAAAAGATCTACAACTTTTATCTAAAGCATTTTTCTCTACGGAGCGTAGTTTAGCGTGAAAGTGTGATTTTTCGTTTTTTTATGCCAAATTGAGTTCGATTTTCATTTTGCGTCATTCACTCATGATTAAAATAAGGTTATGTTTATTGCGGTTAGTTTTTTGTTTATTTCTAATATTTTATTATTAATGTTAAATTATATTGTAAATTATTTGCATTGGCAAGAGAAAGTTGTGTGAGTGTTTCACACCAGATTTTTAATAATTGAATGAATTATGTGTATTAAGAATGTAGTCTAACAATACACTTTTCCATAATATGCCACGTCTCACCTAATTATCTTACATTTACCGTTATTCTAGCCCAAAATTTACCTTTTAATTATCATACACATTCATTTTAATTTGGACACATCGGTAACCGCGACGTATGCTGACAACACAGCAATTCTTGTACAGGAAAAGAGCGCGGATGAGGCTTCCAGGTGTGCAGCGACATCTTTTATTAACACAGGACTGGCCTACCCGTTGGTGTATTAAGGTGAACCCAATTAAGTCAACACAGGTTACGTTCACCTTACCGCGTCAAACTTGTCCACCTGTGATACTGAATAACATTCATATCCCCCAAGCCAGAGTGGTGCGATATCTTGGGTTATGGCTTGACAGGTGACTAACTTGGAAGCATCATCTGCGTACAAAACGTTTAGAACTTAACCGCCGCCAGAAGCTACTCTTCTGCTTAATTAACCGTCGATAAAAATTGAACCTCCGTTCCAAAATTTTAATATACAAAATCCTTTAGATACCAAACTGGACTAATGGTATCCAGCTCTTTGGAGTAGCGGCAGAAAGTAATTTAAAGTCGATCCAGGGCTTTTAATCAAAATTCTTAAGACTTGCTTTTGGCGCTCCTTTTTATGTAAACAATAAAACCCTCTACGACAATATAAAAATTCCGACGGTAACGGAGCTAACCGCGTCCTTGTATAGTAAATTTCACAAACGACTAGATGTCCATCCAAACCAACTAACCCGTGATCTAGCTACAAGGAGCTTCCCACCTGTGCGATGTCTCAAGTGAAAATGGAGTAGAGACCTCTTGGTCTAAATAACAGATAATACCCGTAGTTACAAACGGAGAATGTATCACTGGGTACCTCTTCTCCTTAAAGCGAAACTCCCCACCACCATTTAAATATCATATACAGAAATTGTGCAGCTCAATGTACAGTATTATAATAAAAATCAAACACAAAAAAATTATCAGACTGATTGTAAATATATTGTATTTTAAAAAGATTGTATTAAAATTCTCTTCGACTTATTAAATTTAAACTAACGGATGATTTAATCGGTAATTAATTTTATCTAAATTGTTGAGGATATAAATTTTAATATTACATAAATTAAAATTAACTACAATTATGTAAATAAACAGGAAAAAAGCAAAATCATTAAAATAGTATTTACATTAAAAAAAAAATAAATAAAAAATGCGTTAACTTTGTACTTTAATGGTAAAATAAATTAATAACTGTTATTTTTAATTGAATATGAAATAAATTAAATTTGTTTATTTTAATAAACTTTATTCTCTTTAAAATATATTCATAGTATGTACGAGTTATTTACTAGTTGAGTTTTTTTTAAAGTGCAAATATTATATACTATAGGTACATTCAGGATAATGTAAAAGTTTTTCATTTTAATATCTCATCAAACTTAGTTATTAGATTTTTAAATAAATTTTTGTATTTTGAATGTTAATGCAGGGGATTTAAAAAAATATTAAGATGAATATATTTCAATTTTTTTTGAAAAATAATATATTAAATTCAGAACTAATATAGTTGTTGGTATTAATTAAAACAAAGACTATTTACTGCCATCATGCAGTAAATGGTGCTCGCCTCTCATCATGAGGTCTTTGGTTCGAACCCCGTTCTGGCACGGCATATTTTCATACGTTACAAAAATCATTTCATCCTTTACCGTCTGCATTAGCAGTAATTGCAGAACGATCAGACGTTAAACCAAAAAAAAAGTTACTGCCATATCACCAGGAATTTCACAGTAATGTAACGTTTATTCCAGATTATTTCGGGATCTGGTTATTAAATTTTTTTTAAATAGCTAACGTATATACGTTGCAATATTTTCAATTAAAGAACAATACGAAACCATTATCTAATGAAATAAAGATGATATTTATGAAATGTAAATGAGGTAAAGTCTTATACAGACTCATGCCGATCATTTCTGAGAGAGTATGGTTAATTGAACCGCAACCATCAAAGTAGACCGGTAACTACTGTCTAGTATTCAAATCTATGTAAAAGTATTGTTATAATGAAGTGGCGAAAATAAAATCAGCTGGTCAAATAAAATCAGCTTCTCATAAACAGCTGATTGGTTAAATACAAAAACGAAGGTTCCATTGTTGGGACGCGGCCGCGGTTGGAATGGCTGACGTGTTAGTGGTCTAAATTGTACGGGAATCTTTGTTACGGTGAAGTTTGTTATTTTGTCAGCAGACATTGTTATTTAATGTTTAATTTGGTAAGGGATATTGTCTATTTTATTTTATTGTTAATTAATTGCGTGAACTGTATTATTTTCAATGATTAATAACTTATTTCATTAACTCATGTTCATTGTTGTCGTTTGTAAAGGTTAGTTTTTAGTTCTTGTCAAATAATTGTGTTAAATAACTATATGTGAATTAATTAAATAAAAGTTTACAATTTTACTTACTATAACGAGTTGTAACAGTATTTATTTTTACTAGGATTTTTGAACCATTAACATTTGTCTCCAAAAATTAGCTGTTAAACAGTTGACTAGCAGCAACAACTTTTCCACTAGATCAACCAGGTGGGTTATGTTAGGAATAATAAAAATAACAAAACTTTCTTTTAAGTTATAACAAACATTTATTAACAAAAAAATGATTATTAACAATGATTCTAGTACCATATGTCACAATTATACTGAGAAAATATGCTCAAAAAATTTCAACCTTCAAAGTTCAATAGCTTTTGAAAAAAACTGTACCTTTATGGAAAAAAGTGAATTTGCGGGAAACGAGCTGTAAAGTTTTACTTACCCTAAAATTGGTCTACACCATAATATTGATCATCACTAGACTGTCCTTTTTTCTCAAATAATTTTCTCATTTTTTCTCTTGTCTTGCTTCTTTTGACACACTTTCTATTGCCTTCTCAGCTTTCTGTGTTCTTTAATATCGCAACTCTTAATTTGTTTCCACAGATTAACTCAATTAAAAGAAATTCTAGTCAAAAATTTAAAAAAATCTGCATAGCGTCCGTACTTTTTGTGGTACAGTTATAATTTTTATATGTAATTACACAGAAAAAGATACAGAAGGCAATGGCGCCAAAATTAGAAAAATTGATTTTTTCGATATTCGAGGTATAGTGCTCCCCTTAATGAACTGAATTAAATTTAGACAACTAAATACGGTCTTTCAGAACTTCCATGAAGAGGAAAAACAGAACACAGGGTGGGCAGAAGAAAAAAAGAAAAGCTTTCCGTGAACAAGTGATGAGAATGTGGGCTCCAAAAAGTTTCCAGAAACCTAAAGTCACCTCACGTGGTATGAAATTGACAAAGTAAAAAGACGAGAAAAAAGTATATGCCTAATTTGATTATTCTTTCTGAGAAACCTATCGACCGTTTATAGGTATCTTTTATTTGAATGTGAAAAACAGTCATGAAATGAACAACTTTTGAAATATATATTTTCTAAACGTAAACAGTCACTATAATTGAATAATGTTCAATCCCCAGCATTGGGAATTTTTTCATTTTATTACCTTCAAAATACAATATTTTAAAAACACTGTACTTTATTCTGAAAATATATTTTACAATTTAAACATTATATTACTGCTAGGTAGTACTTCAATATTTGTGAAATGTTTTTCGTTTTTCACTGATTAAATTTAAAATTACTTTAAAAGGTTATTTAAATATTTGTTGAAAAATATTTTCTTTTTTAAATTAACTTTAAATCTCTGAAACTTTTGTGAATTTCCGTTATTAAAACAAGAAACCATATTTTTAAAATGATAATTATATTACTGTATTTTGGAGGATGTTTGTTAAGGTATCAGAGAAATGTGTAGCGGAATTTCTTTGTATCCTGAACATTTTAAATTTTTTTATGCGAGTAGTTTAAACTCATAAAGACCTTATTATATTCGAAAAATCTGGTGTGAAACACTCACACAACTTTCTCTTGCCAATGCAAATAATTAACAATAAACCTAACATTAGTAATAAAACATTAGAAATAAACATAACCTAATTTTAATCATGAGTGAAAGACGCAAAATAAAAATCAACCTCAATTTGGCTTAGAAATACGGAAAATCACTCTTTCTCTCTAAACTAGGCTCTGTAGAGAAAAATGTTGTAAATAAAAGTTGTAGATCTTTTAATTTTCTATAAATTTAATTATATACACTTTTGTCGTAAAATGCATACTAAGGCCGAAATGTTAAAAAATGTTAAAAAAATTGTTTTTTCTCACGTTTTCGTGAGAAAAAAACTGAAAATCGCAAATTACCGCTAAACTAAGCGTTATACAAAAAAATGTTTGAAATAAAAGTTTTAGGTTTTTAAATTTTCTACAACTTTTATTATATAACGTTTTGCGATAAAATGCATATTAAAGCCGTAATCTTAAAAAAACTATGTTTTTACGTAAAAACAGCCTCACGCAGAATTTCAGCAAACATTGCGTCTATCCTATCTTGTAGAGAATAAAAAATTGAGTAAACCAAGCGATTTAAAAAAAATCGTAGGACCAGTTTTTGAGAAAATCGCAAAAAAGTGAAAAATTATACGAATAAACTACTACTTCCGGTTGACCGATTTTGATGAAAATGTTCGTGTCGGGTCCGGTAGTGGTATGTAACTTAAGTTTCAAGTTTCAAGTTCGTACGATGTTTCGTTCTTGAGATATTCTGTTCACACACAGACACACACACACAGACCAATCGCTAAAAACATGTTTTTTGGGTTCAGGGGGTCTGAAAACGTATAGATCCGGTGAAAACTCGATTTCGAAAAATCGACATGAAAACAATACTTTCCTTCCTATATATTCATATAGGCAAGAGAAAGTAAAAACCCAGTGCAGATAAAGCCCAGTGCTTTTGAATGGTGGGTGGAATTAAAAATTTATTAAAAATGTATCGATACCAAATTTCAATTTCCGATACCAGTGATACTTGAAAAAATAATCGGTATCGAGAATCGATGGTAAAAAGTCGATTCTGTGATACCGATTCTCAAGTTTTCGAACTGTGGCAAAAATATTTTTATTTTCTTAGATAAAAGATATTTAAAATGAATAGATTTGCATAATTTTGGCTTGGGGGAGTAAAAAATAAAAATAAATTTCCATTAAAAAAATGTTTTAAATTGTTGTCACATTAAAAAACTAATCAGACGAATTGTAATCGTGTACCAGAGTCTGACCGTTCGTTTTAATACGAATATGGCTTTCTGAAAAAACGAAAGAGTAACTCACTTATCAAACTAGGAATAAATCGATCACGATTCGATACAGCCAGTTCACAAAATTGAACTTTCATTGCGAATAAATTGCAGTACATTATCCATTTATACCGTTCGTGTTTTCTTCATTTTTTTGCAGTGCGTGATCGTCTTCGGAGTCTGTGTTTTGTCTTCAATCATAGAACCCATTTGTGTTTTGCTGTTAGTCGGAATACTCCGTTTTACAACGTAGGTCTCTCAATTACTCGATTAGGTGTGGTAGAAACGTTCAAATAAAATTATCGCAGAAGATTTTTAAAACATTTTATCGACAAAATAGAAGAAGGCAAGTCATTTACGGAAACGCTGGAAATTATCACTTTGATGTAGTTTATTGGGTCGCAATCGCTTGAAATGTTGTAAAAATATGACGTTAATCATGGAGAAAACATTTTAAAATTGAAAGCACCACTAACCAATAAAAACTGCTGAAAAGTAACATTGACGTAAGTGAACTAATGAATCTCGATAATAAACTTTCTGACGTTGACGTATAAATCAGGAAAAATATTCAAGAGTGTAAAAATATTTAAAGACTTTGAATACGGAGATGGCAATATTGTTGCGTTGATAGACGCATTTTTCTTACAAAAAGACGGTGATAACGACGATATAAAGGTGGAGAAAATACTACACTCTGAAGGTCTAAAGTTCATCAACGCAACCATTACCTACCATGAGCAGCAAGAGAAATGTAGCCTACAGCCTCCGACCTTCTTCCACTGAAGCGTTGCACCTTCCTGCAAAGAAGATTCATTGAAGCAAAAATCGAAAAAAGATTTTCCATGGAAAAGTATGTTGGTCTACATAATGTAAGAAAATATTTTCTTTATTGTAATCAAAAATTATGCCCGTTACAGACAGGTAGAAAGTTAAGTAATTATTTTCACTCAAACTGTTAGTTCCAGGGCTACAAAAATAGTTTTGTATCTTATAGCATAATCAGCCAATTGAATTACTGAAGCATTTAAGAAAAGAATAGTTAGAGGTGTAAAAGACACAAATCAGAGTTATCTCCGCTGAAAGTTATGAATTTCATTAAACAGGCAGACCGTGTGGTGAATGAAGTGAAGATGTCATTTGCAGGATGGAAAGTACAGTAGTTGCTTTTCAGAGATTCTGGCATGCTGATAAGCATACATGTCCACTCAGTGAGGAATGCAATTGTAAACCGCCTCACTACTTGTTTTACTTAGTAAAGCCTCTGAAGATTCAAACAAGACTTTCGGCTGATGACGTAAACAACATTTAAAATAGATTCGACCAGATTTTTAATTTAAAATAAAATGATTTGTGAAAACGTTAAAATTGAAATTTTAAGCAATTTTCTCTTATATTCCAAGGCAATAATGATAATATTTTGCTAAAAATCATGTTATTCCCAATTTATTTACATTCTGTACCTATCTGATTCTGTGTCAGGCGTAAATAACAAATTAGGTCATACAAAGAGTAAAAATAAATTAACTGACATGTAATTAAGTAATAAAATGGAAAATAATAAATAGAAGATAAATATAAAATGTGAAGTGAAAAGTGTCAAAGGAAGATATCGTATAGATAGCTACATAAGATGGAGAGATGTGTTATTGCTATCTCGGGATACACAGGTGTTGTGTAACTACTATGCACAGCTGACGTCTGGAAGCTCAACTTTAGAGTTACTTTCACACCATAAAGAACTTTAACTTAAGGCAACAACATCGCTTAATTTACAGTACAAAATATTATTAATTATCTTGAAACATTTGCACATTTTAGCTCTTTATTATACATTATTTAATTTTAACACTAGCAAAATGATAAAGTTTACCTTAAGAAATATTATTACTGTTATAATTAAAGAAATTTTTTTTTAGAATCTTGAGTTAATCAATTTTAAAATACATAAAATTTTTGTCCATAACAGACAGGTAGAGTGTCAAATTATTTACACTTAATCTGTTAGTTGCAGGGCTAAAATAAATAGTTCTGTTTTTTATCACATGGTCAGCCAATTAAATGACTGAATCATTTAAGAACAGAAGAGGTAGAGGTGTAAAAGACACTAATCAGAGTTATCTCGTCTGAAAGTAATGGATTTCATTATATAGCCAGACCCTGTGGTGAATGAAGTGAAAGTGTCATTTGCAGAGTGGAAAATATATGCTTTTCGGAAGGCCTGGCATGCTGATAAGTGTACTTTTCAACTCAGTGAGGAAGGCAATTGTAAACCACTTCACTCCTCGATTTACTAAGTAAAATCTCTACAGTTTCAAACCAGCCTTATACTGAATTCGTTATCGCAAGAGGGATTTTTTTTAAATTTTTGTAAATTTTCATATATGCTGTTTAAAGAAGTCATCGATTTATTTACAAGAGTTTGTAGCTACCATTTTAAAATATAGTTTAAATCGTTTTGAAAAATTATTGATATTGCGAAAATTAAATTAATAATGACCGACAAATTAAAATACAACTTGAATGTTAAATAATGCATAATTAAAACTTGTAATAAAAATTATTTAAAAAAATTGTACTGTTTAGTTTTTATATAAAAAATCTAAACTAAACCTCAGGAGAAAAATTACTATCTTCATAATTTGAAATAACTGTTACTACCTTGCCTAGAATTTGAACCACGGAACCTTAGTCTCCGAAAATCAACTGTTAAACAGCTGACTCGCGGAGACGACTTCACCACTAGACTTATGCATCATTCCTTGGCGTTCTTTAGTTACAGGTGGGAGTACTGCAGTGGAGGTAATGACGTCAGCAGTCTTAATTACTGACGTGGCGCTGTCTACACACTGTCTTATTCGCATATTTTAGTAGGGGAGACCGGGGGAATCGTGCCATCCTGGGTTATTCTGCCACCTCATGTATAACTCAAGCCTTGAGTCGAATATTCCCGGAATAGGTGCTGGAACTTAGCAGACAACGCCATAAGCACTATCTGTTGCGTTCACAGTTGAGTGAGAACTAAGTTAGTGTGTAAAACAATATTAGTTTTTATTGAAAATTTCATCTAATTTTTTGCTTTCAAACTATTGAGGTATGTAAAAATTGTGTTGATAATAGACTCGTAAGAGCATTATATATTATGTATAGTGTATTTATTTAGCCACATGTTAACGTCTTTAGATCTGTTTGTTCTGTTTCCTATTTCGTGTAAGTTACCTATGTATGCGATGTTGTCAAGTCGGGGTAATCACGCCACCCTAAGACGGGGTTATGCCGCCATCCTGGAAAGATGGCGGCTTAAAGAAATAAAACATGTGCAAGAAAATTAACAAATTTAAAATAGGTAAGGTAAGAGAAGAAACATTTTATTCTATAAATTGTTATTACGTATTTAGATCTATATAAACAAATTTATATAAATAAATTTATAGTAATCTTATTTATAATCCGTATTCAAAACAAACACAAACACACAAAAAAAACACAGATAGGAAGTGAGGATTCATAATAATATGTACGTATAGCCTATTACAATGTAATAATAATGAATTAGAAACTGGACCTCTGACATCACCAGTCAGACTTCTCCCCACCACTGCTATCCCGCCTGTAACAAAAGAACGCCATGATTATTCCCATCAAAAATGAGTACAACATTTATAACGTATGAAAGACTACAAATTTTTATAAAAAAATAACAGAGGACGTCTGGAAAAACTCTGAAATAGGTCAAGGATCTATACCGTGAAGATGAAAATAGAAAAATAATTACAAGCAATTTTATAATATTAATTCACTAAAGAAAATTGTAGTATAAAATTTTATGAGATGGTAATAAAATTAATTTTTATACGGTAATTAAAAGCGGTAAAAGAATAATATAAGGTAGAAATGTTTTTATAACTTTAATTTTATAAAGGGATTGTAAAATAAGGATTCCGGAAGGAAGCGACGGAGTAGGATAACCATAAAGGGCTGGGAGAGAGAGAGAGAGAGTATAAAGGGTCACATTATGAACCTTAGGGGTTACTATTTATTTGACTATTAAGAGAAAACCGGGAGCGAAGGGGTGGAGTTTATATAGAATGACACTGACTTTAGTCGGTGGCTAAACCACACCGCCCACCACAACTTTGCTGAATTAATTTAATAATTTGACTAACTAAAGTACACCGTTCTACTATCCGTTATGAAAAGTCCTAACATAATCATAATGCAAACACACTACTAATACTTACATTGATATTAACAATGTTATTAACTGTTGGTCTCTCTATTTTACCTGAATTATGTACACCTCATAATTTTGCACTATTTTCTATTTTACTCATTACATTTTATTTGCCAATTGTGTTTAGGTCAACAGCCGAAAGGCTGGTTTGAACCTCTAGAGGTTTTACTAAGTAAAAACGAGGAGTAAGGTGGTTTACTATTGCCTTCCTCACTGAGTTGAAAAAGTATGCTTATCAACATGCCAGGCTCTCCGAAAAGCACTCACTTTCCACCCTGCAAATGACAACTTCACTTCATTCACCACAGGGTCTGACTGCATAGTGAAATTCATTACTCTCAGAGAAGATAACTCTGACTAGTGTCTTTTACCTCTTCTGTTCTTAAATAGTTCAATCATATAAGTGGCTGACTATGTGATAAGAAACAGAACTATTATTTTTAGCCCTGGACCAAACAGATTGAATGCAATTAAAATAACACTCCACCTGCCCGTTTTGGGCATATTTTCCAACTATGCAACAAAAACTAACAAAAATTATCAATTGTTTATTTAATCCCTAATGTGTGTGATTGCCCATAACAGGCAGGTGTAGTGTTAAATCCAGGGCTAGAAAAATAGTTCTGATGTCAAAAATTAGTTCCAATTACATGACTGACGCATTTAAGAACAAAAGAGGTCGATGTGTAAAAGATACTAATTCAGAGTTTTCTCCTCTGAGAGAAATGAATTTCAACATAATACAGCCAGACACTGTAGTAAATGAAGTATATTTAGTTCGTAAATAAGGTTATAGCTAAAATATGTCTTCTATATCTATAAATAATATTTTATTGATAATACGAGGTGTGGCGATTAAATAACGAGACTGTCGTTGTAAAAAAAAATTATTGTTATTTTATACACAATCACTTATTGTCACCTTCAATGTACACTCCTTCTCTATTTCTACAACGCTCCATACGAATTTTGATTGTTGGAAACAGTGCTGGAAGTCATCTTCTGCCAGCTTCTCCAGGACACGTGCCGCCTTCTCATTAACAGCTTCCACAGACTGAAATCTTGTCCCTTTTAATGCAGATTTCACCTTAGGGAACAAGTAGAAGATAATAACATATGATAAGACGTGGATTTTTACTTATGATCAGGAAACGAAGCGCCAATCAATGCTCTGGAAGAGCCAAACTTCACCAAGAGCCAAAGAAGCTCGAATGAGCAAATCAAGATTTAAAGCAATGATGATTGGTTTTTTGATATCAATGGGATTGTGTACCTTCACTGGGTTCCTGCAGGTCAAAAAACTAATCAATATTACTACCTTGAGGTCTTTCTGAACTACGTCAAAGAGTAAAGAAAAAATGCCCCGAAATGTGGAAGGACAAATCATGGGTTCTCCGCCAAGACAATGTGCCAGCTCATTCCACGTTATCTGTCAAGAGGTTCCTAGCCAAGTACAGCATCTCAGTTTAAGAACATCCACCTTATTCACCAGATCTTGCACCAGGTGACTTCTACCTGTCACCTAAGATTAAATCTGCATTACAAGGGACAAGATTTGAGTCTGTAGAAGCTGTAAAAAAGAAAGCGACACGTGTACTGAAGGAGCTGACAGAAGATGACTTCCAGCACTGTTTCCAACAATGGAAAGTTTGGATGGAGCGTTGTAGGGACAGAGAAGGTGTGTATATTGAAGGTGACAATAAGTGATTATGTTGTATAAAATAAAAATAAAATTTTTTACAACATCAGTCTCGTTATTTAATAGCCACACCTCATATTATAGATCAAATACAGGTGATCGTAAAGTCGCGCAACCCAAAATGATAACAGTCTTAGAAAGCTGTAATGTATTTTTTCTTTTTCTTTCAAAGTTTACGATACAACTTACTTACTTACAAGTTCACAACAAGTGCTGGAAATGTCCACCGTGGTTTGCAATGCATCAACGCGTTTTCTTACATTGCACGCAACCTTTTTGAGTGTAGCAGTAGCAATATTTGATACACAGTCTTCAATGTTTCTTCTAAGTTCATCTACTGTATGCGGGTGGTTTTTGTACACATTATCTTTCAAATAGCCCCATTAATAAAAATCAGGAGGAGTCAGATCTGGTGACCGAGGAGGCCACAAACCACGAGAAATTATTCGGTCATCAAAGAAATCGTGGAGAAATTGGATAGTACTGTTTGCCGTATGTGAAGTTGCTCCGTCTTGTTGTAGCCAGCAATAACGTTCGTCAACATGTAGCAGTGCTACGAACTGCATGATTATTTCTTGATAACGTTCTGCTGTGATTGTATCCGAAAAAAAGATAGGCCCGACAATTCTCCGACGAGATACACCACACCACACTCCAATTTTTTGAGAATGTAATGGCTGTTCATGGAATTCATGTGGATTCTCTGCAGACCATACTCTACAATTTTGACTATTAACATATTCACTTAGATGAAACCAAGCTTCATCGGTGAAAAAAACTTTGTCCAGAACAGATATGTCATTTCGAATGAAATTTTTAAACCAATGACAATACCGCAATCCCTTCTCCTTATCTGGCTCTTCGAGCTGATGAGTTACGTTAATCCGGTACGGATGTAATTTTAATAACTTAGTGGGTTTATGAACACTTCCATGAGACAGTCCAGTCTGAGTAGAAAGTTTTCGAAGAGACTTTTTTGGAGAACGAATAAACGTTTCACTTATCGTCTGCAGACTGTCGTCAGATAAAACACTTGGTCGGCCGGTACGATTACGGTCATTCTTGCTACCTGTATCCCGAAAACGATGAAACAAACGAAATATGGTCGATTTGTTTGGCACTTTAGCATCTGGAAAGGCATTGGAGAAATGTTCTTGACACTTCGCGTAGGATTTCGATTCACAGTAACTCAAAACGATAGAGACGCGTTGTTGTTGCGTAAAAGACATTGCGACTCGAACTGAACAAACCAACTGGATTCTGGCTTACTATCGCCCGCTGGCGTGATCTAGCAGTGCTGCCACATACTGTACTACTACACGAAAACTTCCCATATTCTAATCATACTTTACAAATTTACCTTCAATTCCTACACGGCTTCAAACATTTGGTTGCGCGACTTTACGATCACCCGGTATGTAGTGGTAACGTGCTAGCCTCTCATCATGCGGTCGTGGGTTTGGATCCCTCTTAAGTACGGCATATTTTCATACATTACAAAAAATCATTCATCCTTCATTATATACAGTAAGTTACAACCCAATATCATCGCTAATGACCATTGTAGTTGATGCAACGTTAAATAAATAAATAAAAATATATGTTTCAATTTGGTCAAAAGTGCTTAGAAAAACGGAGCGGGAGAAGTTAATAGAAGAATAAAAGTGAGTGCGCAGTTCTAAGTTTCTCAACTCGTCACGTGACCATAGCTTCGCTTTTAATATAGGCTAACTCATTTAGACCTACTTGGCGCAGAATTATTATGAAGGTGTTGTCCTACTTATTAAAATTAATAATTTACAATATTTTATACATTTTTACTTTCACTTGCTTATATGAATATGTAGGAAGGAAAGTATTGTTTTCATTCCGATTTTTCGAAATCGAGTTTTCACCGGATCTATACGTTTTCAGACCCCCTCACGAAAACACGTTTTCGTGAGAAAACGTGTGAAAAATCAATTTTTTTAAGATTTCGGCCTTAGTATGCAGTTCACGACAATAGTGTATAATCAAATTTGTAGGAAATTAAAAGATCTACAACTTTTATTTAGAGCATTTTTCTCTGCAGAGCCTAGTTTAGCGTGAAATAGTGATTTTCCGTATTTTTAAGCCAAACTAAGGTTGATTTTCATTTTGCGTCTCTCTCTGATTATTAAAATTAGGTTATGTTTATTGAGGTTAGTTTTTTGGTTTATTTCTAATGTTTTATTACTAATGTAAAATTATATTGTTAATTATTTGCATTGGCAAGAGAAAGTTGTGTGAGTGTTTCACACCAGATTTTTAATAATTACGAAGGTAAGATTTGAAGTTTTGTTTAAGTTTTAAAATGTAACTTTTTAGGTTTCAACCCCTAAGCATAATTTCCTTATAACTAATATCCCTGTAATAATTAGGATATACAGTATGAACTTAACTAAGTCATATAGATTATGTTAATAAGGTTAGTGTAACTTATTAATTATCTTGATGAAGCATACTTTAATAAGTATAATGTAAGTATAAGTATAGATTAGTTAATACGTAATAATAATAATAGTATATATTAATGTATAATACACGATATCATTCTACTTATTACTTTCTCTTGCCTATATGAATGTATAGGAAGGAAAGTATTGTTTTCATGTCGATTTTTCGAAATCGAGTTTTCACCGGATCTATACGTTTTCAGACCCCCTGAACCCAAAAAAACATGTTTTTAGCGATTGGTCTGTGTGTGTGTCTGTGTGTGTGTGTGTGTGTGTGTGTGTGTGTGAACAGAATATCTCAAGAACGGAACATCGTACGAACTTGAAACTTGAAACTTAAGTTACATACCACTACCGGACGCGACACGAACATTTTCATCAAAATCGGTCAACCGGAAGTAGTAGTTTATTCGTATAATTTTTCAGTTTTTTGCGATTTTCTCAAAAACTGGTCCTACGATTTTTTTTTAAATCGCCTATTTTACTCAATTTTTTATTCTCTACAAGATAGGGTAGGCGCCATGTTTGCTGAAATTCTCGGTGAGGCTGTTATCACGTAAAAACGTTGTTTTTTAAGATTACGGCTTTAATATAAATTTTAGCGCAAAAACTTATATAATAAAAGTTGTAGAGAATTTAAAAACCTACAACTTTTATTTCAAACATTTTTTTGTATAACGCTTAGTTTAGCGGTAATTTGCGATTTTCTGTTTTTTTTCTCACGAAAACGTGAGAAAAATTGATTTTTTTTAACATTTCGGTCTTAGTATGCATTTTACGACAAAATTGTATATAATTAAACTTATAGAAAATTAAAAGATCTACAACTTTTGTTTAGAGCATTTTTCTCTACAGAGCCTAGTTTAGCGTGAAAGCGTGATTTTCCGTATTTTTAAGCCAAACTGAGGTTGATTTTCATTTTGCGTCTTTCACTCATGATTAAAATTAGGTTATGTTTTTTGAGGTTAGTTTTTTGTTTATTTCTTATGTTTTATTACTAATGTTAGGTTTATTATTAATTATTTTCATTGGCAAGAGAAAGTTGTGTGAGTGTTTCACACCAGATTTTTTTATTGTATTTCGTTAGCGTTTAGTTCATTGCTTATATCTCCATAAATAATTTTAACTTTAACCCTAGAATGGAAAGCCTAGTAATAGTGACGTTGTTGGAAACCTGTCGTAATATTTACTACTGATCTTTATAAGTCCAAATCTTATAGATGCATGTATTTTAAATAAAAATGTGCTATGTTTATAATTTTTTAGTTTCTTTCATATAAATTTAATATACAATAAAGTAAAAATAACGGTATTATGCACCTTGAATATTTTTTTTTCAAATTAATTGGTTTAGTAGTAAATTTTTATTAAGTTGGAAAATTAGTAAAATACCATAAAGTCTTATAAATTGTTAGGTAAACTGTTTGATATTGCTAAGAAAAAAACAAGGTAGTCAGAGTCTAGGTATTTGCAAAGATTTCACTGTTCAATCGTGATAGACGTCGGTGCACCTCTTGCATATTTCTCCTCTGTGCTCCCCGCAGAATGCCTCGTTGCAATTGATACACCAGCTTGTTGTCATACGCCTCTTTATTGCTGGGCAATGTTTACAAACTGTTCGTTTCTTGACCTGTTTAGGGACAGGAACTGGATCATTTTCTCTTCCCAGAACTTGAAGTATAATCGTCTTCAAAGATCGTTGAATTGAGACACATTTGATCCTTTCTTCTAACCATGGTGTTATGAGCTGTTTATGTAGCCTGATGATAATTTATAATACAACTAACTATTTACAGTTTATTTTAACACTAAACACGTCACTACGAAAGCTAAAATAATTAAAATATAAATCGATGCCCTATAAAAAATAGTTACGGTAGTGGAAACCCGTCGTAATATTTACGATTTATACTCTCACTTGACAAAATACAAAAGTTGTAACCGATGTCAATAACACACTGACCTTGTCTCAGGCGAAAAGATACACACCCTTAAGGTCGGTACAGTCAACGTTAAAACGTAGTAGTACCAACAAAAAACGACGTTGACGTAGTAAATTTTACGACGGCTTTCCATTCTAGGGTTAAATTACATGTATTTATTCATTTAAAAATATTACTTGTCTAAACGAGCATAGCCTTAGAGAAGGAGTACATCAGATAGTAAAGCGACAAAAAATACAATTTATATCATGCATAATATAGAACAACAATTAAAATAATAACTGTAGTAGTTATGATTTAAAATAAATATCTAAACTTTAACACTAAGATTACCTAAGATTAATATTTACACTAAGATTAATAACTAAGATTAAAACTGTCAGAGTTGTCAAAAAGGAAAGAGAAATAGTGAGAACCTGCATAGGCAGAGAAACAACGTGGAAGGACACTGGAGACTTTTGCTCAATAGTGAAGTTTACAAGACTATTGATCCAGTAACTGAGACGATGAGGAAAAAGAGAATATCATAACCTTGGTCACATATTGAAATATCCAGAAAATAGATATGTCAACAGATATTGAATTTCTGTTGTGGACTCGCTCTCAAACCGGTATGGATGAGAGAAATAAATGAAGATCTGGAGGAGATGGGATTAAAAATTGAAGACCTCCAAAATAAATCCGAAAAATTAAACATCATTAAAAGCTTTAAATTTGCACCTCCACCAATTAAACAATATAAACTGAGTGTTGTATCAGATGAAGTGAGACTGGCCCGATCGCTTAGAATGAGGGCCTACTGGGAGAAGAGAAAACAACGTAAGACTAAATAAATGTTAAACTAACTTAAAGTGATCCAGTGTGGCCTTAAAAGTAAAAAAAAAATATCTAAACTTTAGATGGCGATGAGTAGAAAAAAATTTTGGAGCAGATCTATTGGCGTGTGTAAGTTTATTACTCTCCGTTATTACCGCTCCAACTTTTCCAGCTAATTTTACAGTGTTGGGAGTAATATGTTCATGAATGTGAGCATGAATTAGTACATGCTGTGTGTTTGTAGGAGGAGAACGACGAGCGCTCCGAATCCGAGTCTTGAAAGAAATGAACTAGCGCTTGGGGTGATATCACCGTAGCTGTAACTTACCTTATCGTTCGGGGAATAGAATGGAAAGAAAGTTTTTGAATTTTTTCTTTATTTGGGATTAGAGACAAATAATTAGGTGAAAGGTAGGTTTAGAAAAGGGATATGTCAGACGTGTATTTGTGACGAAAAGGGGTGAAGGTTTTACTAACAGGTAGGAGTATTTATCGGGCAGGAAAAAAATGTAAAGTCCAGCCTCTCTTAGTTTGCTCCTAATGTAACCAAATAATGACCTCACTGAGCATGCGCATTATATCAAAAATGTGTACACGCTGATTAAAAAGTAGCAACAAAATACTTTCAAAAGTATTTAAATACAAAATACTTTTTAAAAGTATTTTTCTAAATAAAATTGTTAGGGATACATCATATCATGACTGATGTTTTTAGTACTTTAAGTACTTATAATTTAAAAAATAGTTAACTTAATAGGAATACGACATCCGTAAATTTGCAGACTTTAGCGTGCACCCTGTAGTAGTTGGCTTTTGTTTGTTGACAGTAGGAGCAAACTAAGAACGGCTGAACTGTAGAAGAGATTCACTGGAACAAAATTAGAGGAAATCGTGAAATTTCATTTTTATTTTCACTTCTGGAGACCATGAAACTGTGTATATTTCTTTGAAAGCTGGCTGTACAGAGCGTTGACCGGCATCTTGCAGGACTCTTGGAGTTCTCTGGTTTAACTTTCAGAGTAGAAGTGAGGACATAATTGTGGTATTATTGTTAATAAGTTAGTGTAGGTTGGAAACTAGCCGTACGATGCGGTTGTGGAAGGAGACTTTTCCTTTGTTGGTGGAGTTAATTGGCCCCTCGACTGGTGCACCATACAGGAGGAAGGAGCGAATGATTGCCATGTAGAAGTTTAAGGGGAATTCTAAGAGAGCGGGAGCGTAGGAGAGGGGACAGTTTATAAAGTAAGACTCTGACTTTGGTGATTTTGTCTTTGAGGTGGGCGTGAAACTTAAGCTTTTTGTCGAAAGTGACGCTAAGGTACTTAAACTTCGTAGCCCAGGTTAGGGAATGACCTTTTATCTTGAGCGGTGGTGATTTGAGTCCTTTGACCGGAAAAGTTGATGGTAGTTCACTTCTTTGGTTTATTGTCATCTTTCAGTTACGACACCAGTCTGAAGTTCTGTCAAGATGGTTTTGTAGTATGGCGGCTTTGAAGTGGAGGCAAGGACTGGAGCGCATGCACATTGAGTCATCGGTGTACAGGCTTTACGACGAACGGTAGAGTATGGATAGCCCTTCTAATCTTCTACATGATTTTAGTCTACTTCTGCTCTGTATTACTATGAAGGTCTGCAGGAGCGTGATTATATCAATAGAGAGGCGTTTGGGATGTGACAATTTGCAATAAGCTGTGAACAATCTTCTAAAAATTTCTAAATAATAATTTTAATTTTAAAAAATAGATAAAAGTTTAATCATTGTGTAAGTAATCTTGACGAATCGAAGAAAATTGAACTTAAAATTGAGAAATATGTTTTGGTTAACTGGGTGACTCGCTCATAACTATCAACTAAATTGAAACTGACGCAGTACAAAACATTTTTCTAGCCAGTGTGGACATACGGGATACAACCCTGGGGGACAACAAAAAATACCAATATTGACATTTTAGAATTTTCAAACAAAATTTTTACGAACAGCTTTTAGGATATCATGGTACGTACGATAAAAATACATCTATAACGACATAGAACTTAATTCAGTAAAACAAAAAAATTACACGACTTAGCAGAATATACGAACAAAGACTGAACGGACATCCGAATCATTTCGCGATAAACTTACTGCACAACAGTGACTATACTTTTACAAGACTTAACAGATGCAATGAGTTGGACTTAAGTAACAGATTCGAACACAATTAACTTTTTTATTTTTATGTGTATATTATATATTTTTTAATTTCAATTTTAAATAATTTCAAAATTAATTTATTATAAAAATAACAAAAAAGATTATCTGTAATAATTTTATTATTAATGTATAATGTTGTTATATATTTTGTTTACTATGTTAACCTTATTACGTTATTGTTCTTGTTTCTCTACAATAAAATAACAAATTGTTATTTTGCTGATTTGATAATAATGAGAAAAAGTTGTGTAAGTAAATAATTTATTAGTAAAAGTTAGGTGTAGGCTTACATATATTTCGGAATCATGTGCTTATTATTTATTACTTCTTATTTGTTTTTTCGTTTTAAAGGTGGTTTTTGTTATTTTTTATTTGTTTTTCTGTTTTTCTTTTTTTTTTATTTATTTATTTTAAAAATCACTATATAATTTTGATTGTTAATATTAATTAAGAACAGTATAATATGTTTTCATGTTATAATTTGTTAATTACACCAGTGGGTTGTAATTTTTTCATGAGTTGTATCTATTTGATAAGTTGCATTTATTGTTATTTATAACAGATTATGCATTTAAAAAATCTGGTGTGAAACACTCACACAACTTTCTCTTGCCAATGCAAATAATTAACAATAAACCTAACATTAATATTAAAACATTAGAAATGAACAAAAACTAACCTCAAAAACATAACCTTATTTTAATCATGAGTGAATGACGCAAAATGACAATCGAACTCAGTTTGGCTTAAAAATACGGAAAATCACGCTTTCACGCTAAACTAGGCTCTGTAGAGAAAAATGCTCTAAACAAAAGTTGTAGATCTTTTAATTTTCTATAAATTTAATTATATACACTTTTGTCGTAAAATGCATACTAAGACCGAAATGTTAAAAAAATCGATTTTTCACACGTTTTCGTGAGAAAAAAAACAGAAAATCGCAAATTACCGCTAAACTAAGCGTTATACAAAAAAATGTTTGAAACAGAAGTTGTAGGTTTTTAAATTCTCTACAATTTTTATTATATAAGTTTTTGCGCTAAAATTTATATTAAAGCCGTAATCTAAAAAAAACAACGTTTTTACGTAAAAACAGCCTCACCGAGAATTTCAGCAAACATGGCGCCTACCCTATCTTGTAGAGAATAAAAAATTGAGTAAAATAGGCGATTTTAAAAAAAATCGTAGGACCAGTTTTTGAGAAAATCGCAAAAAACTGAAAAATTATACGAATAAACTACTACTTCCGGTTGACCGATTTTGATGAAAATGTTCGTGTCGCGTCCGGTAGTGGTATGTAACTTAAGTTTCAAGTTTCAAGTTCGTACGATGTTCCGTTCTTGAGATATTCTGTTCACACACAGACACACACACACACACACACACAGACACACACACACAGAGCAATCGCTATAAACATGTTTTTTGAGTTCAGGGGGTCTGAAAACGTATAGATCCGGTGAAAACTCGATTTCGAAAAATCGACATGAAAACAATACTTTCCTTCCTATATATTCATATAGGCAAGAGAAAGTAAAAAAGTTATATGAAAAAAAAAGTTTAGAGCAACTCTGTTTATTTTTTATCATAACCAGATCTCGAACGATACCGAAGATTAGATTTTGTTTAATTTTTTTTCAAGGTGGTACAGTAGAACAGCAATAGAATATCGGCTCAGTATACTGCACCATTATAACTTAACATTGTCATTCTTTCTTTATTAGAAAACAGTCAGCCGCCGAGTCCAACATTCACCACATAGACACAATTAACATAAATGTACATAAAACAACATAAAGATCACACAATATTTACAGCCTTCTTTTACAGTATCCTGTATAGTTTTTCTTTAATTTAAAAATCTCTGTGAAACAGATCTACCTCTCCATTTATTTCATTTGCTGTAGCTATACATATAGATGTATATAGATGAACCAATAGTGATTGGAGCTATTTTACTTCTTGTGGTTTCAGCAAACAGCCTAAAACTTCTTAAAGCTGTACAAGGCTTTCTCAGAAAAATCTTTGAGATATCCGGAACATCAACTCGTGAATGCAGAATGTTGTAAACGTATAGAACTTCAATCACTCGACGCCGCGTGCTCAGACTCTAAAGTCCGTAGAATATTAGAAAGCATCCTCATAGCCATAAAATTTTCTCCCAGATCTACATTCCAACTTATGAATCAGTCTTTTCTGCACACTCTCCAGTTCTTTTTGACATCTCTTCTATAAATCCATACCGTCTAACAATATTCGAAAACAGGGTGCATTAGGCTCTTATAACAGTCTAAGTTCTGACTTCTCAAATTTGAAATTACGACTGATCCAAGCTATGAGTCTTAAATTCTTTCGAGCTTTTTGCAGCTATTGAAGCTACTTGCTCACGGAATAATAGCTTGGAGTCAAACAACACAGCAAGGCTGTAGTGCTGGTGTTTCTTATGATTTCATCATGACCAAGGGTGTACTTGTATACATAGCTCATAGTTTTTCTAGAATATGTCATAACAAAAGTCTTAGTTGAGTTTAAAGAGAACCTGTTTTACAGTGACCATAGCTTTATTAAATCTATATCTCTCTGATATACCCTACACTCAGCTGTGTTATTAGATTTGGCACAAACTTTTAAACCATCCGCGTACATATAAATATTAGATTTAATATCATAAACAATGTCGTTGACAAAACAAACAGAAAGCAAAGGACCAAGAATTGAACCCTGAGGAACTCCTGAGTAGCCATATGTTTATCCAACACTCTACTTTCAACCTTCGCTACAAAACTTCGCTCATGAAGATAAGACTGCAACCATTTAACAAGACTACTGCCAACTCTTATATCCCTTATTTTTTTCAATAAAACATCGTGTGGGCACTGAGTCAAAAGCTTTTTTAAAGTCAAAGATTTTAAAATGTGATAAATAAAATAAAATATATAGTTAATATTAATGAATTAATCTTATCGATTTCGTAATATAATTACGTTTTTATTCTTCTGAATGCAATTTACATAAGAGAAAATTCTATGCGAGCACAGAAATCCTCTTGAAAACCAATTTTTAGCTTGAAGGATTATTGAATTATTGTTTATGTGGGTAAATTATTCTGATTTCATACAATACCATTGTGAACAAGTAATAACATATACAAAATAATGTATTTTTATTGCAGCTATTATTTATTGTTAAGTGGGATAAGGGATAACGAAATTGAAGTTATGATAGAATATATAGCCTAGCCTAACAAGTATTGACCTAGAAAATAATGACGACTAAACAAAGAGATGTGAACACCTTTTGTTTTAGTAACAACACACGCTGTAACAATGGAACAAAACAACTCAATTATCGAATATGCACCATAAAGTTCAAAATATTGTCATGGCAGCCTCTACTCATACGAACACACTCTACTAACTTACTCTTTATAAAGTTTTATAACAATAATAATACTACTTAAATTATAAGTTCGTTCGTATACGTTTGTATGATAAAATTTTGTAACGAACAATCACAAATAATGTATCTTAATTTGAAGTTCATCAAACTCGAATTGAAAATTTAATTTTTGTTTCATCTACTTATATTTCATCAATAACGGATTAGAGTGTTAAATTGTTTTCGTCAGTTATTTATGTAAAATAAGTTACGTCAATTATTCTGGCTCTTAGGCAGTAGGTCTCAACTCTCCCTTGAAAATAAAGTACTCTTATACAAAGTAATACTCAAACCAATTTGGATTTATGGGTTAGAGCTAGTTCATCAAATATAGAAATACTGCAGCGCTTTCAATCAAAATGTCTGAGACTGATCACTGCAGCCCCATGGTACGTAACAAATGAAATACTACACAATGACCTAAACCTGCCCTTCATAAAAGAAGAAATTAAACAACATAGCAAAAAATATTTACAAAAACTAGAAGACCATTAGAATCCGTTAGAGATTAACCTCCTTGACAACAGTGAAGATACTCACAGACTGAAACACTTTAAACCATTGGACTTACCTCTACGATTTTGTTAGTCTTTTAAAGTTTTTTTTATCTTTTCTACTTCAACTCCTAATCATCGGCATCTCATAATTGGCGTCGTTTTCATCTCTACCATCGTCATTGTCATCTCCAAATTCAACACTTTGTGTTTCGGGATGTTGATTCACGGTTCCTCAAGTTTGATTTTGTATAGATATTCTTGTTTCTTCACAGTTTGGTCTTTTTCAAACACACTATTGAGTGTCGTTTGTGTTTTAATTCTAAGAACTCAGATTTTCTCATATTTGTTTAAAGTTATCGTATTTATTAACTGATTGCAAAAGAAATACTATACTGTTAAAAAAAAATTATTTACACTCGATCTGCTAGTTCCAGGACTACGAAAATAGTAGTGTTTTTATCACATGATCACCCAATTATATGACTGAAGCAGAAGAGGTATCAACAGCAGAAGAGGTTGATGTGTAAAAGATACGATAGCCCGATTCACTAAAGAAAACAGAAGACTTTAAAAAGCAATATCTTTTGAACTGTGGTGTGTAAAAACAGTTACGATATATCAAATTAAAACTTGTTTTATTGTAAGTTACAATAAATATAATTTTAATACTTTGTAGCTCTACATATTTTAAAGTACGCGTGAACAAAGTAATAGAAACTTGAAGTTGGGTATAATGGAAAAGTGGTTAAAAACAGGGTAATTTTATGCGTTGTTCGTTATATTTAATATACTATTAATTTACAAAAATTTTAATGTACATCCTGTAACCAATAATAAAACATGCTTTAATTTAATGACAGCTGATGAACAAACGTTCACAGCTGTCATTAGAGAGCAAGCTTTTACTGTGCAAAGCCATACTGAAACCGCTGTGGACTTATGAGTGTAATATGACAAATTTACTGGACACCTGGAGTTGTTTATTTTTGAGTCTATTGAAATAAAAATAGATATCTCCAGCTGATTAAAATAAATACTTTAAAAATTATTTAATTTACATTAACAAAAATATTTTAAAGAATTATTTATATGGTTACTAGGCAACTAAGAAGAAGAAAAGATTCTGTAAATTATTTTAATGGGGCGTGAAACCTCAAACTAATAAAGCGTATTTTTTTTAGCGTCCCATTCAGAAAATGACAATTTTAAATATGCATCATAGGCCTAATTTTAAAGGATATTAACAAAATAAAAACCAGTGAGTTGATTTAATAGTGTTTAGAACAGGAATATTATTTTAAAAGTACACTTGAACTGTGAAAGTTGTGATGGTAAATATTAAATTATGTTGATTAAATAAAAACCATAATATGTTAAACGTAAATAATGTTTCATTGAAATAAATAAATAAGGGACAAGGTAAATGAAAAAATAATAAGATCAAACTTGAAAGATGATACAAAATGAACAAAGAATACAATATTAACGTAATTTCTTTCAAAACTGGCAATCTCTTGTGTGGAGTAAATTTAGTCTTTTTTCAAATTGGCATCCAGCTTGTGAGGAGTAATTTAGTTTTTTTTCATGAGTTACCGCTTTGGGGTTCAGCTGCGAAATCGAATCTTGCTATCATACAACGACACAGTCTATCTACTACAGTCTATCTTGCTATCTAACAGTCCAGAGTCTTACGGATAATAACAAATGCTCCATGGTATGTGACAAATGATACATTGCATAAGGACTAATGTGTCAACACCGTGAAAAAGGAAATCACGCAACTAAGTTCAAAATACCGAAAAAAATTATCAGATAACCCAAATTCTTTGGCGCTTAATTTACTTGATAACAGCGAAGACGTGACACGACTGAAACGAATAAAATTGCTTGATCTTCCGTTTAGATTTACTGAATAACCTACTTTTTTTTTAATAATTGAAGTCCATATCAACATCAACATCATCTCTAATAATATGTTCTTCTCTTCTTTCTCTACCCATCACCATCTTCTCGCCATCATCATCATCTTCATCACTTCATCATCTTCTTCTACCATCACCGTTATTAATTTGGTTACCTTTTCTATTAATGTTATTCATCTTTTATCTTGTTAATATTTTAAAAACTTATGCTTAAACTTTTTTCGTTTCCGAAGCAATACCATTGGGTATTGTCTTCGTCATGTGAATCCGTTCATGCTACTTACTTATAGTTTTTGTTTTTTTAAACTGATTGTAAATATTCTCAGATGTTAGAAAAAAAATTGATGTATTGTAATTGTCTTTATATACCACAGTTCAAAAGATATTGCTGTTTAAAATGAGGTGTTTTCTTTCGCGAATAGGACTATATAGTCAGAGTTATCTCCTCTGAGAGTAATGAATTTCATCATTATTTATTTATTTATTTATTTATTTTATTTTATTGTTTGCAACAGGCCAACTACGGCCCAATTACAGAAACAATATTTCATTACAGAGCAAAAGACAATACAGAAGTAAAAACGAAAGAAAAGGAGAGAAAAATACTAACAAAAATAGTCAATAATGCAAACGGAATTAAATATACCTAAAACAGTATATAATAAATATATAGACATAATTATTTTACAGAATAATGTAAAGTACAAACAGTATAAACAAATTTATATAAACTACCCATTGAAAGGTTGTTGTTTCTGTCATCAGCCGAAAGGCTGGTTTTAATCTCTAGAGACTGTACTAAGTAAAACGAGGAGTCAGGTGATTTACCATTATCTTACTTACTGAGTGGAAAAGTATACTTATCAGCATATTCGGCCCTCTGAAAAGCATCTACTTTCCACTCTGCAAATGACACTTTCACTTCATTCACCACAGGATCTGGCTGTATAATGATGAAATTAATTTCGCTCAGATTACTGTGACTAGTGTCTTTAACATCTCTACCTCTTCTATACAGATCAGAAGAGGTAGAGGTGTAAAAGACACTAATCAGAGTTATCTCCTCTCTGAAAGTAATGGATTTCATTATAGAGCCAGACCCTGTGGTGAATGAAGTGAAAGTGTCATTTGCAGAGTGGAAAATATATGCTTTTCAGAGGGCCTGGCATGCTGATAAGTGTATTTTTCCACTCAGTGAGGAAGGCAATGGTAAACCACCTCACTCCTCGATTTACTTAGTAAAACCTCTAAAGGTTCAAACCAGCCTTTTGGCTGATGACCTAAACAACAACAACAACCTCTTCTATTCTTAAATGCGTTAGTCATATAATTTGCTGTGATTAGAAACTGGCTATATATCTGTCTATACATACATAATGGAATTCTAATTATAATGATATATAATGCATGGCTTCAGGAAATTCGTAAGGACCTCGAACGTGCAAACATAAGTTCAGCCGATATCGTAGAAAGGGACACGTTGCGAGACAAAGTAAATAAGTGGGAAGTTTCACCTGAGCAACCACAGCAAAAACAAGTCAGGCCAAAATGGTCAGAAGAACGTAAACAAGCTTTCTCAGACCGAATGAAAGTATATTGGAAGAACAGGAAGAACCCAAAGAAAAGTAAATTGAGCTGTTTGCTTAACGTCTTTCGCTATTGGGAGAATTCGTTATTAATAATAATAATATATAGCCTAATGAAATTCATTACCTCAAGGGAGATCGGCTATTTTATAATGCAATTCTAATGTAATGATATAAATAATGAAATTCATTACTCTCACAGGAGATAACTCCGACTCGATGTTTTTACATATCTACTTCTTCTGTTTTTAAATGCTTCAGTTTTATAATCGACTGATCATGTGATAAAAAGAACTGTTTTTTGTGGCCTTGGAACAAGCAGATCAAATGCAAATAATTTAACACATCCACCTGCCTGTTGTAGGCAATCAGTGTTCTGTTTCACTAATAAACCTATTTATTGTCTATAAAACTGTTTGCACTTTCATTAACAAAAAAATAAGAAAATAAATATAAATAAATTTGGGTAGAATACTTCAAAGGATTTTCTTATATTTACTTAACAACCCATTCAAACAGCTGAACCGTCTGCATTAGCAGTAATTGCAGAACAGTCGGACGTTAAACAAAAAAAGAAAAAAAATCAAACAGCTGAATATAATTTAAGAGGAGACTGAATGATGGTTTTGACTAAAAATTTGATTTACGGTTTTTTATGTTTTTCAATAGAATAGTCTAGATCTACCAGAAAAGCATTAAATTAGGTCAAAAAAAATTATTTTAATGAAGAAAATTAAGTTTTAATCAGGATTACCCTGAAAAATTATCATAAATTTGTACTGCGTGTTTTAACGAAAAGAGAATTTTAGTTTTTTAAACACGAAACGTATACAAGCGATTCAGAACAAGATTCGACGAACGATATCGCAATGTCCCTTTTACATAACAAACTCATGTTGCACAAAGACTTACAAATCCCAAACGTAATTGATGTCGCGAAACAACTAGGCCTATACAAGACGATGCATGACAAATTTGAATGACATGACAACCCTCTCATACAAAACATGTACACTAGGGCGATACCGGGTACTCAGCGCAGACGTTTGAAGCGCCTCTGGCCAAGAGATCTTCTTGGCCAACTGTAGGACTGTGGTGATGACTGCACGCTCCTTCAAGTAAATCAAGTTTTAGAACATTAACTTCACATTTAGAAATTGTTATATTAATTTAATAACAGATACTAAATTTCAATTAAAAGTGTCAAAAAGAAGTTTTTTAAAATATCTGCATGACTATTTTCAATAGGCTATTCTCAGAAGTTGGTTCAGCTTTCTAACCAACTGTTGATAGGAAATTTACTTGTTTATGTACATTTTGTTTTTTATTTGTGGTTTTATGTTTTTTGTTCATCCCGTAAATTTAGATTTTTAATACTTAGGTACATTTTTCTCAGAAACCATTAAACCTACCAAGCTGAATTTTTTTACCAGTTATTTATCTTTTACATGCACATAATTATACCGAAATTTTTGGAGCATCATCAGATGCTTCGAAAATTAGTAATAAGCAAAAAACGTAAAAAAGTTTGAAAATTTTTAATGTCGTTCGTTTTTTGTTTTATATTTTATGGACCGAAAGGTTAAATTTAAAAATATCAGTAGCTAGAGAAACCCAACAACTATAAATTTTTAAAGTTTTATTTCGTTATCTGTTACCAATTCTATTAAAAATGAACCTAAAAATAGCAAGTTTAACATTAGGGTATACCAAATACAGTCTCTCCTTAAAACACACCCTACAAGAGACATCAATTTGATGATTAAACTTTAGTTCATTGATACCATTGCTAAGAAACTTACGTAAAATTCTAGTAAACATTTAAATACATAAACATGCTCTAAAATTTGCAGTACTCGTATCTAATTGCATACAATTTGAGTACCAATTATGGTTTTTACTTATCAAAAAGAAAACATGATAAATTACTAATTTTATTAGAGAGAAAGTTTAAGATTTCTTTAGGGAAAGAAAAAAAAAGTAAAAACTTCTCCGACCAAGGATTGAAGGTTCTTTCAAATTTTCTTCAATAAAGAAAGACAGAGAATTCAGCGGAGACGACAGCATAGTTCTTCTTACAAAAAGTTTTTGCGTCTACAAATAAACGAAATCTGAACCCATTTAGTTTGTTCAAGCCATCATCACTTCTGTCAAGATTTTTTCAAAGAAATTATCAACAAACTTTATTCTATTCCATTATTTTATGAATTCTAATGATCCATAATCTCTTAAATAATATTCAGTTAGATATAATTATAATATGATGCATTATGTCATATTATACACATTAATGATTTCTTTCTTTCACTATTATAGGCTACTATTATGTAATATCAATAGAAGTTTCTCCAATACGTCTTTACACTCGCACCCTGGTAAAAAGTGGTTCCAGTAGTTTGTATATTGTACTACTACACCCATACTTTGGATTATAATCAAATGAGTAATAGGCATAATAACGGGTGATTCAAAAAGAGCGCCGGTTTTCAAACGGCTGGTAAATTTTTGTTTATCGGTTGGCAACATTGTTAGACCTCATTTCTATTTCGGAGAACATTCCGATTGACGATACAGTTGTAGTTTCTCTTGTTCGCAGTGTAGTACTCTCGCAGTCTGTGTCCAATCATGGAGAAGTTTCCTATTGCACAACGAGTGTTAATCGTCAAAACATTTTACCAGAGTGGAGAGAGTTATGCGGCTACTGTCAGGCGACTTCGCGGTACTCTAGGACGTAATGAAGCACCGAATGAATCAACAGTTCGCAGGCTCATGAAAAAGTTTTTTGAGACGGGTTCAACAGTCGACCTTAAAAGTTCTGGACGTCGTCGTTCTGGCCGAACTGAGCAGAACGTTGCGTTGGTTCGTGACAGTGTGGATGTTAGCCCAGCAAAATCAATACGTCGCCGTTCTCAACAATTGGGTTTACGATGTTCTTCTGTACGGAGAATTCTTCGGTACGATCTCCAATATCACCCGTATAAAATTCAGTTGCTGCACGAGAAACAATGTTTCTGCTCCGTGAACGGTTTTCAGGATCGCATCATTTCTCGTAATTCCGACCATCAATGGCCACCAAGGTCGTGTGACTTGACGCCTTGTTACTTTCTTCTTTGGGGTCATCTGAAGTCATTGGTGTATGCCAATAAACCCCTAAACATCAATGACGTGAAGGAGAAAATTCGACGGGTTATCGGGCAAATGGAAGTCGAACTTCTCGTGCAGTAATATCCAATTTCATGGACAGAGTTGATGCGTACCAGCGCAGTAGAGGAGGACACATGCATGACATCATTTTTCATACATGAAATCGGAAGGTAAGATGAACTTGTTGATGTATTTATTTTCAGTTTTTCAATAAAATAAATCTCTTAATTTGATATATCAAAACCGGCGCTCTTTTTGAATCACACTATATAAATCACCATCTATTTTTACTTTTTCTTTCCTATATGAATATATAGGAAGGAAAGTATTGTTTTCATGTCGATTTTTCCAAATCGAGTTTTCACCGAATCTACACGTTTTTAGACCCCCTGAACCCAAAAAACATGTTTTTAGCGATTGGTCTGTGTGTTAGTGAACAGAATATCTCAAGAAAGGAACATTGTACGAACTTGAAACTTAAAACCTAAGTTACATACCACTACCGGACCCGACACGAACATTTTCATCAAAACCAGTCAATCGGAAGTAGTAGTTTATTCGTGTAATTTTTCACTTTTTTGCCATTTTCTCAAAAACTGGTCCTACGATTTTTTTAAAAATAGTCTGGTTTACTCAATTTTTTATTCTCTATAAGATAGTCTAGGCGCCATGTTTGCTGAAATTCCTGGTGACGCTGTTTTCACATAAAAAATTGTTTTTTTTTTAAGATTACGGCTTTAATATGCATTTTAGCGCAAAAATTTATATAGTAAAAGTTGTAGAGAATTAAAAATCCTACAACTTTTTGTTTAAACATTTTATTGTGTAACACTTAGTTTAGCAATAATAAGCAATTTCCTGTATTTTTTTCTCACGAAAACGTGTGAAAAATTGATTTTTTTTAAGAATTCGGCCTTAGAATGCATTTTACGAATAAAATGTATAATCAATTTTATAGGAAATAAAAAGATCTACAACTTTTATTTAAATCATTTAAGTTATAACAATAATAACTAATTTTAGTGTTAGTCATGTACGGGTGAATATCTGCTGTGAAGACTGACGGCTTGGTTAATATTGTTGTTAAATATAATAAAGTTAACATGCATACTACATGTACATGTATACATGTTTTATGTTACATGTATGCTGTAGCTGCCGCTACAAATTGAATTGTCATTTGTAGTGGATGACGACATTGATTTGTAATTCATTTACAAAAGTGTTCTTATGTATTTTGTTTTTCTTTATTAAACCACAGTTTACTTGAGTTGGTGGTTATTTATTCCTAGTAGATGAGATATAATTTTGTATTTGTATAAAGTGGAATAAATAAATAATATTATTATTATTATTAGGCCTATTATATACTTGAAAAGTGTAACGTAACGAAATTTGATTAAACTACGCCATTATTATATTTAACATGTGTGAAAAAATCAAAAAAGGAAAAAAAAATCTAATATGACTGATGATAAATAGTTGACAAATTTTTTGGGTTGCACGAGAAGGGAGAGCTAAGTTGGCATCGATGGCATGTGACGTCAAAGGCAGAGATAGTATCGGACCAATCAGAGTTCAGTATTCTCGACCAATGAGCAAGCTCGGAGTTGACAGAACAGCCACGTTCCAAAAATCTTTATGAACAATAGCATTACAATCCTAGAAAACTGTAATCATGACGTTTCCGGCAGATGGCTCTTTTTTTACTTTCTCTTGCCTATATGAATATATAGGAAGGAAAGTATTGTTTTCATGTCGATTTTTCGAAATCGAGTTTTCACCGAATCTGTACGTTTTCAGACCCCCTGAACCCAAAAAACATGTTTTTAGCGATTGGTCTGTGTGTGTGTCTGTGTGTGTGTCTGCGTGTGTGTGTGTGTGTGTGAACAGAATATCTCAAGAACGGAACATCGTATGAACTTGAAACTTGAAACTTAAGTTACATATCACTACCGGACCCGACACGAACATTTTCATCAAAATCGGTCAACCGGAAGTAGTAGTTTATTCGTATAATTTTTCACTTTTTTGCGATTTTCTCAAAAACTAGTCCTACGATTTTTTTAAAAATCGCCTGGTTTACTACATTTTATATGCTCTACAATATAGGGTAGGCGCCATGTTTGCTGAAATTCTGCTTGAGGCTGTTTTTACGTAAAAACATTTTCTTTTTAAGATTGCGGCTTTAATATGCATTTTAGCGCAAAACGTTATATAATAAAAGTTGTAGAGAATGTAAAATTCTACAACTTTTATTTCAAACATTTTTTTGTATAACGCTTAGTTTAGCGGTAATTAGCGATTTTCTGTTTTTTTTCTCACGAAAACGTGAGAAAAATCGATTTTTTTAACATTTCGGTCTTAGTATACATTTTACGACAAAAGTGTATATAATTAAATTTATAGAAAATTAAAAGATCTACAACTTTTGTTTAGAGCATTTTTCTCTACAGAGCCTAGTTTAGCGTGAAAGCGTGATTTTCCGTATTTTTAAGCCAAACTGAGTTCGATTGTCATTTTGCGTCATTCACTCATGATTAAAATAAGGTTATGTTTTTGAGGTTAGTTTTTGTTTATTTCTAATATTTTATTAATAATGTTAGGTTTATTATTAATTATTTGCATTGGCAAGAGAAAGTTGTGTGAGTGTTTCACACCAGATTTTTTAATTTTTCGGTTGCGGCTGTGACTAGGATGACTTGTTTGCGTAGAGTTTCAGTAAATGACTGAAATGACTGAAATGATTTGAGACTGTTTGGTTCATCATTATAGTGTTATAGGCATTATTTCGTTATTTTTCAATACGCCCTCTTACGTAGGATCACTCTACGTATACGAATGCGCAAAATTCTCCATCTCTTTTTTGAAGGTTCGGATTTAACGTCAATATCTACACATACTTTAGCACGTAAAATGAGAATCTACAATAGTTTTTATTTATTGCAAACAATGCAAAAAGTGAAAAAATGTTTTAAGGGGAGACTGTACTTTAATCCTGCCAATGTTAAATTTGCTATTCTTGTGTATATTATTCATAGAACAGATGAAAGTTACGGAAATGAAACTTTACCCACTTAAATTTGTAGGATGGTTTTAGCTACTGACATTTTTTCAATTTAATCCGCTGGACCATAACGTTTTTAAAAGAATAATGAATAACATAAAATTTTTACAATTATTTTCTACGTTTTTTGAAGCACCTGAGGAACTAAAAACAAAGTCGGTGAATTTGCATGTACATGATAATTAACTGGTAAAAATTTCAATCTGGTAGGTTAAATGGTTCCCGAGAAAAACGTACGTAAGTGTTAAAAATCTAAATTTACGGGAAACACACAAATGAGAAACAAAATGTACACAAACAATTTTAATTTCCTACCAACAGTTGGTTAGAAAGCTGCACCAACAGCGGAGAATATTAAAAATAGTGAAACAGATATTTTAAAAAAACTAAAATTCTTTTTGCACTAAACGAGCAATATAAAAATATGAAAAATATTTGTTTTTGGCGACATGTTATTTTTTTAGGATAAACCTGATAAAAACTTAAAAATGTTTCATTAAAAAAATTTTTTGTTGTAATTTAATGTTTTTGTGGTAGGTCTATGTCTAAACTATTGAAAAACATAAAAAACGAAAATAAAAATATTGTATCAAAACCATCATACAGTCTCCCCTTAAGTAATAAAATGTCTAGTATCTCCCCACACTTTTTTCTAGAATTAATTAAAAATTTTTCTTACGTGAAGTAAATAGTTCTTTATTAGTAACAATATAAAGAAATGTAAAAATAATCCTACATTTTTGTTATGGTAAATTTATTTCCACAACAAAATTTTTTGTAATATAAAAAAATTATTGATAGGCCTTATAACTTAAAATCCAAAAATATAATTCAGTATAATATTTTATGTGATACCCGTGACCTAGTGAATCCGTTTTAAAGTGCTCCGTTATATATATATTTATAAATAATAAGGCGGACAAACCTTAATGCTGATCATAAATAAAATTGTAACCCCCACTTTATCCGCTGCCCTAAAATGACACTTTTATTTTCTTCTTCTACGAACCACGAATAATACAGCACTAAAACAAAGAATTTATCACCGCTAACCCCTCAAATGAGTAATGGTTGCCTCACTGGTTCTCTGTATATAACTGTAAGGTACTTGTTATATACCGCCGTTGCACCCTTAAACCAACTTAACTTTGTATTAATATAAACAAAACAAAAAAAAGAAATATTGTAATATTTTTTCTTTATTCAGTCACTAGTACTCGTATAATGCTTTTTCTTCATTTCCTTTCTCTCATTAAACTTAAACATGATAAAAAATTTCATAAAATGATCCAATTTATACACAGTAACCAAGTTAATAATAATAGTGTACTTTATTTTCAAAAAATACAGTTAATAACTCAAATTTAATTTTTATTGCATATACATGATTATACTCATTCTCTTTTCCAAGGCGGTGAAAATTAACATATTTAACTATGATTAACAAAATGATACCATGATAATTTAATAATTGTTCCGGGTGTTTTGGGGATCCGCTTATTAATACATTGTAAACAATCTTCTATTAAAACTTGTAAAACAAAAAATAAATTACAATAAATAGGTAATAACAATAAATTTTAACTAAATAAATACTAACTAAACAAATTATTTCAAACTTACTAAGTTTATATAATTCTAGCTTACAAATTTATTTAATTCTAACTTACTTAATTAAAACTTACTAACTTAACCTAACTTATTAAATTCTACTACTATTACAAATTGAGTATATTAAACTATAAATACATCCGTTTTTTGTCCTTTATTTTCAAAATCTGTTATTTGATAATCAAACATCTGACTTTTCCAAAAGGCAAAAACACCATTTAAGCCACTAACGTTTTTTCTACTGATCTTATCAACGTTTTAAAGAGCTTAACATCTGCTTCAGATAATAAATAATCTGTAGATAAAATTTAATTTAAATCGGTTGTACTATTAGGAATGCATAAGAGACAAACACTAATTGTTATAATTATACTATATAAATAACGATGTAATAGATTTTTTGTTGACACACAAACGCGCGTGCACACATATGCACATACTACACGCACGCACGCGTGAGAACCCCTAAAATTTAATTTGCACACATAGATCAAAAATCACAGTTTAACGTCTTCATAGTCTATTTTTTTTCTCTTGCCCTTTATAGGGCAAGAAAAAATATATACGTATATATTTATTTTATGAATATATATGAAAGAAAGTAGGTACTGTTTTCATTTCAATTTTCTGAAAACGGGTTTTTACCGGCAGTACACATTTTCAGACCCCTTGAACGTAAAAAAAGTGTTTAAAACGATTGGTCTCTGTGTGTGTGCGCGCACATACTTTCTTTCCTATAGATTCATAAAATAAATAAACAGTATATATATATATATATTATTTTCTTGCCCTTTAAGGGCAAGAGTACCTAAAAGTAGACCATGAATAAATTGGTGTGATTTTTGATTAATGGTTGCGTATTAAATTTCAGGGTTTTAATGTTATAGACAGCACAGTTGTTAAAACTTTGTGCACGGTAAGACTAATGTTCATATTGTGTCAGGGGCTTTAGGTTATTTACAGTACTGTTGTCAAGATATTTCGTTACGGTGCGCTGTTCTGCCAGAGTATAATATTATGTCATACAGCACTTATTGTTGACCTACTTGTCTTGTAGATTTTTCATAAACAAGTTTTCACCGGCAATACACGTTTTCCGGCCCCCTGAACCCAAAACATATGTTTTTAGGGATTGGTCTGAAAGTGAACATAATATATCAAATTCGGAATTTGGAACGAAGTTGAAACTTGGAAATTCCGAAACTTGGAAACTTGGAAAACCGTATTCAGTTGGTCATTTGTGTAGAAGTAGGTAAATAAAAAATCTGGTGTGAAACACTCACACAACTTTCTCTTGCCAATGCAAATAATTAATAATAAACCTAACATTATTAATAAAATATTAGAAATAAACAAAAACTAACCTCAAAAACATAACCTTATTTTAATCATGAGTGAATGACGCAAAATGACAATCGAACTCAGTTTGGCTTAAAAATACGGAAAATCACGCTTTCACGCTAAACTAGGCTCTGTAGAGAAAAATGCTTTAAACAAAAGTTGTAGATCTTTTAATTTTCTATAAATGTAATTATATACACTTTTGTCGTAAAATGCATACTAAGACCGAAATGTTAAAAAAATCGATTTTTCTCACGTTTTCGTGAGAAAAAAAAACAGAAAATCGCTAATTACCGCTAAACTAAGCGTTATACAAAAAAATGTTTGAAGTAAAAGTTGTAGAATTTTACATTCTCTACAACTTTTATTATATAACGTTTTGCGCTAAAATGCATATTAAAGCTGCAATCTTAAAAAGAAAATGTTTTTACGTAAAAACAGCCTCACGCCGAATTTCAGCAAACATGGCGCCTACCCTATATTGTAGAGCATAAAAAATGTAGTAAACCAGGCGATTTTAAAAAAAATCGTAGGACTAGTTTTTGAGAAAATCGCAAAAAAGTGAAAAATTATACGAATAAACTACTACTTCCGGTTGACCGATTTTGATGAAAATGATCGTGTCGGGTCCGGTAGTGATATGTAAGTTAAGTTTCAAGTTTCAAGTTCGTACAATGTTCCGTTCTTGAGATATTCTGTTCACACACGCACACACACACACACACTCACACACACACACACACACACACACACACACACACACACACACACACAGACACACACACAGACCAATCGCTAAAAACAAGTTTTTTGGGTTCAGGGGGTCTGAAAACATATAGATCCGGTGAAAACTCGATTTCGAAAAATCGACATGAAAACAATACTTTCCTTCTTATATATTCATATAGGCAAGAGAAAGTAAAAATCATACTAGCCTAAATTGATATAGTACTCCTGTTGGCGTACTTTATTCTGTTGGTTTTATATTAATAATTTTTACAAAAAATACGTACTACTTACATGGTGCATGTTTTTTGTTATTACACAATGTGTTAAATATTTCACTTTAAATGAACTTTGTTTACTCATAGTAAAATAAAAGACCTTAACCAATACGGATGTTGTTGTGTGGGTCATCAGCCTAAAGGCTGGTTTGAACCTCAAGAGAATTTTCTGCGTAAAACTAGGGATGAGGTAGTTTACACCGTTTAATATTATGCTTATCAGGACGCTAAGCCTCTGAAAAGTATATAATTTCTACCCTGCAAATGAAACCTTAACTTCATTCACTGGAAGATGTGGCTGTATAATGAAAGTCATTACTTTCAGATAAGATAATTCTGATTAGTGTATTTTATACCTATACTACTCTTCTTAAATGATTCAGTTATTTAAATTGCTGATCATGTGTAAAGAAACAGAACTATTTTTTGTAGTCCTGGAACTAGCCCCATACGGATAAAAATTCATATTTTTCTAAACTTGTAATCTGTTTTTTGGTTTCACGTCTGACTGTTCTGCAATTACTGCTAATGCAGACGGTGAAGGATGGAATGATTTTTTTGTAACGTATGAAAATATTCCGTGCCAAATATTTTGATACGAAATAGAAGCTTTCAGGAAAAGTGATTAGGTTCAATATGAAATTTTCTAAAAATGGTATATCCAAATATCAACCTGTAAACAGTACAAAAATTTGGAAATTTGGAACGAGGCAATTTAAACTAATATGATATTATTTGAGCCTAAAACTAGAAAGGAATCCAACAGGGTGTATTTGGATGAGGACAGGCGCCGAAGGTCGAAACGCCAAAAACGATGTAGGCGAAAAAGAAAGAAGCAAGAGTAAATAGCTAACACGCTTCGGGAATAAGAAGAACCGATTGCAGAATGGATTGGCCCAGAAATTGGACTTAAGTGATCCTATGAGGTCGTAAAAGCAGAAAATAAGAAAAATATTTTTTCCCTATGTTTCGTATAGCTAGTACAAAAAAGTAAAAACAAAGTAATCAAATTTAGGATTTTTTTGAAACTGTGTAATTTGACCCATTATTACCAAGCATAGTATATTTCATTTGATGTAGACATATTTGTTATGTAGGCTTTCTTAAGGTGTACAAGAAACATAGGTGGGTAGATAGGTGAACTGATATGACAAGGTGAAAATGTTTTACAAACGGAAGTGATTCTGTTCGTCTTAGACATAACAGAACTGTCGCGCAATTAGCCTCTCAGTGACTAATTACTGACTAAGCTCCCGCCAGAGCTTTGCCCTAATTAAACAAAGTTTCCCTTTACTTCACCTCACCTCTTATGAATGTTAGTTACATCCTTCTTGTGCATTGTATAGCTGCCTTGCTAGTGTCTCTTTTCACATAAATTTCAAACGGCACGTTATTTCTACTACGGTTTTCACATTCTGCGTCATTCAACCATTCCTCTTTTCCTCTTATTTCCACTTTCCTCTATTCCTCTGTTTCCCTTTATATTACTTTAATAATAAATGTTGTATTATTATTATTACTACTACTAATACTACTACAAAGTCTTCTTATTATTCTTCTTCGTGTTGGGGAAATAATTGGAGAAATTAAATTAAATACCACACGTCATTTCCTACACAATATGCCTAAAGAACAAACGTAATTGTTTAAGCTTCAGTTAACTTTCATATTAAAAACAAACCTAATAGTAGATTCGTTTAATTAGATTATAGGAGTTCAGTCTTGTTTATTCCTTATAATCTGAAAAAGTAAGGTAATTGGGAACTTAGTATAAGAGGGAAAATAAATTTAAGAGTTCATTAAGATCATACTCAAATAAAATATTATAACATTTATTCCAGGATCTGTTGGAATCGGATTATAATTAATTATAAATAAACTCTTCCTTTAAAATTATAACAATTAATTTATTAACAAATTAACAAGTAACAATAGATTACTACATTTTATATTATTTAATTTAAAAGTAACCTAAATTTATTATTTAGTAAACTAAATCAATCTCTTAGTTCCAGAGCTAGAAAAAAATAGTTCTGTTTCTTATCACATTATCAGCCAATTAAATCACTGAAAATTTTAAGATCAGAAGAGGGAGAGGTGTACAAGGCACTAGTCACAGTAATATCCTCTGAGAGTATTGTTAATTATACTACAGCCACATCCTGGATGAATGAAGTGAAGGTGTCATTTTTAGGGTGGTAATATATGCTCATCAGAGAGCCTGGCATGCTGCTAAGCATAATTTTCCACTCAGGGAGGAATGCAAATGTAACCACCTCACTTCTCATTTTACTTAGTAAAGCCTCTAGAAGTTCAACCCAGCCTTTTGGCTGATGACCTAAACAACAACAATTAATAGCCTACCACATGTTGTTGTTTAGATCATCAGCCGAAAGGCTGGGTTGAACTTCTAGAGGCTTTACTAAGTAAAATGAGAAGTGAGGTGGTTACACTTGCATCCCTCACTGAGTGGAAAAGTATGCTTATCAGCATGTCCGGCCCTCCTACAAGCATCTTCTTTCCACCCTACACCTTCACTTCATTCACCTCAGGATCTTGCTGTAATATTATGAAATGTATCACTCTCAGAGAAGGTAACTGGCTAGTGTCTTTTACATCTCTACGTCTTCTGTTCTTAAATGCTTCAGTTATACAATTGGCTGACCATGTGGTAAGAAACAGAATTATTTTTTGTAGCCCGGAACTAGCAGATTGAGTCCAAATAATTTAACACTCCACCTGCCTGTTATGGGCACGAATGATTATTAAAAATATTTAAAAAAATATTTATACACGGTTTTCATACTAATTATGAAATTGAAAGGAAATAAAGGCTGTACACCAATTACGTTTGTCCCAATTTCTGAAAGCGTTAATATTCTTGAAATCTGTTTTCACCAAAATTTTGGATATTTGCTTACCTTAAAAATTATATATTGCACTACAAGAGTTTTCATTTGAAAATATTGAGATTCGAACCGATGATTTCAGTTTAGGTTTTTGTTGTTTCCGATATTTGAATAGAAACAGTTTTTTTATTATTATTAATTTATTTTAAGTTGCATCAATAGCCCGGTCATTACCGACTATGTTAGGATATAAAACGGTGGGTTTTAACTTGTTTTAAAATTTTCAGACCCTGATCGAGAATCGAACTCGGGGCATTCGCGTGGTAGGCTAACGCGGTACCACTACTCTATGGAGGCGGCCAAGAAATGGTTTTATTTTTAGTGAATTAGTTAGATAATGATTTAGTGGAAAATAATTTTATTCAAACTTTCTATGTTAAACCGTTTTTCCAAAATTGATTTGATTACACTAGTGGTACATTTTGTATAAATAAATTTGGTGAAATTATACATTTACAAACTAAAAAATAAACATAGAAAGTCAAAACTGTTTGGCTTTAAATAAGAATCCTTTTTTTTCTTTTGTCAAGGTTTTTAACCAAAAATTTATCTTTTACGCCTATATTCTCATTAAATCTTGTATCCTAAACCCTCTTGTAGTTTTATGAATTTGAAGTTTTATAATGTAGTTTTATGAATTTGTATCTAAAATTTGCTAATAAAGGTAACTTTTGTTTTTTATAATATTTAACAGATGTATTTTATGACGTTTCTATGCAACAAATGCATTTTCACTTAATCTAATTTTTCCATATTAAGGTAATCTAATGTTTTAATTCTTAAGTAAAGGATTCAAAAGAAAATTCTGAAGGATTAAAATTAAATAAAACAAACAGTTGCCAAAAATCCAAATTTCAGGCTTTCCTACGGACTAAATATGATTCAGAAGAAAATATTTTCAAGTAGATATTATTTACGATAATATATTCTGAAAGACGTCGTTTGTTATGATAAACTTTCTCGTTACGTTACAAGTTGCACAAGGTTACAGGGGCAAAAAGCCGTGATAAATGTAGTTAGTTAAGGCCTTTGCAGCTACTACGTAGGGATTTGTCAAGATAGACTTGTTCTAATAATTAGGTGTAGTGTTTTGCTTGATATTTCATCACCCTTCAAAGTTCTTACATGAAGTTCTAAGATGAAAATACGGTTTTTGGGAATAATAGATCTACTTAATAAGTTTATTTTTTGTAATTTTAAGTTTCATTATTGTAGAGTAAATAAAGGTTTTACCAAATATACTATAATTAATAGAGTCTATGCATGGAGAAATATGTTTCCTCAATTCATTTAATAAATATGATGTTTATTTTTATTAATATGTTAAAAATATTCATTAAAATGCAACTAAAATATTAATTTAAAAAGAAATATAATAGACCTCCGCACAGGCCTCCTTTGGAGGTATGTTTTTCCAGTAATTAATTTTGTTTTTAGTGTAATTTAATGATTAAAACTAAATAATTAAAATTAATGTTAATTGTTTCTTTCTTTCATAAATTTTATTATGATTTTTACGGAAATCAATTTTATTTCATTTATTCATAATAGGCCTACAGAATAATTAAAAATTGGTTGACAATCTTTTGGTAACTGATGTAATTGGTCAAAATAAGAAAAATATTCATATAGGTAAACATATTGGGTTAAACAAATATAAAATTTGTTGTTTATGAGCAACACTTTCATGAATTAATATCATTGTTTGTGGTTTTCAGATTGAATTAAATAAATAGTTCGTCAACTACTTTTATCCAACCTATGAAAACAATTATTTCATTCTGTTAAAATATAGTATACTTTTGTAACAAAAACATTTTCATCCACTATTCCAGGGGAACGTTATTTGGGCCATATCGCTTAGGAGACACTAATAGAATTGAGAAAATAGAAAAAAAATACTTAGGAAGTGCATGAACAAAAGGCTCATGGTGGAAGGACAGTGGCGGTTAATCCCAAACAAAGAAATCTACAAACTAATCCCCCCACTAACAAATAACTTTAGAAAGAAGAGAATATCATTTCTAGGACACATACTCAGAGCACAAAAGTCCAGACTTGTGAACCGGCTGATCAACCAGTTTTTGGAATAAGGTGTCGAGACCTAGGTGGCTGAAGGGTGTACAGCGGGATATGGAGGAACTTGGAATCACTCAACAAGACTTGCTAACAAAATAACTAAGTACAACCAATTAGTCAAGACTAATATGGTAACATTCGAACCAAAAACCAGAAGAGTGTACAACAGAGTGTTTACCGACGAAGACCGGAAACAAAGATCAGAACGTTTTAAGAAAATGTCAGCGAAACGAAAGGAAGCCACGCTTAGGAGAGCGCGCTTTACAAAGAAACCCAACACTGGAACAGAACTAAACTTGAACTAGAGTGATCCTATAAAGTCTCAAAAGTAAAAAAAAAGTTTGTTGTCTGGTTTTGTTTATCATTAAAAGTCGATGAAGAGTAATGGAAACGATTAGAAAAAAGTACTAAAGTTTTGACATCTGTATAAGAGGGTTGCCAACCGGTTGACAAAACAAATTTTGAGACACTAAACAGTAGATCAAAGGTGTCGTATAAATGATTTAAAGAAGTCAGAAAGGATATTGACAAAACCGGAATAAACTGAGAACTTAATGAACAAACCAAAATTGAGACAGATAATTAAGTGCTTCCATGAAGAGCAAAATCAGAACATCGGGTGGACAGGAAAAAGGAGAAAACCGTACAGTGAGATAGCTGAAAATGTGGGTTGCAAAAAGATCTTCCAGTAACGTCTAAAGTCACCTCATGTGGTTTTAAATTGGTCCCCTACGAAAAAAATAATTAAAAAAGGTCAAATTTCAGTACCGTTTATTTATTGGTTTCTCCATTAACTTAGAACTTTTTCCTCGAAATTTAGATTCTACTTGTTGAATTAAAATTTAATTACTTACTAAATTATTTATTAAAATTATTTTATAAGTTGTACATAATCGATAATAATAATAATATTTTATTTTCGACCCCTTTTTTATGTTTTGTATCAGATATCGTTAACGTCATTAGAGATAATTTCTGGTAAAATTTTTTCGGACTGAAAGTAATGTAGAAAATCTACAATGATGAGGCCAATCACCGAGAACCTTTAACTTATTTGAAATTAAATTAAATTTTACAATTTACAAGTTATTTTATAACTTTAATAAGTTATACGTTTAGAAGGATAATGGAAAATTAATGGAAACAATTAGAAAAAGATGATTAAAAATTTACTGACACCTGTACTGTGTGATAAACGGTTTACAAAACACATTTTTAAGACACTAAACAATGACCCTAAAGTGTCGGATAAATGTTTCAAAGAAATCAGAAAGGGTTTCAATGAAAAAAGAAACAAAATAAAACACCGAATGGACGGAAGAAAGGAGAACGCCAGTGAACGAATGATGAGAATAAATGCTACAAAAATATTCAGTTATCTCAGGTGGTCTAAAATTGGCTGTACACGAAAGAAGAGTATACCTTTGATAAACCAATCAATTTAAATAATTACGGATAAAAAAACTAGTGTCTACATATAAAATCTTTAATAAACTAATTTATGATATAAAAAAGATATTAAATTAATTTTGAAAATAAATCTGGTAATCCTATTTGAAATGTAAAATATAGCATTGATATAAAATTGAATTGCAAAATATTTATTAGTTTCATTCGGAGTAAGTGAAATACTGTATTTAACAGACTATACATGCAATCTGAATAAAGTACGTTAACTGTACAGTATTTAATTTTTAAAGTCCACCTCTCCTATAATACTTTGTCGTATCAGAGAGTGAGAGAAGCAAGGGGAGGAGTAGAAGAATTACAGGGGAGGGAGTTGGTGTGTTGTATATTACGCTTTACACCCATTCTTTCCGTTAGCATCATTTAGGTTCGTACAAACAGAATTCAAAAGATATAATAAACTCGGTGAAACGTACCAGCCGTTTTCATATGTATTTGTTACTTACACATAAAGGGTGATACAAAATACTCGATTTTATTTTTTTAAATGAAATTTTATTATAAAATTATATTACAAAATTTTATTACTAGAAATTCCCGCTCGCTATGTTATTCACGGCTTCTAATATAATTAATTTAATTAAGGTTATTTTACCGTCACCCCTTTAATTAGGTACTATAAATAAATAAATAAATAAATAAATAAATAAGTAAATAAATAAATCTTACTTACCAAAAAAGGGATTGACGTCAAATACAGTTATACGTACGTTTAAATCTATTTTACCCAAAAATATTGGTTTATAATTAAATGTTCACTAAAACAAAACAAAATAACTTGTTTGTTATATTATTACTTAACCCACCGGGTTGATCTAGAGGTAAAATCATCGCCAAAATCAGCTGTTTAACGGCTGATTTTCGGAGACGAAGGTTCCTGGTTCAAATCCTAGTAAAGGTAGTTACTTTTATACGGATTAGAATACTAGACAGTGGTTGTCGGTGTAGTTTGATGGTTGGGGTTCAATTAACCATACTCTCTCAGGAATGGTCGACCTGGGTCTGTACAAGACTACACCTCATTTACACGTTATACGTACATATCATCTTCATCTCATTGGGTCATGGGGTTGCTTATTGTTCTGAATTGAACAGATTGCAACGTACACACATTAGGAATTTCAAAAAAAAATTATATTATTACTTAAGTTGTAGTACATTGGAATTCTAAGTTATTCATTTACACTGCAATATTTCATAATTTTAAATTCTACAACTTCTTAAAGTTTTCATCAGTCTTTTTCAGGGCTATCTACCAACTCTGTCCACGCCGGCAGAAACACACATAAACAATCATTCTCAGGGCCATCAAACGATTGTGGTTTTCCTACGCTACTTAATACGGCCATTCGGTGACAGTAAAATAATGGATAAATTTATATTTTTTCTAGAACTGGGTTAATTGTCACAGATACTTGTTATAGATGGTACACATACAAACCTCTGAGATTTGCGTTGGATCTGGCAACCGAGCCTAAGAACAAATTTTTTAGGAGGTATGTAGGCCTACTACGTGAAATATCTAAAAAACGGAGTAACATACGAAGTTGAAACTTAGAAATTATATTAGGTACCACTAGGGGGCTCTACACGAAAATTTTTATCAATATCATTCGCAAGTAGTATATTCGTGCAATTTTCTGAAGAATGGCTCTTACGATTCTTTTTAAAACCGCTCCATTAACCTACATTACTAATTCTTTATAGGATAGGGTAGACTCTATGTCTGGTGAAATTTTTGGGAAGCCTATGCTTTCGTGTTAACTCTTTATAGGGCAGTAACTACCGGGGAAAATATAGGGCATGTCGTTAAACGTTCAATTTTGTTTTATAGGGACTCGAATAATGTATATCTTGTGCCACAACAATAAGATTTTTACTTTCTCTTGCCTATATGAATATATAGGAAGGAAAGTATTGTTTTCATGTCGATTTTTCGAAATCGAGTTTTCACCGGATCTATACGTTTTCAGACCCCCTGAACCCAAAAAACATGTTTTTAGCGATTGGTCTGTGTGTGTGTGTGTGTGTGTGTGTGTGTGTGTGTGTGTGTGTGTGTGTGTGTGAACAGAATATCTCAAGAACGGAACATCGTATGAACTTGAAACTTGAAACTTAAGTTACATATCACTACCGGACCCGACACGAACATTTCATCAAAATCGGTCAACCGGAAGTAGTAGTTTATTCGTATAATTTTTCACTTTTTTGCGTTTTTCTCAAAAACTGGTCCTACGATTTTTTTTAAAATCAACTGGTTTACTACATTTTTTATGCTCTACAATATAGGGTAGGCGCCATGTTTGCTGAAATTCTGCTTGAGGCTGTTTTTACGTAAAAACATTTTCTTTTTAAGATTGCGGCTTTAATATGCATTTTAGCGCAAAATGTTATATAATAAAAGTTGTAGAAAATGTAAAATTCTACAACTTTTATTTCAAACATTTTTTTGTATAACGCTTAGTTTAGCGGTAATTTGCGATTTTATGTTTTTTTTCTCACGAAAACGTGAGAAAAATCAATTTTTTTAAGATTTCGGTCTTAGTATGCATTTTACGACAAAAGTGTATATAATTAAATTTATAGAAAATTAAAAGATCTACAACTTTTGTTTAGAGCATTTTTCTCTACAGAGCCTAGTTTAGCGTGAAAGCGTAATTTTCCGTATTTTTAAGCCAAACTGAGTTCGATTGTCATTTTGCGTCATTCACTCATGATTAAAATAAGGTTATGTTTTTGAGGTTAGTTTTTGTTTATTTTTAATATTTTATTAATAATGTTAGGTTTATTATTAATTATTTGCATTGGCAAGAGAAAGTTCTGTGAGTGTTTCACACCAGATTTTTTTTTTGTTGATGTTCAGCCCTGGTAAGTATTCTTACCAAGGAACAGTTATTAAAATGGGAATCACAAAATGTTTAGTGAAGAATGCTTATTAAAACAACTTGTAATCCTATATCTCAAAAAAATTTGTAGAATAACTTATTTTAACTTTATATTAGCATAAATGTTTGCTTTCCCGTAACAAAGTAGAATTTTCTAAGCACTGTACAAAAGTAACAACAAAACAACACGGTAGCATACGCTGATATGAATCCTACCACAATCGTGCAACTCACGAAGCAAATGGCCGCTGCGCGCTAATTCAAAATGTAGATAGCCTACTTACCAAAAACATCTGTAAAACCATAAAATGCCAATAAGGTTCCACTGCATAGCTTATTCTTAATAAAATCGACTTTATTACCAGTGGTAAGTATACTTACCCATGACCTGTAAAGGGTGAAATGGTTTGTTCAAGATTGTTAGCTTAATATGGATTTTACAAGAAAAGTTTATTATAATAAAAGTTGTAGAAGATTAAGAAACCGAGAACTTTTATTTCAAGCATATGTCTAGAGAAATAGATTTAGCGTCAATTAGTGATTTTTTGTATTTGCTCATACTGGTTTGGTGGTCGTACTGCGTTGGAGCGAAAATGTTTGAAAAAAGTTGCAAGTTTTTAATTTTCTACAACTTTAGTTATGTAAGCCTACACTTTTGACCTTAATTTGAATTTTGAAGCTTCAATTTGGAAAAGACAACTATATTTCACCATTAGGGCATAAAAACTTTAGTATATGAGGTGATTTTTAAAAATAACCATAGGAGACGTTTTTGAGTAGGCCTAAATCACAATAACATTTTAACTTCGTACAACTTCCCGTTTTTGAGATATACTGTTGTACCATTATAATTTTGCATGGTATTATACCATTTAAAAAAAATGTAAATCAAGTATTATTCCAAAGATGTGGTATTCAACAAATAAAATTAAGAGGAATGGAAACATTCAACCAATGCAGAACAAAAATAAAAATAACTGATATTAATTTTATGATAATATTTAAACAATTTAATTATACTTAAACAATTTACAAGTACAAGATACAAAATATTAACAATTTAAATTTTATATTATTTCTTTATAAAAACCTGTTTACACTTTAAAAAATAGTTCTGTTTCTTATCACATGGTCAGCCAATTAAATGACTGAACCATTTAAGAACAGAAGAGGTAGAGGTGTAAAAGACACTAATCAGAGTTATCTTTTCTGAAAGTAATGAATTTCATTATACAGCCAGACCGTGTGGTGAATGAAGTGAAAGTGTCATTTGCAGAGTGGAAAATATGTGCTTTTCAGAGGGCCCGGCATGCTGATAAGCGTTCTTTTCCACTCAGTGAGGAAGGCATGGTAAACCACCTCGCTCCTCGTTTTACTTAGTAAAACCTCTACAGGTTCAAACCAGCCTTTTGGCTGATGACCTTAACAACATAAAAACCTGATTAATAACACTGAACCCACCGGGTTGATCTAGAGGTAAAGTCGTCGCCAAAATCAGCTGATTTTCGGAGACGAAGGTTCCTGGTTCAAATCCTAGTAAAGGTAGTTACTTTTATACGGATTTGAATACTAGACAGTGATTACCGGTGTACTTTGATGGTTGGGGTTTAATTAACCATACTCTCTCAGGAATGGTCGGCCTGGATGTGTACTAGACTACACCTCATTTACACGTCATACACATCATCCTCATCTCATTGGGTCATGGGGTTGCTTATTGTTCTAAATTGAACAGATTGCAACGTACACAAATTAGGAATAAAAAAAAAGTAACACTGAAGTTCTCCGCAGCTCAAAATATACACTATTAAAATGGTCGAGCTTTCAATTAACTTTAAATTTAAATAACTCTAATAATAATGTAATTTACTGCCACACTCTATTGAAATCACGCCAAACTGTATTAAAAAATTAAAATTGCTCTCTATATAAAAACTCGATACACTGTTCACGGAGAGACCAATTGCAACAAACATGATTTTTTTAAATTCAGAGGGTCTTAACTACTTGCAATTTCGGTAAAAATTGACATAAAAAATTACTGTCTTTCCCTATTATTCATATAGGGCAAGAAAAAGTAAAAGTAGAACTGAATCATTTAAAAATTCTTCTAAACTGAATCTTATAAATATTTAACAAAAAAGTTTAAAACTTTTTTGCATCCTGTACGTATGTAAAAGTATAGAAACAGACAATTGCCTTAACTTCCTTCTCTCCTTTTTACCACAGTGTGTCTACAATAATTACAACGGATCATAAAATGTGAAGTAATAAAACTGAAACTGGCCTCCGTACATACATACAACTTTTTCTACGGAGTATAATAATTTTATAAGAGCCCAGCTGCGCAATAATCTACTAAGGTGAATTGCAAAGCGGATTCTACTCGTTGTAATGGTTTTGTACCCACACCCGCGAGCCCATGAGCCCATGAACCCATGCACCCGTACCGCAACTGCCACTATTTAATTACCACCGTTTTTTTCTCTCGTAATAAATATTATTTACAATCCCAGATTTAAAAGCATCTAGTACAATCTTTATACACGTGTGTATGAAAATGGGTTTTTCATTGTTGTTCTCTACTCATTCACTATTTCTATTTAAAAGAGGTTATCTGTTAAAGAATTATATTATAATTATTTTTAATAGCAGGTAATAATAATAATAATAATAATCAGACATTAACAAATACAAGATCCAAAGTGAAATTCAGGGGAAAACTTTCAAAATCATTTGAGATAAGAACCGGGGTTAGACAAAGTGATGGGTTGTCACATTTGCTATTTAACATAGTTCTAGATAAAGTCATGGAAGAATGGGAGAAGAAACTTCTTTTTTTTTGAATAACTGTAAATCTACGATCTGCTCTCATAGAACAATGAGTAGATGTGTTGTAAGTATAAATCTTGAGTAAGTAATACCCTTTGGTATTACTCTATAAAATTTCCCATTTTGTTGAATTGATCTTGCCAGGAATGTAAAATAAATTACACAATCACATATTAAAATAAATCTGTAGGGTGTAGTCTGCATAGTCTTCTGTGTGTTCCACTGTTGTCTAGGAGATTGATGGCTTCTGGATTCTGATGATTTTCAAGTCTTGTTTGGTAACTGGTGCAAAATTTCTGTATAGCTTCGTGTACCGTGGGAGTGTCTCTGTGTAATATAGTGTTGGATGTGTACCAAGGTGAGTCCATGATGTTTCGAAGTATTTTTGACTGAAACCGTTGAATTATTTCAATGTTACTGTGACTTGCTGTGCCCCAGAGTTGTATCCCATATGTCCACACAGGTTTAAGTACAGTTTTATAAAGTAACAATTTGTTTTGTGCCAATAATTTGGATTTTCCATTAAGCATCCAATACAGCTGTTGGTATTTAAGATTTAACTGTTTTCGTTTGTTTCATATGTGAGTCCTCCATGTTAGACGCCTGTCCAGGTGGAGGCCAAGATATTTTGCCGTATCGGATTGTGGAATTTGTACGTTGTTAAAAAACACTGGTGAACATGTTTCCCGTTTTAGTGTAAATGTGACGTGCAGACTCTTGTGTTCATTTGTTTTTATACGCCACTTTTTTTGCCAATTTTGTACGCTGTCTAAGTGTTGCTGCAAGTTATGAGATGCAATTTGTGCATCTTCGTGTATTGCTTGAATGGCTGTGTCGTCGGCAAATGTTGCCACTGTAGTGTTGTCATTTTGTGGAAGATCAGAAGTGTAAATGGTATACAAAACAGGAGACAGCACGCTTCCTTGAGGAAGCGCGCTGTCTATTTTAAGTTTCCTTAAGAAACTTAAAGAGGAAAATAACTGGAAACCAATCTCACTGGAGACCAAGAAAGATAATTTACAAATCCCCTATTTAGCCTTTGCAGACGATCTCGCAATAATGGCAGATTCTAGTGAAATGACAATAAAACAAATATAAACTTTAAGGGAATGCGCAGAAAGAGTTGGCTTACAGATATCATTCGAAAAAACAGTGTTTACTACTGAAAATTTAGAAATTTAAAAATTACAAACCAAACATGGAGAGATTAACAGGGTACCATACTTTAAATATCTAGAAGTTATTTTTGAAAAATATTCAAAACAGGAGAGAATAAAAAAGCTCGTAGAGGCCTAGGATTGGTGCGAAACCTTTATAATAAAAAATGTTTATCGTTAAATGCCAAAATTAAACATTACAATACAGTAATCAAACCAACAATTTTATATGCCAGTGAGACCTTGACACTTAACAGGAAAACAGACATGGAAAGCTTAAAGAAGGAAGAAAAATAATTAGGAAAATTCTTGGACCTAGATGGACAGAAAACGGGTACAGATTACAGAGAACCTCGAAAATTGAAGAATATTCCAACATAGAGACAGAAATGAGGAAAAGACGCCTTCTATTTTATGGCCACATTATGAGGCTTCCTGACAATAGACTCACAAAGAGAATGGTAAAATATGTATCATCACTTGTTAATGGGGGGAATGGGTACAAAGTGTTAAAAAAGATTTTGAATTGGCCGAAATCACCAAAGAAGAAATTCTCATAAGAGACAATTTTAGGACAAAAGTTAAAAAATGGGAGGTTAAACCAGAGACAAAAGCTCCAAGAACCGTAACAAAGTAGAGTGAACAGAGAAAAGCTGAATTCTCACAAAGAATGAAAAACTGGTGGGCGGATAAAAAGGACAAGAAATCCCAAAAACAAACCAGATTTACTTAGCGTCTTCCACTTCGGGAGGTTTACGACTAATAATAATAATAATAATAATAATAATAATAATAATAATAAATATACAAAATTATTATTATTTAATTTAATTTATTACTTTATCTTTCCCCATTATATGAAATATAAGTAAAGAAACTTAATTTTTATACATTTTTGAAATTTTTGTTTTCACACAGAAGTAGTACTTACACGTTTTCAGTCTCCCTGAACTTATAAAAACATATCTTTACCGATTAGTTTTTGTGCGTATAAAACACATCTCAAAAACGGAAATTTGTACGTTTAAAACTTTTTTATCTTTAATTTGAAATTTTCAACAGTAATTACACAAATATACGACTACCAGAAAATGTGATATCCGTACATAACAAAGTAACATGAAAAAAAAAACACAAAGACAAAGATTGACACCCATTGGTATATCTTTGGGTGTATATTAATATTAATAATTTTTTTTTAATTCCTAATATGTGTACGTTGCAATCTGTTCAATTCAGAACAATAAGCAACCCCATGACCCAATGAGATGAGGATGATGTGTATGACGTGTAAATGAGGTGTAGTCTTGTACAGACCCAGGTCGACCACTCCTGAGAGAGTATGGTTAATTGAACCCCTACCATCAAAGTACACCAGTAACCACTGTCTAGCATTCAAATCCGTATAAAAGTAACTACCTTTAATAGGATTTGAACCACGAACCTTCGTCTCCGAAAATCAGCTGTTAAACAACTGATTTTGTCGACGACTTTACTTCTAGACCAACCTGGTGGGTTGAATTAGAATGAAGAGAAAAACTTTCTTTTTTTTTGTAATGTCTAATTTGTGTACGCTGCAATCTGTTCGATTAAAGAACAATAAGCAACCCCATGACCCAATGAGATGAGGATGATGTGTATGACGTGTAAATGAGGTGTAGTTTTGTACAGACTCAGGTCGACCATTCCTGAGAGAGTATGGTTAATTGAAACCCAACAATCAATGTACACCGGTAATCACTCTCTAGCATTCAAATCCGTATAAAAGTAACTACCTTTACTAGGATTTGAACCACGAACCTTCGTCTCCGAAAATCAGCTCTTAAACAGCTGATTTTGTCGACGACTTTACCTCTAGACCAACCCGGTGGGTTGAGTTAGAATGAAGAGAAAAACTTTTTTTTTTTTGTAATCTCTAATTTGTGTACGTTGCAATCTGTTCGATTAAAGAACAATAAGCAACCCAATGACCCAATGAGATGAGGATGATGTGTATAACGTGTAAATGAGGTGTAGTCTTGTACAGACTCAGGTCGACCATTCCTGAGAGAGTATGGTTAATTGAAACCCAACCATCAATGTACACCGGTAATCACTCTCTAGCATTCAAATCCGTATAAAAGTAACTACCTTTACTAGGATTTGAACCACGAACCTTCGTCTCCGAAAATCAGCTGTTAAACAACTGATTTTGTCGACGACTTTACCTCTAGACCAACCCGGTGGGTTGAGTTAGAATGAAGAGAAAAACTTTTTTTTTTGTAATCTCTAATTTGTGTTCGTTGCAATCTCTTCGATTAAAGAACAATAAGCAACCCAATGACCCAATGAGATGAGGATGATGTGTATGACGTGTAAATGAGGTGTAGTTTTGTACAGACTCAGGTCGACCATTTCTGAGAGAGTATGGTTAATTGAAATCCAACCATCAAAGTACACCGGTAACCACTGTCTAGCATTCAAATCCGTATAAAAGTAACTACCTTTAATAGGATTTGAACCACGAACCTTCGTCTCCGAAAATCAGCTGTTAAACAACTGATTTGTCGACGACTTTACCTCTAGACCAACCTGGTGGGTTGAGTTAGAATGAAGAGAAAAACTTTCTTTTTTTTGTAATCTCTAATTTGTGTACGTTGCAATCTGTTCGATTAAAGAACAATAAGCAACCCAATGACCCAATGAGATGAGAATGATGTGTATGACGTGTAAATGAGGTGTAGTTTTGTACAGACCCAGGTCGACCACTCCTGAGAGAGTATGGTTAATTGAACCCCTACCATCAAAGTACACCGGTAACCACTGTCTAGCATTCAAATCCGTATAAAAGTAACTACCTTTAATAGGATTTGAACCACGAACCTTCGTCTCCGAAAATCAGCTGTTAAACAACTGATTTGTCGACGACTTTACCTCTAGACCAACCTGGTGGGTTGAGTTAGAATGAAGAGAAAAACTTTCTTTTTTTTGTAATCTCTAATTTGTGTACGTTGCAATCTCTTCGATTAAAGAACAATAAGCAACCCAATGACCCAATGAGATGAGGATGATGTGTATAACGTGTAAATGAGGTGTAGTCTTGTACAGACTCAGGTCGACCATTCCTGAGAGAGTATGGTTAATTGAACCTCAACCATCAAAGTACACCGGTAACCACTGTCTAGCATTCAAATCCGTATAAAAGTAACTACCTTTACTAGGATTTGAACCACGATCTTTCGTCTCCGAAAATCAGCTGTTAAACAATTGATTTTGTCAACGACTTTACCTCTAGACCAACCTGGTGGGTTGAGTTAGAATGAAGAGAAAAACTTAATTCACAATTTTCTAGGTAGGTTAAATGTATAATAAATTATTCGATTAGAGTGTAGCAGTGTTGTTTTAACTAGGGACCATGTGGTTGCAATTCGAAGCGATATAAGGAACGAGCAACGTTTCCTTCATTAGGTTTAGGCGGTTAGATGCGAGCTGCTGGAAAGTAAAACGTTTGCGGTGGCCAGTCCGTAATTTGCTGACCCACCTGGGAGTGCAGGGATTTATGTGGTCGAGTGCGCTCCCCTCCCCACAAACTGGCTTCTCGGCTCGGCTCTTCTCATGATTCATACGTACGCCATTCTCTTTCCTTCTTCCTTTCTCCTTTCTTTACCCTCCACTTTTACACTATTTTTCGGTCCTGTAGTCTTCTTAAATTATTCTTTCCACAAAAATACTACCACATAAAATATCCGATAACTTTCACTTTTATTCAATCTAAGTTTAATGGCTCACAATATATTTCTTTAAACAATAAAGATTTTTATCAGAAAAATTGTTCAACATATCAAATTCATACTTTTCTGAACCAATTTAAAAACGAAATACGTTTTATATTAATCATTACATGTACAGTTACCTAAAAAAAGCTTTTAAAGTAGGCCTATTACTATAATAAAACCTAAAAATTTTTAAAATATTACTACAATAAAACCTTGTTTATCCGGCCCTCGTTGATCCGGATAAATGTGTAGACTTTTTTTTTAATTGAATGTTCACATAGATAATAATTTTTACTTTCTCTTGCCTATATGAATATATAGGAAGGACAGTATTGTTTTCATGTAGATTTTTTGAAATCGAGTTTTCACCGGATCTACAAGTTTTCAGACCCCATGAACCCAAAAAACATGTTTTTAGCAATTAGTCTGTGTGTGTGTGTGCGCGCGCGCGTGCGCGCGCGTGTGTGTGTGTGTGTGTGTGTTTATATGAAATATCTCAAGAACGGAACATCGTACGAACTTGAAACTCGAAACTTAAGTTTCATACCACTACCGGACCCGACACGAACATTTTCATCAAAATCGGTCAACCGGAAGTAGTAAGTTAGTTTATTCGTGTAATTTTTCAATTTTTTCGATTTTCTCAAAAACTAGTCTTACGATTTTTTTTTTAAATCGCCTGGTTTACTCAATTTTTTATTCTCTACAAGATAGGGTAGGCGCCATGTTTGCTGAAATTCTTGGTGAGGCTGTTTTTACGTAAAAACGTTGTTTTTTTTAAGATTACGGCTTTAATAGGTTAAGTATTATAGCCTAGTTTAGTGTGAAAGAGTGATTTTCCGTATTTTAAAGGCAAACTGAGATCGATTTTCATTTTGCGTCTTTCATATATGATTAAAATTAGGTTATGTTTATTGAGGTTAGTTTTTGTTTATTTCTAATGTTTTATTACTAATGTTAGGATTATTGTTAATTATTTGCACTAGCAAGAGAAAGTTGTGTGAGTGTTTCACACCAGATTTTTTAACTACGATAACAAGAAATTAACTATAAGTGCGCCAAACATTCACTTTTTATTTTGATTAAATGTACACTTTCTGCATGGAATGTGTGATAAATTATGATAATAAAATGCTTTTGTCGAGTTTAAGAAAGCTTTCCTAGAGTGTCACTTCAACTGAACTATTAAATAATGTTTGCAAAGATGTTGAAATTAAGTTAGTAACATGTGCCCGAAAAAGTTACCGATAGGCCATCTTGGTTTTTACGGCCTGCAAACATGAGTTATCAAAACACTCAAGATGTTTACTCGGAAACAAAAAACAAATTTTACAAATCTTTTTTTTTTATTCCTAATATGTGTACATTGCAATCTGATCAATTCAGAACAATAAGCAACCCCATAACCCAATGTGATGAGGATGATGTGTATGACGTGTTAATGAGGTGTAATCTTGTACAGACTCAGGTCGACCATTCCTGAGAGAGTATGATTAATTGAACCCCAACCATCAAAGTACACCGGTAACCACTATCTAGTATTCAAATCCGTATAAAAGTAACTACCTTTTCCAACGTGACTGTTGTTACTTTGAGTAGTGTACAGTGAGTTCTGCTATAATTTGCTTTTGTTTTAACAGCTCTTTCCAGAGCTATTGTATTTTTTGATTCTTTTTAGAAACTATTGCCATTCATTAGGAAATTAATCGATAGTCATCCATTAAGGGGAAGGCCGAGAGGCAGAAGACGTTCTATAAAAACAAATTTACACTTTTGTGCAGGTTTTCCTGCATAGGTTCACCTAGTAATATATCTAATCTTGGCTTGTCTTGAGAGTGTTTCTTCTCTTACAAGCGTTGAGTTTCTCGCAGTGCACTGGCCATCGTTCCTCGTCTGTTGTTGTTCGCTTCCTTTTCGTGATATCATTATGAAGAAAAATAAAATTGCCATTTAAAAACTACAAGAACTTTTCAATAAAATATAACCTCATTTTAGTTTTATGAACGTATGGAGAAATACTTTGCTACGATACTTAATTTTTTTAAATACAAAAAGTTAAAGAAATATTATTGTATAAAAGCAACTTTCGGTTTAAATAATTCATTCGAACGAATTGCGTTTCTTTTGTAAAAATGGATATATTTTTAGATTTTTGTTCTGATTCCATGAATAATATTGTATTAATTACTACAACATGGAAATTTCAGATGGAATAAGTAATAAATGTTTTATATTTATTATTTCTAGGCAATAAATTCATCCATCTTTCAAGGTATTAAAAATATTTGAACCAAAACTTTAGTTTTTATTTGATTAATTGCATATTTTTGTACATTAAAAATTGCACTCGGTACTGGTGAACTTTACAAAATTTACAGATTGGTCATCGTTTTTCTCGCCTCTTACACTTAACAAGTCTTATGTATTTTTCGAAAGCGGTTTTACTACATTTTTAACTACAGTATTGTGGATTTTATATTGTTCTGCATTTTTGATTTGTGTAGAGAACAATCACCGAGTGATTAATTTGTTCATGTATGGCTGTTAGGTGGTCACATTAAATTTATATATAAGAAAATTTGTATTATATGTATTGTTTTTGACTCAATGTAAAACACAGATAAATAAAATTATTTTAATCTGTAATGTGTGTAGGACGTTGCACACTGTTCAGTTTAACAGTCATAAGCAACCCATGACTCAATGAGATAAAGGTATGACGTAATATAAATGAGGTGTAGTCATCGACTCACATCGACTCAGGTCTATGGTTTAATTAACCATCATAAATTTAACCCCAACCACAAAAGTACACCGTTAACCACTATCTAGCATTCAAGTAGTGTAAAAGTAACTACCTTTACTAGGATTTGAACCAGGAATCTTCGTCTTCGAAATTCAGCTGTTTAACAGCTGATTCACGGGGACGACTTAAACTCTAGACCAACCCGGTGGGTTGATCAATTTTTTTTAATCCCTCATAAGTCAGTCCATCTATTTATTTTTGCTTTTAATTTTTTGTTTTAACGTCTGACTGTTCTGCAGTTACTGCTAATGCAGACGGTTAAGGATGAAATTATTTTTTTGTAACGTATGGAAATATATCGTACCTGAATGGGATTCGAACCAAAGACCGTATGATGAGAGGCGAGCACGTTAACAACTACGACAATGCGGCCGGCTATTCAATTACAGAACAATAAGCAACCCCTATGACCCAATCAGACGAGGATGATGTGCATGACGTGTAAATGATGTGTAGTCTTGTACAGACTGAGGACGACCAATCCTAAGATAGTTAATTGAACCCCACCATGAAATTACACCGGTAACCACTGCCTAGTATTCAGATCCGTAAAATAATAATTACCTTTACTAGAATTTGAACCAGGAACCGTCGTCTCCGAAAATAGGCTGATAAAAAGGTTGACTCGCAGTGAGGGTTGATAATGTTATTTTTTTAAGACCCTAATTTGTGTACTTTGCAATCTGTTCAATTTAGAACAATAAGCAACCCCATGACTGAATAAGATAAGAATGATATGTATGACACGTAAATGAGGTGTAGTCTTGTACAGACTCAGGCCAACCATTCCTGAGAGAGTATGGCTCCCCAACCATCAACGTACACTGGTAACCATTGCTTAGCATTCAAATCCGTACAAAAGTAACTAAATTACCTTTACTAGGATTTGAACCAGGAAACTTCGTCTCCGAAAATCAGCCGTTAAACAGCTGATTTTGTCGACGACTTTACCTCTAGACCAACCCGGTGGGTTGAGTTAGAATGAAGAGAAAAACTTTTTTTTTTGTAATCTCTAATTTGTGTTCCTTGCAATCTCTTCGATTAAAGAACAATAAGCAACCCCATGACCCAATCAGATGAGGATGATGTGTATGATGTGTAAATGAGGTGTAGTCTTGTACAGACTTAGGCCGACCATTCCTGAGAGAGTATGGTTAATTAAACCCCAACCATCAAAGTACACCGGTTACCACTGTCTAGTATTCAAATCCGTATAAAAGTAACTACCTTTACTAGTATTTGAACCAGGAAACTTCGTCTCCGAAAATCAGCCGTTAAACAGCTGATTTTGGTGAAGAATTTACCTCTAGACCAACCCGGTGGGTGGGTTAGTTAATATCATTATTTTCGTAATATTTTAAGGTTTTAAAAAATCTGGTGTGAAACACTCACACAACTTTCTCTTGCCAATGCAAATAATTAATAATAAACCTAACATTATTAATAAAATATTAGAAATAAACAAAAACTAACCTCAAAAACATAACCTTATTTTAATCATGAGTGAATGATGCAAAATGAAAATCAACCTCAGTTTGGCTTAGAAATACGGAAAATCACTCTTTCTCTCTAAACTAGGCTCTGTAGAGAAAAATGTTTTAATAAAAGTTGTAGATCTTTTAATTTTCTATAAATTAAATTATATACACTTTTGTCGTAAAATGCATACTAAGGTCGAAATCTTAAAAAAATCAATTTTTCACACATTTTCGTGAGAAAAAAACAGAAAATTGCAAATTATCGCTAAACTAAGCGTTATACAAAAAATTGTTTGAAATAAAAGTTGTAGAATTTTACATTCTCTACAACTTTTATTATATAACGTTTTGCGCTAAAATGCATATTAAAGCCGCAATCTTAAAAAGAAAAAGTTTTTGCGTAAAAACAGCCTCACACAGAATTTCAGCAAACATGGCGCCTACCCTATATTGTAGAGCATAAAAAATGTAGTAAACCAGGCGATTTTATAAAAAATCGTAGGACTAGTTTTTGGAAAATCGCAAAAAAGTGAAAAATTATACGAATAAACTACTACTTCCGGTTGACCGATTTTGATGAAAATGTTCGTGTCGGGTCCGGTAGTGATATGTAACTTAAGTTTTAAGTTTCAAGTTCGTACAATGTTCCGTTCTTGAGATATTCTGTTCACACACACACACACAAACACACACACACATACACACGCGCGCGCGCACACACACACACACACACACACACGCACGCACACACACACACACACACACACAGACCAATCGCTAAAAACATGTTTTTTGGGTTCAGGGGGTCTGAAAACGTATAGGTCCGGTGAAAACTCGATTTCGAAAAATCGACATGAAAACAATACTTTCCTTCCTATATATTCATATAGGCAAGAGAAAGTAAAAATCAATAAATTGCCTTAGTTTAAATTTTTCAAGTTTCCAATTAAATTTACATTTGAGATTGTCGTCATATTAATTTTAATTTTAAAATATAGGTATAAATAAACTTTTATATATGATTAGATTTTCGGCCTTTCTCAAACCTCAAAATTAATGTAATCCGTCATAAATACCGCATGTAGGGCTAGATTTTTAAATTCAGGAATTACAATTCTGGAAAACATGTCAAAATAAATTAAATATTTACCACGTTGAAAAACCATCGACCGAAACCACGTTTTCATACAACGAAATTTTTTGTCGTGACATTTTCATTTATTAAAAACTATTTTCAAGCGGTAGCCTTGTATTCATGAACTTTTAAATATTAAAGTTTATGAGAAACGGACTAGGAACAGAATTTTCAATTTATAAACCATGTTACTACCAGAAATCTTCATTATTTATTTAAATAAAATTAGCCCATATTTATTTTTCTTACAAAAAATCTGGTGCACTTACACGACTTGACTTTCTCTTGCTAATGTAAATAGCAAAATATAAACAACCTATGTTTAATCTTAATAAACAATGTAAAATAAAAAAAAAACATAACCTAATTTAAACATGAGTGAATGACGCAGAATGGAATTCAACCTCTATTCGACTTAAAAATATGGGAAATCACTAATTGACGCTTATCAACCTCTATATAATTTATAGAAGAAAACGCTTGAGATTAAAGTTGTACAGTTGAGCCGTTCTTAGTTTGCTCCTACTGTCAACAAACAAAAGCCACCTACTACAGGGTGCACGCTAGAGTCCGCGACTTAACGGATGTCGTATTCCTATTAAGTTTACTATTTTTTAAATTATAAGTACTTAAAGTACTAAAAACATCAGTCATGATATAATGTAGGCCTAAAAATTTCATTTATAAATATAATTTTTAAAGTATTTAGTATTTAAATACTTTTGAAAGTATTTTGTTGTTACTTTTTAATCAGCGTGTACACATTTTCATACAATGCGCATGTTCAGTGACGTCATTATTTGTTCACATTAGGAGCAAACTATCTTAGTTTGCTCCTGGCAAAAGTAGGCTGGACTTAAGATGTTTTTATTTCCTACAACTTTAATTATATAGGTTATAAAATTTCTTTGGTAAAATGCATACTTAGGCCTCAATATTAAAATATATAAAACATTTTACCGATTACGATGAAAAAAATAGAAAATAATCAGTAATTAATTGTCGCTAAATTAAGCGTTGCAGAAAAATATTTGAGCTGTATGTTTTTAATGTTCTACAATATTAATTATATCAGCTACATTTTTTCTCTAGATTGAAAATTAAGGCTGCAATTTAAAAAAAAAAATTTTTTGCCACAAGAACACAACCCGCAAGAGTGTCTGTAGACAAAACGTTTACATAATCTTATAGAGCATAAAAAATGTATTCAATAAGGCGATTTTTTAAAAAATTCGTCGAATCTAAAATAAGTAAACTAACTGCGCGAATACTGTAGCAATCAGCATTTATGTCAGTTTACAATTTAGAAATTTCATGAAAAAAGAAACCTAAAATACTATAGGCCCTTTTTCCGTCAAAGTGTTTATTGAGTCCGCCATGACGTTCTCAGTATTTGTAAAAAGTTTCATATCTCTATGTTTTTTTCTAAAAGATACAACAACGATTATTATTTAGAATGTCATGTCAAGGCAGGAAATTTCGTTAACTCGTAGGCAGGCCATCGGGCCAGCCCAGTCAGTCAGCTGGTAGAAAGTCGCTATTATTTGTTAAGTAACACCGGTTGGGCAAGCGACTTTGTATGGTGACCAGTTGACAGCCATCCATGAACAAACTCTACTGGGGGTCCCTGTTCAAACTCATGTCTAATCCACGTCAAAAAAAAAAAATACAGTAAAAAGCAGCTATCAAATTGGGTAGTTGTCAAAGTACAGTTCCCGATAACAAAAATAAAAGCTAAAAAAAAACTCGTAGGCAGTCAATGAGGCTATGTTGTAAACTTATTAAACTGTTGAAACTTACCTAAAAAGTTGTAAGTGGTTTAAAATTCGGGTTAGTTCCAAGAAATGGTTAAAAATAGTATAGGCCTATTTTGACGACTACCTGAGAGGGTCAGTATATAGATAATTACTTTTTTTTAATGGTGTCGTAATCCTTTATTCAATCCTGTATTCAATGTGTTTACTTCCAGAATCCGACAGAAAGACTTGTAATTTTTTTACTATTATGTAAAAATCTTTGTTCTGGTAATTTTAATAGCTTACGTATATAAGTGTAGCCGGTTTGGATAGTGTCAGTCTTGATCTGTCATTCAGTGAGTGAGTTGTGTACAACGTCATATTAGTTTACGTTTTGTGAAAAATTTGAATCGTAAACTGTGTGCCGTAATTGGGTGTACTTTTTCTTTAATTCCTAATATGTGTACGTTGCAATCTGTTCAATTCAGAACAATAAGCAACCCCATGACCCAATGAGATGAGGATGATGTGTATGACGTGTAAATGAGGTGTAGTCTTGTACAGACCCAGGTCAACCACTCCTGAGAAGGTATGGTTAATTGAACCCCAACCATCAAAGTACACCGGCAATCACTGTCTAGTATTTAAATCCGTATAAAAGTAACTACCTTTACTAGGATTTGAACCAGGAACCTTCGTCGCCAAAATCAGCTGTTAAACAGCTGATTTTGGCGACGACTTTACCTCTAGACCAACCCGGTGGAATAAGGGTGTACTTTACTTGAAAATAGGATTTAGTTAAATTAATTGCGAGATAATATAATTAATGGTTAAGTTCATTTATTGTCATTAATTTATTATTAGCTACTTATAAAAGTATCTTGATTGTAGTAATTGTAATTTTATTAGGAGATTTATGTAAGATTATTATTTGTAATATATAGTTTATAATAAATATGTGTAATTTGAAACGATAGTATGTTAATTATTTATTTTACCCAGTTATTCGAAACGGATCGTAGCGATAAGTATCACAATATAAAATAATGTGACACTTATCGCTAAGGTCCGTTTCGGGATCTAGGTTATTAAATAATTAATACACTAAAGTTTACAATTACAAAATTTATTACACTAAAAGATTTACAAAATAAACAACAAACTAATTGAAGTAATACAATAAATAACTTAATAATTTACTTAGCACTACTTACAATCAATTTTATAGAATACACATACAAAATGAAACTGAATACAAAAAACTGAATTTAATACTGATACACAATAACTTTTCACAACACACACACACACAAACACAAACAAAGACAGTATAACAATCGTTGACCAACACAATGCTCGGAACGCTCCTGAACTACGCCCGCTAGCCACTCGTCAAAGATCAAACGATTACTAACTCCTGACCACGCTCGGGGGTCTCTTTTTACTTTCTCTTGCCTATATGAATATATAGGAAGGAAAGTAGGCCTATTATTTTCATGTCGATTTTTCGAAATCGAGTTTTCACCGGATCTATACGTTTTCAGACCCCCTGAACCCAAAAAACATGTTTTTAGCGATTGGTCTGTGTGTGTGTGTGTGTGTGTGTGTGTGTGCGTGTGTGTGTGTGTGTGTAAACAGAATATCTCAAGAACGGAACATCGTACGAACTTGAAACTTGAAACTTAAGTTACGTACCACTACCAAACTCGACACGAACATTTTCATCAAAATCGGTCAACCGGAAGTGGTAGTTTATTCGTGTAATTTTTCACTTTTTTGCGATTTTCTCAAAAACTAGTCCTACGATTTTTTTAAAAATCAACTGGTTTCCTACATTTTTTATGCTCTACAATATAGGGTAGGCGCCATGTTTGCTAAAATTCTGCTTGAGGCTGTTTTTACGTAAAAACTTTTTCTTTTTAAGATTGCGGCTTTAATATGCATTTTAGCGCAAATCGTTAGTATTTAATAAAAGTTGTAGAAAATGTAAAATTCTACAACTTTTATTTCAAACATTTTTTTGTATAACGCTTAGTTTAGCGGTAATTTGCGATTTTCTGTTTTTATTTCTCACGAAAACGTGGGAAAAATCGATTTTTTTAACATTTAGGTCTTAGTATGCATTTTACGACAAAAGTGTATATAATTTAATTTATAGAAAATTAAAAGATCTACAACTTTTGTTTAAAGCATTTTTCTCTACAGAGCCTAGTTTAGCGTGAAAGCGTGATTTTCCGTATTTTTAAGCCAAACTGAGTTCGATTGTCATTTTGCGTCATTCACTCATGATTAAAATAAGGTTATGTTTTTGAGGTTAGTTTTTGTTTATTTCTAATATTTTATTAATAATGTTAGGTTTATTATTAATTATTTGCATTGGCAAGAGAAAGTTGTGTGAGTGTTTCACACCAGATTTTTAAATATAGTGAATCAAAAAGATAATTCTAGCAAAACAGAGAAATTCCATGCAAATAATAAAGTATAAAATATTGTTACAACTCGTTGTAGTAAAGTAAAATTGTAAACTTTTATTTAATTAATTCACATACAGTTATTTAACACAATTATTTGACTAGAACTAAAAACTAACCTTTACAAACGACAACAATGAACATGAGTTTATGAAAATAAGTTATTAAACATTGAAAATAATACAGTTCACACAATTAATTAACGATAAAATAAAATAGACAATATCCCTTACCAAATTAAACATTAAATACAATTACAATGTCTGCTGACAAAATAACAAACTTCACCGTAACGAAGAATGCCGTACAATTTAGACCACTACTAACACGTCAGCCATTCAAACCGCGGCCGCGTCCCAACAATGGAAAACTTCGTTTTTATATTTAACCAGTCAGCTGTTTATGAGAAGCTGATTTTATTTGACCAGCAGATTTTATTTTTCGCCACTTCATTATAACAATATAACCCTTTATAAATGAGTGCTAAAAAAACTATTGTAAACAAGTCAACAATAGATCTTATTGTAAATAGAATAAAAGTTGTTACAGGCCGACCTTTTCATAAATAGTTGTACAACAATAACCTTTTATAAATAGGTAAACTTTTATTGTTACTATTGTCCCATGTTACCTTTTCACTCTATTATCTATTCTTTACCATTTCATGAACATTTTACCATTTTACTAGAAACTTCGCGAACCATGCCGTTCTTCGATATTGTCACAATAAATAAATATTTTATAGATACGGCTACAGCTGTACCGTTACAAAACATTTAAAAACATGATTTTTGAGTTCAAAGGGTCTGAAAACGTATATTTATAGGGAAAATTCGATTTCAATAAATCGATATGAAAACAATACTTTACTTCTATACATATACTGTATATTTATATTCATGTAGGGCAAGAGAAAGTAAAAAGCAATGATGTTTGCAAACCAAATCAGAGGGCTTTATAGGTTTATGGCCTATTATGTTTTCAGACAATAAGTGATATGAATCGATATATCATTTAAACCGAGGTACGTATATTATTGTAAAGCTGTTAGTGGTTTTACTTTATGTTCTATCTACACTGATTTGGGATTTGTGTTTTAACTAAAGCGTTATCCTGGTTGCGTGATTGGGTATGGGAACTAAACAGGTGTATAAGCGTCACTTCCCACTTTGTACTCGCTCAGCGCTCACACGCTCGCACTTTACAATATAACCGGCCTAGGTATGTGTGTGTTTACTAAGTTTACAGACACATTTCACTACGTAACGTTACGCACTTACAAACACAAACACCTATTCCTGAAACACTTAATCTTATCGCTTGCTTCAACACTAAACGTGTTCAACTTTGAATGCAATCTCAACTTAGAACTATCACAATTACATCTCGAAATATCTTATATTGATTAAACAGTTCTGGAAATTAAATTCACGGTTATTTCTTCAACAATTTCTAATATTGTAATTTTCTTATAGCTTAATTCTGTGGCCTGGAGGTAAAGGGTGTTAACTCACATATGGTAAAGATCACACACACACATACGCACGCACACACACACACACACACACACAGACCAACCACTAGACACATGTTCTTTTTTAGTTCAGGGAACCTGAAAATGTTAATTTCCAGTGAAAACTCAATTTCGAAAAATCGCATATTAAAACCGCAATCTTAAAAAAAAACAATATTTTTACGAGAAAACAGCCTCTCCAAGAATTTGAGCAGACATGGCGTCTACTCTATCTTGTAGAGCATAAAAAATTTAGTAAATGAGGCGATTTTTAAAAAAGATCGTTGGAGCCGTTTTTGAGAAAATCGCAAAAAAGTGAAAAATTACACGAATGAACTACTACTTTCGGTTAACTGATTTTGATGAAAATGTTCGTGTCAGGTCCTTTAGTGGTATCTAACTTAAGTTTCTAGTTTCAAGTTCGTACGATGTTCCATTCTTGAGATATTCTGTTCACACAGACACACACACACGCGCGCACACACACACACACACACACAGACCAATCGCTAAAAACATGTACTTTTGGTTCAGGGGACCTGAAAACGTGTAGAACCGGTGAAAACTCGATTTCGAAAAATCAACATGAAAACAATATTTTCCTTCCTATATTCAATAGTCCTATTTCCTATTCCCTTTCCTATTCATTTCCTATTTCCTATTTCCTATATTCAAATAGGCAGAGAAAGTAAAAATCGGAGTTGTTTTTAAGAAAATCGCAAAAAAGTGAAAAGTCACCCGAATATACTACTACTTTAGTTGACCAATTTTGATGAAAAGATTTTTGTGGTATCTACCGTAAGTTTCAACTTCGTACAATATTCCGTACTTGAGATATTTTATTCACTCACAGACTAATCACTGAAAACACGGTTGTTGGGTTCAGAAGACCTGAAAACGTAATATATTATAGGTGGAATCTCGATTTCAAAAATCAATATGAATACAAAACTTTCCTTTCCTATATTAGAGTAGGCCCATTCATAAAGGGCAAGGGAAAGTAATAACGAAAATTTACCCAAATAATTTTATCTTAATATTTTTCTAAAAATATGTTCATCCGGGAATGTTTTATTATGTTATATGATATTAATTTTGTTGATAATATTTTAGTAACTTTTTAACAAAGTTTTTAAAATTCCGACTCAAAGGATGGTTGATTTAATCCAGCGTCCTTGATTCATCCCCAAAGGCCATCCTAATAATATTTTCCATCATACACACATCATTGTCATACGAGAACATATTTTTGGTCGGATGAGTTGCTTATTTTACCCCTTTTTCGTTCTGTCTACCCTTGGTCAACCCACTCTTGTATCTTCTTTAATAAAAAAACCAAAATCAAACAAAGCCCTAATGGTTAACTACGTTCATATAGTAAAACATTTACTCGTACTTTGATAGCTGGAAGGCGTTTTCTATAAAACAACGAAACTCTCCCACATCCGTCTAATCTGTTTACATTGATCAATCAAAACCTGGTGCCGCACCCCCATTCCAACAACACACCCTATTTTATACTACAGGGGAAAAAAGCTTTCCGCTCCAACACGTTCATTCGGGTAGGCCTATTACATTTGTTACATTTTGTTCACTAATCTAAAAGTTTTTTTTGTTTATCAATTTCCGTCCAGAATTTATTTAAATATTTTACAAGCAGGTAAAAATATTACATATCAATCATATTAAAAAATTACCTATTTTATTATAAAAATAATTTTATTATATTATTATTTATTTATTTATTATTTATTTAAAGCAACTGGTTGAGTACAACCTCAACTCCAAAAAACACCACAACAGGATGCAGATAGATCAGAGAAATAAGAGAGGATCTGAAGGAAATTGGCCTTACTCCAGACGACACAAAAGACAAGAAAAAATTAAACAATTAAATTCAAAACAAATATACCCGCTTCACACTTACCAGAAGAAAATTCACAACACGAATTTTTTCAACAACAGAAAGGGCACAAAGATCGGAACGTATGAAGAAGTATTGGGAGGACCGCAAGGCCCGAACAATCCCATCGAAGAGACTTGGTTAATGGACTGACTAAAGTAATCCTATGCGGTCATAAAATAAAAAAAAAAAAAATAAAAACAAATAATTTATTTAGTTTTATTATAAAAATAAAAGAATGGAAAGAAAAATTCTAGGAACGATCATTAACAAAATACATATATAGTGGATGAAAACACGACTTCTTACTAACTCATGTATCAAGAGAACGAACCCTTACAAAACATTATGAAATAAAGTAGCCTTTTACAGTCATCTAGTGGCTAATCAGAGCTAAAATAAATAGTTCTGTTTCTTGTCACATGGTCAGCCAATTAAATGACTGAATCATTTAAGAACAGAAGAGGTAGAGGTGTAAAAGACACTAATCAGAGTTATTTTCTCTGAAAGTAATGAATTTCATTATACAGCCAGACTCTGTGGTGAATGAAGTGAAGTGTCATTTGCAGAGTGGAAAATTTTATGTGCTTTCAGAGGGCCCGGCATGCTAATAAGCGTACTTTTCCACTCGGTGAGGAAGGCATGGTAAACCACCTCACTCCTCGTTTTACTTAGTAAACCTCTACAGGTTCATCCCAGTCTTTCGGCTGATGACCAACCAAACAACAACAGTCATCTAGTAAGGCTCTCTGAAGAAAAACTGACCAAGAAACTTCTAACTTATCAACAGAAAAATAAAGTTAAGAATAATTGACTACAGGAAATAGAGTAGGACTTTCAGGAACTGGAGATAACGGAAAAACAGATTTTGAACAGGTAGAAAAAATTGCTCTTAAGAACAAGAAAACAAAATTAAAAATCAAAACTCCAACACAAAGAAGATACAATATAACAGAGGATTAGAGATTCCAGAGATCTAAAAGAATGAAAGAGTATTGGGCAAAGAGGATTAGTTCCCCGAAACAGTCTTCCCATCATTGACTAGATTTGCTGCTATGAGTGCCTAACAAAGAAGAAGAAGGAAAATAATTTACATTATAAGTCTAAATACGTTAAATTTGAAACTGAATTTTATCAAGTTCCGTTTAAAATTTGATGAGGCTACCACGATCCGGCCAACTTTTTATTTAAGACTGGCTTGGGGAGTGTAAAATTTATAAATGGCAATCCTGCTAAATCGTAATAGTAATTGTTGTTTTCAAATAATTTGAACAATAAAATGTAACAACAGTTTAAAACTACTATAGACCCAAGTACAAAAGTTCTAGTTTTTTTGTTTTATTTAACGCGGTGTTGCTTTCGGTCTGATCGCGACCGTAAACTTGTTCAGCGAGAATCAAGTTTCAGAACAACTTGGACATATATCGTGTTGACATCACAGTGTTGATCTCAGCATGCACACAGCCTAATTGTAAACAAACATATCACACACGATAATAAGATCTGCATACAAAAATATTAATTTTCTAGACTTCGCGGTCCCCAAAAATAAGTCAGCGGTCCGGATGTGGAAGATCCCTCACACCGTTCAACAAAACGAAAAGCAGCCAACACAAATTCTAAGAACACTAAAACCTTTAAATATTCGTAATTTATTTATTGTAGGGCATATGAATATGACTTACACTTTCTTTTTCGAATCTCCTGGATGTAATTAACAAAAAAATAAAACCGTTATTATTTCTTTAACCTACTTTGGTAATGTTTCTATGGAATGTACTATACTACTGTCTGACTTCATCTTTTCACTTGTTTATTCATGATTTTCAACTTTTTGTAAAAAAATTCTGGTGTGAAACACTTACAAAACTTCTCTTGCCAGAGTAGATAACGAAAAAGCCTAGAGGTTCAAAAAACCTTTCGGCTGATGAGCTAAACAAGAACAAGAACAACAACAACAACAACAACAACAACAAAAACAACAACAACAATAGCCTACAGCGTTGAACAAAAATTATTATATCCTTCAGTTTTTCTGTTTGAATTTTCTTTTTTCTTATTCCTAATTTGTGTACGTTGCAATCTGTTCAATTTAGAACAATAAGCAACCCCATAACCCAATGAGATGAGAATGATGTGTATGACGTGTAAATGAGGTGTAGTTTTGTACAGACTCAGATCGACCATTCCTGAGAGAGTATGGTTAATTAAACCCCAACCATCAAAGTACACCGGAAACCACTCTCTAGTATTCAAATCCGTATAAAAGTAACTACCTGTACTAGGATTTGAACCACGAACCTTCGTCTCCGAAAATCAGCTCTTAAACAGCTGATTTTGTCGACGACTTTACCTCTAGACCAACCCGGTGGGTTGAGTTAGAATGAAGAGAAAAACTTTTTTTTTTTGTTAATTTGTGTACGCTGCAATCTGTTCGATTAAAGAACAATAAGCAACCCAATGACCCAATGAGATGAGGATGATGTGTATAACGTGTAAATGAGGTGTAGTTTTGTACAGACTCAGGTCGACCATTCCTGAGAGAGTATGGTTAATTAAATCCCAACCATCAAAGTACACTGGTAACCACTGTCTAGTATTCAAATCCGTATAAAAGTAACTACCTGTACTAGGATTTGAACCAAGAACCTTCGTCTCCGAAAATCAGCTGTTAAACAGCATATTTTGGCGACGACTTTACCTCTAGACGAACGCTTTTTTCTTAATACTAATTTTTATTTCCGATGCCAATCTAGAATTTTCAGTAAAAGATTATTTTACATAGGTAATATACATCCCTTCTGCCATCGGTTGAACAGTTATATTTTACAGCAGAAGTCAAAAGCATTCGATAGATTGAATGGTATTTTGTACATTAAAAGAACAACTGTGATATTAACAAAATTTTTTTCATATGGTTCAATATTACTTTATTAAAGCGGTGAAACATGCTAGAAAAAAAACCTTTCCATTTACTAAACGTTCAGTTTTCAAAACATTTAAAATATTTATATAACTTATTACCTTTATGAAATTACAAATTAATATAGGCTATTATTATTATTATTATTATTATTATTATTATTTTATAAAACAAATTAATTTTACATTAGATTTTGTAAATGCTGCTATATTTTTCTTTTTTTTAAATCTATTATAAATGATAATCGCCTTTGGGGCTAAATAACGTTCACACCGTTGATATATTTCCAACAATATAATTTTATTTTATTAAAATTCAATGCACACTCGTATAAAAGGTTTGATAAAAAACACAGAAATGAATTTAGTTAACAAAAAACGAGAAAATCTGGTGTAAAACACTCACACAACTCCCTATTGCCATTGTAAATAGGTAATAAAAAATATAAAACCCATGTTTAATCATGAGTAAATGATAAAACCAGAATAGATAAAGCATGAGTAAAATTACAAAGATTTTTCTGTACTCATTACCACAGTAATAAAATATCCTTAAATGACATTATACCCTAAAGTTTTTACTTTGTATTTTCTAAAAACCCATTTTGCTCATAACAGGCAGGTGGAGTGTTAAACTAATTGCAGTACATCTGTTAGTTCCAGGGCTACAAAAAATAATTCTGTTTCTTATCACATGGTCAGCGAATCATATGACTGAAGAAGTACAGGTTTTTTTTTTTTTTTTTTAGGTCAACAGCCGAAAGGCTGGTTTGAACCTCTAGAGGTTTTACTAAGTAAAACAAGGAGTGTGGTGGTTTACCATTGCCTTCCTCACTGAGTGGAAAAGTACGCTTATCAGCATGCCGGGCCCTCTGAAAAGCACATATTTTCCACTCTGTACATGACAACTTCACTTCATTCACCACAGGGTCTGGCTGTACAATGAAATTCATTACTTTCAGAGAAGATAACTCTGATTAGTGTCTTTTACACCTCTACCTCTTCTGTTCTTAAATGATTCAGTCATTTAATTGACTGACCATGTGATAAGAAACAGAACTATTTTTTTTAGCCCTGCAACGAACAGATTGAGTGTAAATAATTTGACACTCCACCTGTCTGTTATGGGCAGCCTTTTTTATTGTTGTTTAGGTCAACAGCCGAAAGGCTGGTTTGAACCTCTAGAGGTTTTACTAAGTAAAAACGAGGAGTAAGGTGGTTTACTATTGCCTTCCTCACTGAGTTGAAAGAGCATGCTTATCAGCATGCCAGGCCCTCTGAAAAGCACTTACTTTCCATCCTGCAAATGACACCTTCACTTCATTCACCACAGGGTCTGGCTGTATAGTGAAATTCATTACTCTCAGAGGAGATAACTCTGAGTAGTGTCTTTTGCACCTCTACCTCTTCTGTTCTTAAATAGTTCAGTCATACAATTGGCTGACTATGTGATAAGAAACAGAACTTTTTTTGTAGCCCTGCAACAAGCAGATCGAGTGTAAATAATTTAATACTCTACCTGCCCGTTATGGGCAGGAAGTACAGGTATCAAAGGCAATTAGTCACAGTTATCTCTTCTAAGAGTAATGATTTTCATAATATGGTTAGACCCTGTGGTGAATGAAGTGAAGGTGTCATTTGCAGGGTGGAAAGTAGATGCTTTTCAGAGAGCCTGGTATGCTGATAAGCATGCTTTTCTACACATTGAGGAAAGAAATAGTAAACCACCTCCACTTTTCATTATACTTAGTAAAGCCACTAGAGGTTCAATTCAGCTTTTTGGCTAATGACCTTAACAGCAACACCAGTTGTTACATTTTTATTTCATTTATTCATGCAAGTGATACTCACTTTTTCAATCTAACGGAATAAATAATACTTTAATATAAATAATTTAATATAATATATAAATAATACTGTATCATAGGCAAAAATCAGAAGAATTGAGGCTTTGGCTGCCGATTTCATTCAGGCATTACACGTCGTAACCATTAATTTGTACTAATATGAAACATCATCATCATTATCTTCACTTCCAAGGATTAGGTTACATGAACCTGTTCCGGTACCCATCTCCCTCTCGGCTGCCCTACATCTCTTCTGCCAACTGGTTGATAATTTAAAGCCGCCACTGGCATCCTTTCGTTTGGCATTCTGTCCAGGTGACTACACCATCTTTGTCTATTTTTTATTATCTTTTCATGCAAAGACTGAACTGATAGTGCGCTTCTAATATCCACGTTCCTTATTCTATCCATTCTGGTACATCCATGCACACTTCGTAAAAACTTCATTTCTGCAGCTTGAATTTTACTATCGCTTTTAGCAGTATGCACCCAAGACTCACTGCCATATAGGAGTGTTGGAACCGCAATAGTGTTGAAAAATTTGAGGCGTGTTTCCTTCCTCGTTTTATTCTTCAGATGTCTGTGAATATTTCCACAAATATTCTGAAATTTGGCCAGTTTAACTGTTATGTCTTTATCAAAATCGTATGAAACATCACTCCCAAGATATTGAAAATGTTTAACCTGTTCTATTGCCCTTCCATTCATCTCTATTCTCGTCCTTATTGTATATTTACCTTTAAAAGCCATAGTTTTAGATTTTGTGGATGATATTTCCAGATTGTATTGTTTTGCAACTTGTTCCAACATAAATACCGATTTTTGTAACTCGTCTTCATTCTGTTGTATTACAACTTTGTCATCCGCATATAAAAGAGAGTTCATAAAGAAGCCATCCGAGATCTGTATACCTGGGTCTACATTACATTTCCACGTTCTCAACATGTCGTCCACATATATATTAAACAATGTCGACGATATACAACATCCCTGTTGAACTCCTCTATTGGTTTTAATAGGCTCTGTCACTTTCCCATCTAAATCTAGTAAAATCACAGTATCTTCGTACAGGCTCTGCAATATCCTGATAATATGTTTAGGGTATCCTCTCCTTTCCAGAACCCTCCATAAAAGCGAACGTTTAACACTGTCAAAAGCCTTTACAAAATTTATAAATGCAATATGGGTTTCAAGGTTGTATTCTCGTCTCTTAGCTATAATTTGTTTTAAAGTAAAAATAGCATCCGAACACGATCTACCTTTCCGGAACCCCATCTGTTCTTCCAAAATCAAGGAATCGGCTACGGTTCTTAACCTGTTATTAATAATTCTTGTGTACAATTTGTAGGAAGTGTCTAATAAACTAATCCCTCTATAATTGTTAGAGTCTATTCTATTTCCTTTTTTGTGGGTGGAAATCACCTTTGACTGCAACCATTCTTTGGGTATTGCATGACCTTTCCAACAGATATTAAAGAAGTGCACTAGGCGCAAATGCAAGGCGGTTCCTCCATATTTTAATAATTCCATATTGAGACCGTTCATTCCTAATATGAAACAAATCAAGTAAAAGGTTAAGGATAAAAAGAAACCAGTTCGTTTATTAAACCCAGATCCCAAACGAACCTAGGCTTTGGTGTTAACAATACTATATGTTAAACAATGATTAATATTATTTCAAAATTAAAAATAATCGTAATTGTATAAATATTTAGAAAGAAGAAGTTTAACATTATATGGCGTGGATTATTTAGAGTAGAATAAGTTTTAGGTTACGTAAAAACAAAGAGAGTCTGAAAAGATCTAACTGTAGAATTTCTATTTTTTTTTATTCGCACGTAAGCCATTTTATAAAGTTTTAGAAGGTTTACAAGTCTTTTAAAATTTAAATAAGGAAGGTTTACCGGTTAACTTGATGTTTTCTAAAATTTGTTCAAAAAAAACGTACAATAATATACGATGGTGGGGTTAGTTATAGAGAAGGCAGTGTATTTGTGTTTTACGTATTTTTTAAACGAGTAGAGTCGAAGAGAGTACATTAGCTGGAGCGTGACGTGCGTGACAAGTTGTATGTGGTTTACCGGGAGGGAAATTTAATCAAGAGGAAATTCTGTCGACCTGATCCCACTTCGTCTACCTCGACTCCACCGCGTGAAAAGAATTGTGTGCTTGTACCAGTGGAACAGAGAGGTGTCGAGACATTGTTCCACAGGGACTGTGACCTTATAATTATGCAAACAGCTTTCCCAGTGCCATCAGTAGAAGGGGAAACTGGGAAGCCGACTGCTGTTGGTGAGCTTTTGTGCTTTTGTGTAGTTCCCCCATAATCTCTTTCTATAACGGAGTACCTTATTGCATGTACTCGCACACACGACCATCAACATCTCGTAAAACAACCGCTCAACACTCCATCATACAAATTTAATATTACTTCAATTCAAATAAAAACTTTTCAAAAAGTCAAGTGAAAATAATGGTCGCAAAATTAAAATCTGAAATATATCAAGTTTATTTTGAGATTTTTAGCACTTTAACGACCCTATTTTCTTTAATATTGCTTTACATAATAACATCACAGATTCATTATTTTTTCAAGATTCTATTACTCGCAAAAATTTTCTGTCAACTTTCTTCTTCTTCCTCCTCTTCCTCCTCTTCCTCCTCCTCCTCCTCCTCCTCCTCCTCCTCTTCCTCCTCCTCTTCCTCCTCCTCCTCCTTCTTTTCACATATTTTATATATAATAATTCTATTTTATTCTATTCTATATATTTCCTACATATCCTCCTTTCTTCGTTTTCTTCATCTTCTTCTCCTTCCTCTCCTCATTCTTCTTCATTCCCTCTTCATCTTCCTCCTTCTCCTCCACCTTCTTTCTCCCCTCCTTCTAATACTTTCACCATTTTACTAAAACTAAACGTAGATGAAATAAAACAAAAACAAAGTTTCTACTATAACGCTTTTCATAGTTGATGAGCTCTACTCTTCCACGCGTTTAGACCAATCAGAACGTTTGCCAGCATTGCCAGATAGTAGGAATGTATCAGCTTGACAAACATACACGCGCATGCGTAAAAAACCTCACAGCAGTTCACTTTTGTCTTGCATCTCGTACTGAACATGTCGAATATAGAGCGCGTTAACATGTAATAATTTTTAATATAATAAACTGGTTATATCCTACTCAGAACAGAAAACTCCAGACTTGTGAACCGGTTGATCAGCCATTTTTGGGATAAGGTGTCGAGACCTAAGTGGATGAAAAATGTACAGCAAGATATAGAGGAACTTAAGATCACTAAACAGGACCTAATAACGAAATCAACAGAGTACGACCAACTGGTCAAGGCTAACATGATACCATTTGCGCCAAGACCCAGGAGAGTATACAACAGGGTGTTTACTGATGAAGACCGGAGTCAAAGATCGGAGCGTCTTAAGAAAGTGTGGGCCAAACGAAGGGAAGGCGGTCTCAAGAGAGGGTGCTTCTTAAAGAAACTCAACCCTGGAACAAACCTGAATTTGAGCTGAAGTGATCCTATAAGGTCTCAAAAGTAAAAAAGAAGAAAAAAAACTGGTTATATATGATCATAGATTGTAATTGTTGAAAGGTAAAAAAATGGCTGACAAAATATATAACAGAGCTACGAAAGCAAGTATTGGCAACAATGCTGGCAAGTGATTGGCTAGCTATGAAGTGGGTAGGGGGCAATGCGTACGTTCAGAGCTCATCAACGCTAAAAAATAGTACAGTTTCAAATCAAAGAATTCCTATTCAAAATTTTCATTCATCGTAATCTTGTATTCTTGTTCAATACACTCCACCCCATACAAAGGCTTTTTTTCAAAAATAATAATATATACTCTTAGAATAATTGTTGTTGTTTAGGTCAACAGCCGAAAGGCTGGTTTGAACCTCTAGAGGTTTTACTAAGTAAAACGAGGAATGAGGTGGTTTACCATTGCCTTCCTCACTGAGTGGAAAAGTACGCTTATCAGCACGCCGGGCCCTCTGAAAAGCACATATTTCCCACTCTGCAAATGACACCTTCACTTCATTCACCACAGGGTCTGGCTGTATAATGAAATTCATTACTTTCAGAGATAACTCTGATTAGTGTCTTTTACTCCTCTACCTCTTCTGTTCTTAAATGATTCAGTCATATAATTGGCTGACCATGTGATAAGAAACAGAACTAGTTAATTTAGCCCTGCAACGAACAGATTGAGTGTAAATAATTTGACACTCCACCTGTCTGTTATGGGCAACTTAGAATAATATATACTCCGAATACACAGTTTCTCACTATAACCAATCAGATTCCTCAATCATTTCTAGAATATCATTGTACAATGTTCCAATATTAAAACTTAAAATCGACTTCATACATGATTCTGTCACTCAAAAATAAAAACAATGATTTACCTGTTCACAACCACATGCAACCACCCATACGCAAACATATTGTTAATGCAATTAAGAACCGGTTCCGTAACGACACTATTTCAAAACGGCTCAACAACACTTTCTATTCATAATTCAATTACTAACTAACTACATAGGCACTAACTGGTATTATACCTGCGGTCAGATAGTTTTTCAAAACAATTAAAACTCATACAACACTTTTTCCACACATATAACACTTTGGAACATAAAAAGGAATCAGATAAAAAATCCAACTTTAATACCTAATTTCGATTTCCGAATTCCAATTCAAAACACTGACTCATCGCAACCCAGTATCCTTGTTCAGTACACTCCACCACATAAACTACAGAATTTCTCACCATAACCAATCTACTCCTTAAAACTTTTCGTGGAGTGTCAAATTTTTTACACTCAATCTGTTCGTTGCAGATCTAAAATAAATAGTTCTGTTTCTTAACACATGGTCAGCCAATTAAATGACTGAATCATTTAAGAATAGTAAAAGGTAGAGGCGTAAAAGACACTAAACAGAGTTATCTCCTCTGAAAGTAATGAATTTCATTATACAGCCAAACCCTGTGGTGAATGAAGTGAAGGTGTAATTTGCAGAGTGGAAAATATGTGCTTTTCAGAGGGCCCGGCATGCTGATAAGCGTACTTTTCCACTTGGTGAGGAAGACAATGGTAAACCACCTCACTCCTCGTCCTACTTAGTAAAACCTCTACAGGTTCAAACCAGCCTTTCGGCTGATGACCTAAACAACAACAGGTACTTATAGATATCGGGTTTCTCTAGCTATTGAAAGTTTTTTCAATATAATTTGCTGAACCATAAAGTAAAATACAGAATAACAAATAATATAAAATTTTTACAATTTTTTTTCTACGGTATTTTACATATTATTAATTTTTGCAAAATTTGAGGAAGTCATAAAAATGCCAGAATATGTGCATATGCTAGATAAATAACTGGTAAAAATTTCAGCCTGGTAGGTTTAATGGTTTCCGAGAAAAATGTACCTAAATTATAGAAATTTTAATTTGCGGGAACAGGCGATAAAACAAAAAGGCACAAATCAAAAACAAAATGTAGAACACAAACAAGAGAATTTCCCATCAAAAGTTGGTTACAAAGATAAACCAATGGTGAGAGTATTAAAACAGTAATGCAGATTCTTTTAAAGTACTAAAATTTCTTTGCTTCAAAACGATCCGTATAAAATTATGAAAAATATTCGTTCTTGGTGACACGATAATTTTTCCTGGTAAACCTCCTAAAAAAATTATTATTTTTTCATTAAAATACTATTTTTTCACGTAATTTAAAGTTTTGTGGTTGAACTAGGTCTAAACAAATTGAAAAACATAAAAACCGAATATCGAAATTTTCAGTTAAAACCATCATACAATATCACCTTAAAATAAAATTCATAATTGGGCGTATTTATAGTTACGTTCTTGCTATCATAGTTTAAAATTATTAATTATATGAACATTAAATTTAAATAAAAACAGTTTACAAATCTGATCCGTATCAACGGAGGCCGTTTGAACGAGGTTTACTGGACATCTTAACGGTAGCATTTTTACTTTAACAACGACGATGAATGTGAAAAATAAAACAACAAAGAAAAATCTGGTGTAAAACACTCACACAACTTTCTCTTGCCAGTGCAAATAATTAACAATAAACCTACTAACATTAGTAATAAAACATTAGAAATAAACAAAAAACTAACCTGAAAAACATAACCTTATTTTAATCATAAGTGAAAGACGCAAAATGAAAATCGAACTCAGTTTGGCTTAAAAATACGGAAAATCACTCTTTAACGCTAAGTACAAGGCTCTGTAGTGAAACATGCTTTAAATAAAAGTTGTAGATCTTTTTATTTCCTATAAAATTTATTATATACACTTTTGTCGTAAAATGCATTCTAAGGCCGAAATCTTAAAAAAATCGATTTTTCACACGTTTTCGTGAGAAAAAACAGAAAATCAATAATTACTGCTAAACTAAGCGTTATACAAAAAGATGTTTGAAATAAAACTTGTAGAATTTTAAATTCTCTACAACTTTTATTATATAAAGTTTTGCGCTAAATTGCATATTAAAGCCGTAATCTTAAAAAAACTATGTTTTTACGTGAAAACAGCCTCACCCAGATTTTCAGCAAATATGACGCCCACCCTATCTTGTAGAGAATAAAAAATTGAGTAAACCAGGCGATTTTTAAAAAAGTGTTTTTGAGCAAATAGCAAAAAAGTAAAAAATTACACGAATAAACTACTACTTTCGGTTGACCGATTTTGATGAAAATGTTCGTGTCGGGTCCGGTAGTGGTATGTAACTTAAGTTTTAAGTTTCAAGTTCGTACGATGTTCCATTCTTGAGATATTCTGTTCACACAGACACACACACACAGACACACACACACACACACACGCACGCACATACACGCGCGCGCTCACTGCACACACACACACAGACACACACAGACCAATCGCTAAAAACATGTTCTGGGGTTCAGGGGATCTGAAAACATATAGATTCGGTGAAAACTCGATTTCTTAAAATCGACATGAAAACAATACTTTCCTTCCTATATATTTATATAGGCAAGAGAAAGTAAAAACGTATGTTTTATATTAAAAAAAAAACATTGGTGTAAAATAAAATAAATAACCGTTAATTAACCACTAGTGTTATCGGGATGTTTAAAACAGAATAAATTAAATTTCACTTGTTTAGAACACGAGTAAACAGATCGCGGGTGATAGCCTCGGGATGACTTTAGTCAATTGAAGCCATTAAGAAACGTAGGTACAGTATTTATTCTACACGATGTAATTAGTGTATTAGTTGCTATATATTGCATTTATGTTTTGCACTAACACACTCGATGAATATTCAAACATAATATTAGTGTAATGGTAGTGTTTTACGACATAAGAGTACATACAGAACTGTTTGTTTAATTCAGGTAGCTGTTATTATATAATTATACACGTGTACTTTCGATTGATCAAAAATAATCCAAAATAACCACTGATAATAGATATTTTACCGCAATTAATTGAAAAATATACAAAGCTTAACATTATTGTCATGCAAATCTTTGATCAACTACAACTTATATAGGGTGATTCAAAAAGAGCGCCGGTTTTGATATATCAAATTAAGAGATGTATTTTATTGAAAAACTGAAAATAAATACATCAACAAGTTCATCTTACCTTCCGATTTCATGTATGAAAAATGATGTCATGCATGTGTCCTCCTCTACTGCGCTGGCACGCATCAACTCTGTCCATGAAATTGGATATTACTGCACAACAAGTTTCGACTTCCATTTGCCCGATAACACGTCGAATTTCCTCCTTCAAGTCATTGATGTTTCGGGGTTTACTGGCATACACCAATGACTTCAGATGACCCCAAAGATGAAAGTCACAAGGCGTCAAGTCACACGACCTTGGTGGCCATTGATGGTCGGAATTACGAGAAATGATGCGATCCTGGAACCGTTCACGGAGCAACAACATTGTTTCTCGTGCAGCGTGACAGGTGGCACCATCCTGCTGAAACCACAACTCGTCAATGTCCATTCCATCCAAATGACGCCACAAAAACTCCCTAATCATCGTACGGTATCGGTAACAGCCACACTGTCACGAACCAACGCAACGTTCTGCTCAGTTCGGCCAGAACGACGACGTCCAGAACTTTTAAGGTCGACTGTTGAACCCGTCTCAAAAAACTTTTTCATGAGCCTACGAACTGTTGATACATTCGGTGCTTCATTACGTCCTAGAGTACCGCGAAGTCGCCTGACAGTAGCCGCATAACTCTCTCCACTCTGGTAAAATGTTTTGACGATTAACACTCGTTGTGCAATAGTAAACTTCTCCATGGTTAGACACAGACTGCGAGAGTACTACACTGCGAACAAGAGAAACTACAACTGAATCGTCAATCGGAATTTTCTCCGAAATAGAAATGAGGTCTAACAATGTTGCCAACCGATAAACAAAAATTTACCAGCCGTTTAAAAACCGGCGCTCTTTTTGAATCACCCGTTACATTTAAAAATGGCTTGGGGAAATATATTGTAAATGTATCCATTGTTTACCCCGTTTCAAGTTGTACGTACAATAACACCTAAGGCTAGGTTCATTCGGGATCTGGGTATAATACATAATAGAGTTACTTAAAAATTATAACAATTAATTATTAATACATACGAAATGTGGCTATTAAATAACGAGACTAACGTTGTAAAAAATTTTATTTTTATTTTATACATAATAATTTATTGTTACCTTCAATATACACTCCTAGAGAACAGTTTATTCTTCTAGAGAACAATTTATCGAGAACAGTGGGTTCTAACTCGTGAAAATTTCGATGCCTTGGCCGGAAATTGAATCCGGGTCTTCCGCCTGGTAGGCCAGCACGCTAACAATTACGCTACGGAAGCGGCCTATTAATGATTATTCATTTAAAGAATTAATGATTAAACTTAGCGTACTGACAATACAATATTAGATTACTTCAACTGAAGTTTTTACAAAACTTAATCTTAAATTAAACTTGACTTTAAGACAGTATAATAAACCACTTCGTTGATCAATACATTAGTTTATCTGTTCACAACCACTAGCTATCACCCTTACGTACACCTATTATTAATATTTTTCAAAACTGGTCCTCTAACGACAACATATCGAAAGACCCGACAGCACTTTCCATTCATGATTTAAATAGAAACTGACTCACTTTAAAGGTGCTACCTGTTTTTATAACTGCAGTCTGATAGTTGCTCCAAACAATCAAGAAATTTTTAGAAGAAATAAAAATAAACGTTTCTACTAGTTTCAATTTTCGAGAACTCCTTTTTAAAATATTTCATTCACTGCAATCCATTATTTTTGTTTAATACACTCCACCCTAAACAATACACATTTTCTTACAATGAACAATTATTTTCCTTAGTCATTTCTAAAAATTTTTAATTGTTTAAGTCTTCAGCCGAAAGGCTGGTTTGAATCTCAAGAGGCTTTACTAAGTAAAACGAGAAGTAAGCTGGTTTAACATGCCTTACTCACTAAGTGGAAAAGCATGTGAAACTCATCTACTTCCAACCCTGCAAATGACACCTTTACTTCATTCACCTGAGTATATAAAGAAATTTATTACTCTCAGAGGATATAACTGACTGTATCTTTTACACCTCTACCTCTTCTGTTTTTAAATGCTTCAGTCAAGTTATTGGCTGACCATGTGATAAGAAACAAAATAATTTTTTGTAGGCCTAGAACTAGCAGATCTATTTAACAGATCAATCAATTTAGCAGTGCAATCAATGTAACACTCCACTTGCCTGTTTTATGCGAAATTACTGATTGTTCAGAGAAAACGAATTAATTGTAACGTAAACGAATTAATTGTAACGTAAGAGGAAATTAAAAATGAACTTCTTGTAAATTGCTACACTGTATAAAAATAAATATCACATTTTAGCAAGCTAAAAATAATTCTGATTTTTATTTTTTAATATAACTACGACAAAATTAAAGAGAACTTTTATAAATATAGGTCCCTTTTTTATTGTGGGCGTAAAAAATTAAAATTGGAAATGTTTAGAAGAAGAAAATTTCACCTATCCTTTAACTTGAAAAGTTTAGATACAAACAATTTAGTTTCAACTTGTAAAAACGTTTTCTTAATTTTTTCTTTAGAAAATAGTATAAGGAAAGTGCACTTCAAACTTGAGTCACGCACTTAGTAAGTTAGCCACAACATAGCTAACCCAAGTATAAGAACCGTCAACCTTCACAAAGTAAAAACTTCTCTAAACTGAATTAGCTGCAAAATAAACAAACAACACTCTGTATATAACAGCTTTTACTCTTTATTTTTATTAATAAAATCACATAAATATTTTTTGTTCTTTACAAATTTATTGTTTTACAAAAATCTATGATTTAACAGAATTTATCTGTTATTATTTAAATTTTCCTGTGGTCATTCAAATTATTTACGTGAGTTAACAAAAACATTCGACCACACCTAAGAAATGCTTTAGCGTTCTTACCTACAAAATGGAAGGTCTCGGATTCGACTATTGGTCAACGTCTTAAGATTTTCACATTTTACATTTTACATCGCACAGATATCATAGTACAATATACATTAGTTCGTATCTCTGGATTCATGTGATTAATTATTAATTTTGAATGGAAACGAGTGTATTAATGGTGGAATATTCGGTGTCCACGTTGAAGTCTCGATGAACTTATAGTTTTTGAATTAGTTACACTGAACCTGTGTAATTAAACATATAACACCTCATTATTATATTGTATTTATTATATTTATTATATTTATTATATAATTTATTATATTTTTATTATTTATTATATTGTTCATACTGTGACACTTCTGCCCATAACGGACAGGTGGAGTGTCAAATTATTTACACTCACTCTGTTCATTGCTGGGTTAAAATAAATAGTTCTGTTTCTTATCACATGGTCAGCCAATTAAATGACTGAATCATTTAAGAACAGAAGAGGTAGAGGTGTATTGTGACACTAATCAGAGTTATCTCCTCTGAAAGTAATGAATTTCATTATACAGCCAGACCCTGTGGTGAATGAAGTGAAGGTGTCGTTTGCAGAGTGGAAAATATGTGCTTTTCAGAGGGCCCGGCATGCTGATAAGCGTACTTTTCCACTCAGTGAGGAAGGCAACGGTAAACCACCTCACTCTTCGTTTTACTTAGTAAAACCTCTACAGGTTCAAACCAGCCTTTTGGCTGATGACCTAAACAACAACAACACTGTGACACTTATCGCTCTGGTCCGTTTCGGGATCTAGGTTATTAAATAATTAATACACTAAAATTTACAATTCAAACATTTATTACGCTAGCAGATTTACAAAATAAACAACAAACTAATTATAAGGAAGTAATACAATAACTAACTTAATAATTTACTTAAAATAAATAATAAACAATAAATAACTTAATAATTTACTTAGCACTACTTACAATCAATTTTCTAGAATACACATACAAAATGAAACTGAATACACAAAAACTGAATTTATTACAGATCACATTAACTTTTCACAATACACACACAAACTAAGACAGTATAACAATCGTTTACCAACATAATGCTCGGAACCGTTAATCTGAATAACGCCCGACAGTAACTCGTCAAGGATCAAACGAATACTACTCCTGACCGCACTCGGGGGTCTCTTTTATAGTGAATCAAAAGAACCTTCCGAGAAAACACCAAACTTCGATACCAATAGTAAGGTACAAAAAAAAACCTTTATAAATGAGTGCTAGAAAAATCTATTTTAAACAAGTCAACTATTGTAAATAGAAAACGTAAACAACCGACCCCTTCATAAATAGTTGTACAACAATACCCGACCTTTTATCATACACAATAGCGCAGTTATTTCAAACAACTTTCATGAATAGGCATACCTTTATTGTCACTATTGTCCTATTGTCACTTATTGTTACTATTTCACTCTATTATCCTCTCTTTAATATTTCATGAATGAAATTCTAGAAATTACGCGAACCATGTCTTTTCGATATTGTCCCAATACAGTACATTTTATACATATTTTGCTTCATACCATAAGAGATTAATTTCGTTTTCGAAAAGAGTTTTCCGGTTACGTCTATGTTTGTTTTGCTGTTACCATATAGTATCATTTGGTAGAATCATATAAAAATTTTTTATATAAGTTTTCTTAAATCTAAATTTTAGCATGGATTATCAAACGGCTAAACAATTCTTATGACTATTAGATGACAAAATTGGAAAATTAACCCACTACTGATGTGTATGTACAACGTCTAGACTCTGACTGGCTTACGTCCGCTCATACAAATGAAGATTCTGAAAATGAATTAGATTTCATCATTGTTAATCTGTCAGGAGACGAGTCATTCGCTAATGACTAACTTCAGCTGTTTGATTAAAAAATAACTGTTTTGAAAATACAATTGAAGTCTGAAATATGGCTACGAAAATCCATCGGAAGATGTGACAGAGTGAAAAATGTTTTGTGCGGGAAACGTAGAATAAATTATCGACAACGATTTAAAAAATAATTATTTTGACTTTTCGGAAAAAATATTTGTGTTATTTAATTTAGTTTGACAGATAATAAAAAACTTAAAATTTTTTGGTAACTTTATCATTGAGTTTTTAGGCAACATGATATGATATATATTTGAATAACTCACAATAGCAACTATCGCGGGACCATGTTACGCAAAAAAATTGCAAATCAACAATTCTAACTATGTGTTAATTATTGTATGTAACATTGGATTCTACGTTTTCTATTACGTATATAAATAATAAAATAATTCCAAGTTTTTTATTATCTGTCAAACTAATTAAATAAAGACAATGTTTTTCGAAAAGCAAAAATCATAATTTTTTATATCGTTGTCAGTAATTTATACTACGTTTCCCGCACAAAACATTATTTACTCTGTCACAACTTCCGATGAATTTTCGTCTTTCTGGCTTCAACAGTATTTTGAAAACAGTTATTTTTAAAGTTAAACAGCTGAAGTTAGTCATTAGCGAATGACTCATCTCCTGACACATTACCAATGATGCAGTCTATTTCATTTTCAAAATCTTCATTTGTAAGAACGTTAGGGTCTGGACGTTGTACATACACATCAATATTTTGTTAATTTCTTTTTTTGTCATTTAATAGTCGTGAATGTTTTCTGCCATTTAATCGTCTATGCTAAAGTTTAGATTATAGGAAAATTGATATAAATTGTTTTAATATGAATCTAAGAAATGGTACTCCATGGTACCAGCAAACAAACATAGACGTAACCAAAAATTTCTTTGCGACATGCGAAATTAATCTTTGATGGTATCAAGGTGATATGCCAGGTTGGTGCGATATCTTGCCTTATGGTTTGACAGGTGACTAACTTGGAAGCATCATCTGCGTACGAAACGTTTAGAATTTAACCGCCACCAGAACGCCACTCTTCCGCTTAATTAGCCCTCGAACAAAATTGAACCTCCGCTTCAAGATTTATATATACAAATCCCTATTGAGACAAATCTGGACTTATGGTTCCCCAGCTCTTTGGAATAGCGGCAGAGAGTAATTTAAAGTCGATCCAGGCCTTTTTATCAAAATTCTTAAGACTTGCTTCTGGCGCACCTTTTTATGTAAGCAATAAAACGCTCCGCGACGATTTCAAAATTCCTACAGTAAAGGAGCTAACCGCGTCCTTGTATAGTAAATTTCACGAAAAACTACCATGATGAGGTGTTGATGAACTTAATTTTTGAATCGGTTACACAGAACCTGTGTAATTAAGTAAATGCCCATTTCTTACTAATAGTCCAATGGTTACTAATTGACCATCTAAACCTACTAGCCCGTGATCTAGCTACAACTTTCCAACTGTGTGACGTTTAAAGCGAAAATGGAGTAGACACATCTTGGTCTGAATGACGGACAATACCCGAAGTTTTGAACGGAGAATATATCACTGGGTACCTCTTCTCCTTAAAGTGAAATTCCCCACCGCCATTTAAATATCAAATACGGTAGTTGTGCAGCTTAATGTACAGTACCGCAATAAAAATTAAAGATAAAAAAATGTACTGCATGCACAATTAGTAAGAAATGGGCATTTCCTTAATTATACAGGTTCTATATAACCAATTCAAAAATTAAGTTCATCAACACCTCAACGTGGCTACAGAATATTCCACCATTAATACACTCGTTTTCATTAAAAGTTAATGAATCATACGAATGTAGAGATACAAACTAGTGTACTATGTTGTACCTAGAATGTTAAAATCTTAAGATTTTGACCAATAATCGAATCCGAGACCTTCCATTTTGTGGGTAGCCACGCTAAAGCACATCGTAGGGATGGTTGATTCATAAATCTAAATATTCCGGACTAGTTAAAATCATTTCGTTCATAAATGAAACAACTAAATTTTACCAGATTTTCTTAAAAATAAACGGACAAAATAAAACCGTAAATTATATCAATTTTAAGTAATGTTTGTAAAATGCTCAGGTGTTTTAGTATCATTAATTAAATAAGACAATTTTACTGGGAAATGGAAAATTGTAATATTTTAAGAAAAATAAGATAAAAACGAAATAAGATTTTTCACTTTTCTGGAGCATTTTTTTATCCGGTTTCCTTGTCTTTTTCTTTCCTTGTTGAGCTTTCCAAATTTACATAGTACACCTCAGCCTTTCGTTCAAGGGTTTAATAATCCTTTCTTGGTTTCCTTTTTAGACGGAATTACATCTTATAAAATACAAAAATATAAATTAAATTTTAAGTTTAGCAAAATTCAAAATGAATGTAATCAAAGAATACATTAAATAAAATGAGTCAAAAATTAAATTATGATTACTTTTATTATTTTTTATGTTCTGCTTCTTTTAGGTTTGTTATTTTGCATTTGTATCAATATTTTGTGTATTTTAGATTAAAGTTGTGGTAATTTAGACAGAAAACGTAAATGGAACGCACGTATTTCAAACAGACACCACCGACTCAAAACACGCTTCTACCAACTGAAACGCTTACTTGATAGAAGTTCTAAATTAAACTTGTCATATAAATTAACAATCAACAAGGCTGCCATATGACCAATCTGGATATATGAAGTTCAACTTTGGGGATCTGCTAAACCGTCACATAAGAAACGTATACAAAAAATCTGGTGTGAAACACTCACACAACTTTCTCTTGCCAATGCAAATAATTAATAATAAACCTAACATTATTAATAAAATATTAGAAACAAACAAAAACTAACCTCAAAAACATAACCTTATTTTAATCATGAGTAAATGACGCAAAATGACAATCGAACTCAGTTTGGCTTAGAAATACGGAAAATCACGCTTTCACGCTAAACTAGGCTCTGTAGAGAAAATTGCTCTAAACAAAAGTTGTAGATCTTTTAATTTTCTATAAATTTAATTATATACACTTTTGTCGTAAAATGCATACTAAGACCGAAATGTTAAAAAAATCGATTTTTCTCACGTTTTCGTGAGAAAAAAACAGAAAATCGCTAATTACCGCTAAACTAAGCGTTATACAAAAAAATGTTTGATATAAAAGTTGTAGAATTTTACATTTTCTACAACTTTTATTATATAAAGTTTTGCGCTAAAATGCATATTAAAGCCGCAATCTTAAAAAGAAAATGTTTTTTCGTAAAAACAGCCTCAAGCAGAATTTCAGCAAACATGGCGCCTACCCTATATTGTAGAGCATAAAAAATGTAGTAAACCAGGCGATTTTAAAAAAAGTCGTAGGACTAGTTTTTGAGAAAATCGCAAAAAAGTGAAAAATTATACGAATAAACTACTACTTCCGGTTGACCGATTTTGATGAAAATGTTCGTGTCGGGTCCGGTAGTGATATGTAACTTAAGTTTCAAGTTTCAAGTTCGTACGATGTTCCGTTCTTGAGATATTCTGTTCACACACAGACACACACAGACACAGACACACACACACACACACACACAGACACACACACAGACCAATCGCTAAAAACATGTTTTTTGGGTTCAGGGGGTCTGAAAACGTATAGATCCGGTGAAAACTCGATTTCGAAAAATCGACATGAAAACAATACTTTCCTTTCTATATATTCCTATAGGCAAGAGAAAGTAAAAAACGATTCAAAACAAGATTTTCACGAGCGATAATGCAATGTTGCACAAAGACTTATAAATCCCATACGTAAATGACGTCGCGAAACAACTATATAGGCTAAGATGGTGCATGACTAATTTGAACTACATGACAACCCTCTCATACAAAACATGTACACTAGGGCGATACCGGATACTCAGCACAGACATTTAATACGTCCTGACCAAGGGATCTTCTTGGCTAATTGTAAGTCCGTGGTGATGACCGCAAGCTCCAGCAAGTAGGCCTAATTCAAGTTTCGGAACCTTTGCCTTCATAATTAGAAATTGTTATAATTTATAAATTGTTATAAACCAGAACATTCAGTTCAGATGACAAGCCAAAAGAAGTGGGCGAAAATGGACAGACGAAGAGAAAAAGGCGCAAAGTGAGAGGATAAAAGGTTTTTGGGAAGCTAAAAGGAGGAACAGAGACACAACCAAGAGCTAAATTTTTGTGTTTTTAGCGCTCTCCTTAAGGAGACTATACGCAAATAATAATAATAATAATAATAATGACGAGAAGACCACCATCAAGCAGCTTGAGACATTAAAGGAATGTGCTGAAAAAGTAGGGCTACAAATCTCATTTGAGAAAACGGAATTCATATCCTCAAAAATAGATATCATAAGCTTGAGGACAAAATATGGTAGAATAAACAAGGTTCCATACTTCAAATATTTGGGGGAATTCATTGAACCAACAGGTCTTGAAAGAATTTCCCAACAAAATCGTCTCCAAAAAATGAAAAAAGCTCTAGGATTAGTTCAAAATCTCTACAACAAAAAATCCATGTCAAGACAAACTAAAATTCGGCACTACAACACAGTTATTAAACCAATGGTCCTCTACGCAAGCGAAACACTAGTACTTAGCAGAAAACACGAAATCGAAGAAATCAAAAAGGAGGAAAGAAAAATTATTAGAAAAATTCTAGGGGCTCGACTTACAGAAGATGGGTATAGGCTGCAATCCAACAAAACAACAGAGAGCTATTCAAACATTGAAATTGACATGCGTAAAAGGCGGTTGAAGTTCTTTGGACATCTTAACAGATTGCAGGAGGATAGGCTAACAAAAAGAATAATGGAATATATTACAAAACTTAAAATTTCAACACCTTGGCTGGACGAAATTCGTAAGGACCTAAACAGCGCAAATATACATCAAACTGAAATTTTTAATAAAAACTTATTCCGTCACAAGGTAGACAAGTGGAAAGTTTCAGAGCCCTCAAGAGAGAAGCAGTTTAGACCAAAGTGGTCTGAAAACCGCAAAAAAGCTTTCTCGGAAACAATGAAAGGCCTACTGGACCAATAAGAAAAACAAATGACGAAACTGAGTCATGATGCTTAACGTCTTCTATCCAAGGAGAATTCGCCAATAATAATAATAATAATAATAATAATAATATATACACAAATGTGCAAATACGCACAAACACGGATATTTTTCAAAAAACCAATTTTTAGCTTCAGGGACATGAAACGTAAAGAGAACTTAAAATCTGAATATTATTGAATATTTTTCTTCACTCAATAACATTATTTACAACGTTATAACATAAAATGGGGAACAAAAACCTTTTAAAAAAACACAAATATATAAATGTCAATTGGCTGAACTGTTATAAAAAAATCTTTAAAATGAATTTTTTGGTCAATTAAAAGCTTTTCTGGAATATAGTCTTTTTAAAAGTAAAATCAACCGGTCGTTTTGTTAAAATGAATAAAATGTAGGTCTACGTGAAAAAAAAATTGAATAGAAAAAACATTTGTGAAATAAATATTCCTTTTGTCTTTGTGGTTTTCGTATAAACCGATAAATTAGGAATAGAATACTTTTAGAATTATAGTATTACGTAGAATAATATTTACGGAATCCAATAAAAAGTTCCATTTCGTGTAACCTAAAGGTAGAAAAATATATACCTAAGGATATTGATAGGTTACAAACAAAAGTACTTTTTCTGTTCCATTGCCATCTATATCAAACAGATTTAAAACTTTTCATGCGAAATAAAGTGTGAAATGTTTCCTCGGATAAAAATAAAATTGAAAAATTTGTTTAAAGTAATCCTGTTTAATACTTCATTGTGATGTTTGATCCGTACAAAATGTATTAGGCCTACATTTATTTGTATTCATCAAAACTATCGTTTTTTTAGTTTCTTATATTCTTTCAAAGTCGCTTCAATAGCTTTGTCATTACCAACTACGTAATAATTTGACTTATTACTTTCTCTTGCCTACATGAACATACGAGGGGGTACCCAAAAGAAACCGGAATTATTTTTTAAAACTATTTATTTTTAATTTTTTTACAAAAGAACCTTATCCCCTTCAAAATACTCTCCATTACAACTAATACATTTGTCCCACCGGTGCTTCCACTGTTCAAAACATTTTTTGTACTCCTCTTCAGTGATGGCTGCCAGCTCATCCGTCGTTTTTTTCTTGACATCATCAACGTTGTTAAATCGGAGACCTTTCATGCCCCTTTTCATGCGTGGGAACAAGAAAAAATCACACGGAGCCAGATCGGGTGAGTACGGTGCGTGTGGTAGCAAAACCATGCCGTTTTTCGCCAAAAACTGGGTAACCGAGATTGCCGTGTGTGCAGGCGCGTTGTCGTGGTGGAAAAACCAGTCCCCTGTCTGCCACAAATTAGGTCTTTTACGACGAATCCTGTTTCGTAGTCTTCTTAACACTTCAAGATAAAAAGTCAATGGTCTGTCGTCGGTCTGTTAGTACAATTTCTTTCACTTTCACAACATTTTCGTCTGTTCGGGAAGTTGACGGTCGTCCAGAACGAGGTTTGTTCTCAATCGACATGTCGCCATTTTTAAAGCGCAAAAACCACTCGTACACTTGGGTTTTTTCCAATAGCGTCGTCTTTGTAAGCTGTGTTCAACATTACAACTGTTTCCGCGGCGTTTTTACCGAGCAAGAAGCAAAATTTCACAGCCGCACGTTGTTCATTAAAACTTGCCATCATGAAAAATGACACGAGCACAAAACAGCACTAGCGAGAACAATCACTGCACGAGAACAGAACAAGCTAGATCAACGAACAAAATGGCATTGAACTGGCAATGAGTAGCGCTACAAGCAGCCTAGTGGCGGGAATTTGTACTGCACAAGCTCCGCCCACAGCAGAGCTATTCCGGATACTTTTGGGTACCCCCTCGTATAGGAAGGAAAGTATTGTTTTCATATCAATTTTAAGAAATCGAGTTTTCACCGGATCTACACGTTTTCAGACCCCCTGAACCTAAAAAACATGTTTTTAGCGATTGGTCTGTGTGTGTGTGAACAGAATATCTTAAGAACGGAACAACGTACGAACTTGAAACTTGAAACTTAAGTTACAAACCACTACCGGACCCGACACGAACATTTTCATCAAAATCAGTCAACCGGAAGAAGTAGTTTATTCGTGTCATTTTTCACTTTTTTGCAATTTTACTACTTTGTTGCTGAATTAATACGGATTTACGACAAAAACGTATAAAATCAAAGATGTAGAAAATTAAAAAATACACTCAATTTTTATTTCTAATTTTTTTTCGCCAAGCTCAGTTTTGTGTCAATTAGTGACTTTTTGTGTTTTCTTATAAAAAATTGGTAAAATACAGTATTTTTTAAGGTTTGCAGCCTTATTCATTTTTCCTTCCTTATCTCCCTTAACGGCTGTATTGTATACAAAGAACCAACTAATAGATTACTGATAGTTAGTTCCTACTACTACTGCTACTGCTACTGCTGCTGCTACTACTGCTGCTACTGCTACTGCTGCTGCTGCTACTGCTGCTGCTGCTACTGCTGCTGCTGCTACTGCTGCTGCTACTGCTACTGCTGCTGCTACTGCTACTGCTGCTGCTGCTACTGCTGCTGCTGCTACTGCTACTGCTGCTGCTACTACTACTACAAGTACTACTGATAGTTAGTTCTAATAGGTTACTGATATAAATATCTACAGTTGAGCCGTCCTTAGTTTGCTCCTACTGTCAACAAACCAAAGCCAGCTACTACAGGGTGCACGCTAGGGCCCACGACTTAAAACATCAGTCATGATATGATGTAGACGTAACAATTTAATTTATGAAAATACTTTTAAAAGTATTTTGTATTTAAATACTTTTGAATTTTGTATTTTGTTGATTCTTTTTAATCAGCGTGTACACATTTTTATAAAATGCGCATGCCAGGGGCGGTTCCAGGGCTGATTTTCGGGGGGGGGGGCTATCTTGTTTTTATGTAGCTCTTACTGTTTGTAATTGAGTTATTGAAAAGTCCTCTTTTATGCTGTATTGCTGTAACCACAATTTTAATACATTGAGAAATTTTTGCTACGTCAAAGTCCTTGTAAATTAAGAAAATTTGAAAAATGAAGGCGCTGACTGGATGCGAGTGGCTTTTGACTACTGACACTGATTGTCATCTTAATACTATTTAAAAATAGATACTTTCTGTTTGACTCATTTTTATACTAAAATAATTATTGTTAATTGATAGGTACGAGTATTGGGATTCAGTTTTGTTAGAAATAATAGCTTATAGAATATATTAATTAAGTTTTCCTAGTATTTCGGGAGGGGCCATGGCCCCCATGGCCCCTTCCCTGAAACCGCCCTTGGCGCATAGTCAGTGACGTCATTATTTATTTACAGTAGGAGCTAACTTAGAAAGGCTGGACTTTAGATGGTTTATTTTCTAAAAATATTTCTTTAAAAAGTGAGTGATCTAGTATTTCTAGTAGATAATAATGAATTAAAAAAAAAAGTATAATGAGAATCAAACCCTTGACTTAAGGTTTTAAAGTCTGAATTTCTAGAGTTGTGCCAACGCAGTGGTAAAAAATCAATAAATTGACTTATTTAAACAACACAAATTGAAATCGTAAACTACGATTAGCTTACTTCGTTTCTCAGATTGTTAAAATAACTCTTTAGTTTCAGTATTAAAATATTAATACATTTTTCTTTATAACTATCCAACTGTTTTTTTAAACAATGTTTCTGCAAGAAAAAGTTTAACCTTAGACAAAAATTTATTCTGAAATTTCAGCAGACGTTAAAATTTCATACTGGTACAAGACAAGATAAACAAAATTTTAAGACAAAACTTTTGTCATCATTTCCCAAGGACATTTTAGACAGTCTTACAAAGCACAAAGGCGAAAATACAAAATATATTATTTACATAATTTGTTATGGTAAGACATCATTTTTAACAAACATGTTCAATGATAAAAAATCGTGTTGTTTTATATTTACTAGAAACTGCGCCGTGGTTTATTTTTAACCATTATAAAGGGATTTAAAACAAAAATACGGTTACTCATATAAGGAAAATTAATTAAAATCATTGTATTTTAGATATTAAAAAAAACATCTGGTGTGAAACACACAACTTTCTCTTGCCAATGCAAATAATGACCAATATAACCTAACATTAGTAATAAAACATTAGAAATAAACAAAAAACTAACCTCAAAAAACATAACCTTATTTTAATCATAAGTAAAAGACGCAAAATTAAATGGATCTGTTTGGCTTAAAATACGGAAAATCACTTTCTCACGCTAAACTAGGCTCTGTAGAGAAAAATGCTATAAATAAAAGTTGTATGTAGATCTTTTAATTTCCTATTAATTTATTACACACTTTTGTCGTAAAATGCATACTAAGGCTGAAATCTTAAAAAAATCAATTTTTTACACGTTTTCATGAGAAAAAACAGAAAATCGCTAATTACTGCTAAACTAAGCGTTATACAAAAAAATGTTTGAAATAACAGTTGTAGTTTTTAAATTTTCTACAACTTGTATTATATAAGATTTTACGTTAAAATGCATATTAAAGCCGTAATCTTAATAAAACAACTTCTTTACGTAAAAACAGGCTCACCGAGAATTTCAGCAAACATGGCGCCTACCCTATCTTGTAGAGCATAAAAAATTCAGTAAATGAGGGGATTTAAAAAAAAATCATAGAACCAGTTTTTGAGAAAATCGCAAAAAAGTGAAAAATTACACGAATGGACTACTACTTTCGGTTGACTGAGTTTGTTGAAAATGTTTGTGTCGGGTCCGGTAGTGGTATGTAACTTAAGTTTTAAGTTTCAAGTTCGTACGATGTTCCGTTCTTGAGATATTTTGTACACACACACACACGCGCGCGCGCACACACACGCACACACACATACACACAGACCAATCGCTAAAAAGATGTTTTTTTGGATTCAGGGGGTCTGAAAACGTGTAGTTTCGGTGAAAACTCGATTTCGAAAAATCGACATGAAAACAATACTTTCCTTCCTATATATTCATATAGGCAAGAGAAAGTAATAAAGCGTTACAAATAAAGCAAAAAGAGGAAAACACAACTAAATAATTAATATACTGAACACTTGCTGCTAATGTCCTTTCCGGGATCTAGGTAAATCTAGGTAAATACATAAATAAATAAAATCAGAGACACATATTTATTACACACTATAAATTATGATTTATAGTCTTACTCTTATCTGCTAGTTCCAGGGCTACAAAAAATAATTCTGTTTCTTATAACATGGTCAGCATTTATGACTGAAACATTTATTAAAAGAAAACGTAGAGGTGTAAGTTTACTCCTCTGAAACAAATGAATTTCATTATACAGCCAGACCATGTGGTGGAAGAAGTGAAGGTGTCATTTGCAGGGTGAAAATTCGATGCTTTTCGGAGGGCCCGGAATGCTGATAAGCATACCTTTTTAATAAGTAAGGAAGACAATGAATTTTTTGATTGAAGATGAGCTTGTCAGAGCGTGGTAAGCGAAACTCTAAATATTTTTGGCCGGGACTTTCGGATGGAGTCGTCGAAGGAGGGTTATTTTATTGGCTGTGCCTGATGTTTTCCATACGCCTGATAACACAATGCGTTTTTATAAGAGCTGTAGGCCTACTACATTCTGAACGTAAAATAGATAGTTAAGTTCATTCAATGTCATTAATTTATTATTTATGATAAAGTATCAATTTAATTGTAGTAATTTGAAATCTATTAGCAGATTTAAGTAAGATTATTACTAATTTATTGTAATTTATTTGCAATAAATACTTATTTGTAATTTTAAACGATAGTTTGTTAATTATATATTTTACCCAGATCTTGGAACTGTTACAATGTACGGAGTGTTATAATGTACAAAGTGATTATAAGTGAAATAAACACTTTCGACAACTTCTTAAACATCAAACTGGTGTATTTGAATATAGTAGCCTAAATGTTATAGGATTGTAGGGAATTTTTTAAAGTTCATGTTGGTACAACTGTTGCTAGAATTTTCTTGTTGGCTGCTGTTACAACGACCAGTCTAGCAAAATGGCCGCTACTCAAGTGGAGAAAGCTTATTGTGTTCTTGAATTAGCCAAAACAAACTCGGTTACAGTTGTGAAACGTCATTTCAGAACAAGATACGGAAAACCATCACCAACAAGGCAATCACTCTATGACTGGTATAAGCTGAAGCTATAAGCTTCTGTTACAGAATAGCTAATTGATAGTGTTCGTGATGTTTATGTACGAAATCCAGGAAAATCAATTAGATCAGCAAGTTTAAAATTGCAAATTTCTCAACATTGTGTGGAAAATTCTGCGGAAACGTTTGAAAATGACACCTTGTAAATTGCAGTTAGTACAAAGTTTAAATACCAGTGATAAAGTCGTACGTAAAATTTTTGTCTGGAGATGCAACATTGTGTTGAAAATGACGACGCATTCTTTAATCGCCTAATTTTCAGTGATGAATGTAATTTTCACATTAGTGGAAAATTTAATAGACGTAATGTTAGAATATGGGGCTCAGAAAACCAAAAAATCTTTACAGCATATACGCGATTCTCCTAAAGTAAACACCTTTTGCGCATTATCTCGTGAAAAGGTTTACGGGCTGGTCTTCCTTCATAAAGTGTCAGTAACCGGAGTAATTTATCTGGCCATGTTTAATAAATGGTTAATACCTCAACTCCGGGAAGATAGTGATAACTTCATTTTTGTACAAGTTGCAGCTCCGCCTCACTGGCACTTACAGGTCAGAAATTATCTTGATGAACGTCTTCCTAGACGATGGATCGGCCGTGCAAGTGAGGAAAACATTGTGTTTACGCCGTGGCCACCTCGTAGTCCAGACTTAACGACCTGCGACTTTTTCTAATTGGGTTATGTAAAAGACAAAGTTTTTTGTACCACCGCTTCCTGTAGATATCGGAGATCTAATACAATTTATCGCAAATGCTCTTGCCACAGTTGACCGTCATATGCTTAATCGTGTGTGGGAAGAACTCGACTACCGTGTTGATATTTGTCGTTACAAATGGTGCACACATTGAAAATCTGTAAATATTTTCAATAAAATTAATAAATTCTTTTATATAATCATGTAAGTAATTACCTTAAATTTTCAAAAATAAATTTTCTGTAAGCTATCAAACTGTCAATTTCATTTATAATCAGCCTGTATATGATTTTGTTGAAAAATTTTAAGAAAACTGGTATCATTTAACTTAATTCTATGAATAAAAATTTAATTTATAATATAAATTTTCCTTTAGTACTAGTTTATCATAGTAGCTATATTTTTCTAATAACGTATTATTTACACTAAATGACTAATAAAAATTTACGAGTAGTTTTCTATATTTGCCATGATTCCCAACCGATTACATCCTTGAATGTATTAACTCTATTGTTGATCTTATAGTTGTGTGCCACTAAAACTGAAACTAAACTAATACTAAAGCGACTGAATGTAACCTTAAACTGTTGATGCCATTTCAAAAGTTTCAAATGGCTATTCATATTACAGTTGGGGAAATTTCCCCCTTAACTGCCGTTAGTTGTGATAAATGGTTCTATATCAACTGTAATAGAAGATCATTTAAACAATGGACTTTATCCACAAGTTTTCTGTTTTCAATGACGCATTCAGTGAATTTCACCAATCATTTACTAGAAAAATTGGCTGTTCTCTCACTTTTTTTTTGTAACTTAACGGATTGTTCGATTAACCTGATTTCATTTAATTGTAAATCTTTAGTTCACTTTTTTAAAACATTTCAAAAAATAAAATTTAATATCAGAACTTTCCACGATATAAATTATTATTGTTCACTCCCCTTGGTACTTTCCCAATGACGTCATTCGTCATGACTTACTTGTCGTTGTTTCAATCATCAGCGAAAGGCTGGTTTGAACCTCTAGAAGCTTTTCTAAGTAAAAAAGAGAAGTGAGGTAGTTTATCTTTGTCTTCCTCACTGAACAAGTAGGTTTATCAGCACGCTAGGCCTTTGAAAAGCTATATAGCTTTTTCACCCTGAAAAAGACACCTTCACTTCAATCACCAAATGGTCTGCCTGTATAATATGATGAAATTCATTACTCTCAGAGAAGGAGATAGCTGTGACTAGTGTCTTACACCCCTACCTCTTCCGTTCTTAAATGTTTCAGTCATATAATTGGCTGCCATGTTAAGAAACAGAACTAATTTTGTACCCCTGAAACTAGCGAATCGATTGAAAATAATTTAACACTTCACCTGCCTGTTATGGACAAAAATAATATTCATAGAAGTTAAAAGAAATTCTGTATGTATTTATATGCGTATAATTTACATTTTGTTAATATTATTTTCATAAGGGTTGTCGACTAATAAAGATTTATTTATTAATTATTTATTATGCAATTAATTAATTAATAGTATTTTAATTTATTTATTTATTACCCTATAAGTATAACACAAAGGATAAACACCTACGTCTTGCTGATAAAGCGAGAAGTGTGCTCACTGTATGAGCGTTTGGAGAAGGCCAGCGTTTCTCTGTATGGTTTAACGTTTATTTTGTATCATTTTTGTAAGTAGTATTTAGTAAATTGGTTAAATTTATTTATTGTTATTGTTTTTGATTAGAACAACAGCCGAAAGGCTGGCTTGAACGTCTAGAGGTTTTACTAAGTAAAAAATGAGGAGTGAGATTGTTTAAGCCTACTATTGCCTTCCTCACTGAATTGAAAGAGTATGTTTATCAGCATGCCAAGCCCTCCAAAAAGCACCCGCTTTCCACCCCGCAAATGACACCTTCACTTCATTCACCACAGGGTCTGGCTGTATAGTGAAATTCATTACTCTCAGAGGAGATAACTTTGACTAGTGTCTTTGACAACTCTACCTCTTCTGTTCTTAAATAGTTCAGTCATATAATTGGCTAACTATGTGGTAAGAAACAGAACGTTTTTTGTAGCCCTGGAACCAACAGATCGAGTGAATTAATTTAACACTCCACCTGCTCGTTATGGGCATTTATTGTTATTAGTTAATTACAATTAGTTTGTTATTTTTTTTACTTGTAAGGTCCATTGGACCACTTTATTCAAATAATATCAGTTTTTCAATTTCCTCCTAATCCTCTCCAAGTAGTTCTTCATTCTCTGGGATCTAGCAGCCCGTTCAGCATCTAAAAAAACTCTAGGGTTCTATATTTTTCTAACCGTTTCTTTAAACCTGATATTTGTGGGTTTGATCGCTTTCAGGTTATCGGATTTTTTTCAAGGTCCTCCAATGTTAGGTTCAGCTCCACTAAGTCCTTCTTCATCTCACGAATCCAAGCCAGCCTCGACTTAAGGTTCCACATAAATTCTATTAGTTGTCTGAGGATTCTTGTTTGTGGAGTTCTTATGATGTGTCCAAGGAGAAAGATCCGTATTTTGCGCATTGTGTCTGTTACAGGTTCAATGTTTCTGTAAACTTCTCTGGTTGGTAAAACCAGCCAGATACCATCTCTGAACACTTGTTTTCCAATGCAGGTTCTTAGCATCCTTCTTTCCAGCATCTGAACTTTTCGAATCCTGTTTCTCTTAGTCAGCCCCGTCAGGGTTTCGCTACAATAAGTGACCTCTTGTTGCACAACAGTTCTATAATGCCGTATTTTAGTGCCGGTGGACAAAGACCTTTTGTTGTAGGTATCTTGGGTGCATTTCTGAGCTCTAAGAAACTTGTTAATACGTTCCCTCCATGCGGAACTTTCGTTCCCGTATGGTTTATGGTTTATTTTATTATAAGTAATTTAATTTTTAGATTTTAGACACTTTATTAATCGTAATTTTTAGTTGCAATACTTGAATTTTAAACTATAGAGTGTTAATTATTTCATTTACCCGGATCCCGAAACAGGCCTTAGAGATAAGTGTCGAAGTATTATTATTATATCATATGTAGATTTTCCTTTGATACTGTAGATAAGTGAGTTCGAAGTGCAGGTGCAATATCTGATACACACACAAAATTAGAAGACACTAGATGGTACAGATCTATTGAACCACGACTACTGGTTTTAGTTTGGGGAAAGTTGTTAAAATTACCGCACTATATAGGGCAGGTGTCATTATTCCCACAATAAATGTTGTTGCTCTTTCTCGATCATTCGGCGCCCTCTTACCCTGTGTCTCTCTTTGTCGTTCCCCCATTCCCCTTTATGAGTCTGACTCCCTCTTGTTTCCCTTTCACCTCCAACTTAAATATAACTACAATTATTATTAGTAGAATGCGGTGAACCGAGAACACGCCAGCAAAGTTTACAGCACGCATCAACCAATTGTCTCCCTTAAGTACAGTCATTTAAATAGTCTAGTAGCTACTATTTTAACTCATATTCGTCGTCACTTTAAATGTTCCCTCCAATTTATTAAACATCTACTAAATTGTACCTTATTCTACATTTGATTTGATTTCATTTTTATCATCATTAATTAAATAATCTGCTTTTTAAACTCGCATTTATTAACAACTTATTACTGTTTTGTTGTTGTTAAGGTCATCAGCCAAAAGGCTGGTTTGAACCTCTAGAGGTTTTACTAAGTAAAACGAGGAGTGAGGTGGTTTACCATTGCCTTCCTCACTGAGTGGAAAAGTACGCTTATCAGCATGCCGAGCCCTCTGAAAAGCACATATTTTTCACTCTGCAAATGACACCTTCACTTCATTCACCACACGGTCTGGCTGTATAATGAAATTCATTACTTTCAGGTAAGATAACTCTGATTAGTTTCTTTCACACCTCTACCTCTTCTGTTCTTAAATGATTCAGTCATTTAGTTGTCTGACCATGTGATAAGAAACAGAACTATTTATTTTAGCCCTGCAATGAACAGATCGAGTGTAAATAGTTTGACACTACACCTGTCTGTTATGGGCAGATTACTGTTTTATGCCAAAAGAAAATAATCTTAAAATATCTTAAATTCTTAAGACTTGCTTCTGGGGCTCCTTTTTATGTAAGCAATAAAACCCTCCATGACGATTTCAAAATTCCTACAGTAAAGGAGCTAACCGCGTCCTTGTATAGTACATTTCACGAAAGACTAGATGACCATCCAAACCAACTAGCCTGTAATCTAGCTACAAGGAACTTCCCAACTGTGCGTCGTTTAAAGGAAAAATGGAGTAGAGACCTCTCGGTCTTAATAACGGACAATACCCGAAGTTTTTAACGGAGAATGTATCACAGGGTACCTCTTTTCCTTAAAGTGAAACTACCCACCGCCATTTAAATATCAAATACGGAAGTTATGCAGCTCAATGTACAGTACCGTAATAAAAATTAAAGGCAAAAAAAAATTACTTTCTCTTGGGCCATATGAATAGCAGAGCCAAATCTTCTGGGGGAATCCCAAAATTCTGTATAACTTCTTCTACTTCATTCAACCAAGGATTACGCCGCAGCCTGTTTCAACTCACATACTATATCATCCATCTCCATCTTCTCCTAGGTCTACCGACATCCCTTTTACCTTCTGAAGCATACCAGTGTACCTGCTTAGGTATCCTGTGATCTGAAATCCTTGCCATGTGCTGTCTCCAACTTTGACGATAATCCTTTATCTTTTATCTACTTCTTAATCCTTTATCTACTTCGAAAATTAATCAAGGTTCTATTTCTGCGCAACTCCATCCGTATTTTTTCTTCGGTAAAATTTCGGTTCTTCTTTTCACATTTTTTGTATTATATTTTCTTTGTAATTTTTTGTTACTACAACAACTTATTGGGGGTTCAGCGCCCCAATAAATTGTTGTAGTAACAAAAATATTACCAAGAATTACAAAGAATTGGGGTGTTCAGCCTCCCAATAAGCCTAATAATAAGCCTAATTTTTTTGTAACTTTCGAATTCTGCTTTTGGAATTACGGTGTCCATCCTTACTATCTATTTATATCTACGTAATCTCTTTTAACAAATTAATGTTCAATTCAACTTTTTTGCGTTTAATTGAAATTAACGATGGAGATAGGTTATTTTAATATAACAGAGGTAAAAAAGTGGTTCTTATTTCCTAAAAATGTGGTAGATGAAAATTTAAAAAATTTTTGTTTGTCCCCTGGTAGGTAAAATTCGGAGATCGTATACTTTCTTTTTACCTATATGAACGCATCCATATACTATGAAACAATGGCTGAAAAATTAAAGGCAAAATTTATCAGTAGGGGTGTTCTGAACGAACCCATTTAAAACTGACCACTCTTAGCCTTTTAACTTCTAATAAAGTGTTGAGTAGTTCATCCATCACCTTCTGTCAAGGATTGTTCCGGCTTCCATCTCTTTTTAGGTCTTTCCAAGCCTCGATTTTCTCTAGGTTTGTTTCCATGATCGTAGAAGAAGTCTGTGCGCTGGTATTCGAAGTAAATGTTTGGACCAATTTCTTTTATTATTTATGTTCATTATTTTTTTATTTTTTGTTTAATTATTTTTGTTTGTTAATTTTTTTTAGTTTTTATTTCTTTATAATGTGTCACAGAGATCCAAGACATGATGCCGTTTCAAGCGTTTGTTGGTTTGACTATTATCTAGTAATACAGAGCCAAATGTGTTGACAATATAACGTGATATTTTTCGCTGAGTCATCTTATTTTCATTCTAACAAAAATTGAATATTGAAGTACTGATGCACTTCAGTGTTTCTCGCATACCAAGGAGCATTTAACAAATTTGTTAATATTTTATTCTGAAACCTTTGAATAATATTTATATTACTGTTACTAGCAGTCCCCCATAGTTGAAGGCCGTACTTCTAGACAGGGTTGAGGATAGCTTTGTACACTACTTTTTTATTTTCAAATGAAAGAGATGACTTTTTGTCTAGTAACCAATTAATTTTATTAAGTTTTACGTCCAATCCTTCCGTTTCATCGTAATGTGTTCCTTCCATATTAATCTCTTGTCTAGGTGTAAACCTAAATATTTCACATCACTTTGTTGAGGCAATATTTCATCCAATCGAACTGGAGGACAAACTTTCTGGTTCATGCTGAATGTGACATGACTAGATTTTATTGTGTTTCATGAAATAAATAAGACATTTTGTTGTAGGCCTACTTAGTTAATTTCTAATAAAAATGCTGTCAGTGTCAAGGTTTTTGCACAGTTTCCCTTGAGTGCATCAAATGAATACCTTGTCAGCCACCTGTTTGCAATCTGTGTTGTAGCATAACCTCCCCAATCCTTAGATTCCAAAATTTGACATGTTATAGATAATTATATATTTAATTCTGCCCATAACAGACAGGTGAATTGTTAAATAATTTACACTCAATCTGTTAGTTGCAGGGCTAAAATAAATAGTTCTGTTTGTTATCACATGGTCAGCCAATTAAATGACAGAATCATTTAACAACAGAAGAGGTAGAGGTGTAAAAGACACTAATCAGAGTTATCTGCTCTGAAAGTAATGAATTTCATTATACAGCCAGACCCTGTGGTGAATGAAGTGAAGGTGTCATTTACAGAGTGGAAAATTTGTGCTTTTCAGAGGGCCCAGCATGCTGATAAGCGTACTTTTCCACTCATTGAGGAAGGCAATGGTAAACTACCTCACTTCTCGTTTTATTTAGTAAAACCTGTAGAGGTTCATCCCAGTCTTTCGGCTGATGACCTAACCAACCAAATTTAATTAATTTAAGTGACAATAAAATTTTATTTATTTAATTAACTATGTTGTTGTTTAGGTCATCAGCCAAAAGGCTGGTTTGAACCTGTAGAGGTTTTACTAAGTAAATCGAGGAGTGAGGTGGTTTATAATTTGCCTTCCTCACTGAGTGGTAAAGTACATTTATCAGCATGCCGGGCCCTCTGAAAAGCATATATTTTCCATTCTGCAAATGACACTTTCACTTCATTCACCACAGGGTCTGGCTGTATAATGAAATTCATTACTTTCAGAGGAGATAACTCTGATTAGTGTCACAGTACACCTCTACCTCTTCTGTTCTTAAATGATTCAGTCATTTAATTGGCTGACCATGTGATAAGAAACAGAACTATTTATTTTAGTCCTGCAACTAACAGTTATAACAGAAATTAACTATAACAAATGTAAAATATGTTTACAGTATAATCACAGCTCAGAAGTTGGTAACAAACAGAAGGTTAATAAGAAAAATTGTCTGATAAGTTAATAGCAAAAAATGAAGTTAATTTTATTTAGCAGCAGTTGATTTGAATGAGATAAAGTGTTAATTCAGTGGTTTTAGTGGAGACAGAGCTTTGAAAAGGGCAATCTAAAGCGGGATATATAATGTACTGGTTGATAGTATCTCTAATGATGCTTGTTTATAAGACGGCGTCTTTGATAGCGACTGGGATTTGGGAAGGGGAGCCCCAGCGGCGCGATAAATTGGCGACTGAGGCTCCTGCAAGGCCCCCCCCAGTAACACCGCCTATACATCATTCAATAGCCCACACTTTGTCACGGCCTTCTCAACTAAAAATCTCTTCCTTTTATGTCGTCTAAACTACATTGCCTATTTTTTTTTTCTAAAAATATTCCCAGATATTTTTTCTCTGTTATTTATTTATGTAGTGAACATTATCTCATGTTTTTAACACAGGATAAAATTAATATATATTACAACGTTTCTCTTATCTTATTTTTACTGTGTATTTTTTACAAATAGAAAAAGTAAACAACTTTACTCTTGCTCTTCGATTTTTTTTCTTATACCACTTACTACTACAGTTGACTCATAATAAATTGGACACCTTAATAGTCCAAAACGATCGGTAATACAACACTTTATCGTTTAATACGAAGAAAACAAGTGTCGAAAAAAATTTCATTAAAGTAAACTAGAGGTAAAGTCGTCGCCAAAATCAGCTGTTTAACAGCAGATTTTCGGAGACGAAGGTTCCTGGTTCAAATCTTAGTAAAGGTAGTTACTTAGTTACTTTTATACGGTTTGAATGCTAGACAGTGGTTACCGGTGTACTTTGATGGTTAGGGTTCAATTAACCATACTCTATCAGGAATGGTCGACCTGAGTCTGTACAAGACTACACCTCATTTACATGTCATACACATCATCCTCATCTCATTGGGTCATGGGGTTGCTTATTGTTCTGAAGAAGTACAGATTGCAACGAACACAAATTAGGGATTACAAAAAAAAAAATTAAGTAAACTGACCTACTGGGTTGGTTTAGAGCAGAAATGAGAAAAGTACGAACCGCGGGCCTGATCCGGCCCCCGGACTGGTGTAACCCGGTTCGTGACTGAGTCTTGAATGGCAACCTACATATGAACATTATTTACCGTGTTACCAGGAGAGAAAACATATCAACCTAGCTTATCAGCTTTGTCAACCAAAACAAAAACTTATTTAGAATTTAGATTGGTTATTTAGAGCGGTTTCGATTGATCGATCAGCATTGTTGTATATTAGTAAAAGTAGAACTTCTGGTCACGGTCACGAGCATGAGGTTATTTAAAACGTTCAGCACAGCGGCTAGAATCACGGGTGCTTCGCTACACCAACCCGCCATTACAGTGAAAATATACCATGCCGCCTTAAGGCGGCATCAGGCCACGGAAACGATCTTACTTATTTGCTCATCTACTCACCGGCTCAACGTAGTACGGTATTATACGCTTTTTTTGTTTCTACGAAATTTATATTTGAAATTAACTTTTTAATTATTAGAAAAATTTATAGTTATAAGTTATCATATAATTGAAAATTATTTTTATGTGTAAAATAATAAAATACAATAATATTATGTTTCATAATAAAAAAATATTTAATTCACAAAATTTAATTTGTAAAATTTTTTATATATCCCAGAATAAAAACAAATATATTTACATATTTACAATAAATTAATTAATACTTTTTAGTGAGACCATGGCAATATGGAAAAATTAATAATAAAAGTACTTTTATTCGTAAAAAATTATTTTATGACCGTAATTATAATAGTACAGTATATTATAAAAGGTACAGTAGGCCTGCAAAGGAAACACAGTGCATAGAAATTGCGAGTTGAGAAAGTAACAGAAATTTCTTTTGGGTAATAATTTAACTATTATTACGTAAAAATGTATTATTCTTACCTTTTATTTGTAAAAAGAAGTCACTGGGAACGAAGAAATTCGTAGAATACATGATATAATTAAATAAAACAATAAAATTACACGGCACTAGGACTTCCGAATAGACTACACTTATAAAATTCGTTCGAAAATTCCTGGCAGTTGGTAACGAAAGACGATCTTCACAGTGGCGCTCGTAGAATAGATCTGAACCCCTGAACAACCTTTATTAACGTTGCCAGTACACCGGTGATTTAACAAAAGCTATAGAAATGTGGTATTCCATATGCCACCTTAAGGCGGCATTACTCTTTGGAATGAACCTCGATTTGCCGCCTTAAGGCGGCATCCGTCCTGAACGTGAGATATTTACTTGTGTTTCATTGTGCGTCCATGTTGTTTCATTGCGTGTATAGGTAATTTATCATACAAACAAATTACTTTCATGAGACATGACGCGTTTTATGGCTGGTAGCAATTTTTTAAAAGACTTACCGTTGACTATGACTATGGCAAAAACCATTAGTGATTTCTATATCTACCCTTTAATAGGAATCAAATGACTATTTTTGTTTCCAAATTTCGACTTTAATTTCTTGACTTCAGTTTTTGAGATATTTCCGGTTAAAACCGGAACTTTAAACCCAATCCATGCTCACTAACTTTTTGTGTAGATTATTAAACCAAAAACCGTTTGTAGCTATCTTATGACGTTTCTGACATCTGGTCGTGAAGGACGGACAAAACAAAATGATAGATGACAATATTTTAAAAATTTCCACCAAAAATAAATGTTTTATTTTTTAGTTTTTCTATTTTTATACTTTTTCATTTTTGGTATCGAATCGGTATCGGTATCGAGAATAGACAAATTTTGGTATCGACACATCACTAGTTGTAACAAACTTCAATATAATATTAAATAAGAGAATAAAAAATAACTAAATTTTGTTAAATGATACGAGGTGTGGCTATTAAATAACGAGACTGAAGTTTACAAACTTTTATTTTAATTTTATACATAATAACTTATTGTCACCTTCAATATACACTCCGTCTCTATCCCTACAACGCTCCATGCAAATTTTCCATTGTTGGAAACAGTGCTGGAAGTCGTCTTCTGTCAGCTCCTTTAGGACACGCGTTGCTTTCTTTCTTACAGCTTCCACGGACTCAAATCTTGTCCCTTTTAATGCAGATTTCACTTTAGCGAACAGGTAGAAGTCACATGGTGCACGATCTGGTGAACAAGGTGGATGTTATAACACAACACTGAGATGCTGTACTTGACTAGGAACCTCTTGACAGATAACGCGGAATGAGCTGGCGCATTTTCTTGGTGGAGAACCTACGATTTTTCCTTCCTCATTTCGGGGTGTTTTTTCCTTACTCTTTGACGTAGTTTAGAAAGTACGTCAAGGTAGTAATATTGATTAACTGTTTGACCTTCAGGAACCCAGTGAAGGTACACAATCCCATGGATATAAAAAAATAAAACAATTATCATTGCTTTAAATTTTGACTTGCTCATTCGAGCTTTTTTGGCTCTCGGTGAAGTTCGGCTCTTCCAGCGCATGGATTGGCTTCGTTTCCGGATCATAAGTAAAAAACCACGTTTCATCTCATGTTATTATCGTTTATTTTCAATCACGTACAACGGTTCAGTACAAACATTTTTGCGAGCTTCATTTCCAACATTTTTGAGCGGCACGTGTCCTGGAGGAGCTGACAGATGATGGCTTCCAGCACTGTTGCCAATAATGGAAAATTCGCATGGAGCGTTGTAGGGATAGAGAAGGAGTGTATATTTAATGTAACAATAAGTGATTATGTATAAAATTAAAATAAAATTTTGTTACAACGTCAGTCTCGTTACTTAATAGCCACACCTCGTATTTTGTAATAAAGTAATAACAAAGGTTTCTATTCTTTCGTTATTAGCTTTCATAAAGTTGTGTAAAGTATTTTAAGCGTTTTTATTAAGTGTTCATAATAAAAGACGGAGACGAAGATTAAGTGTTCATAACAATTTGTTGATTAAATTACCCTTTATGTTTTCTGTTTTACTCTGTAATACATTTTATGGTAATCAGAACAATGCTTATCCTGTAATACAGTCCGTTACTTACTTAATGAAAATATTTAAATAAGTTAATTTAAAATTACTTATGAAAAGACATTATAAAAATAATTTAAAAAAATTAATTAGTAATTTTGTGAATGAGTGTGATAAAAACGCTTAAAAGTAGAGTAAATGTTTTTTATTCGTAATGTGTGTGTACATTACAATCTGTTCAATTCAAAACAATAAGCGTAACCCAATGAGATGAGGATGTTGTGTATGACATGTAGTCGTGTACGGACTCAGGTCGATCATTCCTGAGAGAGTATGGTTAATTGAACCCCAACCGTCAAAGTACACCGGTAACTACTGTCTAACTTTACTAGTATTTGAACCAGAAGCTATCGTCTCCAAAAGTCAGCTATGATATACACAGAGCATTATTGTTCATTGATTTATTTCCACTTTGAATCAGCTTATTTCGAAGCATTATTTGCTCAGTTATTTTTAATTGGTCGGCAGAGATATTTTTCCTAGACGAATATTGCAACATATCCGCCTGATCTTCCTCTGTTTCCCATTCAGACACTAAAAATCCTGACGGCTTAACGAACAGCCTGTTTATACTGCATTGTTTAATAGAAAAATAAATGATTTAACAGAATTAGATTTGACTTTATGTTAATGATATACATAAGTTCAGCACTTTTCAAAGGTCAACATTTTATTTTAGAACTTCGTACTTGATGGGATGTAGAACTTAGGAGCTCAAAGAGCGTATTTAATTTTTATAAATGCCAAAAGCAAACTAATTTATGTAGGCTATAATATTGTAGAATAAGATACATGAAAAGTATTAATTACAATAGATTATTATTAACATCATTATATAAAGATTGGATAACAGTTAAAGAAATTTTAGTTCCACGTAACCTATTCTATCTTATTTACTAATCGATTCCGGCGGTTTGATGGCCTCCACTTATCCTTTACAGCCATTCTCCATGAAAGAAACTAACAGGGAAGCGAGGCGGAATTACTTGCGTTGAAGAAGTGCAACAACAGATAGAAATCCTTGAAAACGTTGGACTTACCTATCGGGATGTAAATCATACGGGACGCCAAAAGAAAAATCCTTAAATAACTACCTAGGCAAGTAAAATTATGCAGGGATTCGAATTGATACCACACCTACAGCGTGGAAAGAAACTTATGGAATCTCAAAGAATAAAGATCATAATCAGAATCACTGACAAGAAAAACCACCAAATTACAGACAAGTAAACAAAATTATCAAAACAGAAGTGATATATAAATATATTTTTTTTGCGCCCTGGAGACTTCAGAAGGAGTATAGGATATGTCAGCTATAACACCTGAAATATAATATAAGAATCACACAATGTATCGCTACACTACTATCAAGAAAGAAATTCTTGTACGCTATAAAAAGTTTCACCGATCAAGTAATTTACTAAATGTAATTTACTAAACTTGAAAGTAATTTACTATCAAGTAAATACTAAATGACGCTGGCAGGCTACTCAGTTCACCCACCAACTTGTCATACGGCTGTCCCAACTGGATAAACCTATCTAGAATAACAAATAATTTGTCATAAACGTTGATATATTCCTGTTGAATATATAAACCCCGCAACCATCAACAATTTAATTCATTAACATCAAAGATTTAATTTATTAGTAGTATAATCATTTCAAATTTATTTTTTTGTAACACATTATTCATCTAAGGTGATTGTTACAACTGCTCGGATGCCAAACATAGAGGTTCTCAGGAAAATGAAGAAAAACCTAATTTATGAATTGTTATTATTCTTAAATTGAACAGATTTCATTTAGGCACATTAGAGATTACAAAAATAGTGACCGAGTTGGTTGGTTAACATTTCTAAATCCTACTCTCTATATTTGTTAATTCCCGTCATAAAAGTTATAATACATTATGTTAACGGCCAGGAAAATGAAAGGTATAAATAAATAATCAAATAAAACAAACATAGCCTTCAGGACAGTCAAAAATACATTTTATTAGGCAGGTTTTTATGTTAATTAAAAATAAAAATTCACATTTTATACTGTTCAGAATTTTAAAATAACGAATAAATGTAATATGTATATTTTTGGTTAAATAAACGTAGGATATTTTAAAAGAATGTGAGTTTAGGTACGTATATTTCGGATGGAATTATCTCCTACATGGTGAAACCTACGCGTGTATGATGTGGGTAAATATTGATGGGTTAAAATTAGCGATGTTAGAATGACAACTGTTAATGGTTTCATAAATATTCCGGACGAAATACCAGCTCTTGTTGACCTTGTGTATTTACAATGATACATTTCGAAATGATAGCTAAACTGATTTAAAGAAAATTATACATGAATATAGATTTGTTTTGAAAGTAAAATAAAGTTTATCATCCAATAGTACAAAAACTCTATTAAAATATAAGTATATTATAAATTAATTTGATTAAATATTTCTACCTTTGTTTAGACTTGGGGATGATAACCGGTAGGTTTGTCACCTTTCACTTTTTAAAAAAAGCGTTGACAGGAATGATTTCTTTCTTAAAAAGAATAAACTACGATAATAATAATTCTATATTGCCCATAACAGGCAGGTGGAATGTTAAATTATTTGTACTCGATCTGCTAGTTCCAGGGTTACAAAAAATAACATGGTTAGCCATAATACAGGGTGATTATAAATGAAATAGACACTTTCGATAGCATCATAAACATCAAACTGGTGTATTTGAATATAGTAAATGATATAGGTTTGTAGGGAATTTTTTAAAGTTTATGTTGGTACAACTGTTGCTAGCATTTTGTTGTTGGCTGCTGTTACAACGACCAGTCTAGCAAAATGGCCGCTACTCAAGTAGAGAAAGCTTATTGTGTTCTTGAATTAGCCAAAGAAAACTCGGTTACGGTTGTGCAAAAGTCATTTCAGAACAAGATACGGTTAACCACCACCAACAAGGCAATCAATCTATGACTGGTATAAACATTTTGAAAACAGTGGATGTCTGTGTAAAAGGAAAAGTACTGGAAGACCTACTGTTACAGAAGAACAAATTGATAGTGTTCTTGATGTTTATGTACGAAGTCCAGGAGAATCAACTAGATGAGCAAGTTTAGAATTGCACATTCCTCAACCGAGTGTGTGAAAAATTCTGCGGAAACGTTTGAAAATGACACATTTAAATTGCAGTTAGTACAAAGTTTAAATACCAGTGATAAATTCGTACGTAAAACGTTTTGTCTGGAGATGCAACATTGTGTTGAAAATGACGACGCATTCTTTAATCGCCTAATTTTCAGTGATGAATGTAATTTTCACATTAGTGGAAAAGTTAATAGACATAATGTTAGAATATGTGGCACAGAAAATCCAAAAATAACTCTACAGCATATACGCGATTCCCCTAAAGTTGACGTCTTTTACGCATTATCTCGTGGAAAGGTTTACAGGCCTTCTTTCACGAAGTGTTAGTAACCAGAATAATTTATCTGGACATGTTAAATGAATGATTAATGCCTTAACTCCAGGAAGATAGTGATAACTTCATTTTTGTACAAGATGCAGCTCCACCTCACTGGCACTTACAGGTCAGAAATTATCTTGATGAACGTCTTCGTAGACGATGGATCAGCCGTGCAAGTGAGGAAAACATTATGTTTACGCCGTGGCCGCCTTTTAGTCCAGACTTAACGCCCTGCGACTTTTCCTTATGGAGTTATGTAAAAGACAAAGTTTTTGTACCACAGCTTCCTGTAGATATCGGAGATTTAAAACAACGTATCGCAAATGTTCTTGCCACAGTTGACCGTCATATGCTTAATCGTGTGTGGGAAGAACTCGACTACCGTGTTACAAATGGTGCACACATTGAACATCTGTAAATATTTTCAACAAAAACTTGATGAATTCTCCTATATAATTATGTAAGTAATTACTTTAACTTTTCAAAAATAAATTTTGATCACCTTAACAACAAAAATAATAATTTTGGATTTTTAAACATTGTATGAACTTGATTTAAATGGTTCCTAAAGAAGGTACATGAAAAAATACTTGAACAAATTTACTTAAAGAAATACGTTTAGATATAAATCGTAAAATATTTCAATAAAGTACAAAGAGTATTAATTTGTTTTTACTAGAGATTAAAGCAAGGAAGAGTCCGGTAACAACAAAATAATAAAGAAGAACGAATAAAATTATGCATTGCCGTGTTTTGTATTGTCTAGAGCTCGTTCACGCGTTCCGTTCAGATGATTCTAATTCGTTGAAGCAAAAGACAGCACCGGGCAGAAGCAGAAGAAGGAACGCGTTGTCGTCGTTTTGCCGTCGCCGGAGTAAGGATTAAGTAGCACATCTTGAGCCTGCCTAACAAAGCATTGCAAATGTATTCTGCTTAGCCGTTCTTTCTTTCTTTCTTCTTTCTTACAACAGCTTTAGTTGGTTATTCCACAACGGTGCCGCTTTTCATCCTCAATGTAATTTCTTTCTAATTCAACTTAAATTTCCCGCCCGCTTACATTAATTAAATGAATGAAACTGCTACTTCTACTGGTTAATATAATTCCAATTCTAAGTTTAAAAATGTTAAACAATACTAATCTTTAATTCAGAACAGGAATAACAAATTCTAATCTGTTTATTCCTAATTATATTTAAACTTTTGTAATTAATTATTAAATAGATAATTAATTGTTATAATAAATACAATTTTTCTGCGATTTTCTCGACACATTTGGTTGTGAAAGGCATTATTTCGCAATGGAAGGGGAGTACCCCTTAAAAAGCAAAATGTTTTAATTTTTTGACTAAATATATTAGTTCAAATTGTTCTAAATAAAATGGAATAACTTACTTTGTTCTTACACCATATCAACTATTTTTTTAAATAATTAATCTCTAATAAAATGTTAATTCGTTGTTATTTTATTAGTTATTAGTGACAATTTTCAAAATTGTCGTCTATCATTTTCCTTTGTACCCATCCGATCGTCACAATCAGATATCAGACACTAGAAAAGATAACAACAAACGGTTTTCGGATTGAAGTTCCGGTTTTGACCGAAGGTGGCCCAAAACCGAAAGTCAAGAAATAAAATGGTCATCATGGTCGGCCCATGGTGTAGTGGTCAACGTAACTGGCTTCTAATCCGGGGTCCCGTGTTCGATTCCCCCAGTCAGGTCTGGCATTTTTTCATCTGTACATCACCTCATATCATTACCTACGCATAAACCTAAGGTTTATGTAGGCATTATCACTCAATAAAAAAAAGTGAGAATTTAGGAAAAGAAATAGTGTCATTCAATTCCTCTTAAAGAATAGATACAGAAATCATTGGTATTGAAATTCCGGTTTCGACTGGAACTGGCCCAAAACTGGGAGTCAAAAATTAGGTCAAAATTTTGAAACACAAATAATGTCATTCGATTCTTCTTAAAGAGTAGATACAGAAATCACTAACGGTTTTTGCCATAAGTCAAATGTAGGCCCTAAGCCTTTTTAAAAATTTCCACTAGCTATGAGACGAATCGTCCTATCAAAGGGATATTTGTTTATTATTAGGCCTACATCAATGTTAAACCATTATTTTTAGTTTGTTATTGGATGCAGTATGACTGTAATTAAATACAAATTTTCATGTAATGCGTTTTACCTTACATTTACCTATTTATTTATAATATACAATACAATACATTAACATAATATGTTAATGTATTGTATTGCATATTAGTATTGTATATTAGTATATATTATATACTAATTCCCGCATAGGACGAACCTGTGCGCGGGAATGTTTGTGGTAAAAACTACAAACCAGAATTAATCTATTTCACTGTTCTTCCATTGTTTACGCCGGCCGCGTTGACGATGTTGGTAACGTGCTCGCCTCTCATCATGCGGTCTTGGGTTAGAATCCCACTCGGGCATGGCATTTTTCATACGTTACAAAAAAATCATTTCATCCTTCACCGTCTGCATCAGCAGCAATTACCAACAATTAACGTCCGACGTAATTCCATCGTTTACATTAGTAAATTCAACTGTTAAGCTCAAGATTCAAAATTGGTTAAACAGTATATTTAAAACATATAAACAATTTTAATTTAAAAATTTATACGAAAAATGATAGCGATCATTGACGTGGCAATGAATAAAAAATAACTTTCTGAATAACCGACAACGTATTTTATAAATTTATAACCAATTCTACCAACCCTAAAACACAATGATTTTGTGAAATATTGCTTCTAATAAATGATTATTTTTGAATATATGAAAACGTTGAAGTATCTATAGGCCTATATACAATATATGAAATGGATCAAGAAATAAAGTATCCACATTTCATCAGTTTTGTAAAAAAGATTATTATTTTTTTTACTGTTAATTTTTACAATATACTATCCCGATTTAATAAACTGTCAGAAAAATTATATAAAATTGTAACGTATAAATAAATACAGTAGGTACTCGAAAATGATTCAGTGACACAGGTTTTGTTTAAAATTCTGTTTAAACCTTTAGAAAGGATATTTGAAAAGGTTAGGGGGGAAAGGGGTGCGCAGGACCGATTGACATGATCGTTGGTTATTAAACAACAAGTTGTGTGCTCGACCAAACAATCAGTCAGTTCTAATAGAGGAGAGAAGTATTGTGTGGTCATGTGAGTTCCAATTCTACCGGGAGTAAGAGAGAAAGATATAACTTTTGTCCACAGTCAATTGAATTTTCTCCAATTGGTCACAAAATTCATGTATAATTCCATCAGAAATCTGTATTTGCAATGGGCTCTAGATTGGTATGACATATTGATGAAAAATACGCTTCATCAATATCACTGGTTTATTGGATCGTTGGTAATTCCAAAACATTTTTTTAAATAAATAATATATTTGAAATTTATTTTTGGAAATATAGGTTAAACAATGTTGCAAACTATACTATACTTTATCTGGGGAAATATTAATTTAACAAAAATGTCACGCAAATATTATACTCCAGTATTTTTTTTTCTATTTATGTATTTAAGGTCGTATCAACAATAAAGTTATTAGCGACCACAATTTTTGAATTACCATAATTTGAATTAAAATATCTTATGTAACTGTAAGTTAGTAAGGTACAAAACCACGTTATGTGTCTTACAGAATCAACCTTACATATTTAAAAATTACCTTGGGAAAAACTTTTAAGACACTAAGTAATTAATCTTTTTTACAAAAAATTCATAAAAAACTCACAGACTAAAAAATAAACTCTTGATAATTCATTCTTGATATGCGTTAGCATGATTTTTGAATTTTGTGTTATGTTATACTTTTCTCGTAGTTTACGTAATCCTGGGCATTTTATGAGTAGGTGTAGACCTATTATCGTCAACATAATATCGTTGCAAAAATAACAGGTCGGTGCACCAATCTTTTACTTTTTACATTTTTTGTATAAAGCAATTTAGCGGTAATTAGCAAGTTTCTGATTATTTCTCACGAAAACGTGTGAAAAATCGATTTTTTTAAAGATCTCGGCCTTATTTTTCATTTTACATCAAAAAAGAATTATCAGATTTGTTGTTGTTTAGGTCATCAGCTGAAAGGCTGGTTTGAACCTGTAGAGGTTTTACTAAGTAAAGCGAGGAGTGAGGTGGTTTACAATTGCCTTCCTCACTGAATTGAAAAGTACACTTATCAGCATGCCGGGCCCTCTGAAAAGCACATATTTTCCACTCTGCAAATGACACCTTCACTTCATTCACCACAGGGTCTGGCTGTATAATGAAATCCATTACTTTCAGAGAAGATATCTCTGATTTATGTCTTTTACACCACTACCTCTTCTGTTCTAAAATAATTCAGTCATTTAATTGGCTGACCATATGATAAGAAACAGAACTATTTATTTTAGCCCTGCAACGAACAGATTGAGTGTAAATAATTTGACACCACTGTCCGTTATGGGCAATTATCAGATTTATAGGAAATTAAAAGATCTACTACTATTATTCAAAGCATTTTTCTCTACAGAGCCTAGTTTAGCGTGAAAGAGTGATTTTCCGTATTTTTATGCCAGACTGAGGTTCATTTTAATTTTGCGTCTTTCGCTCATGATTAAAATTAGGTTATGTTTATTGAAGTTAGTTTTTTTGTTTATTTCTAATGTTTTGTTACTAATGTTAGATTATATTGTTAATTATTTGCATTGGCAAGAGAATGTTGTGAGTGTTTAACACCAGATTTTTGTTTTTGTTATGTGTTTAGCGTAATTGGTTGTCCATGTAAAATGTGGTGTATTGTGTTATTGACTGTGGGACATTTACCAGCTGACGCTCACTTCAGAATATGGTATTGTGCTGGCCTTATTGTTTTCTTGTTCAATGCCATTCGGTCGGCTATCCACTTTTGGCTGGCTCTCTGTCTTGTTTCTCACAAAACTATTACTGCCCTTTCCCCCAAAGACATTCTTCTATTCTCTAAAATACTTTTTATAGAAAACTCTCAAACCTACTAAGCTTTACGGCTTCTTTTGTTTGGCTCGGTTTGATTTGTACAATTCGATGCCAAATTACTATTCAATTATTAACTTGTATGAAATTCGAGTATCGTTAACGATTTCTGTTAATTTCCTTAATTCTAATCATTGTCACGTTCTATTATTCCCAAACATTCTTCTTTAAATCTAATAAGATTTGTAACGTGATTTCTTTACAACAAGTAAGTGGAGTGTTAAATTCTTTGGACTCACTCTGCTAGTTCCGGGGCTACAAAAATGGTCCTGTTTCTTAATACATGGTCAGCCAATTAAATGAATAAAACATTTAAGAACAGAAGAGATAGAGGTGTAAAAGAAACCAATTACAGTTATCTCCTCTGAGAGTAATGAATTTTATTATACAGGCAGACCTTGTGGTGAAGGAGGTGAAGGTGTCATTTGCAGGGTAGAAAGTAGATGCTTTTCATAGAGCCTGAGATGCTGGTAAGCATATTTTTTCACTCAGTGAAGAAGGAGTAGGTAAACCACCTCACTTCTCGTTTTACTTAGTTAAACTTCTAGACGTAACGCGATAGAGTAAGAGTCTTAGCAATCCAAATGCATTAGGAATACTTCTGTAATATAACATTCATGTAAGTAGCAATATTTTCAGATAATTTACTCTGTTTTCTGGTTTTCTTTTGGCGTTTTCTTAAGCTTGCTGGTAAAGGAAATCCCCTATTAACGTAACGGGCGCTGAGTATTCATGTTGAAGAACTTGCGAGAATGATTCTTCAATAATGAGTCCTCCAATTTCATTTGTGGGCGTGTTTGTAGATTAATGTTTTTAGAGGGGGTATTAAAAAGTGTCATATTTAAAAACAATTCTCATAGGCTTGAAGAATTAAAGGCGAAAATTAAACGTCAGGTTTTTAACGTTAAAGAGCAAATATTACATAAAGTAGCTAAAAAAGTTGTGAAATGTGTACGAACCTGCATTCGAGTCACACTGAATCATATGCAATGTTTTTTTTGTTTGGGTCATGAGCCAAAGGCTGGTTTGAACTTCTAGAGGCTTCACTAAGTAAAACGACGGGTAAAATGGTTTACAATATTCTTCTTCACTGAATTAAAAAGCATATTTTATCAGCATGCTAGACTCTCTTAACGCTTTATAGGTCTTTGATAGGTATACTTACCACTAGCGATGAGGTCGATGTTTCAGGAATAAGCTATGCAGTTGAACTTTATTGGCATTTTATGGTTTTATAGATGTTCTGTAGTAACGGGTGATTCAAAAAGAGCGCCGGTTTTTAAACGGCTGGTAAATTTTTGTTTATCGGTTGGCAACATTGTTAGAGCTCATTTCTATTTCGGAGAACATTCCGATTGACGATTCAGTTGTAGTTTCTCTTGTTCGCAGTGTAGTACTCTCGCAGTCTGTGTCTAACCATGGAGAAGTTTACTATTGCACAACGAGTGTTAATCGTCAAAACATTTTACCAGAGTGGAGAGAGTTATGCGGCTACTGTCAGGCGACTTCGCGGTACTCTAGGACGTAATGAAGCACCGAATGAATCAACAGTTCGCAGGCTCATGAAAAAGTTTTTTGAGACGGGTTCAACAGTCGACCTTAAAAGTTCTGGACGTCGTCGTTCTGGCCGAACTGAACAGAACGTTGCGTTGGTTCGTGACAGTGTGGCTGTTACCGATACCGTACAATGATTAAGGAGTTTTTGTGGCGTCATTTGGATGGAATGGACATTGACGAGCTGTGGTTTCAGCAGGATGGTGCCACCTGTCACGCTGCACGAGAAACAATGTTGTTGCTCCGTGAACGGTTCCAGGATCGCAACATTTCTCGTAATTCCGACCATCAATGGCTACCAAGGTCGTGTGACTTGACGCCTTGTGACTTTCCTCTTTGGGGTCATCTGAAGTCATTGGTGTATGCCAATAAACCCCGAAACATCAATGACTTGAAGGAGGAAATTCGACGGGTTATCGGGCAAATGGAAGTCGAAACTTGTCGTGCAGTAATATCCAATTTCATGGACAGAGTTGATGCGTGCCAGCGCAGTAGAGGAGGACACATGCATGACATCATTTTTCATACATAAAATCGGAAGGAAAGATGAACTTGTTGATGTATTTATTTTCAGTTTTTCAATAAAATAAATCTCTTAATTTGATATATCAAAACCGGCGCTCTTTTTGAATCACCCTATAAATAGGCTATCCACATTTTGAAATTAGTGCGCAGCGACCATTTGCTTCATAAGTTACACGAATGTGGTAAGGATTCATACCAGCGTACACAACCGTGTTGTTTTGTAGTTAGTACTTTTGTTCAGTGCTTAGAAAATTCGAGGTTTTTTCAGGAAAGCAAGCATTCATGCTAATATAAAATTGAGATAAGTTATTCTACATATTTTTCTGTTATATAGGACTACAAGTTGTTTTAATAAGCATTCTTACCACTAAACATTATGTGATTCCCATTTCAATAAACGTTCATTGGTAAGTATACTTGCCAGGGCTTAACATAAAAAAATAAATATCTTACAGTTCTGGCACTATAAATACATTATTCAAGTCTCTATAAAACTAAATTTAACATTTTACAACATGTATGTGTATTTTTCCCTGTATTTTTTTTTTGTTTTTTTATTGAGTGATGATGCCTACATAAGCCATGGACTTGTGCGTAGGTAATGATATGTGGTGATATACAGATGAAAAAAATGCCAGACCTGACCGGGAATCGAACCCGGGACCCCGGCATAGTAGCCAGTTGCGCTGACCACTACACCACGGGCCGGCCAATTGGCCGGCCCGTGGATAGGATAGTATAGGATAGTATTACTATCCTATAAATGGGTTAAATTGAGGCATTTATCATACCGGTGTACAAGTTTTCCAATATCCTCTTCATAAAACGTTAGCCCCAGTAGCTTTCAATGGGTCTTCACGGTGTGTTGGAGCTCGTTGTTTGTTCGGAAGCTCTGCCCTCCTAGCCATTTCTTCAGTTCAAGGAAGAGGTGGAAGTCGCATTTGTTCTGGTTTTTATTTTTTGTAGGGTTAGGTTTTATTTGTTCTGATTAAAAGAGTTTTTGCACGTGAACTCTGCCCTTAATCATCCTAGGAGTCTTGAATTTTCTGTTTTTAAAACAAGATAATCTAGAGCTCTTTTTAGCCGAATTTTGTTGTAATGGTCAGCGCAACTGGATTGTGAAGGGGTTTTAAGTTCGATTCCCAGTTAGGTTTGGTATTTTGTTGTGTTGTTAGGTCATCAGCCAAAAGATTGGTTTGAACCTCTAAAGGATTTACTGAGTAAAACGAGGAGTGAGGTGGTTTACCCTCGCCTTTCACACTGACTGAAAAAGTAAGCTTATCAGCATCCCCAACCCTCTAAAAAGCATCTCCTTTTCTCCTTTCAAGCAACACCCTCACTTCATTCACCAAAAGGATCTAGCTGTATTATGTTGAAATTTATTACTCTCAGAGGAGGTAACTTTGACTAGTGTCTTTAACACCTCTACCTCTTCAGTTCATAAATGCTTCAGTCATATAATTGGTGACCATGTGATAAGAGACACAACTATTTTTTGTAACTCTGAACCATTTTATTACAAAATTATTAATGTAAGTTTCAAAGTTATTTTAATATGTATGCATAAAAATATAATAATTACTTCATTTATTTAAAATTTATGTACTACAACATGTAACATAAAAAAGAGTTGCGTCATTTTTGTAACACCCGTTATTACGAGTACGAATTATAACAACACTTTGGGATTCAATATTAAATCAATCTGTATCAATCTATCAGAAATCAATAAATCAATATATGAGAGCTGGCACTGCTTTTCCTAATAGCTAAGATGGACATTTGTTAAAGAAAAACAGTAATTACTTTAACTAAGTATTAGATAATATGCTAATTTTATACGACTACATAAATTCTGGACGAATAAGATCGTTTATAATTAATTAGGGATAGATTTAAGATAGTATTAAGTTAAGTAATGATATTAATGTTGGAAGGGTGGACATAGGTAGGCGATTATGTCGGATACAACATTAGGGATAATTGCATGGAATACATTTGAATTATTTATAGTTAATTGCGATTACCTTAACAATGTCCTCTATACGTTACAATCTAATGTATTCACTGGACGTATCTAGTTGTACGACAATGTGTACTACCAGAGAGTAGTACACGTCTAGTACGTCATACCAGTACTTATACTATACTAATGGTAGGCCTATACTGTAGATGTTAATTATTATATTAATAACAATGATACTAACTAAGCTTTCAGCGAGCAAAGGAAAGTAACAAGTATTACAATGATAGTACGAAAGAATTTACATGTGTTAAGGAAAAAACAAAAACGGTTTCGTTTAATGACGATGTAGTGAGAAAAACGTGCAGCGGGCAAAGCTTTTAAGTATGTGTTTTTAGGTCATCTATCCAAAGGCTAGTTTGAACCTGTGGAGGTTATACTAAGTAAAACGAAGAGTAAGGTGATTTACTATTGCCTTCCTCACTAAGTTAAAAAGTATATTTATCAGCATGCTGAGCCCTCTGAAAAGTTATTTTACCGTATATATATAGTGGCGACTATTTACAACACTATGGGTCGTTTGTCGCAGTCCAAACGCCATTTTTGCCTGTCTTGCCATGACTCCTCCTCCATGTTTCTTCTCCCCATGGCTCTGTCAATACCTTCCATCCATCTCCCTCTCGGTCTTCCTCTTTTTCTATTTCGCTGCGGTCTCCAGTTCCACGCCTTCAGTGGGATTCGTACGTTGCTCATTCTTCGCATGTGACCATACCAGTGCAGTTGTTTTCTCTCAATACGGTCTATTATTGAGTCTTCAATGCCCATTATCTCTCTTACTCTTATATTCGTTACCCTATCTCGTAACGTCAATCTGCAACATCTTCTCCAATATCTGTTCTCCACTGTACTGATTCTATTTTTCATGTTTTGTGTAATGGTCCACACTTCTGCCCCATATGTCACCGTACCTTCCACTATTGCTGAAAATATTCGTTTCTTTATGTCTTTTCTTATGTTGAGACTCCACAGAATTGAGTTCAGTTGACCAGTTAATGCCTTTCCTTTCACAATTTTATTAGCTATGTCTTTTTCGTCCCTTCCATTTTTTGTAAACGTCACTCCTAAATATTTATACTCTTCAACATTCTTAATGATGCTTCCGTTTACATTAAGGTCTCTTACCGTCATCTCATCGTTTACTATTTTACCGTCATCTCCTAAAATCACACTGAAGGCTAAAAATCAGTGACTTGTTTCAGAAATCAGGTGTAATTAGTCTAATTGCATGAAGTAGATGTCATATTAAAGGAAAAAAATTATTCTAGAACTCCATCTAGGGTAGAAATACTGTAACTATTGCATTGGTTTATATTCAATTTGTTTTTTGTTTGTTGTTTAGGTCATCAGCTGACAGGCTGGTTTGAACCTCTAAAGGCTTTACTGAGTAAAATGAGAAGTGTGGTGGTTTATTAATGCCTTTCTCACTGAGTGGAAAAGTATGCTTGTCAGCATCCCGGACCTTCTGAAAAGCAACTTCTTCTACCCTGAAAATGGCAATGGCATGGATAATCATTGTGGTAAAACATCACAAATTTAACATCTGTTAAATTAATATTACTTAAAAAGAATCAAATCATAAATCATTTAAAAATACATTTAATGTATTACTAAGTAAACTTTCATTTTTGTATGTTATTCTAAATTCTATTTGATTAAATTTTGTTTTTCTCAGCACAACCTTAAAATTCTGTTTTTTTATTTAACTCCAATTTTGGCTAGATTAAATTTAGGACAGTTAATTATTAGGAACCGTGGCACATTAGATTTTGGCGCCCAACCCTGAGGAACCTTACAAAATATCGTGTCGGAAACGTTCCGTGACGGAAACGATTGGTGCACGATGATATGAACCGACCTTTCCCGACCACCTCGTTGTACTATACGTGTTTTCCATTCTTCACCTATCGTTCTTAGGTTCGCTCGCCAGCCCCAACGTAAATCTTTTGAATTGTGAGTGAAAAGTGTTGTCGGGACATTTCAAAATAGTGTTGTTACAGGACCGGTTCTAATTTAAGTTAATAGTGCTGTGACACTTATCGCTAAGGTCCGTTTCGGGATCTAGGTAATTAAATAATTAATACACTAAAGTTTACAATTAAAATTTTTTATTACACTAAAAGATTTACAAAATAAACAACAAACTAATTATATTGAAGTAATAGGCTACAATAAATAATTTACTTGGCACTACTTAAAATCAATTTTATGAGATTACACATACAAAGTGAAACTGAATACATAAAAACTGGATTAAATACAGTTACCCAATAACTTTTCACAATACACACTCAAACAAAGACAGTATTACAATCGTTGACCAACACAATACTCGGAACGCGCCCTGTACAACGCCCGATAGCAACACGTCAAAGATCAAACGAATACTACTCCTGACCGCGCTCGGGGGTCTCTTTTATATTGAATCGAAAGAACCTTCCCAAAAAAAATCCAAACTTCGGTACAAATAGTGTTGTTGTTTAGGTCAACAGCCGAAAGGCTGGTTTGAACCTCTAGAGGTTTTACTAAGTAAAACGAGGAGTGAGGTGGTTTACTGTTGCCTTCCTCACTGAGTGGAAAAGTACGCTTATCAGCATGTCGGGCCCTCTGAAAAGTACGAATTTTCCACTCTGCAAACGACACCTTCACTTCATTCACCACAGGGTCTGGCTGTATAATGAAATTCATTACTTTCAGAGGAGATAACTCTGATTAGTGTCTTTTACACCTCTACCTCTTCTGTTCTTAAATGATTCAGTCATTCAATTGGCTGACCATGTGATAAGAAACAGAACTATTTATTTTAGCCCTGCAACGAACAAATTGAGTGTAAATAATTAGACACTCCATCTGTCTGTTATGGGCAAAGGTAAAATAGTAAGGTACAAATAGTAAGGTACAAAAAACCCTTTATAAATGAGTGCTAGAAAAATCTATTGTAAACAAGTTAACTATTGTAAAAAGAAAACGTAAACAACCGGCTCCTTCATAAATAGCTGTACAACAATACCCGACCTTTTATCATACACAATAGCGCAGTTATTTCAAACAACTTTCATGAATAGGCATACCTTTTTTGTCACTTATTGTTACTATTTCATATCCTCTCTTTACTATTTTCATGAATGAAATTCTAGAAATTACGCGAACCATGTCTTCTTTGATATTGTCACAGTACGTTGCGTGGTAGCAAGTGGTTAGGTGGATAAGTAAGTCATGGTTAAGTGCAATGTCTTTTATAGTCTAGTTTAATTTAAGCTTTAAGTTTTAAAATTAATTTAATTGTAATATGTTAGTAGTTTAAGTTTAATAATTAATTGTAATATTTAATTGTGTCAATATATAATAATTGTAATTAGTGTAATGGAAGTCTGTTTAATATTTATTATACCCAGATCCCAATCGGACCTTAGCTTTGGCGTTACAATACTTATTACATTTTTACTTTCTCTTGCCTATATGAATATATAGGAAGGAAAGTATTGTTTTCATGTCGATTTTTCGAAATCGAGTTTTCACCGGATCTATACGTTTTCAGACCCCCTGAACCCAAAAAACATGTTTTTAGCGATTGGTCTGTGTGTGTGTGTGTGTGTGAACAGAATATCTCAAGAACGGAACAACGTACGAACTCGAAACTTGAAACTTAAGTTACATACCACTACCGGATCCGACACGAACATTTTCATCAAAATCGGTCAACCGGAAGTAGTAGTTTATTCGTGTAATTTTTCACTTTTTTGCGATTTTCTCAAAAACTGGTGCTACGATTTTTTTAAAAATCACCTGGTTTACTCAACTTTTTATTCTCTACAAGATAAGGTAGGCGTCATGTTCGCTGAAATTCTTGGTAAGGCTGTTTTCACGTAAAAACAAAGTTTTTTTAAGATTACGGCTTTAATATGCAATTTACCGCAAAAATTTATACTATAAAGTTGTAGAGAATTTAAAAACCTACAACTTTTATTTCAAACATTTTTTTGTATAACGCTTAGTTTAGCAGTAATTAGCGATTTTCTGTTTTTTTCTCACGAAAACGTGTGAAAAATCGATGTTTCCAAGATTTCGGCCTTAGTATCCATTTTATAATAAAAACGTATATAATTAAATATATAGAAAATTAAAAGATCTGCAACTTTTATTTAGAACATTTTTCTCTACAGAGCCTAGTTTAGCGTGAAAGAGTGATTTTCTGTATTTTTAAGCCAAATTGAGGTTGATTTTCATTTTGCGTCTTTCACTCATGATTAAAATAAGGTTATGTTTTTGAGGTTAGTTTTTTTTTCATTCTAATGTTTTATTACTAATTATTGCTAATTAATTATTGGTTTATTGTTAAATATTTGCATTGGCAAGAGAAAGTTTTGTGAGTGTTTCACACCAGATTTTTCTATCTTTATGTAGTAAACAATCACAAACAAAGGTAAGCTTTAAAAGTAATACAAAGGTTATTCAGAAATGGACTTCAATTTCAAAGACTGGGTCAGAAGCTATTACGTTGATTACTGTAGCATATTGTTTTACTTACTGGCTTTAAATGGTTATATTAATCTAATATTAATTACGGTAAATGTTAATTTACCATAGAAATTTGGTGTGAGAAATTGTTTAATGAAATAACTGATCGCCAAGAGGATTGTGAAAGACTATTATAATGTGTCAAATGTTGTACAAAGAGGTTCTCAATCGGTACATCCGTTTCACACTTTACTTTATAACTTAAAATCATCTCTTGTATTTTGTATTGTGATAAATAATTTGGTGATGTATTTATTTATCTGTTTTAATTTTTTATCAAACGATTTATATTAAGAATACTGTAACATTTTAATCTAGGTCCTGTTTTGGGATCTGATTAAGATATAATAATTTACAACAATCTTTTTTCAAACGTAGATATTAACTTACAATTTTATTTCTCGTATTGAGATAATTTAGAAAAATATAATACAGTACTTGTATAAAAAAATATTGTCATTATTGTTGTTTAAGTCATCAGGTGAAAGGCTGGTTTGAACCTCTAATGCTTTTCGCGGTTGATGAGCTCTGCTGGTCCACACGTTTAGACCAATCAAAACACTTTCCAGCGTTGTCAGATTGTACGTGACAAACATTACACGCGCATGCGTATAAGAGCCGCAATAGTTCACTCTCGTCTTGCATCTCGTACTGAACACATCGATTATAGAGCACGTTAACATGCAATACTTTATAATATAATCAGCTGATTGTACGTTTATAGGTTATAAAATTGTTATTAAAAAACTAAAAAAATGGTTGACGAAATATTTAACAGAGCTACAAGAGCAAGTATTGGCAACGTTGCTGGCAAGTGATTGGCTAAGCTATAAAGTGGGTAGGGAGCTATGCATACGTTCACAGCTCATCACCCTTGAAAAATAGTATAAAGACTTTACTAAGTAAAGTGAGGTGGTTTACGATTGCCTTCCTCACTGAGTAGAGAAGCATGTTTATCAGCCTGCCAAGCCCTCTAAAAAGCATCTATTTTTTTGTAAATGACATCTTCACTTCATTCACTACAGGGTCTGGCTGTATATGACGAAATTCATTACTCTCAGAGGAGATAACTGTGACTAGTGTCTTTCACACCGATAGGCTACGTCTTCTGTTCTTAAATGCTTAAGTCATATAATTGGGTGACCATGTGATAAGAAACATAACTTTTTGTTGCTCTGGATTTAACAAATCAATTACAAATAATTTAACACTCCACCTGTCTGTTATGGGAAAAATATAGAACTTTAAAGTTCTTGAAAGGAATCAACTACAATTTCGTTCGGTTTTTCAACAAATTACCATTTAAATAAGACTACAACCATTTAAAATATACCATCTGAATTAAGACTTGAAAATACTTTGATCGGGAAATAAAGGGTCTTTTAACAAAACATGCATTTTATTCTGATCACGAGTTTTTAAATTATCTTACAAAGAATTCTCTTTAAATGTAGGCCTAATACGTGTAGAATTTAGACTTATGTAACATCGCATAATGTAAATGAAAATTCTTAAATTTTAATGTAGCCTACAATTTTATAACATTTTAATAGTAATTTTATATATAAGTTATATTTTTTATTAAATACTTATAATAAATAGATTTTAAACAACAAAATTGTTTGTTAGAATATATGTTAATTTACGAGGTGTGGCTATTAAATAACGAGATTGACATTGTAAAAAATTTAATTTTAATTTTATATATAAGTTAATCACTTATTGTCACTTTCAATATACATTCGTTCTCTATCCTTACAACCCTCCATGCGAATTTTCCATTGTTCACAAACAGTGCTGGAAGTCGGCTTCTGTCAGCTCCTTCAGGACACGTGCCGCTTTCTCTTTTACAGCTTCCACAGACTCAAATCTTGTCCCTTTTAATGCAGATTTCACCTTAGAAAACAGGTAGAAGTCATATGATGCAAGATCTGGTGAATAAGGTGGATGTTCTAACACTGAGATGCTATACTTGGCTAGGAACCTCTTGACAGATAACGCGGAATGAGCTGGCGCATTTTCTTGATGGAGAACCTATGATTTGTCCTTCCACATTTTGGGGTGTTTTTTCCTTACTCTTTGACGTAGTTTAGAAAGTACCTCAAGGTATTAATATTGATTAATTGTTAGACCTTCAGGAACCCAGTGAAGGTACACAATCCCATGGATTAGGCTATGTACCAACCTAACCTAACCTCAAAAAACTAACCTAATTTAAGTCAAAAACCTAACCTAACACACACAAACGCAAAATGAAAATCAACCTCAGTTTGACTTTGTAAAACGGAAAATCACTCTTTCACGCTAAACTAGACTCTGTAAAAAAAAAATGTTTTAAATAAACGTTGCAGATCTTTTAATTTTCTATAAATTTGATTATAGGCCTATACACTTTTGTCGTAAAACGCATACTAAGGCCGAAATCTTAAAAAAAATCAATTTTTCACACGCTTTCGTGAGAAAAAAACAGAAAATCGCTAATTACTGCTAAACTCAACGTTATACAAAAACATGTTTGAAGCAAATGTTGTAGGATTTTAAATCCTCTACAACTTTTACTACATAAATATTTGCGCTAAAATACATAATAAAGCCGTAATCTTAAAAATAACAATATTTTAACGTGAAAACAGCCTCACCAAGATTTTCAGCAAACATGGCGCCAACCCTATCTTGTAGAGCATAACCTAATAAATTTAGAACCAGGCGATTTAAGAAAAATCGTAGGACCAGTTTTTGAGAAAATCGCAAAAAATGAAAAATTACACGAATAAACTACTACTTCCGGTTGACCGATTTTGATGAAAACGTTCGTGTTGGGTCCAGTAGTGGTCTCTAACTTAAGTTTCAAGTTTCAAGTTCGTATAATGTTCCGTTCTTGATATATTCGGTTCACACTCACAGACACACAGACCAATCGCTAAAAACGTTGTTTTTTAATTAATGGGGTCTGAAAACGTGTAGATCTGGTGAAAACTCAATTTTGAAAAATCGACATGAAAACAATACCTACTTTCCTTCCTCCCTATTCATATAGGCAAGAGAAAGTAAAAAATTCATAGGCCTAGATGTTTAAGTCACATTAAACGATGACTTTGGTTAGCTACCTTGGTTACTTATACAGTAAAGGTTTAATAGTAATTTAGAAGAAAGTTAAAAGAAAACAACTTTTTATAGCGTATATTAAATAGAAAATATGAAGCATTCTATGAGAATGCTTTTTAAAAGGTTAATATTTTTTGTACTTACCGTAGTATAATAGATGACAAATGATATTGTTCAAATTACTTTAGTATACTATCTGAAAAAAGGGTAAAAACCATGTGCGGACTAAAATGAACACATCTTTCACCGTCTGTCAACTTAATGTAATAAACTTCTTTTAAACCTTCCTTCCGTCGTCAACTGGGAGCTATCCGATGTTATTTATGAAGCTCTTTAAACTTTACTACACTATCATAGGTTGTTCCAATATTATTAAAACTATTGCATAATATAAAACCGTATTAAGCAATAGGTTTCTAAAGTCCAGCCTTTCTTAGTTCGCTCATACTGACAACAAAAATAATGATATCACTGAGCATGCGCATTATATAAAAATGCGTACACGCTGATTAAAAAGTAACAACAAAATACTTTCAAAAATATTTGAATACAAAATAATTTTAAAAGTATTTTTAAAAATGAAATTGTTAGGTCTACTTCATATCATGACTGATGTTTAAAGTACTTAAAGTAACTTACTTATAATTAGTTAAAACATAGTTAACTTAATAGGAATACAACATTCATAAAGTCGCGGGTTCTAGCGTGCACCCTGTAGTAGCTGGCTTCTGTTTGTTGACAGTAGAAGCAATCTAAGAACGGCTGAACTTTAGGTAATTATTTGCACTAATAGTAAAAAAAAGGTTTTCTCGTATAAGGCCAAATTTAGACCACGTCAGGTGTCATGAGATGTTCATGGAAGACCTTTTTACTACATACAATCTTAAATTTTTGCTCACTGTCTCCATGTAGGTTTTCTTCTCTCTTCTCTCCACCCAATGTTCTGATTTTACTATTCATGGAACCCCTTAAAGTCCGTAATTAGTTGTCTAAATTTTGTTCGCTTTATTAAGTTTTTCTCTTTATTCCGGTTTCTCAATATCAGTTCTCAATTATTTAAACCATTTATCTGACTCTACTGTTTCTATATCTATAGAAAGTTTCAGTCATCAAACAACAAAGTATAGTACATTTGTTTTAGGAAGAAGCTTGTAAGGGGAGGGTGAGTAGGTAAAGTAGGGATACTTTCAAGGGGCAATTGTTGTCTCCTTCTCACTTAACCATCATTCCTTCTCTTTCTAACTGTATACTACTGTTACAACTACGAGGTACTTCCCCCACCACTAAACAGAACAGCTCAGCGGCACAGAGCGTTGGACGGAGAGCTTCTAGCTAAAACAAATGACCTATACGTGAAACCAAAATAGAGAAAAATTATGTTACTGACGTCAAACAACAAATGAAAGTTATAAGGAAATCAAAAGATTAAGTGGTATGAAACTTTGTTTGACGTCAGAAATACGTCAAACAAAAGGTGAAAGCGAAAAGTGAAAACGAGAGTTTGACATTTTAGGTATTATTTGCATATTTTAAGTTATGTAGATGATAGAATCTACAACGTAAGACGATACCCTAATCTTATTTTTTTCAGAAACACCGTAGGTAAAATCTTTCAATCTTTCTTTAGTCAAGTGAGGTACATCTATTTATTGTATGAATAAAAATAAATTAATAAAAAAAATATTTGTTTTAAACCTTTTGCCATGACTAGATATTTCTGGAAGCTCCTTTTGCAGCCTACATTCTTAAACATTCGCTTACTGTAGGTTTTATTCTTTCTTCTGTACAATCAGTGTTCTGTTTTTGCTCAATTTGGAAGTCCTTAAGTCCGTAATTAGTAGCTTGAATTTTTATTATCAAGGGTAGAAACTTCAATATTTGGGACATATTATGCGGAATAAATCCAGATATTCATCACTACTAGCTATTCTCCAGGGAAAATATAGTCTATTTATATGGGAAAACAGGACCTGGAAAAAGAAGGATGTCGTGGCTTCAAAATTTGAGAACATGGTTTGGAAGAAGCTCAGAAGAGTTATTTTGCAGTGCAACGAACAAAGTGAAAAGTAGTCTACTATGATGGTCGCCAACATTCGGAACGTATATGCACCTGAAGAAGAAGAAGAAAAAGAAGAAGAAGAAGGAGAAGAAAAAGAAGAAGAAGAAGAAGAAAAAAAAAAGTAGAAAAAGAAGAAGGAGGAGGAGGAGGAGGAGGAGAAGGAGGAGAAGAAGAAGAAGAATAAAGAGAAAATAATAAATGTAAGAAGTTTCATTTATCCAGTGGCAGAAGATGGATTTGCATAATGAGTTATCTCTCATGAAAGTTTCAACATTCTTTTTACGAATTGTACCTAGGTACAGATACTTGATGAAAATAACAAATTTGTAAAAAATTTATCCATTGCTTTTTAGTTTTCCTACTATTTTGAAAGTGGAAAATTTAGAGTAAAATAACGTCGCACTAAACATTAAAAAATGAAGGAACCCGGAACAATAAACTTTAGAATACATTTATATTAAAATGTAGGCCACCGATATATATGAGTGAAATTCTCCAATTACTGCTAATGATACGGTTTGCGACTTGTTATGATTGGTAATTTGGAATAGGGCCAGAGAGAGATTTCAGTTTTTGACCCCCCATAAAGGGTGAGAGCGTAGTATAAGAGGGTAGTGTTGTGAGTAGGGCGATATCTACCGACTGTAATACGAAACGACGTTTCTCTAGCACTAACCACCATCCACGATCCCTTAACTGATTTCATTGTGAACAATGTACCCACTGATCCCTCCCCCAACCCCTCAAACTCCCAAACCAAATCACACTATTCATCTCTAAAATCATCTGATACTATGACACTGTATTCAGTATCTTCTAAATTTTACATTTTATGTATTATAAAATATATATATATCACTAAATGAATTACATTTATAAATCTTTATTCCGATTTCATAAATTAATATTTATATGTGAATTTAAATTTGATGTACAAGTGTGTACATTACTATTCTTTTCAAATAAAACTCTATCAATTTATTATTTTAATTATTCCAGTGTTATAAAATAATTTAAAACTTTTATCGTTTTTTGAATTTTAATAATTATACTTTTTGTCTATTTAGGAAATTCACAATCTGTTAGAAACAATCAGTGAATGTGATATCACAAAATTTGATAAAAATTAACATGGTATACAAACGTGAGTGGAGACACAGTCCAGTGACAGAACTCCGACGTGAATTTGATAAGTAGCATTAAGTGCAGCATTTAGAACATTGTAATGGATAGTCAATTACAGTACTACGTTAGTAGATGAGGTCCCGGCTCCATCGACGTTTCAGACGTCTTATTGGATTGTTTTGGAGAGTCTGCGTAACCAGATTTGATATCAATGAGTTATGGTGGTTCACGAGTTTCTTCCTAAATTTTGTATAGAGTTTTAAGAAAACGTCATTTATGTAGGATACGTTTAGGTCTGAGTGTAGCGTTCTATTGGTTACATAATATGGGGCGCAGATGCTAGGCGGAACCTTCTTGATATTTACCTCACGAATGTTTTGTCAGATGTTGGTAAACTGCAAGTTCTTTTGTCACATTTCAGTTTAAATAAGATCAACAGGCTTTATTATTATACATTAAGGGCATTGCAAATAAGGTCATTAATCCTGGAGGTTACCAGCTAAGGTGGTACTTAGTGCAAGTATTTAGGCAATTCTTATTGTTAAAGGGATTAAAATTTATGTGAACTGGGAAAGTACGGTAAAAAAAAAGAAAAATTTGTTTACATAATATTATATGTATGTATATACATGTGTGGGTGTGTGTGTGTGTGTGTTTGATATAAGAACAGTTTCTTCAGTTCAGTGCATGTAGCCGTAATATATAAATAAGTTACGAGGGTAGGCTGATAAGTAATGCACACATGCTTGTAGAAGACAACTAAATAAACTTCAGTAGCGCGCCTGGTGGCATGTGGAAGTACTATTTCTCCTCTACAAGTCTGCGCAGTTTGAAGGCGTTGCTTTCATTCAGTTTGTTTTGAGTAGTGGAAGTATGGCGTCGTGTTCTGGTGCTATGTCAACGAGAATTAAACAACGCGAATTGAACAACTTTTGAAGCGCTACCGTGACGAAGGAGACGACTTTCTTTTGAATATTGTGACGGGGGACGAGTCATGGGTTCATCATTACGATCCCGAAGAAAAAAGGCAGAGCGCTGAATATCGTCATCCACATTCTCCTGTTGTGAAAAAGTTCAAAACACAACCGTCCGCAAAAAAAATTCTTTTGACTGTGTTTTGGGATGCTCGCCGAGTTTATGTGACTGATTATCTGGAACGAGGGGCAACGGTAAATTCTGCTCAGTATATACAGACTCTGAAACACCTCCGACGTCGAGTTTGTCGTGTTAGAGGCAACCTGGCGCCAATAATTTTGCAACACGACAATGCTCGTCCACACACTTCGCGTGCAACTGGAGAGGCTCTGAGAAACCTGAAGTTTCAACCAATTTTACACCCTCCGTATTCTCCCGACCTTGCGCCTTGCGATTTTTATTTTTTTCCTCTACTGAAGAGAGACCTTAAGGGTAATCATTACAGCTCGGACAATGAGGTGAAGGCAGCTATTGCGTCCTGGGTTCGAGGAAAGTCGGAAGAATTTTTCAGTGACGGAATGAAAAAACTTGTTAAACGTTGGGAGAAATGTGTAATGCTTAACGGTGACTATATTGAAAAATAAATAGATAATTTGGTAGGTTAAGATTTGTACTTTAATTTGTTATTTACCCCATCTTGCTATTTCTTTTTGTTCGTCTTCTACAAGCATGTGTGCATTACTTATCAGCCTACCCTCGTAGTTCTTTATCAATTATTTGTTATCATTATTATTGTGATTATTATTATTTATAATAATTATTATTAATTGTTTCCTCGTTATTTAACTAACTGTAAAATCAGACTGTTCATTATAAGTTATCGGTAAGATTCTTAATCTGTATGTACAGTAATATAAAATTGTGTTATAGCAACTCATTTGTATAAGGCAGATAAAGCCTTGCAAACAAATTAAAATAAATAAAAAAAATAAATAAATAATATGGGGCGTTAACTATCCTCCGTAAAAGTTTTGATTGGAAACGCTGAATCTTTGCCAATACCGACGGTTTTGCACAGCAGTAAAGCTGACTGGCATAATTATACTTTAATAATTTTTTTTGTATAACTGTAAATCTACAATCTGCTCTCAGAGAACAATGAGAATAATGAATAGATATGTTGTAAGTATAAATTATGAATAAGTAATACCCCTTGGTATCACTCTATAAAGTTTCCCATTTTGTTGTTTTGTTCTTGCCAGGAATGAAGAATAAATTAAACAATCACGTATTAAAATAAATCTGTAAGGTGTAGGCCTACTCTATATAGTCTTCTGTGTGTTTCACTGTTGTCTAGGAGATTGATGGCTTCCGGATTCTGATGATTTTCAAGTCTTGTTTGGTAACTGGTGCAAAATTTCTGTACTGCTTTGTGTACCGTGGGAGTGTTCGTGTCTCTGTGCAATATAGTGTTAGATATGTACCAAGGCGAGTCCATGATGTTTAGAAGTATTTTTGACTGAAACCGTTGACTCTGGGGCGCAGCAAGTCACAGTAACTTAATAAATAATAGTACTTTTTCTTTTTACGAAAAGCCAATGTGACTACGTACACAAAACAATGAACAAAATACCTTCCTCTTATATTTTGTATTTTTTTTTAGGGCATCAGTCGAAAGGTTGGTTTGAACCTCTAGACTCTTTACTAAGTAAAATGAGGAGTGAGGTGGTTTACCATTGCTTTCCTCACTGAGTGAAAAAGTATGATTTATCAGCATGCAAGGCCCTCTGAATATGATCTACTTTCCACCCTGCAAATGACACCTTTACTTTTGTTTCCCAAACCCCCTTGAGACTCTTGCTAATCGAGGTTCTACTGTAATAAAGTAAAAATAAACCTTATTACATTCAACAAAATAAAGAAGATAAATTAAATATTAAAAGAATTGAATTACACAAGGATGACATAATTTACTTAGTTTGTCATATTTTAATACTTAAGCATATTAATTTATATTAAGCATGTTAATTTTTAGTTTATGATGCAACTATATTTTTCTTATTTTTTGTTGTTAATAAGCTCATCAAGAACACTTTATTCTGTGTACCTTTGTAAAGTCACATTTTATATTTCTTTTGAGACTGGGAACAACGTTTGTTAGTTGGGTTTTATAATGCTTTACACTGTTTTTAAAGAGAACCTTATAAACTGGTAATTGAATTGAGTCAGTTTTTTACCTTTTATAAAGATTATTATAAATAAATATTATAATACAGTTATAAATTATTAATATAATTTAATATTTAGTCTACTAAGTAACGAATTTTTTAATATCGTAACCAAATGAACTAAGAAACTTTTCTTGTATTTTTTACCTTCATATTTGTGTTTTTACTTTCTCTTTCCTATTAGAATATAGGCTAATAGATATAGAAACGAAAGTACTGTTTCGATGTCGATTTTACAAAATCGACTTTTTACCGGATATACACGTTTTCAGATCCCCTGAACCCAAAAAACATGTATTTAGCAATCTGTGTGTGTGTGTGTGTGTGTGCGTGCGCGCGCGCGCGTGTGTGTGGGGGTGTGTTTGTGTGAACAAAATATCTCAAGAACGTTGTTAAAACTTGAAACTTAGCCTAAGTTAGGTACCACTAGAGGAACCAAAACGAACATTTTCATCAAAACCGGTCAACCGGAAGTAGTAATAGTGTATTCGTGTAATTTTTCACTTTTTTGCAATTTTCTCAAAAACGGCTTAACGATTTTTTTTAAAAATGGCCTTATTTAGGCCTACTACTTTTTTTATCCTCTATAAGCTAGGGTAAGCGCCATGTTTGCTGAAATTTTTAGAGAGGCTTTTCTCTTGCACAAACTTTTTTTTCTTAAGATTGCGGCCCTAAAATGCATTTTAAGGCAAAAGTGTATAATAAAAGTTGTAGCAATTTAAAAATCTACAACTTTTATTTTAAATATTTTTGTATAGGCCTAACGCTTAGTTTAGCGGTAATTAGTGATTTTCTGGGTTTTTTCACGAAAATTTGTAAAAAATCGTTTTTATAAGATTTCAGACTTAGTACTAGGCCTATTTATTCTACGACAAAAATGTAGGCTATAATCAAATTTATAGGAAAATAAAAGATCTACCACTTTTATTTTGACGATTTTTCTGTAGGCCTACAGAGCCTAGTTTAGCGTGAAAGAGTGATTTTCGGTATTTTTAAGCCAAACCGGTTGATTTTCATTTTACATCATTCACTCATGATTAATACAAGGTAATATTTTTTGAAGATAAATGTTTTGTTTATTTCTAATGTTTTATTTCTAATGTTTAGTTACATTGTTCATTTTTGCATTGACAAAAGAGAGTTGTGAGGAGTGATTCACAACATATGTTTAATAAAAATTGTAGATTTGTTGGTAAAATGAAACTTATAACTGAGACTCAGCGCCATCTATGATGGTAAAAAAGGGATCAATATTAGAAGTAGGTTAATCAATACAGCGCCATTGTTTCTTCGTGTGATAACGATCCATAATTGCTAAGCAACTAGAAGTAGACAACACCCCTAACAGACAGCGCATGCGTGCCGAATAACCAATCAATAGCGGATCAATAAACAAGTACAATGTAGGTTAGTAGATTCGGCGCCATGTAGCTTCGTTGGATAATCGACCCCTCCTTGATCTAAACTAGTCCCCCGTAATAGAAAGTGCATAGCCGCTGAAAAGAACCAATCGATAGAAATTAATACAAGTAGAGTAGTCGATACAGCACCATTTTTCTATGTTTAATATCGATCGACCCCTTGATCTGTTTGTTGCTAAACAACACCCTTTATGCAACAGACAGCGCATGTGTTTTCTAACCAAACTTCCTATTAGTGCAATAACGCACGCACCAATGCTGCGACGTATCCTTAATTCGCTTATCGTTAGTAATTAACTGGGATTCACCAGTACGAATCGTCAGCCAGTCCACAGTGGCGGGGCCGGGTGGCCCCGGGCCCACCTAACGGGTGATTCAAAAAGAGCGCCGGTTTTTAAACGGCTGGTAAATTTTTGTTTATCGGTTGGCAACATTGTTAGACCTCATTTCTATTTCGGAGAACCTTCCGATTGACGATTCAGTTGTAGTTTCTCTTGTTCGCAGTGTAGTACTCTCGCAGTCTGTGTCTAACCATGGAGAAGTTTACTATTGCACAACGAGTGTTAATCGTAAAAACATTTTACCAGAGTGGAGAGAGTTATGCGGCTACTGTCAGGCGACTTCGCGGTACTCTAGGACGTAATGAAGCACCGAATGAATCAACAGTTCGCAGGCTCATGAAAAAGTTTTTTGAGACGGGTTCAACAGTCGACCTTAAAAGTTCTGGACGTCGTCGTTCTGGCCGAACTGAGCAGAACGTTGCGTTGGTTCGTGACAGTGTGGCTGTTAGCCCAGCAAAATCAATACGTCGCCGTCCTCAACAATTGGGTTTACGATGTTCTTCTGTACGGAGAATTCTTCGGTACGATCTCCAATATCACCCGTATAAAATTCAGTTGACGCAACATTTGAAAGTGGCAGACCACCAGAAGAGACGACAGTTTGTTGACTGGGTATTGATAAAACGGCAGGATGATGACACCTTCGCAAACAAAATCATTTTCAGTGATGAGGCGCACTTCCACTTAAATGGTTTTGTTAATAAACAGAACTGCCGTATGTGGGGTTTAATTCGACGGGTTATCGGGCAAATGGAAGTCGAAACTTGTCGTGCAGTGATATCCAATTTCATGGACAGAGTTGATGCGTGCCAGCGCAGTAGAGGAGGACACATGCATGACATCATTTTTCATACATGAAATCGGAAGGTAAGATGAACTTGTTGATGTATTTATTTTCAGTTTTTTTCAATAAAATAAATCTCTTAATTTGATATATCAAAACCGGCGCTCTTTTTGAATCACCCTATATTTTTAATATGACTTGACTGAAACAATAAAACAACGAGGATTTTTATTCACAACAAGATAGAAAACAATAATGGTAACGATATTTACGTATCGCAAATGAAACGAATTAAACCTTATCTACGGGCATCTATGGCAGGGCAAAGACTTAGTAACCTGGCGATTGTATCTATAGAAAGAGAGTTAAGTTTTCCTTTAATATCGGATCCAGATCCAGTTGTGGACGAGTTTGCAGCTCAATAAGGAAGACGGCTACAGTTCAGTTTGTTTTAAAGTAAACAATAATCGAGAATTGACTAGTTTATGTGTTAGCTATTATTTCTTCATAATTTTGACCAACAGAATGGATTTGGACTTGATTTTTATATCTTCAAACTGTTTTTGTAACTCATGTAGCCTACTGTATTTAAAGTGTTCAATTTAGTAAATTTCTTATAAAAATTACAATGTTATGTTTATTTATTCAATACTAATCCTGATATAAAGATATAATGTACTCAATCGGTTATCTACATGTATTCAATTTATAAAATCATAGACAAATATATATATATATATATATATATATATATATATATATATATATATATATATATATATATATATATATATATATGTTTTACATAGGTAAAAATAATGTACTTTACATATAAACAGCTACTTTTTAACTTAAAAAATTAACATATAAATATATAAGTGGGCTCACCCAGAAAAGAATTTCTGGGGCCGCCACTGCCAGTTCTGTTTGCTTTAAACGGATATACTTATTTTCTTTACAATTATATTGTATTAAACCGTTAGGCCTACATTTATTATGTAACGGTTCTTGTTTACTTTCTATTATAGAACTGTTTATTCTTAAAATTAAAACAACCACCGGGAGTTATTTTGGCGACCGGGAGTCCATCTTGTTGTCATACCCCACCGATAAGCGAGTGCACCAAAAGGTCGGTACCAGCGTACCAGACATATTTTTCTTTACTACCTATTCACAAATACGAAGTTTTAAAAATTTACTTAAAATTAATCACCTAGAAACATAGACTATATCGTAATACTTTTGTAGACTTGTATCTCTTTTAAGATTAAAACAGCCACTGGAAGTTATCTTAGAGATCGGGAGCCATCTTGTTGTCAAACCCCACCGATACGCAAGTGCACCGAAGGGGCGGAACCAGCGTACCAGACAGTTTTAACTTTCTAGCTATTGCTAAATATGAAATTTTAAAAATTTACTTAAAATTTATCATCTATAACATTTATATCAAAACAATTATAGACCTGTATTTTTTCAGGAGTAAAACAACCACTTGGAGTTATCTGGGCGACCGGGAGTCCATCTTGTTTTCATGCCCCACTGATACGCGAGTTCATCGTAGTTGCTGGTACCAGCGTACCAGACTTATTTTTATTACTTCCGCTACTTACTATTCCTAAATACGAAATTTTAAAAATTTATTACCTAGAAACAAATTATATTTTTCCCTTAAGATCCATATTAAGGGCGTAACATAAAAACAGGTCTCCTAGGAATGTCAGCAGACAAATGGCAGTTACTTTATCGTAAAGCGTGAAATATTTAGCAAAGGAAACGATTTTTAAAAACATTTTAGTTTCAATTTTTGCGATATGTTTCTCTTGAGATATCTTGTTCACACACAGACCAATCGCTAAAAACACGTTTTTTTTAGTTCAGGGGACTTGAAAACTCGGTTCGGAAAATCGATATGAAAACAAAACTTTCTTTCCTAAACATACAACTAAATTCGTACATAAAATAGAAAGTAATAAATAAATTTAGGGAGATGTGAAATAGCTTTCTGATCACCCAGTAGTTCTTTTGTTATGTTATATTAAGTTACCAGTTTTTTATTTGTAATAAGTTAAGGTTTTATTATAATATCGTGTGTGAAATATACATTGTTATAAATAAGATAAATTTTCTCAAGAAAGAATAAACATTATTTCAATTAAACCACACCATAACTGTTTCAGTGAACATAAAAGATACTATTCCACAAACAGTTAATTATTATCACAGAAAGTGTAACGCTGAGAAGTTTCAAAGAAGTTTGCAAAATATTACTACTTTCTTATCATCCAAACTTATTCTTATACATGCTCACTGAACTGAAAAATATTTGAAGATTATCAAATATATTATTTTTCAACTAGAAATTACATCTCTTTAGAACTTATTTCCCTAGACAATCAGTATGGTTAATATTAACACTTATTATTGTTTTCTTTACAGCATAGGTGACATAACCTATTCCGGCATCAAAATATATTTTATGTTTTTGCTTAAGAAAGCTTTAATTGAAATAAATGATTACCAGATGAATAAATGAGAGAAATGTTTTTAACTTCCGATTGGTTGTTGTTGTTGTTTAGGTCAACAGCCGAAAGGCTGGCTTGAACCTCTAGAGGTTTTAGAGTAAAAACGAGGAGTAAGGTGGTTTACTATTGCCTTCCTCACTGAGTTGAAAGAGTAACCTTATCAGCATGCCGGGCCCTCCGAAAAGCACTCACTTTCCACCCTGCAAATGACACCTTCACTTCATTCACCACAGGGTCTGGCTGCATAGTGAAATTCATTATTCTCAGAGGAGATAACTCTGGCTAGTGTCTTTTACACCTCTACCTCTTCTGTTCTTAAATAGTTTAGTCATATAAGTGGCTAACTATGTGATAAGAAACAGAACTTTTTTTTAGCCCTGGACCAAACAGATAGAGTGCAATTAAAATAACACTCCACCTGCCCGTTTTGGGCATTCCGATTGGTTATAAAAATAAAACTAATGAGAATAATAAAATAAACTTATTATCAAAAGTCAAGTGGTCAAAACTACCCATGGCTTCAAAACTCTTGGCGTACAAGGCGATGCTTCAACCGATCTGGATTTATGGTAGTCAAATGTTTGGTGCAGCAAAGCCATCAGTATTTTCACGAATACAGCGTTTTCAAAGTAAATTCTTACGACTGATTACTAATTTCCCGATTTACATATCCAATAGAACACTACACGATGACTTACGCGTTCCTTACGTCAATGACACATTATCTGAAAATGTATCGCAGGTTCAGAGACAAACTTCAAAATCATAACAACCCCTTAATATACAATATGAATTCTGCGGACCTACCAGGAATCGCACAAAGACGACTGAAACGCCGATGGAGTAGAGACATGATACATTAACACAACTGTAACATTATCACGTACACAAAAATATAATTTAAACGAACACATTTATCATTATCTGGAGAGCTATTGCTGGGTGGTTTTTTTTTGGTAATTTAGTTGTGAACGTTTTGGCTAGTTGTTCTTCTTGTTAGTTGAAAAATAAATCAAGTAATAAAAAAACCTCCGATTGGTCATAAAAATAAAACTAATGAGAATATTAAAATAAACTTATTATTAAAAGTCACGTACAAAGCCTTGTTTACTTTTCAACATAACTTTGTAAGAGAAAGTCCCACATTGTTCATTATTTGCATTGGCAGGTGAAAGTCGTGTGAGTATTTTACCCCAGATTGTTTTTCTATTAGTAAATAGTTGTTATAAGTCTAAAATAATATTGTCTAGCTATAATTTATTATAACCAGATCCCGAAAGATGATTTATTAATTGTTACAATGTAATAAACTACCAATTTTTTTTCTCTTACAGAGCCAATTTTAGACCACGTGAGGTGACTTTAGACGTTTCTGGAAGATCTTTTCGCAGCCCGCATTCTCAGCATTCGCTCACTGTAAGCCTGTCTCCTTTCTTTTCTCCGACCGGTATTCTGTTTTTGATCTTCATGGAAGCCCTTAAAGTCCGTAATTAATTGTCTGAATTTTATCGTTTCATTAAGTTTTTTGGTTTATTCCGGTTTTCTCACTGTCCTTCTGGCTTCTTTAAACCATTCATCCAACATCTTAGGTCAATTTTTTAGTTCTTATATTTGTGTATTGTCAACCCGTTGGTATACATTCTGTACAGCAATTGTAAAATTTCAGTCTTCTTTTTCTAATCATTTCAATTTATCGTTAATTTTCCTTGTCAACTCTTCTTGACCTCGTAACTTATAATATTATCCGTCTAATGTCTTCGAACCCATCATCTTGTGGAGGATATTTCTCTCAAATTTCTCTGGTTCTCTTAGACGAGCTTTTCAGGTCATTCTAAGGCACTCACTCGCGTATAGACACAAGTTTTATCATAGTATTATTATTACTCTTCTTCTTCCTGTCATGGATTAAGCCTTTTGACTTGTTCCGACTTCTTTGCTCATCTTCATCGCGGTCTACCTACATCTCTTTGTCTATCAGGTATGTAGTTTAATGCCCATGTCACCCATCTATCTTAACTATTCGTATAAAATGTTCCTTCCATTTCTCTTGCATTTGTCAACTGTTTTTAATAAAGTGAAGAAATTTAAATGGGCCCGGATTTCCTTATTCCTAATGTGATCCATTAAAGGAAGACTGTATGATGGTTTTGACTGAAATTTTCGATTTTCGGTTTTTTATGTTTTCAACACTTTAGGTCTAGATGTACCAGAAAAACATTGAATTAAGTAAAAAGTTATTTTAATGAAATAAATTCAGTTTTTCTGGTTTACCAAGAAAAATTATTAATATGTCACCAGAAAGAATATTTTTCGTAAGTTTAGTTTTTTTAAGTAGGCCCATTGCATCTCTGTTTTTAATATTTTCAGCCATTGGTTCAGCTTTCTAACCAACTGTTGATGGGAAATTTACTTGTTAATGTAGTACATTTTGTTTTTGATTTGTGCCTGTTTTCTTTGTGCCTTTTCTCGTAAATTTAGATTTTTGATCTATATGTAGCCTCCATTTTTTTCAGAAACCAGGCTGAAATTGTTACCACTTATTTATCTTGTACAAGGATATATAGTGACATTTATATGACTTCCTCAGGTGCTTCAAAAATTTGTAATATGCAGAAAACGTAGTAAAAATCTGAAAACTTTTATTAGTTATTTACAAAAAAAATGTTTAACCAAATGTTTAAATTGAAAAAATGTGAGAAGCTACAGAAACTCGGCAACTACAAGTGTGTAATGTTTCGTTTTCCTATCTTCCACCAATCCATTGAAAAATATACCAAAAAATAACTAATTTAAAATTAGCGGGATACAAAGTACAGTCTCCCCCTAAATTACACCCCTGAACTCTATAACAATTCTGTATTGTTATGAATAATCTTGGCTTGTCTTGAGAGTGCTTTCTTCTTATACAAGTGGTGTTTTCTTTGAAGTGCACCTGCCGTCTTTCCTCGTCTAATGTTGTTCACATTTTTTTCTGGTCTTTGATTAACTTATTTTTCCCGAAATACTTGAAGTTATCAACTTTTTCGAGTTTCCTGTATTGTATTATTATTATATTGAATATCCTGTATTGTATTTGTATTTTCCTATATTGCGGGACTGTTTTGGTGTTCGTTATGTATTTTGTTTTCTCAAAAAAATCTGTTGCCCTGCTTTTTGTGCTTTGTTCTTTTAACACGTTTATTTGTTTTATTACTGTTTCCATTTCTAGAAACAATTACTCGGTCGTCTGAAAAAGCACGACAGTTTATCTTTAGTCTATGTACAAAATATCAATATTTATAAACCATTAATATAATTAAATTTAGTCTATCAAAAAGTGTACAGGCCTACATACCTTGTCTATCTGTTGATATGATTTAACTGAGGATTAAAAAACCACTTTTGTAATTATCGATGGATTTGTTATACAAATAAATTTAGGAAGATTAACATTTTAAACAAATTATATAGCGGCATTTGCGTTATCTACTAAAAAAAAAAATTAAAACGATGAAATATTGAAGCCTACTAACTATATACGTATTATGTTTGCTTTAACAGCCGATAAATTATAGCTGCAGCGTTATCAGAGTAATGGAATTATAATGGATAGCTGAGAGTCTAACGGGCCGTTAGCCTTTGCCTTTGCCGTTAGACTGGTAGCGGTTGCAAGCCTATCTTTTTATCAGAATCTAGTCTGTTGAAAATTACAATCCGGTACCACACCACATATATCCCTCTCAACGTAAAAGTATACCGAGCATCAACCCCTCCCTTACCTACTTATCCAACCTCCCTCTCACCTCTCACAAGTAACAACCCCCTTTACTATTCAGAACACCCCATCTCTTCTCATCTCATGTATTATACCAAGCTATTTTTAATTACATGATACCCAACCGAACTTCTCTTATATATCGTTTTACTAATATTCAATTTAATGCTACTACGCCCCGAATTTGCTTCTAAATTCTATCCTGATTAATTTACCCGATAGATACGTGTTAAATTAACGTTCTTTCATAAGTACTATAACATTGTAGGCCTACTGTGATATTCTAGAAATCATGTATAAAATTGATTGTTTTTTACTTTCTCTTGCCTATATGAATATATAGGAAGGAAAATATTGTTTTCATGTCGATTTTTCGAAATCGAGTTTTCACCGGATCTATACGTTTTCAGACCCCCTGAACCCAAAAAAACATGTTTTTAGCGATTGGTCTGTGTGTGTGTCTGTGTGTGAACAGAATATCTCAAGAACGGAACATCGTACGAACTTGAAACTTGAAACATAAGTTACATACCACTACCGGACGCGACACGAACATTTTCATCAAAATCGGTCAACCGAAAGTGGTAGTTTATTCGTGTAATTTTTCACTTTTTTGCGATTTTCTCAAAAACTGGTCCTACGATTTTTTTTAAAATCGCCTATTTTACTCAATTTTTTATTTTCTACAAGATAGGGTAGGCGCCATGTTTGCTGAAATTCTCGGTGAGGCTGTTTTCACGTAAAAACGTTGTTTTTTTAAGATTACGGCTTTAATATAAATTTTAGCGCAAAAACCTATATAATAAAAGTTGTAGAGAATTTAAAAACCTACAACTTCTGTTTCAAACATTTTTTTGTATAACGCTTAGTTTAGCGGTAATTTGCGATTTTCTGTTTTTTTCTCACGAAAACGTGAGAAAAATCGATTTTTTTAACATTTCGGTCTTAGTATGCATTTTACGACAAAAGTGTATATAATTAAATTTATAGAAAATTAAAAGATCTACAACTTTTGTTTAGAGCATTTTTCTCTACAGAGCCTAGTTTAGCGTGAAAGCGTGATTTTCCGTATTTTTTAGCCAAACTGAGTTCGATTGTCATTTTGCGTCATTCACTCATGATTAAAATAAGGTTATGTTTTTGAGGTTAGTTTTTGTTCATTTCTAATGTTTTAATACTAATGTTAGGTTTATTGTAAATTATTTGCATTGGCAAGAGAAAGTTGTGTGAGTGTTTCACACCAGATTTTTATTAGGTACTATGCTTATGACTGACAAAGTTTCTCGCGTACCGACAGAGCGAAGCTGAGTATACTCCAGACAAGGCCGGCAGAACTTTGTCGCCGATGTAGAGAGTAACTACCCCTTCCCTTTGGTTACTACATAAGAGCACTGCATTGATCCTGATTGTCGTTCCACTCCGTTTTACAGCTTCAACCAATCACCGTCAATCGGCTAACAGCTGGGCTACTGACTCCGGCAAAGACCCTTCGACGAAAAAGAATAGATGACGCTTTTACTCGCCGAATCGACAACAGAACCACCGTCGATCGAGACCGCGAGTGATCACCACGGCAGTCCTTCTACCAAGCGTTACGCCCACCGGGTCCAATAAAGCTGCCATCGACGTACTACTGCAAGGGAAGAAGATGACATCTCCGCTGGATGACGAGACGTCGTGTTATTTACCTCCTCGATCGTCACGATGACTACGACCTCACAGACCAACCGACTTTTGCATCCAAGACGACCACCGCTTAAATGACGCTTTTCAGGACCCCAAATATTGAAGGTTTTCCATGCCACTTAAGGGGAGACTGTACTTTGTATCTCGCTTATATTAAATTTGCTACTTTTAGGTAAATTTTTCATAAGATTGGTTAAAAATTGGGAAATTAAACTTTACACACTATAGGTGTCAGGTTTCTTCTCGAACTACTGACATTTTTTCAATTTAATCTTTAGACCGTACCATTTTTTTTTAATTACGAATAACATAAAATGTTTCTAATTGATTTCTACATTTTTTCGTATTACTAATTTTTGGAGCACCTGAGGAATTCATAAAAATGTCGGTAGCCTGGTAGGTTTATTGGTTTCTGAGAAAAGTTTACCAATTTTTAAAGTATTAAGTTAATTTATGGGAAAACGCAAAAAAACTATAAGGCACAAATTAAAAACAAAATTTACACAAACAAGTAAATTTCCCATAAACAGCTGTTTAGAAAGCTCAACAAACAACTGAGAATACAAAAAGCAGTGATGCAAATATTTTAAAAGCTAAAATTCTCTTTGCAGTAAAACAAGCCGTAGGTATAAAATTGTGAAAAATATTCGTTCTTCGTAACATAATAATTTTTCTGTGTAAACTTGATAAAAATTTAATTTTTTCATAAACAAATTATTTTTTTGACGTAATTTACTGTTTTTTCAGGTAGTTCTAGACTTAAACTATTAAAAAACACAAAAAACCAAAAATCGAAATTTTGAGTTTAAACCATCGTGCTAGCCATCTCCCCTTAATGTCTTCATCCAGTGAAAAGTGTAAAATTTCTTTTAACTATTTTTACATTACATTTTTCTACAGTTTGTATCGATGTTTATTATAATATAAATAGTAATCATCCTATTAGTTTTGATTAATTAAAATTTTTTATTGTTCAAAAGTATTTGAATAGATATGTTGACAAATATTTTCAAATAATTAGGTACATCATAAATATTAATTAACTACAGAAAGTTGACTATAATTAATGTTATTAATTAAAATTAAATGGCTTTAGAGATGTTACAGTAAATGTTGTATTGTTAAATTAACGTTAAATCATGTTATATAAATTTAACAAACGTTGTATTAATCATTGTATAGCATTATCCGACCACTCGTGTCACAATCGTGTACCGATCTGTTAGGCCACCGTGTATTACCTCTTCAAGCAATTATTTTTCCACTCAAACAATGTCGAATTAAATGACTGCACCAACTATGTAGCTATTTATGACTATATATTATTAATCTAATAGCCTATTGGTAAAATGTTAGCCGATGCTGATTAAACTGACAAATTTCTCTACCTATTTAACTTATTTACACAAGCAAATATGCCAGCGAGGGTTTATTACTAGTCCGAGATATATTCATTAAAAATAAATAAGTTTAAAATGAAACATGCTTTTCATGATACGACGCGACTCAAGCTTAGTTGAAAATTAATAAAAAACTTACCCCTGACTTATGGCAAAAACTATTATTAAGTTCTGTATCTACTCTTTAAAAAGAATCGAATGACTCTATTTTTGTTTCCAAATTCCGATTGATTTCTTAACTTCCGGTTTTTGGCCACTACAGGTCAAAACCGGCTAAAACCATGTCAGACAGAAGTCGACAGTTCTATGGAGCAATACTTTATAATAGCTTTGACTAAATCTTCTTCTTCTACCATTCAAGGATTAGGTCCCAGGACCTATTCCAGATTCCAACTAGTCACTGCTCGGTCATCTGTTATTGTTAGATAACGCTATAACCCCATTCATTTTGCCTCACAGACTTTTTATTACTTTCTCTTGATCTTTTGAATATTTCATCTTGAATCAAGTTTTCACAGAAAACACAGGTTTTCAGGCCCGCTGAACCCGAAAAGCATGTTTTTAGCGATTAGTCTGTGTGTGTGTTTGTGTGTGTGTGTGTGTGTGTGTGTATAAACAAAATATCGTACAAATTTTAAATTTGGAACATAAGATATTAAATAGGTACTACTAAAGGACACGACACAAACATTTTCATTAAAATCAAAAAAAAATTATTGTAGTAGGGCTAATTTATTCGTGCAAGTTTTCACTTTTTACAATTTTTCCAAAAACGGTCCTTAGGTTTTTTTAAAAATCGTTTTTTAAATTTTAAAAAAATTCTGCATAGTTTTGTAGAAAGCCTAGTTTAGCGTCAATTAGTGATTTTCCGTACGTTTCAATAGATTTGTGAAATTTATTACTATTATTGAACAACGGCAGTCAGAATGAAATCCAAGATCGGAAATGCTTAGGATTGTCAGAATGACACCTTGTTAGGAATCATTTTTCAAGATAGTACGTAGATTTTTAAAATAAATACAATTTCGATAAAGATAATTACAATAAAAATAGCAATTTTGCAGTCAAGTGCCTAGTAGGTGACTCACTGCTGAAGGATTCGAACGCAGGTAAGGCAGGTAATGAATTGCTGCGCGTTTTTGTTTACGTGTATAAGAGCGGTTAATGATGTAGGTTCCACGGAGCAGTGGACATATTATGGACTGTAGACCGTAGGGCTAGATTTGTAGAAAGTATAACGGATATATGTAGTCTTTCAAAGACGAAGTATTTACCGATTGGAATTGGTGGACGAGATCTGCATATAGGGGGACATAAGATAGAGGTATGTGAAGAATATAAGTATCTAGGTGTGGTGTTGAGTAAAGAAGGAAACAGCCAACGGGAGATAGTAAATAGAGTGACTCAGGGAAAAGTAGTTACAGGAATGCTGAATTCAGTTTTGTGGTCAAAGGATATCCGGACAGAAACAAAGTGTAGAATTGGAAGAGCGATACAACAAAGCGTTCTTACATATGGTGCGGAAACGTGGGAGCTAACTGAGAGAAGTAGACGAAGGATTGCGGCTGCACAGATGGACTTCTGGAGACGCAGTTGTCGTGTTTCGAGGATGGACCATATACGAAATGAAACAATCTGGCAGAGAGTAGGAAAACCAAGTAGGGTATTGGATGAAATTGGGAAAAAAGTATTGTTTTGGTATGGGCACTTGAGAAGGATGAGTGAGAGCAGATGGCCCAGTAGGATATGGAATTGGACCCCAACAGAGAGAAGGAAAAAAGGCCGTCCAACGAGACGGTGGATGGAGGAGGTGATGGAAGCAATGAGCAAGAGAGATCTGCAGGAGGGTGATTGGCTGGATCGGGAAGCTTGGCGATTGAAATGCGAAAGACGGCTTTAATTGCTGTAGAAATTCGCAAAAAAAAAAAAATAACGGATATATTTCTTCCTTCACCAGCCGTATCTCAAATGTGATGCCTACAACAGTACATTAATGAGCTTATACAATTTTTTTTATTTACTTAAGTTAAAAAACATGATTATTCATCTTTAATGAAAGAAAATAATAGCAGTTGTTGCTAAACTAAACTAAAAAGCACAACAAAAAATTAATAAAAAATCGTTTATGTATTCATAGTGTTAATGTTAAAGAAATAATAGAATACATTGTTTATTATTCCGGGAGCGACAACTATTTTTCAAATTGTTTAAGCTATTATGAGCAAATAAATGAATAGATAAAACGAAAAAGAATTTTTCTTTGAAATGTTTTTTTTTGTTAGTTAATTATTTTATTTGAACGTTTTAGAGAACGGTGTAATTAAAACATACGCAGAAATGAGATAAATTATGTTGTGAACCTGCCATCGCGTGTCGTTGTATTTCCAGTGTTTTGTTTATTCGGTTCTTTTGTAGGTAGTGCACTACTAAAATAGGGACAAGTACAGAAAATGTTTTGTTTGTATTCATGTTAAAAGAATTATGCGATTTAAGGTAAAGTTTTACTACAATTTTAACTAGAGTTTTATAATTGTTGATGAAAATGCAGTCAGGCACGCACGTTGTTATTTACAACTAAATCTCTCACACTGTCTGTCTACGTACGGAATAGTCTACACTTTATTAATAAACGGTACGATAAGTCACACTGACTTTATTACTTTCTCTTGCCTATATGAATATATAGGAAGGAAAGTAGGCCTATTGTTTTCATGTCGATTTTTCGAAATCGAGTTTTCACCGGATCTATACGTTTTCAAACCCCCTGAACCCAAAAACATGTTTTTAGCGATTGGTCTGTGTGTGTGGCTGTGTGTCTGTGTGTGAACAGAATATCTCAAGAACGGAACATCGTACGAACTTGAAACTTGAAACTTAAGTTACATACCACTACCGGACGCGACACGAACATTTTCATCAAAATCGGTCAACCGGAAGTAGTAGTTTATTCGTATAATTTTTCAGTTTTTTGCGATTTTCTCAAAAACTGGCCCTACGATTTTTTTTAAAATCGCCTATTTTACTCAATTTTTTATTCTCTACAAGATAGGGTAGGCGCCATGTTTGCTGAAATTCTCGGTGAGGCTGTTTTCACGTAAAAACGTTGTTTTTTTAAGATTACGGCTTTAATATAAATTTTAGCGCAAAAACGTATATAATAAAAGTTGTAGCGAATTTAAAAACCTACAACTTTTATTTCAAACATTTTTTTGTATAACGCTTAGTTTAGCGGTAATTTGCAATTTTCTGTTTTTTTTTCTCACGAAAACGTGAGAAAAATCGATTTTTTAAACATTTCGGTCTTAGTATGCATTTTACGACAAAAGTGTATATAATTAAATTTATAGAAAATTAAAAGATCTACAACTTTTATTTAGAACATTTTTCTCTACAGAGCCTAGTTTAGCGTGAAAGCGTGATTTTCCGTATTTTTAAGCCAAACTGAGTTCGATTGTCATTTTGCGTCATTCACTCATGATTAAAATAAGGTTATGTTTTTGAGGTTAGTTTTTGTTCATTTCTAATGTTTTAATACTAATGTTAGGTTTATTGTTAATTATTTGCATTGGCAAGAGAAAGTTGTGTGAGTGTTTCACACCAGATTTTTGTTGATCTTCAGATTGTAATCCATACGAGTACTCTATTACTATAGGCTACCCTGCACTCTGTTACTCGAGTACAGTGGTTGCCAACCCGCAGTGGTCTGCGGACCACTCAGTTGAAATAGAACTACCACGGACCATCCATTATATTATTGCATATATATCTTATCAGTTGTAACCAAATTAAAAGGTGATTGGGTGACCCAGAAAATAAAAGGCCGGTGATTATGCCAAACTCTACCCTTTCCGTCTCCCCTAAAATCATAAACTAACTCCTACCTAAAATTGTACCATTTGTCCACGTTAAGTACGGTGCGTGCCTTTCCCTCCCCAAGACAATAAAACTCCCACATAACTGAAAAAGGCCACTGAAAAACAAAATAAAAGAAAAGAGCCGCTCTTAAACCCACTTGTCCCTTAATATAAATTTTCATCCACGAGTAACTTCTTAAAATACATTATCTCCTTTGAAGTCCCAGTCCCAATCCCGCAAGAGCCAGAATCCTATTTCCTAATTTTAAACTATAAAATTCCCCCTAAATTTCATGAGGTTGCAATTATTCGGTAAAATTGTTCCCCGAGCGATCAGGTGTTCCTTAACACGATGTCGCCATCATAGGGCTTCTCAGCCCTCTCAACCAGGATTCAGGATTCAGGATTCAGGTGACCCAAATTAAGAAATTTGGGTCTCCACCCAAAATTGGTCAGAATGATCGAATTAACTTTATCAAACACAAAATCCAAAATTAAATTTAGAGGAGAACTTTCCGAAGCATTCGAAATAAAAACAGGGTTGAGACAGGGCGACGGACTTTCTCCGATTCTCTTTAACTGTGCTCTAGAATTTATTATTAGGAAATGGAGAGAAACTTATCCTGAAAACATACAAGTTGGTCATCCTAGAGATAACATCAAACTTAACTGCCTAGGTTTCGCAGATGACTTGGTTTTCCTTGCAAACAAAGTTGAAGAAACACGACAACAAATAACATCTTTAGAAGAAATTGCAGGAAGGATTGGATTGAAAATTTCTTACGAAAAAACGAAATTTATGATGATCGACCGGTTATGTATAAACAAAATAAATATTAATGGGAATCCTATCGACATTGTAGAGAGTTTTAAATATCTTGGAGAAACAATCACATACAATCTTAATGAGAGGGCAGCATGGAATGAGAGAATTTCTAAACTTTCCAAAGGACAGCAAATTACTAAAAACACTTACAACAAAAAATGTCTTTCCATTCACACAAAACTTAAACACTACAAAGCAGTTCTAAGATCACAAGCAATGTACGGCAGTGAAACCCTCTGCAGTATTGATGGAAACAGAATAAAAGAAACATTCAGAAAAATAGAAAGAAGGATTCTTAGAACCTGAATAAACAAGAAACACATAGTTGACAACCAGCACAGACTACAATTCTTTGGCTTGAAGAAATCATAAAAGACGGAACAGAATTAAATCTAACAATTGCTGATGTCAAAGATCGCACACCGGTTTACAAAGAAACAATTAATGACAAAAACAAAATTTTATCAGTAAGAACAATTCAACGAAAAGAACAGGTTTGTTCAGACGAATTGAGAAAATCAAGATCCGACAGAATGAAAAAGTATTGGCAAGAAAGAAATGAAAAGGAAATAAACTGCCGAAGAAAAAGAACTAACTAAAGAGACTAAAGTGATCCTTTGTGGTCATAAAAAAAAATAAGGAATACAAAATTTACTTAGTCGAAAATAACAATGAAAATTAAAAAATGAATTAAAAATGAAATGAAAATTTCAATGCGATTTTTGTGCATGAATCTTTCTGACTAGTTGAGGAATTCTAGGTTTTAGGCTCTTGCTAAGAGCTACTCTCAAATCACTGCTTACACTTAGCCGATTTCGTTTTTTGTTTTTAATTAACAATAAACTAGATGGTGGTGGTGGTGGTAGTGTGGTGTGTGTGTGTGTGTGTGTGTGTGTGTGTGTGTGCGCGTGTGTGAACAAAATATCTCAAGAACGAAACATCGTGCAAAGTTGAATCTTAACTTAAGTCAGGTATACTACTGGAGCAGCCGACACGAACATTTTAATTGAAATCGGTCACCCGGAAGTAGTACTTTATTTGTGTAGTAATTTTTCACTTTTTTGCGATTTTCTCAAAAATGGCTCCTAAGATTTTTTACACTTATGTGCCAAACTAATTGCAGATGGAAGTTATGTGAGCACCAGTAAACAAAACCAGTCGCTGGTTTTACAGCGATACTGTATACTACAGTGATACAGCGTTTTCAATACTGTACTGCAGGTTGATCCCTGCATACTCATTACGTATCACTGTATACTACAGTGATACAGCGTTTTCAATACTGCACTGCAGGTTGATCCCATTGTTGCTAAAATCCCATTTTCATTTGTTTTGGTTCCATCAAAAACGTTTGCTTATTATTGCTGACAAATGAGAGAAGAGAGTCTTGAATAACCAAAAATTTGCTTACGTAATACTTGAATGACCCTATTCGGGGATGAATTCCATCAACGCGTTAAACATGTCAAATAAACTTATATCATACATAATAAACAAAATTTTTGTATTATAGAGAAATTTCATAATTCATTTTTATTTAATGAAGATAGTAAGGCTAGTCTGCAAAAAGGATGTGTAGTTTTATTTGAAATCTCAAATTGTAAATCTTGGAATGGTTTAATAAAGGGAACTGATGACTGAATAAGAGAGAAGAAAATAAGGAAAATGTTTTTCCATTTTCTTTTATTTTTGTTGTTTTGTGGTAGGAAGGAGAGTAATATTTCTAATAGGTGGAACGCGTGACTTAAAATCGTAAAATGCAATAGAGTGCTCCTAACTAAACCTTTACTAACTAATAAAAAATATGTTCGGTAGTTTTATTAAGATCCTTATAAATTCCAAAAATTATTTAACATTTTTTTCTATTAATAATCGCTTAGAAAACCTGTACAACGATTTACTTCCAACAATGTTTATTGGTTATATTCATACAAATTCTTCACTGCTTTAGAATTCTTACCATATATTAAGTCTTCAATTGCCATTTTTTTTTGAATAAACAATATTTCACTTATAGAATTTCTTTTTTTGGCTGTTCATTTATAGAAACACTGTCTTTAATAGTTTCTGTATGTACTAGAATAAATTGTCCTTAACAGGCAGGTGGAGTGTTAAATTATTTGCAATAATATTTTACAACAGAAGAGGTAGAGGTGTAAAAGACACAAGTCAGAGTTATCTCCTTTGAGAGTGATAAAATTCATTATACAGCCAGACACTAGGGTGAATGAAGTAAAGGTGTTTTATGCAGGGTGGAAAGTAGATGCTTTTTAGAGGGTCTGGCATACTGATAAATATGCCATTCCACTCAATGAGAAATGCAATGGTAAACCACCTCACTTTTCTTTTTACTTGGTATAGCCTGTTGAGGTTCGAACCAACTTTTCGGCTAATCACCTAAACAATAACATACTTGCATAAAAGAAGCGTCAGTAACAAGTATTAAGAGTTTTAACTGATTGGTTTTTTTACGTTGGAGGAGAGAAAACCATTATGGTGCAATCTGCTCACACATCTGGGAGTGTGGGACTCTCTCATCAAAAACTCTCTCAAAACCAACACGGGCACTGGACCTGCCTTGAGGCATGAGCAAGGTGCCATGGTGTATCACAACCTCCTATTTTCTATGCTGCGGTTTGTCGATGCGTGGACCCACCTATAAACCGCCACCATGCACACCTCAAGAGCAAGATCCAAGCAAAGAAGAAGAAACGAAGAGCAAGCTTCCAAAGATTCACAAAATACTACCTTCCACCACAATAATGCCTAGGAAGGATATAAAATCTCTTTCCTAAACGGTATGGCTTCTGATCGTCACCACATTTCACGCACAAGACACAACAGAGGGGACGACCACTTTGAAGTAAGGGAGTTCCTGGTGTTGTGGGGGAACACCATAAAGATACGGCTGCTCCTGTAAACATAACAAGAGCATCTGAAGGCTAGCTCACACGATTACCCCTCCCTCCCCAACTCTTTCCACCGCTTTTTGCCCCAGGGTCCGATACATACTCGTGTGATACTCTTAAAAAAAGTTATACTTTCTTTTGTTTTCCTAGATTAGATTTAAACTATTTTGCTTCTGGAATTAATTTCTTTTAATATTTAACTTTCTTTTCATAAATCTTCTTAATATATATATTTTAATACTGTTTATTCTATTTACTTTTAAAATTGAATTTATTTAATTTTGATTATTTTTAAAATTATTTCTTGAATTAACTACAATTGGTTATATAAATTGAATCATCTATCAACGATGTAACGGAACATAGACTGCTATTCTATAACGGACACCTGTATAGAAAGGATGACAACCGGTTTATAAAACTGATTTTTAAGACACTAAACAATAGACCTAAGGTGTCAAATCTGAAAAGATATGGAGAAAATCGGAATAAACTGAGAAAACTTAATGAACCGAACCTTATTAATTTTTCCATGAAGAGAAAAACAGAACGCCAGGTGTACAGAAGAAAGGAAAGAAGGAAATCCTACAGTGAACGAATCTTGAGAATGTGGGCAGCAAAAGAGTTTCCAGAAACGTCTAAAGTCTCCCCTCACGTGATCAAAAATTGGCCCTATACAAAACAAATAAGAAAGAAGTTTTTCTTAAACCACTTTATTCTCTTATTTGGTGTCCTAAAATTTATATTCTGTAATCAAATTTACTCTATTCATCTTATATGCCTGTAGAATTTTAGCCTTGTTTATCATGTCCATCAATCTTTCGTTTCGTTGACATAGTTCGTTTTGTTCCTTGGAATTTTTACTGTCCGTTTACTCTTTTAGGTTTCTATCTTTTCAGAGATCTCCATATCCATTTTTTCATTTTCGTTTTAACTCAATTTTCTAAATCGTTGAACCATTCACTAGCGCTCAGAAGAAAATTGTATTTAATCAACATTGTACTATAGTGACTCTCCTTGACTCATCTTCTATCTGACTTTTAAAAAAAATAAATTGAGATGAAGTAAATTTTAACATTTACAAAGAGTAAAATACATAAAAGGTTATATCTGCCTTTCAAAACGTAATTAACTGTGAATTTTTAGAATTTTTTATTATATATTAGGTTTAAAATGTTTATTTAAAATATTATTATATTAGGCTTTTAACTTTCTCTTGAACACCTTTGAACACCATTTTTTAACACGTAGTTTAGGTGTTACAGTGTCCTAGCCGGATAAGGTGCTAACAATCCCATTTAGTTGAATTACTTTTCCTAAAGATTTTAATTCATTCATTCTTTTTTTCCATATTTGGTTTCCATTATTTTCAGACACACTTTTCCTAATTTTTTTAAGTACATCACACTTTTTAATTTGTTTTTTTCTTGTTCGTAATTTCTTTTTTATGAATATAAAAAACTAAGGAGAAGGAAAGTACTGTTTACGTTTCGATCTCTCATCAGAAATTTGTTTTCAGGTTTCTGAACCTAAAATAAAAAAATGTGTTTTTAGCGGTTGGTCTGTGTGTCTCTGTGTGGACAAAATATCTCAAGAATGGAATATCATACAAAGCTAAAACCTAAAACTTTTAGGTACCATCTTGGAATCCGACAAGAAACATTTTCATCAAAATCGGTCAACTGGACGTAGTAGTTTATTCGTGATTTTTCACTTTTTTGCTATTTTCTCGAAAAACGGCTCCTACGATTTATTTAATTAATATTATTATATTATTAGTGAGCTAAGTTTAACCGTACAGCCGGCAATAATATTTTACTGGCAGAAAATTTCTAGTCACCGAACCGTAAAGCAATCATTAAAAATTTGCTATAAACAACAAAACTTGTCACGTGACATCAAAATAACAAGAAAACTTAGGAAAATAGAAAAAAATATATTACTGAAATTTTAATCTGACAGTAAGGGATGATGCTGAAACTATTTGAAAATAATTTTTAGACAAATATTTTTCTAAACTTTCAGATGACACTACTGTTTAAAACTTTCTTTTGCTCTGCTTTCAAAATTCATTATATACGAATCGGTACTTTTAGTGTTTATTTCAAAATAAAACTAAAAAACTAATCTATGTTCAAAATTGAAGAAAATATATACAAAAACACATCATGTAAACCAAGAAATAACCAAATTCAGCTCTCGGGCAGCGTGGTTTCAACAGAGAAACACAAGAAGAATATGCAACTTAAACTATTGTAGGAGCCTATCATACGTAAAAATTTACTTTATACATTTCTAAACTATTGTAAAAAAGAGCAACGCTGTCTGTAGTTGAAATTAAAACTAAAACGACAACATTGCAATGGTATGAAGCAAATCCGATTTTGTTACGCGACCGGTTCAAGAAGCGGTAACATCGTCTCAAAATTGACGATAGCCGGCTCTAGGGTTAAACATTAATATTGTAATCTTTAATTTTTTTCAATAAAATATAATATTGTAGTAAAAAAAGTTGTTATAAATTTGTTTATTATTCATTACCCTATCCAGATTCGGAACGAACCTAGGTTAAGGTGTTACAGTACCTTAGCGGAAAAATGTGCTAACAAACCCATTTAGTTAAAGTACTTTTCCCAAAGATTTAAATTCGTCCGCTCTATTTTTCCATATTTATTTTCCATTTACCTGAATCCTTCTCTGATATTTGTCATCCATTAAGATTTCAAAAATACATTTCCAGACCCAATTTCCCTGACTATTTTTAGTGAGTCACACTTTATAATTTGTTTATTTCTTGTTCATGATTTCTGGGAGCGTAAAACATAGCATTTTATTTACACATTCTATCGTTACATCTGCATATATCTTAGATATTGCCTGTTAGGTTGATGTAATTTGAAAATTACTGCTATAGACAAAGAATGAATAATAAAACATGCTATTGTTAAGCGATTTACGATCCACCCTGTATTATTAGCTTAATGAACTAAGTTCAGCTGTTTTAAATGAACAACGAAGTAGAAACGACGTGGGAGACAATTGTTAGTCTACCTTTGAACTAGTTGTTAATTTCCGCCGCTGGATTCTAATTAGGAGTTGAACGCTGTCAACGATTAATTGATTTCTAAAAGGAAATTTATACTTCTTGTCTAACATAGAAAAGGAAATCAAATTTTTTAATTCAAAGAAATTTGTGTTAAGAAACGTCTTGCTTTTCTATTAAGAAGAAATATTTTTTTAGTAGTATAATTCTTTTTCAATCAGTTATTTTTTGAATTGTAATTATAAACTCTGAGCAAATATGAGTAAAACCTGAGTAATGTGCTTAGAATGAAAATAAACCGTGTCTTTGAATGAACTTGAATTGTGAATTAATATCTTGAAATATGAAGTTGTTGATTCTGAAGATGACAATGACCATGATAGAAATGATAATAATGCCGATAGGAGATGATGATTAGTAGTAGAACTAGAAAAAAAATTAACAAAATTTTAAAGGTAAGTCTGGTGTTTTAAAACATTTCAGTCTGCAAGTATCTTTGCTGCTTTCAAGGAGGTTAATTGCTAAGGGATTTTTTTTTAGGGGGTCTCCCAAACTCCCCTACACCCCGCCGTCTCCACCCACTACTATGGCTGGTCGCAAGGATGCGAGGTGGTACAGTAGAATAGCAATAGAATATCGCCTCAGTACACCGCACCATTATAACTTAACGTAGTCATTCTTTCTTCACTAAAAAACAGTCAGCGACTAGCTTAACATACACCACATAGACACAAATAACATAAAAATACATAAAATAACATAAAGATCACGCAGTATTTACAGCCTTCTTTCACAGTATCCTGTACAGTTTTTCTTTAATTTTACCATCTCTGTGAAACAGATCTACCTCTCCATTTATTTCATTGGCTGTAGCTATATATCTATTGATTGGAGCTATTTTACTTTTTGTGGCTCCAGCAAACAGCCTGAAACTTCTTAAAGCTGTGCAAGGCACCCTCAGAAAAATCTTCGAGACATCCGTAACTTCAACTCGTGAATGCAGAATGTTGTAAATGTATAGAACTTCCATCACTCTACGTCGCGTGCTCAGACTCTGAAGCCCGTAGAATGAGAGGGCATCCTCATAGCCATTAAATTTTCTCCCAGATCTACATATCAACTTATAAATTAGTCTTTTCTGCACCCTCACTAGTTCCTTTTCTGTGTCGTCTCTTCTATAGTTCCACACCGTCGAACAATATTCGAGGACGGGACGCACAAGGCTCTTATAAAGTCTAAGTACTGACTTCTCAAATTTGAAATCACGACTAATCTAAGCTATGAGTTCTAAATTCCTTCGAGTTTTTGCAGCTATTGAAGCTACTTGCTTACGGAATAATAGCTTGGAGTCAAACAACACACCAAGGTCCGTGGTGCTGGTCTTTCTTATGATTTTCTCATGGTTAATACCATAGGAGGTATTTCCTCATGATTTTGATACTCTTCTAATTTTTGTAAATGTTTTTCGCAACGTTTTTTAAGTTTTACTTTTTTGTAGGGAACGCTTATATCGTTGCGTAATATTTCATTGGTTACGTACCATGGGGCTGCAGTGACAAGGCACAGGCATTTTTATTAAAAGCTCTGAATTATTTCTATATTTGATGAAGTAGCTGTACCCCATAGCTCTAACCCGTAAGTCCAAACAGGTTTCAGTATTATTTTGTATACGAGTACTTTATTTCCTAGAGATACTTGAGACACTGCATAAGAGTAAGAACAACTGACGTTACTTCAGCCCAAGTTGTTTCCGTTTCGTCCATATACCCTATGACTATTCAACGTAAGTCTTCAATCTGCCAGCCGCATTGGCGTAGTTGGTAACGTGCTCGCCTCTCATCATGCGGTTTTAGGTTCGAATCTCATTCAGGCATGGCATATTTTCATACGTTAAAAAAATCATTTCATCCTTCACCGTCTGTATTAGCAGTAATTGCAGAAGAGTCGGACGTTAAACCAAAAAAAAAAAAACAAGAAAAAAGACTTCAATCTAAATGTAAATCTAGATATTTAACCTTTATTTTCCGGGATTACTGTACCGTTTAAGAGTACCAATGGACATTTTGATTTCTTTAATTGAAACGTTACGTGTGTTAACTTATCCTTATTAATCTTCACTCTCATTCGTGAATCTTGTCAACATGGATTTGTAACTTCTCAGTGACACATGTTGGAGAAGCGTCGTTGGCCATTAAAATCGCTGTGTCGATACAAATGTTGCCATCATTACAGACTGATGTTCTGAAAGGTCATCTGTATAACGTATTTATAAGAATGGGCTCAAAATGCTGTATTTAGGAACGCAGGAATTTATTAGGTAGAAATTTGAAAAGATATTATCATATTTAACTTGAAAGAGAAAGTGTACTGTAGAAAAATGATGTAGGTGGATTATTTATTTAAAACGCATAATATTGTCCAACGTATTTTAAACAGATATTCTATTTATGCTTAACCTCCTGAGACCTGACGGTGTAGAATACTATACCATGTGTTTGCATTGATTGAGACCCAGCAGCTTTTTACATGGTGCCTGGCTTGAGACGTATATAGGGTGATTCAAAAAGAGCGCCGGTTTTGATATATCAAATTAAGAGATTTATTTTATTGAAAAACTGAAAATAAATACATCAACAAGTTCATCTTACCTTCCGATTTCATGTATGCAAAATGATGTCATGCATGTGTTCTCCTCTACTGCGCTGGCACGCATCAACTCTGTCCATGAAATTGGATATTACTGCACGACAAGTTC